>CM042684.1:105753043-107122543 GCA_023614405.1 Avena insularis | reverse complement strand
CGTGCACCTAACTAGTACATGTAGTTTCAAAATTGACGTAATGTCGATAAATCGTCATAAAGTCATTCTAATAGGCAGAGTTAGCTCGGAAGTATGAAAACTCATAAAACATGGGAATCATTGGTACAACATGTTGGTCCAATATATCTGTATGTAAACTTGGCTGGTGGCATTCAGATCCAATATTCTTCGTACTTTTCTTTAGGAAAAAGAACAACCTCGCTCGTATTCTTCACTCGGAAAATGTAGAATTAAATGTTCTTTCTTGATAGTTGGCTCACACCGACGACACTATTTACTACAAAAAGATGCACCGATGATCTACCTATGAAAAAACATTTAATTCAAGAGCAATCTATGGCATTTACTTGTAGCTAGCTCAAGTTTAACCTAATTTCGTTAAATTGTCAAGATGCAAAGTCTCAGCAAGAAGTTGAACCTATCGTCGAAACTATCCCTGGTTTCTGATATATTAATTTTGACTCCTCGATGGGTACCTCCAAAAGCTTTTTCATAAATATATCAAAGCAAACACTACAATTTACTTGTAGTTTCAAATTTGACCTAATTCCGAGATATCGATATAAAGTCATTCAAATTGGCGGGGTTAGCTAGGAAGCGTGAAAACTCATAAAACATGGGAATCGCAAGTATAACATGTTGTCGATCCACTATATATGTTTGTCAATTTGGCTTTTGGTATCCACACCCAATATTCTTTGGACTTCTCTTTATAGAAAATTAAAGAACAACTATCCTCGCTCGTCTTCACTCAGAAAATGTAGAATTGAATGTTCTCTCCTGATAGTTGGAAACTCAGACTGACGGTATTGTTTACTACAACAAGATGCACCGATCTACCTCTGAAAATACATTTAATTCAAGAGCAATCTATCGCTTACTTGTAGCTCAAGTTTGACCTAATTTCATTAAATTGTCAAGATGCAAAATCTTAGCAAGAAGTTGAACCTATCGTCAAAACTCTAGGTATTTTATGATATATTAATTGTGACCCCTTGATGGGTACCTCCAAAAGATTTTTTGTAAACCTTTCAAAGCAACCTACAATTTACTTGTTGTTTCAAATTTGACCTAATTTCGATAAATCGACATAAAGTCATTCGGTCAAATGGGTAGAGTTAGCTAGGAAGTTTGAAAACTCATAAATAAAATAGGGGAATTGTTGGTGCAACATGTTGGTAAACTTGGCTTTTGGCATTTAGATCCAATATTCTTCGGACATTTCTTTACAAAAAAGAACAACCTCGCTCGCGAGCACTCGGAAAATTGAGAATAATTGAATATTATTTCCTGATATAGTTGGAAAATCACACCGACGACACTGTTTACTACAAGAAAATGCACCCATCTACCTCTCTGAAAAGTCATATATTTCAACAGCAACCTGTCGTGCTTACTTGTAGCTCAAGTTTGACCCAATTTCGTTAAATAGTGTCATGCGATGCAAAATCCTAGCAAGAAGTCAAACCTGTTGTCAAAACTCTTGGTTGTTTCTCATATATTGATTGTGACCTCCCCCCGATCGGTACGGTACCTCCAAAAGCTTTTTTGTAAAACTCTCAGAGCAACCTACAATTTAGTTATAGTTCAAGTTTGACCTAATTTCGATAAATCGACATGTAGTCATTCAAGTGGGAAGAATAGTTAGCTAGGGAGTTTGAAAACTCAAAAAACATATGGGAATCGTTAGTACAACACGTTGGTCCACTTAATATGTCTAGAAGCTTGGCTTATGGCATTGAGATCCATATTCTTCGAGCTTTCTTTACGGAAAAGAACCATCTCGTCATCACTTGAAAAACTGAGGATGTTCTTTCATGATAGTTGGAAACTAACACCGAGGACAATGTTTACTACATGAAGATGCACCCATCTACCTTTGGAAATACATTTAATTCAATAGCAATCTATCGCGCTTACTTGTAGCTCAAGTTTGACCTAATTTCGTTAAATTGTCAAGATGCAAAATCTTAGCAAGAAGTTGAACCTATCATCAAAACTCTCAGTATTTTATGATATATTAATTTTGACCCCTCGATGGGTACCTCCAAAAGATTTTTTGTAAAACTTTCAAAGCAACCTACAATTTACTTGCAGTTTCAAATTTGACCTAATTTTGATAAATCGACATAAAATCATTCGGTCAAATAGGCAGAGTTAGCTAGGAAGTTTGAAAACTCATAAACAAAACATGGGAATCGTTGGTACAACATGTTGGTAAACTTGGCTTCTGGCATTTAGATCTAATATTCTTCGGACATTCCTAAACGGAAAAGCACAACCTCGCTCGTCATCCACTCGAAAAATTGAGAATAATTGAATGTTCTTTCCTGATATAGTTGGAAAATCACACCGACGACACTGTTTGGATTTGCCGGTCTTGATCCAACGGTCAATGTTCGAAGTTATCCGTACACTATATAGTGGCATGGTAAGGTATTGTAAGCGATAAGAAAAGATAAAGATAAGATAAGAACTACTACGAATGGCCGATCTTTTGAGTAACCTTCCCTCCCGATGTTTGGGAAGCAAGTGAAAATTTCGAAAACCAGAAAAGTTTGAATTGTTGTGCCACCAAGGACCAAAGCGGTTTCCTTCCTATGTACTCCTCGTCCCTACTCCATGCCAATGCGGCTGCCAAACATGCCAGAGACACAGAGCCGCTGTACCAAGGCACACATGCACAGAATCACACTGTGGACCAGGGAGAGATCAGTCGGGATGGTGCACAAGGGGAAAGGGTAGGAGAGAGGAAGGATGGATGGTGAGAGGTAACGAAGGGGAGAAAAAACACACAATTTGTTTTGCATGCATAGTCCTAAAATTTAGTACTAGTAGAATGGCCGCAGGAGTACCTCGTGTCAGGAACCCATCATAACTTTCCTCTGACATTGAACTGCCTTCAACTCCTCTTTGATGCTGCCCTCTTTTATCCTGCCTACGTTTTATTCTCTTAGCGTGTACAACACGTGGACAGAGATGAGCATATGTCTAAGCAAAGAAATGAGTACTAGTACTATACTAGTGTACTAGTACTAATATACTTTCCTCAAAAAAAGTACTAATATACTGCTCCCTCCTATCCAAATTAATGTTCTCAGATTTGTCTAGATTCAGATGTATCTAGCACTAAAACATGACTAGATATATCTGAATATAGACAAATGTGAGAACACTAATTTGGATCGAGGGAGTACTATTTTCTTTTTCCCTAATAAGGGCATCAACAATGTGTACAAAAGCACATCTTAAGGCCTAGTATGTGGCATCCACTAAGGTTCACCATATACATTGTGGAGAAAATAGAGTTTGTATCTTTAAGCCTAATTAGGTGCACCTCAAGCTTGTGGGTTGCCCATGGAGAATAGAAAAATCATTTCCCCTCTCTCCTTGTTTCATGTGATCTTTTTCAAAAGGTGTTCATAATTTTCATGATGCAAAATCTTAGCTAGAAGTCGAACCACTTTTCTGATATATTAATTAACCGCTCGATGGATACCTCTAAAAGCTTTTTTCACAAAACATTCAAAGCAACCTACAATTTATTAATTATAGTTCAAGTTTGACCTAATTTCATTAAATTAAAGAGCAATATATCGCACTTAATTGTAGCTCAAGTTTGACCTAATTTCATTAAACTGTCAAGACGCAGAATCTTAGAAAAAAGATGAACCCCTCGTCAGGACTCTCTATGGTTTCTAATAGTATATTAACTGACCCCCCTGTCCCCTTGGTGCACCACCTCCGATGGGTACCTCTAAGAGCTTTTTTGTAAAACTTTCAAAGCAACCTACATAGTTTACTTGTAGTAGTTCAAATTTTACCTATTATATTTTTTCTGCTTTACCTATTATAATTTTATATATTGATGGTATGCCAGATGTCTATTACCTGAGTCTCACGTCCAGGGCACATGCACTTTCCTAGTACTTGTAGTTTCAAATTTGACCTAATGTCGATAAATCGACATAAAGCCATTCTAATGGGCAGAGTTAGCTCGGAAGTTTGAAAACTCATAAAACATGGGAATCGTTGGTACAACATGTTGGTCCAATATATCTGTATGTAAACTTGGTTGGTGGCATTCAGATCCAATATTCTTCGTACCTTTCTTTAGGAAAAAGAACAACCTCGCTCGTATTCTTCACTCGGAAAATGTAGAATGTATTTCTTGATAGTTGGAAACTCACACTGACGACACTGTTTACTACAAAAAGATGCACCGATGATCTACCTATGAAATTTTTTTAATTCAAGAGCAGTCTATGGCGTTTACTTATAGCTAGCTCAAGTTTGACCTAATTTCGTTAAATTGTCAAGATGCAAAGTCTTAGCAAGAAGTTGAACCTATCGTCGAAACTCTTGATTTGGTTTCTGATACATTAATTTTGACTCCTCGATGGGTACCTACAAAAGTATTTTCGTAAATCTATCAAAGCAAAACCTACAATTTACTTGTCGTTTCAAATTTGACCTAATTCCGAGATGTCAACATAAAGTCATTCAAATGGGCGGGGTTAGCTAGGAAGCTTGAAAACTCATAAAACATGGGAATCACAAGTACACCATGTTGTCGATCCACTATATATGTCTGTCAACTTGGCTTGTGGTATCCACATCCAATATTCTTTGGACTTCTCTTTATAGAAAATTAAAGAACAACTAACCTCGTTCGTCTTCACTCGGAAAATGTAGAATTGAATGTTCTCTCCTGATAGTTGGAAACTCAGACTGACGGTATTGTTTACTACAACAAGATGCACCGATCTACCTCTGAAAATACATTTAATTCAAGAGCAATCTATCGCGCTTACTTGCAGCTCAAGTTTGACCTAATTTCGTTAAATTGTCAAGATGCAAAATTTTAGCAAGAACTTGAACCTATCGTCAAAACTCTCGGTATTTTATGATATATTAATTGTGACCCCTCGATGGGTAGAGTTAGCTAGGAAGTTTGAAAACTCATAAATAAAATAGGGGAATTGTTGGTACAACATATTGGTAAACTTTAAAAACAACCTACAATTTACCTCGTGTCACGAACCCATCATAACTTTCCTCTCACATCGAACCGCCTTCAACTCCTCTTTGTTGCTGCCCTCTTTTACCCTGCCTACATTTTATTCTCTCAGCGTGTAGAGCACGTGGACAGAGGTGAGCATATGTCTAAGCAAAGAAATGAGTACTAGTACTATACTAGTGTACTAGTACTAATATACTTTCCTAAAAAAAGTACTAATATACTGCTCCCTCTGATCCAAATTATTGTTCTCAGATTTTTCTAGATTCGGATGTATCTAGCACTAAAACATGACTAGATACGTCTGAATCTAGACAAATGTGAGAACACTAATTTGGATCGAGGGAGTACTATTTGCTTTTCCCCGAATAAGGGCATCAACAATGTGTACAAAAGCACAACTTAAGGCCTAGTATGTGGCATCCACTAAGGTTCACCATATACATTGTGGAGAAAATACAGTTTGTATCTTTAAGCCTAATAATGTGCACCTCAAGCTTGTGGGTTGACCATAGAGAATAGAAAAATCATTTCCCCTCTCTGCCTGTTTCATGTGATCATTTTCAAAAGGTGACATGGGTATACCCTGCAGGTACTCGAGTTTGGTATATACGGTCCAGATACGGTGGAAGCCCACGGCGTTGTCACGGCCCAATGAAGACTTCGAGTGGCCCACGGACTCTCGATGACTTGCGAGACAAGAAGAAGTTTAAAGATAGAAAGTTTAAAGGGACAACCCTAATCTGTAACCGACTCGACCTGTTACCCGAGACCTGTCATATCTATATAAAGGCTAGGAGGGGGCGGCGAGGAGGACACACACAACCCTATTTTCCACAACTCTCTCTAGATTGCATTTGCACGCCCCTGTAATCTTCGATTCCTTCGTTAATTCCAAGAGCAGACAAGCAGGAGTAGGGACCTCTACGAGGCCTGAACCTGGGTAAACCTTGCATCCCTGTGTGCTTGTTTGCTAGCCGATTGATGCTTCCAGCGCTACCTCCTTCTCCAAAACCCAAGTCCATAACAATGGGCATTGACGACTTAAACCCTCGTCAATTGGCGCCGTCCGTGGGGATTGGGAGTGCTGATGTTGCAGCTTCTTCGGCCTCATCAACCGCGATCTACAACTCCGCAACAGCGGAGATTCGCCAGCTCTTCGGCGCGTTCGACTTTACCATCCACACGCGGACCACTCACCCGGCTTTCGAGTCCATGGGCGATGGAATCAGCTTGGTGATCAGGAGCTTCTGCTTACAAGTTGGTTAGATGGACACGCTTCGCATGCCTGACCAGCCAACGGCATCCGCGATTGCTCCAGCATCGTGGTTCCCACCACCAATCGGCGCCCTCAGCGAGTTCAATACCTCAGCAACAGCTGAGAGCACGGACAGCGACATCAGTCACGGATCCGATCTGGGTGTCCTAGCAATGGAAGGTGGGGTTTACGGATCCGGATCCGAAAGTTGCGGAAGCAACAGCTTCCCGAACCAATTCATGTGCACCGTCATCAACGCCGGCAAAACCAGCGCCAATCATGACAACGGTGGCAATGGCCCTAATCCACCCAACGGTGGCATACCTAACGGTGGACCACCCAATGGCGGCAATGGCGCACCCGTCAACAACGAAGGGGCAGTCGAACCTCCAACCACGGTGAACGAACACACTGGTGAACGTGTTGTGATCAAGCTCAATGATCTCGAGTGGGCTCATTGACGAGAAGCCCTGCGAGGCAATCCCCTGCCTCCCAGCACACCGCAAGATCTGCTGATGGGATATCATTGGCTACTAAAGGAGGAGTACAGACGCCAATTACAAACAATTGTGCAACTCGAAGTGCGTTAAAAGGTGGCGGACGAGTCAAGTCTTCGACGAGCCGGGATCTCCTCCCACAGAGGATCCTCCTCCAAGGGAAACGAGTACGTGGCCAATAAGAGGCGATCTCGAATGGCCCACCTCACTGAGCAGGAGCGCATAGAAGCTGCAAAAGTCCTCGACTTTAGCTCTATGACAGTCGGCACACGGGGCAACATGGACCCAAAGACGCCGCAAGCTACGGTAATAGTGGCCACCATGTACCTCCTCAACAACCAGCCGCTGGCTGGAGATCCCCGAGCCGCCATGCACCAATCTATGATCGTGGGCTTGGGGTTAATCGAAGCCGCTCTCGACAAAGAACCAACACCAGAGCCGAAGAAAAGCAAGGCTCTGGGAAAACACTATTCCTCACCCTCGTCTAGCGACGATAGTCATGATCTGTCTCGACGTCGCCACTCACAACGACACGACCACGACTACGATGTGCGTGATGACTTCATGCAGCACAAAATCGACAAGTCAAGGGCACGACGTGCCAGATCGACTGACTTAGAGGACGAAGACGTAGAGCTCTGTGATGCCAGATGCTTCAGCAGGGCTATCAGGCAGAAGCGAATGCCCAAAGGGTTCAAGCTCCTATCGGAGAACCCAAAATTTGACGGCCTGCAGGACCCGAAAATATGGTTGGAGGACCACATATCCTCTGTCAGGCTCCATGGCGAGAGTCGAAGCACGGCCATGCAATGCCTGCAGCTATAGCTATAGGGCGCCGCCCAAGTATGGCTCAACAACCTCCCATGCGGAGCCATTTGCAGCTGGGAAGAGCTGGTCTACAACTTTGTGCGCAACTTCAAGGGCACCTACAAAAGGCCCGCGTCAATACAAGAATTGAGGTGCTTCCAGCAAAGGTCGGGCGAATCGCTACGCTCGTACATCCAGAGGTGGTCCATCATCAAGAACTTCGTAGAAAATATCTCGGAGGATCGCGCAATCGACGCATTCAACGGCGGCATTCGTCGCATAGAGCTCAGAGAGGAGCTGGGCCGCTCGAAGCCCAACACAATTGACCAGCTGATGGAAATCGCGAATCGGTTTGGAAGATGGAGAAGACTCGGTGAAAAACCGCGTTCACTCCAACGACGAGGCGGAACTCGAGCGCAGACGCGATCACCGAATCAAACGTCGAATGCGCATCTACGATGATCAGGACGACGTCAACATGGTCACAGCCGGCTACACTGACAGACGCGACGACAACCGCAACAGCGGCTATCGCAGCGGTGGACACCGCGACTCCTGAAAAGCCACGCAGGTATGGCAGCACCCGCGAAGAGGCACCCGCGACAACAATCGAGGACAAACTGTCCGGGCCGTGCAACGTGCACTTCTACATCGGTAAGCACGACGACAAGAAGAAATCCAACCACCTTCTCAAGGACTGTCGCGAGTTCCTTAAGCTCCACGAGGGTTTGGCTCGGATGAATCGCGACGCAGTCAATAGGGGCTACAGAGTCGCCCTAGGCGCTGTAGCACATGGAGCTCCTCCACCACCACCTGGAGTGCCACCACCCGCGTCCGCACCGGTCCACAATCAAGGTGGCGAGCCATACCTACGGGTTGTGGGCAACATGATGATCCAAAAGGGACGCCCCTCGAATCGGGTGCAGAAGGCCATCACTCGCCAAGTCAACTTGGCAACAAACTCACCACCATCCACCACTGAGTACCTCAGTGGAAGCGACTCCTGCATCACCTTCGACAAGCGCGACCACCCGCGCCAAGTACCTCGCCCAGGACACTGTCCCCTCGTACTCGAGGCACAGATTGGACGCTTCGACATGAGTCGTGTCTTCATGGATGGTGGAAGCGGCATTAACCTCATGTTCGCAAGTACCTTGCGAGCGATGAGGATCCCTCTGACCTGCCTAGAGGTCTCGGACACGGCATTCCACGGCATCGTCCCAGGCAAGGGCATATATCCCCCGGGCAAAATCAACCTCGATGTCATCTTCGGCATGCCGAAAAACTTTTGATGCGAACACATCGCCTTTGAAGTCATCGACTGGCCCACACAGTACCACTGCATCCTCGGACGCGTCGCGTTCACCAGGTTCATGGCAGTACCGCACTACGCCTACCTGCAGATGAAAATGCCAGGCCCAAACAGCGTCATCACAATCAACAGGAGCTTCGAGAGGTCCGACAGCTGCGATAGGGAATTCAACAGAATTTCCCAGTCCTTCGGCATGCATGAAGAACTCGCAAGATTGAAGGAGTTGACAGACAACAGTCTGTCTCCCCTAAGCCAGCCAAGTTCACCTGACTTGTCCTTCGCCTTGTCGGTGCACACGAAGAAAGTTCAGGTCCACGCATCGGACCCGGCCAAGACGGCCCTCATCGCCAACAACTTGAGTCCCACATAGGAACTCGCGCTCGTCGAATTCCTCCGTGATCACTGGGAAATCTTCGCCTGGTGTCCAGCGGACATGCCAGGGGTCCCCAGGGAATTCGCCGAGCACGCACTCAATGTCAATCCGGACGCAAGGCCAGTCAAACAAACAATTCGGCGACTCTCTGAGCCAAGAGAAAAAGCGGTCAGAATGGAGATCAACAAACTCCTCGACGCCAAGTTCATACGTGAGATCAAGGAAAGTACCTGGCTCGCCAACACGGAGCTGGTACCCAAAAAGGACATGGATATCCTACGGATGTGCATGGATTTCACCTCCTGGAATAAGCACTGCCCAAAGGATCAGTTCCCGCTGCTGCAATCAACCAGATCATCGACTCCACCGCGGGATGTGAGCATCTCTGCTTCCTCGACGCCTACTCAGGCTATAATCAGATTCGAATGAAGGAGGAAGATCAAGAGAAAATGGCGTTTTCTTTACAACGCCTTTTGGTGTGTTCTTCTACAACACAATGCCCTTCAGGCTAAAAAACGCAGGAGCCACCTATCAGCGGTGCATGCAGGCTTGCCTCAAAAACCAACTTGGTCGCAACATCTAAGTATATGTTGATGACATCGTAGTCACAAGCCAAAGAACGTAAGAGGTGACCAGCAGCTAGCTGGGCGAATTGCGACGCTTAGTCGATTCATCAGTCGAATGGGTGAAAAGGCACTGCCCTTCTACCAACTTCTCCGCAAAACTGACAAGTTCGAGTGGACCAATGAGGCGCAGGAAGCATTCGAAGGCCTCAAACGTCTACTATCTACCTCACTAGTACGGGTGACCCTACGCGAAAAGGAACCACTATTGCTATACATCTCTGCCACCAACCAGGTGGTCAGCACGGTGCTCGTGGTGGAGCGAGCCGAGGAAAACAAGGTCCACGGGGTGTAGCGCCCAGTCTACTACCACCGCGAGGTGCTCACGCCAACAAAACAGCGGTACCCGCACTACCAGAAGCTGGCATACGGCGTCTTTATGATATCCAGACGACCGTGCCACTACTTCCAGGAGCACCCAATCGTGGTGGTCAACGACGCCCAGCTTGGGCACATCCTCAACAACCCCGACGCCACTGGACGAGTCGTGCTTTGGGGAATCAAGTTGTCGCCACGAGACATTACATATGAAAAGCGCGACACGATCAAGTCGCAAGTTCTCCCTGATTTCCTCGTGCACTGGATGGAGAATCAGCTCCCCGAAAAACCAGATATGTCTTACCTCTGGACAATGCACTTCGACGGATCCAAGCAAAAAGACGGAGTTGGCGCAGGTGTCATACTGACATCGCCCTAGGGAGACAAGCTGAAATATATTCTACGAATGCAGTTCTTCGCCTCCAACAATGAAGCTAAATACGAGGCCCTACTGCACGGGATGCGGATAGCGAAAGCTTGCGGTGCCAAAAGGCTCATCATCTACGGTGACTCCAAACTAGTCGTCAACCAAACGATGCACGAGTGCGATGCGCTGAACGACAATATGATCACCTACCACGACCTCTACGACACACTCGAAGGGGACTTCGATGGCTGTGAGCTGCAACACGTAGGCCATGAAAGCAACAAAGAGGCAGATGCACTCACCAACATTGGCTCCACCTGTGCCCCCATATCACATGGGGTATTTCTCGAGCGTATCTGTGAATGCTCCATCAATCCAAAGGCCACAGAGAAGAAACCAAGCGCAACAATGAACTCAGGGGCTACGCCGCCCAATGAGCCAATGGCACTCGACGACCTGGAGCTCGACACAGGACTCGAGGGACCAATGGGAGTCATGATGATCGAGCCATCTTGGACTCAACCCTACATCACATAACTTCTCAGCAAAAGGCTACCGAATGACCCGACTGACGCACGACACATCGCACGACGATCAAAGGCATTCACCGTCATCAACGGTGAACTATACAAGCACAACATCACATGAGTACTCCAATGGTGCGTCTCCAACACGGACGGAAGGGTCGTCCTCCTCGACATTCACGAAGGGACTTGTGGGCACCACGTCGACAGTCACGCCTTCGTCGCCAAAGCTCTATGAGCTGGATTCTACTAGCCCACGGCCATGCGTGACGCCAAGGACATCGTCCAAAGATGCAACGCTTGCCAGTGATTCACGGACAAACCGCACGCACCTGGTGCGGAACTCCGGCCAATACCACTAGCTTGGCCCTTCACGCAATAAGGACTCGACATGGTCGACAAGCTCCCAAAGTCCTCACGAGGAGGCTACATCTACCTCTTGGTCGCAGTCGACAAATTCACCAAGTGGATAGAGGCCATGCCGGTGACAAACCAGTCAGGAGCCAGTGCAGTCAAGTTCTTCGAGTCCATTGTCTATCGCTTCGGAGTACCACACAGCATCATCAAGGGCAATGGAACGAACTTCACCTCTAAGGAGTTCCAGGGTTTCTACGAAAACCCGGGAATCAATGTAAGCTATTCCTCCGTAGCTTATCCACAAACCAACGGTCAAGTCGAAAAGGCCAACAGGCTCGTCTGCGGTGGAATCAAGAAGCGACTCCTTAGGCCACTCGAACAAGCCGCAGGATGCTGGCCAGATGAGCTGCAATCCGTACTCTGGAGCCTACGCACAACCCCAAATGGTGCCACGAGGTACACCCCATTCATCATGGTGCATGGTGCTGAAGCGGTGCTACCCATAGAGGTACGATACAAAGCCCTGCGAGTGGTCTCTTACAGCAAGCAGAGTCAACTCTTGCACTCGAAGACTTTGTCGATCTCCTTGATGAGGTACGGGAAATCGCAGCAGAAAGATCGACGATCTACCAGCAAAACCTGCGCAACTACCATAGCAGAAGGCTACGCTCCAGATCCTTCATCGAAGGAGACCTGGTCCTGCGACTGAAGCAGCAAGGGCACCTCAAGCTCTAGTCCCCTTGGGAAGGACCATACGTGATTACAGAAGTAATCCCAGGTGGCGCCTATCGCCTCAAAGATTTCGAGAGAGGAGTCGCATACTCGAACCCCTCGGAACGTCGCGCAAATGCTACGCTTCTACCCTTAGACGTTTTTATTCCTTTTACATTACAAATAAGGCTTTTTAGCCAGGCTACTTAGCCACACACTATACGTTGTACTGTTCTATGAATAAATAAAGCTAAGTGCCCCAAACTCTGTGTCTTCTATTATTTGTCGCAATCTTATCACTCGGGAGCTGCGCCACCCTTTACACAACTATCCTACAAACCAATCGCGATATCCCGAGTAGCTGACGCACTAATCGAACCCTTGGAAAACACCAATCCAGGTGCTGCGCACCTGGCAGGTTGATAAGGTGCTGAGAAAAACACAAGTCAGGCTAACGAAAAGGAATCGCATAGTGCAACGCACTCACAAAACATACGAGCTCACAAGCTCTACACACATCAATGTCAATCAATTATATACAGCATATATATATGAACTTAACAACACTGGTACATTTATGTGCAGGATACAAGTTAAACTACTGTTGCAACAGAAGAATGTTTGTCTGTTCCTCGAAGAAGTTGACAATTTCCTCCGCTGGGCGATCCACCAGCTGCAATATATACATCAGGCCTATGCAATCACACCAGCGATAAAGCAGCCTTGGCACCAGCCACCAACTACTATCGCACGCAATTTCGAACTGCACTCAAGTCTTGAAACTTAGCAAGGAGAGCCAACATGCTCGAAGCAACGACGTCTAGCGGAAACATTGTCTGATAAATATTCCTTAAGCATGATTGTGATTTCTTCAGAAAATGAAGCACTCGCGAGGCACGATCCTGCAGGGTCGCAAGTGCGATTGCTCGATCATGATCCACCTAGAAGTACCCACTTGCATGAAGCTGTTCCTGGGCCAGGTCGTTCATGCGAATGGCGATCCTGTCATTCTCATCCTGCGGATGACGCGCGCTGACAACTATACCAAGCAAGAGGCAAAAGTATGAAGACAACGAACTACCGTGATTGACTACAAGAAAATATAAGGAGGAAGAAAGCTAACACTTGAACTGGTCACCCAGCTGCGCCACCTCCCCTAGTAGATATTGCTCTCGAGCGGTGGCCTTCTCCGCCCTCGACTTCCATACATCCGTATTACCACGGAGGATGGGCAGTTCGCGTTCGAGCTGCTTAACGCGATCGCGTAGTCGTGAAAGCAGGGACAACTCATCCACCCTTGAGTGCGACTACGCTAAGGTATCACCAGTGGATGGCGGATCCCGAGGCTCACTCGAAGGACCACTCGATGTGCCCTATCACAAGCCAAGCAAGAGATACTAAGAAGACCAAGAAACACATGGACAAAAACTCAAGTGCATTCAAACATAACAAAGTATCAACAGAGACACCTGCCAGCGGCATGTTCTAGACAAAAGGGGTCGAGCTATTAACTATTACAAATATAACTACTGAGGAGCAGCTTGCTTCTTCGACTTGGACTTCGGCTTCGGAGGCTTCATCGAGTCCATGGCAGTATTAGACGCCACACACTTCCCGCCGGCCCCTGACGCCGCAGCCTTCGCCGCCTTGTGGGCTCGCTGTAGCTCCTCAGAATACTTGGCGACTGTGTTGATGAGTTGCGGCCCGTACTTACCGCAGACAATTACAAAGGGAGTAAAAACTACCTGTTGCCCATCTGCGCCAACGGGCATCTCCTTGGAGACTGCAGCTGGATCCATATCCACTCCATGGGCTTACACCATGGCGAGTGCCATGGTGACACCAACCGCACGGTGCGATTTCCTGAAATCCGAGGGGATACCTCTAGCGAGGGACTCCACCAAGTCATCCAAGTTCTCAATCAGCTCAGCCTTGGGCGCCAGTTCCTCGTGGATGCGACTGAGAACACCCTTAGCTTTGGTCAGTGTTCCCTGAATGGACGCGCTGCGGTCTTTGACTACCGCGATAGCACCTTCCAAGGCATCATCGCGACGAAGCACTTGGGCGTCAAAGCTCAAACCGCCAGCATTTACACAGAACAAAGCGTCGGCACAATAGCAAGACATTGAAGAAAGAAGCAGCCAAGAAACAAAAGGAAAAATACCTGAAAGAGACTTGGCAATCGAGAAGAGTTGTTCTTCAAAAAACTTCTCCATCGCATTTCCGCGATTCATCAAGCGCAGCGACCGCCTCGTCGCGACTCTTCACCGCTGCGGCGAGCATCTTTTCAAGAGAAGCGGCTTTGTGAAGAAGCAAATTATGCTCAGCTGCAAAACACACAAGATGGACCGTCAGTCGAGTATATAAACATATCACAAGGATAAAGAAGAAGAAGCAAAAAATACTAACTTTCAACCATGCGATGGCGATTGTCCAGCAATGCGTCCTGTCGACCCATTGCAAGTACTTGCTCCGCCAGGCGAGCAGCTTCCTTAACAATAAGCTATAACAGGAAAAAACAAAAGGATCAGCAGATAGCATGGATGACTAATTCGACTGCAAGTAAAAGCAACATCACACATACGTGCTCCTCTAGAGACTCCGAAGTCGATTGCCGCGCAGTCGTCCGGACAACCATCTGGTGCTCCATAGCATGTGGAGAGCATGATCAATTGTGCCCGGAATGGGCGCCAATGGAGGAGAAGGAGTTCGCTCAGCCACTTCCTTGGCCTTGGAGTCCAGGACTCCAGATTCCTTAAAAAATTGGACATCGCCAAAAGATGACGACGCCGGTTGACTGCAGAACAAAACCAACATCAGGAAATGCAACTCCAAAAAGAACCAAGATGAGAATAGTATACTTACCGGTCAAATTTATCAAAATCAAAGGTTTGGTCCTTCGACTCTGATGACTCCTTCGGCAGTCGCGTGTTCTTGCGGGCAGATGGTGCCATGGAACTCACAGGAATAGCAGGAATTGGCGACTCCGCACCAATAATTGGGCCTTCTGGAGTTGAAGGAGACGATGCATCCGAATCTTTGCTGCACGCACGCTTGCGAGTGTCTGGACTGCTGGACTTGGGGGCTTCCTCCTCCTCTTCAAATGGGATGGTCGATTCCGACTCGTCCTCTTCATCTACTTCGTGAGGAATGACACCCTCTGGAAGATGGGGCAAACTGGGAGGCACCTTCCAATCCTTCATACAGAAAACAAGTCAGCACACGTCAAGAAAATCAGAAGCACTCGACAAATAAAGCTACTTCGTAGCACAATCATACCTCAGGAGGAGGGTTAGAATCATCAAATGGAGGCACGACTGGTTCACTGGGGAGTACATCCTTGGGAATGTACTTGGTCAACAGTTGCACCCTCTTATATACTTCACTCGCGGAAATGCCATCGGCAGATACGCGAGTGACATCGTCCGCACTAGCCCATTGGAACATGGGGTGGATTCTGGCCTGTAGGGGCTGGATGTGACGGCGAAACCATGTGCGAATGAGGGCGCAACATCCCTCTTCTTTACCCATGCGACTCTCGAGGTCGTAGACGCGCTCGTACAGCAGTTCTGTCTCCTCAGACTCGCCGGGCATCACCATGTTCTTCCAAGAACGTCTCCTCCTGCACGGCATCGCGGGATCAAAAGACCCGAGTCCAAAGTGTTCTCCATCGGCCTTCTAGTCGCATGTAGAACCACTTGTCCCTCCACCCTTGGACGGACGTCATGAGATTGATATCAAAGTATGTGACGGAGGATTCGACATGGATCCCGCAGCCTCCTATGTCGTAGACTATGGAACTAGATGCCAACTGGCGCTTCAGCTTGAAAAGCCGTTTGAAGAGACCAATGTGTGGCTCGACTCCGAGCCAGCACTCGCAAAGTGTAATATAGCAGGCGATGTGGAGAATAGAGTTGGGGGATAGCTGATGCAGCTGGAGCCCATAGCAACAAAGGAGGCCCCTGAAGAAAGGATGCAGGGGCAGAGACAGACCGCGGATGATGAACGCTAGGAACATCACCCGAAAACCAGCAGGAGGACAAGGAGTTACCTCGCCGCCCGGCACTCGCGAGTCACCAACCACGGGAGACAGAACTCCATCTTGACGAAGAAGACGAAGCTTGGATGATTTGATGTTGGACGCGTGCCACACACCATTGGTGACGCGGGTGCCCGCGCCCTTCTTCTTCCTAGCACCGGCGGTGCTGGTGCCTGCAGCGGCGGAGCCGCCTTTCTTCTTGGCAGCAGCAATGGCGGCGACGGACTTAGCGGCAGCGCCTCCTTTCTTCTTCCCCATCTTGCGGTGGCGATGCGAGCGGAGGAAATAACACAGAAACACACGGAGTTGGTCCAGCGCCGTGAAATGGGACGAACTCTAAGAGGCAGAGAGCAGCAACAATGGCGATGGAGGCACAAAGCAAAGAAAGAGCAGATGGGAAATTACCGCAGCTGCGCTGCTACTTAACCCCCTGGCGGATGCAATCCAAGAGCGAGCAGAAACCCTATTGGACGCGTGGCGCACATCGCTATCGACACGTGGAGATGCTAAAACACGAACCGTCCCCCACTACCTCCATTACGCGTGGAAATCGAGGAGGCGCAGTTAAAACGAAAGATTATGCACGCCCGGTCAAGTCAGGGTCAGAAAATTGGACCCACCGCTCGTCACGTCCCGTCAAAGCCTCTCACGCGGGCAACTGAGGTCATCACATCATCAGCACTGATGTCATCAAATTGAACACTAGAAGACTTCGACTACTTTAATCCTTGCTCGAGTCTTCGACTCCACCAAGCACTCGGGGGCTACTCCCATAGGGAGCGCTGGTCGCGCACCCTACGCTTTTCTTTTTTATGCAGGAACATGGACATTCAAGACTTACCCAATAATTCAATGATGGATCATGGGTTACTCCCGTAGGGAGCGCTGAAAACAAATTCGACTGAAACAAGTAAACAAAAGACGACAGCAGTCGCGAAAGTTCTTTAGTCCCTGCCTGAGTCTTCACCTCAACCAGGCACTCGGGGGCTACTCCCATAGGGAGCGCTGCTCGTGCACCCTATGATTATTTGTACATTGTACTGTGTGTTGATAACATCCACACTCGAAGTCCATGGCAACACCGCCTCATATTTTTCCCTACAAAGAGACTGCATCTCCTTGGTCACCCGAATCATCTCCGCGATGACAAAAAATTCAGATGTCGCACTTGCAGCGTGAAGATAAGACCCGAATAAGGCCTGGCAATGCATTTGCTGTGCACTACCAGAAATATATCCGTGCCTACAGGTATGATGAACATGCCTTGACGGACGCGTCGAGTGCTCACACCCGTATACTGGATTTCGAATCCTGTAAGACCTCTGTGGCTTGAGTCGAATTACACCAGCACTTTTCCGAATTCGAGTCCGGGGACTCGAGTTCGAGTAGATTGTGTTGTTTTGACCTAAGGCAGTACCGATGCATCGGTTAAATCAGGAACGCATATCAACAATCCCTATGACATAAACAAAATACTCTATCATGCACTCGAAAGGCTTCATAAAGTCCCCAGTCGAATCTGTGATTCCACTGGACACTCGGGGGCTACGGACATGGGTATACCCTGCAGGTACTCGAGTTTGGTATATACGGTCCAGATACGGTGGAAGCCCACGGCGTTGCCATGGCCCAATGAAGACTTCGAGTGGCCCACGGACTCTCGATGACTTGCGAGACAAGAAGAAGTTTAAAGATAGAAAGTTTAAAGGGAAAACCCTAATCTGTAACCGACTCGACCTGCTACCCGAGACCTGGCCTATCTATATAAAGGCTAGGACGGGGCGGCGAGGAGGACACACACAACCCTAGTTTCTACAACTCTCGCCAGATTGCATCTGCGCGCCCCTGTAATCTTTGATTCCTTCGTTAATTCCAAGAGCAGACAAGCAGGAGTAGGGACCTCTACAAGGCCTGAACCTAGGTAAACCTTGCGTCCTTGTGTGCTTGTTTGCTAGATGATTGATGCTTCCAGCGCTCCCTCCTTCTCCAAAACCCAAGTCCATAACAATGGGCATTGACGAGTTAAACCCTCGTCAAAAGGTGTTCAAAATTTTCATGATGCAAAATCTTAGGTAGAAGTTGAACCACTCGTCAAAACTCTCTGTGGTTGCTGATATATTAATTAACCGCTCGATGGGTACCCCCAAAAGCTTTTTTCATAAAACTTTCAAAGCAACCTACCATTTATTACTTGTAGTTCAAGTTTGACCTAATTTCATTAACATAAAGTATTATCAAAACCAAAGAATAATTAATAATATTCGTATTATACTTTTATAACTTGTTTTTCTGGATACACGTAACATGATGACACAAAAAAATATTATACTTTTTTTTGAAAAGTTATGAAAACCGTGTCAACTTTTTCGGGATGCGGATGCATAGCAAGAAGATGAACTTTTCAGAACTTTCGGTGGTTTTTTGATGTACCGAATTCCTGCTTAGCTTCAAAATATTTTTGGAAAATTTTAAGAGCAACTTATCGCACTTACGTTTAGTTAAAATTTGAGAAGGTCGGTGGGAGTACAGTTTACATCGAAGACCTCAAAAAATAGAAAATTGCATAGAGGTCCATACATTTAGCACAAAAGGTGCTAAAATGAAGCAATGAAAAACAGTCGGGTATGGGTCCTTCTCGAGCGAGCAGCTGAGCCATACCCTTTCTACACTGCTACTGTACTTTCGATCGAGCGTGCTAATCAAGTGCATCGAATTCGATGGGACGTACTGCAGACACGAGACAGTATAAACAATCCCTTGTGCACCACTATCTTTTGAATAACCTTCCCTCTGGATGTATGGGAAGGAAGTGAAAATTTCGAAACTGCAAAAGTTTGAACTCCGATTCTAATAATAGTACTATGAGTACTATCCATTTTGTCGCCAAGCCCCAAAATGGTTCGTTCTGCGCAGCTCGCCTAATACTGACAAGGAGACGACGACAAGGCAGGTCGACACATGTGCGCAACGCCATGTTTTGGACGAGGGATAGATCACCTAGCCGGGGTGTGGGGATACTGATGAGGCACCGAAGGAGAGAGAAAACACAATTTGTTTTGCATGCATACAGTAGTACTATATACTAAAGGTCCTGAAATTTACTAGTACTAGTTCCGTACTACTAGTACTACTAGGTGACTGTACCCTGTACCTCGTGTCAGGAAGCCAACTCACAGCTTTGCTCTCATATCGCACCGCCTTCAACTCCTCCTCTTCGCTGCTCTCTTGAGCTACTTCCTCTTTGCCCAAAGTTCCTCTTCTTTCTCTTTGTTTCTTTTCTACAGAAATACATATTCTTCCTCCCTCTAACCCAAATTAATTGACTCAGATTTGTGTAGATTCGGATGTATCTAGACATATTTTAGTACTAGATACGTCCGAATCTAGATAAACTTGAGTCAATTAATTTGGGTCGGAGGGAGTACTTGCTTTACAGAAAATACACTCCTCTCATTTGGAAAATTGATTTTTTTTCCTTTCCTCATGGTTGGAAACTCCGAGTGGCAACATTGTTCCCATGCCATGATTCGCACCCATTTTAAGCCCAAATATGGGACTACCACGGACGGTGGGAGTACAATTTACATCAAGGACCTAAAAATGTAAATAATTATATAAAGGTCCTTACATTTAGCACGAAGCCCCCTAAAATTAAGCAATGGAAATAGTTGGGTGCGGCTCCTTCTCGAGAGAGAAGCTGATCGAGCCATACTCTTCAGACTACTTTCTCTTCATTTGTTTTTGAAATATATGGCCAAATTTGGCGGCATGCAAATTCTTAGATATGGGATCATGAATCATTAGCATAAAGTATGATGTAGATATGTCCATGACCCTGGTTGTTCGGCTTGAAATGCAAGAATATTCATATTCATTGGCAACTAATAAGCTTAAATACGTTTAAATTTTACCACTTGCTTTTACGTACGAATTTTACACGTACGGATGGTGGAGGTACATTTTACATCAAGGACCTAAAAAAGGTAAAATTACATTGAGGTCCATACATTTAGCACGAAGCACCCTAAAATTAAACAGGGAAAAGTCATGTTTTACTCCTTCTCGAGAGAAAAGATAATCGAGCCATACTCTTCATACTACTCCCTCTTCATTTGTTTTCCAAATATGGCCCAATTTGGCGGCATGCAAATTCTTGGATATGGGATCATGAATCATCGATATAAAGTATGATGTAGACATTAGCATGACCTTGGTCGTTCGTCTTGAAATCCAAGATTGTTCATACTAATTCACAACTAAGCTGAAATACGTTTGAGTTTTAGCTATTTTTTAAAAATAATACATTTTTTTAAATAATTTTCACGAATAATACACGGATTGAAAGATTTATAATTCTAGTGCAGTGTCGGCACTTGAAAAGCCGACCAGTTCTTATCGGCTTTTGAATAGCCGACTAGGTCCTGTTTGTTTTTGAAAAGCTGACTAGTCATTGTATGCTTTTGAAAAGCTGACTAGCCCCCCTATTCTTCACATTTCCCTATAACCTGCCAGCTTTTCAAAAGTAGACAGAGACTTATCAGCTTTTCAAAAGCAGACAGGGACTAGTCGGCTATTCAAAAGCCGATAAGGACTGGTCGGCTATTCAACTGCCGATACCATGCTAGAATTGCAAATCTTTCAATTCTTGTAATATTCGTGGAAATTATTAAAAAATGTATTGTTTAAAAAAAATAGCTGAATTTTACCACTTGCTTTCATCTTTGAAATTTACACGGACGGTGGGAGTAAATTTTACAACAAGGACCTAAAAAGGGATAAAATTACATCGAGGTCCATACTTCTAGCATGAAGCATCCTAAAATTAAGCAGGGAAAACAGTCATGTTTGGCTCCTTCTTGAGAGAGAAGCTGATCGAGCCATACTCTTCAGACTACTTCCTCTTTGTTTGTTTTCAAAAAATGGCCAAATTTGGTGGCATGGAAATTCTTGTATATGTGATCATCATCAGCATAATGTATGACGTAGATATGGCCATGACCTTGGTCATTCGTCTTGAAATCCAAGTATGTACATACTCATCGACAAATAATCTTAAATATGTATAAAAAGGTAAAATTACATCGAGGTCCATACTTTTAGCATGAAGCACCCTAAAATTAAGCAGGGAAAACAGTCGGGTTCGGCTCCTTCTCTCGAGAGAGAGCAGCTGGTCGAGCCATACTCTTCATACTACTTCCTCTTTGTTTGTTTTCAAAATATGGACCAATTTGGCGGCATGCAAATTCTTGGTTATGGAATCATGAATCATCGATATAAAGTATTATGTAGATGGATATGGCCTTGACCTTGGTCGTTCGGCTTCGAATCCATGATTGTTCATACTCATTCACACAATTAATCCTAAATACGTTTAAATTTTACCACTTGCTTTTATCTTCGAATTTTACATGGACAGTGGGAGCACATTTTCAGCAAGGACCTAAAAAGGGGTAAAATTACATCGAGGTCCATACTTTTAGCATGAATAAAGCACTCTGAAACTAATCAGGGAAAACAATCATGTTTGGCTCCCTCTCGAGAGAGAAGCTAATCGAGCCATACCCTTCATACTACTTCCTCTTGGTTTGTTTTCAAAATATGGCCAAATTTGGCGACATGAAAATTCTAGGATATTTGATCATCATCAGCATAATGTATGATGTAGATATGGCCATGACATTGGTCATTTGTCTCGAAACCCAAGAATGTTCATACCAATCGACAACAAATAATCTTAAATACGTTTAAAAAAGGTAAAATTACAATGAGGTCCATACATTTAGCATGAAGCACCCTAAAATTAAGCAGGGAAATAGTCATGTTTTGCTCCTTCTCGTGAGAGAAGCTGATCAAGCCATAATCTTCATACTACTTCCTGTTTGTTTGTTTTCAAAATATGACCAAATTTGGCGGCATACAAATTCTTGGATATGGGATCACGAATCATCAACATAAAGTATGATTTATATATGGCCATGACCTTGGTCGTTCGTCTTTAAACCCAAGAATGTTCATACTCATCGACAACTAATAATCTTAAATATGTTTAAAATTTTACCACTTGCTTTTAGGTTCGAATTTTACACGGACAGTGGGAGTATAATTTACACCAGGGACCTTAAAAGGGGGGAAATTACATCAAGATCATAACATTTAGCATGAACTACCCGAAAAGTAAGCAAATAAGTAAAACAGTCGGGTTCGGCTCATTCTCGAGAAAGCACCTAATCGAGCCATACTCTTCATACTGCTAATTCCTATTCATTTGTTTTCAAAATATATGGCCAAATTTGGTGGCATGCAAATTCTTGGATATGGGATCATCATCAGCATAAAGTGTGACGTTGATATGGCCCTGACTTTCGTCGTTCGGCTTGAAACTCCAAGAATGTTCATACTCATTAACAACCAATAATCTAAAATATGTTTAAATTTTACCACTTGGTTCTAGGTTCGAATTTTACACGGACGGTGGAAGTACATTTTACATCAAGGACCTAAAACGTAAAATTACATCGATTATCGTCGGATTGATGACAAGTACGCCATGAGGGGGTCCTCGGGGCATGTGGAAGAGAGGGGTGTGAGACGTATGGTGTTCCGGGATGGTGAGCACACAAGTTTACCGGACTTTGGACGGATCCTACTCCTGCTAGCAATCCAGTAATACGACAGAGCCGGAATATGAGTTACAAGGGTTTCGCTTGTGCGAGTTGAGATTGTAGACTATTGTGAGGGTGCCCTAAAGGCTCTCCCTAGGATGGCTTATATAGATATCTGGCCTAGGGTTTACAGGAGAGATCTATTCGGCTACGACTAAGAGTCGGTTACAAAGTACATCTTGAACTACAAGTAACACTATGGGCCTATGTCGGTAAGTCTTCTAGGCCTTCCCGTAGCCGGACTAGACTCCGTCTCTTCTCCCTGACTAGGCTGCCCATGAAGCAAAGCTCTAACCCGAAGTGGGCCACCCTAGTCAATGAGGCACAGTGAGGATACCCGGAAAGTATATCCCCAACAGCAGCCTCCGGAAGCCTCCATGATCCAAAGTTAGAATCATCGTCTAGCTTGATCTTCGGCTTGCAGAATCGTGAAGGGTCCCTGAAACTTCAAAAAATAAAGGATAGGATCCGAGTCTCAAATGATCCGGACCTATGAATATGTTATTCGGGTTTCCAGCTCGAAATTCAAACTAAACTGGAACTTGGTCTCTGACGTACTGAGACTAGTCATGGTCAAGTCACGTCACTGACAGACATTTCCTATCAGCACGACCGTTGGTGGGTCCGCCTTTCGTAGAACCGAGGCACCGTTTCAATGCGTGCATGGAGATCGAGGCGGCGTAATCATCATGTGGGGGTTACCCAGTTCTTTCCACGACACGTGGCACGTTTACTATAGCATTTACATGAATCTTGACGCGGCTGGAGAATATAAGTGCTGAGGATCTCTTTCCCTATCTTCTTCACTAGCACTTGAGCCGTTTCCTTCTCCCCTACGCCTCCCCATGAACCTAGAGCTCCTCTGCTCCCAGAAAACCTCCAGCGCCGCCCATCCAAGGTCACCGGCACGCAGGAGAAATGGCTTCAGCATCATCCTCCGGCACGGCGGCGATGCCAGCGGTGCCAGAGAAGGAGAGCAACCGCGGCGTATGGATCCCGTGCATCCTTGAGGACGCCAAGCTCCGCGTCGTGGAGGAAGAAGGGCTCCTCCACGCCTGCGACTGGCAGAGCGGCTTCGGTGAAACCATCCCCAACCCCCACGACGGTGAGCGGGATCACTTCGGCACTCACCTCGACAGAAGTTTGAGATTTCCTCCCTCAGATTTATTCTCTGAGGTTATAGATCACTACGGAGTTCAACTCCATCATCTTCCCCCGAACTCTCTCTTATATATGAGCATGTACGCATCTTTGTGCGAGGGGTATATCAGCATTAGGCTGAGCCTTATTCTTTTCCAGTTTTATTTCCATGTCCGGAGAAATTCCATCACTACAGGTAATCCTTATATTACCGGTACTATAAGTTTTGCCGTTAGAAGAGAGCGCGTCTATCCTCGTATTATGTCCAGTGAGTCGATCAAGCAATGGATGTCCACTTTTTTCTATCACAAGGATATTCCCGCTCCCAGCAAAGCTACTGCTTTGCCGACTTTTGTTGGCGGTGCTGCCTTGCCCCAAGAGTTCTGGGGGCAGATGTGCCGGATCTCAGTGACGATCTGCTTCTTGCCAAGAGGCGGATCGAGTATTTGATGAAGCACAAGGGCATGAAATGGTCCGACTTAGTTCACTTCTTGGTGGCACGCCAGATCCAGCCTCTTCAACATCATGGAGATCGACTGATGCACTCCATCATGTTGTCGAAGAAAGATTCCCTCCGCATCAGCCCCAAGGCCTATTCGGCAAAAGATTACGCATGCCAAATCAAGTGGCTGATAAGGGAGCGGATTGAGAGGAAGATTCCTGAGCTGTCTCTGGACATGCATACAGCGGAAGATCCCGTGGTGCCGGTAAGCTTCCAGCAGCAACTCGTATTCTGTGCTCATCTTTATATTATTTTGCAGTACTTAGATATCCCTTCTTTTCAGCTTGCCGACCTCCCCGAGTCGGAGCTTGCTCCTATCGAGGGATATCCTCCTGAGTTTTCTCAGGATGAGGGAGAGTTGGTTCCAGTGCCGGACATTGTTCCTCGGAAGCGTAAAGCTCCGACTGTGGCTATTGGCACAAAGGAGGTGCCTGTTGTGAAGAGGTAATCTTTCCTCACATGGTCTTTGTACTATATGTCTTTATTCTTTCTGAGATGTAATGTTTTTTGTTCTATTACCTTCTCAGAGCTAAACAGCTCACCAAGGGCAAAGGGAAGGGAGTTGCCTCGAAGCCTCTACGTTAGTCAAAGCTAAACTTGGCTTCTCCTGTCGTAGCTCCTCCGACTCCTGCCCCTCAGCCTTGTACAGTGCCAGAGATTACTCCATCTCCGACCGTCATAGAAGATCCAACTCAAACAGCAGAGCCAGTGATCCTCGAATTGCAGACTGATGTCACCATGGCTGACTCGGGTTTTGATAAGGGTGAACCCTCTTTGGGTAATGATCCCTCGGCAGAGGTCTTTGCCGACAATCTCTTAAGAAATCCGGGACTTGCCAAACTTGGCCTTTCTCGGAAATATGCAGAGGAAATCCAGCGGATGGCCTGGCAATGCTTAGACAGCCGGGCCATTACTGCCAAAGAAGAAGCAGTGGAGGATGTTAATTACTCTAAACTTCTTGAACAAGTACTCCTTCGCGATGAGAGGCTGAGAACCAGCGAGCTTCCGACTCCTCCAGTGATCCCGCTCACTCTCGTCGAGAAAGTTACCACAAAAGTGAATATGAGTTTGAGCACACTCACTCATGAACAGCCTGTAAGTCAGAATTCCAACTCACGTTTTGATTTATTTCATATCATATCTTCTAGCCCCCAATCATGAAGTTGGATACACAATCCGGATTTATGCTTTCTAAGGATGCCAAAGAATGAACTAGTGTAGCCCCCAAGGCTCATGTGGATATTAGCAAAAAATATTATCCCGAGTCTTTAGTATACTTACGACTCTAGGTATTCTGACTTACAAAAAGTTAATTCATATAACTAGGAATTATTGAGGAATATCTGTAACAAGCGGAGAGAGATCAGAGCTCTCCAACTTGAAAATGCTCAACTAAAAGTATCCAGGGATGAGGCTGAAGGTAATCATTTTAGTACTCAAACCTTGCTTTTTATTTCATAGTCGAATTTTTGTTCAACTGTTGTTCTTTTGACTACAGCACTGGTGAAGCAGTCTTGTGCTATGATTGAGGAGGCCAAGAATTTAAGAACCCTGGAGGTGGAAAACAAGGACCTCGCCAAGAGCTGAATAAGCTTAAGGCGGATCACGAGAAGAGCATTGCTCAAGTTCTCAAATCCTCTACCATGGCTACTGAGGAGCGTGATCGTAAGATTGTGCTCCAAGACAAGAAAATCTTGGATCTCAGCAATGATTTATTTAGAGAGAAGGACATTGTCGAGACACTCCGGGCTGAACTCTGGAGTCTTCGGGAGGAAAAGACCAAAGTCGACGATGTCATCTTCAGTACGTTACCCTCTTTCTGACTTTTCTGCATCTTCCTACTCTTTAGAGTCCAGATTTATTTTATTAACTCCTTTGCATTACATGCGCAGGTCCTCTGAACTTACTGGACCCAACCTCTGCCGAATCTCGCACCAACCGGCTTACCCAAGTCGGTGATCTCCTTCATGACTTCTGCCAATCCTTTTAATATATTGGCGAGGTTCTCAAGGTTTTTGACATGCATAACATGTCCGGCTTTGAAGTGCGATACAAGGCCAAGAAGATGCCCCAGCTCATCCAGGACTGGAACATGTCCTACGCGCGCACCGCAGTGCAGAACGCTCTCACCATGGTTATGAGCCACCATGGAAACATGGAAATCTGGCAAGGAACCAGAGGGTACTATAAAGTGGATGAAGACAGTCAGGAGCAGGACATCAAGGCCATTATGGACTCCTGTGCCGGATATGGGTGCCACGGAGCTGACTTGACCAGCTACGATACCCCCTTCTTCACTCGCGTAGAGACGCCACCTCCGCCCGCCAAAGAAACTGGTGAAGCTTCCGATGACGAGCAAACCATTTCGGATTTGAACGTCTCGGAATGATATCGAGGCGAGGCTGATGTCTCCAGTGAGCTGGCAGCTCCTTCTTCTTCCCCTGCATTGTAGAGCATCATAACAAAAAATGTATTATTCTGAAAACAATACGGGTTGTAAATCAGTAGTATGATACTTTTGCTAGCGCTAAGTTTTATTTTAGCTATTCAGCACTTTTGGCTTCTTAATTTTCGTGCCTGAAATGTTTACATAAGCACTTATGTTTTTTGTCTCCACTTATCGTTTATCTGGCTTTCCGCCTCATCCCTTTCGTGAGCCGGCCAACCTTTAGCACGGGAACTTTGCCGAGCAACGGAGCTCAATTGCTAAACCAGTTTAAAATCGGAAACAAAGCTGGCTTCCAGTACCAACAATTCACTACTCTGAAAATGTCCACATCCGGCAATCAGACAAATAACCAAAGTATAGACTAGAAAATTTAGATTCATACCCGAACGTAGCAATTTTAGAATCGGAAATCTAAACCAGAACAAACATGATCATAAAGTACTTTCAAGTATTCTGGGATGTTCGACTGTGACATGATCATTCGGAAATAAGATTGTAAAAATTTCTCAGAAAAAAATTCAGGCAACCAATACTTTATTTCTCATTTGAACATGTACACATATATGATCACAAAGAAAGATAAACTAAGAATAAAAGGGACATAATTGAGCAATATTCCATGGTCTGTCTAACTCTTCTAGGTCTGTACTGCCTCCAACTCTCTTTCTTTTCTTAGTAGCAGGTCTTTCTCTTTCTTTGACTGGCCGCATATCAGTTAGGTAGTAAGATCCATTGTACAACACTCGACTAACTAAAAAAGGCTCTTCCCATATTGGGGAAAGTTTGTGCTTTCTTTTTTGCACAAGCCGGAGAACCAAATCGCCCTTATTGAAAGACCATTTTCTGACTCTCTCGCTATGATACTTGCGTAACTTCTTCTGATAGGTTGTTGATCTCATCTCAGAAATGATGTCATGGAAATGGCCACGGTATTCGCTGCAGTAGGCAGCGATTGATTGAATTAGGGGTGAGAGCTGGCGGCCATCTGCGGTGCGAGATAAGGGCGGATGCACATGGATTTATCTAGGTTTGCCCCTCCATAGGGTAATGACCTACTCCCGTGAGATTAGATTATTGGAGAGCGAGTTACAAGAGGGCGAGCTCGGCGTCTGAGCAGCGAGTCGCTTGAAGGGGTATATGACGGAACGTAAGTCCTGAGGATACCCTAGGGAGGTTTATATATGAGTCACCTCGCTAGGGTTTACAAGTTACAACCGAACAAGATATGGATTCAGAGGCTTTGACCTAATCCGACTAGGCTTCTGGGCTTCTAGTCTCCAGTCGCCGGGCCTTTATCTTAGTCGCATTCTAGTTGCCGTCATGCATGCCCACTCGCGAGACCTTTTTGGCCCAACCGGAACGTCCTGCTGGGTACACCCCAATCGACATATCCCCATCAGTAGTCCCCGAGGCCATCGTTGAATCTGACGTAGGCGGTCATTTGGCACTCGGAGTAGGCAAGTCCAATTTGGACGCCCAGTTGAATCGGCAATGGACTCTACTGAAACCAAGGAAATTTTCCCCAGGCTCCTAGTCGCTGCTCCAGCGAATGTCACGGCTGCCAAGTCGCTGCTTCGGCGAATGGACAGGACTAGTTACTAGCGAGTGGAATGGAGGAGTTGGACCATCAACCTGGTCAAACTATCCGTTGGATATTCTAACGGTAACTTCGGCGTAATTACCGCATGTAACGGCTACCCGAATTTGGCAGGTAGCGGTCCTCTATAAGGGGAGTGGTGAATCATCTCTCCAGGTCCTTCCCCGCATTCCTCATTCTCTCACATTCATTCTTTCTTCCTTCCTTCGACTCGATCGTTCCGCACCGAGCGACTCCACATCCTTCCCAATGGCACCTCCCAAAGGCTCATGGGGAAAATCCAAGTGCACCATGGCCCAGCTCAAGTCCTTCAAGGACGCCGGAGTCCTCCGTAAGGGGAACTGGCGGGTTCACCCTCCCTCCGAGACCGAGCCGAAACCGCGAGCCGGCGAATTCATTTGTTTCCCCAGCCATCTAGAGAGAGGTCTGGGGTTTCCCACCTTGCTCTTCTTCTGACGCTTCTGCGCGTATTACGCAATCAAGACGTCAGATCTTGGCCCGCATAGCATCGATCAGCTAGCGATCTTCGTCGCCTTCCGCGAGTGCTACCTAGGCTGCAGGCCGTCTTTCCCGCTGTGGCTGGAGCTCTTTCATGGCCGCATCAGGCGTGAGGCGTCCAGCGGCTTGATACTGGCGGCCGGCAGCGTCACGTTCCAGTTGAAGCCGAAGGCCAACTTCATCAAGCTCCTTCCACCGAAAAAAGATGCCAGCGAGTGGAAGAGGAGCTGGTTCTATGTGAAGGAATCCACTCCCTCCGGCGAGGTGGCGCTTCCCGAGTTCGTCGCCGAAAGGAGCGAGCCTCGTCGGCTGGCACCAAAGAAGCTCCCTGAAGACCAAAAGATGGCCGTCACGGAGATGATGGACCAGATCCAGAGGTTGAAGGACCGGGGGTTGACTTTGATCAACCTTTACAACTGCTGAATCGGGCGGCGTCTAGTTCCGCTAGCGGCTTGGTCGCATTGGATGTATGAGTATACCGGGAAGCATGACCCCTCCCGAACCAGCAAGGAGTCATGGGAGATCGAAGATTACAAGGCCACCCTGAAGAAGATCACTGACGCGGAGTTCACCACCGTATCGGTCGGGCTCGCCCTGTACACTCCCATGAAGAACGAAGCCCCTACAGTAAGTTTTCCTCCCAGTCGCCATATCTGCAGCATAACCTATAGTCGCTTTGCTCGATACTCATTGGTCGTTGTTTTCAGTTGTTCCAGGTACTGGAAGCTTGGCTTCCTCCGCTTGACGAAGAGGTTCCCCAAGAACTCGACGAAGTTTCGGAGGAAGGCTCCTCCGAAAGCGACGAGGAGGAGGAGGTTCCTCTCCCGTCGCCAGTAGCTCGCAAGACCCGCATGCAGAAGCAGCCCGAGTTTGAGGTGAGTCGCAGTCTCGGCGAACGTGAAGGGGGCGACGAGATCATGCAAGAGCACACGTCTCGGTGAACAGCCACGCCGGCAAAACCCGCGCATAGACCAAAGTCGCCGTCGAAGAAGTTAGCATCGCCCTCAAAGTCGGCGGTGGTGTTTGAGTCTGACGATGACTCCGATGACGAAGATGCCACCAATTCTTCGCCCAAGATCCCCGAGGGTGCGATACCAGTGAAGGGATTATGGGACGAGGACACTGAGGCGGCGGTAGAGGTCCCTCTTGCGACGATCGCGCCTGAAGCTTCAAGGGACCCAAGCCTGGAGGCGGCTGAGGTTGCAGCGTCGAGATCGCCGCAACCTTCACGGGTGGCCGCGTCTCCGGAGCCGGAAATTCCGGCGACCGCGGCCTCGTCATCAAGGAAGCCCGCGGTGTCATGGGCTTGAGATGTCTTTGAAAGGGGTCTCACGCACAAGCTGGGCCCAGAGCTAGACAAGCCCGCCCACATCAGCACCGGGTTGCACGTTCTTCCGGTTGCTAAGTAAGTATTGGCCTTTCATTCTGAGTCGTGTCTTGTTTTTGTATTGTCATTGTGCTGACTATGGAAGTTTGGGCAGATCTGGGGCCAAGAAGATTGGACGTCCTTCAGTGGCGAAGATGCCGCCATTCGCCACCATGGGAGAGGGCGACCTCCCCAAGAAGAGGAAACCTTCCAGATATGCGGCGACCGTGGAAGGCGCGAAGAGGCAGAAGGGGAGTGCCGACGATGTCGTGGCGATGGACAGCGCCAAGGAGTCTGATCTCGCTACAGTTGTCGAACAAGTGGTGGCGGCACGGTCGGAGCTAGTCATGGTCGCGCCTGCGATGGAGGCGCCGGCACCGACAACCCGTGCCCTCGCTAGGGCGTCGGCAACATTCCCGCGCTTCATGGCTAGGGGGTTTCTAGACATGGTGGACAACCAGTCTCCACAGACACTGGGTCCCGTCGTGGGCGCACTTCCTTCACGATCCCGTCAACTGACGCCGGAGAACTCCACAGGATGCTTGGCGCCGCCATTCAGGTACGTCCAGTCCCCGAGTTCTTAGCTGCTGAATTTCAGCGGCTAGGTACTGGTTTTCTTCTATTCTCCAGTCCCCGAGCTCCTAGTCACTGAATTTCAGCGGCTAGGAACTGAACTTATTTCTACTCTCTAGTCCCCGAGTTCTTAGTCACCGAATGTCAGTGGCTAGGAACTGGATGTAGTTCTTGGTAAGTACTGATTTTTGTTGTTTTCGCAGGGTTTGCAGAGGGAATCGACCAATCGACAGGCCGCAAGGGAGCGTTTGGAGAGGGATCTGTGCATGGCGCAGGAATCAAACTGGCGACTCCAGGAGGCTGTTGGTAAGTACTTTCTTCTTTTCCTTGTTCTTTTTTGGCTCTGACCTGTTGGTGTGTGGCGCGTTGATAATTTCTCTCTTTCCTTTTCAGATGGTCTTCCGGCTGCAATTTCTAAGGCCCGTGAAGGGTATGTTCTAGTCGCCGAGCTGGACGCGGTGAATGGGCGAATTGCCTCGCTGATCCATGACTTGGAGGATCGAGTGAAGGCTGCTATCGCTGCGGCTGAGAAGGAACGCAAGGCCACGGACTCGATCGTCGTGGGGCTGCAAAATGATCATGCCGCCTTGGAGAAGCATGTCACGGAGAACTGCCGCAAGCTTCTTGGTGAGTCTCCGTCTTTTGCTTAACTCGTTTGGCGAATCCCTGATTGGGGAAGTCCGTAGTTTCACTGACGTCTGATTTTGCAGCTGTGATAGAGCAAAGAGACCCGGTGGTTTAGACCTTAAACGCCTCGCAGTGCGTGACTATCGTGGTGAACGCGGCCACGGCTTCGGCGTTGTGTGTCCAAGCGGTCCTTCAAGAAATGTCCCCCACCGAGGTTATTCATGGGGGGCTTACGGAAGTGTGGCGCTATCTGGAGGAGGCGCTCGTCGTCGTGGAGTGGATGGCACGCTCGGCTTTCAGGCGCGGGGCCACCACGACATTGAGCTTGGGTCTCGCCCACTTCCCCGACGATTTCGACCTCGACGACGTCACCAGCGGCTACCTATCGGCGACTGGCACGGTGGAGATGTCAGAGGTGTTGAAGCTAACTGCAAAGGCCGCCCCTTTTGCTGATCGGGTGTTGGCGATGGGGGATCTTCTGCCATACCAGGAAATGGTATTGGCGCCTGGCGACCCCAGCTGGAGCATCGCGACATGAAGTCGAAGCAACCCTTCTGGTCGGTGTTGTCGAAGTCACTGACGACCTACCCGATGAACCCGTGGCGGCCTTTTGTTCGTGTCAAGGGAGGTGGTGGTGCTTCTTCGTCAGGACCTGCGGAATAGATATTATCTTTGGGCAGTTTGTAATATATGCCAAGTGGCGACTGCTGTAACGTGAACAATATTTTGAGTAAGGGGAGTCAATCGACTTGTATTGCGACCTTAATCATGTGGTGTGTTTATTTTTGCTTGAGCGAGTCCTCGAGCGCGTCCTCCCTTTAAAAGGGTATAACTCGATTGTATACTTATGTGTTTTCTTTTGGTTGTGCATTGTTTTGTCCCTTCCGTATTTTGAGGGGAGAGTCCCCAAGCGCGAGTGGGATTGTTTTGTAGGCGAGTCCCCGAGCATAGTGCTTGTAACTACCTCGGTGAATTACGCTCGTAGTTACAAGCCTGGATGAGCAGAAATGGTTGAAATAGTACGGTGGGGCCCAAATGCCACTCACAGGTAGACCTTACGGCCGTCCCAACCATTTCTAAACATCGGGACAAGAATGGGCGTGTCGGCAGTGAAGGGATCAACTACATACACAAATGAGTATGTATGCAAGCCACCATACAACCGTACATCAGAGCCATTCCATCTAAAAAGAAAGGAAATATAGCAACGCCATACGACAAGATCCAAATATCCTAGATAGATATAATAGTTTAGGATATCTCCTCATACATCAAACATCAGAGCATCAAGCGGAAGCGGAAGACAAAATCCGAGTACGGATAAGAAGCAAATCGGCATAAGATGCACCATAAATAAACACATCGCGCCCACAGATCTCACGGATCCCCATTCCCGGAATCTCTACACCGAATGATCGTTGCCCACATCGCCCGTCTCTTCCACCCAGTATCCATCTTGCGAATGTACCTGTTCATCTGAACCAATAATTTATCGTGTGAGACCCTAGGGGTACTCAACAAGTCTTTATGCCGCTAAAGGGGACACAACCTGGGGTGACGCAATTGCAGCAAAAGATAAACCCTAACAATTCTATAGATACTCGCTAACCATCCGCCTAACCAGAGATAGACGGATGTCCGTGAATAATTAATAACAGTTATAACGGTAATCTTAACAGATCCATCCTCCTCCTCGCTTACCGACGAGGAAGCGGACGGACAACCCCCCCATCCGTTGGCAGTTTTATTATCCATTCCGTGAGTGTTGCACTATTTACTAGTAAGGTACCTAGTCTAGTCAAATTAAAAGCGGTACTTTAGTTATGCTTGTCTATGATCGAGAAACTATGCTCCAAGTCGTCCATAACCGCGGACACGGCTTTCAAAAAGTTTTACCCTGCAGGGGTGCACAAATAGCAACACACACTCGATATGCCTCGGAAAAAACCAAATCAAAACCCAACAAGGCAGTCACGACAAAGCGATCACAGGATTTAGAAATATTTCAGGGGGCCACCCCATTGAGCTACCACGAACGGTTAGCTGACTCGAGACAGCCTCAAGGTTTGTGGAGCCGGGTAAACGATCGGGAACCCGAAGTGTGAATGGGCTTGTCGACAGCAAAACGGGTCACGGTCCTAAGCAGTAATTAAGACTCGCACAATTTAAATTAAAGCAAGAAAGCATGGCATAAGTACAGATAGTAAATAAAACCTCAAACTAGTTTGTGGCCCCAAGAAATAAGAATGAATCAAGCTCGCTCGGGGGTTCATAAGCCTCCGGATGTGGATAGCGAATATTCAAGGAACAGGAATCAAGTACTGGGTCCCACGGACACAAGTGAGCCTGAAAAACCAAATAGCGAATATGGCTCACCGATGCCACTTTCATTAGTTATCCCATTACTACTCAGGTTAAGTGGTTTAGGTACCTCATTATCCATCAGACACTCACATACCCTACACATGCTGTTCTACGACTCGCATGGCTCAAACAACTCCTGTAGTAATGGCTCATGGGATGGAGGAACAAGCTCGTGGGTTTAAAAGTAAAGGCTATGCAATACTTGGGATTCAATTTAATGCAATCGCGACTCAATGATGCAAGAATAAGATAGAGGCAATAGGTACTATATGTATGCAAGCATGTGGTAGTGCTTGCCTGGCAGCTCAGTTGAAGCGAGAGAAGGATCTGGGTAGTGTTCCTGGTTCTCTTGGTATATCCCCTGCTCAGCGTCTATTCGAAGAAGAACCAAACAAACAAGGGCCAACATAAATAAAGTGCACAAGCATATTAGTTAAATGCATCAAGCAAACAATCATGCCATGATGAATGATGCACAATTTGCATGGCAATAAGGTAGCATGGCATGGGTGAGGTGTGGAATACAAGAATAAATCATTTTATAGAGTTTTAGCCTCATTTTAACCTCATATTAGTTGCTGTACCCATTATATTTATAAGATGCATGCTTCAAAACAAGACATGGAAAGCATAAACAGAAAGGTCTCGTCGAGCTAATCATTTTAGACATATCATTTGTTAAATTTGGAGTTATAAAACAAAAGTTATTAATTAATTAAGGAAAAAGGGCATTTTATTGTAATTTTAATCAACTTGGAAAATAAAGTGTTCAAAATATATTTTGGATGGCATATTTGATTTCCTCACATTTTTCTGATTTCAAAACATATATTATTTGTATTATTTGGATTTATATTTTAAAAGATATTTAAAAACAGAATTAAATTTGAATTTGAATTAATTTTGAAAAGATTTGGATTAAACAGATATAGACAGAAGCTTTTCTCACCCAGCCCGGACCTAGCCAGAGTCACTGTCGGGTGGGCCAGGCGCTGATCGCAGAATCTGCTAAAAGCTTTTTACACCATGCCTACTCTAGCCTAAGCGAAAGGCCTGTGACCCATGCACACAGCGGGGGGGACTGCGGGTTAACGGCAACTAAGTGCAGGGTGTGTTTTGCAAAAAAAGCAACAGACGCTGGTTGGTGGGTCCTGCGTACCGCGGGTTGATGCAGAAAAAGGGCAGGGGGTTACGCGCAAAAAGGCCGCCGTACTATGGATCTTCCCCGCGCCGCGCGACAGATCGGTGCGCGTCTAGCACGGGCGCGGCGCGCAGGATCGAACCTGGGACGTTGCGGGCACGCGTGCAGTGGCGGAGCCACTGCGGTGGCTTTGGCTAGGTGACAGCAGGGAGGTTGGGGCCTAGGTAGGGCTTCTGCGCGTCGCGGGAGCGAGCAGACGCTGCGCTCGCCGGCGCACATAGCGTGATCGACGAAAGGACCGGCGGATGTAGGGCTGCACGGCGAAGGGAACCATGTCAGGGAGGTCAGGTAGCTCACCGTGGGCTTGATGGTGGGCTCAGATCGGGCAGGAGTGCAGCGGATCACTGGTGGAGCTGGAGGCGGCGAGCTAGGGTTTGGCGTCGGGCGTCGATGGTTCTGGCGGTTCCAGGGCGCCTTCTCCTCGTCGCCGGGCACAGGGTGAAGCAGAGGAGAGTCGTTGATCTCCCAGCCGCTCCACGGACGTGCTGCACGGCTGGATCGATGGGGTGCGGTGGAGGCCGACGGTGTCCGGCGAGAGGGAGCTGGGGTCGGTGGAGAGGAAGGGAGGATGGCCAGGCGCCTCGGCCAGATCTGGAGAGGCAGAGGGGTGCCGTGGAGTGGAGGCAAGGCAGAGAGGGAGAGAGACATGCCGTGGGGAGGTGGTTAGATGAAAAGGTGGCTCAGGTGCCACCTTTCTCTCCTTCCTCCTCACGTGCTCGGTCGGGCAGGGGCAGGGCAGGTAGAGGAGGGGGCTTACAGGTGGGACCAGAGGACGAGGCCAGGAGGCAGGGGCAGGCTCGGGCTAGGGGGCCACAAGGCAGGGAGAGAAGAGAGGGAGAGAGGGTAGGCTCGGGTTGGGTGGTGGTAGCCTCGGGCTAGGGTTGGCATTAGGGTTGGGGTAGCTAGGGCAGGGGTGAGGTGGCCAGGTGGGGCCAGCTAGGGTAGGTCGTGGTGGGTGGCTCGGCTAGAGAGAGGAGAGAAAGGCCGAGAGAGAGAGATGGGGTGGGTACTTAGGGTTTGGTTTAGATTAGATATAGATTAGGGTTTAGGAGAGAGGGGGGTATGATGATGATGAGGTAGGTGATGGTCTAGGGCTTAGAGAGAGATGGATTGGTCCTTTATGACAAGATCAAGCATGCTCTAGACAAGCTCCAACAAGATCAAGATGAGGGTGTGATGAGGTGGTGGCCCTTTGAGCTAGATCACACAAGATCAAGCAAAAAGGAGGTGAGAGAGAGGTGAGAGCTCGCGGGAGAGGGGGAAACAGATTCATTCAAAATTCAAATAAAATCCAAAGGACAAGCAAAAGGGGGTACTTGCATGGCCCATGCAAAATGTTTAATGCCATGTGTATTCTTGTGAGACAATAATATTACATGGCATTATTATTATGCATTCCCAAAATTGGAATGAAAGCCAAGCAAAAAGAATTTAGAAGAAAGCTCCAAGTGGAGTAGATGGAGATGATCACATTTGATTATAATTGGGACTTGCTAGTGTGTATGTGCCACTAGATGCTTAATAGTCCCAAAAATATTCCAACATGAGCATAATTCCATGATTACCCATATGGAAGCTAGGAAAAAGGGTTCCACTCACAAGGCATGCAAAGGTGGCCATGTGGCTCTCATATATCAATAATGTGAAAACAACATGATGCTAAGATGAGAGCATGTGGAAATAGAATTGGATCCATCCCAACCCACATGAGCTAGAGGTAAAACCAAATAAGTGCAAAGCTCATATTTAGTTGGATGGTGGAATATAAGGTGGTGAAAAGAAAGGGTGGTGGAGTTGAAAGAGATATGCCCCCCAACTCAACTTGGGCATTTAAACAATATATCAAGAACCAAATACAATATCAAGAGGCAAATACAATAAATAATGCATATGAGATAAGAACCAAATGGAAAAGGGTTTTATATGATGCTCAAATGCAAGGTGGCATGATGACATGAGCATGATATAATGATGATGCAACAATTATATATATTAAGTAGCCATTATATAGACTAGGCTAGTAGCATTGCAATTGTTAGACAACTGGGATGCTACAACTCTCCCCCACTAAACAGGAATCTCGCCCCGAGATTCTAGGAAAAATAAAACAACACAAGGAGAGACGGGTGTTCGAACGAAGGTGATCCTTACGTTCCCAAGCTGATGAACCATGGAATGGTGCGACCACTACACCTTGCAAAACATGCTAGACTTGTTATGCAGTCTTATGCTTTGCTTGAGAAACAACGGATTAGAAGAGTTGAAGGATTGTCGTGAGACAATAAGGATAGGATGGACATAGCTTCGGTTTCCTCAAGAAACGAGATAAAAGACTAGAACCACTAGTGAACGAAAGGACAAGATGATGTATCATGAATACAGAAAGGCACACCGGTAAGATTAAGGATTTACCGATACTAGAGAGGATGAAGCTTTGTCTCGCCGGAAGAAAAGAGCTAGATTGGAGAGGTTTGAACCACTATGACAATAGCATCGTATTCTATCTCGGATTGGAGAAATGAAGTACGGAAGCAATATTGCCTTCAAACAATAGAGTCCCTAGATATCAACAGAAAGATTTAGTTAGACATCGCCGGATTAGATTCTTGTTGCGCCGGTAAGAACCAAAGGATCACGCAATTGAGGTGCGCGGATGCAACTTCCAGAGACGGATGTGAAGCCAGATCATGGTGGAATCCCGAGAAGCAAAGAATATGGGGGATATGGAGTTTATTGTAGAGATACTTATTGCTTTCTTTAGCCTTGAGGCTAATGCAATAGATTTGCGGCTGATGACATCAACCATAATTGGCTTTACCACAGAAAAAGAATTTGATGAAACAAAGAGAGAGATAGTTTCCTTCCATCTTGTTTGGGAATGTCGAGCACCGGTAGAACGACGAGGACAGAAAAGATTTTGGGTTTGTTTCCACCAGATAATTGAGGATTTTGCTACGTGTAGAAAGGGTGAGATCACCAACAAGAGATTATTGATTACTTTCTTCGAGAGAGCACTCCGGAAAAACAAGGACGGAAGTAAAAGTATCAAGGGATAAAGGCCACTTCTAACTTCCGTGGAATGAGTGAAATCACATTAATTCACCAATTCAATGTACAAGAGCGAATGATAAGAGTAGTGGTATGGTAGCTACTCCATCCCGCACTCAAAGCATTACTCCGCACATGAATAAGATAAACCATGCAACCCAACTACCGAAACAGACTGAAGGTATTGACAAGGATAACGCATGGAACTCCGTTAGAAAACAAGGATAGATGCAAATGATTCACCGGATCCAAGATAGATAAGGGTGATGATGTTGTCGTCCTGTCTGACGTACCAAGCCACCAGAAAGACATGAAGGAAGATTACAGAGAAGAACTGCAAGATTCAACAGCTACAGAAAAGATAGCACCAACTTGAACAGAAGGAAAACAAGATCTGGAAGGTCTTCATGGCCTCCGGTGGATTCAGCATAGATGATATAACGAGAGGGTTTCAAAAGATCACTTGACGAGACAGAGGTGAAAAGAACTCCATGTTCTTCTTGAAAAGATAGAGAGAGATTTAGCAGTCTTGAGGAAAATCTTGAGCGAAACGCTGATGATAACTTGCCAACAAGGAAAAGCTCCAGATTGGTTGAAGATGGAGGATGGAATTAGCAATGGACTGCCAATTCCAGAATTGAAGCAATGTATTTAGCAGAAGGACGTGGTCGAGATAGGTGACTTCAAGAAGCCAGAATTTCCCGCTTTGAGAACTTTGCACACAGGCAGTGTTCACGAAGCTTGAGAGAAAGAGACACAGATGATCTTCCATGTCCTTCCATAGATATCGAATAGGCTAGCATATTAACAACATATACCACCAAGGATTAACAAGATATTCCCAGAATATCAAGTTCAAAAGGCGAGAGAAACGAACAAATGCTCGAACACTTCCTGAGCTCAACGCTCTTAGAAAGATCAATATTAAGAGCACGGGTTCGTGTTGAGGAAGATGCACTGGAAGAATAGATTATCTGGACCTTCAGAAGAAAAAGAGATGTCACCTGATTCACATTGTCGATTGGATCACCGGTTACAAAGATAAATAGATCTAGGATAAGAAACGATGATAGCTCATACCTTAAGCAAAACTATCGGAAGCGAAAAGATGCAATTCCCTCGTATCCAGGAGAATGGTGCAGATATGGGGTTAAATAAGATGTGCAGCATGATGGATGATGATGATAGACCGTAGTGCCTTGAGAAACTCCGGATTGCCAAAGATGCTTGAATATGCATAGATATGATCACGGTGTACTCAAAATCACAGGAGATAACCTTATCCTCCAGATGGTGACGGTTGATAGCATTTTCCATATCCCAATCGACACTTATCATGAGTGGAATATAGCTATGCCGAGAGCCAAATTACAATCATCAGCATCGGATCGACACACGTTATGTAATTAGCCCAAGAGCAAAGGAGATGAAACAAAACTCCAGGATTAAGCACCGGTGACAAAAGAATGAGTTAGCATGGACATGCTGATAAAAGGAAGATAGATAATGTTTCACACACGACTGAAAAGGAGTGTGGAAACACAGATGTATCAAAGAAAAATTTTCCGCATTTTTCGGCATTAAAATACCAATAGATGCGCAAAATCACTTATCAGGTAGCGATTAGCAACTGATGCTTACACAGAAAGAGGAGTTGCTAGAAGGAAGAACACCCTTAAGAAGATGGCACCGGTTAACAAGGATTCAGATAGATCGCGCCGGTTTTCAAAAGCCTGTCAGTATGGAATGTACCAACAGTTGATAACCAAAAGGCAGATAAAGATAACATGTTGGATGCAACAGATAGACAAGGAATTACACACACACACACACTTTCTATGGTACTACGGAAACCCAGAACACGTGAATCCTAGTTTGAATTTTAAGAAGAGGATTGAAAACGTTACACTTCATTGCCAGAAGAGGGTGGTGGGTGGGTAAGAAGAAAAGTGGAAGCAGTCATACTCTCACGTTTTGTTTTTTCCCTAGTATACATAGCTACCAAAAATATTTGCTAGACAGACAACGACCATTTGGCTGAGACCCTGAAGGGCGGGATGGCTCTGATACCAATTGTAACTACCTCGGTGAATTACGCTCCTAGATACAAGCCTGGATGAGCATAAATGGTTGAAATAGTACGGTGGGGCCCAAATGCCACTCACAGGTAGACCTTACGGCCGTCCCAACCATTTCTAAACATCGGGACAAGAACGGGCGGCGTAATCGGCAGGCGAAGGGATCAACTACATACACAAATGAGTATGTATGCAAGCCACCATACAACCGTACATCAGAGCCATTCCATCTAAAAATAAAGGAAATATAGCAACGCCATACGGCAAGATCCAAATATCCTAGATAGATATAATAGTTTAGGATATCTCCTCATACATCAAACATCAGAGAATCAAGCGGAAGCGGAAGACAAAATCCGAGTACGGATAAGAAGCAAATCGGCATAAGATGCCCCATAAATAAACTCATCGCGCCCACAGATCTCACGGATCCCCGTTCCCGGAATCTCTACACCGAATGATCGTTGCCCACATCGCCCGTCTCTTCCACCCAGTATCCATCTTGCGAATGTACCTGTTCATCTGAACCAATAATTTATCGTGTGAGACCCTAGGGGTACTCAGCAAGTCTTTATGCCGCTAAAGGGGACACAACCTGGGGTGACGCAATTGCAGCAAAAGATAAACCCTAACAATTCTATAGATACTCGCTAACCATCCGCCTAACCAGAGATAGACGGATGTCCGTGAATTATTAATAACAGTTATAACGGTAATCTTAACAAATCCATCCTCCTCCTCGCTTACCGACGAGGAAGCGGACGAACAACCCCCCCATCCGTTGGCAGTTTTATTATCCATTCCGTGAGTGTTGCACTATTTACTAGTCAGGTACCTAGTCTAGTCAAATTAAAAGCGGTACTTTAGTTATGCTTGTCTATGATCGAGAAACTGTGCTCCAAGTCGTCCATAACCGCGGACACGGCTTTCAGAAAGTTTTACCTGCAGGGTGCACAAATAGCAACACACACTGATATGCCTCGAAAAAACCAAATCAAAACCCAACGAGGCGCCACGACAAAGCGATCACAGGATTCAGAAATATTTCAGGGCCACCCCACCGATCTACCAAGAACGGTTAGCTGACTCGAGACGGCCTCAAGGTTTGTGGAGCTGTCAGAACGATCGGGAACCCGAAGTGTGACTGGCTTGTCGACAGCGAAAACGGGTCACGGTCCTAACAGACAAAAGCAAGACTCGCACAATTTAAATTAAAGCAGAAAGCATGGCATAAGTACAAGATAGTAAATAAAACCTCAAACTAGTTTGTGGCCCCAAGAAATAAGAATGAATCAAGCTCTAGCTCAGGGGTTCATAAGCCTCCGGATGTGGATAGCGAATATTCAAGGAACAGGAATCAAGTACTCGGGGTCCCACGGACACAAGTGAGCCTGAAAAACCAAATAGCGAATATGGCTCACCGATGCCACTTTCATTAGTTATCCCATTACTACTCAGGTTAAGTGGTTTAGGTACCTCATTATCCATCAGACACTCACATACCCTACACATGCTGTTCTACGACTCGCATGGCTCAAACAACTCCTGTAGTAATGGCTCATGGGATGGAGGAACAAGCTTCGGTGGGGTTTAAAAGTAAAGGCTATGCAATACTTGGGATTCAATTTAATGCAATCGCGACTCAATGATGCAAGAATAAGATAGAGGCAATAGGTACTATATGTATGCAAGCATGTGGTAGTGCTTTCCTGGCAGCTCAGTTGAAGCGAGAGAAGGATCTGGGTAGTGTTCCTGGTTCTCTTGGTATATCCCCTGCTCGGCGTCTATTCGAAGAAGAACCAAACAAACAAGGGCCAACATAAATAAAGTGCACAAGCATATGAGTTAAATGCATCAAGCAAACAATCATGCCATGATTAATGATGCACAATTTGCATGGCAATAAGGTAGCATGGCATGGGTGAGGTGTGGAATACAAGAATAAATCATTTTATAGAGTTTTAGCCTCATTTTAACCTCATATTAGTTGCTGTACCCATTATATTTATAAGATGCATGCTTCAAAACAAGACATGGAAAGCATAAACAGAAAGGTCTCGTCGAGCTAATCATTTTAGACATATCATTTTTTCATTTTGGAGTTATAAAACAAAAGTTATTAATTAATTAAGGAAAAAGGGCATTTTATTGTAATTTTAATCAACTTGGAAAATAAAGTGTTCAAAATATATTTTGGATGGCATATTTGATTTCCTCACATTTTTCTGATTTCAAAACATATATTATTTGTATTATTTGGATTTCTATTTTAAAAGATATTTAAAAACAGAATTAATTTGAATTTGAATTAATTTTGAAAAGATTTGAATTAAACAGATATAGACAGAAGCTTTTCTCAACCCGGACCCTAGCCGTAGTCATCACTGCCGGGTGGGCCAAGTGACTGGCAGGCTATGGCCGCTAAAGCTTTTTACATCGCGCCTACTCTAGCCTAAGCGAATGACAGGGCCCGGAAGTCTCCGGACCACACGCCACGGGCGCGAGGTTGCCGCATGCACATGACGGGGGACTGCGGGTTGACGGCAACTAAGTGCAGGGTGTGTTTTGCAAAAAAAGCAACAGACGCTGGTTGGTGGGTCCCGCGCATGGGTTGATGCGTAAAAAGGCGTGGGGTTACGCGCAAAAGGCCGCCGTACTGTGGATCTTCCTCCGCCGCGACAGATCGGCGCGCTGGCGCGGCGCGCGCTGGATCGAACTCGACGCCAGGGCGCTGCAGCGGGCGGAGCCATCGCGGTGGCTTGGGCTAGGTGACAGCAGGAGGTTGGGGCCTAGGTAGGCTTCAAGGCCGCGAGTGAGAGCAGATGCTGCGCTCGCCGGCGCACAGAGCGTGATCGACGAAAGGACCGGCGGATGTAGGGCTGCACGGCGAAGGGGACCATGTCAGGGAGGTCAGGTAGCTCACCGTGGGCTTGATGGTGGGCTCGGATCGGGCAGGCGTGCAGCGGATCGCTGGTGGAGCTGGAGGACGGCGAGCTAGGGTTTGGCCGCGCCGATGGTTCCGGGCGGTTCCAGGCGCCTTCTCGTCGCCGGGCACAGGTGAAGCAGAGGAGCTCGTTGATCTCCCAGGCCGCCCACGCACGTGCTGCACGGCTGGATCGACGGGTGTGGAGGCCAACTGTCCCATGAGAGGAGCTGGGTCGATGGAGAGGAAGGGAGTATGGCCAGGCGCCTCGGCCAGATCTGGAGAGGCAGAGGGGTGCCGTGGAGTGGAGGCAAGGCAGAGAGGGAGAGAGACATGCCGTGGGGAGGTGGTTAGATGAAAAGGTGGCTCGGGTGCCACCTTTCTCTCCTTCCTCCTCACGTGCTCGGTCGGGCAGGGGCAGGGCAGGTAGAGGAGGGGGCTTACAGGTGGGACCAGAGGACGAGGCCAGGAGGCAGGGGCAGGCTCGGGCTAGGGGGCCACAAGGCAGGGAGAGAAGAGAGGGAGAGAGGGTAGGCTCGGGTTGGGTGGTGGTAGCCTCGGGCTAGGGTTGGCATTAGGGTTGGGGTAGCTAGGGCAGGGGTGAGGTGCCCAGGTGGGGCCAGCTAGGGTAGGTCGTGGTGGGTGCCTCGGCTAGAGAGAGGAGAGAAAGGCCGAGAGAGAGGGATGGGGTGGGTACTTAGGGTTTGGTTTAGATTAGGTATAGATTAGGGTTTAGGAGAGAGGGGGGTATGATGATGATGAGGTAGGTGATGGTCTAGGGCTTAGAGAGAGATGGATTGGTCCTTTATGACAAGATCAAGCATGCTCTAGACAAGCTCCAACAAGATCAAGATGAGGGTGTGATGAGGTGGTGGCCCTTTGAGCTAGATCACACAAGATCAAGCAAAAAGGAGGTGAGAGAGAGGTGAGAGATAGAGGGATATGGGGAAAAAGATTCATTCAAAATTCAAATAAAATCCAAAGGACAAGCAAAAGGGGGTACTTGCATGGCCCATGCAAAATGTTTAATGCCATGTGTATTCTTGTGAGACAATAATATTACATGGCATTATTATTATGCATTCCCAAAATTGGAATGAAAGCCAAGCAAAAAGAATTTAGAAGAAAGCTCCAAGTGGAGTAGATGGAGATGATCACATTTGATTATAATTGGGACTTGCTAGTGTGTATGTGCCACTAGATGCTTAATAGTCCCAAAAATATTCCAACATGAGCATAATTCCATGATTACCCATATGGAAGCTAGGAAAAAGGGTTCCACTCACAAGGCATGCAAAGGTGGCCATGTGGCTCTCATATATCAATAATGTGAAAACAACATGATGCTAAGATGAGAGCATGTGGAAATAGAATTGGATCCATCCCAACCCACATGAGCTATAGGTAAAACCAAATAAGTGCAAAGCTCATATTTAGTTGGATGGTGGAATATAAGGTGGTGAAAAGAAAGGGTGGTGGAGTTGAAAGAGATATGCCCCCCAACTCAACTTGGGCATTTAAACAATATATCAAGAACCAAATACAATATCAAGAGGCAAATACAATTAATAATGCATATGAGATAAGAACCAAATGGAAAAGGGTTTTATATGATGCTCAAATGCAAGGTGGCATGATGACATGAGCATGATATAATGATGATGCAACAATTATATATATTAAGTAGCCATTATATAGACTAGGCTAGTAGCATTGCAATTGTTAGACAATTGGGATGCTACAGTGCTTAACCGTGTTGGGCGCGTTCCTGTTGTAGGTTGTTAATGCGTTGTTTGTAACGCATCTCTTCCCCTGGCTCAGAGAGCTAGTCGCTGGGCGAGTCCAAGGCAGCTCTCTTACTTGGTGTGTTCCCGAGCCGCGTGAGGGTTCCATTTTTGCGGAGTCCCCGTGCGTGGTACTTAACCGTTAGAGTCGCTTTGCACGAGGATGGGAAGGACAGGTCGCTATGTGAAGCGTATACCGGTTGTCTTGGCCTGGTGGGCCAGTCGAGCTAGGCGACTCCGATGGTGGCTCCGGGTTGGCGTTTTCGTGGACGTCACAAGGCCTGAATATTTTTGGTGCCCTTGGACCGCACTACTTAGCCGTGCCGATCGCTCGACCAAAGGTTGACTTCCGTGGGTAGCGTATTGCTGATTGTACGAGTGCGAGTGGCACAAGGATATGGCGAGCAGACACGATTTTGTGAATCGAATGAATTTCATTATATGTGTCAGCTGAGTACATTTTTTGGTTCTATGTGTATAACTTCTGGAGGAGGTTTACATTCCATGGCCTCCCGACCTCGTATGTCGATAAGGTAGTAGGCGTCATTGCCGAGGACTCGCCCTATTGCGAACGGCCCTTCCCATGGGGGGAGAGTTTGTGCATGCCTTTCTTGTTTTGAGCTAGTCGTAGGACCAGGTCGCCTTCCTGGAAGGTGCGAGTCCTGACTCGGCGGCTATGGTAGCGGCGGAGTCCCTACTGGTAGATGGTTGTATGGGAGCGAGCCAGGTCGCGTGCCTCGTCGATTTGGTCGATGCTGTCTTGGCGGGCGGTCTCGTTTGTCGCCTCGGTGTAATTGGCGACTCGAAGTGAGTCGTGCCAAGGTCTGTTGGCATTACGGCTTCGGCACCGTACACCAAGAAGAAGGGCGTGAACCTGGTGGAGCGATTGACGGACGTGCGGATCCCCCATATGACTGAAGGGAGCTCTTCGACCCAGCATCCTGGGGTTCGCTCAAGGGCACCTGGAGTCATGGCTTGATCCCATGGAGGACGCTCTGATTGGCGCGTTCTACTTGGCCGTTCGACTCTGGGTGGGCGACTGAGGCGAGGTCGAGTCATATGGCGTGTTCTTCGCAAAATTCCGCCATGGCCCCTTTGGCGAAGTTGGTGCCGTTGTCCATTATTATGCTGTGTGGGTAGCCATACTGGTAGATGAGCTCGCGTAAGAACTTGGTGGTCGTCTTGCCGTCGCACTTTTTGATTTGTTTGGCCTCGACCCACTTGGTGAACTTGTCGACTGCGACCAGGAGGTGGGTGAAACCGGATGGGGCCTTATTGAACGGGCCTACCATGTCCATGCCCCATACGGCGAATGGCCATGTGATGGGGATGGTCTTGAGTGCCGAACCAGGGAGGTGTGACTGGTGGGCGTACTTCTGGCATCCGACGCATCGCTGGACAATGTTGGTGGCGTCGGCGTGCGCGGTGAGCCAGTAGAAGCCGTGCCGCATGGCTTTGGCGACCAGCGACTTGGCGCCGGCGTGATGGCCGCAGTCATCGGCGTGAATGTCCTAGAGGATCTTGCGGCCTTCTTCTGGATGTACGCAGCGCTGGAACACACCAGTCATGCTGTGTTTGTGGAGCTCGCCGTTGATGATGACGAAGGATTTGCAGCGGCGCACGATCATTCGAGCCTCCGTCTTGTTGCTTGGGAGGATCTTGTGCTCGAGGACGGTGATGTATGGTGCCGTCCAGTCGCTAGGATCCACAACCATGGCGACTAGGGACGGCTCTGGTTGCAGTGGTATCCCGATGTCGATCTCCTTCGGTGGGCTGACTGAAGGTTTGTGGATGATGTCGAGGAAGACGCCTGCTGGTGGCGCTTGTCAGGCCGATCTGATGCGGGAAAGGGCATCTGCCTCCTCGTTCTTGCGTCTGTCGATCCACTCGACGGAATAGCCGTCAAAGTGTCCTCCCAGCTGGTCTACTGCTTAGCGGTACACGATCATTGTTAGGGAGACGGCGTCGCATGTTCCGGCGACCTGGCCGACGACTAGGTCGGAGTCGCCGTAGCACCGCAAGCGATTAATGTTCATTTCCTTGGCGGCCTGCATGCCATGGAGGAGGGCCTCGTATTCTTCCATGTTGTTGGTGCAGGGCTTGAAGTTTAGGTGGAGCACGTATCGGATCTTGTCCCCTTTGGGGGAGGTCAGTATAACCCCGGCCCCTGCACCATTGGTGTTCTTCGAGCCGTCGAAGTGTAGCGACTAGTAGTGGAGATATGGTAGCTTCTCCGGCTGCTGTGCTTCTTCCCAATTTGCGAGGAAGTCAGCTAGCGCTTGTGACTTGATTGCTTTGCGAGGCTCATATTTGATATTGTGGACGCTGATTTTGATGGCCCACTTGGCGACTCACCCAGTCACCTCGCGATTGCGTATTATGTCCTGCAGCAGTGCGGATGAGACCACCGTGATTGGGTGCTCTTGGAAATAGTGGGGGAGTCGCTGATGAGCACGGAATACCGTGTACGCCAGTTTCTGGTATTGCGGGTAGCGCTGTCGTGGGTCCGTTAGGACTTCGCTGATGTAGTAGACGGGGCCTTGTATGGGGCGTCCTTGCCCTCCTCTGGCCGTTCGACGACCATCACGGCGCTGACGACTCGGTTGGAGGCTGCCACATAGACAAGCATTGGCTCCTTGTCGACTGGTGCGGCAAGTAGTGGAGCCGCGAGTAGCACTTCTTTGAGTGCATCGTATGCCTCCGCATCCCATTGGAACGTGGGGTTCTTGCGCATCAGGCGATAGAGGGGCATGGCCTTCTCGCCTAGTCAGGGGATGAAGCGACTCAGACCCGCAATTCGCCCGGCTAACTTTTGGACGTCGCGCACGCACTCGGGTTTTCCGAGTCGCGCGATCGTGTCAATCTTGGTGGGGTTGGCTTCTATGCCTTGCTTGGAGACTACGTATCCCAGTTACTATCCGGTGGGGACGCCGAAGGTGCACTTCCCTGGGTTCAGCTTGATGTTGTACCTCCGCAGATTTGTGAAGGTCTCGGCCAGGTCGGCGAGCAGGTCGTCCTGGCGGGTGGATTTTACCACCATGTAGTTGATTTAGACATGAATGTTGCGGCCAATTTGGCTCGCAAGGCACTCCTGCATGCATCTTTGGTATGTGGCACCGGTGTTCTTGAGGCCGAACGTCATGGCCGTGTAGCAGAAGGCGCCGAATGGCGTGATGAATGCCGTCTTCTCCTCATCCTCGACCGCCATCTTGATCTGGTTGTAACCAGAGTAAGCGTCGAGGAAGCACAGTGACTCCGATCCCATGGTCGAGTCGATGATCTAATCGATGCGCGGTAGGACGAACTCCTCCTTCGGGCAGGCGCTATTGAGGTTGCTGTAGTCGATGCACATTCTCCAAGTGTTGTTCTTTTTCAGGACCAGCACTGGGTTCGCTAGCCACTTGGAGTGTTTTATTGGCCGGATGAATCCTGCGGCCAACAAGCGCTGCACTTCTTCGGTGATTGCTAGGTAGCGCTCTTCATTGAAGGGTCGTAGCGACTTCTTTACCGGTTGCTCTTTGGGGTCGGCGTGTAGTTTGTGCTCAGCGAGTTCCCTCGGAACACCTGGCATGTCGGAAGGTTTCCATGCGAAGATGTTGCGGTTCTCATGGAGGAACTCGATGAGCGCGCTTTCCTACGCGGTGCTCATATGCGCCCTGATGGTGACTGTCTGGCTGGAGTCGCCCGAGACGAGCTCGACGGTGCGGGTATGCGTTGTTGCCTCGAACGTGGAGTTCACGGCGGTTGGCTTCTTCAGTATGGTGGGGTCGTCCTTGTTGATGATGCCTGCGTATTTCGCGAGCTCCTCCGCGTGGCCAGTCTCCACGGCGATGACAGTGTCGACAAGCTCAGCGCCTTTGTCCTCACATTCCACGGCCATATCGGGGTCGCCATGGACGGTGATGATGCCGCCTGGCCCTGGGAGCTTCATCATGTTGTACGCGTAGTGGGGGGTTGTCATGAATTTGGCAAACGTTTGGCGTCCTAGGACGCAGTGGTAGGGGTTGCGGAAGTTCACCAGCTCGTACTCGATTCGCTCAGTGTGGTAGTTCGACGCTGTGCCAAAGGTGACGGGTAACGTCACTTTTTCGATCGGGTATGCCTTTCGACCGGGGACGATACCGTGGAAGGTTGTCAGGGTCGGCTGGATTGCCGACTCCGGGAGCTATAGCCTATTGAACGTGTCCAGATACATGATGTTGACGGAGCTCCCGCCGTCCATCAATGTCTTGGGTAGCCAATAATCGGCCATTTTGGGCCTGACTACCAGGGCGACTCGCCCTGGATACTCGATTCTAGGGGCATGGTCCTGGCGACTCCAAGTGATGCTCTACTCGGACCAGTTGAGGAAGCGTGGGATGTCGACCTGTGTCACCGCATTGATGGCGACTGCATGGGCAAGCACCTTGTGCCGAGTCTGATGAAGGTGTGTAACGAGCCGATGACGTTGCCGAAGCCGCCGGCGTTTCCATTGTCCCGAGGTGGGTTGTTGTTGGTGTCTTCCCTTGCTTGCCTTGCCTTTTCGATCTCTTTGAGAGAGTGGCAGTCCGCGGTGGTGTGGGTGGCGGGTTTCCCCTCCCTGCTGTGGTAGACGCAGGGCTGGTTGAGCAGGGCGGTGGTGTCGAATTTTAGCCTCGCCGCGTTGTTGATGCGGTAGTTTCCGCTATCGCGGTAATTTCCCCGTCGCGGTGGTAGCTCTTTGGGTCGTGCTGGCCATAGCCCGTGTTGGCGACGAAGTTGACTCTCCCGTCCGTGCGACACTTGCTGGTGATGCGGGTGTTGCTGTAGCGCATGTCGTGCTGTCGCCCGCTATCGTGGCCGGCGATGCAGCGTCTCCCCCCCCCCCAACTCGTCGTCGGAGTCTTGGTTTGGGTCCTCCTCCGAGTAGCGCTTGGCGATCTCAAGGAGGTCAGGGATGTTGTCGAGCATCCGGTAGACCCGCTTGATCTTAGCAACTAGGGGTTCGTACCGGCACGCGTTCTTGAAACAGTGTATCGCCGTGTCTGGGTGGATGCCGGAGGCATTGATCCACAATTCTTGCCACCTTTGAATCCAGTGGCGGGTCGACTTGCGTTGTCCCTGGATGCACCGCTCTAGGTCTTCAATCGTGGTGGCGCGGGTGTAGGAGCCCTCGAAGTGCCTGACGAAGGCATCCCACATTTCCTCCCAGGAGTCGATGCTGTCGATAGGGAGGGTGTTGATCCATTGCCTGGTCGCGCCTTCCATCATCAGGGGGAGGCAGCGAGCGTCGAGCAGGTCAGTGTGGCCGGCAATTCCCATCGCCATGAGGTATGTGTCTAGCCATACTGCTGGCTCGTACGTTGGATCATACTTTTCGATCTCTTTGGGGGCCATGAAGTTGGCGGGGTACTTTTCCCCTCTGATCATAGGCCCAAAGCATTGGGGCCCGACTCGGCTGAGCGAGCCCCTTGGTTCGGGGTCGCCGTGATTACTGAGGGCGTGCCTCAAGTCATTGGGCTGGCGCGCCCGCCAGGCCTGCTGTTGACGATGTGTGTGTTGGTGTCGATTGGCTGCCCGTTGGCGGAGACCGTGTTGTTCAGCGGTCACAGTTCGTTGGTGGAGAGTGCGGGGTTGGAGGCCCGCGGCTGGTTCGCCAGTGGCTGCGGTGGTGGGTAAGTCACGGCGTTGGCGATGGTGGGGTGGCCACTCGAGGCCGCCCTGCTAGCTGAGGAGCGTGAATACATCCACCCCCGCGGGTCGACTCCCGCAGCTTGTTTCTCGACAGCCCTGGCGAGTAGGGCCTTGGCGTATTGGATCTGCAGCACACCATTGCCTTGGATGTCAAGGTTGGAGACTGCGGCATCAGCCGCGATGACGTTGTCCATCGGGGCAGAATAGAGTGGGAGTCCATTGGCGTCGCGGGATTGTGGCGAGATGATGATCCGCGGCTGGTCCGGCGGGGGCGCGCGGCCAATGGGTGGTGGAGGGGCTCCGGTCGCCGGTGCGCCGGGTGGTGGTCTCGCAGGGTTGCTTCCGCCTGGCTGCGTGTTCTCGCAGTATTCGCACTCGGCCGCGCGTGTGGGGTCGCTTTCGTCGTTGATGTTTAGGACGCGGCCCTAGACGTTGGAGTTTAGGCGGGTCCTGATGCGGCGCCGGTGATAGAGCGATATTTCTCGCGCTCGGCGAGCTCGCTGCGCTGCGCCTCCGCCAGTCGCAGGCGGGCTTCCTCCACCTCTGTGACCGTGGCAATCGGCGGGATCGGCATGGAGAACGGATCTGGCGGGGCGGCCGTGCTGCCCGCCATATAGATCGTGTTAAATCGATTGGATCTGGCGCGGAAGTCTTCAGGCGACTCCTAACCAGAATCAGAGTCGAAGATCCCGAGGATGGAGGAGTCCTCGAAATCCTCCGGGTTGGAGACTCACGTGATGGAGTCCTCTCGTGATTCCACGGTGATAGATCCGTCGACTGAGGCAGGGGTCATGGAGTCGGCGTTGTTGTTTAGGGCCTCATCGTTTGTGGCGGCATTGGTCTCGGCCGCGTTGCTGGCGGCCGAGTCGTACTCGGTGACGAGGCTCCTAATGGAGCGGACCTGCTCCTCTGAGAGCAGATCGCGGTGCGGCGGCGATCCGCCAACGATCACCATCGTAGCTGGGTTGACCACGCCAGTGAAGACGACGAAGAGGTTGATGGAGCCAACCGGCATCACCGCACCGTGAGTGACCGGGTGTGACGCCGGGATGTAGCTGTTGGGCAGGATCTGTAAGATCCTGCGGATGGCGATCATGCGGACGGTGGCGAGCGGCCGATCGATCGGCGAATAGGGTCTCACCGCAGAACTCAGGCCAGTCTTGCTATGCCCCACGGTAGGCGCCACTGTCGTGGAAATGGCCATGATAGTCACTACAGTAGGCAGCTATTGATTGAATCAGGGGCGAGAGCTGGGGGCGGATGCACATGGATTTATCCAGGTTCGGCCCCTCGGAGGGTAATGACCTACTCCTGCTAGATTAGATTACTGGAGAGCGATCTACAAGAGGGCGAGCTCGGCATCTAAGCAGCGAGTCGCTTGAAGGGGTATATGATGGAACGTAAGTCCTGAGGATACCCTAGGGAGGTTTATATATGAGTCACCTCTCTAGGGTTTACAAGTTACAACCGAACAAGATATGGAATCAGAGGCTTTGACCTAATCCGACTAGGCTTCTGGTACGCTTCTGGGCTTCTAGTCTCTAGTCGCCGGGCCTTCATCTTAGTCGCATTCCAGTCCCCGTCATGCAGGCCCAGTCGCGAGACCTTTTTGGCCTAATCGGAACATCCTGCTGGGTACACCCGAATCGGCATATCCCCATCAAACAACGCGAACTTCTTCAACTAAGTCGAGATCATTTTGTCGAGAATTTTCAGCATCCTCTTCAATATACCTGGCAACCCTAGGAGAAGTGTGAATTAAATCACTAGGAAGAACTGCTTCTGCGCCATACACCAAGAAGAAAGGTGTGTATCCTATTGACCTGTTCGGAGTTGTTCGTAAGCTCCATATTATAGAGGGTAATTCCTCTGCCCAAGCCCCTGCAACATGTCATAGTGGTGCTTCGAATCTTGGTTTTAGGCCTTGTAGTATTAAACCGTTTGCTCTTTCGACTTGTCCATTAGCTTGTGGATGTGCGTTGTAGAATTCGGCAAACTCTCCCATAGAGAAATTACTCCCGTTGTCCGTGATAATGCTATGCGGATAACCGTATCAGATTATGACATCCTCGACAAATCTTTTGGCTATTTCTCCATCACAACTAGTGACAGGTTTAGCCTCAATCCATTTTGTGAATTTATCCACCATCACTAAGAGATGAGTAAATCCACTTGGAGCCCGTTTAAACGGTCCTACCATGTCAAGCCCCCAGACCACGAAAGGCCATGTTATAGGTATTGTTAGCAGCTGATCAGCCGGAACGTGGGCTTGTTTGGCGTATTTTTGGCAGCCCTTGCACGTCTTGACCAGCCGATCGGCATCTGCCTTGGCTGCAAGCCAGAAAAAACCGTGTCGGAAAACTTTTGCCACTAGAGATTTGGCTGCAGCGTGGTGACCACACTCGCCTTCGTGGATCTCTTGTAAGATTTCTACTCCTTCTTCCGGAGATACACAGTGCTGAAAGACCCCAGATGCACTCCGCTTATAGAGCTCACCACTAATTATAGTGTAGGATTTTGCTCGTCGGACAATCTGTCGGATTAGAACTTCATCTTCGGGTAATTTTCCATCTACCAAGTAATCAAGGTAGGGTTGAGTCCAGCTAGGAATCACAGCCATAACTTCTACTAAAGGTGAGTCAGATTTGGTCGAATATTCCTAGTCCACTTCCATTATAGAGGGAACTTTGAGGTTCTCTAAAAAAGCGCCATCCGGGACTTTTTCCGTGCAGAGCCTATTCGAGATAGTGCATCTGCTTCCTCATTTTCTGTTCGAGGGATGTGCTGAACTTCAAACCCTTCGAATGATTTAGATAGCTCGTCCATGACAGCCCTATATGCTGCCATGTGCTTGGTTGCATTACAGATATCCGATACTTGTTGGGCAACAAGATCCGAATATCCATAATACATTAAACTCGGATGTCGATGTCCTTAGCAGTCTGGATTCCATGCAGTAGTGCTTCATACTCGGCAATGTTATTCATTGCCGTGAAGTGGATATGCAATACATAGAAAAGAATTTCTCCTTGGGGTGATTTGAGTACCACGCTAGCCCCCGAGCGCCTTAGACCAGTCAAAATGTAAGCTCCAGTACTCCGACTCTGGCATGGCCATATTCTCCGTTGTCTCTATCCAATCAGTGACAAAGTCAGCGATGATTTGGGATTTGATTGCTGTACGAGGTTTGTACTCAATGTCAAAAGCTGAAAGGTCTATGCCCCATTTGGCGACGCGTCCTGTGGCGTCACTGTTGTTGATTATGTCTCTCATGGGAGCTATGCTCACCACGGTAATTGGATGTTCCTGAAAATAACGCCGTAACTTACGAGATGCTAAAAACACACCATAAGCCAGCTTTTGATAGTGCGGATAATGCTGCTTTGATTCAGTTAAAACCGTGCTGAGATAGTAAGTTGGACGCTGCACCAGGTGTTCCTGATTTTCCACCGGTCTCTCCACCACCATGACGATACTGACGAACCTGTTTGTCACAGCGAGATAGAGAAATATCGGTTCTTGTGGTTCCGGTGCTGCAAGGATGGGAGCAGATGAGAGTACTGCTTTCAGGTCTTATAGTGCACCTTCAGCTTCGTCGGTCCAAACGAACTTTTTCAGGAGCTTGTATAGTGGTGCGGCTCTATAACCGAGCCGGCTTACAAACCGACTGACTACAGCAATGCAACCAGTTAGTCTTTGAATGTCCTTCAGGCTAGTTGGCCGGGATATATTGAGTATAGCCTTAATCTTGTCCTGGTTTACCTCTATGCCTCTTTGAGACACGATAAAACCTAACAATTTCCGGCTAGTATTCCAAAGAAGCATTTCTTCGGATTAAGCATTATGTTGTATTTTCGTAAATTGGCGAATGTTTCCTCCAGGTCGGAAATCAAGGTTTCCTTCTTAATGGACATCACCGCAATGTCGTCCACATATGCATGTACATTGCGTCCGATTTGGTCGCGGAGGCAACGCTGCATCGTGCGCTGGTACATAGCTCCTGCATTCTTGAGCCCAAAAGGCATCGTAACGAAACAGAAGGTTCCGAAGGGGGTTATGAATGAAGTTTTGACTTTGTCAGATTCCTTCATCCGGATTTGATGATAACCAGAATATGCGACGAGAAAACATAGGAGTTCCGAGCCTGCCGTAGAATCGATAACTTGATCAATCCTAGGCAGAGCGAACGGATCTTTGGGACAAGCCTTGTTCAACGCAGTATAGTCAACACACATCCGGATAACTCGAGTCAGGCTAGTTCCTAAGCTATTGCCTTACGCTTTTCATCGCCGAAACGTTGTAGGGACTGTCTGACGGGTTTAGCGTTCGGGTGTACATTTAGAGAGTGCTCGGCAAGTTCTCTAGGTACTCTAGTCATGTCAGATGGCTGCCATGCGAAGATATCTTGATTTGCTTGGAGGAACTTGACGAGCACGCTTTCCTATGCGCTATCTAGGCCTACACCTATCTGGGTCACCTTGAAGGGGTCATCATCCTTCAACAGCGTCTTCTTCGTCTCTTCCGATCCCTTGAACTCTCGATTCGGCTTTGTCACCTCCTTCTTTGTTGCGGGCATCTCGAACGGATCAATGGTCTTCTTGATCTCCTGGTACTTCTGGGCATGCAGCACAGCTTCAACAAAGGTGGCATTTCCGTCCTCGCACTCTCGTGCCTTGTTTGGGTCTCCCCTGATGGTAATCACGCCGTTGAGACCTAGAATTTTCATCATGTTGTAAATGTAACATGGATGAGCCATAAAAGCCCAGTAAGCCGAACGTCCGAATATAGCGTGGTATGCGCTCTTGAACGAGACCACTTCGAAGGAAAGTGCTTCCGTCCGATAGTTCTTTGGAGTTCCAAAGGTAACATCCAAAGTGATTTCTCCCAGGGAATTTGGTTGTCTTCCTAGGACAACTCCATGAAAGATCACAGAACTGTAATTCAGCTGGGTCTCCGAGATTCGCATCCGGCGTAGAGTTTCGACATACAAGATGTTAATGCTGCTGCCACCGTCCATGAGAGTCTTGGAGAAACCATAGCCATCAATAAGTGGATTAACGACTAAGGCGTATTTTCCTTGCCTGTGCAAGTTAGCCGGATGATCAGCACGGTCATAGGTGATTGCCACTTCCGACCAGTCCAGGAATTGGGGGACAACCGGAATTGTTGCGTTGAGCTCATGTAGAACTGCTTTCTTGACATTAGCTGGTTGAGATCCTAGGAAGGTGACGTAAGTGTCTTTCTTTGTTGGGAAGTTTTTCTTCCCCTACGGCTTGGGATTTGAAGGATCAGCTTCCTCCATGTCGGAATCTTCCTTGGTCTCTTTATCTTTTTTGGGATTCTTCTTTCCCTTCTTCCGCTTAGCCCTGTAGCCAGCAGTATCGTCTTTCTTGATGTCGTCATTAAAATGACACTCGGCATTTGTGTGAGACGAGCCCCCATTCTCATCTAAGTGATGCACACATGGGTTATTGACAATATCGGCCCAGGAGTAGGTTCTGCCAGGTTGTTGGTATCCTCTACCCTAGACACTTGATGTCCTGCGACCGCGTCCGTGGCCACTGCCGCGCCCTCCTCATCCTCCAGACCCGAAAGTAGAAGTGACCACTGCGGTTTCCGCGTTGGGTTTTTCTTCCGAGGTGTTCTTGTGCTTCTGAGTTTGCTTCTTTGGTTGTTTTGCCGACTGTGGCATAGCTAGGGCGTTCAGTAATCCCTCTGCGTCATCGTCGGCATCTCCATACTTGCTCGCTGTTTCTATCATTTCTCCCAGATTAGTGACCTTGTCACACTTCAAGCGATGACGTAGTAAACCAATTGGGAGTCCTGCAATGAAAGCTTCAATCGCAGTTTGATCATTTACCCTTTCACAGGAGTCTTAGTGTCGATCCATCGTCCGAGATAATATCGGCAAGTTTCTCCGGCTTTCTGGGTGCAATGCTATAGGTCTCCTACCGTACTGGGCCTCCGATATGTGCCTTCGAAATTCCGAAAGAACACACTTTGAATGTCATACCAATTCTTGAGTGCTTGTCTTCCTGACGGTCGGAACGGTGATGTTGTTCTGGAGCCCGTTGGGGTCTTATGTCGTTCCAGGCCGAATCCGTGCGACATTGGTCAGATTGGAAGACCAGTTTTCCACTTCCGGATTTCGTGACCTTCTGTTGCTCCAGACCCTTGGTGAGTAGCTTAATGCCGAATCGAACCTGTTCTGGGTCTGGGTTGTTTGCCAGGATATCTTGGGCTACTGCGGTGTTTTGCACTGGTGTTGGATACACCAGATCTCAATTGCTGTCAAGCCGAGGCATCCCCGGATCTCCCTCAAAGAGAACCTTGCGTACTTCCAGAAATTGATTGTCATGTGTGTGTCGTTTCTGGTTCTTCTGTTGCAGAGAGATGAGCTTCTCCGCCTTGGCCATGCGCTTCTTTTCTTCCTCGATGTTCTTGGCTTCATCCGAGTACTTGGCGACGCGCTTCTAGGGCTTGGGCCTTTTCGTCCAATTCTGCAGCAGTAAATTCTGCCGCAGTAGGGATAGGTGTGGTTAATGAAGCGTCGATGAGCTTACAAGCACCTGCGGTGACCACGTGTCTATCCACCAACTCTTCTTTGGGCTCGTCTGGGATAAGTGCTCCATCCGAGTCTTCCTTGTATTCGTCGGCAATAACCTCCTCATCTAGAAGCTCTTTTGCCGGGGTCTTGTTCTTATTGTTCCTCTTCTTTGCCTTCCTGGCAGTGCCGGTAGCAAAGACGGCTTTGGGTCCGTTTCCCAGAGTCAAGATTTGATCTGTACTTTCAGACATCTAGACCTCGGGATTATACCTGATATCCATGTCATCCTGCGCTTTGGGAGAGTTTCTGGATCCATCATCCATGGCTTCTCCTTCTTCTGCAGCTTTGGAGTTGTACTCCTCTTCATATTCCGCGGAGAACTTTCGGAAATCCGCCGACATCATCTAGTCTTCCAAGGATGCGGGTAAGTCGGTGTTTGTTCCGATCGCCTCCAGCACCGAGTCAGTGTTGACTCTAGCATCGCATTGCCGGATCCGGATCCAACATATCCAACGAAGTGCGATGTTTGGGTCCTGAGGTAGTTGCGAATCTCCTTGTGGGATTCCTCAAAGATCTTGATGGTGTTGAGAACCTCATCCACGTTTGCGCCTTGCAGCATCATGCACCTCAATGTATGCCTCATGAAAGGTTGGTCTGTTCTGGCGTTGACAGAGCCGAAAACAAGGTTGTTGTTGTGCTCCTCCTAGATTTCGACCTCGACGGGTGGATCGATCTGGGTTTCGGCCTCGCTAGGGAGATCCAATCCAGATTCGACTTGAACCGCAAGACCTGCTTCAGGTTCAACTTTCCCCACTATCTCCACAACAGGTGCGGGCTGGGTGGGATTAGGGCTTTCTGGGATCCGGAACTCCGCCGCCTCCGCGCACAAAGGGGACCTAGAAATTTCTTCCGCCTCCGCTGGGGTGGGTGGGGCAGGTTCAGTGAATCCGATGTACACATCGATCTCGCCGAAAGACATGATGGTGCAGGCAGTCACAGCCTCCCTAGCCAGAATCCAAGTCTCGTCGAGAACGATGAGAGGGACGTCACTAGCGTAGAGGATGCGACTAACGACAATAGTCTCGCCGATTCCGATTCTTGTAGATTCCGCTCGGAATGCAGATCCGAAGCTCACTTGACCCATGGTGGGATGACAAGTACGCCATGAGGGGGTCCTCGAGGCGTGTGGAAGAGAGGGGTATGAGACGTACGGTGTTCCGGGACGGTGAGCACACAAGTTTACCCAGGTTCGAATCCGCCGGCTTTGGACGGATCCTACTCCTGCTAGGAATCCAGTAATACGGCAGAGCCGGAATATGGGTTACAAGGGTTTCTCCTGTGCGAGTTGAGATTGTAGACTATTGTGAGGGTGCCCTAAAGTCTCTCCCTAAGACGGCTTATATAGATATCCGGCCTAGGGTTTACAGGAGAGATCTATCCGGCTACGACTAAGAGTCGGTTACAGAGTACATCTTGAACTACAAGTAACACTACAGGCCTATGTCGGTAAGTCTTCTGGGCCTTCCCGTGGCCGGACTAGACACCGTCTCTTCTCCCTGACTGGGCCACCCGTGAAGCAAAGCTCTAACTCGAAGTCGGCCACCTAGTCAGTGAGGCATAGTGAGGATACCCGAAAAGTATATCCCCAACATCGATGTCCATACATTTGGCACGAAGCACCCTAAATTAAGCAAGGAAAACAGTTGGCTAGGAAGCTTTTGAACTCATAAAACTTGGTAGTCAATCGTAAGTGTATCAAGTTCCACGCTTTGTCTGAAAACTAGGGTTGGTACTCTGAGCCATTTTTCTTCGTACTTGCTTACAGAAAAAATCTTGTCTCTTTCAGTTTCATTGTTCCTATAAGTGGGAACCTGTGGTTGCCACTATTTTTCACCTTTCGAAGTGATACGTTGCTAACGTATCTATAATTTTGGATGTTCCATCCTTGGTTTTATCCACTTTCTTGTGTTTTGTTCCAACTTTGGAGTACTTTTCACATGATTTCTTGGACTAACCTATTAACAAGAGCCACGGTGCCAGCTGTCTGTTTTCTACTGTTTTTGGTTTCAGGAAGTCAGAAAATGAATATTCTCGGAATTGGACCGGACAAAAGACAAAGTTATTATTTTCCCGGAAGACTTATGGATCTAGAAGGAGAGTCGGAGAGGGGCCACAGGATGGCCACACCACCCTTGGCGCGGGCAACCCTAGGCCACGCCAGGGCATGGTGTGGGCCCCCTGGACGGCTACCGACCTTGCCTCTTTCGCCTATATATCTCCCCCGAGGCAAAAACCCTACATAGTCAATCGGAAATCCACGAAAAGTTCCACACAACCGCCGCCACCGAAGGAGAGATTCGGGGGACAGAAATTCTCTATTCCGGCACCCTGCCGGGACGGGGAAGTGCCCTCGGAGCCATCTCCATCGATCTCCACCACCATCTCCATCACCGTTGCTGGTTCCCATGATGAGGAGGGAGTAGTTCTCTCTCAAGGCTAAGGGTTCTACCGGTAGCTATGTATTCATCTCTCTCTCTCTATGCATGATCATATTGTGATCATGAGCTTGTAATCAAGTAGATCTACCTTGCTACTCAACTGCTTTAATAGATCTCTGCTCTCCCCATGTGTGTGAAGTTAACAGTGTGCACACCATGGTGGCACTTAGGCTAGAGATTACAAATACTTGTTATGAGTTATATTTGGAGTTGGACGTCTTTATGAAATTGTGGTGTTTGTTTGAACAATCTAGTGCTCAAGGTGACAGTGTGGGGTTATCTAGATGTGGAAAGCGAACTTTGAGGTGTGCTGTTATAGCCCTACCAATGATTAGGGTGTCCAACCGGAGAATAGTTAAGAGTAGTATCATAAAGAGAAGATATTTATATGAGAGTGTTCACTAGTGAAAGTATGATCCCTAGGCCTTGTTTCCTAGCATTGAAACACCATTTGCAACTAGATCTGTTACATGTTTGCTTGCTTCCATCTTTATTTCAGTTTTACTTTAGTCTTTTCCCACGTCAACCACACGCCAGCAAGCTATTTTCTGGCACCGTTACCACTTATAATTATCTATACCACTTGTATTTCACTATCTCTTAGCCAAACTAGTGCACCTATACACCTGACAAGTGTATTGGGTGTGTTGGGGACACAAGATACTTCTTGTATCTTGATTGCAGGATTGCTTGAGAGGGGATACCTTTGACCACTTCCTCCCTGAGTTCGATAAACCTTGGGTGATCCACTTAAGGGAAAACTTGCTGCTGTTCTACAAACCTCTGCACTTGGAGGCCCAACAGCTGTCTACAAGAATAGGAGTGCGTAGACATCAAGCTATTTTTATGGCGTCGTTGCCGGGGACTTAAGGTAAAAGGTACTCACATCCTCCGGTGTGAGTGCTCGAAGTTATTTCCTTTAGATTCTGCAATTTTGTCTTTTTGTTTCTTGTTTTCACTAGTTAGGCTTCATGGAAAACAACAACAAAATTAGATAGATTTATAGTATTTATCTTGAGTTAGGACATGAAGTGTTTGAAGAGAAAATTAAAAAACCTATGGAACTTTATTTGCATGCTAATAGCAATGTTATTAGTATGAATTCTTTGAACACCATTATTGCTAATGCTATGGAAAATTCTAAGCTTGGGGAAGCTCGTTTTGATGAGCATGCTATTTTTAGTCCCCCAAGCACGGAGGAGAAAATTTACTTTGATGATACTCTGCCTCCAATATATGATGATTACAATGATGAATATGATATTTTCAGTCCACCTACTATTGAGGAGAAAATTAATGGTTACAATATGCCTCCTATATTTTATGATTATGGTGATGAGAATAATAATGATAGCTATTTTGTTGAATTTGCTCCCACCACAATTAATAAGAATGACTATGTTTATGTGGGGAGTATTAATTCTTTTATGCATGTGGCTCGTGATAAGAATGTTTCTTGTGATAGTTATATTGTTACTTTTATGAGAGAGGGAAACATGATTTTATGTGTCTCAACAATATTAAGTTTCCCCTCTTTATGTTGAAAATTTTGAAGTTGCACTTGTTTTGCATTCCTATGCTTGTTGCTTTGTGCTTTCATGACTTGTTTCTTTACAAGATTATTTTGCATAGGAAGTGGGTGAGACTTAAATGTGCTTTGAATTTGCTTCTTGATGCTCTCTTTTACTTCAATTCATATTTCCTATGTGAGCATCTTCTCAAACTATCATGCCAACTTAAAGGCGTTAAAGAAAAGTACTTATTGGGAGATAACCCAAAAGTCTTGATGAGTCTTGGAAGTTATTACTTCAGTAATAACCGCTCCTTATCCTTTTTATTTGCTTTTTGTGCCAAGAGTAACCTCTCATGAGAGAGAAGTAATAATTGGGAAAGTTGCTGTCCCGAAACAGATTTCTGTGCTTCACCGTAAAAATTCATGTAAAATCTCTGTACGACCTTTTGAGTCGTGAATTTTTGTGCTTCTGAACCAGGTTGTTATCTAACTTTTGTTAGTTCAACACTTTTTGATTTGACTAACATAAGGTCTTCGAAAAAATTCGTCTTTACCTGCTGGTCTGTTTTGACAGATTTCTGCCATTATTTGCATTTGCTTCTTGTTGGTTCCTTTTTGAGTTCTTTTGGGGAATTGAGCTTTTTGAGGGAAGTGCTATAGTAGGTTGTGTTTTAATGGAAGTTTTATTAGTTTTTGAACTGAACCTAAAAGACTTATTCTCTTGAGTGCACTAATGTTGCTAATAAAGATTGTGTGAAGTTTTGTATGAAGGAAAAATTTCAGGTGTATGGAAGGAATGAGTAATGAGATGAAGGATGGACTAAAGCTCAAGCTTGAGGATGCCACTCTTGTCACCCCAAGAAATATCCAAGAAGTATAAGTGTCAAATCTTGGGGATGCCGAAGGCATCCCCCTCTTCATCAATAAAAATCCCAGGTTTCTTCCAAACGCTTCATTTTTGTTGTTTCATGCACAGTTGTGTTGTTCTTGGAGCGTCTTCTTTTTCGTTTTCATTTTGGTTTTTTGTTTGCTTGGTTTGCTTAGTTTTCTGAATAAATTGGTTGGACCCCCTCTTTCATACATTGGTTTTCAAATAGTTTGGTTTGTTTTAGAAAAGAGTAGGAAAGTCCATGCTTAAGTGTTAAAGAGAGCTTGTTTTTGACTGTGGCCTATGCTTTGTCATGCCATGCTTGATATTGTTTTGGCTTTATGCTTAGTGATTTTTGCTGAAGCATGACTTGTTATAAACAATTGAGATTTCTTAATGTGCCTTGGAGGGATCATGCGTTGTTTTAGCATATTAAAGCATAGTATAGTGGTATTCTCCTTTGATGCTTTATTTGGGTTGACTTGGCGCATGCTCACACCTTGTTATGACTATCCCAAGTCACCATAAGCCTTTATGATCCTGTAGTTTTCAACTTGTAGTATCACTTTATGCTTTGATTAATGATGTTTTGTCACTCTGCATGATTATGGCCATTATTGCTCTCTTAGTTTGTCGCTCCCAGTCTTTTGCTAGCCTCCATAACCAAGTATGAGTTCCACTCATGCATACAACTCGTAAAACCAAGTTATTCCAAAGAGTCCACCATACCTACCTATTAGCATATGCTATTCCAAGAATATTCATGTCTTTATCTACCTTCTGAATTAAACTTGTTATGAGAAAACTAGTGATTAAAGCTCTCACAAACTTGATGGCACACTTTACTTTCCTTGCCCTTAATAAACTTGAACCATTGTGTCGTCTGTGTTGTATATGATTGCACTAATATGTTGGGGATTAGCAGAACCATGCTGTCATGGGGAACACTTTCAACATTGCACTTGTACTATCTACCTAGTTGATATCATGCTCTTTTGTCTATGGATGTCGTCGGTGTGAAATGAAAGGGGAGCTTGTAAGTCCATGGAGTTATGTATGTGTGTTAGAGAAACGCCTGGGCCGTCGGTCTAATCCATGTTGTCATGGTGGAAACCTGCAGCGTAACCATAATGAGTTGTCTATGAAGCATTCTTCTTATAAAAAAAGGAGTCCTATATTGAGAAAAAAAAGAGAAAAAGAAAAAAAAGAGATTATGAAAAGAGGAAAGAGAGAAAAAACCACCATATTCCCATGGTAAATAAGAAGATTGTTGAGATGCTCGTTGTCTGCTTGCCTTGTCATTTTGATATGGGGATTCTTCCGTATCATCAGGCAAGGGGTACCCTGTTGGCGGTTCTCTATGATACACATGTACTTACGATGACAAGAACTTACCGGTGACTAAACTTGAGTAGCATGAGGAGCGGCCCTCATATTCAAGGGACATGAGATTTCTAACTTATACTTCGTCAAGCATATACACCATAGTTTGTTCACTTTAACCTTAATCACTTCAAGATGCTTATGATAGGGGCGATGAGAGCTGAAAGCTATAAGTTCCATAATTTTTGGAAGCTCTTTATGAAATTTGAATCTTCGCTTCCTTCTATGAAGGCCTTTCTTCCACTTATATATTGAGTCTCCACCTTCTACCTTTATGCACCTACTTTGAGAGCATAGTGGCCATTCTTAGTTCTATGTGCATTGTCCCAAGACTTGTTGATTGATGCATAGATTTGATAGTGCTTGTTTTAAACTATTTGTATCTAGTCACTCCTATGAACTTTGAAGGTGTCCTATGCATTTATGATTGCTACTCTATGAGGGACAAGTTGAATGCCACTATGCTATGTTTTCTTTATGTGAAACAAACAAACGTCTTGCAAGGTATGGTCATTCATAAATCTTTTGTTTATGCCTTGTCATGTTGCAACATAGTTGCCTTGCCTTATTGTTAGAACTTTATCTTTTATGCTATGTTGAAGTACTATGATCCCAGCTATCAATGTTTTACAAATACTTTGATCAAGTTTATAATGGTGCATGTCACCTCAAAAATTATTCTTTCTTTTTATCACTTATCTACTCGAGGACGAGCAGGAGTTAAGCTTGGGGATGTTGATATGTTGCTAACGTATCTATAATTTTTGATGTTCCATGCTCGGTTTTTATCTACTTTCTTATGTTTTGTCCACACTTTGGAGTACTTTTCATATGATTTCTTGGACTAACCTATTAACAAGAGCCACAGTGCCAGCTGCCTGTTTTCTGCTGTTTTTGGTTTCAGGAAGTCAGAAAATGAATATTCTCGGAATTGGACCGGACAAAAGCCAAAGTTGTTATTTTCCCGGAAGACTCACGGAGCCAGAAGGAGAGTCGTAGAGGGGCCACAGGGTGGCCACCCCCCTCCCCTTGGCGTGGGAAACCCTAGGCCGCGCCAGGGAAAGGTGTGGGCCCCCTAGCCGGCCACCGACCTTGCCTCTTTCGCCTATTTATCTCCCACGAGGCAAAAACCCTAGATAGTCAATCAGAAATCCACGAAAAGTTCCGCAGCGCCACCGCCACCAAAGGGGAGGTTCGGGGGACAGAAAGTGTCTGTTCCGGCACCCTGTCGGGACGGGGAAGTGCCCCCGGAGCCATCTCCATCGATCTCCACCAACATCTCCATCGCCGTTGCTGATTCCCATGATGAGTAGGGAGTAGTTCTCTCTCAAGGCTAAGGGTTCTACCGGTAGCTATGTGTTCATCTATCTCTCTATGCATGATCATATTGTGATCATGAGCTTGTAATCAAGTAGATCTACCTTGCTACTCAAGTGCTTTAATAGATCTCTGCTCTCCCCATGTGTGTGAAGTTGATAGTGTGGACACCATGGTGGCACTTAGGCTAGAGATTACAAATACTTGTTATGAGTTATATTTGGAGTTGGATGTCTTTATGAAATTGTGTTGTTTGTTTAAACCATCTAGTGATCAAGGTGACAGTGTGGAGTTATCTAGATGCGGAAAGCGAACTTTGAGGTGTGTTGTTATAGCCCTACCAATGATTAAAGTGTCCAACCGAAGAGTAGTTAAGAGTAGTATCATAAAGAGAAGATATTTATATGAGAGTGTTCACTAGTGAAAGTATGATCCTAAGCCTTGTTTCTTAGCATTGAAACATCGTTTGCAACTAGATCTGTTACATGTTTGCTTGCTTTCATCTTTATTTCAGTTTTACTTTAGTCTTTTCCCACGTCAACCACATGCCAGCAAGCTATTTTCTGGCACCGTTACCACTTATAATTATCTATACCACTTGTATTTCACTATCTCTTTGCCGAACTAGTGCACCTATACACCTGAAAAGTGTATTGGGTGTGTTGGGGACACAAGAGACTTCTTGTATCTTGATTGCAGGATTGCTTGAGAGGGGATACCTTTGACCACTTCCTTCCTGAGTTCGATAAACCTTGGGTGATCCACTTAAGGGAAAACTTGCTGCTATTCTCAAAACCTCTGCACTTGGAGGCCCAACAACTATCTACAAGAATAGGAGTGCGTAGACATCACGAAGATGCACACATCTACCAAATATGGGAACATTACAATACAATACGATGTGCATATGGTTGTTAGCCTTGTCGTTCGGCTTGAAACCCAAGAGTGTTCATACACTGTGGGCCATATATATTGTGTAACTATTATTTTGTAATTTATGATGACTCACGGTTATTAATTATTTTTTAGTGCAAATAGTAGTACACGCAAGAGGACGCCATGAAGAAAGCTTCATTTTTAGGTTTTCATTATTTTTGTTCATAGCTAGTGAGGATCAAATTGTCCACATGCATATTCGTAGCAAGAATTTTAATATTCCTACAGAACTCTCGTTGATTTTTGAAGTATTGATTGCCTCGGTACCATAAAGACTCAAAGGAAGTTTGTAACCTTTTAAGAGCATTCTATCATGTTTACTTGTAGTTCAAATTTGAAAATGCTTTTTTATTCCTAAATTTTGGAAACTCCCAGTACTGGTAGCATTTTTGTTCACCACGCCAAGATGTACTCATCTACCAAATATGGGAACATTACCATAAAGTATGTTGTACATATATATAAGGCCATTTAGCTTGTCTTTCAGCCTGAAGCCTAAGAATATGTTCATACATGGCAGGCCATATTTTCAATTACATTGTTTTTTATATGCGAACTCTCTTGATAATAATAATTTTTCACAACAAGTAGGACAAGTCAGAGGTCACCGTGCAATGTTTTTTATGGTTTTCAAATAAAAGAAAAAATTTGTACATGCAAATGCTTAGCAAGAAGTTGAATCCAACAAATTCATTGGTTTCCAATATATTGATAGTCTGGGTGTGGGTACCTTCAAAAGATACTTGTATAACTTTAAGAGCAATCTACAACTTACTCATAGTTCAAATTTTATCTAACATTGATAAATTAGCTTAAATTAGTTTAATAATGTGAAGTTCACTAGGAAACCTTGAGAACTCAAAAAAGTTTGTATTCATAAGTGAAACATGTATAAACTTTGTCTAGAAACTAGGCTTATGGCATTCCGAGGCATATTCACCGTGCTTGCTCTCAGGAAAATAAATACCTGGAAAATAATAATCTGCTTAAAGTTTATGATTAATCGGGGTGTTTTTTTGTGTGAGGTGTAATAAACAGACATATATTATTAGTCCTACACTTTAAAAGAAACTCTTCGATGGACATTTGGATATGTGAATGAAATGTCAAATCTTATGTACAAACAAGTTATATTCAAAAACAAGTTTATTACGACCAAATAAGGCCTTCATAAATTCAATGTGCAACAGACTGTTATGTTGGTACCTTTGTGTAAACATTGACGTTTCATATGAAATAAGTCTCTTACATACCAGCTACATGCATCCAAAAAGTATTGCGAGCGATAAATATCGTTAGTATCTAGTTTTTAGCATCATTCAAATCTTTGTGTGTGAATGAGAGCAATGGAATATGGCGACCACTTGTCAGTCTTGCTACAAATGAGGTTAAATCGGTCATTACAGGAATAGTTGGCCAAATTTGTGCATACTACGCTAAAAAAAACTGTTAAAATGTGCAAAAATGACGCCCACCAAGTGCTTTGTGCAAAAGTGGGATGAAAATATGGTGGATCGTGCAATTTCCTCTATCTAAAAAAATGTTTTATACTACTTCCTCCGTCCCAAGATATAAGGCGTCTAAGGATTGGTCAAAAGTCAAACCTTGCTAACTTTGACCAAATATTTAGAAAAAAATATCTACATCTACAATATTGAATGGACATATTAAGAAAATATACTTTATGGTGAATCTATTGATATTAATTTAGTATTATAAATTTTATATTTTTTGTGTATAATCATGGTCAAACTTAAAAAATGTTGATGTTTGATTAATCCTCAGGCGCCTTATATTTTGGGATGGAGGGTAATACAAAGTATTGTACTGTACTTACTACTAGCAAAACAGGTACCAGATGGAAGTTTGAAACCAAAGGGTACCCACTATTTTAGTCGATTCAAAGAAATGAACTAGTTCGTCAAAAAGTGGTGATATTTGAAATGTAGTTTTTTTGTAGTATGGTACTACTAAAGCAGATAGAGGGTTACCCATTCCCATTCTCTAATAACTCCCCCACCATTCCCTCTCTCGCTATCACATTCCCGCACTCACCTCACGACTCTCAGTTGTTAACCCAGCTATTGCCTCGATGAAACTAATGCGAAAACGTTTGTCTGTGGTTGATCTGGGGTCCTCATCAAGCTCTGCTTCGGAGCTGCAGGTGGTTTCTTCGAATCCGATGGCCTCAGCGCCCTCTCTGAAGCGTCCTTCGCCTTTTCCTCTCTGAAACCCTCGTCACCCGCCAAGCAGTTGTCCAAGCCTCTGGCGCCGCGTGCTTTGGGAACGAATGCTCATGCGGTGGCGGACGCGTGCTTTTTGTCTACAGGTTGGACTCTCATTCTCAATGTACCAAATTTCAGAGTGTACGCGGTGAAACCCCTATCGGTGGCACCCCCTTCATCAACGATTGTATGTGCTTCTTTTGTGTATGTGGCTGGTTCTTCGTCAGTGGCGCCTTGTTCATCTGCTCAACCCATCGACCCCTGTGCAAGTTCGCGCCCCCGAACTGAAATGAGGTTAGATCTGGAGGATTCCGGCTTTAACCCAAATCTGACGTGCATCTAGTCAGATTTTTGCAACGTGTACTGCAGGTCCTTTGTTGAACTGCTTAGTTGTATGTCATATTATTGATAATTGTCTTTTGTGTTGTTCTTTATACTCCCTCCGTCTAGAAATAACTGAATTGACTTTGCCTAGATTTGTATGTATCTATATTTGTCTTTTGTGATGTTCTGCTTAGTTATGGAATATTCTTGATGACGATGACACATGGTTCTGTTTTGGTACTTAGATGATGCATTGTGCTGTTTAGGAATTTTCCATGCCGCGTTGTGCTGTTTTGGTATTTTTTTTGTATGATGCATTGTGTCGTATCTCCTCACTGTGTTGTTTCGTCCATTTTGATCCACGTTCTGCTGTTTAGAATTAAATGATATGCCTTCTATCTGTTCAGATTATTTCAATGACCCATCAGTTTAGGTAATTTTGATTATGCATACACTGTTTATTAAATTTAATTACATAATACCTTTTGCTGTTTTGGTATTTTTGATGATGCATTGCATATATGCTGTTTTGTCTATCTAGATAATGCATTGTGCTGTTTTAGCCATTCAGATTATGCATTGTGCTGTTTTTTGCGGGGGATATGCATTGTGCTGTTTAATCAATCTAATTAAATGTTATGCCTTCTACTAATAGCTGTTCAGACAATTTTGAGGACCCATCGGGTTAGGTCATTATGATGATGCATTCTGCTGTGTAGGCAATTTAATTTACCTGATACCTTGTGTTGTTTAGGTAATTTTGATGGTGCAATGACTCATCGTGATCTTTAGTCAATTTATACAATGCACTGTGCTATTTTGGTAATTCCAAAGGACTGACGTAATGGTAATTTTCATGTAGGACGACCCAATTGTAATGCCGAACTTAGACTACATTCTTGACCGGACTGCTCCAGCTCCAGGTGGCTATGAAGATGCTCTTCCCATCATACCAAGGGAGTTGAAGCTACCGGGTAGGAGAGTGGAGGCCTTGGCAAGGGCAAGTGCTGCCAGGTCGGTCGCTAGTTCTGCCAAACCAAGAAGACGCCCTAGGTCAGTTTGACACCATGCCATGGCGGATCATCTTAGGCGCTTCTACATCTAGTTAGTCCAACATGACTTGTATATGCTTATCATCCTGACTTACTTCAAGCCTTACTTGAAGGGATGCCCCTACCCACAACTAGTGGTGGTCCATGCATGCGAGAAATGCGAGTGGGTTGTCCATGCCAACCGCAACAAAGACCAGATCGTCCTAGACAAAGAGTGGGCTACCTTTGCTGCTTTCCATGGGTTGAAGGAGGGTGACTGCCTTATGTTCAAGGTCACCGTAGACGGGTTCAAGATGAAAATCTACAACCACAGCACCTCCTGCCGGAAGGTGTTCGTCTATCGTGAGCATGCACATCTTGTTTAAGTGCCAATTTGCATCGAAGGATTTTCAAAGGAATTTTGGAGGAATTCGACCCATAGTATTTATTCATAAGGAAGTCCTTTGGATGAAAGGAATCATACATCCAAAATTCATATAGATTGCATTTCTACACCCCAATCCCATAGGAATTTCAACATCCACTTTGTTACACTCATTCGCGTAGGATTGAGACAATATTCCTCCGCGTTTACTGTGTTTCATTGAAATGACTTTAAGCTAGTAGATTTGTACCTCCGACCCTGTTATCCTGTGTTTTGAAATTCTGTGATCCAAAGAAAGTTATTTCCTCTGTTTTGCAATCCATTGTTTTCTACCTGTGACCGAGTCAAATTGCGGTGTTTTTAAATCCTGTTATCCAAAGAAGCCCAAAGTTATCTTTAAGTTTGCCGTTCGATCTTTTGGCGGCCGTTTGTGATGCTTAGGGCATGCGCAGCGTAGTGAAAAAAGGGTGTCTAAGAGCAACTTTTTCACCCCAAGTTCAGTCTAGCACGGTGGTGAGAGTGGTGCTAGCTAAGAAATTCATAGTCCTATGTCTAGTACAAGACACAAGTGTCTGCGGAAAAAGAAAATAATGGTCCCACTTGCCAGTGTATGACCAACATATAAAACTATTATAAAAAGTCAGCATCTTCACTTTAGTAGACCCCAGAGTCTTCTTAGACACTGTCTAAATGGTGCAGCTAGTTCCTTTTCTTAGACACATGCTCACTTTTTCCTTAGACGCTGCCCACACGATGTACATGCTCTAAGTATATTCAATGTGACTACTACTACTCCCTCCGATTCATTGCTAGATACGTCCAATTCAGCGACGAGTAAATATGGATGGGAGGGAGTACTACTATGGGCAAGTGCAGCGTATGGAAAAATGGGTGTCTAAGAACCTTTAGGCATAGGTCTAAACACTGGAGTACATGTAGCCAAGGAGGTTTTTGCTAGACTAGGGTCTAGTACTAGACATAGGTGGCTAAGAAGAAAAAAGCTTTGGTAAGAAGAAAAGATAGGGAAAGATCCTTCTTCAATAGGTTTTTTATTTTAACAGTGGGGCCTACCAGTGTGTCTAAACGCTGGAGCATATTTACCACTGCTAGACTCATGTCTAAGATTTTTGCTAGACTCGACCAATGTTGTACACGCTCACTACGAGCAAGAGACCTAAACGGTGGAGCAATATTGATTAATATATTCTTGGACATGTGTCTAGTACAAAACCTAGAGGCTAGTTGATTAAAATATTTGGCATAATACTTTGAGGCATTTTCATTGGCCAGAGCACTAGTAGTTTAGAGAGAAAAAGTAAAAAAAAGCTGCTACATGGGACCCATGCAAGAGACCTAAACGGTGGAGCAGTTTTGATTTTTCTACTATTTTCTTAGCTCATGCCCAAGCCTTAGCACACTGCACAATATTTGCAGCTAATAAGCTCGATCACTTGATGGACCAACAAGATTGCTCGAAGTCCGGCGACGAGACCCAGTACTTTTTTTTGAACAAGCGAGACCCAGTACTTGACATTTTTCTTCCACTATTCACTCTCCTCTCTCCTTCTACTAGTACTACCTCGCTCCGTCTTCGCAGAAACCATTTTCTTCCACTGCTCCTCCCTTTCTTCTCTACTTCTTCATCCATCCATGTCACAAAATATCCTGTCTCGTCGGAAGAATGACAAGATGGCGGTGGTTAGAGCCGTGAAGAAATCCCGCAGGCAGGGTGACCTGCAGGCTCGGACCGAGAAAAGATACCAGCCATGGGGCGAGGGCTCGTCTTCGCGCATGTATCCGAAGAGCGGCTATCATGGGGACCAAGAGTCCTGGTAGGTTTGTACTTCTGTTGATTCCTGGGCTGTCTGCTCGTACTATTGAACTGTCTATGTACATCTTCCAGGGCAGGTGGCTCGAGCGTCGAATTTTACACCCCACGGGTCGATAGCACGACGGATATCTCTGACACGTACGATGCCCTCATGCTCGCTCTCGGCCGAAGAAGAGAGGTACTGTAGTCACTATACATGTATTGACATTTTTTGTTCTTCTCTACATGCACTCCATGCTCTCTTACTGATGATGCATTTTCCATGCAGGAAGTCAGGGCGAGAATCTCGGCCAAAGTAGATGAAATCTATAGCCATAACATCAACATTCTTCAGAAAAATTTCGAGCTCAACCTAGAGTGTGATCGCCCCCAAGTCGATTTGGCTTTTCAAATGAAGCTCGCACGATCTTACGAGCGTGAATCGTCCACGCTTCGCGCTGAGTGTGAAAATTTGAAGAAAGAAGTCACGGTGCTCCGCAGCCAGTAGCTACCATTGCGGAGATCCTCCAGGTCACGTCCCGCTAAGTAGGAAGAGAGAAGACATCTCATGTTGGCCGTCGAGGTCGCGACCATTGCGGAGGTCGTCGAGGCCCTACCTCTGCAGGGCGACCATAGTGTTGCAATTGCCGAATCTTGGAGTAGGAACTAGGAAGGGGGAGGATAATTACATTGCACTCTTTAGCGTTCGAATGCGCTCTATGGAGCTTTTGTAACGATATACTTGCCGTATAGTAGTCACTGTTTAGTGTACATATTACATTCAAATTTAGTCAAATATGTGACATCCTTTTTAATTAGGTTGGAGGGAATTTTCAAAAAAATTAGGTTGTAGGGAGAGTATGTCTAATAAATCAAAAATAATTAAATAGTCAATGAGTGATCTTTAAATTTGGTCATACTTTGTACTTTGTCAGATGTGTAGGGATTCGGGATCCAGTGTCTATACAAGAAAATGCACTGTCAGCGTCGGTGACACCCAGCTATTGTCTGGATTCTGAAGTACTTTGGGTCACAAGCACATCTACCCCTATAGTCTACCCACGGATAGCCAATGATTCCTTGCATAGGCATTCCCGCCAGAGCCTTCGCAGGGAAGGTATCCACTTTGACCTGTTGATTTCGGATTGAACGGTCAAGATTGCTAGACGCTGAACTCTGTCTCCGTGGATGATGTTTCTACTCCTACTATGTAAAAATACATTTATGTGTGAGCTGCGTTGATTAGCGAGGGTCATCAGCGTACGGGGGCCTCGACCGTACAAAAAAAGGTTTTCCACTCAATCAATTGTGCTCACATCTACCATTAAATGTGAGCATTTTACTAGCTCGACTGCCTCTATGCACTAATCGTCCATCCATCTAATCACTCGCTGTATAATTTAAAGTGCTCAATTCTACATATCTAACAAATGATTCTTCAAACTGACAACCTAGAAAACTCCTCTAGAAAGAGACAAAGAGAATTACTTATGATGTTAATTGGGTGTGTAGTATTACCTCTGTATATAAATACAAATTAGCGGAAGTACTTAATCACTAACGTGTACAGTAACTAATTTCGTGCGTTATTTTATAGTAAAAATACTTCAGTACAAAAATATAAAACTGTGACAGAAGAAAAGAAGTGGTTTCATTTATGGAGTGTAGCGAATATCATTATTTATCATGACAACATTGCAAATTTATAATATTGCCGTACTCCCTCAATACAAAACTTAGATTTGTCTAGATTCACGAGTATATAAATCATATTCATGAGTATATAGATGTATTTTAGTGATACATAGGAATCTAGATAAATTCCAAGTCACTTATTTCCGAACTACTAGTAATAGTTTTATCACAAGTCTCCTAAGACAAGAGGTCAATTGTCTTTGTGAGTGTCCACAAGAATGTAGTACATTTATTGAATTAAAAATTTGCACCTAGCCACCACAAATGAATCTAGCATTTCCCTACTTGACACTTCTAATTACAAATTAGACGGTCACTAAGGTTTATACACATCAGGTCATTCCATATGGTTATTATGTTGAAATTCATTTCTTGTGCTATATATTCTTGGTGATAAAGACATTAGTTTTTGTCATGTAATGGAAACATTTCCCTGATGGTGAAAATATTGTTTCATTTTATGGAATGCTCTGTAAAATGGTAAAAAATAATTATTAACAATGAAAATATTTTTAGATACTAAAAAAAGGTCACAACTCTTTTTTAGTCGTTTCATGCATCATTGGAAATGACGGTAGTTTAATGTAACTTTTAGAAAGTAGGAAAAAAACGACGAAACTTATCGTTGTTCATGGAGAGGTATATGTACATTGTCTGCCTGGATGTCAAATGTGAACAATGCAAAACCAAAATTGTGCATGTCGACAGTCATGCAAAATCATCCATAGTACTGCATCCATTAAAAAATACACGATATCTTGGTAAGCTAGAAACATGTTTGGGAGTACTTCTAAAATACTCGAGAGATGTTTAGTTCTAGTAAGTCGACCAAGTATTGCACCAAAGTTCTAAATTATGCAGGATATTATTATGCTTTAATAAGGTAAGTTATTGGAGTGTACGCAATAAAATAGTCGTGTGAAGCATGCATTCACTCCTAAAGACCATAAGTAAAAGCTTCAACTCGTGGAGCGCCAAAATGACATCGCGCCAGCTAGCCCGATTAATGGTCTGCTACTACAGTAACCTACACATCTACCCCTATCGTCTACCCTGGGACACCCAGCGATTGCTTGCATAGGCGTCCGCGCCAGAGCCTTCGAAGGGAAGGTATCCCCTATGGCCTGTTGATTTGGGATGGACGGACAATATTGCTAGACGGCCAAAATCACATGGTCCCCACTCCCTCATGCCCCTCCATTTCAAACACTGTGAAATTAAAGGCGCCCCTCCGTTTCAAATGATGCCAAAATCACGTGGTCCCTACTCCCTCGTGTCCCTCCATTTCAAACAGTGTGAATTTTCTGGCACCCCTCTGTTTCAAACGATACCAAAATCACGTGGTCCCCACTCCCTCGTGCCCCTCCATTTCAAACACTACGAAATTTCTTGTGCCCGGAGCCTCCCGCAGCACTTCTCCGCGGCTGGCTTTGCCCGCCGGAACTCGACACCAAGCACTCCTCAACCAACAGTATACCGGAGCTACATCAGATGCGGTCTCATCCAAAGCATCATTTCTGCTTCACCGATGTCCACCACACCCGACCTTGGTCACCGAGTCCGTCGTCGTCCACCGCACCTGATTTCCTTTTCACACTTTCCCCTCCACGGCGGCGAATCCGTCAACGACTGCCCAAGATCTGCATCAAAGCCAGTGGCATCCTCCCCACCCGTACCTTACCTGAACCGCCGTGCAGTGCACCGATTCATCCTCATCCACCGCGGTGAAGCCAGCATCGAGCGCCGAAGATCTGCTTCCCCGATGCAAACAGCCGCCGCAACCGAAGCACCCTGGGTGACAAGGATGTCACTCGCACTAGTATGGATGATGATTAGAAGCCTATCCGACCATGGTAACCAAATCACCAATTCTTTTTTTGTTTTGTCAGCAGTACAGCAGGTTCAAGCCTGTCGTAGTGAACTGCATTTTTCTAATCGTTCTGTACACCCAGTCAAAGCGCACGCCTGTTCTTCGTGCTAGATACTACGGAGTAGGTCACTAGACATGTTTGTTTGCATTCGCTGCTCTACAAATTTTGAAGTCATGCACATGTTCTTAGCTACTCCGAACAACAGTAGTTCTTGCCTGTTATCGTGTAGTTCTTGCAAAATGTAAAATCAGTAGAAAATATTAGTTTGGAGTCCCTGCTCCATAGTTACTGAATCTATCTGGTTCGTCCTGAGATAAGTTCCTGTTATTGTTTCCTCCTTGCCATCATTATGCTATCCGGTGGTACCCGTTTTGACTCTTCATACTAATTCGATTATAATTTTGTTGTTTCCATCTGGTTCTTCAAAAGCTGCAACACTAATTATTTTCTTTTTCTTGCATAGAGCCCAGAATGGAACAATGAACATGATGGTTTGCGTAGCCTCTTCTACAGGTTCACAAGCGACGCCATTATTTCCTTAGCTTCTGCTGGTTCGTCCTAATCAATGGCATAACTGTCCTCTACTATGTAGTTCACTTGGTTTGCATTCCTGCTCTAGTCGTTCTCTTATGATGTCATTATAATTTCTATCTAGTTGATTCTTAGCTATGACAGTAACTACATTCTATTGTGTAGCTCACCGCAAATTCAGAGTCACCCAACGACTATGCATTCCAGGAGATGCCATTGCTTCCATATATATTTGCTGAAATGACCTCGCGTGTTTATATTTGCTGAAATTCTAAGAAACAATTTGTTTGATTGCTCATTTCATTCTAGGCACACTTGTCTAATGCTTGTTTGTCCTGCTCTACAGGTTCACAAGCGATGCCATTATATCTTGCATCTGGTTCTAGGTCTGGTTCGTCGTAAGTCATGACATAACTATCCTCTACAATATATAGTTCATTCGTGGTTTGTGTTCCTGCTCTACAAGTTCTCGTATGATGCGGTTATAATTTCTATCTGTTTCATTCTTCGCTATGACAGTAACTGCATGCCATTTCGTGTCTCAGCGCAAATTCTGACTCACCTGATGTCTCTTGCATTTTAGGGTATAGAACTGCTTCCATATATATTTGTTGAAATGACCCTGCTAGTTTATTTTTGCTAAAATTCTAAGCCACACACACACATTTTTTGATTTCTCATTTAATGCATGCTTGCTTGTCCTGTTTGTTTGACGTGTTGGTCAATAATTGAACAATTGACCAGTTGTAAACTCCAGATCATAGCTCCTATCATATCAGTCAAATGAGTAGTTTGTCTTGTTTGATGTATTAACTTGTTATTACTTAGTTTCAGGGTGCAATTATTGCTATCGCCACCAAAGAGGGGGCTGCAAGATTATGTCTCCTCCAATGTATCTGCCACACTCAAAGGAAGATACAGGTGATCAATTGAGGACTCTTCTATCAACTTGATTGTCAACTGAAATGTCTATTTTTCTTTCCCTTGATTTGATAATATGTAATAATTTTAAGAAGTTCGCAGCTGATGTAATATCTAGATAACTCACGTAGGCCATGTATGCATTTAGTTGACGCCGTCCACATATGCGGTAGTCGTTACGCTAACTACGCCAGGAAGGTCGATTAGGGAACAGTACCGTGCTTTGTTATTGGCCCGTCGCGTATTCGGCCGACGATGAACAGTAAAAAATGCTGGATTATATAAACGTTTTATGATATTGGCATGGGCTTCAAAAAAGACCGAAACTGTAAAAGGTCATAAACGTAATGAGCTGACCTACAAGTTGTAACTGGACGTAACAGTAACAGACTGTAATGGTAACATGTCGTAAGAGTAACAGGCCATAACAGTAACATGCCTTACCAGTAACAGGCCTTAATAGAAACAACCCATCGTAGTAACAGGGAAGAAACCGTGAAATCCCAGAACAGTAACATGCCAAAACAGTAGCCGGCCGCAATAGTAAAGGGCCGCAACAGTGAAAGGCCAGAATAGTGATAAGCCAGAACAATAACGGCGCGAGAAATTTCCAGGCGTGGGCAGTAACATGCCGACACATTTACAAGACTAGAACAGTAAAGGGCCGCTTGTGGGCCTGAATAGGTAAAGCCCGGAATAGTGAAAGGACGGGACAGTAACAGACCTGAACAGTAACGGGCCATCTCATACAAGGGCCGTTGATGTCTACGCACTTCTATCTTTATAGACAGTTGTTGGGCCTCCAAGTGTAGAGGTTTGTAGAACAGCAACAAGTTTTCCCTTAAGTGGATCACCCAAGGTTTATCGAACTCAGGGAGGAAGTTGTCAGGTGTAGAGGTGTACTAGTTCGGCGAAGAGATAGTGAAATACAAGTGGTATGGATATAAGACAACGGTGCGAGAAAATAGCTTGATGGTGTGGAAGAGACTAAAGGCAAACTGAAATAAAGAAGGAAGCAAGCAAACATGTAACATATCTAATTGCAAACGGTGTATCAATGCTTAGAAACAAGGATCATACTTTCACTAGTGAACACTCTCATATAAATATATTCTCTTCATGATACTACTCTTAACTACTCTCCGGTTGGACACTCTAATCAACGGTAGGGCTATAACAGCACACCTCAAAGTAAGCCTTTCCCATGTAGATAACCCCACAATGTCACCTTGAGTACTAGATGAGTCCAACAAACACCACAGTTTCATAAAGACATCCAACTCCAAATATAACTCATAACAAGTATTTGTAATCTCTAGCCTAAGTGTCACCATGGTGTGCACACTGTCAACTTCACACACATGGGGAGAGCAGAGATCTATTAAAGCACTTGAGTAGCAAGGTAGATCTATAGATTACAACCTCATGATCTCAATAAGATCATGCATAGAGAGAGAGATGAACACATAGCTACCGGTAGAACCCTTAGCCTCGAGAGAGAACTACTCCCTCCTCATCATGAGAATCAGCAATGGTGATGGATATGGCGGTGGAGATCGATGGAGATGGCGCCGGGGGCACTTCCCTGTCCCGGCAGGGTGCCGGAACAGAGACTTTCTGTCCCCCGAATCTCCCCTTCGGTGGCGGCGGTGCTATGGAACTTTTCGTGGATTTCTGATTGGGCACTTAGGGTTTTCGTCCCGAGGTAAATATATAGGCGGAAGGAGAGGCCGAGGGGGTGCCGGGAGCGGCCACACCACCCCCTGGCGTGGGTCAGGCCTGGCCGCGCGGCTAGGTGGTGTGGTGGCCCCCTGGCCCCTCTCCGTCTCGTATTCTGGCACTTGATGACATCCGAAAAAATAGGCACTTTGGGTTTTGTCCCGTCCAATTCCGAGAATATTCATTTTCTGACTTTCCTAGAACCAAAAACAACAGAAAACATGCAGCTGGCACTATGGCTCTTATTAATAGGTTAGTCCAGGAAATCATAAGAAAAGTACTCCAAAGTTGGAGCAAAACACAAGAAAGTGGATAAAACCAAGCATGGAACATAAAAAATTATAGATACATTTGCAATGTATCAACATCCCCAAGCTTAACTCCTGCTCGTCCTCGAGTAGCTAAGTGATAAAAAGAAAGAATAATTTTTGAGGTGACATGCACCATCAAAGACTTGATCAAGGTATTTGCAAAACATTCAAAGCTGGGATCATAGTACTTCAATCATAGCATAAAGACAAAGTTCTAGCAATAAGACAAATAAACTATGATGCAACATAAAAAGGCACAAACAAAAGATTCATGAATAACAATGCTTTGCAAGACGTTTGTTTGTTTCACATAAAGAAAACATAGCATAATAGTATTCAGCTTGTCCCTCAATAGAGTAGCAAATATAAATGCATAGGACACCTTCAAAGTTCATAAGAGTGACTAGATACAATAGTTTAAAACAAGCAATATCAAAGTATGCATAAATCAACTAGTCTTGGGACAATGCACATAGAACTAAGAATGGCCACTATGCTCTCAAAGTAGGTGCATAAAGATAGAAGGTGGAGACTCAATATTATGGTGGAAGAAAAGCCTTTGTAAAAGGAAGTAGGGATTCAAGTCTCATAAAGAGCTTCCAAAAATTATGGTACTTGTAGCTTTCAGCTCTCATTGCCCCTATCATAAGCATCTTTAAGGTGATTAAGGTTAAAGTGACACAACTAAGAGGATATGCTTAACAAGTTATAAACCAAAATTTCATGCCCCTTACTAACGAAGACCGATCCTCATGCTACTCAACTTCAGTCACGAGTAATCTCTTGTCATTATAAGTACATGTGTATCATTAAGAACCGCCAACGGGGTACCCCTTGCTCATGATACAGGAGCTTTCCCATAATCAAAATGACAAGGCAAGCAGACAATGAGCATCTCAGTGATCTTTTTATTTGCTATTTGCATAGGTTTTTATTGAGGATGCTTCATAGAGTGCTCATTATGGTGATGCTGCAAGTTTCCACCATGATTAGGCATGGCTTAGGCTAGCAGCCCAGGCGTTTCTGTAACACACATACAAACTCCATGATCTTACAAGTTCCACTTTTATTTCACACTGCCGGGAGCCGTAAGCAAAATAACATGATATCAACGGGGTATAAAGTACAAGTGCAATATTGAAAGCGTTCCCCATGAAACATGGTTCTGCTAATTTCAACTTATAAAGCGCAAGCATATACGTAACAAATAAGGACCCAATGGTTCAAGTTTATTAGATACAAAAAGTAAAGTGTGCCATCAAGTTCATGAGAGCTTTAATCACTAGTTTTCTCATAACAAGTTTAATTTAGAAGGTAAACAAAAGCATGGATATACTTGGAATAGCATAAGCTAGTAGGTAGGTATGGTGGACTCTTTGGAATAACTTGGTTTAGGGAGTTGGATGCATGAGTGGAACGCATACTTTGTTGTGGAGGCTAGCAAAAGACTGGGAGCGACAAACTAAGAGAGCAATAATGGCCATAATCATGCAGAGCGACAAAACATCATTGATCAAAGAATATGGTGATACTACAAGTTGAAAACTAAAGGATCATAAATGCTATGGTGACTTGAGATAGTCATAACATGGTGTGAGCATGCGCCAAGTCAACCCAAATAAAGCATCAAAGGAGAATACCACTATACAATGATTTAATATGCTAAAACAACGCATGATTCATCCAAGGCACATTAAACAATCTCAATTGTTTATAACAAGTCATGCTACAACAAAGAATACTAAGCACAAAGCCAAAACAATATCAAGCATAGCATGACAAAGCATAGGCCACAGTCAAAAACAAGCTCTCTTTACCACTTAAGCATGAACTTTCTTACTCTTTTCCAATACAAACCAACCTATTTGAAAACCAATGTATGAAAGAGGGAGTCCTACCAATTTATTCAGCAAACTAAGCAAACAAAGCAAAGAACAACACAACTGTGCATGAAATAATAAAAATGAAGTGTTTGGAAGAAACCTGAGATTTTTATTGATGAAGAAGGGGATGCCTTGGGCATCCCCAAGCTTTGACGCTTGTACTTCTTGGATATTTCTTGGGGTGACACACGTGGCATCTCCAAGCTTGAGCTTTAATCTATCCTTCATCTCATTACTCATTTCCTTCCATACACCTGAAAATTTTCCTTCATACAAATCTTTATTAGCAACATTAGTGCACTCAAGGTAATGGGTCTTAAGGTTCAGTTATAACACCAATAAACTTCCATTAGAACACTAGATACTAAAGAACTTCCGTCAAAAATCTCAATTCCCCAAAAGAATTCAAAAAGGAACCAACAAGAAGCAAATGCAGAAAATGGCAGAAATCTGTCAAAACAGAACAGCAGGTAAAGACGATTTTTTTCGAAGACCTTCTGTTGCTCAAATCAAAAAGTGTTGAACTAACAAAAGTTAGATAACAACCTGTTGCAGAAGCACAAAAATTCACGCCTCAAAAAGAAGTTCAGAGATTTTACACGAATTTGTACGGTGAAGAACAAAAATCTGTTTCGGGACAGCAACTTTCTCAAGCATTACTTCTCTCTCATTAGAGGTTACTCTTGGCACAAAAAGCAAATAAAAGAGGATAAGGAGCGGTTATTACTGAAGTAATAACTTCCAGGACTCATCTAAAACTTTTGGGTTATCTCCCAATAAGTACTTTTCTTTAATGCCTTTAAGTTAGGCATGATAGTTTGAGAAGATGCTCACATAAGAAATATGAATTGAAGTAAAAGAGAGCATCAAGAAGCAAATTCAAAGCACATTTAAGTCTAACCCATTTCCTATGCATAGGAATCTTGTAAAGAAACAACTCATGAAAGCACAAAGCAACAAGCATAGGAAAACAAAACAAGTGCAACTTCAAAGTTTTCAACATAAAGAGGGGAAACTTAATATTGTTGAGATACATAAAACCATGTTTCCCTCTCTCATAATAACTTTCAGTAGCATCATGAATAAAATTAACAATATAACTATTACATAAAACATTCTTATCATGATCCACATGCATATAATCATTATTACTCTCCACATAAGCATAGTTATTCTTATTAATTGTAGTGGGAGCAAATTCAACAAAATAGCTATCATTATTATTCTCACCACCATAATCATCAAATATAGGAGGCATATTGTAATCATTAGTTTTCTCCTCGATAGTAGTGGACTGAAAATATCATATTCATCATTGTAATCATCATATATTGGAGGTTTGGTATCATCATAAGCAATAGAATAGCTATCTTTCAAAGCTGGGGAACTAAAAAGATCATTTTCATAAAAACTAGCTTCCCCAAGCTTAGACTTTTCCATAGCATTAGCAATAATGGTGTCCAAAGAATTCATACTAACAACATTGCTATTAGCATGCAAATAATGTTCTATAGATTTTTTAATTTTCTCTTCAAACACTTCATGTCCTAACTCAAGATAAATACTATAAAGCTCTCTAATTTTGTTGTTGTTTTCCATTAAGCCTAACTAGTGAAAACAAGAAACAAAAAGACAAAATTGCAGAATCTAAAGGAAATAACTTCGAGCACTCACACCGGAGAATGTGAGTACCTTTTACCTTACCTCCCCGGCAACGGCGCCAGAAAATAGGCGTTTGCCGTGGGAGGTTCTTCTTCTTTAATCCTCCGGTGTGAATACCTTTTACCTTTCCTCCCTGACAACGGCGCTAGAAAATAGCTTGATGTCTAAGTACTTCTATTCTTGTAGACAGTTGTTGGGCCTCCAAGTGCAGAGGTTTGTAGAACAGCAGCAAGTTTTCCCTTAAGTGGATCACCCAAGGTTTATCGAACTCAGGGAGGAAGTCGTCAAAGGTATCCCCTCTCAAGCAACCCTGCAATCAAGATACAAGAAGTCTATTGTGTCCCCAACACACCCAATACACTTGTCAGGTGTATAGGTGCACTAGTTCGGCGAAGAGATAGTGAAATACAAGTGTTATGGATATAAGATAACGGTGCGAGAAAATAGCTTGATGGTGTGGAGAGACTAAAGGCAAACTAAAATAAAGAAGGAAGCAAGCAAACATGTAATAGATCTAATTGCAAACGGTGTATAAATGCTTAGAAACAAGGCCTAGGGATCATACTTTCACTAGTGAACACTCTCACATAAATATATTCTCTTCATTATACTACTCTCCGGTTGGACACTCTAATCAACGGTAGGGCTATAACAGCACACCTCAAAGTAAGCCTTTCCCATCTAGATAACCCCACACTATCACCTTGAGTACTAGATGAGTCCAACAAACACCACAATTTCATAAAGACATCCAACTCCAAATATAACTCATAACAAGTATTTGTAATCTCTAGCCTAAGTGCCACCATGGTGTGCACACTGTCAACTTCACACACATGGGGAGAGCAGAGATCTATTAAAGCATTTGAGTAGCAAGGTAGATCTATAGATTACAAGCTCATGATCTCAATAAGATCATGCATAGAGAGAGATGAACACATAGATACCGGTAGAACCCTTAGCTTCGAGAGAGAACTACTCCCTCCTCATCATGGGAATCAACAATGGTGATGGAGATGGCGGTGGAGATCGATGGAGATGGCTCCGGGGGCACTTCCCGTCCGGCAGGTGCCGAAGAGATTGTCCCCGAATCTCCCCTTCGGTGGCGGCGGCGCTGCGGAACTTTTCATGGATTTCTGATTGGGCACTTAGGGTTTTCGTCCCGAGGGCAATATATAGGCGGAAGGAGAGGCCGAGGGGGTGCCGGGAGCGGCCACACCACCCCCTGGGATGGGCCAGGCCTGGCCGCACGGCCAGGTGGTGTGGTGGCCCCCTGCCCCTCTCCGTCTCGTATTCTGGCACTTGATGACATCCGGAAAAATAAGCACTTTGGCTTTTGTCCCGTCCAATTCCGAGAATATTCATTTTTTGACTTTCCTGGAACCAAAAATAGCAGAAAACAGGCAGCTGGCACTATGGCTCTTGTTAATAGGTTAGTCCAAGAAATCATAAGAAAAGTACTCCAAAGTAGGAACAAAACACAAGAAAGTGGATAAAACCAAGGATGGAACATCCAAAATTGTAGATACATTTGCAATGTATCAGCCGTCAGTAGGCCACCCACGATGGTCTACGATAAATTGTGATGGGCCGCCCGCAGGCCTTAAATGTACAGGAGCGACTTGGCGCAAGCTGCTAATGGGTCGCAGAGTGTTGGACCATCATGGGCCTTCTTTAGGCTGAAATAGTATTGGGCCTGAAAGTTCATGGGCCGCTTCCGGCTGCAACTTTGGGCTCATTTCAAACAGTGCAGGACAAAACAGTAATGGGCCATCTTCTTATTGGGCTTCCCTAATGGGTCGGCCCAGTTAGAATTTAGCAGGCCTTGGTTGGGCCTGGCTTCTGCCACGGTTTCTATGGCTGTTAATGGCAGTAAGTGGCCGCTAACGGCAGCTGCCATGTGGCAGTTTGCATGACGTCAGCAGTCAACGCAGCTGGCGAATAGATCTATGACGGAACAAGTTTTTGTGGCTGAAGGTTGAAATCCGCCACGGTCAGGAAAAAAACCGTGGTAGATTCTTTTGTGACAAGGCTTTTACCACGATGGCCATCCGTCATAGAAGACTTTTTAGCCACGAAATACAGGCCTTCAACCACGAAAATCGTCCGTTGTAAAAGCCAACTTTTCTTGTAGTGGTAATAGGAACCATTTAGTAATGCTTTGCTTATGACGAATGGTCCTTCCCAAGGTTAGGATAGTTTGTGTGATTTCTCCTTCTTGAGTCTAAGCACTAGATCCCCCTCTTTAAACGAGCGATGCTTTACACGACGACTATGGTAGCCATGCAGCTTCTGCTGGTAGATGGCGGATCTCTGGCATGCCATCACATGCTCTTCTTCGAGTAGGTCCACAGATAAACGTCTAGATTCTTCAGCGTCATACTCATTGTAGGCGGAAACTCTTGGTGCATCCTGGAGGATGTCGGATGGGAGGACTACTTCTACTCCATAAACCATGAAGAAAGGAGTCAAGTCGGTGGATCTGTTGGGTGTTGTTCTTAAACTCCACAAAACATAAGGTAATTCCTCCTCCCAGGCTCTAGCTGCTCTTCATAGCGGTGCCTCTAAGCGTGGCTTGATGCGGTGTAGGATTAGTCCATTGTCCCTTTCAACTTGCCCATTTAACTGTGGGTGTGCCACAGATGTTAGGTCAAGGCGGATGCCCTTTTCATGATAGTACTCCTCAACTTCTCTGAGAGACAAAATTTTGCCATTATCGGTGATGATGCTATGCGGGAGACCCAATCTCACCACTAGATCCCGGACAAATTCTAGGGTTGTTGCCCCATCAAGCTTTCTAATGGGTTTAGCTTCAATCCATTTTGTGAATTTATCCACTACTACTAGCAAGTGTCTGAATCCACAGGGTGCTGTCTTCAAAGGACCCACCATGTCCAGCCCCCAAACTGCAAATGGCCAAGTTATTGGTATTGTTTGCAATTCTTCAGAAGGAACACCAGGTTGTCTTGCATAAAACTGACATCCAAGGCATGTTTGTACCAACTTGTCGGTGTCTGCCTTGGCAGTTATCCAGTAGAATCCTTGTCGGAAGGCTTTAGCCACCAACGATCGGGGAGCAGCGTGATGCCCGCAATCTCCGAGATGTATTTCTCTAAGGATGTCAATACCTAGCTGCCAGGAGATGCATGAACACTCCTATGGTACTTCTTTTGTATAGCTAGCCATCAATGATGACGTAGCCTTTTGCTCTGCGTACTATTTGCCGGCTTTCGACTTCATCGACGCGCAAAGTTCTGTCTTGTAGATAGTCCATGAACACTTTTGTCCAAGCCGTAGAGGTCACTGTTACTATATTAACAAATGAATCCACTCTATCCGGGTTGTCGGGGTCCACTCCTTTCACGGATGGAGTCCATAAATGTTCCGGGAAAACGCTGGCAGAATTGGTCGGCGGGCTGATCCAAGCTTTGACAGCAGATCTGCCACCTCATTATCCTCCCTTTTGACATAATTGACTTTGTAGCCATCCAAGCACTTGGCTATTTTGTCTACTTTGTCTTGATATGCCGCCATCATAGGGTTCCGCGCGTTCCAGGTGCCAGCTACCTGCTGGGCAACCAAGTCGGAATCTCCATAGCAAACTATGCGCTTGATGCCAATATCCTTGGCTACGAGAAGTCCGTGAATGAGGTCCTTATACTCCGCCATGTTGTTGGTAGCATTAAAGTGGATTTGTAGGACGTATTGCAGTTTTTCTCCCGTTGGTGATTGTAGTAATACACCAACCCCCGAGGCATTGAGTAGCTTTGATCTGTCAAAGTGCATAACCCAATATTCTGGCTCTAGCACATGAGTGTCTTCTGGCAGCTCTGTCCAATCTGCAAGAAAATCCGCCAATGCTTGTGATTTGATAGCGTCGCGTCTCTTGTAGGTGATTTCTAAGGCGGCAAGCTCAATGGCCCACTTTGCCACTCTCCCTATAGCGTCAATGTTGTTGATTATGTCGGACAGTGGAGCTTTGCTCACTACTATGATGGGGTGCTCCTGGAAATAATGCCTTAGCTTACGTGAAGCAAGGAAAACTCCATAAGATATCTTCTGGTAGTGCGGGTAATGCTGCTTGGATTCGATCAAGACCTCGCTTACGTAGTAAACGGGCCGCTGAACTCCGTATTCATTCGTTGGTTCCTTCCGCTCCACCATAATGACAATGTTGATTACTCGGTTTGTTGCCGCCATGTAGACTAACATAGGCTCCCTTGGCACCGGTGCTGCAAGTATTAGTGGGGAGGAGAGTATTCTCTTCAACTCCTAGAGTGTGAATTTATTCGCCTTCTTGAGCAACTTGTAGAGCGGCATAGCCTTCTCACCAAGTCGGCTGATGAACTGGCTTACTGTTGCAATGCAACCTGTGAGCCTTTGTATGTCATTCGGGCATGTCAGGCATTTGATGTCGAGGATGGCCTTGATTTTCCCCGGGTTCACCTCGATTCCGTGATGTGAAACGATGAAACCCAATAGCTTGCCGGAGGGTACCCCGAAGACGATCTTCTTGGGGTTCAGCATCATGTTGTATTTCTGGAGTTTATCAAAGGTTTCCTGCAAATCAGTGATAAGGTCATTTGATTTCTTTGACATTACTACAATGTCATCCACGTAAGCGTGTATGTTGTGACTTATTAGGTCGTGTAGGCAACATTGCATCGTCCGCTGGTAGGTAGCAGAAGCGTTTTTCAACCCAAAGGGCATCGTGACGTAGCAATACGTGTCATAGGGTGTGGTGAACGAAGTGGCCAATTGGTCCGACTTTCGCATCCAGATCTGGTGGTATCCTGATTAGGCATCGAGAAAACATAGAAGTGCCGAGCGAGCCATCGAGTCAATGACTTGGTCAATGCGAGGCAAAGCAAACGGATCCTTCGGACATGCTTTGTTCAAGCCGGTGTAATCAACGCACATTCTTAATTCATTGGTTCCCTTTTTGGGGACAAGTAGAGGATTTGCCACCCATCGGGTCTGAATAACTTCTCGGATAAAGCCAGCCTTAAGTAACCTAGCTATTTCTTTCCCAATATCCCTTAGTCTCTCATCACCAAAGCGTCATAGAGGTTGCTTCACTGGTTTGGCATTTGGATCAATATTCAAGCTGTGCTTGGCAAGTTCCCTAGGTACACCTTTCATGTCGGCAGGTTGCCAGGCAAAGATGTCTCTATTCTCACGGAGGAAATCGACGAGCGCGCTTTCCTATTTGGGATCCAGGTCCGTGCCAATGGCGGTGGTCTTGGAGGAATCTCCTTCCACAAGTTCCACCTGCTTGGTCTTGATGGCGGCCTTGAAGGCGTGTTCGGAAGCAGTAATCTGCTTCTTCAAAGCCGGCATCTCCGAGGCATCGACCTGGTTCTGGATCTCCTTGAACTCCTCGCCATAGAGGACTGCTTCGACAAAGGCGGCTTCGCTGAGCTCGCACTCCCGTGCCTTAGTGAAGCTTCCGTCAACGGTGATGATGCCATTTGGTCCGGGAATCTAGAGTTTATTATAGATAAAGCATGGCCTTGCGAGGAAGGAGTGGGTGATGTCACTTCCGAAGATGACGTGGTACACGCTCTTGAAAGGCACCACTTCAAAGGTCATGCATTCTTGGCGGTAATTTTTGACATCGCCAAAAGCGACCGGAAGCGTGATGCAGCCCAGGGAATTTGCTTGTCGGCTAGGGACAACCCCATGGAACACGATGTTGCTCTTCCTTAGCTGGGTCTCTGTCAAGTTCATCTTGTCTAGTATATTGTAACACCCTCGAATCGGCCCTATGCAAGTTTTAGCGATTCCCACCAAACCCGCATAGAAACGATTCAAAGATACCCACCAGGCACTTGCGTGCGGGTGGAAAATGAAGTAATAATATTACACAATAGTCCACGATAGAACCCACAGAAACATATATATACAACAACGACTCCATGAGTCAAAAAATACAGATATACAATACAAAGATCCAAATCACCTTGAAACGATACAACATCCGAGTACGGATAAGCTGCAAATGGGTCTAAGAGCCCTGAAGAATAACCAATGGTGTCCATAACCCTGCCCAGGACAAGCCGGAAGGGTAACCCTGCTAACGACGTCGAACTTATAAATATTAAACAAAAGGGGTGCCGACAAAGGGCGAAGGAAAAAGGGAGCGGTCAGTACTGAGGCCAGTACACGGCGAGGCTAGAATTCGGCGGCTCTCGCCTACATAGGTATGGCGAACTGAAGCGGCAGCACAGCATGCGCTAAACAACCTATAGAGACTCGATGCATCTGTCGGCTATTAGAGAGGGATAAGAGAGACCTATTCATGACCAACCTAAAACTAACACCAATCATACCCCTCCTGGTATTTCCCCCTCGAGACCAAACGAGGAAGTCAAACTAAGGAACTCGCACAGTTAGCAGTTTTATTCGTTCCGTTATAGTTGCAGCACTTACTGGTCAGATATACATAGCATGAGTCATCCTGATAGCATAAGTAGTGGGCAGTTTTAGTTAACCATTCAGTTGTAGTTGCAGTACTCACTAGTCAGATACAGTTAGCATGTGACATCGCAAACCCAGCAGTTGTTGGCACTTTTATTTACTCATTCCGTTGGAGTGAAGCTGATTACTAGTCTCATATTAATTCAAATTTATAGCACTACTTTAGTTATGTTTGTCTATGATCGAGATATTGTGCTCCAAGTCGTCCATAACCGCGGACACGGCTTTTAGAAAGACTTACCCTGCAGGGGTGCACAAATAGCAACACACACACGATCAACCTCGGAAAAACCAAATCAAAACCCAACGAGGCTTTCACGACAAAGCAATCACAGGATTCATAAAATATTTCAGGTGGCCACCCTATTAAGCTACCCGCAACGAAGTTGGCCGGCTCTGAGACGGACCCAAGGTTTGCGCCAATGGTTGTAAACGACTGGGAACCCAAAATTGTGACTGGGCTTGTCGATACCGCGAAAACACTCCGCAATTCTTAAATAGTATAGGTGCTCCACGCACAATCGTAAATAAAACAGTAAAGCATGGCATAAGTACAGGATAGTAATAAAGCCCCAAACTAGTTTGTGGCCCCAAGAAATAAAGTGTGAATCAAGCTCAGGCAAAGGGGATTCATAGGGTCTCCCGTATGTGGATAGTGCGAATATTCAAGGAACAGGAATCAAGTACTCGGGGTCCTACGGGACACAAGTGAGCTTAAAGAACCAAATAACAGATAATGCTCACCGATGCCTCTTTCATTAGTTCTCTACTCATATTAAATTGTTTTAGGTACCTCATTATCCAAGGACTCGCACAAACCCTACACATGCAATTCTACGACTCGCATGGCTCAAACAACTCCTGCAGTAATGGCTCATGGGATGGAGGTACAAGCTTCGGTGGGGTTTAAAAGTAAAGGCTATGCAATACTTGGGATTCAATTTAATGCAATCGCGATTCAATGATGCAAGAGTAAGATACAAGCATAGGTACTATATATATGCAAGCATGGGGAATTGCTTGCCTGGCAAATCTGTTGCCCCTGGCAGTTCTGTTGCTGAATAGGAAGGATCCGGATAATACTCCTGTGGCTCCTAGTATTCTCCTTGCTCAGCGTCTATTCGGATAAAAACCAAACACACAAGGGGCCAAAATAAATACATTGCACAATCATATAAATAATATGCAACAAGCAAACAAGTATGCCATGATGGAATGATGCACAATTTACATGGCATGGCATAGCATAGCATGGGTGAGGTGCGGGATACAAGAATAAATCATTTTATTAGTTGTTTAGTCATATTTTGCTCCCATAAACCTTGTTGCTCCTTTAATATTTATATGATGCGTGATCCAATTCATATCATGGAATACATAGTTGGAACGGCCTCGTCGAGCTATTCGATTATTTGATGAATTTGGAATTTAATAAAAAAAATACGAAATTAACGGTATGAATTATAGCATTTTAATAGAAAAGGGCAAATGGTCATTATTTTCCTAATTAGGAATATCCGAATGGAGAAGTAATTTCATGTTAAACATACTTAAACAAAATGGTTTACTTTTCCTTTTGAGATTATTAATTTTTGTATGATAGTTTGGAATTTATTGCAGTTTGAACTCATGGATTTTTCTACAAAAGCTTCTGAAACTTGGGACTGGATTCTGTACTTATTACTATAGTTACAAGGGTGTAAATGTTAAAGGGGTTTAACTGAAACTGAATTCAAGTGATAGCTTCAGAGACCGACAAGAACCAGAGTTTGCAGAAGTTTTAGAGGGACCGAACTCGGATCAATCGAATGTAGAAACAGGGAGCCCGTCACTGGACTACACTTGCTTACTGATAAAAGAGGAAACTGGACTGAAGTTGAACCAGATAAGTCGGGTGTACACCGTTACGGGCAGCTGAATCAGTTATTCTGCAAGCCTAGAAAACTAAAGTATCATATCCAAGGATTGAGCTAGGTCTCCAACGTAGATGGCCGAGGTCTCAAACAAAGGGCTGATTTACGTTGTTCAAAGATTGATGGACAATGTTATTTATTTTTAACACTCGGGAGGCGCCAGGTAGAAAGACAAGCAAGCAGGCTCACTGCTGAAACAAAACTGACGTGCAACATAGACTAGCTGAAAAATGGAAGGGCAGTGCGGTGCACAACTTAATTTCTACAAAAAAAAGGGGGTTGAATATCTTGTTGATCTGGGATCAACCTGGGATGCTTCAGGTTGCAGATTGAGCGCCAGACCACCGGGACAAAGTGAGTTTGTTCACAAGAAGGAGTAGCAGCCAAAAATAAGAGGAGGATCTGAACGCTGTCTTTGGGTTACCTGATAAAACTGACGACAACATGCATTGCTTATCTGAATTCGTTCAGGCATGGCGAGAGGGTGCGCGCAGGAGTAGAAATCCATACGTGGTGGACTCGAATTGGGGCCAGAGGGAAGCTGGGAAGTACAGGAATGGGTTGGGGGTCTCACCTCGACCGATTCCCACCTGAATCTTGGTCGAAGACGGGCTGCAGCTCCGGTTAGAAGGAAGGAGTGGAGCGGCTCTTGGTGCTCTCAGGGAAGAAGACACGTTGACGATCCTCGCGGCTCCAGCTCTCCTGCTGCTGTGGGTTCGACGCGGACGACGACGGGGCAGCTCCTCCCCTACCCAACGGTCCCGGGCGGCTACTGGGTCGACGGCGGGAAGCGGCCCACGCCAGCAGCCATGGTGGAGGCGGTGGAAACAGAGGAGGAAAAGGAAGACAGGGTGAGCTAGGGTTCTGTGGGGCTGGGTCGTGCAACCCTCGCGTGCGGTGTGGTGGGCGAGTTGGTTTGGGTCCAGACGCGGGTGTGGGTTAGGTTGGTATGGGTTCTGGCGGCGGGGAAAGGGTGAACTAGGATTAGATTTTGGTAGGCATTTAGGTTAGGGTTTGGTACTAGAGGAGATCTAGGGTCAGGATCTAGTCGGGTGGTAGGCTGCTGCCAGCTAGGCCTTTGGGCCTGGCCGGTGGCGGCCTCTACTGGAAAACATTTTATTTATTTATGTTATTTTTAGAAAACTTTTGCAAATAGTTTTTAGACAAATAAAATATCCGGAAGAGACTCGGGTTTTGATTTAAAATATAGACGGAGGATATTTCGAAAACAAGATATGCTTTTAGCAAATAGTTTTAGGCAAACAGATGCATGATGATGATGCTCAAATGCAATGTGGCATGATGACATGAGCATGTGGACATGATGATGCACAAAAATAAAACAACACGCGATTTTCTAGTAGTAGTTTATCGGGGTGCTACATGTATCCAGGTACATGATGTTGATGCTGCTTCCACTATCCACGAGGCACTTGGTGAACTCTATGCCGTCAATCAAAGGGTTGATGACCATGTCATACTGGTTCTCTGTGGGGATGAGGTCTAGGTGATCCTTCCTATCCTAAGTAATTGGAACATCCGACCACCTGACGTACTCGGGAACTGGAGGGAGGGTAGCCATCAGTATCCTCAGATAGGTTTTCTGGGCCCGTACGGTGGGAGTGTCAAGGAAAGTGTGGTAACATGGAGCCTTCTTCGAAGGGATTTTTTCCCTTTATCCTCTCCCTTGTCGGAAGATTTGGATTCCATGTCTTCATCCATATCACTTGAATCCTTGGGCTCTTCCTCCTTCTTCTTCCTTTTGCCTTTTCCGCGGGGTCTGTTTTTCTGACTTCACTTGTAGCTAGACTCAGGGTCCTCCTTGAGATCATTGACAAACATGCATTGGAGGTTGGTGTGGGTGGACTTGCCGTTGGCGTCGAGGTGAATGAAACATGGCATGTCCCGGTATTCCTTGTATGTTTGGGGAACGCGGGGCACTGAGGGTGTAGCATCACTCCTCTGCTGGCCACTGCTAGCCCCCCATCCATGTCCACGCTGTCCGCCTCCGCCTCTGCTAGTGAACATTGTGGTGACCATGTCGGTTACATGCTTATCTTCGTGCGGATTCTTCTGCTTGTTGTTATTGTTGATTTTCCTGGCCTGGGTAGGGATTGCTATTGTCGGCAGTGATCCGCGTGCGTCGTCATCAGCAATGGCAAATTCGCTAGCCATGGCGATCATTGCATTGAGGGTGAGCTCGTTGTTGCCTTGCTTGCACTTCCACTTATGGCGGAGCAAAGTTCCCTTTTCCAGACCATCGACAAAGGCAGCCATAGCGGTCTGATCGTGCAGCCCTATGCAGGAATTTTTCATATCTAGCCAGTGAGAGAGGTAAGCACGAGAGGTTTCATCCTTTTTTGCACACACCGCTGAAGGTCTCCTACAGTGCACGGACGTTTGTACTTGACGGTGACGTTGTGGTTTCCCCCTGCGATGTGAATCGCTTTGCTGTACTCCTGTAACCATGTTGCTGGCCTAGCTGTGTCATTGTAGGGCTTGATGGTCTTGTCTATCCGGAGGCCCTTGGGGTAAGTTGTGGCCTGTATTACTAGTCCAAAACAACGTGGCCCAAGGTATGGGAGCTCCCGAGCTTCTTGGATCTTGTCCAGCCGTGATCGTGCGTCATATGGCTCTGGCTGCTTCCCTTTTCCGTCATGGGGAGGCGAATTATGGTGCGGTTTGTGAGATCTTCCATGGCCTCCGCCATGATGGCTGCTAGGTTGCGACGGCAGCGATGGAGGCGGTGGGTTAGTCTTCTTGCTATGTCCCTCCTGCGACTCCTTACGCCTGTCACGGTTGCTTGTCCGACGTGGCGGCTCCTTGTGGGACCTGCTCTTTGTCCTTCGTTGCCACTGCGCTCTCCGGCATACTGAGGCTGCTCGCCCTGGTCACGTATAACGATGCCGGGATGGGGCCACCTTGGAGGTGGCATGCTCGTACGATGGCATGACGTTGGTTCCTCGTGCCGCCAAGATGGCAGTGGAGGTGGCGAACGGCCAGGATGAGCCTTTTCTCTATGGTTGAAGGATATGGGGATGGCGTCGGTCTTATTGAATGCCTCCCTCCGTCTTTGCTCTATGGAGCCTATGCGAGATCCCTCGTCACGGGGAGATTTTGGCCTTCTGCGGTTGTTCATGGTTGACTGGCAAAGCTCCGGGTTGGACTCAAGCCTCTGCGAGGTAGCCTTTTCCTGTTGCTTGCATACCCTGGCGACGAGGTCGTACACCTGAGCAACTGATTCTGGCGACCTGTCCTGTTCCAGGAGGGTCTTGGAGATAGCGATGTTGAGGGCGGGAGTTGGCATGACTTGCCTCCCCTCTGAATCAATGTAAGGGGTGGCTTTTGTCGGCTTGGAGCCCTCATACCCCAACCTGCACCGAACGTCGGGATCTTCAACAACGTGAGAAGGTGCCTCCTTTGCCTTTTGCTTTAGCCGCAATTGCTTGTACTCAGCCTCCATAGCTCTTGCCGCCTTGATGGATTGCTGCGCCTTAGCCATGTCTTCGTCCAGCTTAGCGCCTTGCTCTGCGATGCACTTGGCCTCTGCCAAGATTGCAGCATGCTTCTCGTCAAGCTCCGTAATGCTCCGGATATGGGCGACGGTGATAGGTTCAATGAGGAGTGCACCGTAAATTGCTTTGTTGGTGGGTATGGCCAACGGGTTTCCGGCTGCAGACGTTGATGGTGGCATTGGCGGTTGGTTTGATTGTCGGGCCGTAATAGGGGCCGCGGTGAGTTCCTGTGCCGGTTGCGGGCAGATAACCGGAGCGGCATAGCTTTGGCCGGAGCCGGAGGCTCGGTGGCCTTATTGGCTGCTTTTGCTCTAGTTACTGCTGGCGTGGGCGGAGCTTTCTCATGTTCTGGTTCTTGTCCGTCTTCTTGAATCATGCTCCCAATGGAGACTAGCACCTGGTGGGAAGTGTTGGTCTTCTCGGCGTGTCCCCCTTCTCAATCTCCTACTCAATCTCCCTCATAACAGCGTCGTATTCCTCCAAGTTTGCATCCGAGCTGCCGCCATCCATATTGATGTCAGCGTATAGCGCGTCAAGGACGGAGTCGGAGTTGGCTTCGGTGTTGGCGATGGCGGCTGTGGAGGGTGATGGAGGCAAGCCGTTGTTATTGTTTCCTCCTTCGGCCATGACGACGGTCGTTGTTTCTGCCTCTTCGTTGGCTTTCGCATACCCATTGACAATCGTGACCATCTCACCAAGGGTAAGAGGACCTGCGGCTTTCCGCCTTCGGAGGGTATGACGGAGGAGTGTTCCAAGTGTGAGCCCTTCCACGAAGTGGTAAACAAGCTCATCGGTGTGGTCGCCCTCTAGGATTTCTTTCACCCTCATCCATCTGGCGAGGTATTTGCGGGGAGGTTCTCCATCCCTCTGAACACATCTAGCCAGATCGAAGATGGTGACGACACCGACAAAGTGAGATCTGCGTATCTCTAATGCTCGGGGAAGACAAGCGGATTTGTGGGGTCCTTCCACCTTTATATCCTGCACAGGGGCTGTTTGGGTGGGCCTTGAAATTTCCTGATCTAAGCCACCATACTCCGAGAGGAATGGCCCAGATCCTTCCGCGAACATGTCCTGCTCATAGGCGGTCTGTGTAGGGCTTGACGATTTTCCGACTTCCTAGGAGCTAGGACCCGAGTCAGTTTCGCTGATGAACATGTGGATGTCTCCGACGGGGATGACAGAGCAGCGCGTAGGGTTCGTCTTTGCTGGCACCCAGAACTCGTCCGGAAGGACGATCGGGACGTTGCCGGAGAAGAGAACACGCCCGATGGCTATGGTGTCGCTGATTCCCGCGAAGAGTTTGGACCTCCCCCGGTGTAGAGCTCGAAGCGCCTCTTGCCCACGGTGGGCGCCAACTATCATGGTATTGTCGATGAGTACGCCATGGAGGGGTCCTCATAGTGTGTATTTAGAGACGTGGCGTAAGGTGGAGAGTTGGCGGGTACGAGGTAACACACCTTACCCAGGTTCAAGTCCCACAACGGTGGTGGAACTCTACTCCTGCTATAAATCACTATGATGGCAATACGCTGAGTTACAGAGATTGGTTCGCTGTGCAAGGTGTTGTGCATTGTACACTGCAATCTATTGTGTTGTCTTCCCTAAAGGCTCTCGTACGCCGGCTTATAAAGGCGCCAAGACCTAGGGTTTACAGGGAAAGGTCCTTGCCGGACAAGGTAAAGAGTCCTACACCTACACGAACTAGTCTTTAGTTTCTTGTACTCCAAGGTTCCGAGTATGTCGGTGACTCCTGCGTAGCCTTCCTTTATCCGGCATGGGCGTCCCTTCTGGATCAGTCTAACTGGGCTGCCCAGCAGGCCATAGCCTTGCTACCAACTATGGGCCACCCGGATTAGGCGGATTGGTGACATGCTATGAGGATACCCATATAGCATGTCCCCAACATCAAGGATGTAATAATCTGATATGACTATCCACATAGTATTATCATAGACAATGGGAGCAACTTTTCAATGGGAGAGCTTGCTGAATTCTGCAATAATCAAAATATCCGGCTTGATATTGCATCAATCACACATCCACAAGCCAACGGACAAGTCAAAAGGGCAAATGGTTTAATCCTTCAAGGCCTCAAACCAAGACTCGAAGCACCACTTCATCATGCTGCGGGGGCTTGGGTGGACAAATTGCCGTTTGTCATTTGGAGCTTGAGAACAACTCAGAACATGTCAACTAGATACACACCTTTTTCTTGGTCTATGGTGCAGAATCAGATCCTCCAAGTGATTTAATCCATACTTCTCCCGGTGTTGCTGCCTATATTGAAAAGGATGCTGAAGTTTCTCGACAAACTGATCTCGATTTAATCGAAGAAGTTCGCATCATTGCTGAATAGAGATTGATACATTGCAAACGTATCTATAATTTTTGATGTTCCATGCTTGGTTTTTATCTACTTTCTTATGTTTTGTCCACACTTTGGAGTACTTTTTATACACTTTCTTGGACTAAGCTATTAACAAGATACCACAGTGCCAGCTGCCTGTTTTCTGCTGTTTTTGGTTCCAGGAAAGTCAGAAAATGAATATCCTTGGAATTGTACGGGACAAAAGCCAAAGTCAGTATTTCACCGAGGGGGACACGGAGCCAGAATACGAGACGGAGAGGGTCCAGGGACCGCCCACACCACCTGGCCGCGCGGCTAGGCCTGGCCCATGCTAGGGGGTGCTACGGCCACCTAGGGCACCCCCTCGGCCTCCCCTTCCGCCTATAACATGCCTCCGATACAAAAACCCTAAGTACCCAATGAAAATTCCACGAAAGAGTCTGTAGCCACCGTCATCTCCATCCCTAGATTGGGAGGGATCTGAAGCTCTTCCCGGCACCCCGTCGGAGGGGAGAATTCACCCTGGAGGCCTTCTTCATCACCATGCAAGCCTCCGGTGTGATGCGTGAGTAGTTCACCCTTGGACTACGGGTCATGTAGTAGCTAGATGGTTGGTTCTTCTCCTTTGTGCTACCATGTTTAGATCTTGTGAGCTCCGTTCATGATCAAGATCATCTATTTGTAATATACATGTTGTGTTTGCGGGGATCCGATGGATATTGAGATGCTATTTCAGATTGATTATTGATTCTATCATGTCTTTGTTATTTGTGATCTTGCATGTTCTCCATTGTTAGTAGATATCTTGGCCGAGTAGATGCTAGCAACTCCAAGAGGGAGTATTTATGCTCGATAGTGGGTTCATGCCTCTAGTAATCTAGGGAAATGACATAGATCTCTAAGGTACTAGATGTGATGTTGCTACTAGGGAGAAAACATCAATCCTTTGTTCATAGAACAATCGTATTGTTTACTTTACACGCAATGCATACTGCAATTATCTGTTTCTTGCAACTTAATACTAGAGGGGGTTCAGATTGATAACCTGAAATTGGATTATTAGTCATAGATGCAGTTGGATTACGGTCTATGTATAATGTTGTAATGCCCAATCAAATCCCATAGGAGTCAAGATGATTAGTATATGCATGTATGCTTTCTTGACATTTGTCAATTGCCCCGCTATAATTTGTTCACCCAACATGTCATCTATCTTAAGGATAACCACCACTAGTGAACTATGGACATCGGTCCTTTCTTTTACAATCAATCTACAATTGTTTACTGTTTTCTATTTACTTTCTATAATATTTTACTTTCTTCCACACAATACGTTTAATCCTTTGTTTTCAGCAAAACCGGTGAGATTGACAACCTCACTATAAGTTGAGGGCAAAGTTCTATGGTTGTGTTGTGCAGGATCCCAAGTTGGTAACAACACCTTGGAGGTGTGTCCTTGCTCCTACTAGTTCGATAACCTTGGTTCATAACTGAGGGAAAACTTGATGCTGTGCTCATCATACCTTCCTCTTGGGGTTCCCCAATGAGCTCGACGGGTTGAGCCAATAATCAGAGATCTACAGCCTATCAGCAGAAGTTATGCAAGTATCATAGTCAGAGAGTCAGAAATCGTTCTTTTAATAAAGGAGACTTGTTTCTTCGACATGTGCAACAAAGAAAGTACAAATTTTCCCCTGTTTGGGAAGGGCCCTTTTCGGTTAATCGAGTATTGCATGATGGTTCTTACTACCTAACTAATATGTGGCTAGTCAAATAAAGTCCTACTACTAAGACGAGAAAGAGAGTTAGAGGCAGTACAAATCCGGATGAATTTGACAGACCGTGGAATATTGCTCAGCCACGTCCCTTTTATTCTTAAAATTATCTTTCTTTGTAATCATATATATATGTACATGTTCAATGAGAAATAAAGTATTGGTTGCCTCAATTTTTTCTGAGAAGTTTTATAGTACCATCTTATTTCCGAATGATCATGACATAAGTAGAAAAATCCCAGAATACTTGAAAGTACTTTATGCTAATGTTTGTTCTGGGTAGATTTCCGGCTCTAAAAATGATACCCTAGGGTATAAACACAAGAAATTTGTTTGTACTTTGGTTTTTGTCTGATTGTCAGATGCGAGTATTTTCCGAGTAGTGAATTGTTGGTACTGGAAGCAACTTTGTTTCCGAGTTTGAACTAGTTTAGCAATTGAGCTCCGTTGTTCGGCAATGTTTCCGTGTTGAAAGTTAGCCGGCTCACGAAAGGGACAAGGTAGAAAGCCAGATAAATGATCAGTCCAAACTACCTTAAGTGCTTATGTAATTTTCAAGCACAAAATAAACAAAAATAGAGAAGCACTAAAGAAGTAAAAGAATTCAAATCTTTACTAGCTAGCACATCAAAATAAAGTACTCTAGTTATTACAATAAGATTTGTTTCTCAGATTAACACACTATTTTTTTCTGGCATCTGTTATGTTATAGGTGAAGAAGGAACATCTGCCGGCTCACTGGTTACATCACCCCCGCCTTGAAATCTTTCCTTGACGAGGACGTCAGATTCGGTCTGCTCGTCATCGAAAACTTTAGCAGTAAATTCTGGAAGTGGAGGAGGCGTTTCCACGCGATTGAAGAATGGAGTATCGTAGCTGGTCAGATCAGCTACGTGACACCCATAACCGGTGAAGGAATCCATGATCTCCTTGATGTTTTTCTCCTTGTCGTCTTCATCAACAGTAGAATAACCCCTGGTTACTTGCCAAATCTCCATGTTTCCATGATGGCTCATAACCATGGTAAGGGCATTATGTGCCACGGTTCGCGCATACGATATATTCCAGTCTTGGATAAGCTGGGGCATCTCTTTCGCCTTATCTCGCACCTCAAAAGCGGACATTCTGTTCATGTCCGGGACCTTTAGAACTTTGCCAATATCCTCCATTGATTGGCGGAAATCGTGAAGCAGGTCGCCGACTTCGGTATGCCGGCTGGTGCAAGACTCGGTGGAAGAATAATCTAGTAAGTTCAAAGGAGCAGCATATACAAAAGCAAAGTCAGACATATATCCGAATTCCTAGGAATCGGAAAGAAACAAAAGGTTAGAGATAGGAAAATTACCGAAGATGGCATCGTCAACTTTGGTCCTCTCCACCCGAAGAATCTAGAGTTCATCCCGGAGAGCTTGGGTGATGCCCTTCTCCCTAGCCAACTCATCATTGAGATTCAAGATTTTCTTATCCTAGATCGCGATCTTTCGATCATGTTCTTCGGTGGCCATACTGGATGACTCAAGAACGCTATTAATACTGCGCTCATGATCCACCTTGAGTTCATTCAGTTCTTGCCATAATTCAGTGTTTTCCACCTCTAGGGTTTTGAAATTCTCGGCCTCTTTAACCATTTTACATGACTGTTGGACCAGTTCTATAAACACAAGAAAGAGTCGAATCATAATTCGATTATGAAGTCAAAAGAGTAAGTATGAGGAGTGAAATGATTACCTTCAGCTTCATCCTTGGAAATTTTCAACTGAGCAATCTCTAGACAGAGAGCTTTTATCTCTCACTGTTTATTAAAAATATTCTTCAATAATTCCTGGTTATAAGCATTAACTTTCTGTAAGTCAGAGTAGTACCCAGAGTCACAAGTCTACTAAAGACTCAGGCTAATTTTTAACTAAGTTAAATATCAGCACGAGCCTTGGAGGCTATACTAGTTCGTCCTTTGGCATCCTATGAAAGCATAAATCCGTATTTCCTATCCAACTTCATGCTTGGGGGCTAGAGGATATGATATATAATGAAGTAAAAATAATGAGTTGGAATTCCGACTTACAAAATGTTCATGGGTCAGCTTCTTCAGACTCATGTTCACCTTAGAAGAAACCTTCTCGGTGAGAGTCAGCAGGATCACTAGTGGTGGCGAAGCCACACCGGCCTTCAGCTTGTCGTCAAGAAGACGAACTTGATCAAGAAGCTCGAAGAGTTTTACATCCTCGGCTTCTTGGGACTCTTCCTCAGTAGTGATGTTTCGGCTCTCTAAACATTTTCGAGTCAATTTATGAATGTCTTCCGCACTTTTTTGAGTAATGCCAAGTTTGGCAAGACCCGGAATTCTCAAGTGGTTATCTGCAAAAACTTCTGCTGAAGGATCATTACACTTTGAGGGTTCACCCATGTTAGTGGCCGAGTCACCCATGGTGATGTCGGTCTGCGATTCAAGGATCACTGGCTCAGAATGCTGAGCCGGATCTTCTGCAACATGCAGAGATGAAGTAATCTCTGGTGTTTTAGAAGTCATTAGGGCAGGAGCCGGAGGCGCTGTGGTAGGAGAAGTTAAATTTAACTTTGACGGGCGTAGGGGCTTTGCCAAATTTCCCTTCCCCTTGCCCTTGATGAGCTGTTTAGCTCTGAAGAGTGATAGATCGAAATCGTTACGCTCTAGAAGGAGTGAGAAACAAAATATAAGATCTTGTGAGGAAAGTTACCTCTTCACAACAGGCACTTCCTTTGTGCCGATGTAGACAGTTAGAGTTTTACGCTTCTGAGTAAGCGCCTCTGGCAGCACTACAAGTTCCCCTTCTTGCAGAGATATCTCAGAAGGATATCCCTCAAGAGGAGCAAGCTCCAACTCGAGGAGGTCAGCAAGCTGAACGAAAAATCACCTTAGTGTTGCGAAAAGCTCTAACAAATTACGGATGAACACATATTCGAGTATAAGAGTAACTATTGGGAAAATTACTGGTGTCACGGTATCGTCAGCTATAAACATGTCCAAGGAAAGATCTGGAATCTTCCTCTCGATCCACTCCTTGATCAACCATCTGACCTGGGACTCATAGTCCTTGTCCGAATAAGATTTGGAGAAGATCCGTAGATAATCCTTCTTGCTCTTGGTGATTGTATGCATGAGCCGGTCACCATGGTGTTGGAGGGGCTGAATCCGGCACGCCAGCCAACAGTGAATAAGGTTGTATCCTTTCAGACCCTTGTGATTCATAAAATACTTGATCCGCCTCTTGGCACGAAGCAGATCGTCGGTGAGAACTAGAGCTTCTACGTCCCAGGATTCTTGGGGCGTGGTGGCACCATCGACGAAAGCTGGCAAAGTAGTTGTTTTGCCGGGAGCCAGTTTGTCCTTTTGATAAAAGAACATGGACGGCCATTTCTTCATGGACTCGCTAGCCTGAATTCTAGTATAGACTCGTTCCCCCTAATTTTAAAGATAAGAGTTCTAGTAATGTAAGGATTACCGGAAGTGATATAGTTTCTCCGGGTATTGAAATAATATCAGAATAGAAAAAGACATGGCCTAACTCCGAGATACCCTAACACAAAGATACGTACGCACTCATTTCTAAGATTGAGTTTGGGCGAAGATTGTGGAGTTGAACTCCGTAGTGGTCTATAACCTCATAAAAGAAATCTGAGGGAGGAAAACTCAAACCTCTATCGAGGTGGGTGCCGAAGTGCACTCGCTCGTCGGCGTTGGGGGTGGGGATGGTTTGACCAAAACTGCTCCACCAGTCCCCGGCATGGAGGAGTCCTTCCTTCTTGACGAAGCAAAGCTTTTCATCGTCATGGATGCAGGGGATCCATACCCCGCGGAAGTTCTCCCTCTCCGTTGTTGCAGATGATGTCGTTGTCGTCGCCGCCGTGCTAGAGGACGAAGCGTCAGCCAGTGTATGGGCGGTGGTGACCAAGGATGGGCGGCGCGATGTGTTTTGGAGAGGGAGGCAGAGGAGTTCTTCGTGGTGGCGTCGAGGGGAAGAAGAAAGCAAATGGCAAGGGTAAGGAAGAGAAAGGAGATCTCACCCCTTATATTCCTCACTTGCACCAAGATTCGTGCAAAAGAAAACAGTAAACATGCCACGAGTCATGGAAGGAGATAGGTAACCTCCTTGCAAGGATTATGCCACCTCGATCTGCACACACGCATTAAGAAACGACGCCTCGGTTCCGCTAAAGGTGGACCCACCAACGGTCTTGCTGACAAGAATGTCTGTCAATGACGTGACTTGACCTTGACTGTTGTCAGGTTATGTCAGAGACCAAGTTCCGTCTTAAGTTTGAAATTCAAGTCGGAAATCTAGATGATGTACTCATAGGTTAAACTCGCTTTGAGACTCGGATCCTACCCTTTGTTTTGAAATTTTTAGGAACCCTTCATGATTCCGCAAGCCGAAGATGAAACAAGATAGATGGTGAAATGTGACTTTGGATCATGGAGGCTTCCGGGGGATGCTATTGGGGATATACTTTCTGGGTATCCTCACTGTGCCTCGCTGACCAGGGTGGGCCACTTCTAGTTAGAGCTTTGCTCCACGGGAGGCCCAGTCAGGGAGAAGAGACGGAGTCCAGGATGGCTATGGAAGGCCCAAAAGACTTACCAACATAGGCCTTAGTATTTAATTGTATTTCAAGTTGTACTCTATAACTGACTCTTAGTCTTAGCCAGATAGGTATCTCTTGTAAACCCTAGGCCTGATATCTATATAAGCAGTCCTACGATAAGCCTTTAGGGCACCTCACCATAACCTACAACCTGAACTTGCATAGGCGAAACCCTTGTAACCCATATTCCAGCTCTGCCGTATTACTGGATTGCTAGCAGAAGTAGGAACCGTCCACCGTCGGCGGATTTGTACCTGGGTAAACTTGTGCGCTCACCATCCTGGAACTCTATACGACTCACACCCCTCTCTTCCACATGCCTCGAGGACCCCCTCTTAGAGTACATGTCTTCAATCCAACGACAGTCGCATTGCACTCGATGCATGTGATAACTCGGTTGGGATATTGAAGCTTCCGAGCCATCATACGAGGATCTGTACAAGGTGCGACGTGCGAGGATCTCTGCGACCTTGAGGTCGAGCAGGTGCGACTACATCATCCATGCTCTGGCATGAGCATAACTCTTTCTCGGTCTTCAAGGGTACGTTACCGTTGTCTTCCTCTATTACTACATCACTTCTAGATAGGTCCTTGGGCATTCAGGGCATTCCGCGTAGGTATTTTTTTGTTATCTGCTAGGGAATCCTTTAGTGGTATCAAAGCCTAGTTCTATGGTTAGTATGCTAGTATGGATAGATACATGCAAAGTGTGGACATCGATACACTAGTTGTTACCTTCCCATGTGTATTTGTTTATATCGTGATACTGTGAGATGAAGCGGCCCGGACCGACCTTACGGATAATCCTACGCGAGACTGGTTCCACGCTCGACATACGGCTGTTACCGTACAAGTGTCTAGCGGGTGTCTATAGCGACAAATATTGTATCTATGCTATGGTTGGAAGTTCGTAGGTAGAAACCATTCTATCGTGAAAGCCTTAACAACCACATAAAATCTGCAATAGGTAGAGTAGAGGCGTCTAACTTTATGTTGCAGGGAAGGCTTTGTGATATGATATGGTTGCATGACATGAAAAGGTAAGATAGTTTACTTTTCCTGTTGCTAAGTAATGTAGTATCATCGGGATGATGAACAACAAGACTGATGGCGTTGTGGACTTGTCGCCAAGCTCGATCACCTGATGGAGATCAAAGAGCAAGAAGACAACCATGTCACGTCACATATGATTAGATATGATTTAATCTATGTTTGCATCTTGTTTGAGTGCTGGTATTAGATGCACAACGGTAGCATTTAAATAGGATGATCCCTTATTAATACCAATGAAAGTGTTCTCCCTTAGTGTGCACCGCCAAGAAAGTTCATCGGTATGAGGCAGCACTGTGATGATCGGGTGTCAGACATATCTATGTTCGCATACAGTTGCTGTAAATCATGTTGCACAACGAATACACTAAGGTTGAGTTGGCGAGCCTAGCATGTGTAGACATGGCCTTAGAACACAGCTATCGAAAGATCAAGCACAAGTTACATGGATGATGTGATCGATCTCTAAAGTCCACCATAGCACCCACATTCATGGCCGTGACGATCAAGGGAGATGTGGGGACTAGGGATCATGTAATCACTAAAATTCTCTTTAGGGATGATAGTTTAAGTGGGAGTTCATTTGAACTCCTTGTTATGAACTTAGTCTAAGTCCTTTTTGCAAATATCCTGTAGATTATGGTCATCCCCTTAGTTCAGGACATATATAGTCCATTAATGAATGGGGAGAAACTTAAGATAGATGGTATGAATTTTATCGACTCATACCAACACCAAAGTAGGATCCTCATAGAAAAAACATCTCCTATTTGTCCTTTGTGAACCTCTAGAAGATTACATTGATGAATCCGATGGTAGATACGACTCTTCGTGACCACCGTGATACCTTCACTAAGGTCGAACCCAAAGTTGGGATCATCATAAATGGAAAGTGTATATGTGATATACAAGAAATGAATGTTTACATGAAACGCTTATGCAGGTTTCAAGTATTGGATACTTAATCTTGTTTTAATGAAAACATGACCCTCTACATGGGAGTTACAGGATGGAACGAGGCACTGATGGAGTGATGAAGGCAATCAAACTAGTTGATAGCCGATGACACTCCTTCCCTCAATGTTTATCATAAGGATTAGAAGATTTGAATAAAATCTTTGTAATCAAGTTTGTGAAACTTATGAGTGTTTCTTGCTTATTGCGAGACGGTTATTCATATTAATAAGAAACAATTTAGTTGTTCTATTTTTATGAATGATCTCTTTTATAATTCACATTGGGATTATGAAAATGTTATTCTAATCTTTATCGGTATGACAAAAGGACGTTTATCAGAATTACCAAAAGATATTCAAGTTTTAATAATGAATAACACTATTGTTTAAGTCATGTTGGTTACTGCATGTTTTTCATATTAATGAAGATTGGGGTCCTAGATATTTCGTCTAGAGACTTTGCAGAACCATGCCTCGTCGGGCAGAATGACTAAAACTCCGCATTCTGGTAAAACAGTGATATGCGAAGAAGTGTTGAATTTTATACATACGATATATGGTATTTTCAATAGATAGTGGAAATCATTATTTGGTTAGTTTAGGTAAATATGTGTATTTACTTAATGAAACACAAGATTGAAACTATTTGAATTGTTCAAAGGATTTCAAAAAGGAATGAATATAAGATTGACGTGAATTCCAAAGTCTTTACTATTTTATCCAAGTGATTTCGAATTCAAAGTTAATAGCAAATTGGCACATATAAGGGACTTGCGAAAACGGTTTCACAAATTATGATAATTGGACTAATTAAATCGTATTGATATGTCAATAAATCATAATAGTAGTGTATAAGATACATATGGTCCAAATGATCTTCGAATGGTTTAACGTTAGGAATTAGAGTTAGAGATTGAATTAGTAAACACTCAAAACTATTAGGAACATCTAAAGATTCACGAAAACAACACCATATGTGATATGGCAAGATCGAGTTTCTAGAGACCTTGATAGTTCGAGATCGTTGCAAATAGTAAGTCTTTGTGGTATGTTCTTAGTAAGACTATGAACACAAATTCCAAACTAATACCCGAAGAAGACAAAGTATTTATTGTCTCTGCAAGGTACTTCCTTTGAGAAAAAGGTTCTCATAAAAGTGTTAGTGGAAAGGAAAAAGTGTAAGCAAAAGGTTTTGACATTACCTCTGAACTGTCAAGAATGTAAAATGGAATATGTTCCAAAATCAAACTTTACAAATAGAGGGAAACTAGAATGATATGATCATAAGTGTTTTAGCTAATACTTCATGAAATTAGGATTCAAGAACTTGTTCTGCCAGTTGTAGAATTGCATTCATGATTCACTTGTCCTATTATTGGAATAAGACATACCTATGAACTACAAAGAAAGTTTGATGGACCTAAGTACGAGAAATCCCAATTTAAGTAACATTTGAGATTATGAAGTAAAAGTTACTTGATCTCATTAAGTAATAGAATTTACTTAATCCTTCCCAATAAAATTCAAAGTTAAAAGGATGGAAACGAAACTTAAAAGGAAGACATAAAAGCTTATTTTGTCACAAAGCTGTTTTGACAAATGCTTAATTTCTATTGGATTTAAGAAGCAAATAAGTCCAATTTGGAAATTGGCAAAGGAATGTTCAAAGCTGCAAAATCTTCAAGTATGAAGAGAAAGGTTGTAACTAGTCCAACAGGCAAGATTTTATCAATCAGGAATTGCTGAAGTCTTGTAGCAGAAAATTCTCGATTTGATGCAAGATCAAAGAATTTTGGATTTGCCTGAATTATCAAGAAAAGGCTGCAAATTGGGTGGTAGCTAAGAGGTTTCCCTGATGGAATATGTGAACAACATATTTGAGTGGGAGATGAGCCTCATCCTAGGATATCAAATATTGATGCAATATTTGAGTGGGAGCGTGACAATGTTTTTGAATATGTACTGGACATATTAGTGAACAATGTGTTTGGTATTAGGAATGATTAGATATTTAGATGGATGAAATTCAACTTGTATTAAATATAGTGGATCTATGTGATTAGATCATGATGTTTAATGAACATTAAAAGTCAAAATACTTGGAGAATTCTGAAAGTGTTCAGAAGGACCTAGTTGAGATTCTGAGAAGTGTTCATAATGGATTCAAAGAAAGAATTGGTTCTTACTTGGGAAGCATTTAGTGAAGACTCGATATTTACGACAATGGTTAAGGCAGAGAAAAGAGATGCAGTGCAACAACTATGCCTTGGTCATAGTTTTTTCCATGGTAAAATCCATGTTGTTTATACTTGACATAATGTGACCCATGTTCTTGGATATGAAGAACAAAGGATTCTAGAGTGATTTCTAAATCACTAAATCAGAGTTAAGTTTGAATGCAGTGAAAGCGTGGCTAGACATCAAAGTAAAAGTATTGCACTTTGATTAGAATTTACATATATATAGAAGTATTAGAATACTTTAGTGTTAGCAAGTATAATTTTGGTCTGGAGAAAGTTCGACTTTCGACTAAGTGTGTTTTGTACTTATACATGACATCTTGAAAGTTCTATTGACTGATAGATCGTCATTGTATAAGCTAGAAAATAGAAGTCTCACTTTGTCACCAAAATGCTAAAACACATTATATGATAATGGTGTGAATGAAAAATTGTTGACATTAATGATTTGCAAATAGGATCTTATGAATCTGGTGAAACAGATTTAGGACAGGTAGTCCTCCATGAGAAAGCATGATCAATAAACACATATGAGATATGGTTTATGATTAGTAGCAATGCATATAGATTATTTGTACTCTAGTGCAAGTGGGACACTAAAGGAGATATGCCCTAGAGGCAAATAATGAAAGGATATTATTATCAAATCTCATAAGTTCATAATAGTTTTATATCATGCTATAACTGTATCAAGCGGAAACACTGATATGGGTGTGGTATACAAACAACCCAGGTCCCTAGTGGCCTCTATTTAACTAGTTCATTGGGCCGACGATGATCAAGGTCTCTTGATCATGGGCTAAACAAAGTCACTGACAATGAGGTCATGTCATCTGGAATGATGTGATGGACCATTTCCCACCAATGACTATTGCAACACAATCATGTCACTTGGTTCATGTTGCAATTGTAAAAGAAACAGATCATCCTAATCCTTAGACCGTGAGATCATATCAATCACTGTTAGCGGAGGATGCTTTGATTGTATCAACCGTCATCTCATAAAAGGGTGGCCATAAAGGTGCATGTTGGTTAGCCGAAGGAGCACGTAGAGAAAATATGCTTCAAGAGAGGGAATTGTTCTCCTGTGTGACGGGAAGATACAACTAGGCCCACTCGGTGAATTACATCTATGTTGCGCAACACATGACTGGTTCGTGGAGATGGTATTTCACAGAACAAGTAAAACAGTACTTGTTGGAAATGAGAATGAAGAAGGTATAGGGATACTAATGATCAAATCTCGAATATGTCTTGTATCGAGAACAAGGGAATTGGATATATCGTTTCAGGTTTGAACATGATGGAGAATCGTGGAGTACATAGGGGTCAATATGGGCATCCTGGTCCCCTTGTTGATCATTGATATAGATCATGTCAATAGTACTCCCGAACCAAGGGAAACACGCTTAAGGGAAATATGACGCTTGGAGATCGTCCTTCTACATGGAATCATGAAAGAGAGAGAAATCGGAATCGTTCCGGAGAGATCTGAAGTTGTTTGGAAAAGGGCGAAAGGTGTTTCGGATAAATGGCGATTTAATATATATATTTATTATATGTTAATTGTGAATTAATATATTCTAAATAAATATTTAAATTCTAATTCATAAAGTGACTTTATGATTAGGCCAAAATCCAGGAGAAAATTGGTCTGGGAAAAAGCCATAGCGAAAAGGGAAAGAAAACATCAAGCTGGGCTGTTTTTGAAACAGCCCGCGTGGGCGGTTTTTATTATGCGCCACAAGACGCGAACAGAGGCGTATTAAGGTCGCCAGCCACCGACGAGTGCAGCCCACCCGGGAAGGCCAGCACCTAGCCCACCCGGGGTGAAGCGCTAGGCGCTGGGCGCGCGGCGCTAGTGGGCCGACACGCCCGTGGCTGGCCCAGCCGGGTCGCCGCCGCCATGGGCAGCCGCTAAGGTGCGGACGTGGGCCGCTGGGAGCTTTTCAGCCCACTCGGGCTGGGACTCCTTTTCCACCACCTTGTCCGCGAGCTGGGCCGCCAGGAGGCCGCCTGGCCCATCCGGGTGAGTCCGGCCAGCTGCTGACTTGGGATGGTTTTAACCCATCCGGCTGGGTGCGAGTTCCCTATTATTTTCCTTTAAGATTAGTCCCACATGGGGCACCTAAGAGGGAGGGCACACCTCCCTTAGCCTATATAAAGGGGTGTCCATGGGAGGACTAAAACACAACCCAGAAGCTATTCTCTGAGGCATTCTTCCTCGGAGAATACCCCCTCTCTCTCTAGTTGCCTTTGTCATGGAGCGGTCCCAAGTTAGGACCGTGCACGGAAAGTCAACGCATCCGCGGCATGCCTTTGCGTTGCGGGGATTCCGCCAGGGGATCTATTTCCACAACCCCAACAGGGATCAAGGAGTTTCGGGAGTCATTGCATTGCACCATGTGCATGTGATAACTCGGTGGGGCTATTGAAGCTTTCAGGCCATCGTACAAGGACCTGGACAAGGGGCGACGTGCGAGGATCTTCGTGACCTTGAGGTCGGACGGGTACGACTACATACTCCATGCTCTGGAATGAGCATAACACTTTCTCGGTCTTCAAGGGTACGTTACCGCTGTCTTCCTCCGTTTCTGCATTACTTCTAGATAGGTCCTTCGGCATTCAAGGTATTCTGCGTAGGTAAATTTTTTGTTATCTGCTACGGAACCCTTAACTGACGAGCTTGGGCTACGGAGGAACAAGGCCTCATCATCCTTCACGAGGATAAAAACAAGGTCAGGAACCATGGGTGAGGTAACTCACGGCCGAGGAACGAGCCCTGGAGTTCAGAGCTCGGCACTTGAGGTCTTTGTTGGGGATATACTTTGCGGGTATCCTCACAGTTCCTCACTGACCAGGGTGGCCCACTTAGGGTTAGAGCTTTGCTTCACGGGCGACCCAGTCAGGGAGAAGAGACGGAGTCCAATCCGGCTACGGGAAGGCCCAGAAGACTTACCGACATAGGCCCATAGTGTTACTTGTAGTTCAAGATGTACTCTGTAACCGACTCTTAGACGTAGCCGGATAGATCTCTCCTGTAAACCCTAGGCTGGATATCTATATAAGGCGTCCTAGGAAGAGCCTTTAGGGCACCATATAGTCTACAATCTCAACTCGCACAGGCGAACCCCTCGTAACCCATATTCCGGCTCTGCCGTACTACTGGATTGCTAGCAGGAGTAGGATCCGTCCAAAGCCGGCGGATTCGAACCTGGGTAAACTTGTGTGCTCACTGTCCCGGAACACCGTACGTCTCACGCCCCTCTCTTCCGCATGCCTCGAGGACCCCCTCATGGCGTACTTGTCATCAATACGACGACAGTTGGCGACCACCGTGGGGCAAGTGAGCTCCGGATCTGCGTTCTGAGCGGAATCTGCAAGAATCGGAATCGGCGAAACTATCGCCGTCGGTCGCATCCTCTACACCAGTGACATCCCTCTCATCGTCCTCGACAAGACTTGGATTCCGGCTAGGGAAACCGTGACCACCTACACCATCATGTCTTTTGGCGAGATCGATGTTTACATCGGCTTTGCTGAACCTGCCCCACGCAACCCAACGGTGATGATAGAGGTAGAAGAAATTTATGGGTCCCCTTTGTCCGCGGAGGCGGCAGAGTTTCGGATCTCAGAAAATCCTAATCCCACCTAGCCCACACCAGCTGTGGAGATAGTGGAGAAATCCGAGCTTGAAGCAGACCTAGCGGTCCAAGTTGAATCTGGAGTGGATCTCCCGGGAGAGACCGAATCCCAGATCGACCCACCCGCTGAAGTCGTAATCCAGGAGGAGCATAGCAACAACGCTGGTTCTGGCTCTGATGACGCCGGGACGGACAGGCCCTTCCTGAGATACACACTAAGACGCAGGATGATGCAAAACTCAGACGTAGATGCAATCCTCGAGAACATCAGGCGTTTCGACGAAGACTACTATGAAGATCGCAATTATCTCAGTAGGGACACGTCGCACTTTGTCGGATATGTGGGATTCGGATACGGCTCCGCCGATGCTAGAGACAACACCGACTCTGTGCTGAGGGCTATCGGAATAAGCGTCGAATTACCGGCATCTTCGGATGACTCCATGACATCGGCAGATTTCCGGAAGTTCTCCGCGGAATATGAAGACGAGGTTAACTCCATAGCTGCTGCAAAAGGAGAAGGCATGGACGAAGGATTTGGAGAAAGCTCTCCCAAAGCACAAGACAATATGGATCTCGGAGATGATCCCGAGAACCAAATGGCCGAAAGTACCGATCAAAGTTTGACTCTAGGAAATAGGCCCAAAGCTGTCTTTGCTACCAGCGCTGCCAAGAAGGCAAAGAAGAAGAACAAGAAGAACAAGACCCCGAAAAAAGACCCTCCGGCAGAGGAGGTGATTGCCGAGGAATATGAGGAAGACTCGGATGGAGCACGTATCCCAGACGAGCCCAAAGAAGAGTCGGTGGATGGACACGTGATCACTGAAGGTGCGCGTAAACTCATCGATGCTGCATTAACCACACCTATTCCTACAGCTGCAGAACTTACTGCTAAAGAGCTGGACGAGAGGGCCCATGCCCTAGAAGCGCGTCGCCAAGTACTCCTCGATGAAGCCAAAAATCTCGAGGAAGAAAAGAAACGCATGGCAACTGTGGAGAAGTACAACTCCAAGCAACATCAGAAGACCAGGAAACGTCATACTCATGATGACCAGTTCCCGCAGATTCACAAAGTCCTCTTTGGAGGAGAACATGATATGCGTCAGCGTGACAACAACAGGGACTGGGTGTATCCAACACCAGTATAGAACACCGTTGCGGCTCGAGAAATCCTATCTGCTAATCCAGGCCCAGAACAGATCTGATTGGGCATTAACCTACTCAACAAGGGTCTAGAACAGCAAAAGGTCTCCCTGTCCGGAAGCCAAAAATTGGTCTCCTATTATGACTAATGTCGCACGGACCCGACCTGGGCTGACGTAAGACCCCAACATGTTCTGGAACAGCATCATCGTTCCGACTATCGGGAAGACAACTACTCAAGAACCGGATCTTCAGGACAACACCACAAAACTGCACGTGACTAGCGCAATGTTACCCCAGTTGCAGAGCAAGAAGCAATCGTTGCACTAAATCTGAAGAACCCTCCCCGGTGAGAGTCGAAAGATCGTAGGGAAGAAGACAAAGAGAAACGTCCGGAGGAGGACCGACAAAGAATGCCACCTCCTAGACACGCAAGCCGTCCGGCTGACGGGCGAGGGAACAACGGACACCATGCCGAGACAAACCGGCAGGAGGCCGGCGATCAGCCGAAAACAACCCAGCTGCTCCACCTTCCCCACCAAGTAGCCATCATAACGGCCCCAAGGAGGCCAAGGAGGACGTCATGGTGGAGGAGGTGTTGGCAGAAGCCGAAGTCCGGCTCCAAGGCACCACAGCCATAGCCGTCATTCGGGACGATCCTTATCCCCAAGTGATGCAAGGCACATGATTAATTCCAACATAGAGGCGCGGCGCTATGAAAATGTTGATATATACGTGGGCCCAAAGTGCTTCGGACCATGCATAAGATCTACAAAATTCCCGGAAGGATTTGCTATCTCAAGACACAATGAAGCCTACGACTGTATAGCTCGGCCAGATACCTGGCTGCAGGATTTCTTCCAAGCTTGTTGTATCGCCAAAGGCGAAAATAGCGTGGTCGCAACACGATATCTCCCACTCATGTTGTGGAACACGGCGCGATCATGGCTCAATGAACTTCCAGAGAACACCATTCACAACTGGTATGACATGCAAAGTCCGTTCTTTCGGAATTTCGACGGAACATACCGGAGGCCTTGTACGATAGGAGACCTACAGCGTTGCACCCAGAAAGCCGGAGAAACTTGCCGGGATTATCTTGGATGATGGATCGACACCAAGAACTCCTGTGAAGGAGTAAACGACCAAACTGTGATTGAAGCTTTCATTGCAGGTCTCCCAATTGGTGTACTACGTCATCGCTTGAAGTGTGACATAGTCACTGATTTGGGAGAGATGATAGAAACAACGAGCAAGTATTCAGATGCTGACGATGATGCAGAGGGATTACTGAACACCCTAGCTGTGCCACAGTCAGCAAAACAACCAAAGCAACAAGCTCAGAAGCACAAGAATACCTCGGAAGAAAAGCCCAACGCAGAAACGACAGTGGTCACTGCTACTTTCGGGTCTGGAGGACAAGGAGGACGTGGCGGTGGCCGCTGACGCAGTCGTGGGACGTCAAGAGTTCAAGGTAGAGGAGACCGGCAATCTGGCAAAACCTACTCTTGGGCCGACATTGCCAATAACCCATGTGTGCATCACCGAGACGCCAATGGGGGCTCGTCCCACACAAACGCCGAGTGTCATTTTAATGATGACATTAAGAGAGATGATACCGTTGGCGATAGGGCTAAGCGGAAGAAGGGAAAGAAGAATCCCGAAAAGGATAAAGAGACCAAGGAAGATTCCGACATGGAGGAAGCCGATGCTTCAAATCCCAAGCCGGAAGGGAAGAAAAAAATTTCGACTAAGAAATACACTTACTCACCTTCCTCGGATCTCAACCAGCAAAGGTCAAGAAAGCAGTTCTACATGAGCTCAATGAAATAGTTCCGGCTGTCCCGCAGTTTTTGGACTGGTCGGAAGTGGCAATCACATTTGACCGCGATGATCATCCGCCTAAGTTGCACAGGCAACGAAAATACGCCTTAGTCGTAAATCCACTTATTGACAGCTATGGTTTCTCCAAGACTCTCATGGACGGCGGCAACAACATTAATATTCTGTATGTCGAAACGCTACGCCGGATGAAGATCTCAGAGACCCAGCTGAACTACAGCTCTGTGATCTTTCACGGAGTTGTCCCAGGAAGACAAGCAAATTCCCTGGGGGAAATCACTTTGGATGTTACCTTTGGAACTCCAAAGAACTACCGGACGGAAGCACTTTCCTTCGAAGTGGTCCCGTTCAAGAGCGCGTACCACGCTATATTTGGACGTCCGGCTTACTGGGCTATTATGGCTCGTCCGTGTTACATTTACAATATGATGAAAATTCCAGGTCCCAACAGCGTGATCACTATCAGGGGAGACCCGAAGAAAGTGCGAGAGTGCAAGGATGGAAATGGCGCCTTTGCTGAAGCCGTGCTGCATGCCCAGGAGTACCAGAAGATCAAGAAGAACATATATCCGTCCGAGATGCCCGCAACGAAGAAGGAGGTTACAAAGCCGAATCCGGAGTTCAAGGCATCAGAAGAGACAAAGAAGACGCCATTGAAGGATGATGACCCCTCCAAGGTGACCCAGATAGGCGTAGGCCTAGATAGCGCATAGGAAAGCCCGCTCGTCAAGTTCCTCCAAGCAAATCAAGATATCTTCGCACGGTAGCCATCTGACATGACCGGAGTACCTAGGGAACTTGCCGAGCACTCTTTAAATGTAAACCCGAATGCTAAACCCATTAAATAGTCCCTACGATGTTTTGGTGACGAAAAGCATAAGGGAATAGCTAAGGAACTAGCATGGCTCGAGTTAGCCGAATTCATAGAAGAGGTCATCCACACTGAGTGGTCGGCCAATCCTGTAATGGTCCCTAAAAAGGACACCACTGATTTAAGGATGTGTGTTTATTATACTGCCTTGAACAAGGCTTGCCCCAAAGGTCCATTCGCTCTGCCTAGGATTGATCAAGTTATCGATTCTACGGTAGGCTTGGAACTCCTCTGTTTTCTCGACGCATATTCCGGTTATCACCAAATCCGGATGAAGGAATCTGACAAAGTCAAAACTTCATTCATAACCCCCTTCAGAACGTTCTGTTTCATTATGATGCCCTTTGGGCTATAAAATGCAGGAGCTACGTACCAGCGCACAATGCAGCGTTGCCTCCATGATCAAATCGGACGCAATGTACATGCATATGTGGATGATATTGCGGTGATGTCCAAAAAGAAGGAAACGTTGATCTTTGACTTGGAGAAAATGTTCGCCAATCTACGAAAATACAACATAATGCTTAACCCGAAGAAATGCTTCTTTGGAATCCCAGCTGGAAAATTGTTAGGTTTTATCATGTCTCAAAGAGGCATAGAGGTAAACCGGGACAAAATCAAGGCTATACTCAATATTTCCAGGCCAACTCGCCTGAAGGACGTACAAAGACTAATTGGTTGCATTGCCGCAGTCAGTCGGTTTGTAAGCCAGGTCGGTGAAAGAGCTGCACCATTATACAAACTTCTGAAAAAGACCAAGGATTTTGTATGGACTGACGAAGCTGAAGCTGCACTGCAAGACCTGAAAGCAGTACTCTCATCTGCTCCCATCCTTGCAGCCCCGGAACCACAGGAACCAATGTTGCTCTATCTTTCTGTGACAAACAAAGTCGTCAGTATCGTCATGGTAGTGGAGAGACCGGAGGAAAATCAGGAACACTTGGTGCAGTGTCCGACTTACTTTCTCAACGAGGTCTTAACAGAATCGAAACAGCGGTATTCGCACTATAAAAAGTTGGCTTACGGTGTGTTCTTAGCATCTCATAAGCTACGCCATTATTTTCAGGAACATCCAATTACCGTGGTGAGCACAGCTCCCATGAGAGATATAATCAACAACAGTGATGCCACAGGACACATCGCCAAATGGGGCATAGAGGTTTCATCTTTTGATATTCAGTATAAACCTCGGACAACAATCAAATCCCAAACCCTTGCTGACTTTGTCGCTGATTGGACAGAGACAAAGGAGAATATGACCCTCCCTGAGTCGGAATATTGGACCCTATATTTTTATGGATCTAAGGCTCGTGGGGGCTTGGGGGATGGCCTGGTGCTCAAATCACCCGAAGGAGATAAAATTTTATACGTGTTGCAGATCCACTTCATAGCGACAAATTATATTGCTGAGTATGAATAACTGCTGCATGGAATCGAGATTGCTAAGGACATCGGCATCCGACGTTTGATGTGTTACAGAGATTCGGATCTTGTTGCTCAGCAAGTGTCAGATATTTGTAATGGAAATAAGCACATGACAGCATATAAACCTATCATGGATGATCTATCTAAGTCGTTCAAAGGGTTTGAGGTTCAACACATCCCTCGAGCAGAAATGAGGAAGCGGATGCATTATCTCGAATAGGCTCTACACGGAAAGAGGTCCTGGATGGCGCTTTTTTAGAGCACCTCAAAGTTCCCTCAATAAAGGGAGTGGACGAGGAATATCCGACCAAATCCGACTCACCTTTGATAGCAGTTCTGGCTGTAATTCCCAGCTGGACTCAACCCTACCTTGACTATTTGGTAGATGGCAAATTACCCGAAGACGAAGTTCTGAGCCGGCAGATCATCCGACGAGAAAAAGCCTATACTGTAGTTAGTGGTGAGCTCTATAAGCAGAGTGTGTATGGGGTCTTTCATTGCTGTGTATCTACGGAAGAAGGAGTGGAAATCTTAAGAGAAATCCACGAAGGCGAGTGTGGTCACCATGCTGCAGCCAAATCTTTAGTGGCAAAAGCTTTCTGACACAGTTCTCTCTGGCTTACAGCCAAGGCAGATGCTGAACGGCTGGTCAAGACGTGCAAGGGCTGCCAAAAGTATGCCAAACAAGCTCACGTTCCGGCTGATCAGCTGCGACCAATACCTATAACATGGCCTTTCGCGGTCTTGGGGCTTGACATGGTAGGACCGTTGAAACGGGCTCCAAGTGGATTTACACACCTCCTAGTGATGGTAGATAAATTCACCAAATGGATGGAGGCTAAACCCTTCACTAGTTGTGATGGAGCAACAGCCAAAATATTTGTCGAGGATGTTATAATCTTGTATGGTTATCCGCATAGTATTATCACGGACAACGGGAGTAATTTTTCTATGGGAGAACTTGCCGAATTATGCAACGAACAAAATATCCATCTTGACATTGCATCAGTCGCACATCCGCAGGCTAATGGATAAGTCGAAAGAGCAAATGGTTTAATGCTACAAGGCCTAAAACCGAGACTCGAAGCACCACTACGACGTTCTACGGGGGCTTGGGTAGAGGAATTACCTTCTGTAATATGGAGCTTGTGAACAACTCTTAATAGGTCAACTGGATATACAGCTTTCTTCTTGGTCTATGGTGCATAAGTAGTTCTTCCTAGTGACTTGATTCATACTTCTCCTAGAGTGGCCGCGTATATCGAAGAGGATGCCGAGATTTCTCGACAAAATGGTCTCGACTTAGTCGAAGAAGTTCGCGTTGTTGCTGAGATGTGTCATAGCCAAGTATCATAGCCAGAGAGTCAGAAACCGATCTTTCAATAAGGGCGATTTGGTTCTCCGGCTTGTGCAACAAAGAAAGCAAAAACTTTCCCAAGTATGGGAAGGGCCATTTTTAGTTAGTCGAGTATTACAGAATGGTTCATACGACCTAACTGATATGATGCCAGTCAAAGAAAGACCTGCTACTAAGAAGAGAAAGAGAGCTGGAGGCAGTACAAATCCGGATGAGTTAGACAAACCATGGAATATTGCTCACCTACGTCCCTTTTATTCTTAGTTTATCCTTCTTTGTAATCATATATGTCTACATGTTCTGTGAGAAATAAAAGTTTTGGTTGCCTCATGTTTTTGCTGAGAAGTTTTTACCATCTTATTTCCAAATGATCATGTCACAGTCGAAAATCCCAGAATACTTGGAAGTACTTTATGCTCGTGTTTGTTCTGGTTTAGATTTCTGATTCTAAAATTGCTACCTTCGGGTATAACTCTAAATTTCCTAGTATATACTTTGGTTATTTGTCTCATTGTCGGATGCGGGTATTTTCTGAGTAGTGAATTGTTAGTACTGGAAGCTGGCTTTGTTTTCGAGTTTAAACTGGTTTAGCAATTGAGCTCCGCTGCTCGGCAAAGTTTCCGTGCTGAAAGTTTAGCCGGCTCACGAAAGGAACGAGGCGGAAAGCCTGATAAATGATAAGTGCAGACAAAAAAGTATAAGTGCTTATGTAAACATTTCAGGCACATAATATCAAAGTCAAAAGTGCTGAATAGATAAATTAAAACTTAGCACTAGCAAAAGTATCATACTACATATTTACAGACCCATAATGTTTTTAGAATAACACATTTGTTCTTTCTAATGATCTATGATGCAGGAGGAGAGGTAGGAGCTGCCGGCTCGCTGGATACGTCAGCCTCGGCTTGATAACATTCCGAGATGTTCAAATCCGATATGGTTTGATCATCGTCGGAAACTTCAGTTGTTTCTTCGGGAGGCGGAGGTGGCGTGTCCACGCGGGTAAAGAGGGGAGTATCGTAGCTAGTCAAGTCAGCTACGTGGCACCCATATCCGGTGCAGGAGTCCATGATGGCTTTGATATCTTGATCCTGGCCGTCTTCGTCCACAGTAGAATACCCTCTGGTCACTTGCCAGATTTCCATGCTTCCATGGTGGCTCATGACCATTGTGAGAGCGTTCTGCGCTGCGGATCACGCGTAGGACATGTTCTGGTCCTGGACAAGATGCGGGATCTCCTTTGATTTGTCTCGCACCTGAAAGTCGGACATGCTATGCATATCCGGAACCTTGAGAGCTTCGCCAATATCCTCGAGGGATTGGCGGAAGTCATGCAGCAAATCACCAACTTGGGTAAGCCGGTGGGTGCGAGGCTCGGTAGAAGCAGAGTCCGTCAAGTTCAGAGGACCTATGCATATAACGCAAAACGGTTAAATAAATCCGACGTCAAAAGAGTCAAAGAATATAGACAAGTCAGAAAGATGGAAACATACCAAAGATGACATCATCGACTTTGATTTTCTCCTCACAAAGACTCTGGAGTTTAGCCCGGAGTGCCTTAGACATGTCCCTCTCTCTGAACAAGTCATTGGTAAGATCCGAGATTTTCTTCTCCTGGAGTGCAATCTTGCGATCACGCTCCACGGTGGCCATGGAGGAGGATTTGAGAACTTGAGCAATGCTCTTCTCATGATCCGCCTTGAGCTGGTTAAGCTCTCGGCGGAGATCTTTGTTTTCCACCAACAAGGTCTTCAGATTCTCGGCTTCTTCAATCATAGCGCAGGACTGCTTTACTAGTGCTGTAAGTCAAAAGAACAGCAGTTCAACAAAAATATTCGACTATGAAAATGCAAGACAAGGTTTGAGTCTTGGAATGTTTACCTTTGGCCTCATCCTTGGAAACTTTTAGTTTAGCATTTTCAAGTCGGAGAGCTTTGATCTCTCTCCGCTTGTTGCAAATATTCTTCAACAATTCCTGGTTATATGAATTAACTTTCTGTAAGTCAGAATACCAAGAGTCAGAAGTCTATTAAAGACTTGGGCTAATATTGTAGCTAATATCAGCACGAGCCTTGGGGGCTACACTAGTTCATTCTTTGGCATCCTAAGGAAGCATAAACCCGGATTGTCTATCCAACTTCATCCTTGGGGGCTAGAGGATATGATATAAAGTACAATAAAGGAAAACGTGAGTTGGAATTCCGACTTACATGATGCTCATGTGTGATCTTGCTTAGACACATGTTCACTTCAGTAGTCACCTTATTGGCAAAGGTGAGTGGGATCACTGGTGGAGGTGGTAACACACCAGCTCTCAGTCCCTCGTCGCGAAGGAAGACTTGTTTGAGAAGTTCGGAGTACTTGATGTCCTCCGCTTCTTGTGCTTCTTCTTCGTCAGAAATGGTTCGGCTTTCAAGGCACTCCTTGGCCAACCGTTGGATCTCCTCTACAGATTTCCAAGATAAGCCAAATTTGGCAAGTCCCGGATTGCTCAGGAGGTTGTCGGTGAAAACTTCTGCCGAGGGATCATTACCTGAAGAGGGTTCACCCTTATCAAAACCTGAGTCACCCATGGTGACGTCAGTCTGCGACTCAAGGATCGCTGGCTCTACTGAGGGAGCCGGATCTTCTGAAACGATCGAAGATGGAGTAATCTCCAGCACTGCAGAAGGTTGAGGGGAAGGAGTCAGAGGAGCCACAGCAGGAGAAGCCAAAGTTAGCTTCGTCTGACGCAGGGGCTTTGAAGTAGTTCCTTTCCCCTTGCCCTTGATAAGCTATTTAGCTCAGAGAAGGTAATAGAATGAAGAACATTACATCTCGGAAGAAATCACAAGTAAAGTACAAAGGCGGAAGTTGTGAGGAAAGATACCTCTTTACAACTGGCACTTCCTTTGTGCCGATAGCCACTGTCGGAGCTTTACGCTTCCTAGGCACAATGTCCGGTACTGGGACGAATTCCTCCTCCTGAGAAAACGCGGGAGGATATCCCTCAATAGGATCTAATTCCAACTCGGGGAGGTCGGCAAGCTGAAAAGAAGATAGTATCTCAGTGGTGCAAAATAACTTAAAGGTGAAACACATAAAAAAGGTTGCTAAAGCTTACCAGCACAATGAGATCTTCCACGTTATGTATATCTAGGGACAGATCTGGGATCTTCCTCTCAATCCGCTCCCTTATCAGCCACTTGATTTGGCTTATATAATCTTGCGGCTTTAAGGCCTTGGAGCTGATGCGAAGGGAGTCCTTTTTCGATGTCCTGATGGAATGCATCAGTCGGTCGCCATGGTGTTGGAGAGGTTGGATCCAGCAAGAAACCCAACACTGGACCAAGTCGGACCCCCTCAGGCCCTTATGCTTCATCAGATATTCAATCCGCCTCTTGGGGAGAAGCAGATCATCACTGAGAGCCGGAGCGACCTCGTCCCAAGATGCTTGAGGCATGGCGGCTCCATCGACGAAATCTGGCAATGCTGTACCTTTGCCGAGAGCAGGAATATCCTTATGATAGGAAAAGGTAGCCGACCATTGTTTGACTGACTCACTAGCTAAAATCCAAGGATAAACACGCTCATGCCTAACCTAAAACCTAATTGTACCGGTAATGTAAGGATTACCGGCGGTGATGGAATTTCTCTGGACATGAAAATAGTACCGGAAAAGAGTGAGACTCAGCCTAATGCTGAGATACCCCTCGCACAAAGATGCATAGGCACTCATCTCTAAGATGGAGTTTGGGGGGAGATGGTGAAGTTCAACACTGTAATGATCTATCACCTCAGAAAATAAATCTGAGGGAGCAAAGGATAAACCACTGTCCAGGTGAGTGACGAAGTGCACCCGCTCACTGTTGCGAGGGTTGGGGACGGCTTCGCTGAAGCTGCTCCACCAGTCGCCGGCGCGGAGGAGCCCTTATTCTTCTATGATGCGGAGCTTGTCATCGTTGAGGACGCACACGATCCAGACCCCACGATTTCTCTCCTTTTCCGCCGTCACTGCTACGCCGGAGGATGATGTGGAAGCCATTTTTCGGTGCGCTGGTGACCTTGGATGGGCGACACTAGGAATTTCTGGAGGCAAGGGAACTCTATGCGCATGGGAGAAGTGGGGGAGAAGGAAACGGCGCTAGGAATAGGTGAAGAAGATGAGGAAAGGAAATCCTCACCCCTTATAACCGCCAAGCCGTGCCAAGATTCGTGCAAATGACATAGTACCCATGCCATGCCTCGTGGAAGGAACTGGGAAGCCCCCACGCGATGATTACGCCACCTCGATCTCCACGCACGCATAGATAAACGATGACTCGGATCCGTGAAAGACGGACCCACCAACGGTCGTGCTGACAGGAAATGTCTGTCAGTGACGTGACTTGACCATGACTGGTGTCAGATGACATCAGAGACCAAGTTTTGGCTTAGTTTGAATTTCGAGCTGGAAATATGAATATCGTATTTATAGGTCCGGCTTATTTTGAGACCCGGATCGTATCTTTTGTTTTGATTTTTCAGGAACCCTTCAAGATTCTGCAAGCCGAAGACCAAGCTAGATAATGATGAATCCGACTTTGGATCTTGGAGACTTCCGTGGGCTATTGTTGAGGATATACTTTTCGGGTATCCTCACAGTTCCTCACTGACCAGGGTGGCCCACTTCGGGTTAGAGCTTTGTTTCACGGGCAGCCTAGTCAGGGAGAAGAGACGGATTCCAATCCGGCTACCGGAAGGCCCAGCAGACTTACCGACATAGGCCCATAGTGTTGCTTGTAGTTCAAGATGTACTCTATAACCGACTCTTAGACGTAGCCGGATAGATCTCTCCTGTAAACCCTAGGCCGGATATCTATATAAGCCGTCCTAGGGAGAGCCTTTAGGGCACCATATAGCCTACAATCTCAACTCGCACAGGCGAACCCCTTGTAACCCATATTCCGGCTCTGCCGTACTACTAGATTGCTAGCAGGAGTAGGATCCGTCCAAAGCCGGCAGATTTGAACCTGGGTAAACTTGTGTGCTCACCGTCCCGGAACACCGTACGTCTCACACCCCTCTCTTCCGCACGCCTCGAGGACCCCCTCATGGCGTACTTGTCATCAATCCGATGACAGTCTTGACGAGCTCGGGATGCGGAGGAACAGGGCGTCATGAGCCGTCATGAGGATAAAAAAAGGTCAGGAACCATGGGTGAGGTAAATCACGGCTGAGGAACGGGCCGTAGAGTTTAGAGCTCGACACTTTAGGTCCTGACGAGGTGCCCCATAGACCTTACCAGGAGAGGGCCGTAGGGAAAGAGCACCCATCGTCAGAATCTCGTACATGCATCACATGAGGATATTAGGCACCAGGAACTGTGTGACGAGGTAACTCATGGCCGGGACTATCCTGTGAGTTCAGAGCTCGACACTTTAGGCCATGATGCCGACAGGGAGTTGGCCCGGAGAAGGGTACCATCCCTAGCCCTTGCTCGTGCGAAGTGTGTGTGGGAAATCTAGTGGTGCAGTTTTTCGGAGAAAATGCTTTCTCGAAGAAAAAACAAATAGCTAAACATGCACGCGGCACAAGATCCAAGGAAGTGCCAGTAGTACATGCTTATTACAAATGCCACCACGGTGCGCATGGGGTCTAATCGAGAGGAAAAACTACAAGGGGTGAGGGTTTTGCAGAGAGTCAGGTGCGTCATTTGGAGAGGTCTGTGCACCTTCCAGCAGCCTGGCTGGCCGGCTCATGTGGCCACTCACATGTTGCCACCAGGGCAGCAGGTGCCGTACGCGCGCTGGGTACAGTCCATGGGGAAGTCCGGAGTCCCCGCGCGGTCGCCGTCCTCAGGAGATGCCTCATTCCTCGCGAGGACAGGAGGGGAAGCTCTGGATACCCTCTTGAGGTCACGGGCAACGGTCATGCCCTACCCCTCGCGAGGCGGGAACAGTGTGGTTGCTACCCTCTTTGCCATGTCGTTCTCCTGGGCCATCATTTGCTTCCTCCTGGTGGATCCTCCGACGTAGTCTAGGGCGTCCACATCCTTGTGATAGGTGGCGTAAGTGGTCTTTTAAGCGTCCTCTAGGGAGCGTAAGGCTGCCACCTCGTCTCAACGGACCATGATGACTCCGCTGCTGCCGCCAGGCATCTTTAGCATATTGTAGGCATGCTGAGTGGCGGCCATGAACTTGGCCAGTGCAGGGTAGCCGAGGATGATGTTTTATGGAAGGTTTATGGGTGCCACATCAAAGTCGACAAGCTCGGTGCGGTAGTTCTTGCCGAACGTGATGGAGAGGTTCACCTGCCTGATTGGTATGGTGGATCCGCTTGTCACCCCGGAGAAAGGGATGGTCAACATCAGCCTGTCATAAGGCACCTGCAGCTGGGCGAAAGTCTCGGTGGAGATCATGTTCAGGCCCGCGCCTCCATTGATGAGGGTCTTTGCAACCACGATGTTGTTGATGGTGGGGGTGCGGATCAGGGGGATTGTGCCCACAGGCCTGGTGGAGACGGGGTGGTTGTTGGCGTCGAAGGTGATGGTGTACTGGGACCACTTGAGCTTTGGCGAGGGGATTCCCAGTCTTGTGGCTGCGACCACATGAGTGAGTAGCTTGAGGTGTCGGTTGGACGTTGGGGCTTGGAAGCCACCAAGGATGCAAGCTATAGAACCTTGTGGCACTTGGTAGCCCCCAGGATCCTCGGCGGGTGCTTGCTCCCGTGGGTGCAGATGCTGTTGCGTGGTGTTGGCTTGGTGGCCCACCGGAGGGGCCTCATGTCCGCCGGAGTTGTTGTTCCAGCGGTTTCCTCCCTGGTTACGCCTGCCTTAGATGCCTCGCTCGCCTCCCGGCCTTACCTTTCTCTGGTTGTTGCGCAGGTCATGGAGTTTCTTGAGCTCGTAGAAGTCATCGGTGGGGTGTCCTGGCTTCTTGTGGAAGTGGCAGTACGAGCTGTCATCCCGCTCCTGCTCGCTAGCCCTCTCACGAGGGCTCCGATCCGGCTCTGCCTCCAGGACAGTGGCAGTCTTGCGCTTGTTCCTCCGTAGCTCGAGCTCATTAGGACCTAAAGTGTCGAGCTCTACTCCATGGCCCGTTCCTCGGCCGTGAGTTACCTCACCCATGGTTCCTGACCTTGTTTTTATCCTCACGACGACTCATGAGGCCATGTTCCTCCGCAGCCCGAGCTCGTCAGGGCCTAAAGTGTCGAGCTCTAAACTCCTAGGCCCATTCCTTGGTCATGAGTTAGCTCACCCACGGTTCCTGGCCTTGTGTTTTATCCTCGGGACGGCTCATTAGGCCTGGTTCCTCCATAGCCCGAGCTCGTTAGGACCTAAATGGTCGAGCTCTGAACTCCACGTCCCGTTCCTCGACCGTGAGTTACCTAACCCACGGTTCTTGACCTCATTTTTATCTTCATGACGGCTCATGAGACCTTGTTACTATGTAGCCCGTGCTCGTCAGGACCTAAAGTGTCGAGCTTTGAACTCGGCGGCCCGTTCGTCGGCGGTGGGTTAGCTCACCCACGGTCCGTGAACTCGTTTTATCCTCAAAAAAGCTCATGTGGTCCTACTGCTCTGCAGCTCCAGTTTGTCAGGGCCTAAAGTGTCAAGCTCTGAACTCCGCGGCTTGTTCCTCAGCCGTGAGTTACCTCACCCATTGTTCCTGATACTGAAAAATAAAAGATGACAACCCCTTTGGGGACGTCTCTCGAGGCCTTGTCCCTCCGTCATCCTGTCCAGGACCGAAGGTGTGAGCTCAGGACTCACGGACAAGGTCTGGTCACGTGGTCACCTTACCCTCGATCCCTGACATTTGTGAAAAACTCACGTAAAACCCTTGGCACTAGGGCTCGAAGAAAGAACACCTAATCCAACAGTTTCTCCTCAGGAGACTTATGGGGTGACCCTAAGGCCCTGTAACCCTAGCCACTCCCTGCGATAATAGGGGGTTGTCCTATCAAGGTGCTAAGAGCCACGCAGGCCGATGGCTATGATATACAATACTTTTTAGCAATAGAAATTGTGTCATTTGCTTATCATTTCATGCTCCATCTAACTATTACTATGCCTAATATGCATGATTACTTGTTTTTGTTAAATTCAATATGAGCTTTGGACATTTAGTACTTTAGGTAGAATTTTATCCCTCTTCCTTGTCTTTGACATGTGTGTAGGTGTTGATTATGATTATGGACAAAACAAAGGCAAAAGGAACAAAGAGAGCATAGTATGGAGGAGCTGTAGGGACCAGACTTAGCCATTTGAGAGGTTGCAAAAGTCAATTTTTCCAACTTATCAAAATCAATATCCAAGACCACAGGGTTGTATCGCTCGACGATACGAACTCAACGATCCCAAGAACACCCAAAATGGAGTTGGTATGAAGAAATGGCGACCAAAATACTAAAAGCATCTACAAATTTAAAGAGAAACTATACGGCCGGAGCTATATTTTTGGTCGTATAGCTCCGCACGTATAGTTGCGAAAAAAGTCAGAAACAACAAGATTTCGCCCCAAAAAAGCTCTAGAACCTTCCCTAAGTCATATGACGGTATTGGGGGAACCATAGGGCACCCCCAAGGCCTATATAAAGGAGGGAGGACCCAAGAGGAAGCATTCATAAACCATATACAAGATCTAGATCCCATCTACCACCTCCACGGTGGCTCCGTGTCGCCGTGCCACCTCCATAGACTCTCAAGCTCCACCAAGATCTAGATCTCCATCAACACCATCAAGCCATCCAAGAAAGAACAGGAGAAGAAGGAGGACGCCGCCATCACCACGCCGACGCCACCATCGTCGTGCCATCATCACCATCTTCATCGCTGCTACTCCTTCATCCTTCCCCATCATGATCTTCGTGATGGGTTGTAACATGGCTTGAACCCCCATTTATTAATGTTATGATGATTTGAGGAATTGAAGTGTGGTGTGTTCTTGTTAATTAATATGTTTGTGCTTTCTCTTTACATTGTTCTATTCATGATATTATTCTAGTGATTGGAGACGTCCAATCCATTGTTGCGGAGTTTACTAGGGATTCACGGAGTGTCACAAAACTTATCATTAGTCCCTACTCGTTCCATGGGCCTGACAAGTCTGTGGGTAGAACTAATAGGCTATTTGCTATAAGTGATTTGCGGAGGCAATAGCAGCTTAGGATGCACCTCCCATTAAGATTTAATTTCCTCAAGATCACTCATGATATAGATAGGTATAGTGTTGCAAATTGCTTGACCCCAAAGTGAAATAACGGGATATCTTGTGACTAGCACACTTACTTAGGAGTACGGTTGTCCATAGAACTTAATGCCTTTTCTCTGGTATACCTTGATTGGTCTTGTTACCTTAATACACTATTCTCTTACAGATGACCCATGTCCGGAGGGGGTGTGGACAATTGAGTTGTATAGTTCCCACTTACTAACGGTGGGAGACAACAATATATGAGGGACCGCCACAATTATAGTTAACAACTATTCCATAAGCACTTACCATGCACACCGGTATACACAACATTACTTGAGGAATCGTAGCATTAATATTTCATCTCATTGCATTACCTATTTTTAGTTTTACTTTTGTTCTAGTTTTCTTCAGTTCTAGTAGTAGTTATTACAAAACATCTTAAATTCATTTATCCTAGCAACTTATATAATAGGATATTTACCAACTACGGTTTGGGTGCGTACGTGGTCGAATTGACAACACGGCTGCGAAGGTCGTGTTCGCCAAGCTCCCATCGGGACAAACTCTTAAATATTTGTTGCTGCAAGTACTGCAATAACCCTATTTTGGTGCAGGAACTTAGACACATCAAATTGGCGCCGTTGTCGGGGAGCAATGTGTTCGGTTATCTACTCACACATAGTTTATTTCCATTTGTTTCTATTATCTTACTACTTTCTTTTATATTGAAAAAAATAAAAAAATTACAAAACCAAAAATTTATAAAAACTGTTGCTACTAATCATGTCTTCCGAGATAAATTTTGTTCAACAGATAATACAAGCATTGGGGGAGATAAAGGATTCAAGTTCATCAAGCCTAGTTGCTAGACATGAGCTGATAAAGAAATTGCTGGACCAATTGGAAAGACATTCATTATGGTTGCGTGCAAATGTTGGATCTTATTGCACAATTTGTATAACAGATGACCACCTTAATTTTCAATATAAGTATTCCAACAATCCTACTCTAGCAAATTATAATAGAGATAAATCCTATGCTAGTTTGGAAGTACTAGAATATGTTATTTTCAAAGGTGCATCTGAAATGGTATTTAGACTAGGAATTATTGATGTTGAAAGTGAAGCACTTGCTGGACTTTTTAATTTAGTATACCTCATATACCTCTTTTGCGAAAATTTAAGTGGAGAGGAAAAGGAGCACAAGGAGGATGAACGGATTGATCACCCGCTCACACCTTCAACTCCTACTTTTGATTCTATCATTGCTATTAAAACACTAGTCGATAGAAAGGATGAACAAAAAGGTGAGGTTGACAAAGAGAGTCACACTACAACTTTTGTTTGTGATGCCTCTCACTCTAGTAGTGATTTTTATGATGCTAAAACTGTTGATAATTGTTCTACGGAGGCCTTGTGCCTAGACACTCATATGGAGAGCATTAATAATAATGAACTGGTGATAGAGCCTTGCTATACTAACACGCAGGATCCTGAATTCCCTGCTATGAAAGAAGACTACTATGAAGTGTTCCCCTACACAGGTAACCAAGGTAAAGATTTAAGAATTTTATATGAATTTCAAATCCTCTCATTGTAGCTATACACGGAGGCATGTTCACCAAGCTTGGTGCATCAACACTCGCTTGAAAGGGAGAACTTGTTCATCTACATGATGCCGATGCACCTTAAGCGGGTATGACTCTGATCGAACTCTAATTTAAGATGCTCCACGCTGGTATGTACAACCTCACCTCAAGTCGATATCCCTTGGGATCCAGGTGGGTAATGTATGGAGCATCCTAGTCTGGCTTTATGGCTTTAAAAAGAGCGCTTCCCGGTAGGCAACCCGGAAGTCATTAGGCGTCTTTCTTAGTTTTGTGTCTTGATTCTAGTTGCATTCATGTTGCATTGGCACTTTTATTCTTCGCATGTCTTGCTATTAGAGTAATCTTTTGGTAGTTTTCAAAAGGTAGAATTTATTGTCACTATATTATGTGTTGCATAAACTCGGTAAAAAGGGAGAGAAAATCAGTTTCAGGTGAATCATTCAATTATATGTATTTGTTGGTCAAAAATTTAATATGTCGTTTTTCTATCAAAACATGGTATTTCACTAAGTTACAAGATAAGAAAGAATTCACGAAGAAATGGAAATTTCTGATGTATACAGAAGGTTTAACAACCAACTATACGGCGGGAATAAAAATTCAGGCCATCTAGATATCTTTGTCATCGAATTTTTTTCTTTCATATGTACTGAGAGTTTAACGACCAACTATATGATGAAAATAAAAATTCCAGCCGTATAGCTTTGGTCATATAGATATCGGTGCCTCCGTACAAATTCTTTTCTAATATACTCAGAGTTTAACGGCCAACTATACGACGGGAATAAAAAATTCTGGCCATATAGTTTGGGTCATATAGATATCTATGCCTTTGTATATTTTCTTTCCCAGGGAGAGACAGTTTGACGACCAACTATACGGCAGGAATATTTTGTTCCGACCATATAATTGCGTCCGTATAGCTGCATCGCCGGGAGGGAACCCTAAAATTCTGATAGAAGGCCAACTATATGGCGGGAACGCATTGTTCCGGTCGTGTAGCCGTGCCTGTATAGTTGGGAAAACCCCTAAAACGCCAACTGGAAGGTAACCATTGCTCAAAATTTCATTCTTTCTTCTTATAAAAGCCTCGAAACACCACCTGGGAGCTTCTCCCATGTTTTAGAGAAGACAAGCATATGTAAACAATTAAGTTCTATCTCAGAAATTCCTTAAGTTGTAGTTCTCTTTAGTAGTTCATGTTTTCTATTCGTTTTCTTTCATTAGTTGGGTGAACGAACTTCGTTCGTACACCGAATTGTTGTATTTTATTTTGTGTGTTATTTTCACAGGGATTTGAACCTTGTGTGATGACGTGTACGGTAGTGCCAACCGTGTAAACACTCGCATGAGCCACTTGATTGCGTCAATTCAATGTTTCAACAATCAGTGTCTGGTAAAACCTTCCAACTTGAACCTCTTTTAAATAAGCACATAGGGGCTGCACACTCATGTCTCGTATCCTGTTTCACTTGCACCTCATCACAATCTAGGAGAGGCCTCTTCTAGAACTAGTTTGTTAACTTAAGCGTGGTGCTTGGGTTGATGAAACAACTTAGTGGGACTTGTATTTTTATCACTTGTGAGCTAAACTCATGTCTTCAAAAACACAAAAATACTTTGTCTTCTTTCTAGTCTTGTTCCTACTAGGTTCTTAAGGAAGGCATACACCGGACCGTGAAGCATTCATTGAAGCAAAGGTTCTTTATCCATCAAAGTAGAGGTTAAAAGCACCTCAACGTTAAAGTGTGTCACCCTTGCTTTAACTTAAGCTTGGGGAGGTAACCACTTCTTATACTCTCTTTTGATAACCGCATTTTCTCTTTTGTTTTCATGATCTTCTCAAAGTTCTTAGCTTGGGTAGGTTATTTTGCATGTGTAGAGTCTTGTGCAAAGTTATTTATCTTTAAAAGTTTTGATGCTATTGTGTATCTCTCTGTTTTCAAATGCTTGGTTAGGTGAGATTTTGTTCATATTTATATAATGGATACTTGCTCATCTTAGGCCCCATAGGAGACAAGCCATAGCTTTGATGCACCTTGTTCAACTTTTATCTAGATTGTGAAAAATATTGTGATCCTCTAAATATACATTGCTATGTTCTCTACATCTTGAAAAAAAAATATATAATAAAGAAATTCTTCGAAACTTGCTAGTTGTCACTGTTCAGAATTGTCTTAAGTGAATGGTTATGGAGTAGCACGACCCCATAGTACTGGAAATGATGGTCTTAATAGATGCTTACTGAGTGAGTTGTTAAATAAGAAATGATGTTTCAAAGTTTCGAGATTACATATGCCAAAATTTTGTCTTGGAAATCAAAGTGAGTATTGCTTTATGCGTCTCTTGCACCACTATCGCACAACATGGGATGCTAACAACTCCACTGGCCTTTAAACAATCCAAAAATAGGAAACTCTTGGAGCTTGGCTTTGAGTTGCCCAACATATTTATCAAAAAATGCTATATTCGGGTATGCATTGGTATTCTCATGGGCCTGCGTTAAAAGCAAAAGTCAGAATAGTCCTCTAACCATTATGAGAAATCATTATACCGAAAAGGGAAACCTTGGTAATGGTCACGAGTCTCCTTCCTAGCCTACACAGTCTTGATTGAACATATACCACTCTTTTGGCATGGTCTCACGCGTCAGTGGCTCTATCTAAATGAAACGGTATCAGCAATTCTTAGCGCTACAATTAGAACAAGATCGACAGCTAAGGTTCATCGTCTACATCACAGAGGGCTCGCGAGATTCTAAACCTAGCTGCACAGTGGCGGTCGTCAGAGGCTTGCCAGGGCTCAGCTAGGTCCAGCGATGGGGGCGAATGGGCTGGTAGACGACGGCGAGTCGATTGGTGGTCGTGGCGGTTCCTGGGGTGGCTCCAATCGATGGCACCATTCCTTCACTGTAGTGGCGGGATACGGTGAAATTCCGGTGACGTGGTGCTCGCCTTGCTCTATGGAAGGGTCTGGGATGTTTCTAAGAGAGAGAGGAGTGGAATGGTGTTCCCATTGAGGTCCGGGGAGGGTCCTATTTATACACTGGCATTGGAGGCAGCGCGACATGGCTCGGGCTCATCGTCGACGCTACTACAGGTCGCGATAGGCATGGCGGATGGCATGGGTCGACACGGTGGACTACGGCGATCGTCACGTGCGTAGTGGCACAGCAAGGGGCGGTCTCATTCAGTCAGGAGAGGTCCGTGCTGTGTGCGGGTACGGCGGTGTTCGTCATCGAGTACGGTGCTCACGGGGCGCGCGGCGGTGAATGGTCGTGTCTGGGAGGTCACTGGTGAACCAGCGAGTGCGGGTACGCACGGAGAGAGATAGAAGCGCGGCGTTGCTGCGCGAGGCGGCTTAGGCGCTCTGGCATGCGCTCGGCATGGCTGCGAGTTAAATGGATGTGGTTGCGCTGGCTTCTCCACTACTCACCGTTGGTCAAGGGGTGGACAAAGAGGTGCGGTGAGGTCACGCCTACTCGCTAGTGGTCATGGGAGAGGTCGGTGTGGTGTGTGGCGTCGTGTCCATGGTCGACCGGTATGGACATGCTCGGGTACGACATGGAACTGGTGCAGCGACGAAGGAGAGCTGCTCCATTGCATGGTCAGGTACCGGGATTATCGTGGGTGTTACTGAGGCGGATTGCAGTACAATTGGTGAGCAAATGAGTGATCACAAACAGTAGATAGTTGGTAATCTTTACTCTGTCTGCTAAGTGTTCGACTAAATGGCCGCATGAAATAAAGATTCAAATTTTTGAATGAATTTTGGTGGGTGTGTTGATCATATGCTTGAGTAGATTTCCAGGTGGTGTTGGTTTGAGTGGTTTTTGCAAAATGGTGATCTATGCACCTATACTTGATTCAATTTTGAATTGCCTCTCAAATAGGTTTGAAATTGGTTTCTGTAGGTTTGTATAGTTTGGTGGGGTTCATTTTTACTTGGTCTAGCAAGGGGACAAAAGAAATAAAATTGTTTCTATTGGAAATGTTTTACTAGAGATGCCCAAAGTGGGCTAATGGTTAATTTTGGCCAAAGTCCATTTGATCATATGCTTCATATTTGCTTTTGTTTGGAAACGACCTAGATGATGTGGCTTTCATCTTTAAACTAATCCTTATCATTTATAGCAACCAAACATGGCAAAAACAAACACTCAGGCATTAATATAAATCACACATGCACTCATATGGGTTTAGCAATTAAAGTTTTTGTTAACCCTAATCTTGCGTGATTAGAACTTGATAAGCTTGTTTAATATTTTTGAGATGTTACAAACCTTCCCTCCTTAAACAGAATCTCGTCCTGAGATTCAAGAAAAACTAGGAACTAAAGAGATTGGGAAACTCTGTCCTAATATAATCTTCTCGCTCCCAAGTGGCTTCTTCTTCGGTATGGTTACTCCACTAGATCTTGAGAAACTTGATACTTCTGGTCTGGCTGGTTGTGAAGGCTTCTTCTAAAATACGAATGGGCACTTTACGATAAGTTAGATGCTTGTTGATATCTATGGCTTTGTGATCGATGTTCTTGAAAACTTCGGTCTTCTCCAGAACTTCTAGGCATTTCATAAGTAATGAGATATGGAACACATCATGTACGGCTGATATCTCCTCAGGTAGTTCCAGTTGATAGGATACTTATTGCTGTATTGCTGATACCGTTTCGAATCGGTCCTATGCAAGTTTTAGTGATTCCCGCCAAACCCGCATAGAAACGATTCAAAGATGCCCACCAGGCACTTGCGTGCAGGTGGAAGACGAAGTAATATCATTACACAATAGTCCATGATGGAACCCATACAAACATATATTTACAACAATGACTCCATGAGTCAAGAATACAAATATACAGTACAAAGATCCAAATCACCTTGAAATCGTTACAGCATCCGAGTATGGATAAGAAGCAAATTGGGCTAAGAGCCCTGAAGAATAACCAATGTCGTCCATAACCCTACCCAGGCCAAGCCGTAAGGGTAACCCTGCTAACAACGTTGAACTTATACCTGCTAAACAAAAGGGGTGCCGAGAAAGGGAAAAGGAAAAAAAGGGAGCGGTCAATACTGAGGCCAGTACACGGCGAGTCTAGAATTCGGCGGCTCTCGCCTACATAGGTATGGTGGACTGAAGCGGAAGCGAAGCATGCACTAAACAACCTATAGAGACTCGATACACTTGTCGGCTATTAGAGAGGGATAAGAAAGACCTATTCGGAACTAACCTGATACTAACACCAATCATACTCATCCTGGTATTTCCCCCTCGAGACCACACGAGGGAGTCAAACCGAGGAACTCACACAGTTGGCAGTTTTATTCATTCCATTGTAGTTATAGTACGTACTAGTCAGATATAGATAGCATGAGTCATCCTGATATCATAAGCAATGAGCAGTTTTAGTTAACCATTCCGTTATAATTGCAATACTTACTAGTCAGGTACAAATAGCATGAGACATCCCAAATCCAGCAGTTGTTGGCACTTTTATTTAGTCAATCCATTGTAGTGAAGCTGATTACTAGTCATACCAAAGTAAAATTCATAGCGCTACTTTAGTTATAGTTGTCTACGATCGAGATACTGTGCTCCAAGTCGTACATAACCGCAGACACGGTTTTCAGAAACTTTTACCCTGCAGGGGTCCACAAATAGCAACACACAGACGATCAACCTCATGAAGAACCAAATAAAACACAACGCGGTCTCATGACAAAGCATTCACAGGATTCATAAATCATTTCAGGGGGCTACCCCAATAATATACCCGCAACGAAGTTGGCCGCATAACACCCTCGAATCGGTCCTATGCAAGTTTTAGCAATTCCCACCAAACCCGCATAGAAACAATTCAAAGATGCCCACCAGGCACTTGCTTGTGGGTGGAAGACGAAGTAATATCATTACACAATAGTCCACGATGGAACCCATAGAAACATATATATACAACAACGACTCCATGAGTCAAGAATACAGATATATAGTACAAATATCCAAATCATCTTGAAATCGATACAGCATCCGAGTACAGATAAGAAGCAAACTGGGCTAAGAGCCCTGAAGACTAACCAGTGGCATCCATAACCCTGCCCAGGCCAAGCTGGAAGGGTAACCCTGCTAACAACGTCGAACTTATACCTGCTAAACAAAAGGGGTGCCGAGAAAGGGCAAAGAAAAAAAGGGAGCGGTCAATACTGAGGCCAGTACACGGCGAGTCTAGAATTCGGCGGCTCTCGCCTACATAGGTATGGTTGACTGAAGCGGCAATGAAGCATGCACTAAACAACCTATAGAGACTCGGTACAACTAGCGGCTATTAGAGAGGGATAAGAAAGTCTTATTCGGAACCAACCTAATACTAACACCAATCATACTCATCCTGGTATTTCCCCCTCGAGACCACACGAGGAAGTCAAACTGAGGAACTCACATAGTTGTCATTTTTATTCATTCCATTATAGTTACAATACTTACTAGTCAGATATAGATAGCATGAGTCATCCTGATATCATAAGTAGTGAGCAGTTTTAGTTAACCATTCCGTTATAGTTGCAATACTTACTAGTCATGTACAAATAGCTTGAGACATCCCAAATCCAGCAGTTGTTGGTACTTTTATTTAATCATTCCATTGTATTGAAGCTGATAACTAGTCATACCAAAGTAAAATTTATATCACTACTTTAGTTATAGTTGTCTATGATCGAGATACTTTGCTCCAAGTCGTCCATAACCGCGGACATGGCTTTCAAAAAGTTTTACCCTATAGGGGTGCACAAATAGCAACACACACACGATCAACCTCGGGAAGAACCAAATAAAATGCAATGAGGCCTCACGACAAAGCATTCACAGGATTCATAAATCATTTCAGGGGGCCACCCCACTAAGCTACCAGCAACAAAGTTGGCCGTCTCCTAGACGGGCCTAGGTTTTGTGACAATGGCTGTAAACGAATGGGAACCCCAAAGTGTGATTGGGCTTGTCGATACCGCGAAAACATTCCACGTTCCAAACTAGTACAATGCTCCACGCACAATCGTAAATAAAGCAGTAAAGCATGGCATAAGTACAGGATAGTAATAAAGCCCCAAACTACTTTGTTGCCCCAAGAAATAAAGTGTGAAATAAGCGGGGGCATTGGTTCATGAAATTAGCGGGGGCACTGGTTAATCCAAAAGACAAGAAATTGTACTCATACAATCCATATCTAGTGGTGAAAGCAGTCTTTGGAATGTCCGTTGCGCGAATCTTCAATTGATGATAACCAGTTCTAAGATCAATCTTAGAAAACACTCTGGCACCAGTTAGTTGGTCAAACAAATCTTCTATCTTTGGCAGTGGGTACTTGTTCTTGATGGTGACATCATTCAGCTTCCGGTAATCTGCACACAAATGGTTGGCACCATCCTTCTTATCCACAAACAAAATAGGTGATCTCCATGGCGATGCACTTGGTTGTATCAAACCTTTTCCCAACATATCATCAAGTTGCTTCTTTAGCTCCACTAATTCAGATGGGTTCATACCATATGGCCATTGAGCTATGGGTCCAGTTCCAGGAACTAGTTCAATGATAAACTCGATATCCCGATCTGGGGGCATATCAGACAATTCATCTGGGAACATATCGGGGTATTCACAGACTACTCTGACTTGGTCAATGGTGGATTTGGCTAAACTCTTGTTTTACTTGAATTGACGGGGTAGCGTCTCAGATACATGTTCTACTAATATTCCGGTGCTATTGGTCATGGTTATGGCTTTCTTGGCGCAGTCTATTAATCCTTGATGTTTCGACATCTAATCAATTCCTAGTACTACTTCCAAACCTTTGGTTCCAAGTACTATTAGATTGGCATAAAAGTCTATCCCATGGATTCTGATAGGCATGGCCTTGTAAATTTTTCTAGCTTTGGTGGTTGAACCAGGTATTTGAACTATCCTAACATGCTTCAAATTTGTCGGTTGAATCTTACTAGTGCATGCAAATTCTTATGTAACAAACTAGTGTGATGCTTCAGAATCAAACAACACTCTTGCTAATACTGAGTTAACAGAAAACATACCCAGCACGACATCTGGCGCTTCCTGGGCTTCTTCAGCATTCATGTGGAACAGACGACCGGTACGATTGTGCGGGTTTCTTGGGGCAAATCTCTTTCCCGGCTAGACACGGCACTGTTGTTGGGCAGGTGTAGTAACATTGGTTGCTACGGCAAGCTTCTTGGGGCACTCATTGGAGTAGTGACCCGTGACTCCGCATTCAAAGCAAGTGATCATTAACTTGTCTTCCCCTGCGACAGGCACATCATTGCTTCCAGTCCTTGGGGTAGTGTTGTTCTTGCTGTTGTTGGATCTTGGCAGTGCACGGTTGAAGTTATTGGGGTTCCGGTGTTGTTGTTCTGGTGGCCTCCGGGCCTCGGGTTTCCTCCGCCTTGATTGGGATAGTTCGGATGGGACATAGGGGGTCTATTGTTTCTTGGTGCATATCCTGCAGACGGGTTGAGGCGATACTTCAACGTCTGGTGGGGTCCGGGTTGGTGCATCATACGACGCTTGCGGTTCTCACTAGCTTGGTTGATCTTTCCTTCCATCTGGATAGCAGAATCCACTAAGACTTGTAGGTCATCAAAGGGAATGTTGACTAGCACTGTTTGCATTTCATCATGCAGGCCATTCAGGAATCTCTCTTTCTTATTCGCTTGAGTGTCAACCACAATCATTCTTCCCTGCTTCAGCTCCCTGTATTCATCCCTCATATGCTTGATCAAACCTAGGGGCACATGGGTCCTACTGAACTTGAGTTTGAATTCTTCCCAAGTCATCATCTGACCTCTGTTCATGGTACGAGTGCTATTCCACCAAGATCTTGCGTAGCCCGCCAGATAGTGGTTGGCAAATAGTACCTTCTCATTGGCATCTACTCCTACCACTTCTAAGTTGTTTTCAATGGTTTGCAGCCAGTCATTAGCATCTAAGGGCTCTTCTCATTTGCTAAGCATGGGAGGATTGGTGTTTTGAAAGTTCTTGAGTTTGGATCCATGGTGATCTTGGTTTCCATGGCATTGATTGTTATGCGCCATCTGGGATATATGTTGAGGAGTGGCTACATTGGCTTGGCGTTAAGCTCTACCGGCTTCACGGTCAGATACAAGAATTTGCAGAATCTAAAGCATTGGATCCTGGGATGAGCTGCTCCCACTGGGGTTTCCACGAGTCATCTGAAGATTGAGATAGATCATCAGACAAGCGGGAAATTTTCTATGTTTTATTGGTATGGTTCAAAAGCTTTTACAGAGTATGACTAAGGTTTGAAAACTAACAACTTCTTCTCATTCATTCATTCCAAGCACACAATACAAACACACACCACAACTATGAAAGCAGATGGTTTTAAGAATTATTCTGTGAAGCTATGATATAGTGGGACTAGCTATAACTCACACCTACGATAGTGCTCAGGTGCTACTACTCATCATCAGGATTGTCGGGCTCCTCATCATCAATGACGTCTGCGTCATCCTCATTAGTGTGGTCCTCCATGGCGACGTCCTCTAGGTAGTCATCATCATCACTGAGGTAAGAGTGAATATCACCACGGATATCTTCACCTTCCTCCTCATTCTCCTCCACCTAGATCTCCGGGTCGTGGATAGTCCCCTCCAGGGTGGCCACCTTCTAGCGAAGACAGGCGATGATGCAGTCCTTCTTGTCACACTGGCGACGAAGTGACTTGCGCTCCTTGGCTAGGATGGCAAGGGTTTTCTTCCTCTCAATGGCTTCCGCATGATTCTGGTTGGCGTAGGAACGAGCGTTCTCCAACTCCTTCTGAGTCTCGTGCAGCATGAAGTCTAGGTGGTCCATGTGATGCTTCAACTCCGGATGTGCTGGCATGGCCAATGGTTGTCCCATAGAGTCACGTCTTGCATAGTGGAAAAAACGGGTGCCATTGATCTCGTTGATGTTTTGTGCACACAGACGAGCGAGTGCCTCCTGCATAGCTCCGGCTAATCCATCCAACCAATTGTTCTCCCTTACGCTGAACTGAATCTTCTCCGATAGAGGTGGTTCCATTTTGCCTCTCAGATCCGCAACTATCAACCACTGTAGTTCCCCTCCTTGTTGGTCATTGAGATGTGCTCCGAAGAACTCCGAGTGTAGGCGTCCAAGATACTCCGAGAGATGATCCAAATCCCTCTCAAAGATAAGTTGCCCTCCGTTGCCCAACTGGTAAAACTTGCTATATTTGACCTCCATCTATAAGTAATTAAGATGAGTAAGTTAGTGGGGTGATTAAGTGTGTCAATTTTTATGTAGAATTGTAAGAGTTTTGAGGAACATGTGAACTCTTTTTTGGAAAGAATCTCAAGGGTAAGAGTGAGAATAGGTTTCCATAAATACTCACTTTCTTTGTTTTGAAACTAGGTTTTTCATACGTCCATTCTAACAAGGGTCTCCTATGGCCAGGATTGCTCTGATACCAACTTGTCAAAACCCGGATTTTTAAGTCCAGATGCCTGTTATGTCGTACATCGCAATCCCAGGATTACCATTTTTGCGAGACATAACAGAATTGGTACCATAGTACATCATCCATTACAAACAATAATAGTCTTACAAACAGTTGATATCATGATCAAGTCTTAATACAAATCAGAGCAACGGAAATATAACGTAGTAGACTCCATTTTCATGGTCACAGGCAATGATGACGATGGGAGATGATCCTAGTTGTCATAGACCTCCTGGTGTCCATCTTCCGGGTAGTCCTCCTCATAGTCTGGCCATGGGAATAGCCAGGGACAAAGCCATGTGTACTCTTTAAGTACTCGCAAACTATCACTAGTATAAGTAAGGTAAAAACTAGTAGGAGTCTTAAGCTCTAGGTTTGTTTGCAAAAAAGCTAGGTTTATTTCATAAGTACTCCATCGTAAAGCCTAGTTTAGTTCTCTAGATTACTTAAGTGGGAACCCAATTTTCATGTCCACAACTCTTTTGTGGTCAAGTCAAAGTCATTGTTCAAGTCACAAGTCATTTTGAAAACATCTAACAACAGAACAGTATGGCCACTCCAACTGTCCATAACCGTGGATGCTACTATTCGAATAGTTTGACACTCTGCAGAGGTGGTACACTTTCACCACAAGAGTCGATACATCCGTCAGGGATAACCCTGAATCATCATACTTGGTATGCGGATAATCAATCCTAACCTTTCAATTACACAGCCTAGTATAGGCACCTCCCATATGAGCTTGGCCTCCCAGCCATGGCCATCTGCCATCCTTTGCACTTCATAGGTGGACATTCATATTCACGAGGTAGCCTCAGCGCAACCTCTTCCACAAGGGAACCCATACTAAGACATATAAACTTCCAGTTAAGCCCTACCCAACTCAGGTATTGTGGGTGCACGGTAAAATTGGAATGGTATCGCATGCGAACCCAACCATCAGTTTTTATCAAAGTCAAGGATCATGCCTCATTTAGTTTCATCATCAAACCGTTGTGTTTCATAACACATTTCAATAGAATGAATCATCATTCCAAGGTTTTCATAATCCTTTTCTCCAAGTATTCCCATCTAAAGTGATCAAGTTTTAGCTTAGCACTAGCCACTAGTGTTGAGGGTGTCACTATTGAGGGGTGCCAATCAAGTATAAGTATCCAAGACTAGTTCTATGATCTTGATGGTATCCATCCTATTTTCTACTAGTCACAGTTCATTAACGAAGTAAGAAACTTTAGTAAAAGGAAAAGTAAAGCTTGCGTGTAAAACTTGGGATGGGTATAATCAAAGTTGCATAACTAAGCATGCCTAGTGCATCTTGCATAGGTTAGCTTGCATGGATGGCTTGTATTAGTTAGCTTGCACTAATAGCTTTCCTTGATGGTTGCAGTCGTTGAAGTTCTCTTCTTCCTCGAAGTACTCCTCCTCGTCGTAGCCCGTGCCAGTACTAGTGTTTATAAATACATACAAGGTACACAATCACCAAACAACACTTCACTACTTCTATTTATCACACCAAGTTTCACACTAGATGATCTAGCATCATCTCAATCATCACATGAAATAATGACACATTCTTATTTATCTAATTTTGGGAAAAGTAATTTCTACTCATTCAAAAATACTTAAGATTTAATATTCTCCAATTAAAATAGGGGATCATATTGACACATGTCATCACCACATATTTCAATCCTTGGGAATGTGATTTAAAGTGGTGGTCATATATTACAAGATTTAATATTACTATTTAATAATATTAAAGTGACTAGAAATGCCTATATAGCATTCTTTTAATACTAATCCATGTTTAATATTTGTAAAACCAAATCTTTTTTACATATTCATGTAGAGCATGGAAAATGTGATTTTTGAGAGTTGGAATCATCTCAAAAGCATTTATGGTTGATTTTATAAAAATGTTTGAAGTGATAAAAGCCTCTGTCTTGTTATTTTAGTATAGGTGATCTATAATTTCAAATGGTTTGAATCCAACGGGAGTGATTAGATATTTCCAGTGCCTTTCTAGCGAAATTGGAATCATGCAATTTAGTTTAGTACAACTCTTTAAATTCAATTTTGAATACAGCTACATAATAGGGTTTTTAACTAAATGGCAAAATTCTATTTTAATCGTTGGGCTCTGCGTAGGAAAGGACTTGGGCCATCCCAAGTGGACAACACGCGTGCAGCGGGCTGCTGACATGTTAGTCCCACGAATAACTGGCTCTATCTAAACGAAACGGTATCAGTAATTCTCAGCGCTATGATTAGAACAAGATCGACGGCTGAGGTTCATCGTCTACGGCGCAGAGGGCTCGAGAGATTCTAAACCGAGCGGCACGGTGGGGGTCGTTGGAGGCTTACTAGGGCTCCATCTAGGTCTAGTGATGGGTGTGAATGGGATGGTAGACGACAGTGAGTCGATTGGTGGTCACGGCGGCTCCTGGGTGGCTCCAATCGACAGTGCCCTTCCTTCACTATAGGGGCCGGATCCGGTGAAATTCCGGTGACGTGGTGCTCGCCTTGCTCCGTGGAAGGGTCTGGTATGTTTCTGATAGAGAGAGAGGAGTGGAATGGTGTGCCAATTGACGTCTGGGGAGGGTCCTATTTATACACCGGCGTTGGAGACAGCGCGACATGGCTCGGGCTCATCAACGATGCTGCTATAGGTCGCGATAGGCATGGCGGATGGCATGTGTCGACGTGGTCGACTACATCGATCATCACGCGTTTAGGGGTGCGGCAAGGGGCAATCTCAATCGCTCGGGAGAGGCTCTGTGTGGGTACGGCGGTGTTCGTCATCGAGTACGGTGGTCACGGGGCACGCGACGGCGAATGGTCGTGTCTGGGAGGTCACTGCTGACGCGGCGAGTGCGGCTACACTCAGCAAGAGCGAGGCTCAGCGTGGCTGCACGAGGCGGCTTAGGCGCGAGCATGGCTGCGAGTGAAATGGGCGTGGTTGCACTGGCGTTTCCATTGTTCGTCGTTGTTCAAGGGGTCAACAGAGAGGTGCGGTGAGGTCACGCCTACTCGCTAGTGGTCATGGGAGAGGGCGGTGCAGCATGTGGCGTCGTGTCCATGGTCGACCGGTATGGACACGCTCGGGTACGACATGGCACTGGTGCAACGACGAAGGAGAGCTACTCCATTGCACGGCTAGGTACTGTTGTGATCGTGGGTGAGTTACTGAGGCGGATTGCAGTACAACTAGTGAGAAAATGAGTGATCACAAATAGTAGATAGTTGGTAATCTGTACTCTGTCTGCTAAGTGTTCGACAAAATGTCCGCATGAAATAAAGATCCAAATTGTTGAATGAATTTTGGTGGGTGTGTTGGTCATATGCTTGAGTAGATTTCCAAGTGCTGTTGGTTTGAGTGGTTTTTGCAAAATGGTGATCTATGCACCTATACTTGATTAAATTTTTAATTGCCTCTCAAATAGGTTTGAAATTGGTTTCTGTAGATTTATAAAGTTTGCTTGGGTTCATTTTTACTTGGTCTAGCAAGGGGAGAAAAGAAATTGAATTGTTTCTGTTGGAAATCGTTTACTAGAGATGCCCAAAGTGGGCGAATGGTTAATTTTGGCCAAATTGACCATTTGATCACATGCTTCGTATTTGATTTTCTTTTTATTTGATTTTGTTTGGAAATGATCTATATGATGTGGCTTTCATCTTTAAACTAATCCTTATCATTGATAGCAACCAAACACGGCAAAAGCAAACACTCATGCATTAATATAAATCACACATGCACTCATATGGGTTTAGGAACAAAAGTTTTTGTTAACCTAATCTTATGTGATTAGAACTTGATAAGCTTGTTTAATATTTTTGAGATATTACAAATGGTGTTGGGTAGCTCCGGTGAGGACGGTCCTCCTTCTCTGGTGGGGGAGATGGCTCTGGCTTCATCGGTGAGGCCGCGGCGCAGGCGCAGGAGCCGAGGGCGCCACATTTCCTCTGCTGTTGGCGTAAATCTCCCGCAATCGCATGCTGAGGCCCCGCCCCACTGCAGCCACCAAGAAGGAAGCAGCAGACGGGGAGGCCCTCCCGATTGCCATTCTCCTTCCCTAAGGCACGGACACAGCCCCCGGCGCCGGGCAACTACGGATGGCGGGAGCCTGATGGGTACACTCCTCCCCTGCCGCTCCATAGTGGGTAAAGTGATGATGAAACGGCGGGCCTTATTGGCTTCGAGTTTATCGTCTTTCTTCTGGTAAACTTCAAGTCGTGGTTGTGCCTGCTAGACTTGTTAGTCGAGGAGCTCAGGGAGCACCCCTTGTGCAAGCTCCGGATGCATGAGGCTAGCGGAGACCATACCATCTTGGACTTGTAGAGGTGGGTGGCTGGCGTCGGCAGCCTGTACCTGTGTGATGGGTGACCGGAGTTGGCAGCCCATTATGAGCTGAAGGTTGGCGATGACCTGAAGTTTATCTATCGCATCAGGGGCTGCCTATCGGTGAAGATCTTCGATGACACCCTCTGTCGCTGAAGCTACTACCCGCCGCCTGTCTGCGACTCGAATCTCAGTGACTCCTGAGGCGGGGCGCCGCGCTGAGCGAGTGACACGGTCACGCGCGAGGTGGAAGAGCATGTGCAAGATCCTCCCTTGCGCTGGCGACTTTCGGCTTTCTTCTTTACGCGTGGATTCCTCCTGAGCCAGTTGCTTGTACATTTCTCAAATGTAATGCCAATTGGCTATTATGAACGTATTTACCTTTGCCTTTGCTTCATTTGCTCTTTTCCGTATCGTGTCATGGTCATGGATGACCCTTGATTCATCTACCCCTTAAGGGCTTAATGTCACTGCAGGGCCCGTGGGGGCGCTGTTCATTGTCTCAGGCACCTTGCTCCTGTTCCCTAGGTTCCAACCTTGCGGTCGACTCATTCCTTGCTTGTGGAGCTAGCCGGCCTTGGAAGTCGTGTGGTCATTGCTACTCCCACCTAGCGGTGAGCCTTACACCCTCGTCGAGACCTTGCCTTGGTCTCTTCTTTCTCATCCATCTGCTGCTCATCCTGAAACACGATGAACACACCTTACGACAACTTACCCATGCCTCAGGTTTAAAACAAGGTGCCAAGCGCTTGATCTGGGTGCACGGCGTTGCCAACTTGGGGGCTTGACGTGGGAGGTGTGTTGTTGCAATTTAGTGCTCGTCAGCAATGCCTAGACAACAACGCTCATACCTCAGATCGGATCATGAGAGGACGATGTTTCCTAGCCTGACAGTCTTTGTTACCTACGTCTGGTACGAGAAAATCCAAAGGAATGCAAAATGCTGAAAAAGGCTTGGCAAATGAAAACGGGCGAAAAACGAGAGCAACGGGATTCTCATTCCAAAATGGGGGAAGCCCCCAGGTTACAAGCGGTTTACACATAGGCGGGCCAGGCCAGATACGCTAGTATTCATCGCATTTGCCGGGAGTACTACACTCACTCCTGGGCTTTCAAGGTTTGCCGGGAGCACCACACAAGCTTCCGGGCTTTCATTTGCAGGGGGAACCTCTAATCACATTCGGGCTTTTAAGGTTTACCGGGAGCACCATGCTAGCTCCCGGGCTTTCATTTGCCGGGGAACCTCCACTCACTCACGGGCTTTTAAGGTTTGCTGTGAGCACCATGCACGCTCCCGGGATTTTTATTTGGTAGGGGTGGATACGAGAAGTTTTTAACTTACTCAGAGATCCACCAATACCAGAATTGTCATCGGACTCGGTTCCGGAAAGGGTTGCAGCCTCTTCACGGGCGAGCCAGGAATCAGGGCGAAAGGTTGGTCCGAGTCGGACAAAGGGTCAGTGTGCGTCATAGGTAAAGTGGTGGCGTCTATTTTGAGCAGTTGTTTAGAGCAGAGTAAGGCGTCCCTGATATCACCTTTGATGGTCAAGGTCCCCCACGAGGAGGGAAGCTTGAGCAATATGTAGGCATGGTAGGAGACCACCATGAACTTTACCAAGGCAGGGCGCCCTATTATGCCGTTATACGGTAGGGCAATGTCATCAACATCGAAGATGATGTTCTCAGTGCAGTAGTTGTCTTGAGTGTCGAATGTGACTAGAAGTTCAATCTTCCCCCATGGCTGGATAGATCCGGGGATTATGCCTGGAAAAGACCCTGTAGGGGATAATTGATCCTTCATGGTCTAGAGCTTATCTAGAAGTGTAGTCGAGAGGATGTTGAGGCCAGCCCTTCCATCCACCAGCATCTTTGTAACCTTGATGTTCTTTATGATGGGGGAGACCACCAGGGGTAGCGTATCGACCCCGGCGAGGCAATCCGGGTGATCTACGCATCAAAGGTAATCGGCACATGAGACCACCGAAGTGGCTGTTGCGCCTCCGGGTTGGCCTACACGGCGCATAGTTCATAGGAGAGACAGTTAAACTCCCCGTGGGAATTCATGGCATAAGCTCCTGCATGTGCGCACGCGTAGTCCTGTACTTGTGGGTACTATCTGCACCTGTCGTTGTCATCACCTTGGTTGACAGCAGGGCCGTTGTTGCATGGTTGATAGGCTGCAATGACGTGGCCCCCTCTGTGCCCCTCGCTTGCTCCGTCTCCACCACCTCCATCTCCTCCTCGTGCAGCGCCCATGTTGCCCACGTGACCTCCGATGAGGGCGCCTGGACTAGGCTAGACTGGGAAGTCCTTCACATGTTGACCGGCCTTGTTGCAGCGGTAACAGTTCCTGAAGGTACCGTTAGTCCCCTGCTTAGCGATGCACCTCTTCCGTCCCTCGACGTAGCCGAGGATGGAGCGGCAGTTCCAAGCATCATGCTCGTCGGACTCGTGCACAGGGCACCACTTCCCCGTGGCGGGCTTGGCAGCCGCCACTTCTTCCTCTGGATTGGTCTTCTTTTCAGCCCGGTGGGAGCACTAGGCTCCACAACTAAAGCCAGTTGAAGGCCTCGGTTACACGTGACACTCTTCTTCGCGGCAGTACTTTTGGGTCTGCCGCTCCAGCAACTTCCTGGGCAGCGTCCTCGGGCACAAGGCGTCCTTCCTCCGCTAAGGAGCAGAGGTGAGCTAATGCCCACAGCTCATGGGTGCTCTTGATGGGATGCATGTTAAGTTCTTCGCGAATCTTGCTATTGTGCACATTCATGGTGAACACGCAAATGATGGCGGTGTCCTCCGCCTTTGGGATAGTGTGCGTGATCTACGAAAATCGTAGCATTATGTCCCGTAGCTACTCACCACTCCCCTGGACCACTATGCACATCTGAATGAGTGTTCCCGGGCGCTTGAAGGCTCCCTGGAACACACTCACAAAACAGGTACACAACTCGGCCCAGGAGCGAATGGACTCCATAGGTAGATGCATGAGCCAGGACAAGGTCATGCCCTTCAGGGTCATTGGAAACCAATTGGCCATGACCTTCTCATCATCACCCGCAGTGTCGTGGTGTGGAACACCGCAGTACCATCGGGGATGGCTTGAAGGGGACAATCAGGATGCTATCGGTGGCTACTCGCAACGGGTTGGGCATAGATACTGCAAACACAGTGATGCACCCAGGTTTGGAGCCCTCTTGGCGAGATAAAGCTCCTTCTCCTGCAAGGATCTACTATCAAAGGGGGCGAATGCCCAATACAGATGCTCCTTGAGCTATTTCCTTAGCGACTTAACTTGTGGTTCTCTAGAAATGCTTCCACTTGTCTCTCTACTTAGAACCCTAGCACTACCCCCCTTATATACAGGTTGAGGAGGTAGTTTAGAAAGTGGGTTCTAGGGTTTACTGTTTGGATTTGGGCCTTGCAAAGTGGGCCGGCTGGACAGGGCTAAACGGTAGGCCCGTGTCCAATCAAACCTCCAGTATAGGGGAGGACCACACTACATTGTCCAGCTCCCTTACTTTACTCGTCAGCTGGCTCTTTATTCGTCAGCCAGTTCTTTATGCGTAAGCCGGAGCTTTCCTCGTTAGCCCTTGCTTTGCACGTCAGCCTCAAGCTTTGACACAGTTGTCCGGTAGCGCTAGCCAGGCCAGCCAGCCTGTCCGGTCAAAGGTGCGCTCAGCAGGGAACGTCATTCCCACCGTACCATGCCCAACAGATCCAAGGCGGCCGACTAGGAGTAGCCTCCCAGCCGGTTCTTCTGGCTACCCGGCTAGACGGGCCAGCCGGGGAAACTTGAATCCGGACCGGGTGGGGGATTCCACCCGACTGTGGTTCCTTGATCTGGGTCTAGATGGCATGAGATCCTTGGAGTCGGCCGGTTGGTCCCGTCTTGGCCTACCCGAGGGTCATCCCCCAGAAGCTAGTCCCCGAGCGTGTTAGGACTTGGCCCCGTGGAGAAGTTCTTGCATGCTCATTTGAAATGGTTGATGGTGCAGATGCTTTGTCATTTTCTTTTGTCTTGTAGTCTTTGTCTTGTTCTGGCTTGGGATTCTGTGTTGTTTCCCGGCTGGGGTTTACCGGCTACGGAGCCGATGGCCCCACCCACAGGGTGTGAGCGGTGATCTTCTTGACCGGCTGCCGCACCCGACCGGGAGAGGGATTGCCAATTCGCCGTCGTCGTTGCTCGCGTCAGCCATGCCTGCCGTTTCTAGTGCACGTCACGTCAGTTTGACTTATGGGTCTGCCGCGACACTTTTTGGTAACCGCGCGCATGCCTTCATCATTGCGTCTCCTTGGAGATCGTGGCCGCGGTTTGCCTCCCGCAGTAACTTCTGCGGGATCTTCTATGCGCATGGCGCTAGCGCTCGCAATCCGTCCCAAACCGTTGTGGGGGATTGGGGCAGTTGCTTGCCACGTGGCGCAGAGGGAGGGGAACCAGCATGGCCATTCTTCCCTAATAAATAGGGACGCCAAGGAGTGGGGGCTTTTCACTTCATCTTCCCATGCTTTCCGCCCCTACTCTCCCTTGCGCTCTAGCCCTTCACTGCTTCTCTGCGCTGCTACTTCTCGGTTGCCGGCGCCGCTCCTCTTCTTCCTCAACAACGAGCCCCTATGCTTCAACCACGGCCACCTTTCTGAATAACATGTTGCCCAAGGTCGCCGGCGGGTGGTGCGGCTCATACCTCACCGAAGAACTGGTGAAGAAGTACCGGCAAGGGCGGTTCCTGCCGTCGGAGCGGGTGGTGAAGGACCGCCTCATGCCGGAGGGCGAGCGGGTGCCTAACCCCCAGCCTGGCGAGGTCTTTGTCTTCCTCGCCCACTTCCTCTTTGGCCTTGGGCTACCGCTGAGCCACTTCGTCCTGGAGCTGCTCGTCACCTTCGACCTCCAGCTCCACCACCTCGGAGCCAACAACGTGTCGATGCTATCGCATCACGCGGCCTACTGCGAGGCGTACCTTGGCGTCTGTCCCAATGTCGTGAACTTCTTGAAGTTTTTCTACTTCAAAGTTCAGGTGGTGGGGAAGTGTGGCCTACTGACGGAGATGGGCTGCTGCGCCATCTACCCGCGGCCATCAGCGGTGATGCCGCGGCTGGAGCTTCCAGACACCGTCAAGCTCTAGTCGTGCTTGTACTTTTACGTGTGCAACAACACCGAGGTGGACTTCATCAAGGTCCCCATCTTCGCCCACGTCCCCTCCAGCCGAAATGCCTGGAGCGTCTAGCACTTGGGCGCCCAGGGAAACATCGACTGGATGGGCGCCCGGCTAGCGGTCCTCGTGGAGAAGGAGGGGCTCACCGCCCGAGACATTCTGCTGTCCTGGATGGCGAACCGCGTGCTCCCGCTGCAGCACCGGTCGCAGAAGATGTGCCACCTCTATGGCCATCTGGATCCCACTCGGGTATCCCGGCTGGATGTGCCATGTGTCGCCCTCCGCGAATGGGTCGCCACCATCTCGAAGGAGGTGCTGGAGGAGGACTGGGTGTTCTCCTGCCGGCCGTACCACCACAGCCGGCTTCCACCGAAGGTATGTCTTTCTTGCTCTTCTCCGGGTGGATTTTCCTGAGGGACTCCCGTTTCATGCCTCTTATCTTCCCTTGTTGAGTAGCTTTTCACGGCGCAGCTAGCGGAGGACGGCATGGGGGAAAATGAGCTCCCCAACTTTGCTGCGGACTTCAAGCCGGCGAAGGCTTTGCCGGTGGAGCCGGAGCGATTCCCCATGCGGGCCGATGAGGGTTGCGAGTTCCCACCCGGTGAGAGTTTGTCCTTTCTCCTTGTATGCTTTGCTCTTGCTGCGCTTTTAGCCGCGAACTTGACGTTTTGCTTGCACTAGAACAGCCGCTCATGGCGAGGATGTGGACCTGGCCGAGGTTACCGCGCCTAGGGGCAGGGGGAAGCGTGCCGCCCCCACCAGCGCTGCTCCGGCCGGAGGCGGAGCTAGGAAGACACACCGCCCCAGACATGTGGCCACCATGCCAAGCGTTCCTAGGTAGGTGCTTCTGTCCTCTTGGTACTTGTGTTGATTTTCTCGCACCTGCGTTGTTCATCCTTATCTTTTCTACAGCGAGGCGATGGCCTTGCCCGGCTCCACGACCGTCACCACCGCGTCCGCCCCTCCTCATGCTACAGAGGGAAGTGCGCCGACTCTGGCCCCCGAGGCGGCATCTGCTCCGCTAGCTGGGGCCGGCGCGCATGCGACGGAGGTGGTGCCGCCGGCTGCGCCCACGAAGCTTCACCGGTCCGGGGCCGTCTCTCGGCTTGCCGAGGGTCTTCTGCTTGGGTGCGCCAGCATGGCCGTGCCTCCCTCTGGCTCGATGGTGGGCGCTGACTCTAGCACCTACCGGGTGGAGGCCCCGTAGCCGGAGGCCCCGTCCAGCCGGAGCATGGGCCCTTCGTGGCTCTGGTGAGTGACGATGACCTCCAGGTCACCGGCTCGGGCTGCGCCGCTGCTGGACGCCATCTTGGCGCAGTTGTCGGAGCCGGCGCCTCTGGCCGTTGGCTAGGCCCGCCAGCTGGTGGAGGCGCTGGAGCAGGGGCTCGGCCAAGCCAAGGCACTGGGGGCTTCCATCCAGGTATGCGTCCTATTGCCAACCTTGATGCTTGTTCGCCGTCTTGCACTGCAGCTTGTTCTTACTGCTCTTTTTGTGTAGAGGGCTCTTTTCGATGCCGCCAAGACCTCGTGGGACCTAGGCCATAAGATTGCTTGCTGCATCGTATCTTCTCGATTGCGCGATTTCTCACGATTCTTGTTGAATATTGGTTACCCTCCTGCAACTTTGCTGGCGGACCGGGACCGCGAGGTGGCCCGGCTGAAGGGGGAGGTCGCCTGGCTGGAGGAGTCCAACAAGACTCGCTAGGACCAGATCGCCTAGTTGACTACACATCAGCAGCAGATGGAGATCAAGGCTGGAAAGGCCAAGAAGGTGGCGGATACTCGGGCCGAGGCACTGAAGAACCTGGAGGTGCTCTACGCCACCCAGGAGGATGCCCTCAAAGCTTCCAAGGCCAAGGAGGCGGCAGCGATGGGAGAGCTCTGCCAGATCGCCGAGATCATCGTCAATAAGTGCCCTCAACTTCCTGAATGTTTTGTCGTTTTGCCTTTTGCCGCGCATATTTCTTATTGTCTCTTTTCCCGGCTGTAGCTCAGTATCCTCAGGCGACTGATCAGGCGCTAGGCCGGATCCCCTAGACAGATCCGGATCGGGATCTCCACCCGGGGGAGCTGGTGGCGGTCGTCAGCGAGGAGGCGAACCGGCTTTGCGCCGCCGCTCTCGAGGTCTACGACTATGTCTGGCCTGATGCTGCCCAACCGGCCAACATGGACGCCTTGGCCGAGCGAATTTTGGGTGCTCCGGACCTCATGAACGTGGCTCGAGAGTGGGCGGCCCCTGGTGGCGCAGAGATGGTGCTGGCGTTGTTGAAGTCCTGGTCCCCGGATGTGGATCTGTGGAGCCTTTCCCGCGGATTTCACCAAGTGACTATCTATGACAAGCTTCGCGCCGAGGTTCCTGATATCCTCTCCTGTGGCGTGAAGATTGGGAGCTTCGTTGCGCTGGATAGGGACAGCGACCCGACAGGCACGAAGCGATACTACCACAGCCCGGATGCACCACGCGCTGATGCCCTGGCTGCGCCCCAGATCGCCTCGGCAGATGTCGCCTCCAGCAGCCAAGCTCTAGCCGATGCCTCCGGCCCTTCTGCTCACCAATGAGCTTGATCCCCGGTATGCCAGGAGTATTTGTGACCGAAAAACTTGTTTTTTTTTGTGCTGTTGAACAATTGTCTTTTTCCTTGTTACTGAACTCTTGTGGGAGCATCACCTCCCTTTGTATATTTGCTCGTGCCTTTGAGTTTGCACTTTCTGTTCTGCATTTGTTGGATGCTTGTTTCTTGGGCGCTCTAGCGCACCCACAGGCTGTAGTTCCCAAAGTTCAGGCCAACTGGAGGATACATCCGGGTCGAAGCTCCTTTGTGTTGTTTGTTTGCAGGTTCCTATGTGGGGGGCACGCGAGCGCACCCACAATGTGTAGTCCCCGAGGTTCAGGCCGGCTGGAGGATACAACCGGGTCGAATCTCCTTGACCTGCTCTGTTGCCGCCTGGAAGCTACTTGCCTCCGGCTAGGGTGTTCATCGTGGAACTTTGGCTCATGCAAACTTTGGTTAAGCATATGCAAGTTAAACTGTAATCTCAGATTTACTAGTTTTGAATTTTTTGCTGTTTCACGCAAATCCAATGTCTTTGCCCTTTTATCAGTGAGCATTGGCCAGTTTTGATGTTGTTCCGTTGCTGGCTTCTAGCCAGAGTCGAAGGGGTAGCTTAGTAGGCATACGCTACGATACTTCGGGTTTGGGTCATTGGCCTTGGGCGAGCGAGCGCAGCCGGGACGTCCAAACGTTTTTGTTTTCCTCGTGGCTTTTTCGTGTAAGGGCCTTCGAGTGTTCTGCTCTTGCCGGATCTGTTAGCCAGCTTTTGGTTTACAGCCGGAACCAAAGAGGAAACCCTAGGAACCGCGTATAGTACTTTTCCGCATGGGTCGTGCAGCTGTCTGGGCTAACCGGCGAGTCCCCGAGACAGATCGCCGACTCCGGGGTTATAGCAATGCAGCCGGAAAACCAAATTGTGCAGCATTACTTGCTTATTTATTGCAGAGTCCCCGAGATTGTGTCGAGGCTCCCATGCTTGTTCGTTACATGAAGGTAAGATACATACACTTCTTGTTCAAGTGTAAAAGGGGCGAAGCAGGCTTGCGTTCCATGGGCATTCAGTTTCTTCGCCTGAGCGATCCATCTTGTTCTTTTCCGACTGGCGGCATCGATGAGGTAGTATGAGTTGTTCTGCATTGCCCGACTGATGATGAATCGGCCTAACCAAGGCGGAGATAGCATGTGCATCCCCTTGGTGTCTTGTATTAGCCTTAGCACCAGGTCACCTTCGCAGAACGAGACGCTGCGAATCTGGATGGCGTGGTAGCGGTGCAAGTTTTGCTGGTAGATGGCGGATCTAGACAAGGCCAGCTCACGTGCTTCGTCAAGAAGATCGACGCTATCTTCTCGTGCTTTTTGGCGTCGAACTCAATGTCTATGGACAAAACCGCCTTCGCCCCATAGACGAGGAAGAAAGGAGTGTAGGCGGTGGACCGGTTTGGCGTTGTGAGAAGGCTCGAAAGCACAGCTAGTAGTTCCTCAATCCAGCAGCCAGGGGATCGCATCAGTGGTTTGATCAGCCGGGGCTTGATTCCGGCTAGGACTAGGCCATTTGCTCCCTCGCACTGCCCGTTGGACTGGGGGTGTGCCATAGATGCAAGGTCCAGGCGGATGCCTTTGTCTCCACATAATCGTGTGAAAGCTCCCTTGGCGAAATTTGTGTCGTTGTCGGTTATGATACTGTTGGGGTAGCCAAAGCATGTGATTATGTCTGTGAAGAACTTGACCACCGTTGGTCCATCCAGTTTCTTTATTGGCTTTGCCTCTATCCACTTGGTGAACTTGTCCACCGCCACTAGTAGGTGTGTCATGCTAGATCTACCTGTTTTGAAAGGGCCAATCATGTCCAGCTCCTAGATGGCAAACGGCCAGGTGATGGAATTGTCTTAAGTGCTGCAAACGGGTGTGCTTCTGCTGGCTGAACCACTGACAACCATTGCATGCTTTGACGATCTCCTCAGCGTCTTCCAGTGCCATGGGCTAGTAGAACCCATGGAGGAATGCCTTTGCCACTATGGCCCGTGACGACGCGTGGTGTCCGCATTCGCCCTGGTGGATGTCGACCAGCAGCCGGATTCCATCCTCCTGGCTCACACATCGCTGATAAATGCCGCCAACACTGCGCTTGTAGAGCTTGTTGTTGATGATAGTGTATGCGCTGGCTCTGCGCTTCACCTGCCTTGCCTCTACCTCTTCTTCGGGCAGCTCTCCTCTGGCTAGGAAATCCATGAATGGCTTGTCCCATGTTGGGGTTTCCCGAATGGCGCATACGGCCTGCATCAGCAGATTCACTTCTGCCTAGATAGCTGGTTCGGGCTCGTCCGGAGGTCGACTGGGTGGTGTAGCGGAGCCCGTAGCCTCTAGGCTGGACATGGCAACTCCCGGGTGCGGCGAAGCCATCACGGAGATCTTGGAGCCGACAGTCCGCGGGTGCGGCGACATAATCCTCGGGTGCGGTGAAGCCGTTGCGGAGGTCTTGGAGCCGGTAGTCCCGAGGTGCGGCGAAGCAGACCCCAGGTGTGGTGAAGCTATCACGGAGGTCCTGGAGCCGGCAGTCGCCAGGTCCGCATCCAACATTATGGAGTCGGATTCGGGAGACGGCGTGATTGATGGCTTGTGCAGGTGCTCAAGCGAGACTCCAGGCGGAATTGCTTGTCTTGTTGACCCGATGCGGGCGAGCGTGTCCGCGACCTTGTTGTTTGCCCTGGGAACATGGTGAAACTCGCATCCTTCAAAACAGACACATAGTTGTTGTACGAAGAAACGGTATAGAGCCATGTTTGTGTCTCTGACGTCCCAATCGCCCGACACTTGCTGTACCACCAGATCAGAGTCACCGAAGCATAGGATGCGTCGGATGCCTATTTCCTTTGCCATCTTGAGGCCGTGGACGAGCGCCTCATACTCAGCGACGTTGTTGGACGCGCGGAAGTGGATCTGTAACACGTATTCCAGTCGGGCTCCTTTTGGAGAGGTGATGACCACTCCGGCTCCGACCCCTCCATACATCTTGGAGCCGTCGAAATGCAGCTTCCAATGCGTGGAATCAGGGCACGATGGCAGGTTCTACGTTTCTGCCCAATCAACAAGGAAATCTGCCAAGGCCTGAGATTTGATCACCTGTAACTACCTCGGTGAATTACGCTCTTAGTTACAAGCCTGGATGAGCGGAAATGGTTAAAATAGTACGGTGGGGCCCAAATGCCACTCACAGGTAGACCTTTCGGCCGTCCTAACCATTTCCAAACATCGGGACAAGAACGAGCGGCGTAATCGGCAGGCGAAGGGATCAACTACATACACAAATGAGTATGTATGCAAGCCACCATACAACAGTCCTCAGAGCCATTCCATCTAAAAGAAATAGAAATATTGCAACGCCATACGGCAAGATCCAAATATCCTAGATAGATATAATAGTTTAGGATATCTCCTCATACATCAAACATCAGAGTATCAGGCGGAAGCGTAAAACAAGATCCGAGTACGGATAAGAAGCAAATCGGCATAAGATGCCCCATAAATAAACACATCCTGCCCACAGATCTCACGGATCCCCGTTCCCGGAATCTCTACACCGAGTGATCGTTGCCAACATCGTCCGTCTCCTCCACCCAGTATCCATCTTGCGAGTTTACCTGTTCATCTGAATCAAACAATTTATCGTGTGAGACCCTAGGGGTACTCAGCAAGTCTTTATGCCTCTAAAGGGGACACAACCTGGGGTGACGCAATTGCAGCAAAAGATAATACCTAACAATTCTAGGGATACTCGCTAACCATCCACCTAACCAAAGATAGACGGATGTCCGTGAATTAATAACAACAGTTATAACGGTAATATTAACAGATCCATCCTCCTCCTCGCTTACCAACGAGGAAGCGGACGAACAACCCCCCCATCCGTTGGCAGTTTTATTATCCATTCCATGAGCGTTGCACTAATTACTAGTCAGGTACTTAGTCAAATTAAAAGCGGTACTTTAGTTATACTTGTCTATGATCGAGAAACTGTGCTCCAAGTCGTCCATAACCGCGGACACGGCTTTCAGAAAGTTTTACCCTGCAGGGGTGCACAAATAGCAACACACACTCGATCAACCTCGGAAAAACCAAATCAAAACCCAACGAGGCATTCACGACAAAGCGATCACAGGATTCAGAAATATTTCAGGGGGCCACCCCATTAAGCTACCCGCGACGAAGTTGGCCGGCTCCGAGACGGACTCATGGTTTGTGTGGACGGCTGTAAACGACTGGGAACCCGAAAGTGTGACTGGGCTTGTCGATACAGCGAAAACGTGTCACGGACCTAAACAGTACAGGTGCTCCATGCACAATCTTAAATAAAGCAGTAAAGCATGGCATAAGTACAGGATAGTAATAAATCCCCAAACTAATTGTGGCCCCAAGAAATAAGAATGAATCAAGCTCTGGCTCAGGGGGGTTCATAAGCCTCCCGGATGTGGATAGCGCGAATATTCAAGGAACAGGAATCAAGTACTCGGGGTCCTACGGGACACAAGTGAGCAGGAAAAACCAAATAGCAGATATTGCTCACCGGTGCCACTTTCATTAGTTTTCCCATTACTACTCAGGTTAAGTTGTATAGGTACCTCGTTATCCATCAGACACTCACATACCCTACACATGCTGTTCTACGACCCGCATGGCTCAAACAACTCCTGTAGTAATGGCTCATGGGATGGAGGAACAAGCTTCGGTGGGGTTTAAAAGTAAAGGCTATGCAGTACTTGGGATTCAGTTTAATGCAATCGCGACCCAATGATGCAAGAATAAGATAGAGGCAATAGGTACTGTATGTATGCAAGCATGTGGTAGTGCTTGCCTGGTAGCTCAGTTGAAGCGAGAGAAGGATCTGGGTAGTGCTCCTGGGTTTCTTGATATATCCCCTGCTCAGCGTCTATTCGAAGAAGAACCAAACAAACAAGGGCCAACATAAATAAAGTGCGCAAGCATATGAATAAAATGCGACAAGCAAACAATCATGCCATGATGAATTATGCACAATTTTCATGGCAATAAAGTAGCATGGCATGGGTGAGGGGTGGAATACAAGAATAAAGTCTTTTATTGAGTTTTAATCATATTTTATACTCAAATAAGTTGCTGTATACTTTATATTTATATGATGCATGCTGCAATTCAGAACAAGGAATGCATAAACAGAAAGGTCTCGTCGAGCTGATCATTTTAGACATATCATTTGTCAAATTTGGAGTTATAAAACAAAAGTTATTAATTAATTAAGAAAAAGGGCATTTTATTGTAATTTTAATCAACTCAAAAATTAAAGTGTTCAAAATATATTTTGAATGGAAGATTTGAATTCCTCACATTTTTCTGATTTCAAAACATATATCACATGTTTAATTTGGAATTATATTTCAAAAGTTATTTGGAAACAGATTTGAATTTTGAATTTAAAACAAATTTGAAAAGGATTTAAATTAAACAGTCAAGCAGAAAACATTTTGTACTCAGGCAGAACCAGCCACTGACGCTGACGGGTGGGCCTTGCGCTGACTCAGCAGCAGGTGGAACGCAGAGGCTGCGCGGGGCTTTTCCTACCGCAGGTTCGGCTAGCCCGCGAGACCGACAGATGGGGCCGGTGGTCAAACGGACCCACACGCCAGTGGTTGAAGAGGCGGGTGCCACGCGGCGCATGCGGGACTGCGGGTTGAGAGAAACGAAGCTGCGGCCCCTTTTTGCAAAAACGCCACGGGAGGCTGACAAGTGGGCCTAGAGGGAGCGCGGGTTCAGGGAATTAAAAAGGGGGGGCTAAGTGTAAAGTGGCAACGGCCCTGTACTGTTGTTCTTCTCTGCACCGAGCGACAGATCGGTGTCCGCCCGCACGGAGCGCGGCGCGCGGGGCTCGAACTGGGGACGCGAGGGTGCGCGCTGGGGGTGGTAGCCAGTGCGGATGGCTACAGGATGGTGACAGAGGAGCGGGCGAGGCCTAGCTAAGCCTCTGCGAGGCGCATCGACTCGCAGACAACTACGGCTGCCGTGCACGGAGGGCGTTCGGCGAATACTCCGGCGAGCACAGACCGCGGCAACGACAAAGGAGATGTCCGTTAGAACGACAAAGGAAATGTCCGTTGATGGTGGTGGATCGGCTTGGGATTCGTCGGAACGACGAGGAAGCAGACACTCCCGCGATCTAGGGTTTGCAGAGTGCGCGCTGGTGATACCGCGTACTGGGGTTGCCTCCTCCTCGCAGGCGTGTACTAGGCGATGCAGGGCGAAGCAGAGGGGTCCCCTTGGTCTTCCAGGTCACCTCCTCGACGCGCTCGCCGGCCGGAGCGACGAGGAGCAGGGGTAGACGGCGGCGACTCGCGGCAGAGCTGGGCGTCGTCGGGAGAGGAAGGAGAGGAAGGCAGCGATCCTGGGGTAGATCTGGCGATGTAGAGGAGCCGTGGGGAAGGAGGAAAAGAGAGGGAGAGAGGCGAGGCAGCCGTGGCAGGGTAGATAAGGTGGCTCGGGTGCCCTTTTCTTTCTACTCTTCGATCACGTGGTCGAGCTGGCTGGGCTGGCTGGGGCTGGTCCAGAGCAGGCAGGTAGGGCTGCCAGGTGGGGACGGCAGGGATGGTGGGGAGGCTCGGGCTGGAGGGGAGTTAGAGTAGAGAGAGAGGAGGCGCGGGTTAGGTTAGATGGTTCTCGGGTTAGGTAGATGGGATGGTCTCGGGTTAGGGCTGGTGCTTGAGTTGGGGTAGGAGGGTAGCTCGGCTAGGGGGAGTAGGGTGGCTAGGTGGGGCCTGCATGGTAGAGAGAGGGGGGAGGGAGGTGTGGGTAGCTAGGGTTAGCTAGAGAGGGGTGGCTCGGGTAGGGTTTTGGAGAGAGGGGGTGAGGTGAGAGAGGTGAGGTTGGGTGTTTTTGACAAGATCAAGCAAGATCAAGCAAAGATCAAACAAGATCTAGTCAAAGGAGTAGAGAGATAAAAAGGTGGTGAGGGTTGTTGGAGTAGATCATGGTGGTGGTAGGGTTTAGAGGTAGAAATAGAGAGAGGGGGTTTAGGGTAGGGCTTAGCTATGATCACTCTGGATTATGCCTGGATGGAGGTGGAAAGGAGAGGAAGGAGAGGTTTTTTAAAGTCAAAGCAAAGCAATAGGGCCAACATGAGATGGTCTCTCAAAGATCCATGCTTCACTTGCAAAAATACATGAAAAACCCAAAGGCGGGAAAGATGGTGAGATTTGCATGGCCCATGCATGGGTATTAAATGCCATGAGTTAATCTTGTGAAAACAATAATATTAACATGGCATTATTCTTATGCATTCCCAAAAGATGGGTTAAGGGCCAAGCTAAGGATTTGTAGAAGTAGATCCACCCTATCTCCCATGAGCTAGATTAAATACCAAAAGAAAATAAAATACAAGCTCATGGATAATGGGATGGTGGAATTATAAGGTGGTGAAAGAAAGGGTGGTGGAGTGGAATAAAAGATATGCCCCCAACTCAACTTGGGCATTTAAACAATATATCAATAACCAAATACAATATCAAGAGGCAAATACAATTTACCATGCATATGAGAGAAGAACCAAAACAAAAAGGGTTTTATATAATGCTCAAATGCAAGGTGGCATGATGACATGAGCATGATATAATTATGATGCAACAATTATATATAGGAAGTAGCATATATATAGACTAGACTAGTAGCATTGCAATTGCTAGACAATTGGGATGCTACAACTCTCCCCCACTAAACAAGAATCTCGCCCCGAGATTCCTAGGAAAAAGAAAACAACACAAGGAGAGGCGGGTGTTCGAATGAAGGTGACCCTCACGTTCCCAAGTTGATGAACAACGGAATGGTGCGACCGCTACACCTTGCAAAACTTGCTAGACTTGTTGCGAGTCTTGCGTTTTGCTTGAGAAACAACGGTTAGAAGAGTTGAAGGATTGTCGTGAGACAAGAAGGATAGGATGAACATAGCTCCGGTTTTCTCAAGAAACATGATAAAAGAATAACCCACTTGTGAAAGAAAGGACAAGATGATGTAGCATGGATACAGAAAGACACATCATTAGGATTAAAGATTTACCGATACTAGAGAGGATGAAATCTTTGTCTCACCGGAAGAAAAAGAGCTAGATTGGAGAGGTTTTGAACCACTATGACAATAGCATCGTATCTTCTCTCGGATTTGAGAAATGAAATACGGAAACAATATTGCCTTCAAACAATAGAGTCCCTTGATATCAACAGAAAGATTTAGTTAGCCATCGTCAGATTAGATTCTGCTTGCGCCGGTAAGAACCAAAGGATCACGCAATTGAGGTGCGCGGATATAACTTCCAGAGACGGATGTGAAGCCAGATCATGGTGTAATCCCGAGAAGCAAAGGATATGGAGGATCTGGAGTTTATTGTAGAGATACTTATTGCTTTCTTTAGCCTTGAGGCTAACGCAATAGATTTGCAGCTGATAGCATCAACCATAATTGGCTTTACCACAGAAAAAGAATTGATGAAACAAAGAGAGGAATAGTTTCCTTTCATCTTGTTTGTGGATGTCGAGCATCGGTAGAAAGACGAGGAACGAAAAGAGTTTGCGTCTGTTTCCACCAGATAATTGTAGATCTTGCTCCATCTAGAATAGACAGACCTCCAACAAGAGATTATTGATTACTTTCTTCGAGAGAGAACTCCGGAAAACAAAGACGGAAGTAAAAGTATCAAGGGATAAATGCCACTTCTAACTTCCGTGGATTGAGTGAAATCACATTAATTCACCAATTCAATGTACAAGAGCGAATGATAAGAGTAGTGGTATGGTAGCTACTCCATCCCGCACTCAAAGCATTACTCCGCACATGAATAAGGAAACCATGCAACCCAACTACCGAAACAGACTGAAGGTATTGACAAAAACTCATGGGACTTCGTTAGAAAACAAGGATAGATGCAAACGATTCGCCGGATTCATAGATAGATAAAGATGATGATGTTGTCGTCATGTCGGAAGTACCAAGCCACCGGAAAGATATGAAGGAAGATTACGGAGAACAACTGCAAGATTCAACAGCTATAGAAAAGATAGCACCAACTTGAATGGAAGGAATACAAGATCTGGAAGGTCTTCATGGCCTCCGGTGGATTGAGCATAGACGATAGAGCGAGAGGGTTTCAAGAGATTACTTAACGAGATAGAGGTGAAAGAACTCCATGTTCTTCTTGAAGTGATTGAGAGAGATTTAGCAGTCTTGAGGAAAATCTTTAGCGGAACGACGATGATAACTTGCCAACAAGGAACAACTCCAGATTGGTTGAAGATGGAGGATGGAATTAACAATGGACTTGCTGATTCCAGAATTGAAGCGATCTATTTAGCAGAAGGACGTGGCCGAGATAGGTGGCTTCAAAAAGCCAGAATTCTCACTTTGAGACTTTGCACACAGGCAGTGCTCACGAAGCTTGAGAGAAAGGGACACAGGTGATCTTCCATGTCCTTCCATCGATATGGAATAGGCAAGCATATTATCAACATATACCACCATGGATTAACAAGATATTCCCAGAATATCAAGTTCAAGAGGCGGGAGAAACAAACAATGCTCGAAACACTTTCTGGGCTCAACGCTCTTAGAAAGATCAATATTAAGAGCACGGGTTCGTGTTGAAGAAGATGCACTGGTAGAATAGATTATCTGGCCCTTCGAAAGAAAAAGAGATGTCACCTGGTTCACATTGTCGATCGGATCACCGGTTACAAAGATAAAGAGATCTTGGATAACGAAAAGATGATAGATCATACCTCAAGCAAAGCTACCAGAGACGAAAAGATGCAATTCCCTCGGCTCAAAGAGAATTTTGCAGATATGGGGTTGAAAAAGATGTGCAGCATGATGGACAGATGATAGACCGCCGTAGTGGCTTGAGAAACTCCGGATTGCCAAAGATGCTTGAATATGCATAGATATGATCACGGTGTACTCAAAATCACAGGAGATAACCGTCACCATTTGGAGGATAGTGGTGATTGCATTTTCCATATTCCACTCATGATAAGTGTCATATAGCTATGCCGCGAACCAAATTACAATCACCAGCATCAGATCGACGTGAGTTATGTACTTAGCCCAAAAGAATTGATGATGAAGTAAAACTCCAAGATTAAGCGCCGGTGACAAAGAATGAGTTAGCATGAACATGCCAATAAAAGGAAGATAGATAATGTTTCACACACGAATGAAAAGGAGTGTGGAAGCACAGATGTATCAAAGAAAAAAATTCCGCATTTTCGGCACTAAAATACCAATAGATGCGCAAAATCACTTATCAGGTAGAGATTAGCAACTGATGCTTTCACCGAATGTGGAGTTGCTAGAAGGAAGGACACCCTTGAGAAGATGGCACCGGTTAACAAGGAGTCAGATAGATCGCGCCGGTTTTCAAAAGCCTGTCAGTATGGAATGTACCAACAGTTGATAACCAAAGGCAGATAAAGATAACATGTTGGATGCAACAGATAGACAAGGAATTACACACACACACACACTTTCTATGGTACTACGGGAACCCAGAACACGTGAATCCTAGTTTGAATTTTGAGAAGAGGATTGAAAACGTTACACTTCCTTACCAGAAAAGGGTGGATGGGTGGGTAAGAAGAAAAGTGGAAGCAGTCCTACTCTCGCGTTTTGTTTTTCCCTAGTATACATAGCTACCAAAAATATTTGCTAGACTGACAACGACCATTTGGCTGAGACCCTGAAGGGCGGGATGGCTCTGATACCAATTGTAACTATCTCGGTGAATTACGCTCTTAGTTACAAGCCTGGATGAGCGGAAATGGTTAAAATAGTACGGTGGGGCCCAAATGCCACTCACAGATAGACCTTTCGGCCGTCCTAACCATTTCCAAACATCGGGACAAGAACGAGCGTGTCGGCGAGCGAAGGGATCAACTACATACACAAATGAGTATGTATGCAAGCCACCATACAACAGTCCTCAGAGCCATTCCATCTAAAAGAAATAGAAATATTGCAACCCATACGGCAAGATCCAAATATCCTAGATAGATATAATAGTTTAGGATATCTCCTCATACATCAAACATCAGAGTATCAGGCGGAAGCGGAAAACAAGATCCGAGTACGGATAAGAAGCAAATCGGCATAAGATGCCCCATAAATAAACACATCCATACGGATCTCATAGATCCCGTTCCGGAATCTCTACGCCGAGTGATCGTTGCCAACATCGTCCGTCTCCTCCACCCAAAGATACATCTTGCGAGTTTACTGTTCATCGAATCAAACAATTTATCGTGTGAGACCCTAGGGTACTCAGCAAGTCTTTATGCCTCTAAAGGGGACACAACCTGGGGTGACGCAATTGCAGCAAAAGATAATACCTAACAATTCTAGGGATACTCGCTAACCATCCGCCTAACCAAAGATAGACGGATGTCCGTGAATTAATAACAACAGTTATAACGGTAATATTAACAGATCCATCCTCCTCCTCGCTTACCAACAAGGAAGTGGACGAACAACCCCCCCCCCCCATCCGTTGGCAGTTTTATTATCCATTCCATGAGCGTTGCACTAATTACTAGTTAGGTACTTAGTCAAATTAAAAGCGGTACTTTAGTTATACTTGTCTATGATCGAAACTGTGCTCCAAGTCGTCCATAACCGCGGACACGGCTTTGAAAGTTTTACCTGAGGGGTGCACAAATAACAACACACTTGATCAACCTCGGAAAAACCAAATCAAAACCACGAGGCATTCACGACAAAGCGATCACGATTCAGAAATATTTCTGTGGGCCACCCCATTAAGCTACCCATGACGAAGTTGGCCGGCTCGAGACGGACTCAAGGTTTTGTGGACGGCTGTAAACGGGAACCCGAAAGTGTGACTGGCTTGTCGATACAGCCAGCGTTCACGGACCTAAAGATGCAGTGCTCCACGCACAATCTTAAATAAAGCAGTAAAGCATGGCATAAGTACAGGATAGTAATAAATCCCCAAACTAATTGTGGCCCCAAGAAATAAGAATGAATCAAGCTCTGTCTCAGGGGGGTTCATAAGCCTCCCGGATGTGGATAGCGCGAATATTCAAGGAACAGGAATCAAGTACTCGGGGTCCTACGGGACACAAGTGAGCAGGAAAAACCAAATAGCAGATATTGCTCACCGGTGCCACTTTCATTAGTTTTCCCATTACTACTCAGGTTAAGTTGTATAGGTACCTCGTTATCCATCAGACACTCACATACCATACACATGCTGTTCTACGACCTGCATGGCTCAAACAACTCCTGTAGTAATGGCTCATGGGATGGAGGAACAAGCTTCAGTGGGGTTTAAAAGTAAAGGCTATGCAGTACTTGGGATTTAGTTTAATGCAATCGCGACTCAATGATGCAAGAATAAGATAGAGGAAATAGGTACTGTATGTATGAAAGCATGTGGTAGTGCTTGCCTGGCAGCTCAGCTGAAGCGAGAGAAGGATCTGGGTAGTGCTCCTGGGTTTCTTGATATATCCCCTGCTCAGCGTCTATTCGAAGAAGAACCAAACAAACAAGGGACAACATAAATAAAGTGCGCAAGCATATGAATAAAATGCGACAAGCAAACAATCATGCCATGATGAATGATGCACAATTTTCATGGCAATAAAGTAGCATGGCATGGGTGAGGGGTGGAATACAAGAATAAAGTCTTTTATTGAGTTTTAATCATATTTTATACTCAAATAAGTTGCTGTATACTTTATATTTATATGATGCATGCTGCAATTCAGAACAAGGAATGCATAAACAGAAAGGTCTCGTCGAGATGATCATTTTAGACATATCATTTGTCAAATTTGGAGTTATAAAACAAAAGTTATTAATTAATTAAGAAAAAGGGCATTTTATTGTAATTTTAATCAACTCAAAAATTAAAGTGTTCAAAATATATTTTGAATGGAAGATTTGAATTCCTCACATTTTTCTGATTTGAAAACATATATCATATGTTTAATTTGGAATTATATTTCAAAAGTTATTTGGAAACAGATTTGAATTTTGAATTTAAAACAAATTTGAAAAGGATTTAAATTAAACAAGCAAGAAAACATTTTGTACTCAAGCAGAACCAGCCATTGGCTGACGGGTGGGCCTTTGCGCTGACTCAAGCAGCAGGTGGAACGCAGAGGCTGCGCAGGCTTCTACCATGAGTTCGGCTAGCCAGAGGCCAAACAGATGGGGCCGGTGGTGAAGCGGACCCCTGCGTGATGGTTGAAGAGCGGGTGCCACGCATGCATGCGGGAGACTGCGGGTTGAGAGAGAATGCTACGGCCCTTTTTGCAAAACGCCAGGAGGCGACAAGTGGGCCTAGAGGAGAGCGGGTTCGAGAATTAAAAAGGGGGGCTAAGTGTAAAGTGGCAACGGCCCTGTACTGTTGTTCTTCTCTGCTCCGAGCGACAGATCGGTGTCCGCCATGTGAGCGCTGCACGCTGCTCGAATCGGGACGCGAGGGTGCTGGCTGGGGTGGTAGCGTCACGGATGGCTACTGAGATGGTAGCAGGAGGCGGGGAGGCCTAGCTAAGCCTCTGCGAGGCGCATCGACTCGCAGACAACTACGGCCGGCTGCAGGCGTTCGAATACTCGGCAGCAGGACGCCTGCAACGACAAAGGAGATGTCCGTTAGAACGAGGTACTCACCCAGGGGAGGTTGATGGTGGTGGATCGGCTTGGGATTCGTCGGAACGACGAGGAAGCAGACGCTCCGGCGATCTAGGGTTTGCAGAGTGCGCGCTGGTGATACCACGTACTGGGGACGCCTCCTCCTCGCAGGCGTGTACTGGGCGATGCAGGGCGAAGCAAAGGGGTCCCCTTGGTCTTCCAGGTCACCTCCTCGGCCTTGGCCGGGCGAGCGACGAGGAGCAGTAGATGGCGACTTCATGGAGCTCAGCGTCGTCGGGAGAGGAAGGAGAGGAAGGCATCGATCCTGGGGTAGATCTGGCGATGTAGAGGAGCCGTGGGGAAGGAGGAAAAGAGAGGGAGAGAGGCGAGGCAGCCGTGGCAGGGTAGATAAGGTGGCTCGGGTGCCCCTTTTCTTTCTACTCTTCGATCACGTGGTCGAGCTGGCTGGGCTGGCTGGGGCTGGTCCAGGGCAGGCAGGTAGGGCTGCCAGGTGGGGACGGCAGGGACGGTGGGGAGGCTTGGGCTGGAGGGGAGTTAGAGTAGAGAGAGAGAGGAGGCTCGGGTTAGGTTAGATGGTTCTCGGGTTAGGTAGATGGGATGGTCTCGGGTTAGGGCTGGTGCTAGAGTTGGGGTAGGAGGGTAGCTCGGCCAGGGGGAGTATGGTGGCTAGGTGGGGCCTGCATGGTAGAGAGAGGGGGAGGGAGGTGTGGGTAGCTAGGGTTAGCTAGAGAGGGGTGGCTCGGGTAGGGTTTTGGAGAGAGGGGGTGAGGTGAGAGAGGTGAGGTTGGGTGTTTTTGACAAGATCAAGCAAGATCAAGTAAAGATCAAACAAGATCTAGTCAAAGGAGTAGAGAGATAAAAAGGTGGTGAGGGTTGTTGGAGTAGATCATGGTGGTGGTAGGGTTTAGAGGTAGAAATAGAGAGAGGGGGTTTAGGGTAGGGCTTAGCTATGATCACTCTGGATTATGCCTGGATGGAGGTGGAAAGGAGAGGAAGGAGAGGTTTTTTAAAGTCAAAGCAAAGGAATAGGGCCAACATGAGATGGTCTCTCAAATATCCATGCTTCACTTGCAAAAATACATGAAAAACCCAAAGGCGGGAAAGATGGTGAGATTTGCATGGCCCATGCATGGGTATTAAATGCCATGAGTTAATCTTGTGAAAACAATAATATTAACATGGCATTATTCTTATGCATTCCCAAAAGATGGGTTAAGGGCCAAGCTAAGGATTTGTAGAAGTAGATCCACCCTATCTCCCATGAGCTAGATTAAATACCAAAAGAAAATAAAATACAAGCTCATGGATAATGGGATGGTGGAATTATAAGGTGGTGAAAGAAAGGGTGGTGGAGTGGAATAAAAGATATGCCCCCAACTCAATTTGGGCATTTAAACAATATATCAATAACCAAATACAATATCAAGAGGCAAATACAATTTACCATGCATATGAGAGAAGAACCAAAACAAAAAGGGTTTTATATGATGCTCAAATGCAAGGTGGCATGATGACATGAGCATGATATAATTATGATGCAACAATTATATATAGGAAGTAGCATATATATAGACTAGTAGCATTGCAATTGTTAGACAATTGGGATGCTACATCACCGTTCTTGGCTCGTACTGCATGTTGTGGGCGGCGAGCTATATGGCGCATTTCGCCACCTGGCCTGTGGCGTCTCTGTTGCTGATGATCTCCGAGAGTGGCACTAGCACCACCACCCGGATGGAATGTTCTTGGAAGTAGTGCTTCAATTTCTTGGCAGCCATGTACACGCCGTACACCAGCTTCTGGTAATGAGGGTAATTCTGCTTCGAGAGTGAGAGTACCTCACTCAGGTAATACACCGGTCGTTGCACTGGCTGCGCCTTTCCTTCTTCCGGCCTCTCCACTGCCAGCACCACACTGACAACCCTGTTGGTTGCTGCGATGTACATCAACATGGCCTCCTTTGCTGCTGGTGCTGCCAGAATAGGTGGTGAGGTGAGCATGCACTTGAGGTCACGGAAGGCTTCATCCACCTGTGATGTCTAGACAAATTTGTCCGTCTTCTTCATGAGTTGGTACAGTGGGAGTGTTGTCTCGCCCAGCCGGCTGATGAACCGACTGAGGGAGGCCAGGCATCCGGTGAACTTCTGGACATCTCGCAAGTTCTTGGGAGGCTGCATGCGCTCAATTGCACCAATCTTCTCCGGTTTCTCTCGATTCCTCGCTCGGATATGAGAAAACCGAGGAGTTGGCCGGCTGGTACGCCGAACACGCACTTCTCCGGGTTCAGCTTCATCTGCAACCGGCGGAGGTTGGTGAACATTTCCTTCAGATCCTCAAGGAGTGTTTGGTGCTCCTTGGTCTTGACCACTACATCATCGACGTAGGCATGTACATTTCTACCGATTTGAGTATGCAAGCCCTTCTGCATGCAGCGCTGGTATGTTTCTTATGCGTTCTTTAGTCCGAACGGCATTGTGGTGTATCAGTAGGCTCCGTAAGGAGTGATGAATGCTGTCTTTATTTGATTAGCGGGGTTCAGCCGGATCTGGTGGTAGCCGGAATCTGGCCCGTCGAAGCGACAACAGCTTGATCGGCCTACAGAATCAATCACTTGGTATATCCTTGGCAAGGCGAATGGATCTTTGGGGCATGCTTTGTTCAGGCTGGTGTAGTCAACACACATGCGCCAAGTCTTGTTCTTCTTTAGCACAAGTACGTGGTTTGCCAGCCATTTCGGGTGGAAAACCTCCATGATGAATCCGGCTGCGAGTAGCCGGGTAATCTCTTCACCAATGGTTCTTCTTTTTTCTTCCGCAAAGTGGCATAGTGACAGTTTGACCGGCTTTGCATCCGGCCTGGCATGTAAAGAGTGCTCGGCGAGCTCCCTCGGAACACCTGGCATTTCCTTGGGGGACCATGCGAAGATATCCGGATTCTCACGGAGGAAGTTGACGAGCGCGCTTTCCTATTTGCTGTCGAGGCCGTCTCCAACTAGGACGAACTTGTCCAGCTCGGCCTCATTCAACATGATCTTTCCCATGCCCTTGGACATCTTGAATTGTGCTTCCCCGGCCGGCTTGGGCTCGCCAGCCGGCATGTCCTTCTGTAGGGCTGCCACGTTCTACATGATTACGCGCTTCTCCTCCACGATGATCATGGCCTCCGCTATCTTGGACCCATCAATGGCGCACTCCACAGACCGTATGTAGAAACTAGCCATGGTGATGACGCCTTTGGGCCCTGGTAGCTTCATATTGAGGTACGCGTAATGTGGTACCGCCATGAACTTGGTGAGCACCGGGCGCCCCAAGATTGCGTGGTATGCGCTGCAGAGGTTGACCACCTCAAACCAGATGGGCTCGCGGCGGAAGTTGTCCTCCGTGCCGAAGATGACGTCTAGCCGGATCTTTCCGATGGGGGAGTGTGACGGTCCTAGGACGACTCCGTGGAAGGAGGTGCTTGACGGCTCCAGCTGCGACTCGCTGATACCGAGCCGGTCGAGCGAGCTGTGGTACAGGAGGTTGATGCTGCTCCCTCCGTCTACGAGGATGCAGGAGAACCTGCAGGAATGCTTCTGGGAGACAATGATAGGATCCAAAACCATCACGTAGGTGCATGGGTGAGGCAGCTCAGCTGGCTGGTCCTTCCGGCTCCATGCAACTTCCTACTCCGACCAGTTGAGATACTAGGGAACGGGAGGAACGATTATGTTCACTTTCGCCTCGCGACGCCTCTTATTGTGCTTGGTCTCCGGCTCCATGGTGAAGATGTGGTAGTTTCCCACCTGGCGAGGGTAGTTGTTGTCATCATCTTCCCTTCGACGCTGGTTATTGCGATCGCCTGGCGGCCCACCGGCTGGAGGAGGCGGCGCCTGTCCAGCCGGTGTGCCGGCAATCTCTGCCATCTTCTTTGTCCAGGTGCACTGGCGTATGTTATGCGTAGCCGGTTTGTTTCCTCCTCTATGGAACTTGCATGGCCCATCAAGCATTGACTCGATGGTGTACTTGGGCCTTGGAGGCCGGTCATCGGGCTTTTGTGTCCGGCTTCCGCCTGTAGCCGGATCCTCCTGCACTGCTGCTACCTGCCTAGAACCGTACTGGTTATCCTGCTGGTCGTCCTTTCTTTTGCCGTGGCGGTTGTCGTGCCACCTGGAATTGTGGCTATTTCTTTCCAGCTGGCGCCGATCTATGGCGACATCGACAATTCTTTTCCCTTGGTCGTCCACCCGGACGGATCTTTTCATTGCCACGTCGGCCGAGGCATACTTGTCCGCGATGCCCATGGTCTGCGCAATGGTTGTGGGCTCCACCCGGCGAAGCTTATGCTTGAGCATAGTGCCGTCTCTGCAACCAATGATGAAGAAGTCAACCGCCTGGTGATCGCATACCCCTCACAGGAGTTGTGCATGCTCATCCATTAGGTGATGTAGGAGCGATCGGATTCATCCGGGCCCTGCACGCAAAGATCGAGCTCGCCGGGTTGGCCTGGGCGCTTATAGGTGCCGGTGAAATTGCGGACAAACGCCTGCTCGAAGTCAATCCACGCGTTGATGCTGTTGTAGGGGAGTCTGTTGAGCCACGTCCTGGCTGAGTCGAGGAGCATGAGAGGGGCGTAGCATACTGCTACCCGGCGGTTGCCGTTTGAGATGCCCATGGTGGTGGTGTAATCCACCAACTAGTCCTCCGGCTTGACCGAGCCGTTGTACTTTGGTGTATCTCTTGGGAGCAAAAATCCCTTTGGAAATGGTTCATTCCGGATAAGCGGTCTGAAACATCTTGGGCCGGCTAGAATTTTTTCCTCCAACGCGCGTGACTGGACCAGTAAGTCGATTTGCGCGTGCGCGTCTTGTTGTTCCTCCAGCTCGAGCAGTCCCAGCCAGCCGGATAGGTGGGACTTGGGTAGCACTTGGCTTTTTCCAGCTTCATCGGCCGGCACACGGTTTTTGCTAGTAATAGCTACCGCGTCACGGACGTTGTGCCCACAGCCTACAGATCCACCACGTGGGTGGTTGCTCTGCCTTGCTCCATTTGGGGAAGATGCCTTGCTACCACCTGCAGCCGGATCCGCCATCCGGCGAGCCGGTTGGGTTCTGCTGTTGCCGGCCATGCTGAGTTCTGCCTCAGCCTGCTGCTTGTTTGTCGTGACCACGAGGAGCTGGACACGTGCCTGCTGATGGAGCAGTTCCTCGCCCTCCAAGTGGCTTAGCTCGCAAGCTGTAGACCGGCTGCACCGCGGGCGTACACGGATCAGCGGCGGGATCCATCTCCGAACCGAGATTTCGGCCTTGTGGCTAGGCCAGGCGGCTGTCGCCAGGCAAGCATGCGAAGCCGTGCATGATGTTGTATTCCCGCATGGTCGCGTTCATCCGCCGTTGGGCGTCTGCTAATTTGCTAGCTTCCTCCAGAAGGTTCTGACGAGTAGTCTCCAGGGTTGCCGCAGTTCCAGCTGGATCCGCCTCGATGGGGGTGATGGGGTTGCGGAGGTGCTCGATGGACGCGTTGAGCAGGTCCTTGTTAGGGAGGCATGAGTTGGTTGCGCGGCCGTCCATGTTGTGCTCCAGAGGTGGCTGACGGTTCTCCATCGAGCCTGCCATCATGACCTCGACGCTGCGAGTGGCAACGCGTGGAGCAGAAAAGCCAGGGGGCGTGCCGAAGATGGTGATGACCTCGCGAGGGAAAGCCTCAGCGATGATGGCGACGTAGACGTGATGCTCCTCGAAGTGCATGATGGAGCCTCCTCTTGGGAAAATCCCCCCAGCGAAGCAGGACGCGTTGTCGAGGACACAGTCGATGGAGCCGTTAGTGGGGATGAGGCCAAAGGCGACTTGCTCACCTGCGACGAGTGGAAGTCCCGTGCGAAAGATGATCCTAGCCGAAGCGTTGTGCCCCATGGTGGGCGCCAACTGTCGTGGTGTGGAACACGGCAGTACCATCGGGGATGGCTTGAAGGGGACAATTTGGATGCTATCGGTGGCTACTCACAACGGGTTGGGCACAGATACTGCAAACATAGCGATGTACCCATGTTCAGAGCCCTCTTAGCGAGGTAAAACTCCTAATCCTGCAAGGATCTACTATCAAAGGGGGCGAATGCCCAATACATATGCTCCTTGAGCTGTTTCCTCAGCTACTTAACTTGTGGTTCTCTAGAAATGCTTCCACTTGTCTCTCTACATAGAACCCTAGCACTAACCCCCCTTATATACTGGTTGAGGAGGTGGTTTACAAAGTGGGTTCTAGGGTTTACTATTTGGATTTGGGCCTTGCAAAGTGGGCTGGTTGGACAGGGCCAAACGGTAGGCCCGGGTCCAGTCAAGCCTCTAGTAAAGGGAAGGACCACACTACAGTGTCCAGTGCCCCTGCTTTACTCGCCAGCCGGCTGTTTATCCGTCAGCCTCTTCTTTATGCGTAAGCCGGAGCTTTCCTCGCCAGCCCTTGCTTTGCTCGTCAGCCTCCAGCGTTGGCACAGTTGTCTGGTACCACCGGCCAGGCCAGCCAGCCTGTCCGGTCAAACGTGCACTCAGCGGGGAACGTCATTCCCACCGTACCATGGCCAGTGGATCCAAGGCGGCCGGCTAGGAGCAGCCTCCCAACCGGTTCTTTTAGCTACCCGGCTAGACGGGCCAGCCGAGGAAACTTGAATGCGGACCAGGTGGGGGATTCCACCCGGCTGTGGTTCCTTGATCTGGGTCCAGACAGCATGAGCTCCTTGGAGCCGGCCGGTTGGTCCCATCTTGGCCTACCTGGGGGTCATCCCCCGACACGCAGCCACCATTGCGGTGGATTAGATGGCCAGAAACTCGTTCGGGTGGGTATTGCCTTCAAATCTGACAGGGAGAATGGGACAAAACTTTGGCAGCCACGCCACCTGTCGTAAGGCAGGCGAGATGGCGGGGAAGAAAATTTCGTATCACAAAGCCATGCTCCCTATCTTAGTTGTGCACTTTGGGTTAGGTACGGCCGCACCCGTAGCCTGTTGGCGGAGCTGCAACAGGTAATCTCGAACCAGCGCCTCGTTCACCATGATAGAATCTCCATGGTGCCCTTCGGCGCACCTATGTGCGGGGTCAGTAGATGACCCCACAGAGACGTGATCTTGTTCTGCAGGTCTCGGGGCATCAGCCCCCAAGTGACCCATGGAATGGTTGTCGGTTCTCCTTCCACCGTCGCGGGGTCCAGCAGCCACCGGCCAGGGGGCGGTGTTCCAGGAACACGGCCTCGAGGCAGGGTTTTGATTGCGCCCTGCGATGGTGGTGGGAGTGCGCTCCGCCCCAGGTTGGAATGTGAACGACCGCGGGAGGACTCCTAATGCAGCCTGATGAACTCCAGTTGCGCGTCAACTTGTCCCTCCATGTCGCATACTCCACCGTCCCAGGAGCTGGTGGGTGCTGGGCTATGGCACTGGCAGCAGCGACTGCTTCCCCCAAAGTTTGGTTCCGAGAGCACTGGGACTAGGGTTGGAGACTAGTACTTGGTGCGATAAGGAGAGTCTCGTCATGAGCTAGGTTCGCTGCTTGATGATCCGGCTCGGGGTCGGCTCCTCTGGCTCTGACCGGTGTGATTTCTCCTAACGACTAGCTCCCTCCAACGGTGTCTCCTAAGCCACCGGGAGATGAACTTCAACGGAGGCGCCTCCTGCATCGCCAGTGAAGGGGTTTTCGATCACGACGCCTCCTGTGTCGCCTGGTGGCGGTACTTCTCGTGCAACGGCACCTCCATCAGCATGCTCACATTCCTCAACCGGCGGGTGCGGTTGTGACGGTAGTGGCAGTGGAGCAGTTTCTCTTGGCCCTGGACGCGGGTCGACGCCTGTGATGGTAGCCCCACACCATTCATGAGGCTTGGCATCCAAGTCCCTAGTCATGGGAAGGGTGTGAGAGCTGGTTCGTGCAGCGGGCGAGTGTACCATGGCAGGTCCGGTCCCGGCGCCAGCACCTCTATTGGGAGCCATGGCTAACAATGGCACAGTCGATGCCGGTGTTGAACATGTAGACAAAAAGGACGTCAATGAAGATGACGATGATGACCATGAATCTCACAAAGCTGTTGACTATGAAGCCGATTGCCGAAGCCAAAAATGCGAGTGCCCCACTACCTGGCGCACCAGATGTCACATCTCGCCTACGCTGACATCGGGGATGTTGGACACCCCCTATTTCTTCGGTTATGGGAACGAAAGTATTCTGGCCTCAATGTTGATGAAGGAACCCGCTGATACGAGCACACAACACATAGAGCACACACAATCATTTTTTACCATGTTCAGGCTGCCATTTGGCTAACAACCCTACGTCCTGCTTTGGTAGATTATCTGGGGTCGATCATGGTATAAGAAGATGATCTCTACGGTGCCAGGGAGCCACTTTCTCTCTTGCTTCTACACTTCTCGGGCTTCCTCTTTCTTTCGTCTCTCACTTTTCTACCTCTCTTCCTTCTCTCCGGCACGGAGGATGATGTCAACTCTCTCTCCCTCTATCTACTCTATAGGAGCTCTCTTACCCTTTGATATCTCAGCTCTCTCTCCACATCTCTTAGAGGACCTTCCTCTTGCTTTTCCTCTAAAAAACCTCCCCTCTTATCCTTTGACTAAGTGCCTCCTTTTATACACCAAGGGGTCACTACAAGGGCCGGTGTGGAGTACTGCCAAGATCATTCCCGGGCTCAATCGCGGTGTGCCACATGGTCTTCAGGAAGACGGGTGCTTCCCGCAACCAATAGATGGCCAGAGGCGGTGCACAAGCGCACTTGATGGCTGAGTGATAGCTCAGGCTCCGAGCTGCCACTCCTATCGGTGCCGCACTGCAGCGGACTAGCGCGTCGCTAGTTCCCAAGGCCGGGCCTGACACGCCTTGTCATGCTTAGTTGACTCCGGTTCTCGGGCCATGTCTGGCCCAGGAGAAGTGTTACCATGGTCCTTCCGGGGCTTAGTCGAGGCCGCTCCTTTGCCTTGCTACCCCTAATCATGCCTTTGCCCTCCTTCCAGGCAGCCCTCGGAAGGAGGGGTCGGGCTGCCTCGTCGTGTAGCATTCGTCTCATCCATAGGCACCTACATCATAGCTGATACTTAGTCCTCATAGGCTCATCATGTCAAGACCATACCTGTTTGGAGCACATGGTGCTCCTATCCTTGTGATTCCCTTGTCAATTAGGACATGCATTCACTGAGTCGCTGACCGGTGGGTCCTATCCCACGCGCCTATCCCACGCGCTACGGCACAATACGAGGGACCCCCAGTGTTATTACACCGACAGTGTGGCCAGTCCATGTGTTTGTGGGTCTCCAGGGAACATTGCAATATATAACATAGCCAAGGCAGAGTGGCATGACCCGACGAAATCCTCCACCTCCGACACTCTATCCTAGAGAATCACCAAAGTATACCCCCATGTGTGGTCAATCCAGAAGTCCATATCAGCACCCCACAAAGTGTCCATCAAAGTAGTCATCTGAGACTTAAGACGTCGAGACTCATCCATCGCGCTTAAGGGGATAACTAGAAAATACAAAAATATCAGTCTACATCACACTAGAAAAAATTGGAACTCGGGGGCTTTATGAGGAGCTCTCATAGCATACTCTTTCTCACCCTTGAAATGTCGTCAAGCCGATACACCTCACGCTCCATGGCCTTCCTCGACTTGGAGAGGGACATGTCCACCTAGGACTTTATAACCCGAAGTTCACCTTGCAACTACTTGATACGGTGGAGCTTATGGGCATACAATGGAGGATTGATATATGAGGTGATAGTGGTAACATTTACATGCACATTATTCTATGGTTTTGAAAACTGCTGACCTGAAGGAAAAGGAGTAGTCGGAGGAACTAGATCAGATGATGGACCAGTCAAATCAAATACATTCTAAAGGAACAAAAGGCAAGAAAAAATCAGCAAGCTAGAGTCAGCAGACACACTTAATGTTCAAACTTAGCGAAAGATTCAAGCATACAAAATATCAGTGTTTTCTGACGCCCAGACTAGAAAACTATACACACGATGTAATCCAATATATATAGTTCAACCTAAAAAACTAAGGCTAAAATACTAAATAGCAGCAGTGGCGCTAGTAGAGGGGGCAATAGTCGAAGTTTTTGCAGAAGGAGCAGCAGTCTTTCTTACTCAGCAATTTCAAGGAGCTTCCTAGAGAGCTTCTTGATTTTCTTAAAGTATGGCTCGTGGTCGACATCTTTTCCTTTGTCGGTGACTAGGATCGAGGATCTAACCTTATCCCAGTCGACCTTCTCGCCATGCGCCATGGCCAAGGCCAAGGCCATTGCACTCTCCGCTCTGCTCTTTGCTTCGATCAATCCATAGCTAGTGAGGGGGTTTGGTTCAGCGTTGAAGACCTTACTGAGGATGTTGAGGTCCGACAAAACATCATTATCGAGGAAGATCTCCACGTGAAAGCGCTTGAAGGCACGGCGAGAGCGGGTCAAGATATTCTGGCAGCAAATGTTGTTCCCCTCCAAAACACTCAGGGAATCTGATAAAGGCTCAACTCGTTGATCCCCTGCCAGCGCTAGAGAGAAATTGGTGATATGTGCAGAAAGGAAGAAAGGACAGTAAATCACGAGCCAAGGTGCATGTGAAAAACATTGGATTTCATGTCAGAACAGGTGACTTACTTGTCAAGGAGGAGTTCAGGTCTTCAAACCTCTTCCGAAGTTTCTCATCTCGTCTCGCTGCAACATTAGCTTCGTCTTCACGTTTCTTCGCCTTGGCTTTGTCTGCTATCTGGGATATTTCGAGCTCCTTTTCAGTGGCCTTCGGTTTATTAGCTTCAAGGTCATCCACACACTTCGGGGCAACTTCACGGATAACCTCATATTCATCAGCGGAAGCTGTAGTAGATGACGAAGATTATTCAAAGAAAAATCACTAGACGATGATATTCAAAGAGGGTAGAAGACAAAGAATAAAAACCCTTGGTGGAAGAAGCATCATGTTGAATCCTGATAAAACGAGCGGCCATCTTGACCATCTCATGCATTATCGGCTGACGAAAATAAAGACACCATCAAACACTTGGGGGTTGCGTAGTAAAGCAAGACATGATGAATAAAGAAGAGGAAACTTATGTTCGTCATGTCAGGCTCAACCCGGTTTTTTGATAGGACCACACCTTTGTCGGCATTCTTTTTTTATTCCGGGAAGGAGATTTAGGCGTCACCACAAGGTCGTTTGGGATCATATCACCCGCTGTTTCTTCTTGTGGGTTGGCTGGTTCCGTCACTGTTGTCGGTGACTTGGCGGTAGCATCCGTCCCATCGAATTTGTCAACGACATGCGACTTTGGGTGAAGTTTTTTCTCCTCGTCAGCACATCATGAGTAACCACAATTAAAGAAATAATAAAATGTCATAAGCAAAAAGGAAGGAATTAAACTTACTAGTCGATGTTCTGCGCAAACCGAAAAAGTGCCCTTCTTCTAGGAGGAGCCATCCTTAGTGGTTGAATCATCGGTGGATTTGTAGCACTCAAACCGTCAAAGTCTTCAATCTCTTGGACGTCCACCTAGTTGCGTTTGATTTTCCCTAACTAGCTACAACCTTGAAATCATGAGAATTAAAAGAAGGGAAAACTTTGGTTGGAGTGCATGAGGAATGGGAGATAGAGTTTTCTTTGTTTTCCTCATTATCTCCCACAATCCTAGTGTCGGTGTCTCCCTCGGATTCAGCAGCTGGTTCAGGGACCTTGCCAGCTTCATGCAATGGAGGAAGGGAGTCCAAGTGTTCTTGATTCTACACAAACATAAATACAAAAACGACATAAGGAAAACACATATTAAAGGACTAAGAACCCGGGAAATAGTAAACAAGAGACAAAGACTTGCATCGGGTACAAGGTTCTTCTTTCCAAACGGTTTAACCCCACATTTAGATGGAATTGAGTCATGTTTGGTGAGCTTGGTGAAAGATGTGAACTTTCCATCCAAGGATGTGAGCTTTATCACTCCTTTGGTGGTTTCGAAGGGGGCCAGACCAATTAGTTGGCCCTCGAATTTCTCCTCCTCGGTATAGAACCACTTGTTCCGCCAATCTTGGACATAGTCCACCATTTTAAGGTCGAATTAATCCATATCAGAATGGACATGGATTATGGCACCCGCAACATCGTAGATAGAGGTTTTGGTCATGCTCCTCTTCACCGCAAATAGGCGTTTCTAAAGGCCCCATTGGGGATGGATACCAAGGAAACTCTCATAGAGCGTGATGAAGATAGAAATGTGGAGAATAGAATTGGGCGTGAGATGGTAGACCCACACGCCGTACACAAAGGGAAGACCACGAAGGAGATGAACATTACCCACCATCCCTCCTCGGGTATGGGCACGGCCTTGTCGCCAGGAAACTTGAAATAACCCTCCGTCAAGAGTTCGGCCTTCCGGGCCTCGTGCACCTCTCTCTGCGTGCACTTCGAGGGAGTCCATCCAATGATACGTGGCTTGGCCTCTGTTTCATCGGTGGCGGAACCAGCACCATTGGCCCTCCCCATGGCGATGGAGGCATAGGCGTGAGCACGTAGGTAATATATAAAGAAAGGTAGCAACAGTAGCACTAGAATAGATGTGGCGCAAGGAGGAAGAAGGACAACGGTGGAGGAAAGGGTGAGTAGTCAAAAATCCCCCCGACACTTATAACATACCCCTGGCAGTCTAGATCCATTGGATCTAGAAGACATTTTGTCAGGATGAAACCTATGGGTAACACATTTTCACAGATAAATGAAGAGTCAGCCGTAATGAGAATTAATTACCGCGGTAACTTCGGGAGAAAATTGCGTGGTGCCTCGATTCCCGTGCGACGTGGGGTCGTGCGGTCAAACCCACCGCTGACACAACCCCCACGTGTCGTTAGCCTGCATCATGGGCCCACCACTGAAACATCACATTGGGAGCTCTACAACTTAACTCAAGCACGCCATCCTCGTTAGCAATGATGTCATGAGCTTCAGGTGTACCAGTAAATGACTCGATGAAAAAATGTAGATTCAAGGCCCGAGTCAGGAATTTCCTCGAGATGATAAAGACTCGAGCCTATGCTCGGACGTAAGCATTCGAATATATCCTTATGGGATACTCCCATGGAAAGCGCTGACAGTGCACCCGATAATATTTGGTGATTCAAGGAAAAGAAGACCTGAGTCGAGGCTCTCCTCAGATGAGAAAGCCTTGAGACTCCACTCGGACGCAAGCATTCGAACATAGCCCCGGGGGCTACTCCCATCGGGAGCACTGACTATGCACCCGGAGGAAAAAAACGAGTCCTCCTATGAGGTCAACAACAAAGCTCATGAACACAAAGTTTTAGCCTACACTTGAATACGAATATTCGAATGTTTCCTCGGGGGCTACTCCCATCGGGAGCACTGGCCGCACACTCGTTATAAAAAATCAAAAAACCTCCTACGGAGACGATAAGATAAAAAACCTATGAGCATTACCTAACTGTATCCTCAAACAGTTACTACCATCGGGAGCGTTAAAACAGTGCACCTGATAAAATGACAACAAGATGGCAACTTCAGCAACTCGAATAGCCAAACCAGGTAGCCGATAAAAAATAAAAAATTCTCGGACCGTTTCCACCGCGTAACATGTCTGAATGTCGTGTCTATCGACATGAAGGTAAGACCCAGGATCCATCCTGTGAGGCCTTGTAATCACACATGAATGCGCACTACTAGTAATTTTTTGTATCCATGATATGATGTAAAATTCCGACAGAAATAGAATTCAATACTTGATAAGATCTCAACGGCTCGAACTGACTTACACCGATATATATCTGGTTCGAGTTCGGGGACTTGATCTTGACATAGGTTCATGATGTTTTTGCCTAAGAGCAATTAACAGGTTCCCGATCCGTCGGATGCACCAGGCTCGTTATACTGAAATCCCTATAACAAAAATGCTTAATTCACAATTTTTTTACTCGAAAGAATCTTTGGGTTTATTGCTAAATTGTCTTTGAAACTCAACCCGAATCTATGATTCGTATGGATTCTTGGGGGATACAGACATGGTACGACTTATTTGGCTCCCATGATTGGTATACCTGGTATGTATCCGAACTATGTCCCATGATGCCCACAAGGAACAAAGACTCATCGAAGCATCCGAAGCCCAAGAACCAGACGTTTTGATCAAGGCAGAAGTAAACCAACATAGTCTACTTCTAACTATTAAATGATCCGTCCTAACTCTAAGCCCTAGCCTCTCATATAAAGGTTGGGAGGAGCCAACAGAGAGTGAACCATAGCTTTGAGTGAAACACAACCCGTCGTGAGTTAGATTGCATCTAGAGAATCGACAACCTTGTAATCATCTTCTTCAATAATGAGAAAAGACATCGACTCCCTTTTTTCTGACAGGCTAACGAAATCACAAGCGCTCTCTTTCCACGAAACCCTAAGTCCGTAACCATGGGCATTACTGAGGTTACCCCTCGATAGTCGTACCCAGCATCGTAGGACGATGGGCCGCACGCGTGCCATGGGCCTGCCGTTAGTGTAAACACTTTGTGATAGTCGTCCTAGAGGCGACAATGCTCCGCACCCGCCTGGTGACGGGACCCACCTGGAGCCAACATGGCGTTGTGAGCCCATGCCAGGTGCGGTTTGTCGTGGACATGGGGCCCGCTCAATGTCGATGTGGCGTTGTGAGCCCATGCCGTCCTAGGTTTCTAGTACATGTAAGGCCTTCCCAGCACATACGTGGTGCCGTAGCCTCAACCAGTATGCTGGATCCCGCAGTCAGAGAGTCCGTCTGACATCGTAGAGTGCATACATGCGCTTGTTCTTGTGGTGAGGTCATACAATGGGTCCCGTCAATAGAAGAGCTGGCGTCTTAGATGGTAGACGTCTATGGGTTCACATGTATGTCTACGGTCTACATCATAGCTCCATCCCTCGCCATCCAACCATTCTTGCAGAAGCAGCCAAGCTTCTAGTGTTATGTTTCAAGGTACACCACGGTGGGGCCTAGGTACGTAGAACCTCGGCACCACGAGTAGTGTTTATCCTATAAATGACTCATCTGTCTCCGTGCTTGCTCGCATTGATTTAGTTGGTTCAGTTTACCTTGGCTACACATCATGCTAGATGAGACACCGCCTGCTCCCCAAATGACGGATTTGCGGTATCTGACGTGTTTGGGTTGATGGCATGCTACTCTATCTCACCGCGGCAATCAGAGTATAGGTTTGTTCCAGTATAGGTATGACGTAAAGATGGCCAATGAAGCACGTCTACGGACTTTGAGTCGGTGGCAAGTCCTCTCACTGGAGTCCGCTTCATGGTGAAGCTATGTCTTCCAGTGTAGGCATGCGTGGGAATTGCGTACGCGAGGAGAAGCGGCCACCACGATGACGGAGAGAAGGGCTGCCTTCGGTGGCATGTTCTCTCTCCATGACGTCCACGAGTACCGCATCGACGTCCAGTAGGAGGAGCAGCGACCGGGGTCATGGTGAGAAAGGCAACATCGTACACGTCAAGAATGTCAAGAAGGCTCCGTGGCGGATCGACATCCTCCCACTATGACGTATGCGTGAGCCGCGTCCATTGGAAGAAGTGGCTGCCATCCCAACAACGAGGCCAGTGCTGATGGCGATAAGGAGAAGCGGCTGGCACACGACGATGAAGCTTGCACCAATGGGGAGAAGGACCAATGTCGATGTCATGTCTTTCTGCTACAACGTCTATGAAAAGCGCATCGCCGGGGTGAAGACGACGACGCGAATGCCACGTGGACAAGGGGTAGTACAGGATTTAGTTAGTCATAGGGCCTTTTGGCCGGTAGTTAGGAGTAGAATGGCGATGTCTAGGTCGGTAGGTTTAAATTAGATAGATGCTAATTAGGTTTGCAATATGTACAAATAAATTATAGAAAATATCTATTATGAAAGTTATTAATGTTTCGTGTGAGTATCGCTTCCTACTGACTCTGATGCCTCCATGTCTTTTTCTTCTTCAAATACAATCTTTATTTTTTAGGCATTTACTTTTCTCATTGCAATGTGTACAAGAATATATTAAAAATATCTATTACGAAAGTCATTACTGTCTCATGCAAGTAAGGCTTCCTATAGACACTGATGCCTATTACATGTTTCCTTATTCCAATATTTTTTAAATTTTTGCACATTTACTTTTTTCATTGCCTTCTACTTTCGTGCTAAACAAAGTATTTTTGTCTATGTTCGCATGCATCTAGGTTTTACGAAGTTCAAGGAAGTCGTCTGCACACAAGACCCTTTCTCGGCTCTCTAGTATATGTAGATTGTTAGATAGGGTTGTAGGATTAGTCGTTAGTGTCCGTAATTCCATGTGTGTATTTTTCGCTTTAATTTTTTCACCTTTACTTCCACGTCTTAGTGTTCTGCACTATATTCATGTATGCTTGCATCTTTTCACTAAAAAATGCTTACCATGTCGTGTGTTTCGATTCTTGATTGTCCGCATCCACGATAATTTACACATGCGAGCTGCCACCTTAGCATCATAGACTATAGGTGTAAGCGCTCTTTCGCGGCAACATGGCCACTAAAAGCTATTGTTGCAGTGTAGACTGTAGCTTTCCATGGTTTCTCACGGTAGAGAGGATGGCTGACAGCGTAGGTGACCCCACTGGCGGCATAGACTGTAGCAGGCAGCGACTTATCATGATCCTTTTTGTCAAAGGAAACTATGGATGCATGCTGGTTCTCGAAGAGAGGAAGTACTATGGGTCCCATAAATAGGTGATTCAACTCTTTGCTTTGAGTAGAAGACGTCGCTTCGCCAGTCATGTCGTGGGAACTGGACGCATGTGAACTTGTCTCTAGAAATGGCTCTTATAGCATCCGCGGTTTAATGTGCTATAAGCCTAGAAGATTAGTCCCACCTCGATAACTTAGAGCAGTTTTAACAAGCTTATACACCTAGCAATGAAGTTCGGACAGCCAGATTTGAGGCTTAACTTAGGAACTCTAGTCCCTATACCTTAGGAACTCTAGTCCCTATCGGGAGGCCTCATATATGGCTTTTATCTTGCATTTATTTTTCATCGACCTGTTGTTTAACCTCTTTCCTAATAGTCGTGCCCCGGGGGCATAGATAAAATACTAGTATGAATAATGTCTTCTATGTTCATGCAATGGAAAGTAATGGTTTGTTCTTATTAAATCTCATTAGTAGTGATTCTCACATCCATAGCATTGATGCCAAAAGAGGTAAACTTAGTGATGATAATACCATGTACATGTAGCATTGCTGTCTCGGTCATATCGGTGTTAAGCACATGAAGAAGCTCCATTCTAATGGACTCTTGGAGTCAATATATTTTGAATCTCTTGATAGATGTGAACCATGCCTTATGGGAAAGATGACCAAAACTGCATTTCTAGTATGATGGAACGGGCGGCAGACTTATTGGGAATCATACATCCTGACGTCGATGGACCGATGAGCATCTTACACACAATGGATATTGTTACTTCGTAACCTTCAATGATGATTTAAGTACACATGGGTTTATTTACTTAATGAAACCCAAAGTATGAAACATTTGAAAATCTCAATGAATTCCAGGATGAAGTAGAAAATCAAGCACCTTCGATCTGACCGAGGAGGTGAGTATTTGAGTTCTGAGTTTGGCATGCATCTCAAGACTTGTGGGATTGTACCACAACTTACGCCACATGGAACACCATAGTGTAATGGTGTGTAAGAACGACGTAATCGCACTCTACTAGATAGTGTGCAGTATATGATGTCTCTTACTAACTTACCGTTATCATTTTGGGGGTATGCTTTAGAAACAGCTGCATTTTGGCGGTATGCTTTAGATATGGCATGGCAAGAAACCTAAGTTGTCTTTCCTGAAAGTTTGGGGTTGTGAAGCTTATGTTAAGAGACTACAACCTGATAAACTATAACCAAAAGAGGTGAAATGTATCTTTGTAGGGTATCCAAACTATTGGGTACACCTTCTACAACCAAACCGAGGGCAAAACGTGTGTCGCCCATAATGGTACCTTTCTCGAGAAAGAGTTTCTCCCTAAAGGTGTTAGTGGGATGGAAATAGATCTTGATGATATTGTTGACCCTTCTCTCGAAATACCGAGTAGTGCAATTGAAGATGTTCTAGAACTATCCCTCAATAGTTGGAGAGGTAGAAAATGATGATGATCATAACATTCACATTGAGGCACCTACTCAATGTCGTAGGTCTACAAGAACCCGTACTGCTCCTAAGTGAAGGAGATATGCCCTAGAGGCAAATAATAAAAGTGCTTTATTGTCATATATCATTAGTTCATAATAGTTTTTCATATCATGCTATAACTATATCAAGCGAATACATTGATACATGTGTGATGTATAAACAAACCCAGGTCCCTAGTAGCCTCTATTCAACTAGTTCACTGGGCAACTGATGATCAAGGTTTCTTGATCATGGTGCTAAAGAAAGCCAACTGACAATGAAATCATATCATCTGGAATGATGTGATGGACATTTCCCACCGATGATTGTTGCAACATGATCATGTCACTTAGTTCACATTGCAATTGTCAGAAACAGAGTGTCGTAATCCTTATACCATGAGATCATATCAATCTCTATTACCGGAGGATTGGTTTGACTACATCAACCGTCATTCATAACTGAAGATCATAAAGGTGCATGTTGGGTGTCCGAAGGAGCATGTAGAGGCATTATGCATCAAGATCGGGATTTGTTCTCCTAGTTACGAGAAGATACAACTAGGCCCACTCGGTGAATTACATCCATGTTGCGCAACACATGACTAGGTAATGGGGATGGAATTTCACGGGAACGAGTAAAACAGTACTTGTTGGGAACAAGATTGAACATGGTATCGTGATACCAATGATCAGATCTTGGACAAGTCTTATATCATGTAACAAAGGGAATTAGACATATTGCTTAGGTTCGACACGATGGTGATTCGTGGAGTGCATAGGGGCCAACATGGGCATCTCGGTCCCATTGTTGATCATTGATATAGATCATGTCTATAGCATCCCCGGACCATATGGAAACATTCTTAAGGGTGATACAACGCTTGGAGATCCTCTTTCGAGATGGAATCACAGAAGAGAGAGAACTCTGAATTGTTCCGTAGAGATCTCAAGTTGTTCGGAGAAAGTAGGAAAGAAAAAGGCTGAAAGGTGTTTCGGATAAATGACAATTTATAATATAAATTTATTATATGTTAATATTATGAATTAACTTATACTAAATAATATGTAAATTCAAATTTATAAAGTGACTTTCTCATTAGGCCAAAATCCCAGAGGAAATTGGCCTAGAAGAAAGCCTCAAGAAAAAACAGAAAAAACAGTAGCTAAAGGTAGACTGGCCCGTTTTGACCGGCCCATTGCGAAAGGAGGGCGGACAGTGCTACGTGTCACGCAGGGTAGTAGCCAGCCGGCCGCAGCGCGTGGGCCACAGCCTCCCAACCCAACCGATCAGGGGCAGCGCTAGGCGCCAATGGGCTGAGATGGCCCACCTGGCCGCGCACGTGGGCCACCGCGCCGTCCGACCGCCTTTGGTCCACTATGGCCGCCTAGGCTGTGTGCTTCCGAGCTAGCCCACCCGAGGTGGCCTCGCCAGGCCACCGCCTGGCCATAGTGGTGGGCCGCGTGCACAGGTAAGCCCACACGGGGTCGCCTGGCCCTGGGCAGGCCGCCACCTACATTTGCTGATAGCCGCTTAGTTGGGCCCCTGTGGCCCTGCCGGCTGGCACCTCTTTTTTGCCCCCTTTTCTTTTATGTTTAATCCACATGGGGAACCTAAAGGGAAGGGTACACCTCCGTTCCCATATATAAAAGGGTGCCCATGGTATGACTAAAACACACCAATAAGATATTCTCTTCGGCTAGAATATCCCCCTCTCTCTCAGTTGCCTTTGTCGTGGCATGGTCTCATGTAAGGACTGTACGCGCAAAATCAACGCATCTGTGGAATGCCATTGTGTTACAGGGATTCCACTAGGAGGTCTACTTACACAACCTCGACATGGATCAAGAAGTTCAGGAATTGTTGTATTGCATCGTATGTGTGTGATAACTCGGGGGAGCTGCACTTGTAGCAACCGAGCTATCGTGCAAGGACCTGGAAAAGGGGTGACGTGCGAGGAGCTTCGTGACCTTGAGGTCGCACGGGTACGACTACATCATCCATGCTCCTGCATGAGCATAACGCTCTCTCGGTCTTCAAGGGTATGTTACCGCTGTCTTCCTCCGTGACTATATTACTTCTAGATAGATCTTTGGGCATTCTAGGTGTTCCGCGTAGTAATTTTTTTGTTATTTGCTGCAGAAACCCTACACTGAGTGGTATGGTAATCTTGTTAAAATAGTCATGTTAGTTGAACGAGACAAACTTGCAAACTACAAGGAAGTAATGGAAGCCCCTGAGTCCGAGAAATGGCTTAAAGGTGTGAAATCTGAGATAGGATCCATGTATGATAACCACGTATAGATTTTGGTGCATATTTCCAATAGCTGCAAGGTTGTTGACAACAAATAGTGTTTTAAGAAAAACACAGATGTTGATGATAATGTGACCCTCTATAAAGCTCGACTTGTTGTGAAGGGTTTTCAGCAAATTCAAGGAGTTGACTATGATGTGACATTCTCACTCGTAGCGAAGCTCAAGTCCATTAGGATTTTAATAGAAATTGTTGCGTATTTCGATTATGAGATATGGTAGATGGATGTTAAAACTATGTTCCTAAATGTCAACATTGAGGAAGAGTTGTATATGATACAGTCACAATGTCTTATCGATCAGGATGATCAGAATGGCAGTCTCGTAGCGAAGCTCAAGTCTATCAGGATGCTGGAAAGTTATGCAAAATTCAGCGTTACATTTATGGGTTGAAGCAAGCATCTCAGAGCTAGAATCTATGCTTTGATGAAGTGATAAAAGGTTTTGGATTTTTCCAGAATGAATAAGAATCCTGCATTTACAAGAAAGTGAGTGGGTTCTTATTAACGTTCCTAGTATTGTATGTGGATGACATATTAGTAATCGGAAATGGTGTGAATCTTCTAAAGAGTGTAAAAGATTATTTAAACAATACATTTTCTATGAAGGACTTCGGTGAAGCTTCTTACATATCAGACATTAAAATCTATAGAAATAGACCCAAACGCTTATTAGCATTAAGTCAGAGTATTTACCTAGATAAGGTTCTTAAGAGGTTCAGAATGGATCAGACGAAGAAAGGGTTCTTGCCTATGGTGAAAGGTAAACCATTGAGTTTGACTCTGTGTCCACCAATGACTCATGATAATGAAGTGATGTTTAACATCCCCTATGCTTGTTTCATTGGTTCTATTATGTATGCCATGCTAAGTACCCGACCTGATGTCGCCCTCGCTCTTAGCTTGATGAGCCGGTTTCAAAGTAATCCTAGAATGGATCATTGTACATCATTTAAGTATACCCCTGAAGTATCTTAGGAGAACCAATGATATGTTTATAGTCTATGGAGGATGTGAAGAGCAACTTGGTGTAAATGGTTATGTCGATGCATGTTTTGGTAGTGATACATATGACTTGAAATCTCAAATGCAGTATGTGTTTATGGTGAATGGAGGAACTGTGAGCTGGAGGAGTGCAAAGCAAGCCATAGTACCTCAATCTACAATGGTGTCAGAATATATAGCTGCTTCGTAAGAAGAGAATGAATTTGTCTGGCTAAGCAAGTCCGTCATTGAACTGGGTGTGTTTCCAAGCATGCAAGACCCTATGATCATCTATTGCAATAACACAGGGGACATTGCGAATGCGAAGATCAAATGTTCCACTCTACTGCCAAGAATATACTCCGACATTACCATGTGATAAGGCACTTTGTCAAGGATGGTGATATAAAATTTGAAAAGTACATACAGATCTGGATGTTGCAGACCCCTTGATGAAGCCTCTTCCACAAGAAAAACATGATCAACACCAAGAAGCGATTGGTCTTATTTTTTCCCAAATGTAAACTAGTTTATTTATAGTCTAGTGAAATTGGGAGATTGTTGAAGATATTCCCTAGAGGAAACTAATAAAGGTGTTTTTACTTCATATCTCAAATGTTCATAATAAGCTTTTTTCCATTCTATAACTGTATGAAGAAACATTAGTACATGTGTGCAACGTAAACAAGCCCCTAGTAACCTCTGGTTAACTAGCCTACTGGTCCACTAATGATCAAGGTTTCATGATCATGGAAATTTCTGACATTGACAATGGGATCATGTCATTAGGTGAATGATGGGATGGACACACACCCAACATAAGTACTATAATGAGATCTAGTCACAAAGTTCAATATTGTGATAACTAGGAAAGCATAGTAACCTAATACTTTTACCGTTATATCATATCTAATCACTAACTCTAGAGGTGGATTTGACGACATCAATCGTCACACCATAAAAAGGTGATCATAAAGGTGTCTCTCTAACATTCTGAAGGAATAGATTGAGGCGTATGGATCAAGATAGGGATCTTCCATCCACGTGACAGATGGATACTCTAGGCCCACTCGGTGAGATTCTACATATGAAGCTTACAAGCATGTGACTAGGTCACGGGAATGTAATATCCCAAAATGAGTAAATGTGTTTGACGGTAGCCAAGGGATTGGGAATCTATGTTTAATATTCAACCGATAAATTTAATTTGTGGAATGCATAGGAAAAATCATGGGTTTCGAGATTCTATTGTTGTTCATTGATCGGAAAGGTGTCTCGATCATGTTTGTGCATTCTCGAACCGTAGGTTGGCACGCTTAAGGGTATATGACACTTAGGGTTTGATTCGAGATTGTTGGAGAATTGAGAGGGATCTCTGAAATTGATCTAGAGAGATGTTGGAAAGGTTCCAAATTTGATGAATTCTTCGGAGACTAAATATTATGTTTTAGTATTTAATTAAAATAATTAAATATTAAAATATATCGATTAACCCTAATGGGCCACCACCGTGGTAGCCCGCACAACCCATGGGGACTGGAGGCCCGAGAGGGGGCCGCTTGGAGGGGCGGTGGTGGTGCCCTAGGGTGGCCGCACCCCGGGTGGATGTGCCCTAGCTGGCAGCTCCCCCTTGGCCTATATAAAGGAGGGGAACCCATCCCCTCATTCATCACATTGGAATTTGCCTCTTTCCACTCCCCCTAAAGGCCCAAATAGAGAACTCGAGTAGCCTACGGACTCTCGATTGCTTGAGGAACAAGACAGAAAGAGAAGAAGAAGGGGAAAACCCTAACCTGTAACCGACTCGACCTGCTACCCGAGACCTAGCCTATCTATATAAAGGCTAGGAGGCGGCGGCGAGGAGGACACACGTAACCCTAGTTTCCACAACCCTCGCCAGATTGCATCTACGCACCATTGTAATCTTCGATTTCTCTGTTAATTCCACAAGCAGACAAGACGGAGTAGGGACCTCTACGAGGCCGATTGATGCTTCCAGCGCTCCCTCCTTCTCCAAAATCCAAGTCCATAATAATGGGCATTGATGAGTTAAACCCTCGTCAATTGGCGCCGTCTATGGGAATTGGGAGTGCTGATGTTGCGGCTTCTTCGGCCCCATCAACTGCGATCTACAACTCCGCAACAACGGAGATTCACCAGCTCTTCAGCGTGTTCGACTTCACCGTCCACACGCCGGCCACTCGCCTGGCTTTCGAGTCCGTGGGCGACGGGATCAGCTTGGCGATCGGGAGCTTCCACTTCCAAGTTGGCCAGATGGGCACGCTTCGCATGCCAGACCAGCCGACGGCACCATCGATTGCTCCAGGATCGTGGTTCCCTCCGCTGATCGGCACCCTCAGTAAGGTCAATGCTTCGATAACAGTCGAGAATACGGTCAGCGACAGTAGTCGCGAATCTGATCCGGGCAATATGGCAACTGAATATGGAGCCTACGGTTCCGGATCTGGAAGTTGTGGGAGCAGCAGCTTCCCCAACCAATTCATGTGCGCCGTCATCAACGCGGACGACTCCTCCGCCAATCGCGACAACATGGGCAACGGTGGCTATGGAGCCGACCCGCCAAACGGCGTCATACCCAATGGTGGACCACCCAATGGCGGCCCTACCAACAGTGCCCCCATCAATAACGGAGGGGCAGCCAAACCCCCCACCATGGTGAACGAGCAAACCGGCGAACGCATCGTGATCAGGGTCAACGATCTCGAGTGGGCCTGCTGCCGAGAAGCCCTACGAGGCCACCCTCTGCCTTTCGGCTCCCCACAAGAACTACGGATGGGTTACCATTGGCTCCTGAAGGAGGAATACAAACGCCAACTACAAATAGTCACGCAACTCGAGGCGCATAAAAAGGCGGCAGACGAATCGAGCCTCCGACGGGCTGGGCTCTCCTCCCACGGAGGATCCTCCTCCAAGTGCAACGAGTACGTCGCTAACAAGAGGCGATCTCGACTGGCCCACCTCACCGAGCAAGAGCGTGTAAAAGCCGCAAAGGTCCTCGACTTCGGCTCCATGACGGTGGATATGCGTGGCAACGTGCTTCCAAAAACACCACAAGCCGCGGTAACGGCAGCCACCATGTACCTCCTCAACAACCAGCCGCCAGCTGGAGACCCTCGAGCTGCCATGCACTGATCTACGATCACAAGCTTGGGGTTAATCGAAGCTGCTCTCGACAAAGAGCCCGTACCGGAGCCGAAGAAAGGCAAGGCTCTGGCAAAACACTATTCCTTGCCCTCATCCAGCGACGACAGTCACGACCTGTCTCGACGACGCCGCTCACGGCGACACGACCACGACTACGACTACGACGCGCGTGTTGACATCACGCAACGCAAAATCGACAAATCAAGGGCGCGACGTGCCCGATCGACTGACTCAGAAGATGAGGTTGTGGAGCTCTTTGGTGCTAGATGCTTCAGTAGGGCCATTAGGCAAAAGCGAATGCCCAAGGGGTTTAAGCTCCCATTAGAGAACCCAAAGTTTGACGGTCTGCAGGACCCGAAAATCTGGTTAGAGGACCATATCTCCTCCGTCATGCTCCACGGCGGAAGTCGAAGCACGGCCATGCAATGCCTGCACCTACAACTATAGGGCGCCACCCGTGCATGGCTCAACAACCTCCCACGCGGATCCATTCGCAGTTGGGAAGAGCTGCTGTACAACTTTGTGCGCAACTTCAAGGGCACCTACAAAAGGCCCGCGTCAATCGAAGAGCTGAGGTGCTGCCAGCAAAGGTCGGGTAAATCACTGCGCTCATACATCCAGAGGTGGTCCATCATCAAAAACTCCGCAGAAAATATCTCGGAAGACCGCGCAATCGACGCATTCAACAGCGACGTTCGTTGCATAGAGCTCAGGGAGGAGCTGGGCCGCTCGAAGCCCAAAACCATCGACCACCTGATGGAAATTGCGAATCGGCGGGCTGATGGAGAAGATTCGGTGAAGAATCGCGTTTACTCTGACGAGGAAGCAGAACTCGAGCGCAGACGCGACCGCCGAAGGAAACGTCAAATGCGCATCTACGATGACCGTGACGACGTCAATATGGTCATATCTGGCTACGTCAACAGACGCGACGATAACCGCAACAGCAGCTACCACAGTGGTGGATACCGCGACTCCGGGAAAACCACACAAGTATGGCAGCGCCGCACTCGCGATGAGGCTCCCGCCGCATCCATTGAAGACAAGTTGTACGGGCCATGCACCGTGCACTTCTACATCGACAAGCATGATGGCAAAAATAAATCCAGCCACCTCCTCAAAGACTGCCGCGAGTTCCTCAAACTCCATGAGGGCCTAGCTCGGATGAAACGCGACGCAGTCAACAGGGGCTATGGAGCCGCCCCAGGCACTGTGGCACATGGAGCTCCTCCACCACCACCCGGACCACCGCCAAATGCAGCTGCGCCTGACCAGCATCATGGAGGCGAGACATACCCACGGACCATGGGCACCATTATGATCCAAAAGGGTTGCCCCTCCAACCGGGTGCAAATAGCCATCACTCGCCAAGTCAATCTGGTGACAAACTCGCCACCATCTACCACTGAGTACCTCAGTGAAATCACCTCCTGCATCACCTTCGACAAATGCGACCATCCGAGCCAAGTACCTTGTCCAGGCCACTGTCCCCTCATACTCGAGGCACAAATTGGAGGTTTCGACAAGACTCGCGTCTTCATGGACGGCGGAAGCGGCATCAACCTTATGTTCACGAGTACCTTACGAGCAATGAGGATCCCTCTGACCTGCCTAGAGGCCTCGGACACGACATTCCACGGCATCATCCCAGGCAAGGGCGTATACCCCCTTGGCAAAATCAACCTCGATGTCATCTTTGGCACGCTAAAAACTTTCGACGCGAGAGCATCGACTTCGAAGTAGTCGACTGGCCCTCACACTACCACTGCATCCTCGGACGTGACACATTTGCTAGGTTCATGGCAGTGCCGCACTACGCCTATCTGCAGATGAAAATGCCAGGCCCTAATGGCGTCATCACAATCAACGGGAGCTTCAAAAGGTCCGACAGTTGTGACAGGGAGTTCAACAAAATTTCCTAGTCCTTCGGCATGCAGGAAGAACTCGCGAGACTGAAGGAGTCGACAGACAACAGTCTGTCTCCCCTGAGCAGGCCAAGTTCACCCGACCTCTCCTTCGACTCATCGGTGCACACAAAGAAAGTTCAGGTCCACCCATCAGATCCCTCCAAGATGGCCCTCCTCGCCAACAACTTGAGTCCCGCATAGGAACTCGCGCTCATTGAATGCCTCTGTGAGCACTGGGAAATTTTCGCCTGGTGTCCAGCGGACATGCTAGGAGTTCCCAGGGAATTCGCCGAGCACGCACTCAATGTCAACCCAGACGCAAGGCCAGTCAAACAAACAATTCGGCGACTGTCTAAACCAAGACCAAAGGCAGTTGGAATGGAGATCAACATACTCCTCGATGCCAAATTCATACGTGAGATCAAAGAAAGCACTTGGCTCGCTAACACGGTGCTAGTACCAAAAAAGGACATGGATATCCTGCGGATGTGCGTGGACTTCACCTCTCTGAATAAGCACTGCCCGAAGGACCACTTTCCGCTACCACGAATCGACCAGATCATCGACTCCACCGCGGGATGTGAGCGCCCCTGCTTCCTCGACGCCTACTCAGGCTACAACCAGATTCGAATGAAGGATGAAGATCAAGAGAAAACAGCGTTTACAACGCCTTTTGGTGTGTTCTGCTATAACACAATGCCCTTCGGGCTAAAAAATGCAGGAGCCACCTACCAGTGGTGCACTGCAGGCGTGCCTCAAGAACCAACTTGGTCGCAACATCCAAGTCTATGTTGACGACATAGTAATCAGGACCAAAGAGGAAGCCTCACTAATCGATGACTTGCACGAAACCTTCACCAACCTCGACCGCTACCGGATCAAGATCAATCCGGACAAGTGCGCCTTTAGAGTACCATCTGGGCAACTACTCGGGTATCTTATCTCCGCGAGAGGGATCAAGGCAAACCCAAAGAAAATAAAAGCCATACTGGCCATGGAGAAGCCGAAGAACATAAGAGGTGTCCAGCAGCTAGCCGGACGAATTGCGGCGCTCAGTCGATTCATCAGTCGAATGGGCGAAAAGGCACTGCCCTTCTACCAAGTTCTCCGCAAAGCCGACAAGTTCGAGTGGACCAACGAGGCACAGGAAGCATTCGAAGACCTCAAGCGCCTACTGTCCACCTCACCAGTACTGGTGACCCCATGCGAAAGGGAACCACTGTTGCTATACATCTCCGCCACCAACCAAGTGGTCAGCACGGTGCTCGTAGTAGAACGGGTCGAGGAAAACAAAGTCCACGGGGTACAGTGCCCAGTCTACTACCTCAGCGAGGTACTCACGCCAACAAAGAAGCGATACCCGCACTACCAGAAATTGGCATACGGCATCTTCATGACAGCCTGGTGACTGCGCCACTACTTCCAGGAACACCCAATCATGGTCGTCAACGACACCCCGCTCGGGCATATCCTCAACAATCCTAACGCCAACGGACGAATCATGCTTTGGGGGATCGAACTGTCTCCACGAGACATTACATATGAAAAACGCGACGCAATCAAGTCGCAAGTTCTCCCTGACTTCCTCGTGCACTGGATGGAGAACCAGCTCCCTGAAAAACCAGATATGTCCTACCTCTGGACAATGCACTTCGATGGATCCAAGCAAAAGGATGGGGCCGGCGCAGGTGTCATACTGACATCGCCCTAGGGAGACAAGCTTAAATATATCCTATGAATGCAGTTCACCGCCTCCAACAACTAAGCTGAATACGAGGCCCTACTGCACGGGATGAGGATGGGAAAAGCATGTGGTGCCAAGAGGCTCATAATATATGGCGACTCCAAGCTGGTCATCAACCAGACAATGCACGAGTACGACGCACTGAACAACAACATCGCCTATCACGACCTCTACAACACAGTCGAAGGGGACTTCGACGGTTGCGAGCTGCGACACATAGGCCACGAAAGCAATGAAGAGGCGGACACACTCACCAAAATAGGCTCTAGCTGCGCCCCCATACCACCTAGGGTATTTCTCGAGCGCATCTGCGAAAGCTCCATCAAGCCAAAGGCCGCAGAGAAGAAAAAAAGCATAGCAATGGACTCGGGGGCTGTGCCGCCAATGAGCCAATGGCACTGGACGACCTGGAGCTTGACACAGGACTCGAAGGACCAATGAGCGTCATGATGATCGAGCCATCTTGGATTCAACCGTACATCACGTACCTCCTCAGCAAAAGGCTATCGGACGACCCGACTGACGCACGACACATTGTGCAGCGATCCAAAGCATTCGCTGTTATCAACGGCGAACTGTACAAACGCAGTATCACAGGAGTACTCCAACGATGCGTCCCCAATGCCGATGGAAGAGCTGTTCTACTCGACATCCATGAGGGGACTTTCGGGAACCACGCTAGCAGTCGAGCCCTCATCGGCAAAGCTCTACGAGTTGGATTCTACTGGCCTACGGCCATGCGTGACGCCAAGGACACCGTCCAAAAATGCAACGCTTGCCAGTGATTCGCGGAGAAGCGACACACACATGGCGCGGAACTCCGGCCAATTCCATTGGCCTGGCCCTTCGTGCAATGGGGACTCAACATGGTCGGCATGCTCCCAAAGTCATCATGAGGAGGCTACGTTTACCTCCTGGTCGCAGTCGACAAATTCACCAAGTGGATAGAGGCCATGCCAGTGACTAACCAGTCAGGATACATCACAGTCAAGTTCTTCGAGTCCATCGTCTATCTCTTCGGAGTACCACACAACATCATCATGGACAATGGGACGAACTTCACATCCAAGGAGTTCCATGAATTCTGCGAGAATCTGGGAATCAACGTAAGCTATGCCTCTGTAGCACATCCATAGACCAACGGTCAGGTTGAAAAGGCCCACGGGCTCATCTGCGGAGGCATCAAAAAGCGACTCCTTAGGCCACTCGAACAAGCCGCAGGATGCTGACCAAACGAGCTACATTCAGTACTCTAGAGCCTACGCACAACTCCAAACAGCGCCACGGGGTACACCCCATTCTTCATGGTGCACGGCCTTGAAGCGGTGCTACGCGCGGAGGTACGATACAAAGCACCGCGAGTGGTCGCTTACAGAAAGCAAGATTCAACTCTTGCACTCGAAGACTCCGTCGACCTCCTTGACGAGGCATGGGAAATCGCCGCGGAAAGATCAACGATCTACCAGCAGAACCTGCGCAACTACCACAGCAGAAGGCTACGGCCCAGGTCCTTCGTCGAAGGAGACCTGGTCCTATGACTGGAACAACAAGGGCATCTTAAGCTCTAGTCCCCCTGGGAGGGACCATACATGATTACAGAAGTAATCCAAGGTGGCGCCTATCGCCTTAAAGATTTCGAGACAGGAGTCGCATACTCTAACCCCTAGAACGTCACGCAGCTGCGACGCTTCTACCCTTAGTCGTCTTTTATTTTTACATTACAAATAAGGCTACTCAGCCAAGGCTACTTAGCCACACATTATACTCCGTACTATCCTGCGAATAAATAAAGCTAAGTGCCCCAAAACTCTATGTTCCTTTTATTTTTGCAAAATATCCACTCGAGGGTTGCGCCACCCTATACACATCTGTTCTATGAACTAACACGATATCCTGAGTAGCTGACACACCAATTGAAACCCTTGACAAACACCAACCCAGTTGCAACGCACCTGACAGGTTGGCAAGGGGCTGAGATAAACACAAGTCAGGCTAACGAATAGGAATCACACAGTGCAACGCACTCACAAAACATACACGCTAACAAGCTCTTTATATACATCAATGTTAATAAATTATACACAACATATATATGAACTTTACAACACTGGTGCAACTATGTGCAGGATACAAACTAAACTACTGTTGCAGCAAAGGAACGTTGGTCTGCTCCTCAAAGAAGTCGGCGATTTCCTCCGCTGGACGATCCACCGCCTGGTAGTGAGGAACCATGTTCCAAGTCGAACCTGCTGGCGGCGCTGGCGGTCCGGCCGCAATTGCTGCAACATCCACATCAAGCCTGTGTAGTCGCACCAGCGACAGAGCAGGCTTGGCACCAGCCACTAACTGTTGTCGTACACACTCGCGGACTTCACTCAAATCTTGAAATTTGGCAAGAAGGGCCAGCAGGCTCGAGGGAACGGTGTCCAGCGGGAACATTTTCTGGTAAATATTCTTCAAGCACGATTGCGACTTCTTCAAGAAGTGAAGTACTCGCGACGCACGATCCTGCAGGGTCGCCCGTGGGATTGTGCGATCATGATCCACCCAGAAGTATCCGCTTGCCTAAAGCTGCTCTTGGGTTAGGTCATTCATGCGAATGGCAATCCTATCCTTCTCATCCTGCGGATGGCGTGCACTGACAACTATAGCAAGCAAAAGCAAAATAAGAAGACAACGAACTACTGAGAGTTACTACAAGGAAAAGATAAGGAAGAAGAGAGCTAACACTTAAACTGGTCGCCCAGCTGCATCACCTCCCCTAGCAGATATTGCTCTCGGGCGACGGCCTTCTCCGCCCTCGACTTCCATACATCCGCGTTACCACGGAGCACAGGCAGTTCGCGCTCCAACTGCTTCACGCGGTCGCGGAGTCGCGAGAGCAGAGATTGCTCATCCACCCTTGAGCACGACTGCGCCAAAGTATCATCAGGGGGTGGCGTATTCCAAGGTTCACTAAAAGGACAACTCGATGTGCCCTATTACAAGTCAAGCAAGAGACAATAAGAATACTAAGGCGATGCATAGACAAAAGACTCGAGTGCATTTAAGCATAATAAAGTATCGACAGATACACTCGCCAAAGGGCATGTTCCAGACAAAAGAAATAAGCTATTTAACTATTACAGACACGACTACTGAGGAGCAACTGGCTTCTTCGACTTGGACTTTGGTTTTGGGGGCCTCATCGAGTTTGTGGCAAAATCAGACGCCACAAACTTTACGCCGACCCCTGACATCGCTGCCTTCGCCGCCTTTTTGGCTCGCTGCAGCTCCTCAGAGTACTTCGCAACTATATTGATCAACTGCGGCCCGTACTTTCCACAAGTAGTTGCAAAAGGAGCAAAGACTACCTGTTGGCCATCCGCGCTGACAGGCATCGCCTTGGAGACCGCTGCAGGATCAACCTCGACTCCATGGACTTGAACCATCGCGAGTGACACTGAAGCGCCAGCCGCACGGAGTGAGTTCTTGAAGCTCGCAGGAATGCCTCCAGCAAGGGACTCCACCAGCTCATCCATATTTTTGATTAACTCAGCCTTAGGCGCTAGCTCCTCATGGAGGCGACTGAGCACGCCCTTGGCCTTGGTGAGCGTCCCCTGAACAGCAGCACTGTGATCCTCGACTGCCGAGATGGCACCTTCCAGGGCATCGTCGTGACGGAGTGCCTAGGGGTCGAAGCTCAGACCGCTGGCATCTACACAAGAATCAAGTATTGGCACAAAAGTCAGCGCAACAACAAATTCGAAAGAAGGGACACGACGAAAATCTAGACAAGGGAATACCTGAGAGAGCCTTGGCAATCGAGAAAAGATGTTCTTCGAACAACTTCTCCCTAGCTGCGATGAAGGCACGTAGATCCTCTTTGTGTTTCTGCGATTCGTCCTTGCTGCGATTGCCTCATCGCAGCTCTTCACCGTCGTGGCGAGCGTTTTCTCGAGGGAAGCAATGTCACGAAGAAGTGAATTATGCTCAGCTGTGACACAAACAAAAATAAACCGTTAGTCGAATATATCACAAGGATACATAAGAAAAGGTACAGAACACTCACTTTCATCCGTGCGATGGCAATTGTCCAGCATTGCATGCTGATGACCCATCGCAAGAACCTGCTCCGCGAGACGAGCGGCTTCCTTCACAATGAGCTGTGGCAAAAGAAATAGTAAAGGGTCAGCAGATGGCATAGATGGCATAGATGAAAAATTCGACTGCAAAATCAAAAGAAGAGATACTACACATACATGATCCTCCAATGACTCCGAGGTCGATTGACGCGCAATCGTCCGTATAACCATCCGATGCTCCACATCATGGGGAGAACTCGATGAATTATGTCCGGAGTGGGCCACCAATGGAGGAGAAGGAGTGCACTCGACTACACTCTTGGCCTTAGAGGTCGCGAATCTAGATTCCTTAAAAAATTGGACGTCGCCATAAGATGACGATGCCGGATGACTATAGAAGAAAACCAACATCAAGAGAATGCAATTCCAAAGAAGAACCAAAAAGGAAGACCTATATACTTACCAATCAAATTTGTCAAAATCGAAGGTTTGATCCCTCGACTCTGACAATGACTCCTTCGCCAGTCACATCTTCTTACGAGAAGATGGCGCCACGACACTCACAGGAATGGCAGGAATCAGCGACTCTGCACCAACAACAGCACCTTCCGGAGTTGAAGGAGACGATGCGTCCGAATCCGTGCTGCGCGAACGCTTGCGAGTGTCTAGACTACTCGACTCGGGGGCTTCCTCCTCCACATCAGATGGGACGGTCGACCCCGACTCGTCCTCTTCCAAGGCTTCACGAGGAATAACCCCCTCAGGAAGAGGGGGCATACAGGGTGACACACTCAAATCCTGCATACAACAAACAAGTTAGTACAAGTCAGGAAAAGAGAAGCATTCGACAAATAAAAGCTACTTCGTAGCACAACCATACCTCAGGAGGAGGATTAGCAGCATCGAAGGGAGGCACGACTGGTTCACTGTGGAGCACATCCTTGGCGGTGTACTTGGTGAGCAGTCACACCCTTTTATCTACCTCACTCACGGAAATGCCATCGGCAGATACGCGAGTGACATCGTACGTGCCAGCCTACTGGAACATAGGGTGGACTCTGGCCTGCAGGGGCTGGACGCGACGGTGCAGCCATGTGCGACTAAGGGTGCAACCTCCCTCATATTTTCCCATGCGCTTTTCGAGGTCGCAGATGCGCTCGTACAACACATCTGTCTCCGCAGACTCGCCGGGCATCACTACGTTCTTCCAGGAGCGCCTCCTTTTGCACGGCGTCGCGGGATCGAAGGGCGTGAGTCCGAAGTGGTCTCCGTCAGCCTTCTGGTCGCGGATGTAGAACCACTTGTCCCTCCACCCTTGGACGGACACCATAAGTTTGATGTCGAAGTACGTGGCGGAGGAGTCGACGTGGATACCGTAGCCGCCTACATCATAGACTACAGAGCCAGACGCCGGCTGGCGCTTCAGCTTCAAGAGACGTTTGAAAAGACCGAAGTGCGGCTTGATTTCGAGCCAGCACTCGCAAAGAGTAATGTAGCAAGCTACATGAAGGATGGAGTTGGGGGACAGCTGATGCAGCTGGAGCCCATAGAAACAGAGAAGGCCCCTAATGAAAGGATGGAGGGGCAGCGAGAGACCACGGATGATGAACGCTAGGAAGATCACCCGAAATCCGGCAGGAGGAGAAGGGATTGCCTCACCACCGGGAACACGCGCGTCAGCGACTGTGGAAGATAGAACTCCATCCTGGTGCAGCAGACGGAGCTCAGAACACTTGATCACGGACGCGCGCCACGCGCCATTGGTGACGCGAGTGCGCGTGCCCTTTTTCTTTCTGGCAATGGCGATGCTGGTGCCTGCAGCGGTGGAGCCGCCCTTCTTCTTGGAAGCAACAGTGGCGGCGGCAGAATCAGCCGCGGCACCTCCTTTCTTCTTTCCCATCTTACGGTGGCAGTGTGACCAGAGGAAGTAACTGGGGAATACGCGGAGCTGGTCCAGCGCCGCAAGAAAAGATGAACACAAAGGAGCAGAGGAGTAGCAGCAATGGCGACGGAGTCAAAGGCAGAGAAAAGAGCAGATGTGAAAAATTACCGTTGCAGCACTGCTACTTAACCGCCTGGAAGATGCAATCCAATAGCCAGGAAAAACCCTATCAGACGCGTGGCGTTCATCGAGATCGACATGTGGAGGACCCGAAGCGTGAACCATCCCCCACTACCCCCATTACGCAAGGAAATCAAGGAGGCACAGTTAAAAAAGAGATTACGCATGCCTGGTCAAGTCAGAGTCAGAAAATGGGACCCACCACTCGTCACGTCCCGTCAAACCTGCTCATGCGGGCAACTGAGGTCATCACATCGTCAGCACTGATGTCATGCAAAATTGAGCAGCAGAAGACTTCGACTAGTCCTTGTTCGGTTCTTCGACTCCACCAAGCACTCGGGGGCTACTCCCATAGGGAGCACTAGTCACACACCCTACAATTTTTCTTTTTCTCTTCTACAGGAATAAGGATATTCAAAGCATACCTAACCACTCGAATCCACTATTCGACTATGGACATGGGTTACTCCCATAGGGAGCGCTGGTAATAAATTCGACTAAAACAAACAAACAAAAGACGACAGTAGTCGCAAAAGTTCTTTAGTCCCTGCATGAGTCTTCGACTCAGCCAGGCACTCGGGGGCTACTCCCATAGGGAGCGCTGGTCATGCACCCTATGATTATTTGTACATCGTACTGTGTGTCGATAACATCCACACTCGAAGCTTATGGCAACACCGCCTCATAATGCTTCCCTACAAAGAGACTGCGTCTCCTGGGTCATCCGAATCATCTCCGCGATGACAAAATTTGGATGCCACGCTTGCAGCATGAAGATAAGACCTGAATAAGGCCTGACAACGCATTTACTGCGCACTACCAGAAATATATCCGTGCCAACAAGTACGATGAACATGCCTTGACGGACGCGTCGAGTGCTCACACCCATATACTGGAATTTGACTCCTGTAAGACCTCCGCGGCTTGAGTCGAATTACACCAGCACTTTTCCGGATTCGAGTCCGGGGACTCGAGCTCGAGTAGATTGTGTTGTTTTACCCTAAGGTAGTTAACTGATACCGATACATCGGATAAATCAGGCACACACATCAACAATCCCTATAACACAAACAGAGCAGTCGAAAATACACTCATTCATGCACTCGAAAGGCTTCATAAAGTCCCCAGTCGAATTTGCGATTCCACTAGACACTTGGGGGCTACTGACATGGGTATACCCTACAGGTACTCGAGCTTGGTATATATATCCTGAATACAGCGGAATCCCACGGTGTCGTCAAGGCCCAAATAGAGAACTCGAGTAGCCTACGGACTCTTGATTGCTTGAGGAACAAGAAGAAGCTAAAGATAGAAAGTTCAAAGGGGAAAAACCTAACCTATAACCGACTCGACCTGCTACCCGAGACCTAGCCTATCTATATAAAGGCTAGGAGGGGGCGGCGAGGAGGACACACGCAACCCTAGTTTCCACAACCCTCGCCAGATTGCATCTGCGCACCATTGTAATCTTTGATTTCTCTGTTAATTCCACGAGCAGACAAGCAGGAGTAGGGACCTCTACGAGGCCTGAACCTGGGTAAATCTTCGAGTCCCCTGTGTGCTTGTTTGCTAGCCGATTGATGCTTCCAGCGCCCCCTCCTTCTCCAAAACCCAAGTCCATAACAATGGGCATTGATGAGTTAAACCCTCGTCACTGGGGGACATCATCTACACCGGACGCATGTAGAACTTCAAAAGTGCTACCAGTTGTAGCACACATTGCTTGTACATGTACACGACCATGAGGTCGGTGTCACTGTACAACTACATAATCAACATTCGTTGGAACGTAAAGCTTTTTGGGCTTCAAGGGTATGAACATTGAATCCCTCCATTAACTTACATCTACATAGAATAGATATTGGCTATATGGTTCTCGTTGTTAGGAATTTATTTGTTTTCTGCTACGGAACCCTACAGTAAACACATAGCTCGATTGAGACTTGAAATCATCTAGATTATTGGTAAAGTTAGCATCGGTGTAACGTCTTGCATAGAGCTCTTTATCACCTTCATATATGAGAAACATATTCTTAGTTCTTCTTAGGTACCTACGTATATTTCTCACAGCCATCCATTATACCTTTGCTAGATCACTCTGGTATCTGGTCGCAACAATTGAGCATGGGATACATCTTGTATTGTTCATATCATGGTGTAAAATGTAGAACCAATAGAGGAAGCATATGGAGCATTACTCATATATTCTCACTCAACATCTATCATAGGTAACCGAGTCTTGCTTAACGACTTTCGATGCACCATCAAAAGCTTTCATATTGAACATCTTCAATACCTTTCCCAAATATGTATCTTGAGTAAGCCCTATCAAGATCCGGGATCTATCTCTATAATTTCTATGCCTAATATGTAAGCAGGTTCACCAAAATATTTCATTGAAAAACTACTCTTCAATGATTCTTTTCTAGTCTTAAGAAAAGTTTTTCATTTCCAATTAACAATATGTCATCCACGTACAAAATCATAAATGTTGTTGCGCTCCAATTACTTTCTTGTATACACAAGACTCTCTATCATTCTTGATGAAGGAAAAACCTTTGACCACTTCATCAAAACGGAGATTCCAACTACGTGATGATTTCTTTAGTCCATTATTAGAATTATGTTTTGACATCCATCTACCATATCTCGTAGTTGAAATATGTAATGATTTCTAGAAGTATCGAATAGACGTAAGCATCGCTATGTGAAAAAACATCTCATCATAGTTATTTCCTTGAATTTGTGGAAACCCCTTTGCAAAAAGTCGCTCTTCATAGACGGTAGCATTACTGTCTGCATTTGTTTTCTTCTTGTAGACCCATTTAAACCATTTGGAGGGTCTATCAAATTCCAAACTTGACTATCACACATGGACTGTATCTCAGATTCCATGGCATCTAGCCATCTAACAGAGTCAGGGCCCATAATTTGTTCTTTGTATGTAGTGGGTTCATCATTGTCCAACAACAATAATTCATATATTACAAACGGAAGAAAAACTCTACTAGAACTACATGGTTCAATAGATCATGTGATTTATGGGGATACAACATTTGTAGTCGCGGGAGCTTAAGGAGTCGTAGATTTCTCTGGAACATATTCCGATGTTGTGCTGATTTGTAGATCTTGCTTAGATTCAATAACCTCAACAAGCTCTATTGTCATCGCACTTAAACCTTTATCAAGGAATTCCTTTTCAAGAAATGCACCACCTCGCATGACAAACACGTTTCCTTAGGAGATATGGTAGAAGGAATAATTTTTTCTTTGTGATAACCTACAAATATATACTTATATAACTTAGGTTTGAGTTTATTTGGCTGTAAACATTTTATATAAACCTCGCATCCCAAAAATTTAAGAAACGATAATTTAGGTTGCTTACCAAACCATAATTCATACGATGTCGCTATAACAAGATTTGACGGTGCTCTATTTAGTGTAAAATCCACAATCCAAACACATATCCCCGAAATTACAAAGGAAGATCATTTACTAGCATGATAGATCTCACCATGTCCAACAAAGTTTGAATATGTTGCTTGGATACTCCATTCCATACTCAATAAACGCGTCACTTAAATATTCACCTCCATGGTCGGAACATAGAAACTTTATTTTCTTTCCACGTTGATTCTCTACTTTGTTTTGAAATTCTCTAAACTTTTCCAATTTTTTAGATTAACTCTTCATAACATAAATATAACTATATCGACTCAAGTCGTTGGAAAAACTATAAAGTAGAGGAATCCATCGTATGTGGGTATACTCAACGGCCACATGCATCAGTATCTATTATTTCCAATAAGTCAATCGCTCGTTCAATGAATCCATTGAATGGAATTTTTTCCATCTTTCCAATTATACATGCTTCGAATGTGTCAAACAATTCAACATCCAATAAAGTTTGAAGTCCATCACTTTGGTGTTTCTTCCTAAATCTGTGTCCAATATGACCTAACTGGCAGCGCCACAAGTATGTGTGTTCAACACATTAGTGATGTAGCCATACATACGACAATCACCATTGGTCCACTTCATGCTACACCAACAATTCCTACAAAGGTGAATTCCTTCCATCTATTATCTTCCATTGGTTATCACATGAATGGTATCCTACTTGAGTGAAGTGCCTATTATATTACTAGGCCCATGACCATGATGCAAAGAAAAAGGCATGGAAGAGAACAAGGAAGAAGAATTCTGGCACTAGCTCCGGTGTCACTGAATCCATCGCTGATTCATCCTGGCTCCATGGCCACCGTGCCGAGCCCACCACCAGACAAGTCTGGTATCTACCGGAACCTTCTGGCACCCCGCCGAAACACACTCCACTTCACCGAACCGGCGATCGCAGATTTATTTGGCGACCACCGACAATTCTGGCCTAGACCCTAGCACCATCGAACTTACCGCTGGAATCGCCTGTCTGTGCACAGAATCAGGTTTGATGCCTAGAATATTCATTCCACCTACCCTTTGCCCCTAGTACCATAAATAGCCCCCTTGTGTCTCAGATTTAGGTAGAGAGATGATGAATTGAGTTGAGACTCTTGGCATGTGCCAAACCATGAATGGGAACTACCTCTCTAGATCAAATATGTGAGTTCTATCAAGGCCCTCTTCTAGTTCTTGGTCTCTCCCTTGTATGGATTACAGTATCCTCTAGGTATCTCCCATGTTGGATTCTACTTGGAGAAACTCTCTCCCTATGTGTGATTCTATCAAGAGATAATGAATATCTCATAAGGGATTCTACCTTTGTTGTCTCCCTTGTGATTCTATTATGTTGGTGGTGCGGGGCAATGAGAGAAAACTGGATTGTATCGGGTATGGTGTACGTTTGCATCGATTTTCCCTTGTGTGTTCCTCATGTTCTTCGCTCCCTAACTCCAAATACACTCAAATCTATGAAAATAGGAGAACAAAAATGGTTATAAGACACGCCATATGGTATTAAGATCCTTTAATTTCCATGAATTCGAGTTTGTGTTGAGTTTCTAGCCACCAATTTTGTTTTTCTTGCCTAAATTCGAAACATTCCACCAAAAATAGACATATTCGTGATTTGTATCGATTTGGATTTTGAGAGAGTTTTACTTGATTTTTATCCATAGTTCCACTGACAAATTTGTTAATCTACCTTCCTTTGCGTTCCCTTGGCCTAATTCCATCATTTGCCTCTCCAAATTAGATTTTTCCATCGCGCTTTTCCATAGAAATCATGATTTTCGAGCATCCAGAGCCATTTCGGTGCCAAGTCCATTTTTTGCCAATCAGAGTTATTTAGCTCGTTTCGAAGAGGAGAAGGATCTCTACATCATAATATAAGTTGTTCATGATATCTACTCCAATAAAAATCCATGAGCAAGGACGGAACCAACAATTAAAGGGTGAAGAACGACAATGAAATGTATAACAATTTTGTGACTTCTGCCCACTTGTATTCCTTTGTGAACTACACTATATCTGTGACCAACAAGAACCTATTGAGACTAGTTACTCCTAACATTTCTTTGACTTTGCACATTTGATACCTTGTAGAATTCCGAGCAAAAGTTGTGAGCGTTATCTCATATAGTTATCTTGTATAGTTGTTGGAACAAGGAAGAAGAAATTGAAGAAAAGAATAAAAAAGAGAAAAATACAAAAAAAAGAAAGATACAAGTGCCATATAGAATAGGAAGCAGAAGATCGATAACAAAATTTGGTGCAATTGATCTAGCGACTCCCCTTGTACCTGTGAGGCGTTATCTTATAGTCCTCGATAGGCCTTCATTTGGTTATTAACTCACTTTTTCCGTCGCACAAGTCCCATTATCCCACTTTATGTGTTTCCTTGATCTTAATTCCTATCTTGTGGAGTGAATTGTTTGCTTTGAGATCATCAGGGTTCTTTACTTGCCTTAACAAATCTTGATTTCTGGTTGTTCCATGTTGTTGGCCACTTTCGATACCTAAACTCCTCATAAGCCACATGTTTTTGGTGTTTCTTCGGGTTTTTGGATATGACACCACTTCTCCTTTGCATTTTGGTAGCTCTCGGTTCTTACCATTGATCCAATACTATCTATTTTTTAAAGGGGTAGGGGTCTGGAAAGACCTCGATGCTACAATATATTATTGTCAGTGGAGGTACAAATGCAGATCAACCCTCGGGAAAAGAGAAAGAACAACATGTCCCTACAAATATACAAAGAATACCCTAGGACAAAAACTACCAACGCAATCGAGTCCTGGACGTCTTCCTGCTCCTTCTCCACCAAAACTTCGTCACTAACGAGCCCGGACGTCTGCACCACCGCTAGGGACTATGCCACTTGGAGTGGAATAGCAGGAGCACACCATCTCGGCGCCAGAGAACCTCCGCATCGGCATCATGGCCTGGAGGAATAGGATCCTATGCTAGCAGAATCACAAACAGGGAGGGAGTGACCACCCTATGGCCCTTGAGTTCGTCGACTGAGCGGAACCTTGCCGATGAAGTGTCACCGAAGAAGAACTCCCAAGAAGATGAAGCGGCTGCTCTTCAGCTGATGTGGTGGCCAGCCACCCCACCGATGAAATATCGCTCCAGTAGAGCGCATCACCAGTGCCTCCACGCCCGGAGCTGGCCACCATCAACACCGATGTCGTTCTCCAATCCTACTCTCCCTCGCCGCCTCGGCCGGCCAAGAGAAGAAGGAAAACACCGCCGCCAACTAGATGGATCCAACTGTGCTTATATAGAGGTATCTCACATGGGATCCCCTCCATGAACTTCCACCTTGGAAGCCCAACAGAGCTCTCCTAAAGCAACTGCTCGACTCCGCACGAGAGTGCTACAACAGAAAGCCCTCGCCCACCTCACAACCCACTGATGCCCCCCTCGCCCTCATCCTCTCCTCACCTCCACGGTAGGTCAGAGCGAGAGATCCCAGCAGAGGAGCACCCTAGGTCAGAGGGAGTACAAGCTTGAACTTATTGACGGAGATCCTAGAGGTGGAGAAGTCCGCTGCCGCCTCCAACCACTGAAGAACGGCGAGGAGAAGCCACCTCAGGCTGCCCCAGATCTGGCCAAGGGAGATTGATGCCCTACTCCAAACTACTGGCATGCTGCCAAGATACCTAAAAATACTCTGAACAGAGAAACCCAGGACACCTCCCACATCCTTACTCACAGCGGCGGCGCTGCCGCAAAAGAATGGGAGAGGCGTGATACGTTGCAAACATATCCATAATTTTTGATGTTCCATACTTAGTTTTATCTACTTTCTTATGTTTTGTCCACACTTTGGAGTGCTTTTCATATGATTTCTTGCACTAACCTATTAACAAGAGCCACTGTGCCAGCTGCCTGTTTTCTGCTGTTTTTGGTTCCAGGAAAGTCAGAAAATGAATATTCTCGGAATTGGACGGGACAAAAGCCAAAGTTAGATTTTCATCGAGGGACACCTAGAGCCAGAATACGAGACGGAGAGGGCCTGGGGCCCGGCCACATCACCTGGCCGCACGGCCAGGCCTGGCCCGAGCCAGGGGGTGGTCTGGCCGCCCCAGGCACTCCCTCGGCCTCTCCTTCCGCCTATAAGTTACCTCCGATACAGAAACCCTAGGGACCCGATCAAAATTCCACGAAAGAGTCGGTAGCCGCCATCATCTCCATCCCTAGATCCAGAGGGATCTGAAGCTCTTCCCGGCACCCTGCCGGATATGGGAATTCACCCTGGAGGCCTTCTTCATCATCATGCAAGCCTCCGGTGTGATGCGTGAGTAGTTCATCTCTGGACTACAGGTCCATGTAGTAGCTAGATGGCTGGTTCTCCTCCTTTGTGCTATCATGTCTAGATCTTATGAGATCCGTTCTTGTTCAAGATCATCTATTTGTAATTCTGCATGTTGTGTTTGCAGGGATTTGATGGATATTGACATGCTATTTCAGATTGATTATTGATTCTATCATGTCTTTGTTATTTGTGATCTTGCATGCTTTCCGTTGTTAGTAGCTATCTTAGCCAAGTAGATGCTAGCAACTCCAAGAGTTAGTATTTATGCTCGATAGTGGGTTCATGGCTCTGGTAATCTGGGGAAGTGACAGAAATCTCTAAGGTACTAGATGTGTTGTTGCTACTAGGGAGAAAACAACAATCCTTTGCGTAGAAACTCTCCCGCGTTGCCGCCAAATTTCGCATGGGCGGGAGGACCTGACTTGGAAATTTGGGGTTGGTGTCCTAGCCGTCAAATGCATGATGGAGGGTTCACATAAATTAACCATATTTTTGAAAGTCTTCACTAAAAGGTCCTGGTGAAGAAAACTATAAATTAGTGACGAATAAATCTTGAAAAAAAGGAATAATGTGGACTATTAGTTTATATTCTGGCTTGTATAATGATCTCAAGAGAGGTAAAAGTATTTTGGATAATATATTCAAATTTAGATAAGATTCAAAATGTGGTTTTGAACAATGGATTTCTCCAGATTAGGGTTGAACGATGGACTTTTATCCTTATTTTCGTTTGTTTTAGGTCATAGCAACACATATGGTAGATATCAAAGTTTGAGCCCAAGAAGATGCATCACAGAGACCAAAATACACATAGGAAAAGCAACTTCCACATCCATGTGTTGCACCACCAGTGTGTGGTCTCATGTAGATATCAATTTGGTTTTCGAAAAGAACATATGCAATGTGGTCATGTGAATGACTAGTAGTGGATATATCAATGTGGTTTAGAGAACACATGCATGACTCTAGGGGGATCTATGTGTGTCAGACCAAAAAAATCATATAGAAAATAAATAACCAGCTTCCATGTTGCACGACCAGTATGTGACAGAAGTTGCATCACAAAATCCACTACTTGCTAGAGTGTATGTGGGCATGTAGATATATATGAATGTCGTTTAGGAAAAGAACACATGCAATGTCTCTAGGGGTTTCATGTGTCAAAAACCATGGCCATAGAGGCAAAAACATATAGGAAAGGTTTCTTCCACATTGCATCTTGCACCAGTGTGACAGAAGTTGCATCACAAAATCCACTAGAGTATGTGTGTGGTCATCATGCATATGTGTAGTGGTTTTGGAAAAAGAGCACATGCAATGTGGTCATGTGGATCAATGACTCTAGTGGATATATATCAATGTGGTTTAGGAAAAGAACACAGCATGCAATGACTCTAGGGGATCCATGTGTCAAATTATGGTCACAAAGACCAAAAACATATATATATATATATCTAGGAAATCAGCTTCCGCATTGCATGTTGCACTAGTGTGACAGAAGTTGCATCAAAGAATCCACATGAGTATCTGTGTGGTCATGCATGTTGAGATGTTGTGGTTTTGGAAAAGAATACACATGCAATGTGGTCATGTGGATCAATTACTAGTAGTGGATATATATCAATGTGGTTTAATTAGGAAGAGAACACATGCATGACTCTAGGTGTCAGACCAAAAACTAACATATAGGAAATAAATAACCATCTTCCACATTTGCATGTTGCACCATTGTGTGAGAGAAGTTGCATCGCAGAATCCACTACTTGAGTGTGTGTGGGCATGTAGATATATATATATTTATCATTGTGCTTTTAGAAAAGAACACATGCAATTTGGATCATGTGGATCAATGGCTCTAGAGGATATCATGTGTGGTTTAGGAAAGAGAACACACATTGCAATGACTCTAGTTGGGGATCCATGTGTCAAACCATGGTCATAGAGACCAAATTAAAACATATGGGAAATAAACAAGCAGCTTCCACATTATATTGCATGTTACACCAGTGTGACAGAAGTTGCATAACAGAATCCACTAGATTTTGTGTGGTCATGTAGATATCAATGTGGTATTATTGGAAAAGAACACATGTAATGTGGTCATCTATCAATGCCTCTAGTGGATATCAATGTGGGTTAGGAACACGCATGCATTATGACTATAGGAGATCCATGGTCGTAGAGACCAAAAACACATAGGACTTAAATTAAAGCAGCTTCCACATTGCATGAATGGTTGCACTAGTGTGACAGAAGTTGTGCATCATCACATAATCCACTCGATTATGCATGTCTATGGTCATTCATGTAGAGATATCATTGTGGTTTTGGGAAAGAATAATACATATATGCAATGTGGTCATGTGGATCAATGACTCTAGTGGATATATATCAATGTGTAGTTTAGGAAAATAACACACATCATGCAATGTCTCTAGGGGATCCATGTGTCAAATTAAACCATGCATGGTCATAGAGACCAAAAACACATAGGAAAGGAGCTTGCACATATTGCATGTTGCACTAGTGTGACAGAAGTTGCATCAAAGAATCCACATGAGTATGTGTGTGGTCATGCATGTTGAGATATTGTGGTTTTGGAAAAGAATACACATGCAATGTGGTCATGTGGATCAATGACTAGTAGTGGATATATATCAATGTGGTTTAATTAGGAAGAGAACACATGCATGACTCTAGGTGTCAGACCAAAAACTAACATATAGGAAATAAATAACCATCTTCCACATTTGCACGTTGCACCAGTGTGAGAGAAGTTGCATCGCAGAATCCACTACTTGATTGTGTGTGGGCATGTAGATATATATATATATTTATCATTGTGCTTTTAGAAAAGAACACATTCAATTTGGATCATGTGGATCAATGGCTCTAGAGGATATCATGTGTGGTTTAGGAAAGAGAACACACATTGCAATGACTCTAGTTGGGGATCCATGTGTCAAACCATGGTCATAGAGACCAAATTAAAACATGTAGGAAATAAACAAGCAGCTTCCACATTATATTGCATGTTACACCAGTGTGACAGAAGTTGCATAACAGAATCCACTAGAGTTCGTGTGGTCATGTAGATATCAATGTGGTATTATTGGAAAAGAACACATGTAATGTGGTCATCTATCAATGCCTCTAGTGGATATCAATGTGGGTTAGGAACACGCATGCATTATGACTATAGCAGATCCATGGTCGTAGAGACCAAAAACACATAGGACTTAAATCAAAGCAGCTTCCACATTGCATGAATGGTTGCACTAGTGTGACAGAAGTTGTGCATCATCATAGAATCCACTCGATTATGCATGTCTATGGTCATTCATGTAGAGATATCATTGTGGTTTTGGGAAAGAATAATACATATATTCAATGTGGTCATGTGGATCAATGACTCTAGTGGATATATATCAATGTGTAGTTTAGGAAAATAACACACATCATGCAATATCTCTAGGGGATCCATGTGTCAAATTAAACCATGCATGGTCATAGAGACCAAAAACACATAGGAAAGGAGCTTGCACATATTGCATGTTGCACTAGTGTGACAGAAGTTGCATCAAAGAATCCACATGAGTATGTGTGTGGTCATGCATGTTGAGATATTGTGGTTTTGGAAAAGAATACACATGCAATGTGGTCATGTGGATCAATGACTAGTAGTGGATATATATCAATGTGGTTTAATTAGGAAGAGAACACATGCATGACTCTAGGTGTCAGACCAAAAACTAACATATAGGAAATAAATAACCATCTTCCACATTTGCACGTTGCACCAGTGTGTGAGAGAAGTTGCATCGCAGAATCCACTACTTGATTGTGTGTGGGCATGTAGATATATATATATTTATCATTGTGCTTTTAGAAAAGAACACATTCAATTTGGATCATGTGGATCAATGGCTCTGGAGGATATCATGTGTGGTTTAGGAAAGAGAACACACATTGCAATGACTCTAGTTGGGGATCCATGTGTCAAACCATGGTCATAGAGACCAAATTAAAACATGTAGGAAATAAACAAGGAGCTTCCACATTATATTGCAGGTTACACCAGTGTGACAGAAGTTGCATAACAGAATCCACTAGAGTTCGTGTGGTCATGTAGATATCAATGTGGTATTATTGGAAAAGAACACATGTAATGTCGTCATCTATCAATGCCTCTAGTGGATATCAATGTGGGTTAGGAACACGCATGCATTATTACTATAGGAGATCCATGGTCATAGAGACCAAAAACACATAGGACTTAAATTAAAGCAGCTTCCACATTGCATGAATGGTTGCACTAGTGTGACAGAAGTTGTGCATCATCACAGAATCCACTCGATTATGCATGTCTATGGTCATTCATGTAGAGATATCATTGTGGTTTTGGGAAAGAATAATACATATATGCAATGTGGTCATGTGGATCAATTACTCTAGTGGATATATATCAATGTATAGTTTAGGAAAATAACACACATCATGCAATGTCTCTAGGGGATCCATGTGTCAAATTAAACCATGCATGGTAATAGAGACCAAAAACACATAGGAAAGGAGCTTGCACATATTGCATGTTGCACTAGTGTGACAAAAGTTGCATCAAAGAATCCACATGAGTATGTGTGTGGTCATGCATGCAGATATCATTGTGGTTTTGGAAAAGAACACATGTAATGTAGTCATGTGGATCAATGACTCTAGTGGATTTCAATGTGGTGTTTAAGGAAGAGAACACACATTCAATTAATTAATGACTCTAGCAGCTAGGGGATCCATGTGTCAAACCATGCGTGGTCTCACAAAGACCAAAAAACACATAGGAAAGCAGCTTCCACATTGCATGTTGCATCAGTGGGTGTGTGTGACAGAAGTTGCATCATAGAATCCACTAGAGTGTGTGTGGTCCTATAGATATATAAATGTGGTTTTGGAAAAGAACACATGCAATGACTAGGGATTCCATGTGTACAACCATGGTCACAGAGACCAAACACATAGGAAAAGCAGCTTCAACATTGCATGTTGCACATAAGTTGCATCACATAGTGTGTGTCGTCATGTAGATATCAATGTGGTATTGGAAAAGAACACATGCAATGTGGTCATGTGGATCTATCAATGACTCTGGTGGATATCAATGTGGGTTAGGAAAAGAACACATGCAACATATAATGACTCTAGGAGATCCATGTGTCAAACCATGGTCATAGAGACCAAAAACACAGAGAAATTAATTAAAGCATCTTCCACATTACATGCATGGTTGCACCAGTGTGTGATAAAAGTTGCATCACAGAATCCACTGGAGTATGTGTGTGGTCATCATGCATATGTAGATACAATTGTGGTTTAATATGGAAAAGAACACATGCAATGTATGGTCATGTGTGGATCAATGATAACTAGTGGATATCTCAGTGTGTGGTTTATTAGGAAAAGAACACATGCAATCAGTACTCCAGGGGATCCATATGTGACAAACACATAGGAAAGTAGCTTCCATATTGCATGTTGCACCAGTGTGATAGAAGTTGCATCATCATAGAATCCACTAGAGTATGCATGTGTGTGGTCATGCATATCATACAATGTGGTTTTCAAAAAAGAGAGAACACATGCAATATTAATTTGGTCATGTTGATGAGGACATCCCTACAGTTACAACTACCCTTATTGCCAATGAAGATGTTCCAATTGCAAAGAAGGATCAATCCAATGAGATAAGGATTGGACTAATCACAAGAGCTCGTGCTAAGTTACTAGAACAACATGTGAACTTGTTTCTTAATGAAACTGGTGTTTTAGTTAATGAGAATTTTATACTACCTAAGTCTTTGAATTATTTTATGATCAGGTACTTAGGAGAACAAGGCGTAGCACGGAGCGAGGAGCTGAAGGAACATGGCGTGTTGATCAATGAAGAATGCGTGACGGAGGAGAGGGAGGAAGCGCAAGAGGCTGTTCAAGACAAAGATCAACCAAGAGAGCAAGTTCTCTGCCGCGGCAGAGAAATGCATCAGTTCTCTGCCACGGTAGCGGCAGAGAAACCGGCTGAAAGTCTGCCACGACAGGACATGTGGCCGAACCACTTGTGTTTGGTTTGTATCTAGGTTGGGTGGAACCAACTCGGGTTCCCCCTTAGGCCGCCACCCCCAGAATTCATAAATAGATGGGGGCGCCGTAGTTTAGGTTTTTTGAGACCATGTTAAAATATTTTGGAATTGTTTCTTTCATAGAACCTCTGGAATTACCCTGTGTTCAAATTTACCAGCTATAATTGAGTGTGATTTGTTGTTCCATTGGGAATTAATAGATTGCATACTACCGTTCATGGTCACGGCTGCGTGCACAAGAGTGTGGTGTTGTGAATATCCTACAAGGTTCGAGAGCTGTTGCATTGGCATCAGGGTTCGAGTGGGAGATATCATACCTACGCACTAGTTATCTATCATCCACCACCATCATCGACAAGTGCTTGCTGAGAAGATCGGGCCACCCATATCATCTTGGTATCAGATTTCCTCGTTGCCTCGGTAAGCAATCCGCAATCCATCCATAGATTAGAGAGTGTTTTCATCCTATATCGAAAATAGCCCCACAAAAAGATTCGCCATAGCCTAGATTACATCATAGACGAGAAATAGCTGTTGGTCGTGTCTTCCTTTAGTCTAGATCTAGTTTTATTTTTCGTCGTTTTCTTCTTGTTCTAGTCGAATCCATCACCTTGTTCTTCCGCTGCCTCTAGCAGATCCGATCTACCAAAGAGTCCTTGTGTTTTACTACTGGCCAAGTCGGTTTGCAATAATAATAAAGAAATTACTTATCGATTCTGCCGCGGCACAGAAACAGTTGGTTTCTCTGCCATGAAACCGAGTCCGGGCCAGACTCTGCCATGGCACACTTTCCTTGCCGCGCGCGCACCTATCTGCCGCTGCTCTACCACAGCACAAATTCTCCATCGCGCGCTACCGCCGCTCTGCCGCGACACGATTTCTGCGTGTTTTCTCTGCCGCGCGCCAGCTGCTCTGCTGCCACTCTGCCACGGCAGGATTTCTGCCTATTTTTCTGCCACGGTAGGATTTTTTCTGGCACGACAGGATTTTGAGCTGTTTTTCTTCCACGACACCATAATTACAAAGTGTGATCAAATTTGCACTTTTCCTTAACCTTATACATAACCAATCTACTACATAGGTGTAGGAACTTGTCCATTGAGACTAGTTTCCGCTCCTACATGATGCTCTTAGGATTTTGGTGTTGTACTTTGTAATTGGCCGTGTGTGATCTTTAAAAAAAGAGAAAAACCAAGTTAGCAAAAGAAAAAGCAAAAAAATAAGAAAATAGAGCTATACAAAAAGAAAAAAAAGGAAGAGAATTTGAACAAGAGGCCTAGTGATATCTTTGTGCACCGGTAGATTGAGCAATCTTGTGCATGTTTAATTTGAGCTTTGCTAGTGTCTCTCGAGAGTAGTGCAACACCCTTCATAGTTGCATTGCCACGTTTTTCTCCACGTGTGTATTTCTTTGGTATTTGTACGATCAGCACTAGGACTTGTTTACGGTGTAGATAGGATACCATACATATAGCTCCACCATAAATAACCTGTGTGCCCTGCGATCGTTTTCTATACCTTTGATATTCACTTCATCACATCAGTGCATCAGTCTTTGATTTCTTTTAGTAGAGCATCTCTATTCACTTTGGAACAGTAAGATCTCCTTTCTTATTAGTTGTGAGTGAGTTGTGAGATCTTCCACCATACAAATTTTGATTTTTGTACTAACCTACTAATCATGTCTTCTAGTGATGGTGATGTTGTGTCGCAGAAAAAGAAGGATGAGGAGCTTGTTAATTGGCGCGAATATGAGGCTTTGAAGTCCCACTTGACACATGTGTTTACTCACACGACAGATGCCATTGACAAGAATCTCCAGGAAATGAATATGAGATTGGATCAGAATGTTGGAGCAGTCGATACTATCCAAACGCAAGTGGCTGCACTCACTGTCAATGTCGCCACTTTGCAGCGTTCCATTGAGGACTTGACATCCGCCATACATAGAAGGCGGGAACCTCAACATGATGATGACTTTGATGATTGACATGGGTATACCCTACAGGTACTCGAGCTTGGTATATACGGCCTGAATACAGTAGAGGCCCACGGTGTTGCCAAGGCCCAAATGAAGAACTCGAGTAACCTACGGACTCTCGATTGCTTGAAGAACAAGAAGAAGCTAAAGATAGAAAGTTCAAAGGGGAAAACCCTAACCTGTAACCGACTCGACCTGCTACCCGAGACCTAGCCTATCTATATAAAGGCTAGGAGGGGCGGACAAGACACGCCAGAACCCTAGTTTCCACAACCCTCGCCAGATTGCATCTGCGCACCATTGTAATCCTCGATTCCTTTGATAATTCCACGAGTAGACAAGAAGGAGTACCCTGGGTAAATCTTCGAGTCCCCTGTGTGGTTGTTTGCTAGCCGATAGATGTCTCCAGCGCTCCCTCCTTCTCCAAAACCCAAGTCCATAACAATGGGCATTGATGAGTTAAACCCTCGTCAATTGGCGCCGTCTATGGGATTTGGGAGTGCTGATGTTGCGGCTTCTTCGGCCCCATCAACCACGATCTACAACTCCGCAATAGCGGAGATTCGCCAGCTCTTCGGTGCGTTTGACTTCACCGTCGACACACCACCCACTTGCCCCGCCTTCGAATCCGTGGGCAACGGAATCAACCTGACGATCGGGAGCTTCCGCTTCCAAGTTGGTCAGATGGGCACGCTTCGCATGCATGACCAACCGATTGTACCATCGATTGTTCCAGCATCATGGTTCCCTCCGCCGATCGGCACCCTTAGTGAGCCCCATACCTCAACAACAGTCGAGAATACGGTCAGCAACAGCAGTCGCGAATCCGATCTGGGCGATCTGGCCACTGAAGACGGAGCCTACGGCTCTGGATCTAAAAGTTGCGGAAGCAGCAGCTTCCTCAATCACTTCATGTGCGCCGTCATCAACACGGGCGACACCTCTGCCAATCGCGACAACACGGGCAACGGTGGCCATGAAACCGACCTGCCAAACGGCAGACCAACCAATGGCGGACCATCACCAAACGGCGGCCCCACCAATGGCGCCCCCGTCAACAATGGAGGAGCAGTCGAACCTCCAACCGTGATCAACAAGCAAACTGGCGAACGCGTCGTGATCAGGCTCAACGATCTCGAGTGGGCTCGTTGCCGTGAAGCCCTACGAGGCCATCCTCTACATTTCGGATCACTGCAAGAACTGCTAATGGGCTACCACTGGCTCCTGAAAGAGGAATACAAGCGCCAGCTACAAACAATCGTGCAACTTGAGGCACGAAAAAAGGTGGCTGATGAGTCAAGCCTCCGACGAGCTGGGCTCTCCTCCCACGAGGGATCCTCCTCCAAGTGCAACGAGTACATCGCCAACAAGAGACGATCTCGACTCACCCACCTCACTTAACAAGAACATGTAGAAGCCGCCAAAGTCCTCGACTTCGGCTCCATGACGGTGGATACGCGTGGCAATGTGCTCCCGAAAATGCCGCAAGCCGCGGTAACAGCGGCCACCATGTACCTCCTTAATAACCAGCCGCCAGCTGGAGACCCTCGAGCTGCCATGCACCGATCCACGATCGCAGGCTTGGGGTTAATCGAGGATGCCCTCGACAAAGACCCGGCGTCAGAACCAAAGAAAGGCAAGACTCTGGCAAAACGCTACTCCTCGCCCTCATCCAGCGATAATAGTCACGATCTGTCTCAACATCGCCGCTCACAGCGACACGACCATGACTACGATGCGCGTGATGACCTCACACAGCGCAAGATCGATAAATCAAGGGCACGACGTGATCGGTCGACTGACTCAGAAAGAAGAAGTCCAGCCACCTCCTCAAAGACTGCCGCGAATTCCTCAAACTACATGAGGGACTGGCTCGGATGAAACGCAACACAGTCGAAAGGGGCTAAGGAGCCGCTCTAGGCGCCGTGGCACATGGCGCTCCGCCACCACCACCTAGACTAACCCCAAATGCAGCTGCACCAGACCAGCACTAGGGAGGCAAACCATACCAACGGGCCATGGGTACCATGATGATCCAAAAGGGATGCCCCTCGAATAGGGTGCAGAAGGCCATCACTCGCGAAGTCAACTTGGCCACAAACTCGCCACCATCTACCACTGAGTACCTCAGCGGAAGCGAGTCCTGCATCACCTTCGACAAGCGTGACCACCCGCTCCAAGTACCTCGCCCAGGCCATTGTCCCCTCATCCTCGAGGCACAAATTGGAGGCTTCGACATGAGTCGTGTCTTTATGGACGGTGGAAGCGGCATCAACCTTACGTTCGAGAGTACCTTGCGAGCAATGAGGATCCCTCTGACCTGCCTAGAGGCCTCAGACACAACATTCCACAGCATCGTCCCAGACAAGGGTGTATATCCCCTTGGCAAAATGAACCTCGACGTCATCTTCAGCACACCGAAAAACTTTCGGCGTGAGCGCATCGATTTCAAGGTCATCGACTGGCCCTCGCAGTACCACTGCATCCTCGGACGTGTTGTGTTCGCTAGGTTCATGGCAGTGCCACACTATGCCTACCTACAGATAAAAATGCCAGGACCTAACGGCGTCATCATAGTCAACCGGAGCTTTGAGAGATCTGACAGTTGTGACAGGGAATTCAATACAATTTCCCAGTCCTTCGGCATGCAGGAAGAACTCACGAGACTAAAGGAGTCGACAGACAACAGTCTGCCCCCCCTGAGCCGGCCAAGTTCAACCGACCTATCTTTCGACTCGTCGATGCACACAAAGAAAGTTCAGGTCCACCCATCGGATCCCGCCAAGACGGCCCTCATCGCCAACAACTTGAGTCCCGCATAGGAACTCGTGCTCGTCAAATTCCTCCGTGAGCACTGGGAAATCTTCGCCTGGTGTCCAGCGGACATGCCAGGAGTTCCCAGGGAATTTGCCGAGCACGCACTCAATGTCAACCCGGACGCAAGGCCAGTCAAGAAAAAATTCGGCAACTGTCTGAACCAAGAGCAAAGGCAGTCGGAATTGAGATCAACAGACTCCTCGACGCCAAATTCATACGCGAGATGAAGGAAAGCACTTGGCTCGCCAACACGGTGCTAGTACCAAAAAAGGACACGGATATCCTGCGGATGTGCGTGGACTTCACCTCTTTAAATAAGCACTGTCCAAAGGACCACTTCCCACTACCCCGAATCGACTAGATCATCGACTCCACCATGAGATGCGAGCGCCTCTGCTTCCTCGACGCCTACTCAGGCTATAACCAGATTCGAATGAAGGAGCAAGACCAAGAAAAAACGGTGTTTACAACGCCTTTTGGTGTGTTCTGCTACAACACAATGCCCTTCGGGCTAAAAAACACAGGAGCCACCTACCAGCGGTGCATGCAGGCTTGCCTCAAGAACCAACTCCGTCGCAACATATAAGTCTATGTCAACGACATAGTAATCAAGACCAAAGAGGAATCCTAACTAATCGATGATTTGCGCGAAACCTTCGCCAACCTCGATCGCTACCGGATCAAGCTTAATCCGGACAAGTGCGCCTTCGACGTACCATCTGGACAACTACTCGGGTACCTTATCTCCGTGAGAGGGATCGAAGCAAACCCGAAGAAAATAAATGCTATACTGGCCATGGAGAAGAAGAAAAACATAAGGGGCGTCCAGCAGCTGGCTCGGTGAATCGCGGCTATCAGTCGGATGGGTGAAAAAGCACTGCCCTTCTACCAACTCCTCCGCAAAGCTGACAAGTTCGAGTGGACCAATGAGGCGCAGGAGGCATTCAAAGACCTCAAGCACCTGCTATCCACCTCGCTAGTACTGGTGACCCCACAAGAAAGAGAACCGTTGTTGCTATACATCTCCGCGACCAACCAGGTGATCAGCACAGTGCTCGTAGTCGAACGAGCCGAAGAAAACAAGGTCCACGGGGTACAGCGCCTAGTCTACTATCTCAACGAGGTACTTACGCCAATAAAGCAGCGGTACCCGCACTACCAGAAACTGGCGTACGACGTCTTCATGATGGCTCGGCGACTGCGCCACTACTTCCAGGAACACCCAATCGTGGTAGTCAACGACGCCCCGCTTGGGCACATCCTCAACAATCCTGACGCCACCGGATGAGTCGTACTTTGGGGAATAAAACTGTCTCCACGAGACATCACATATGAAAAACACGACGCCATCAAATCGCAAGTTCTCCCTGACTTCCTCGTGTACTTGATGGAGAATCAGCTCCCTGAAAAACCAGATATGTCCTACCTCTGGACAATGCACTTCGACGGATCCAAGCGGAAGGACGGAGCTGGCGCAGGTGTCATACTGACATCGCCCCAGGGAGACAAGCTGAAATATATCCTGTGAATGTAGTTCACCGGCTCCAACAACGAAGCTGAATATGAGGCCCTGCTACACGGGATGAGGATGGCAAAAGCCTGCGGTGCCAAAAGACTCATAATATACGGCGACTCCAAGCTGGTCGTCAACCAGACAATGCACGAGTGCGACGTACTGAACGACAACATGATCGCCTACTGCGACCTCTACGACACACTCGAAGGGGATTTCGACGGCAGCGAGCTGCGGCACATAGGTCGCGAAAGAAATGAAGAGGTGGACACACTCGCCAACACAGGCTCTACCTGCGCCCCCATACCACCTGGGGTATTTCTCGAGCGCATCTGTGAATGCTCCATCAAGCCAAAGGCCGCAGGGAAGAAAACAAGCGCAGCAACAGACTCGGGGGCTACACCGCCCAATGAGCCAATGGCACTCGACAACTTGGAGCTGGATACAGGGCTCGAAGGACCAATGAGCGTCATGATGATCGAGCCATCATGGACTCAACCATACATCACGTACCTTCTTAGCAAGGGGCTACCGGACGACCCGACTGACGCACGGCACATCGCACGGCGATCCAAGGCATTCGATGTTATCAACGGCGAACTATACAAGCGCAGCATCACAGGAGTGCTCCAGCGATGCGTCTCCACGGCCGAGGGAAGAGCTGTTCTCCTCGACATCCATGAGGGGACCTGCGGGCACCACGCCGGCAGCCGCGCCCTCGTCGCCAAAGCTCTACGAGCTGGATTCTACTAGCCTACGACCATGCGTGACGCCAAGGACATAGTCCAGAAATGCAACGCATGCCAGCGATTCGCGGACAAGCCGCACGCACCTGGCGTAGAGCTCCGGCCAATACCATTGGCCTGGCCCTTCGTGCAATGGGGAATCGACATGGTCGACAAGCTCCCAAAGTCCTCACGAGGAGGCTACGTCTACCTCCTGGTCGTAGTCGACAAATTCACCAAGTGGATAGAGGCCATGCCAATGACCAATCAATCTGGATACAGCACAGTCAAGTTCTTCGAGTCCATCTTCTACCAATTCGGAGTACCACACAACATCATCACGGACAATGGGACGAACTTCACATCCAAGGAGTTCCAAGAATTCTGTGAGAACCTGGCAATCAATGTCAGCTATGCCTCGGTGGCACATCCACAGACCAACGGTCAGGTTGAAAAAGCTAACGGGCTTGTTTGTGGCGGCATCAAGAAACGACTCCTCTGGCCACTCGAACAGGCCGCGGGTTGCTGGCCTGATGAAATACAATCAGTACTCTGGAGCCTATGCAGAACTCCCAACAGTGCTACAGGATACACCCCGTTCTTCATGGTGCACGGGGTTGAAGCGGTACTACCCGCCGAAGTACGATACAAAGCACCGCGTGTGGTCACTTACAGCGAGCAGGAGTCAACTCTAGCACTCGAAGACTCCGTTGACCTCCTAGACGAGGCAAGGGAAATCGCCGCGGAGAGATCAACGATCTACCAGCAGAACCTGCACAACTACCATAGCAGGAGGCTATGCCCCAGATCCTTCGTCGAAGGCGACCTGGTCCTGCGACTGAAGTAGCAAGGGCATCTCAAGCTCGAGTCCCCCTGGGAGGGACCATACGTGATTACAGAAGTAATCTCAGGTGGCGCTTATCGCCTTCAATATTTAGAGACAGGAGTCGCATACTCCAACCCCTGGAACGTCGTGCAGCTGTGACGCTTCTAACCTTAGTCGCTGTTTACTTTTACATTGCAAATAAGGCTACTCAGTCAAGGCTACTTAGCCACACATTGTACTTCGTACTACCCCGGCAATAAATAAAGCTAAGTGCCCTGAAACTCTATGTTTTTCTTTAAATTTTCCTTAAATCATCCACTCGGGGGCTGCGCCACCCTATACACATATGTTCTACGAACTAAAACGCGATATCCTGAGTAGCTGGCACACCAATCGAAACCCTTGACAAAACATCAACCCAGTTGCAACGCACCTGACAGGTTGACAAGGGACTGAGATAAACACAAAGCTAGGCTAACGAAAAGGAATCGCATAGTGCAACGCACTCACAAAACATACACGCTAAGAAGCTCTTTTATACATCATTGTCAATCAATTATACACAGCATACATACGAACTTTACAACACTGGTACAACTATGTGCAGGATACAAACTAAACTACTGTTGCAGCAAGAGAACATTGGTCTGCTCCTCGAAGAAATCGACGATCTCCTCTACTTGGCCATCCACTGCCTGGTAGTGCGGCACCATGTTCCAAGTAGAACCCGCTGACGGCGCAGGTGGCCCAGCCGCAATTTCTGCAACGTCCACATCGGGCCTATCAAATGCACCGATGAGCAGCCTTGGCACCAGCCACTAACTGTTGCCGTACACACTCGCGGACCGCACTCAAGTTATGGAATTTAGCGAGAAGGGCCAGCAGGCTCGACGGAATGACGTCCAAAGGGAACATCATCTAGTAAATATTCCTCACGCATGACTTCGACTCCTTCAAGAAGTGAAGCACCTGCGACGCACGATCCTGTAGGGTCGCCAACACGATTGCGCGATCATGATCTACCCAGAAGTACCCACTCACCTGAAGATTCTCTTGGATCAGGTCATTCATGCGAATGGCAAGGCAATCCTTCTCATCCTGCGGATGGCGGGCACTAAAAACTATACCAAGCAAAGGCAAAATATGAGAACAACGAACTACTGCGAATGACTACAAGGAAACAACATGAAAGATGAAGACTAACATTCGAATTGATCACCCAATTGCGTCACCTCCCCTAGCAGATATTGTTCTCGGGCGGCGGCTTTCTCCGCTTTTGACTTCCATACGTCCACATTTCCGCGGAGTACGGGAAATTCACGCTCCAACTGCTTCACGCGGTCACGAAGTCGCGAGAGCAGAGAGAGCTCCTCCACCCTTGAGTGCGGCGGTGCCAAAGTGTCATCAAAGGGCGGCGAATCCTGAGGCTCCCTCAAAGGATCACTTGATGTGCCCTACCACAAGTCAAGCAAGAGACAATAAGAGGACTAAGGCGAGGCATAGACAAAAGATTCGAGTGCATTCAAGATTAACAAAAGTATCAGCAGATACATTCACCAACAGGCATGTTCTTCACAAAAGACATAATCTATTTTAACTATTACAAGATGCGACTACTGAGGAGCGATTGGCTTCTTCGACTTCGACTTTGGTTTTGGGGGCCTCATCGAGTATGTGGAAGTATCAGATGCCACAGACTTCCTGCCGGCCCCTGAAGTCACAGCCCTTGCAGCTTTCTTGGTGCGCTGAAGCTCCTTAGAGTACTTCGCAACTGTATTGATCAGCTGCGGGCCGACTTGCCACAAGCAGTTGTGAAGGGAGCAAAGACTACCTGCTGGCCATCGGTGCTGACAGGCATCGCCTTAGAAACCGCCGCAGGATCAACTTCGACTCCATGGGCCTGCACCATTGTGATTGACATCGAAGCACCAGCCGCACGAAGCAAATTCTTGAAGCTTGCAGGGACGCCCCCGGCAAGGGACTCCACCAGTTCGTCCATATTCTCGATCAGCTCAGCCTTGGGCACCAGCTCTTCCCGGAGGCGACTGAGCATGCCCTTGGCCTTGGAGAGCATTCCTTGAACGGCGGCGCTGTGGTCCTCGACTGCTGAAAGAGCACCTGCCAAGGCATCGTCACGACGGAGGGCCTGAGGGTCGAAGCTCAAATCGCCGGCATCTACACAGAACCCATGCATGGGCACGAAAGTCAGCGCCAACGACAAATTCGAAAGAAGAACAATAATGAAATCCAAACAAGGTACCTGAGAGAGCCTTGGCGATCGAGAAAAGCTGTTCCTCGAACAACTTCTCTCTTTCCACAACGGAGGCGCGCAGATCCTCTTCGCGTTTCTGCGACTCGTATCGTGCTGCGATTGCTTCATCACGACTCTTTACCATTGTGGCAAGCGCCTTTTCAAGGGAAGCAACATCAAGGAGGAGTGCATTATTCTCAGCTACGGAACAAACAAATATAAGATATCAATCGAATATATCACAAGGAGGACGAAGAAGAAGCATGACACTTACTTTCAACTGCGTGGTGGCGAGTATCCAGCATTGCATGCTGGCGACCCATCGCAATGACTTGCTCCGCTAAACGAGAGGCTTCCTTCACAATAAGCTACGACGGAAGAAAACAACAAATGATAAGCAAGATGGTAGAAGATGATACATTTGACTGCAAAAAATAGAGGAAACAAATACTACACTTACATGATCCTCCAAAGACTCCGAAGTCGACAGATTCGTAGTCGTCCGGATAACCATCTGGTGCTCCACATCGTGCGGAGAACTCGATGAATTATGGCCGGAGTGGGCCGCCAATGGAGGAGAAGGAGTGCACTCAGCCACTTTCTTGGCTTTGGAGGTCGTGACTCCCGATTCTTTCAAAAATTGTACGTCGTCAGAAGATGACGACGCTTGCGGACTGCAAAATCAAACCAATATCAAGAGAATGCAACTCCAAAGAATAACCAAAGGGAAGACTTGAATACTTACCAATCAAACTTATGAAAATCGAAGGTTTGATCCCCCTGACTCTAAGAACGAATCCTTCGGAAGACGCATCTTCTTGCGAGAGGATGGCGCAATGGCACTCATAGGAACGGTAGGGATCGGCGACTCTGCACCAACACCTGCACCTTTCGGAGTCCAAGGGGACGACACATCTGAATCCTTGTTGCGCGAACGATTGCGAGTGTCGGGACCACTCGACTCGGAGACTTCCACCTCAACATCAGATGGGACGGTCGACTCCGACTCGTCCTGTTCCAAGGCTTCACGAGGAATAACTCCCTCGGGAAGAGGGGGCATACAGGGCGACACCGCCCAATCCTGCATACAGAAAACAATTTAGCACAAAATCAAGAAATAGCAAAGAAGCAATCAACAAACAATGCTACTACGTAGCAAACATGTACCTCAGGAGGAGGGTTAGCAGCATCGAACGGAGGAACGTCTGGTTCATTGGGAAGCACATCCTTGATGGTGTACTTGGTGACCAGTCGCACCCTTTTATCTACCTCACTCGTGGACATGCCATCGGCAGACATGCGAGAGACATCGTCCGTGCCAGCCCACTGGAACATGGGGTGAACTCTAGCCTGCAGGGGCTAGACGCGACGATGCAGCCATGTGCGAATGAGGGCGTAACCTCCCTCTTCTTTGCCCATGCGACTCTGAAGGTTGTAGACGCGCTCGTATAGCACATCCGTCTCCGCGGACTCGCCGGGCATAATCACGTTCTTCCAGGAGCACCTCCTCTTGCACGGCGTCGTGGGGTAAAAGGGCGCGAGTCCGTAGTGGTCTCCATCGGATTTCTGGTCGCGGACGTAGAACCACTTGTCCCTCCACCCTTGGATGGACATCATCAGCTTGATGTTGAAATACGTGACGGAGGGGTCGACGTGGATACCACAGCCGCCTACATCATAGACTACGGAGCCAGACACCGATTGGTGCTTCAACTTCAAGAGGCGCTTGAAGAGGCCGAAGTGCGGCTCGATTCCGAGCCAGCACTCGCAAAGAGTAATGTAGCAAGCTACATGGAGGATGGAGTTTGGGGATAGCTGATGGAGCTGGAGCCTGGAAAAACAGAGAAGGCCTCTGAAGAAAGGATGCAGGGCAACGAAAGACCACAGATGATGAACGCTAGGAACATCACCCAAAAGACAGCAGGAGGAGAGGGGATTACCTCGCTGCGAGGGACGCGCGCATCCGTGACTGCAGAACACAAAACTCCGTCTTGGCGCAGAAGACGAAGCTCAGAAGATTTTATCACGGATGCGCACCACGCACCATTGGTGATGCGAGTGCCCATGCCCTTCTTTTTTCCGGCAAAGGCGGTGCTGGTGCCTGCAGCGGCAGAGCCACCCTTCTTCGTGGCAGCCGCGGCGGCAGCGGAATCAGCCATAGCACCTCCCTTTTTCTTCCCCATTCCGCGGCGGCGGTGTGACCGGAGGAAGTAGCTGGGAAATACGCGGAGCTGGTCCAGCGCCACGAAGGAAAGGAGCGCAAAGAAGCAGAGGAGCAGCGGCAATGGCGACGGAGGCAAAGGCAGAAAAGGAGCAGATGTGAAATTTACCGTCGCTGCGTTGCTACTTAACCCCCTGGAAGATGCAATCCAATGGCTAAGAAAAACCCTATCAGACGCGTGGCGTTCATCGTGCTCGATACGTGGAGGACCTGAAGAACGAATTGTCCCCCACTACTCCCATTATGCGCGGAAATTGAGGAGGCGCAGTTAAAAAAAGATTACACACGCCCGGTCAAATCAGAGTCAGGAAATGGGGCCCATCGCTCGTTACGTCCCGTCAAACTCGCTCACGCGGGAAACTGAGGTCATGGAATCGTCAGCACTAACGTCATCCAAAATTACGTAGCAGAAGATTTCGACTACTTTAGTCCTTGTTCGAGTCTTCGACTCCACCAAGCACTCGGGGGCTACTCCTATAGGGAGCGCTGGTCGCGCACCCTATGATTTTTCTTCTTCTTTTTACAGGAACATGGACAATCAAAGCAAACCCAACCACTCGAAACACGATTTCGATTATGGACATGGGTTACTACCATAGGGAGTGCCGGAAGCAAATTCGACTAAAACAAGCAAACAAAAGACGAGAGCAGTCGCAAAAGTTTTTACTCCCTGCCTGAGTCTTCGACTCAACCAGGCACTTGGGGGCTACTCCCATAGGGAGCGCTGGCCGCGCACCCTATGATTATTTATACATCATACTATGTGTTGATGACATCCAGACTCGAAGCTTATGGTGACACCGCTCATGACATTACCCTACAAATAGATTGCCTCTCCTAGGTCACCTGAATCATCTCCGCGATGACAAAATTTGGATGCCACGCTTGTAGCGTGAAGATAAGACCTGAATAAGGCCTGGCAACGCATTTTCTGCGCACTACCAGAAATATATCCGTGCCAACAGGTACGATGAACATGCCTTGACGGATGCGTCGAGAGCTCACACCCATATATTGGAATTCGACTCCTGTAAGACCTCCGTGGCTTGAGTTGAATTACACCAGCACTTTTCCGGATTCGAGTCTGGAGACTTGAGTTCGAGTAGATGGCATTGTTTTACCATAAGGTAGTTAATTGATACCGATACATCGGTTAAATCAGGCACGCAAATCAGCAATCCCTATGACTCGAATAGAGCAGTCGTAAACATACTCAGTCATGCACTCGAAAGGATTCATAAAGTCCCAGTCGAATCTGCGATTCCACTGGACACTCGGGGGCTACTGACATGGGTATACCCTATAGGTACTCGAGCTTGGTATATAGTCCATGAATACAGTAGAGGCCCATAGTGTCGCCAAGGCCCAAATGAAGAACTCGAGTAACCTACGGACTCTCGATTGCTTGAAGAACAAGAAGAAGCTAAAGATAGAAAGTTCAAAGGGGAAAACCCTACCCTATAACCGACTCGACCTGCTACCCGAGACTTAGCCTATCTATATAAAGGCTAGGAGGGGGCAGCGAGGAAGACACGTGCAACCCTAGTTTCCACAACCCTCGCCAGATTGCATCTGCGCACCATTGTAATCCTCGATTCCTTTGATAATTCCACGAGCAGACAAGCAGGAGTAGGGACCTCTGTGAGGGCCGAACCTGGGTAAATCTTCGAGTCCCCTGTGTGCTTGTTTGCTAGCTGATAGATGGCTCCAGCGCTCCCTCCTTCTCCAAAACCCAAGTCCATAACAATGGGCATTAATGAGTTAAACCCTCGTCAATGAGGGTAGCGCGGTTGATGTTGCTCCACATGTTGGCAGGGGATGTGCTATTCCCCTATACATGCACCTGCTCATGGCCGTGGGCTTGCTCCTCTAGGGCGTGCTCAACATGTTCCCAACCAAGATGCTGATGATGGTTTGGGCAAGCCAAAATTTTCGATTCCCAAGTTTGATGGTTCTATTGATCCTGAAGATTACCTCACATGGGAGTTGAAGATTGAGAAGCTCTGGCGCTTATTTGACTATCCTGAAGACAAGAAGGTCAAGCTTGCAACATCTGAATTTGATGGTTATGCTTTGTGTTGGTGGGATGCTCTTGTGCAGCATAAAAGGGAGGACAATGAACTTCCTGTAATGGATTCACGCAAGATTGTCAACACCTGGATTTTTAATCCCAGATGCCCGTTATGCCATACCTCGCAATCCCAGGATTACCATTTTTCGAGACATAACGGATTGGATATCACAGTACATCATCCATTACAAACAATACATAAGGTCTTACACAAATAAGGATCTCATGATCCAGTCTTAATACAACAAGCAGTAGAAATAAAAGATAAGCGTAGCGGTGGGGTCCATCTTCAGGGGCATAGGCAATGCTGACGAAGGTAGATAGTCCTAGTTATCATAGCCGTCCTGCTGGCCATCATCTTGGTAGTCTCCTTCATAGTCTGGCCATGAGAATAGCCAGGGACAAAAGCCATGAGTACTCTTTAAGTACTCGTAAACTACCACTAACAAGTAGTATAGTTCTAAGGTAAAGTGTTAACTCTATGTTTAACTATAAAGTTAAGTATGAAACCTAAGCTGAGTTCTGAAACAAAGAAAGATAAAATAAAGTTCTAGAATCACTTAAGTTGGGAAGCTAGTGTCATAAACACAACCCTATTGTGGTCAAGTCAAGATTCATCATTCATTTCATAAGTCCTTTTGAAAACATCTGACAACGAAACAGTATGGACACTCCAACTGTCCATAACCATGGACGCGGCTATTCGAATAGTTTGACACTCTGCAGAGGTGGTACACTTTCACCACAAGATTCGATACATCTGTCAGGGATAACCCTGAATCATCATACTTAGTATGCAGATAATCAAACATAACCTTTCCTTTACACACCTTAGTATAAGCACCTCTCCTATGAGCATGGCCTCCCAACCATGACCATCTGTCATCTTGGGCACTGCATAGGTGGACAACATTGAGAGGTAGCCTCATCTCAAACCTCTCCCGTGAGGGAACTAATACTAATGCATATAAACTTCTGGCTAAGCCTTACCCAATTCAGGTATTGTGGTTGTACGGTAAATTTGGAATGGTATCTCATCCGAATCCAACCATTAGTTTTTATAAAAGGGCTAAGGCTCATGCCTCAACATTTTCATCATCATAAACCATTTGTGTTTCTCAACACATGTCAAAACATCTCAATAGAATGACTCATCATTCCAAGGTTTTCATAATTCATTTTCACCAAGTGTTCCCATCTAAAGTGACTCAAGTTTTTATCTACACTAAACTACTAAGTTAAGAGTGTTCACTAAGGTGGGAAGGTGAGATCAATCTCATGCCATAGAATGACATCTAAAGTTTATCTAAATAGGCCAAGTTTTATACTCTTTATGCTACCCTCAAAACAAGTAAAGAACTTTGGGTAAAGTAACTGAAGTAAAGCTTGAAAATAAGACTTGGGATAAATACTAGTCAAAATGGTATGATCAAAGCATGCCTAAAGCATCTTTGCTTGGGTTATCTAGATTGCAAGGATTAGCTTGCATTGTTAATGGTGGCTTGCAAGTACAACTTGCAAGGGTTAATTTGGATAGTGCTAGCTTGCCTTGGTTGGTGTAGTGGTTGAAGTTGTCTTCCTCCTCTTGGTAGAAATCCTCCTCCTCATAAGCTTGGTCGGTACTATCGTCTATAAATACATACGGAGTACACAATCACCAAACAATACTTAACTAGTCTAATTAGCACTCTAAGGCATACATTTGATGATCCATTATCATCACAAGCATCACAAGTTTTATTAACTAGTTTTATTCTTTTTATTTAAGAAAAGTAATTTCTACTCATTGAAAAATAACTAAGATTTAATATTCACCACTTAAAATATGGGATCATGTGGACACATGTCATCACCACATATTCTAACAGGTGGGAATGTACTTTAAGGGTTGTTTCACATTTACTTTGGTTTAAGTTCATTATTTAATGATTTAATGATTTAAAGTGACTAGAAATGCCTATATAGCATTATTTTGGTATTAGTCCAAATTCACTCCATGTAAACCTTAATATTATTACATATTCAGATAGGTATGGTTAAATGTGATTTTTGAGAGTTCGAATCAACTCAAAAGCTATCTTGGTTGATTTTATAAAAATGTTGCAAGGTGCAAAAGCTTCTGTTTTGTTATTTTTACTAGGAGAGATCTCTAACTCTAATTGAATTAAATCCAACGTGCTTGCGTAGATCTTTTTAGTAGCTTTCTAACAAAACTGGAATCACTCCATTTTGATTTGTAAATTTCTCTTAACTGAATTTTAAACTAAGGGACAAAACTAGGTTTAACTAAAATAGAAAAATCCTAATTCAAACAAACTGCGTTGCGCGGGAACGCTAACGGGCCGGCCCAGTGACACTACACGGTGCGGGGCTCAGCTGACAGGGGGTCCACCGATCAGAGGCTCATAACGCGTGAAGCGGTACGGGGCGATATGGGTCGTTGGATTAAAACGGGGATCAACGGCTGGGGCTCGTCATCGACGACGGACTTGTCACTAGTGAACTTTAACCCTAGCGGCTCAGTGGGGATGCTTAGGGGGCATACCAGGGCTCCAGCAATGACGGCGAGGCGGGCAAACGGACTGGTGGTCGACGGCAAGCTCAGGGATGGTCGAGGCAGCTCCGGGGGTGGTCAGAATTAGCGGCGCCCTTCTCCTCCAGAGGCGGCCAGCTCTGGTGCAATTCTGGCCAACGGCTGCTCGCCTTGCTCTGGGGTGAAGTGGGGAAGGTCCGGTGAGGTGACGGGAGGTGAGTGGTGTGTCGAATGGGGCTGGGGGTGGCCTCTATTTATAGGATGACGACGCGACCGAGAGGCAAGGGCGGGCGGCTCCAGCGAGGGCTGCACATCATGCTAGCAGCATGGCTCGAGGTAGGGGCGGTGGCTGGTCTCCTGGCGGGGATCTACGGATTGAATGCGGGACTAGGTGTGGTGGTATGCGGTCAGGCGGTGCTGGCTCTCTGAGAGGCAGAGACGACGATGTCCATGGCGAGCGGTGGCTGTGGTGCGTTGGGCGGCGAACGGGCATGTCCGGCTTGCTCCCTGGGTCGTGGCGAAGCGGTGGACACGGCGTCTACACGCGTGTCGGGCGCGGCGCTCTAGCGCATGCTCAGCATGGCGCAGACAGGCCGTGCGTGGCGTTTTGGTGGTGGTCCACGGTCTGGCTCAGCTCTGGGAGGGGACAGAGCGTGGCAGTGAGGTGTGAGCTAGCTGCTAGACATGGTGAGAGGGGGCGAGGTGGTCTGCTGCGGTGGTGGCATGGTCGGCCGGCCAGCATGTGCTCGGCATGGCATGGCATGGCCACTAGGGGATAGGGGAGGGGTGATAATGGCTTGGTTGGATCATTTGGAGATAGAAGGAGTGTTTTGAGGAGAATTGGGTGCAAAACCCTGTTCAGAACAGTAAGCTAGATATTAGGTGTAATTCATGCATGCCATGTGTTTGATGAAATGGCTGCAAGAAACTTAGTTTGGAATTTTTGGTGGGTGTGCTAGGCATAAGCTTGAGACTCTGTGGGTGCTTGGGTTTTGAAATTTAAGCTCATTTGAGTGGTTTTTGAAATAGTGGGATCTTCCCATATGAAATAGATTCAATTTTCAAATGCCATTTAAATATAGTGTTTGAATGTTTTTGGTAGATCACAAAGTGGGCCTTGGTACAACATTATGTGTACTATCAAGGGGTGCAAAGATCCATAATTGTTTCTGTTAGATTTTGAGTACTAGGAATAGCCAAAGTAGGCATGCTGATTAAAATGGCATAAATGACCATTTGCTTCTTTTAGTCATTTTGATTTGTTTTTCTTTGGGATTTGTTTGGGGATGATCTAGACGGTGTTTATTTTACCTAAGAATCATTTTACAAGAAATGGATCACTTAAACATGGCAATTCAAACAACTCCTATTTTTAAATGCACACACATATGAATGCTTTGATAATTTCAGTTGAAAAAGTTTTTGTTAACCCTAATTTTGATGATTTGGATCTTAATAACCTTGGATTAAAGTTTTGGGATGAAGCAAATCATGAAGGCTCATTTCGTACCAACCAACTACTTGCGATCAGTTTTTGATAAATTAAAGCAATTGAAGCAAGGCACCATGACAGTTGATGAGTACTACATGGAGATGGAGATGCTTATGCAGCGTGCTAGAATTCGTGAGTCCATTGAGATGACCATGCAACAATTCCTAAACAATTTCAAGTTACCGATCAAGAGCATAGTTCGTCATCACAAGTATGAGACCATGAATGAGTTATTGCACCATGCTAGAGAGGCCGAATCCCAGTTGGCAGAAGAGGCAAAGTCACGTGCTCGTTTTCCGTCCTCCAGTAGATTTTTGGCCAGATCTACACCTCCCACTGTCATGCACCAACTGCTGCTCCTTTTACACCATTGGCCAAACCAACAAGTACACCTTCGTGTGTATCTAATGCTCAGAAACCCGCTGCTCCTACTTCTAGCTCGGGTTCCAACATGTCTACTGCACGTACTCGTGATGTCGTGTCCCATACTTGTGGAGGTAGAGGGCACTACAAGAAGGATTGTCCAAACAGCAAGTTTATGTTTGTTAACGACCAAGGCGAAGTAGAGAGTGGAGATGAAGCTTCTAATGATGATGTTGATGATGGCGAGGATGGTGCTGATGCATATCCTGAGCGTGCACCAACTATTGTCGTATCTTCACATATACTTATAGTGCAACCGGTTGAGGAATTCCAGCGTTGCAACTTGTTCCAAACAAAAGCTCTAGTTGGACCTAACAAGGCTTGCAAGGTCATTATTGATGGAGGTAGCTGCAGAAATCTTGCAAGTAAGGAACTATGTGCCAAGCTGAATTTGACATACTTATCTCATTCGAAGCCATACTACATAAATGGTTGAGCAACAATGGTGAGATGAAGGTAAATCATATGGTACATGTGAATTTTCAAATAGGGCCATACAAAGATTCTAATGATTTTGATGTGGTTCCTATGATTGTTTGTCACCTACTATTGGGTCGGCCTTGGCTTTGTGATCGCCATGTGCAACACAATGGCCTAGCCAATAAATATCACTTGGAATTCAAAGGGAAGAAGATTACTATGCAGCCAATGACACCACAAGATATTATGAATGATTCTCACTAGATGATAGAGGTGAATTTGAAGGAAGATCCTACAGCTCGGCGAGATTGTGTGACAGTTGTTCCTGATGTAATCGAGCCTAAATTGAGTGATATAACGAATAGTGAGAGAGTGCCTGGTTTATTGATATTATCCACTAAGGAATATATGAGAGAATTTCGTGAGGATCCTACACCCATGCCACTTGTGCTCATGTATAAGGGCGAGGTATTGGTTTCTAACGACATGACCCCTGTTTCTCTTGGTGTCTCTTCTGTTTTGCAGGATTTTGGGGATGTGTTTCCAGAACATATACACGCAGGCTTACCTCCACTGCATGGTATAGAACATCAAGTGGACCTGATCCCTTGCGCCACACTTCCCAACTGTGCACCCTACAGGACTAATCCCGAAGAAACTAAGGAAATTCAGAAGCAAGTACAAGCGTTGCTGGATAAAGGGTACATTCATGTTTCTCTTAGCCCTTGTGATGTTCCTATTATTTTAGTTCCTAAGAAAGATGGTACATGGCGCATGTGTGTAGATTGTAGAGCGATTAATAACATTACTATTCGATATCGTCATCCTATTCCACGCTTAGAGGATATGTTAGATGAATTGAGTGGTGCTGCTGTTTTCTCTAAGATAGACTTGCGTAGTGGTTATCATCCAATTAGGATGAAAGAAGGGGATGAGTGGAAAACTGCTTTCAAAACAAAATTTGCCGTGTATGAGTGGTTAGTCATGCTGTTTGGTCTTACTAATGCACCTAGTACATTTATGCGATTAATGAATCATGTTTTGAGAGATTTTATTGGTCGTTTTGTGGTTGTCTACTTTGATGATATACTTATATACAGCCACACCGAAACTGAACATTGCACTCATATTCAACAAGTTTTGCAAGTGTTGCGTGATAATAAATTGTATGCTAATCTTGAGAAGTGCACATTTGCAAAAGATAAGGTCATATTCCTTGGATTTGTTGTATCTAAGCATGGGGTAGAGGTAGATCAATCTAAAATTGAATCAATTCAGAATTGGCCTACTCCCATGAATGTAAGTCAAGTGTTTAGTTTCCACGGCTTAGCTGGTTTCTATAGGCGCTTTGTGAAAGATTTTAGCACCATTGCTGCACCTTTGAATGATTTGACAAAGAAAGGTGTTCCTTTTGTATGGTGCGCGGCCCAAGACATTGCATTTGATACATTGAAATGTTTGCTTACTTCTGCACAATTACTTGCATTACCTGATTTTTCGAAGCAATTTTAAGTTGAATGTGATGCTAGTGGTATAGGCATAGGTGGCATTTTGATGCAAGAGGGTCGGCCTATAGCTTATTTTGCTGAGAAATTGACTAGTGCTCGTTTGAATTATTCTATCTATGATAAAGAATTGTATGCACTCATTAGAGTGCTTAAGGTTTGGCAACATTATTTGTGGCCAAAGGAATTCATCATACATTCTGATCACGAAGCATTGAAATACTTGAAAGCTCAATCAAACTTGCATAGAAGATTAGCTAAATGGGTTGAGTTCATTGAGTCTTTTCCTTATATCATTAATTATAAGAAGGGAAAAGAGAATGTTGTTGCTGATGCTCTATCTAGGAAGAATATGCTATTAACCAATCTTGATGTTAAAATTCCTGGATTAAAAGCTATTTGTGCACTTTATGCAACTGACCATGATTTTTCTTAACCATATCGTTTGTGTGCTCTTAGAAACGCATGGGATAAGTATCATATACATGATGGCTATTTGTTTTGAGCTAACAAACTATGTATTCCAGAATCGTTGTTGCGTTTGTTCTTAGTGCAGGAATCACATGCCGGTGGTTTGATGGGTCACTTTGGGTGTGAGAAGACGTTGCTCATGCTCGCTGATCACTTTTATTAGCCCAAGATGAGGCGTGATGTGTACAGATTTGTTAGCCGATGCATTACTTGCCACAAGTCAAAATCCAAGATGAAGCCTCACGGTTTGTATACACCTCTCTTTGCACCGACTACTCCATGGGAAGACATTAGTATGGATTTTGTCCTAGGTATACCTAAAACTCAGAGAGGTCATGATTCTATATTTGTGGTAGTGGATAAGTTCTCTAAGGTGCCTCATTTTATTGCCTGCCACAAAAGTGACGATGCGTCGCATGTTGCTAATCTGTTTTTAGGGACATTGTGAGATTACATGGAGTACCAAAGACGATTGTTTCTAACCGTGATGTGAAGTTCATGAGCTACTTTTGGAAGACCTTATGGGGGAAGCTAGGAACGAAGCTGTTGTTCAGTACTACATGTCATCCCCAAATAGATGGTCAAACGGAGGTGGTGAATCGAACATTGTCACAGCTGCTAAGGACCATGATTAAAAAGAATCTGCGGGAGTGGGAAGAGTGTTTGCCACATGTTGAGTTTGCTTACAACAGGGTTGTGCATTCAACTACTCATCTTTATCCTTTTGAGGTGGTGTATGGTTTCAAGCCATTGACGCCACTTGATATGTTGCCTCTGCCATTACATGAGAGAGTTGATATGGAGGCATCAAAACATGATGATTATGTGAATAAAATACATGAGAAGAATCGAGAGGCTATTGAGAAGAAAGGCAAGAACATTGTTGCTGCAAGGAATCAAGCAAGGAAGGAAGTGTTGTTCGAGCCTGGAGATATGGTTTGGGTGCATCTGCGTAAGGACAGATCACCACTACTTCGCAAGTCCAAGTTGAAGCCACGTGGTGCTGGTCCTTACAAGGTGTTAGAAAAAATTAATGATAATGCCTACTCAGTTGACATACCTATTGAGGAGTTTGGTGGAGCTAGCAACAACTTCAACGTTGCTGATTTGTCACCATATGCTGGAGAAGACCTTGGAGCGTCGAGGTCGACGCCTTTTGAAGGGGGGAGATGATGAGGACATCCCTACAGTTACACCTACCCCAATTTCTAATGAAGATGTTCCAATTGCAAACAAGGATCAATCCAATGAGATAAGGATTGGACCAATCACAAGAGCTCGTGCTAAGTTACTAGAACAACGGGTGACCTTGTTTCTTAATGAAATTGGTGTCTTAATTAATGAGAACTTTATACTACGTAAGTCTTTGAATTAGTGTATGATCAAGTACTTAGGAGAAGAAGGTGTAGAACGGAGCGAGGAGCTGAAGGAACATGGCGTGTTGATCAATGAAGAATGCGCGAGGGATGAGAGGGAGGAAGCGCAAGAGGCTGTTCAAGAAAAAGGTCAACCAAGAGAGCAAGTTATCTGTCGTGGCAGAGAAACACATCAGTTCTCTTCCACGGCAGGCTGCCGCGGCAGGAAAACTGAGTCCGGCTCTGCCACGATAGGCTGCCGCAACATAGAAACTGGTTGAAAGTCTGCCACGGCAGGACATGTGGCCGAACCACTTGTGTTAGGTTTGTATCTAGGTTGGGTGGAACCAACTCGGGTTCCCCTTAGTCTGCCACCCCCTGAACTCATAAATAGATGGGGGCGCCGTAGTTTAGGTTTTTTGAGACCACGTTAAAATATTTTGGAGTTGTTTCTTTCATAGAACCTCTGGAATTACCCTGTGTTCGAAATTACCAACTATAATTGAGTGTGATCTGTTGTTCCATTGGGAATTAGTAGATTTCATACTACCGTTCGTGGTCACGGTTGCGTGCGCAGGAGTGTGGTGTTGTGAATATCCTACAAGGTTCGAGAGCTGTTGCATTGGCATCAGGGTTCGAGCAGGAGAGATCATAGCTCCGCACTAGTTATCTATCATCCACCACCATCATCGACATGTGCTTGCTGAGAAGATCGGGCCACCCCATATCACATGTGTGGATCATTGACTCTAGTGGATGTATATCAATATGGTTTAGGAAAAGAACACACATCATGCATGCAATGACTCTAGGGGATCCATGTGTCAAATTAAACAATGGTCACATAGACCAAAAACACATAGGAAAGCATCTTCCACACATTGCATGTTGCACTAGTGTGACAGAAGTTGCATCACAGAATCCAGTGGAGTATGTGTTTGGTAATGCATGCATGCATGTAGATATATCATTGTGGTTTTGGAAAAGAACACATATGCAATTTGGTCATGTGGATCAATGACTCTAGTGGATATATATCAATGTGGTTTATTATGAAGAGAACACACATTCAATTAATGACTCTAGGGGATCCATGTGTCAAACGATATTGTCTCACAGAGACCAAAAACACATAGGAAAGGAGCTTCCACATTGCATGTTGCACTAGTGTGTGACAAAAGTTGCATCACAGAATCCACTGGAGTGTGTGTGGTCATGTAGATATCAATGTGGTTTTGGAAAAGAACACATGCAATGTGGATCATGTGGATCAATGACATCTAGTGTTTGGATATCTATGTGGTTTTGGAAAAGAACACATGGAATGACTAGGGGTTCCATGTGTACAACCATGGTCACAAAGACCAAAACACATAGGAAAAGAAGCTTCGACATTGCATGTTGCACCAGTGTGACAAAAGTTGCATCACGGAATCCACTAGAGTGTGTGTGGTCATGTAGATATCAATGTGGTATTGGAAAAGAACACATGCTGCAATGTGGTCATGTGGATCTATCAATGACTCTCGTGGATATCAATGTGGGTTAGGAAAAGAACACATGTGATATAACTCTAGGAGATCCATGTGTCAAAGCATGGTCATAGAGACCAAAAACACATAGGAAAGCAGCTTCCATATTGCATGGTTGGACCAGTGTGACAGAAGTTGCATCACAGAATCCACTAGAGTATGTGTGTGGTCATCATGCATATGTAGATATATCATTGTGTGGTTTTGGAAAATAACACATGCAGTGTGTGATCATGTGTGGATCAATGACTAGTGGATATCTGAATGTGTGGTTTATTAGGAAATTAAAAGAACACATGCAGTGTGTGATCATGTGTGGATCAATGACTAGTGGATATCTCAGTGCGTGGTTTATTAGGAAATTAAAAGAACACATGAATGAGTACCCTAGGGGATCCATATGTGTCAAACACATAGGAAATCAGCTTCCACACTGCATGTTGATAGAATTTGCATGATCACAAAATCCACTGGAGTATGCATATGTGTGGTCATGCATGTATAGATATCGTCATGGTCTTAATTTGGAAAATAACACATGCAATGTGGTCATGTGGATCAATGACTCTAGTGGATATATATATATAGGAAAAGAACACACATCATGCAATGACTCTACGAGATCCATGTGCCAAATTAAACCATGGTCACAGAGACCAAAAACACATAGGAAAGCATCTTCTACATTGCATGTTGCACCAGTGTGACAGAAGTTGCATGCATCATAGAATAATCCACTGGAGTATGTGTGTGGTCATGCATGTATAGATATCATTGTGGTTTTGGAAAAGAACACATGCAATGTGGTCATGTGGATCAGTGACTCTAGTGGACATATCAATATGGTTTAGGAAGAGAACACACGTGCAATTAATGACTCTAGGGGATCCATGTGTCAAACCATATGGTCTCACAAAGACCAAAAACACATAGGAAAAATTCTAACACAGAATCCACAGAAGTTGCCTAGATGATACCTATCTCAACTTTTGTACATATTCTAGAAACACATGCAAGATATGGAGGGATTCAGACGCTATGATGCTCGGTTTTCAACGAAACCCTAGACCGTGGGTCCCACAAACGATCTACCCCCTAGATTATTTCTCCAGATGAGGGTTGAATAATGGATTTTTACCCTTATTTATTTTTGTTAGTTTTAGGTGCAATACCAAAGTTTGAGCCCAAGAAGATGCTGGATCATGCGCATGTCTATATATGTGAGAGACTATGCTCACTAGGGGCCTAGATAATTTCTATCTCAACAACCCTTCACACTTTTGTACATATATCATATAGGAAAACACCTACATGCATGCAAGTTCTTCCAATGCTTAGATCCTAAACTAATCTATAGATCCCAAAATATATACTACGTACACAAAATAAACTAATCTAGTTCAGACACATAATTTATCACCACGACTTGTTGTCGTTCCTGACTTGCTTCCCCTTCAATCGCTTGATGTTGCCACCGTTCCAAGATCCCTGCTTGTCCTGATACAACTTTTTGTTGTCGTTCCTAGGCTAGCTTGCAACTAGGGCATAGCTCTGTCGTGAAAACCCCGCCTTAACTATCCCAACTTTCATGGTAATGAGCTTACTGTACAACTCGTACGCCATGTAGGCGGCTCTGGCTGCATACTCGAGGCGCATATGGCTCATCGCCTTCCATTCCCAGTAGTCGTGCTCACTTCGCTTCAATTTCTTTAGTTTTGCATAGGATCTATCGATGATTTCCGCTGCCAGATCACCCATGCCATCCTTCACTGGGTATGGCTTGATCTTGTACAGATTTTGGATGTCGATGTGGTACCCATGTGGGATTTTTATCAACGCACGAGAAAGCATAGTTGTGTCATTTGTGATATCCACTCTAGTGAAAGTTATGCCTTTCCTACACAAGAGCTCCACCAGAGATGGACAATGCTTCTCAGTTGGTTTACTCCTGTAGTTAGAGGATTTTAGGGATGTAAGAGAACAAGGGATGCAGAAGTGGTGATCTCAAATTTAAATTTCAGATACCTGCAGTAGTGGTAAACGAGGACCTCCTCATGTATGGTGATTTGCACGACGGCGATCTCTTTTGGAGAATTATTTCGCTTATCTACATGGGTGTACTCCAAGTCTAGCCCCATAAACTTGTACTTCTCTTTCTGAAGCAATTGCTCATACCTGGCGAGAGTTGTCTCCACAGTCGCTTCATCATTTGTGTACACAACTATCAAAGTCGTGGTGCCATGGGTAGGGATGAAGTGGGTCCCTGTTGTGCGTTTCCCATCGTCCATGCCTGCAAGGAAATGGGTGAAAGGAAATGCCTGCAAGGAAGAAGGAGAAGAACCAACAGTTCCAAAACAAAGGAATGAGCGATAAAGAGGAAGAAGAAGCGCGTAGGAATAACTGCAGAGATCGTGGATATGTCATAATAATGAATAACTGCAGCTTTTGGTCGAGAACTCTCTGTGGTTCTGTGGAGATCGTGGCAGTGCTGCCGGTTAGACAAGTGGGGCCGGTTCCTGCGAGAATATGGAATTAGTTGTGCATTTTCTATGCGAGAATTTGAGAGAAATCATTTATATTTTATCTTTCATAATTAAACATAATGAAGTTGGTACAACCAAAGATATTTGAACAAAAGAGATTTGCTAGTTTAACATACAACAACACAAAATTTTCTGAGCATGCATTCTTGAAATTTAAATTCTGATGATTTATTTAGAAGTTTTGAGCTACAACCGACATCACAGAGTGAACGCTCTCATCTTCATCCTCCTCCTGCTGCTCATCGTTGTCATCTTCCACATCCTCGTGTTCCTCTGCCGGACCGGTGACCACCTCAATAATCAGCTTGATATAGTGCCTCATCACCTTAACCTGGACGACGAGCAGACCATCAAGGCAAATTCTGTTTTTAGCACAGAATTCAGTCCAGGGGTCGGTGAACTCAATGCAATCGTCATATACTTCCATTTTGCGATATCACCCCAAGATTTTCAGGCCTTTGTCACAATTATTCTTCATGCATACACAATAGAACCCTTTCTTTAGGATTTGGTGTTCCCTTGTGCATCTCAAAGGAATTTTCTGAGTAACAAAAATATATAATAGATCTTAGCTAACTGGCCACCCTGATAAATTTACAAAATAAGAAGGAAAAGCATAGGAAAAATTGATTAACTAACCATCTGATCAAGATCAGCTTCAGCCTACACCCAGTGCAACAAGAACTAAGGGATCTCAAAGACCTCATCTTCATCCAGGTCTCTTACAAAGTCCTTGTAGAATGCCTAAGATATGGAATTCATTTTAGACCAACTGACATTATATGGGTGCCAAAATATGGATTTCTCTAGTGTCACCTTGCAACAATCTTCGGTCTTATAACACCCTGATCATGCATATGAAATTGAGGAAGGTTTGTGCGTAAGGAACATATGTAATTAAGAAACTAGTCATGTGTGTAAGAAAAAACCAATTCAATGCAAAGAAGTCAATACATACACTGGTCTTGATCAACCCAAGGTTTGACAACATTATCAGCATTTGACACTTCAACAATAAAGCACATGTCTACTCTATCGTATGCAAATGTGAGAACATCATTCTGTTCAATGTTAGAAGCTGCACAAAACTCCCTCCAAAATGGCCCACATAATGCTACCGACCTCCCAAAATTCCCACCATACAGCACATAGAAGTAGTATTCATTAATTGTTCTGTTTTGATCATGGCGGTCACTCCGAGAAAGGATCCAGGTTAGATGTGGACCAAGAGAGAATTGTCACATACCCTACATAAATTTGTGAAATAGAAAAAACCCATAAGGTCATGAACAGAAAGCAATATATATGGAAATTTTAAATAATATATGTATATGAAAATCGAGAATACTTACAAATCCCTCTGCAAATAAGGATGATCTCACCCTCATTCTAAAATACATCACATGGTCTATTTTTCCACTCCCACACCAGGCAGGTTGCTACTGATATGTCACACACTCGTTTTGAGCCATATTCCTTTTGTTCTGAACACAAAAAATAAAAAAGATCAGGAAAATAAATGATATGATGTTACTAATATCATATCTGAACACCATTACTAGTGTCAAAATATATAAATGGTATGATGTTACTAATATCACTACTACTAGTGTAATTAAAAATATCAAAACTTAACTCTAAATTTGCAACAATGATCTTTTGAGGAAAAACTACATTGTCCAAGCTAGGAAAATTATGGGATTTATACCCAAGCTAGGAATATTAATGATACTGATTACATTGTGCTTTATCTAGTATATATACTACTAACTACAACTAATACTATATATGTGCAACAATACAACTAGTTTGCAGTTCTACATAGATAATCCTACAAACATACAACTAACTATGTGCATATTGTACTAATCTGCAGTTCTACATACATATACTGAAGATTGTTATTAACAAAATGTCAGCAGAAATTGTACCAAGAAAAAAACCTGTAGAAGTTCAACCCAACAAAATCTGCAATAATTTTTTTGCACATCCTAGATTTACTCAAGAGATTTGATGAAGCAATCTTAGATAAAACTCTATGGATTCGATGAAGCAATCATAGAGAAAATGCTACAGACTCGATCAAGAACAAGGACTATTTACGCAGCTCTGAAAACCCTACAGATTTATCGAGCTGCTGCTGCTAAAGATCTTGGTCACCGATTATACTATGGTGATGGGGATTCTTACCGCTGTTGTAGAGCCTCGCCGCCGGTTATTCCATGACAGATTGCGTCCCTCACTACGCCATCATCACGCGCGTCCGTGGATGCTGCAGCTACCCTACATTCATCCAGAAAACACGTGAGATCGGGCGGCATGCCGCGCACCTATACACGAAGAAGCGCGCTGGAGATTGGAGAATATATAAGTCGAGCACTTGCTTCTAGTGAAAGCTTGCCAAAGGCAGTGATGGGGCACACTCTGTCTCTCTCTCTCTGAAGAGCTACACCTATCTTTCCACTCTCTCTCTCTCTCTACGTGCGTCTTCGGTTCCGACAAAATGGAGCCAAAATAAAGTCCAAAAAATTCAATAAAATGGAAACCTCTAGGTCTTGAACACTCAACCAAGAGGTCCCTGACCGGTGGACCCACCTATGATGAACCCCACATGTCAGCTGGACAAGTGAAGATTCTTTTGATAACTTGTGGGACGCACCTGTTTGCCGCCCACACACTCACCTGAAATCCACCCGGAAGATTCCGAAATCAGATCTGAAATCCGGTCCACCACACGCGGCGGAAGCTAGGGCACCACTGCCTTTGCTAGTCCACCACACGCTATGGTGCCGTCTCCCCGTCCATTTCAGTGTCTCCCCATCCATTTCGGCGTCCGTGCTCCAAGGTTGTCCATTGGGACTCCCCTTCTGGCTGACGTCTCCTTGCACCTCGGTAGCTCGCCTTCTGGGTGCCCTCTTTGTACTCAACTCGCTCGTATCCGTGTCTTCCAAGGTAAAAAATAGTTTGTTTAATTGTTCAACATATGGATATCACTTGGATTGTTCATCTATAGAAAAATCTTCTAAAAAGGATTATTCTTCTCACAAAATGTGATTAGTTTGTTTAATTTTCCAACAGATTGATAGGAGTTGGATTTGTTCATGGTAAAGTAAATTGTTCTCAAAAAATGACTAGCCTATTCTAAAAATGAGATTTGTTGTGTTAATTGTTCAACACATGGATATGAGTTGGATTGTTCATTATAAATAAAATTGTTCTAAAAAATCACTAGCATGTTCTGAAAGTGTGATTTGTTTATTTAATTCTTAACAGATGGATAGGAGTTGGATTGTTCATGGCAGACAATTTACTGAACCCTATAAAGTTGGCCTTAAATAGTTTGTCAGATTTGTCAGGGAGGGATATGGCGCTGAGGTTCCATGCCCTTATCGTAAGTGCCTAAACCAGAGAATGGTACATGTAGGGCTTCTTTATCACCACTTACTCCTCAGTGGCATGTCGCACTCGTATACTCGATGAATACAGTACGAAGAGCCACTTGATCTTGCTATTATTGAAGATGCACCCAATGGTGGTAACAACGGTGGTCATGTTGGTGATGACAATGACAATATGTATACGGATGATGAAGGTGATGATGATGGAGGTCACAACATTCCAGATATGTTGCAAGAGCTTAAGCACGTAGGCGATGCATTAACTGTAGAGCAGATTGTTGCTAATTTCCCAACTGACGGTAAACATGAGAAATTGTTTGCAAAGTTGATGGAAGAGGAAAGCTTTACCCGGGAAGTAAACACACAAGGCTTGCATTTGTTGTGAAGCTCCTTCATCACAAGTCATCTCACTGGATCACCATCACTGCTTTTGCTGATTGGATGAATCTATTTGTTGATGCACTAACGGATCCCAATACCATGCCGAGATCATACCGTGAAGCAAAAAACTTATCAGAAGGAGCTTGGACTTTCCTATGACAGCATACACATGTGCAAAAAATACTGCATGATCTTCTAGAAGGACAATAAAAAGCTAGACAACTGCGTTACGTGTGGTGCCTCAAGGTGGAAATATCTGGAAAGAAGGTCATCGGCTGTCAAAGTCCTGCGTAATTTTCCTTTGGCGCCACGGCTGTAGAGATTGTTATCTTTGAGGAAAACAATGGAGAACATGCAGTGGCACAAGTTAAAGGGAATGCCCAGATATGGTTTACTTAGTCATATCTGGCTGATGGTGAAGCGTCGAAGGATTTTCACAGAACAGGGGAGGACTTTTCAGCTGACCCTAGAAACATAAGGCTTGGCCTTGCCGCCGATGGCTTCAATCCTTATGGAACCATGAGCACGAGCTAAAGTATATGGCATGTATTTGCCCTGCTATACAACCTTCCGCCATGGGATTGTATGGATGCATCAAACTACATGCTTTTCCTTTGTATCCCTAGCAAATCAAGTCGTAGAAAGGACTTTGATCTCTTTATTGAGCCTCTTCTGGACGATTTGCAACATCTTTGGAAGGGTGTGCTCTCTTACAATGAATTTCAAAACAAAATGTTTGATCTTCGAGCAGCGGTTCTTTGGTGTACCCATGACTACCCAGCTTGCAGCACTATGTCTAGGCGTACAACTGAAGGATATTAAGCATGCCTGCATTGTGACAAAAATCCTCTGTCCAAATCCATAAAGAGAAAAATATGCTACATTGGGCACCATTGTTTCCTCCCAAAGCGCCACCACTTTTGGCAAGACACGGAGCTTGCCGGCATTCATGATGACCAATCGAAGACAGGCAAATTTACTGCAGTTGAGTTACAAGCTGAGATGGAGAACGTGAGGCATATTAAACTAGGAGCTAGATGTGATCCTGGGAGCAAAAAGAGGAAGCGAAAAGATCCTTCACTGGTCTAGAACCGACGACATGGTTTCTGGGACTTGCCTTACTAGGCATCGATGATACTTCGGCACAATCTCGACATGATGCACATCGAGAAAAACATCTGCGACAACTTGATTGGCACACTACTTGAACTTAACTGGAATAATAAGGACACCTTGAAGGCTAGGTATGATTGTGAAGCCCTGGGCATTAGGCGAGATCTACAAGTACAACCCACAGACATAGAGAAGCTTCTCTATCCATGTGCACTGTATTACCTGAATAAGGAGCAGAAGACGGGTTTCTGTCAATATCTATGGGACTGCACTTTTCCTGATGGGTTTTGTTCAAACATGGGCAAATGTGTCAGCGTTCCTACACGCAAAATCACGGGACTTAAAACCCATGACTGCCACATCATGTTGCAGGGAATATTGGCTGCTGGCATGCGAGGGTATTTGCATCCCAATATCTACACTACACTTCGAGAGCTGGGAAGATTTTTCAGGCAATTGTGTAGTAAAAACGTGAAACTGTCACTATTGGAGTGTCTCAATGATGAAATCCCAGTAATTCTGTGAAAACTTGAACACATCTTTTCGCCGGCATGTTTTCATGTGATGGTCCACATGACTGTGCATTTACCTGATGACGCAATGCTCCGAAGCCTGTGAACTATGGGTGGATGTATCCAATAGAGAGGTTGTTGTGTACTCTGAAGAGATATGTCAGGAACATGTCACATCCAGAAGGTTTAGTGGCAGAGGCCTACATTGCTGTCGAGTGCGTGAATTTTTTACCTAGATACCTTGATGATATTGTGACAAGATTCAATCGACCAGCGAGAAATGTATGTGACCAACATGAATCAGCTTGTGATCTATTTTGCCATGGTGTGAATTTGATTGGAGGAAGCCATGTCACCTGCTATGGAGGAAGCAATGATATTGATTTGACCCTCCAAAGGGAGCTACACAAGATGACTTGGTATGTCATAAACAACTGCGGGGAGGTTAAGCCATATATCATGTATGTTATGATCTCCCATACATATGAATCCAATAGTGCCATACACCTAAATATTTTAATTCCGATTTACTCTCTGGATTGCAGTCTTTGCCGAGAACATCTAGTAAACGATGGGATGCCCAATGTGGAAAGAAGGCTTGAGCAGGGATTTCAAAGATGGTTCAAGGACCATGTTAGTTTCCTTTTGCATTTATCTCCGTCCTTCATATATAGAATTTCAATGGAAGATTTGACCATATTATATTTATGCTGTGGTACATACAGATCATGAAAAAGTGACAGGAGAATCCAGAAGCTGTGGATGAAGAGGTTTTTACATTGGCGTGTGGCCCAGACTTTTGAGTAAGAACATATTCAGCTTGTATTTTGGATGGTGTTCGGTCCCTCACCGCTGATAGTGATAAGGGAAAGAAAACACAAAACACTGGAGTAATGACTGAAGTTTGTCACTTGGAGAAGGATATCCATTTTTATGGTGTCCTCAAGGATATAAAGGTGTTGTATTTTAACTCTGATTTGGAACACCAACGATCAGTTGTGTTATTCCACTGCGATTGGTATCAGCTTGAGGGCTGAAAGGATACAGAGATGGTGTATGCTAAACTCTTCCGGATTTTCAACATTACGAATTTTTGGTACAAATATGACAGTTACATCTTGGCAACCCAGGCTACAAAAGTGTTCTACGTGCCAGACAGAGCCAAGGGAAAAAACTAACAGGTGGTTGATGTTGCCGAAGGAGATGAGGAGCAGGAGGTGGTGCATACTGATATAGCATACCAACAGTTTGTAGGCTCTGACAATGAGACTGTATCTGAGGCTATGCCTTTCAGGAAACATCGACCCTCTGACTGAGGCGGCATCATAGATGCATCAGTGGTCGATCATACCAGAGTTAAAACGAAAGTTGTTGAAGAGGAGGAAGTTGACAGTGAGCCTGAAGTAGACAACACCATTGAGGAGTACTGTAGTGACAAAGAATATGAAGTATAAGATGATACAGACAAAGAGTAGTTCCATCTTGTGGTGGTGGAGTGTTGGATGCTTTGTGTTGCATCCTTGAACTCATGGATGTGTGCATGCCTGTGTGCATACTTGTGTTCAATTGATGATCGTGTGTGCATGCTTTGTGGTGCATGCTTGAACTAATGGTTGTGTGCATTCCTGTGTTGCATTCTTTGTGTTGAACTAATGGTTGTGTGCATTCCTTTGAACTGATCAATATGATTGTCCTTTAGTTCATGGAATTAATAGTTATTCATTGGGAAAATTAGCCAAAATATTGTGATGTATTCTGTCTGCCAAAGTTGGTTGAACAAAAGCTCTTTTCATGGTAGAAAAATTGTGTTGTTATTTAGTCTATGTGGGACCCATTTGTCAGCCTACCAGACGATGCCAATGTGAACCAAAACCGCTCATGCATGGGACCCACCTGTCATAGAAGCTAGAAAAAACCCTCTCCCCTCCATGCCAGTCCGAAATCCCACACCACTCCCCCCAAATACGAGCTAGAGAAAACTCTCTCTCCTCCCCGCCGACAACCAAATCCCTGTGTTGACGGTGGTAGTAGAGGCTGAAAACTTGTGTGTAAGTGCTCCTCAACCTAGCACCATTTCACTTCATCAACTCTTCGAACCGGCCGACGATGTGGTCGCCTCCTTGTTCTAGTTCGACGCGTCGCCTCCTTGTCTAGGTCACCGCATCGATGTTGCTGTTTGATTAGTTCTAATTCGATGCGTCACCTCCTTGTTCTATGGAAGCACATATGTACTCACAATCTACTGCTCAGCGCGTTGACGTTGCTTCTTACGGCAAAGGCTCAATCTAGTTCATTGGAAGCTCCCTTTAGTTTAATCACTAAATTTGATTCTCCTAACAATTCACTAATTAGAATTGTATTCTAACTTAATTCTTGTATTTACTCTTTGGAGCAGGTACGATGAAGGCTAGGGAGATACATGAGCAGGTTCTAACATTGATGCTACTGGCACTACTATTGTCTATGACATAAAAACTAAACATTCTAATTAGTGGAATGTCTAATTTAGGCTACAAAGGATGTTGTCGTCATCGATGTCTCGTCTGATGATGATGTTAAGAAATCTATTGTAGTTTTTCGCAAGATGAAAGCTAAGATAACAAGGAGAAGAGCTAAAGCCTGGCTCAGTCAGCAATTAGATCAGGGATAGAATATATTGTTTCAATTTAAATAACTATTTATGATCTACCTTAGATCATTTTCTCATTGTAACATACACATATATAATAAAAAAATTGCAGTGGGGATTTTCCCTACTGTTTCACCTCAAAAAAAAAGAGAAGAGCTAAAGCTTATATGAAAAGATTTAGAGTAGTCGAGAAACCGAGGATCCTTATTCATAGAGGTGTGGTATAATATTGGCTAAGTACATGGTTTGCTACATCTATATGCAGATACACATTATTACTTTCTAATATTTTCTTTCTAGGTCCAAGTATGATGGGGGTTGAGGAATTAGATGAGCACTGCGTGTTTGGAAACAATTTGAAATGACTTCTGACCAAGTTGCTTCCCTTAAAGTGATAGTTCAATGACACAAGCCATCTATACCATACTATGTGTGCAAGATGAACAAGCCAAATGTCATCCGTGGGAAGTCCAAGATGGTTAAAATTTGACATTTCAATATTTAAATTTTATTATGCATGGTGAAATCTAGACAACAACTAATATTATTCTTCTCCTATAGTTGTTCGCACACGAAAATGTCACCGTTTACCCTCGATGCCGAGCACGATGTGTAGCAGCAGACGCTGAGGGAGGTTCACTGGAAGCATGGTACGCAAGACAGTCCGGCGAACATTCTGAAGACCTGAAACCCCGCTCGCCCAGGAGGGACACCATCAGGATGGCGTGGTGGCAATGGGCTGCCCTAGGTCGGCCTGACTGCCCCTAGAGCATCGTGTATTCGGTGCCTCCAATCTTGAAGAACGACGGATGAATGAGAATACAGATATAAGGGGAGAGATAAAAAGTAGATGAACACAAAAAAGTAGTAGATTGGTATGTTCAATTGGTTTTGGTTCAATTGGCCTTCACCCCTCATGTATATAAGGAGTGGCTGGACTTTCCATGCAAGAAATAGGGTTGGATTCACGTCCAAAACCCTAGTTGGGGTCCAACTCGAACAAGCAAACCCGAAATTTGCGTAACTGTTCAATCAAAAACTTGCCGATACCTTCAGGACCAATTTTAAGATAGTAAACGAGCTCTCATTAAAATATCGTAAAAAGAAAAGTTGTGCACCTCGAAACAGTGAACAACTTTGATGTTGGCCACTTTTTCATCTGATCTGATCTTGATGAACTTTCCCCATCATTTTCGTATCAAACTCGGATTTAGACCGAACGAATTTAACTCAATTCATATGTATCTTGAATCTGGAAACCACATACTTAGTCAGAAGAAGTTGACTCCAAAAGAAAAGTTGTTCATCTTGAAAAAACGAAGAACTTTCATGTTTTGCACTTTTCCATCCACATAGATCTTGACCGATTAAATTAAGTCGTAAATAGATTAACCCAATTAGGAGGTTTTTTGGGTCGTCCGGGTCCATTACTCTCGCCTAAGGTGAGACATGGTCTGTGATCCGGCGACCCCGGGTTCTGGCCGTGCTAATTCCGCCTCTCGTAGTATTTTGCCTCTCAAATTTGCATACCAATACGGATTGAGGTGAATCAAAAACCAAAATTGCTTGTTTCCACAAGGCGCACAACTTTGATGTTCAACACTTTTTCATTTGAGGTCATCTAAAGGACTCAGAGTTAAAGCCTCCATATATACCAGTCTCTGAGTCTTCTCTGAACACTAGCATAATCGGCTATTAAGCCTGATCATGCCTTGACTTGATACGGTGCCTCTTTGATGATGATTAATAATCCTCTAAGTGGACTTTTCCAAGTGTCTCTCCCCATTTTCCTTGATTAGTTACAAGCCCAAAACGAGTGCCAACACATGCCCCCTGTTTTCTAGCAGAGCTTGCGTGCCAGAAAATAAGTTGCTCCACTTTTAGTTTAAGGACGATGTCAACACTCCATCGGCCATTGGTTTTCTTAGGGCGATAACTCTATATCGGCCATATGTGCTAAGAGTGATAAATATATATCAACCACTTGGGTATGATTTCCTCAAATAATTTGCGTTAAGAACAATCACCTCATCCTGTAGTTGATGAATATCATAATTTCCTTCATGAACAACTCTCACAATGATCCCGACTAGGTCTTCATTCATGTTTCTCAAGAAGAATATCACCAACTGTTCGGCAATAAAGATCATTACCTATTAATGAGTATTTGAAAAGCAACTAAATTGTCATGTTCACCCTTTGGTTCAGAGTTTCATCTAATAAACAATGGGCTTCCTCTATTCTTCATCTTCACCTGCACTAGATCTTTTATTAGTGGGCGAAGCGGTATTCTCCAATCAAGCCTTACCTATGTTGGTGAAACAAAGCATCGGCTGTTGTAGAATATGAAATATATCGTGAATAACATGATAGCCGGATGTTTGTTGAGCCAACTCATTTGCACTTCAGTTTTCGTATCTAGATATATGAGCAATGATACATCAATCCAAGATGCAAGTTACATCTAGACATCTATCAAGATAAATGACAAGTGATTCATCGAAACTTTGGTAAACCATGGACATCGTTGCACTACTCACAACGAATCACTAGAATCATCAATATGTGTAGCACCTATAGCAATAAAAAGCTCTAGCATGAACATCAAAGCTTCACATTCGGCTATATGGTTTGTGCAAGATACTCTAAGCGGCATGAGACTTCATAAAATAGCACCATAAAGAGATAAATAAACAATATCAATGCCTTGGTTATTGCTTTTAAAACTTAATAGTCAAAATATAATATCCGTGGTACTAGAGAGACATGATTAATATCAATATCATGCTCAACATCTACACCCAATAATGAAATTAAAGACAATTTAGCCTTTCATAGATTTCAAAGATTTATAAGCCAATTTATCAACACATAAGCATAAGCACAATTTCTAATGAATGCATACCTTGTCTTGGTCTTCAATAGAACTAAGGACGATGTTAGAAAACCACATCAGCCATGATTGTATAATGATCTCAAGGCGATAGAATAAATATCGACCATAAATATTCACCCCAATGGTCATGCATAATCCATCCACTAAAGTATGTATAGCCGAAGTAAACAAAATAACAAATCTGATGATGAATTTCAAGTATTCGGCTTCTTGGATTAACAACAAAATTGCAACTAATCAAATGAATAATGATTTGGCAATACCCTTTCATGATGTACAGAATTATGATGCATCTAGGGATCAAAATAAACCCATGATGGGTAACCAATCATACATAGGGATGAAATCCATGGCATAGGCATTAATGGTGAAGTAGAATAATATGGATGATGTGCTGGCCGGAGTTTTTGATAGTGATACCGAATTATTTGGATTGATCGCTTGTTGGATTTTTTTTTTATTTTCCACTCTTGCTGCCCTTATTATGACAGGATCTCGCAAATCTTCCTTGCCTTGAGGGATTACTTTGGGAACCCACGCCATGTTTCTTTTCTTTAGCTCCTCGGATGTAAGATGATATAGCTTTCTCTCTTGCCATTGTAATAAGCCAAGTGGGCATCTCGGCTGTGGTTTTGTTTGCATGTCTTTTCTTAATCTTGGGCACCTTTAATTTTGCGTGTTCAAATTCAAAAACTGGATCTTTGAAAGTTACTCGCTCCACTTCCTTGCCCTTAGTAGCCAACATCAATTTAGTTGGCTTCTCATTATTTTGATTCAAATCTGAAATAGCACACTTGTGTCCATCCTTTTTAATTCGGTATACTTGCTTGACCACTTCTTTCTTTACGCATGAACTCCGGACCGATTCTTTGAAACGGTCTTTCACATGTGACTGCTAATCAATTGACCTTCTTGGAGCTACATAGTTTGGGTGAGATGATCTATAATTAGATCAACAATGTGCCCCGGAATCATATCTTTCCCATGGTCGATATGAATAAATATTAGCATAGGGAGGTATCCATGAACTTGGCATTGGTGGCCCAAAAGGAGGATATGAATTTTCCGCATTTAATTTCTTCTTTCGCCCATCCTTGTCTTAATTATTTTGCCTTGGGGTGATCTTGATGCTTTTGCACTACTTGGCTGATAAGAACTTTTTGCTTCACTCTCGTTTTTATATTTTTCCAGCACCTGTGCAAAAGTGACTTTTGGTTTCTTACCCTTGTGCTTATTGTGGCCTTTGTCGTTTTGACTTTTTCATGCAACGACCTTCGAGTTTTCTTGTTGCCCCCAGTGCTTGATGTCTTCATCATAGCTTCAATGAAATCTCACCTTCAAGAACATTTGCAATATGCACTTCAACAATCTCTTTGCTTGAAATCTTGAACCCATCATATTCCTTGTGTATCTGCTCATCATTATATGAATTGACCATAGGTAGCCGATGTAATATATTTTGGCCATCAAGACCAATGGAAATAGATTGGTCATTAATTTGTGTTTCCGCAAATTTCAAGCGTCCCTTATTAACAGCCGATTGTACTATTTGATGAAACATGTTGCAACTCTCTATACTATGCTCAAACGAATCATGCAACTTGCAATACATTTGTCCTGGTAATGATGGTTGCACATTGTGATCAAGAATTCTAATATAATCAATTTTTAGCAACATCTCAAATAAATGATCACACATTCTCAAACTGTAGGTACACCTTTTATCTTGTAAACGATCTTGTTGTGAGAACGGCTTTGGAATTGAACAACCGAATGGTTCAGATTTTACATCATCCAATTCGGCTAAGCATTGTTTTCTGCACTCCATTTCTGATGTATTTGAATACACAGTTATACTAGCATCGACTTTCTCAAGAGACCATAACCTTGGCCTTAGGTTTCTGAAACCAAAAAAGTTAAACCACATATGTCTCACTTTAGACCAAATGTAATCCAAGTAGGAAACAAACAAAGCTACCCATGTACATATAAAATTTAGATGAAACAATGTGGAAAGCTTTAGATGTAATAATTCGTTATTATCGGTCTCTCTAAAGGGTACAACACGTTGACCAATAGATTCTGTGATAATTATATTACTAACAAATAAATTACCTCTCTTGATTGGTATTTCATAGCTTATGAGAATTTTGCTAACAAATGTATCAATAATAAAGTTTTGACCAAATCGGAATATAAGTAAATTATTTGCTAGATGTACCTCTTTGAAGACATTGGAAACTATGATGGTTGCATGACCTGAACAATATCTTGCTCGGCCTCTAGATAATTCGCCAATGCCTTATCTTCTTTCTTATCTAGATTTTGTGCATCTTCACTTTGCTGTTCTTCGTCAACCGGACATTGTTCGGCTATGTTTTGTTCTTGTTGATGTTCACAAATTTCTTTGGAACGAAACTCATAGGACGACATGTAAGTTCCCTTACATCCAGAAAAGTCAAGCACATTAGTTTTTCTAAGCTTGCCATGCTCTTGATCAACGAAGCTTGCTTCTTCTAATTCGGTAGATTCAGCATATGTATTTTCTTGTCTTTTTCAATAACCGAATTAACCATCCTAGCTAAATCATTTATACCTTCATGAGTTTCATTAGATTGAAAAGCTTCTTATTTTTGCCTCGTTGTAGCAGAGTGTTCAACTTGATTGCTGTGTGGAGGAGATAAATCGATTCCTTCAACTTGAGTAGTAGTGTCTTGATGGTCCTTTTCAAGACTTGCAAGAAACTGTTGCAGTTCTTCTTCGTCAAGTTTTTTCTTATATGCTTCATGATATTCTTTCATCTTATTTTCAAGTGCATCAAACTCCTTATCACGCTTCTTCTTGAGTGTCTCAAATAACTTAAGATTTTCCTCCGATAAATCATCAAATGTAATGACATTATCGGTGTTAACTCAGCTGCACATGATTTCTCCCTGATGCTTTTAGTTTCTTCCGGCAACATAGTGTCACTGAAACTTAGCAATCGAGAAGGGGGAAACCTGATCTTGTTTGCCTTATGCTCCTCTTCACGCTTCTTGGTGTATGCCTCATAAGCTTCTATTGTAGCAAGATCATGGGGCCTCTCTTCTAGTTCTCGATGAAGATAATTAAGCTTCTTGAACTCAACTGTAAGTTTTTCCTTCAAGTCATTTGTTCTTGCCCCCTAGTGCTTTTTGTATCTTTCGTCAATGAGGTGTCATCGAAACTTTGCAATTGTGCGGGGGACGTACCATACGCTACAGTACTAGATGAAGGCACATTAGCTTCTATAAAGGTGTGAAGCCGAATTATGAATATCATTAGTTACATACAGTGCTGAAACATAAGGTGTAGCATATGATGACTGAGAGTAATTAGGCAAATAACTAGTTGTAGCATGTCCAATTTCCCTATCCATGAGCATGTTTGAAGCTAAACCTAGAGATTGCAATTTATTTGCCGATGAATATGAAGATGAAACACTTAGTTGCATGCTATTTAAATTTCTAGCATCGGGTGTTTCATATGGATTAACATAATACGTCATGTTATTCATCGGCATATGAATTTCTGGGTTGCCGATGCATGAGATTTCGAATTTACATGTTGCAAGTTACTAAGATAAGTTGAAGCACGTAGATTATTATGCATCAGGTTTTGCACATAGTACAAAATAGGTCTAGCCGATACAGTACACATTTCAAAAGATCTAGCAACACCAACATAAGAGTAATATGCATCCACGTAGAAAGATTGAGGATTCACGATACCGCTCGTAGATTGCAGCCTTTTCGTAGCAAGAATGGGCTGGAGACTGTTTGAATCTTCGTCCCTAGGGGAGTCGCCAAGAAGTGTGCTCGCACACGAACACATCACCGTGTACCCTCGACACCGAGGGCGATGCGTGGCAGTACATGCTGAGGGAGGTTCACCGGAAGCGCGGTGCGCAAGACAGTCAGGGCGGTGTGGCGTCTATGGGTTGCCCTAGGTCGGTCTGACCGCCGCAAGAGCTCGTGGATTCGCATCCTCCAATCTTGAAGAACGACGGATGAACAAGAAGAAACATATAAGGGGAGAGATAAAAAATAGATGAACATGAAAAAGTAGTAGATTGGTTTGTTCGATTGGTGTTGGTTCAATTGGCCTTCACCCCTCATGCATGTAAGGAGTAGCTGGACTTTCCGTGCAAGAAACAGGGTTGGATTCATGTCCAAAACCCTAGTTGGGGTCCAACTCGAACAAGCAAATCCGAAATTTGCGTAACTGTTCGGTCAAAAACTTGCCTCTACCTTCAGGACCATTTTTGAGATAGTAAACGAGCTCGGATTAAAATATCATAAAAGTTGTGCGACCTAAAACAGCGAACAACTTTGATGTTGTCCACGTTTTCATATGATCTGATCTTGATAGACTTTTTCTATTATTTTCGTATCAAACTCGGATTTATACCGAATGAATTTAACTCAATTCGTCTGTATCTTGAATATGGAAGCCACAAACTTGCTCAGAATGTTGACTCCAAAAGAAAAGTTGGTCATCTCGAAAAAACAAAGAACTTTCATGTTTTGCACTTTTCCATCCGAGTTGATCTTGACCGCTTAAGTTAAGTCGTAAGCATATTGACTGAATTAGGAGGTTTTTTGGGTCGCCCGGGTCCATTGCTCCCGCCTAAGGTGAGACATGGTTTGTTGTCCGGCGACTCCGGGTTCTGGCCATGCTAATTCGGCCTCTCGCAGTATTTTTTCTCTCACATTTGCATACTAACTCGGATTGAGATGATTCAAAAACCAAAATTACTTTCACAAGGCGCACAACTTTCATGTTCACCACTTTTTCATTTGAGGTCATCTTAAAGGACTCATAGTTGAACACTCCATATATTAGTCTCCGAGTCTTTCTGAACACTAGCATAATCGGCTATTACGCCTGATAATGCCTTGAATTGATACTGTGCCTCTTTGATGATGATTAATAATCCTCTGAGTGGACTTTTCCAAGTTCTCTCCCCATTTGCCTTGATTAGTTACGAGCCCAAAACAGTACTTTTCAGCTAGCTATAGTTGTGCACACCTCAACCGCTATCTCCCAGAGGTGTTACCACTCGCACGCTCTTACAAGACCACTTTTGAGCATGTTAACCTCTTTCAAGGCATGAATCATGCTGCCCAGATAATAAGAGGTTGGTCTAATATTCTCGAACTCTCTGGGATCAGGGAGGGGAATGTGTGCATCTTCACCTTTTAAATGAGGGGCTACATGAATTCATGGGTTGTGTTAATGTTCTTTAGTGAGGCTAAAAAATATCTTATTTATGCTGGTGTTAGATGAACCATTAATGTAATATGTTGTCAGTGAACTTGTAGTGGTAAGGAACTTGTTGTCAACCTGGTGCTCTACATGCTAAGTAATATTATCTCCATATGATATGTATATATTTGGTTGATTGTGTTCATGTTGTTTCTTTTCTACGTACTCGTAAATGATGATCTAAAAATATGCTTTGTTCTGTTTTTTATAGTTGTGTGAAATGTACAATATGTATCATCGGTGTCGATACATATATATTGTGCTCATTGTCTATTTTAGAATTAATTCATTTCCTATGATTGAGAGTTGGTATCTAATATACAAAATAAAGTTGTAGATCAGCACAAAACCAATGGACAAGTGCTTCGGTTGCAAGTTAGTTCTGCAAAAGATTGGTTGACGGTTCGATTCCGTCTACCTGCACGAAATGTTTTTCTGTTATTTAATTTCTATCAAACGCACTAACAATTGGGGCCGGCGAAAAACGTCACGAAGCAGCGTCAAACCCAGCACTACCATGAGATACACTACCATCGACACCGACCTGACATGTGAGGTTGAAGCACGGGGGAGACGGTCGATGAAAAAAAAGAGTCGAACATGTGTCGTGATAAAATCTACGACGAATTTGGCACCAGACAAAATGGCAAACTGGGTATCAGGGCCTGGGACAAAATCTGCGACGAATTTGCCACGATAAAAACAAGGAACATCATGGATAACCGGGCTAGAGGGGCTTGGAGCTCGTTGCGACAAAGCGTTCTAGAACGCTAGGAATCCACGACGTTTTTAGGGCGTGTCATAAAAAAATGTCACGGATTGTCCAGATTCTTATAGTGGTTGTTTTGGCTCAAAGTGCTATCCATGTCATCCCGATTCTTTTATGCCGTGGGATGGATGTAGACTAGGACATGTAGCAACGTAGCAACGAAGCCCTGTTATCCCATGAGGTAGGTCCCATCGCGGGCCAGCGCGAAAGATTCCATACCGCGAAAGGTGTACTACGCGCCGTCGTGCCCCGCGTTGCTGGCCGGTGGCCCGCGTGCGACATGGGCCCTCCGTCAGCGTAGATGGTTTGGACCGTGTGCGGTGAGAGGCGTTCCCTACGCGACAACACTCAGCACCTACCGGGTTGCGGAACCCGCCGAGAGCCGACATGGTGCATCAGAAGGCATGAACGGAATCAGTTTTTGGCGACAAAGAGCTTTATTCGAAGTGTAGGCCATATATGTCCACGGGTTTTGGTGGACGTCTATAGATGAGCTTCAACCGTAGGCCATAGACATACACGTACACTGATGACGTGGCAGAGTGGATCCTTTCCGGAAGCGTTTTTGCGATGGACAACCGAGCTGACTCCGTAGGCTATAGACATACACGGTTTTCACAGGAAGATAGCCCAGCTAGATGCGTAGGCTATAGATATACGCAGGTTTATGAGGACACTCGCTATGTGGCGGCGTGGAGTCTCTCCGGTAGCATTTCTACACGCTGGGTGGACGAGCTGGCATCCTATGATGTACGCGTCCGCAGTTTCTTGCAGCAGAGATCCGACGTGTACGAGTAGACTATATAAGCTAGCGCGCATTCTCGCGGTAATATAATTGGTGGGCCACGCTTGCACGGGAGAGTGCATCTCCCCTACATAGAATGCACGGCAGGGCCCTTCCCTTTCCCGTGTGGCTAGAAAATATTCTCCTCTTTGTTACTTCTCGCATTGTTTTTTTTTTCTTCTTCCTCACCATGGCTTAGCTTCGGCAGGCGCACCATCCTTTAGGTAGTCAGGCTCGACCATCCGAACAACGATGGAATATCTATATCCAATGCGTTCTTGGTGCCGGTGTGGTTTATTTAACGTGAAGCGATGCTGCAAGCGAGGGCCCACCTTTGTAAAGTTGCAAAGATAGGTTAGGTATGGGTTTTAGGAGAATGCAGCGTAGTGAACTAAAGCTTACCAATGTTTTCTTAATAGATAGGATAGCTACTCGGATTCGGTAGTTTGGTAGATTAGGTATATCGGTGTGTAGGTGGTAACGATGCGTTAAGCGTGTTCGGTTCCCTACGTACATCCAGCAACTCTGTGTCCGCCGCCGTGTTGATGCCTATCTATTAGGTCAGTGATCTTTTCCAGCATGTCGGCCACTTTTGACACGGTGATGTGCCACAACGATGTTTGCATGTGTATATGCACGGTAAGCACTCTCGGTCCCTACCGCTATTTTTCTCTCTTTCTTTTTTAGCTTTTATTTCCTTTTCTCACCATTCTCGCTTTTTTCTTTGTGTTTTCCTTTCTCTTTCATTTTTTACATTCTTTTTTTTATTTCTCTCATTTCTTCTCGATTATTTCCTTTTTGGCAGTAGCGACCTTGCGTCCATTTTCTTTTCTATGTATTTTTCTATGCTCTTTTCTTTGTTCATCTTTTTACTTTTGTACTTCTTAATGTTATTTGTTTTTTTACTCGAATTTTTCTTACTTTTGTTTGTTTTGATATTTTCGTATGATTTTTTTATTATTACACGTTTGTATGCATTAAGAGTTAAACACGTAAATGTATAAAATGAAATGAATGCTCTCGTACTCATCAATGATGAGCAAACTTGATCGACTGCGCTAAATGCATATCACTGTCGCAAACATAAATGATGGGTAAACTCTGCCAGATATAAATGATATAAACGATGTGCAAACATGATCAAATGTGATAGCGGTCTGGTGGCGCAAATGATAGCCAGCGTTTTCTCTCCCTGATGCTGCGGTTGATCCATATGAAGTATCCACGATGAATGACAATTGTGCATTACCAATGAGGTTCTTTTTGCGATTTCTCACTGCAGTCGATGGCAGAACGGCGGTTGTTGCATTCATGCCACGTTAAGGCTATTCAAGATCTCAATATTGTACACTTTTTTCTTCCATACTTTGTGTTACTCGTAGTACAAAATGAAAATCTAGCTCGTGAATATGTACTGTGATTTATAAAAATAATCCATGCATACATGTTCCATTGTATGTCTACCACATAAACATTTGTTGTAATATGTATATGTATATGAAATAAAATAAAATAGTGTGTGTACTACTTTACACTTTATGTGCTTTCTGGGTTCTTACGATACGGCATTCATTTCTTGACGTTTAGACTTTCCATCTCATAGTTTGCTCTCACAGGAAAGCTATGTGTGCATGTTCTATGTATGTATAATATAGGAACATCCGCTGCGTTCTTACGTTTGTACGGAGTTTCTATCTTGTCGTTTATACTTGCTATCTTACAGTTTTGTGTTCCAAACACTCATGTACTACAAGTAGAACCACACAAGCATGTACGATTTTGGGATGTAAAAATTTATCTCCACCGCAAACACGCATCATCTATCTTGGAATGCACGTCAGACAACCTCAGAATGCACCAAAGAGAAAAAAATCATTGTCCTTTGTTGTCACGCCTATGTTGGCTACAATATCATCTGAGATGAAAAACGGTATAAAGAATCGTCCATAGTAAACAACGATGCATGTACAACAACATTGTGATACATGGAATTGGCACCGACTTAACCGTACACTACGTGCTTCTGAAGACTCTCATAGAATTTAGTGGTGCAAGAAAGGTTTCTAGTCGTATCGAGACTCGCGATTTAAGAACAACGCGCTATTACATAGTTTTCCAAGACTACATCTTTTCTCTTGCACTTAGATATATAGCGCGATCATATCATAAAATGTCCTGCGTACCGACCACACCCCAGGGGACACAAAGAGAATTCTACTATAAATAATAATCCATTTATTATTGCCTCTAGGGCACATTTGCATCACCATCTACTCACATGCCCTTGTTTGCTATCATGATAATCTGATTGCTTACACTCAGCGGTGTGATGAGGATTCTCATGCTAGGGCTATGCTTACTTCTAGTGTTCTCCCTCTGTTTTCCTCCGTGTTAATGGGACGCTGTTATATTGTCAAGACCTGGATCTCCCTTCGTCAGCGGTACATCATTCCTCTAGTGATTCTCTCCATTTTTATGTGCATCATTAGGAGCACAATCTTCAGCAGGGTGATTCTCTCCACTATTGATGAGCTTTACACAAAGAGCTTTGATATATGGCATCATCTTGACTCTCTACATTGATGTTTGTGGTACTTGCTCATTCTATTGGATTATGATGTTAGACTTGAAGTTTCAGCACATCCATGAGTTCTTGTCTTAGCTTCAAATATAGTTTGAGGCCCACCAGGACAACATTTGCTCGAGGATATGTTCCCCTCTCGGAGGTGCTTTCTCAGATTCATGTTGAGGAGACTCGCCTCCATGGCACTAGTTTCCTTCGGGTTACTACTGTGCTTGTGATGACCCACAAGTATAGGGAGTGTATCGCAGTATTTTTGAGGGAAGCGAAACCCAATTTATTGATTCGATACAAGGGGAGCCAAAGAATATTTATAAGCCTTAACAACTGAGTTGTCAATTCAGCTGCACCTGGAAACAATCTTGCTCACAGCAGTTTATCAGTAGCAACGGTTTTGTAGTAGGAATAGCAAAGTAACAGCAATAGTAAAGCAAAGACAGCACTAACAATAGCAGTAAACAGTGGGATTCGAGTGCGGTAGGCATAAGGATGGATGGACGGGCGTTGCATGGACAAGACAATTCACATAGCAATCAGAACATAGGGCAATTGCAGATAAATAAGATAAAGCATCCAAGTACTAGAACTTGCACAACATCTTTTGTCCTGCCAGCCCATTTGCAGCGGGGCCTCAAGGGAACTACTAGCAATTAAGGTGCTCCTTTTAATAGAGCACCGGAGCAAAGCATTAACACTCCATGAAAACATGTGATCCTCACATCAAAGCCATTCCCTCCGGTTATCCCGATTTCTGTCACTTCGGGGCCATTGGTTCCGGACAACAATGTGTGTATACAACTTGCACATAAGACCATAAAAAATACTATCATAATGAATCAATAACATGTTCAGATCTGAAATCATGGCACTCGGGTCCTAGTGACAAGCATTAAGCACAACAAGTCGCAACAAAGTCATAAAGCACTAATAAAATATACTAGGCACCATGCCCTAAAATTATGATGCCATTACATGAACGATCTCATCCAATCCCTACCATCCCCATGGCCTACAGCAGGGGATTACTCACTCATAGATGGGGGAAACATGGATGGTCGATGCAGAAGCGATGGTGATGATGATGGCGATGATCTCCTCCAATTTCTCGTCCCGGCAGGATGCCAGAACGGAGTTTCTGGTGCTGTTTCGTGGAATCTGATGGTGGCGGCGGAGCGGAACTCCTTATGGAAAAACGTCGAACCCCCTGAAGGTTTTAGGTCAGAAGGCTCCTTATAGGCGAAGAGGGAGACCGAGGGGGTGCCTGGGGGGCCCACACCACCCGCGCGGCCTGGCCTGGCCCGCGCCAGTAGGTGGTGTGGCCACCCCCTGGCTCTTCTCCGTCTCGTATTCTAGCTCCTGGAGTCTTCGGGTGAAATAGGATTTTTGGCATATTTTCCCAGATTTTTCCTGATAGTTGGTTTTCTACACAAAAAGTATACACCAAGGCAATTTTGCTGAAAACAGCATCAGTCCGCGTTAGTTGTATCCAAATTACACAAGTATAGAGGAGAAACAATAGCAAAAGTGTTCGAGAAAGTAGATACGTTTTGGACATATCAACTCCCCCCAAGCTTAGCTTATTGCTTGTCCTCAAGCAATTCAGTTGAAAACTGAGAGCGATAAAAGAACTTTCACGAACACATTTGCTTCATATGATGTAAATATTCTCAACAATATGATCAACTACTTAGACAATTCATAATAAAGAGTATGGAACTAAACTTACTTAATAGGCATTGCAAGCTATGAAGAGATTCCAACTCAAAAATAATAAGTAGCATGAGGCATGAACATAAGCAACATTACAATGCTCATAGAAAGGTATGATAGAGTGGTATCCCGCTTGCCTTTGATTATGAATATCAAGGCACCTCTGAAGTTCAAGTGATGACTAGAAGTAAAGATATCAAGGATATAAGCATCAAAGTCATAACACAAATAATCAAGTAATGGGACAAGCACAACGAATGACAACTATGCTCTCAAGAAGGTGCTCAAAGAATAAATGGAGACTCAAAAAGTAAAGGAAAAGGTTTTGAATAATTTTAAAGGCTTCCAAATGTTGAAAGTATGGTACTCATTAGCTTTGAGCTCTCATTGCCCCTATCATAAGAATCTTTAATGTGGTTAAGGTGAAAGTGAGGTCCAATCTGAGTTATATGCTTGACAGACTTTAAACTAAAAATCCCATGTCCCTTGAGTACGAGGGCCGCTCCTCATGCTACTCAACTTTAGTTACTGGTAAGTTCTTGTCATCGTAAATATGTGTGTATCATTGAGAACCGCCAACGGGGTACCCCTTGTCCGATGATACGGAAGAATCCCCATATCAAAATGACAAGGCAAGCAGACAATGAGTATCTCAGCAATCTTCTTATTTACCATGGGAAAATGGTGCTTTTTTTCTCTCTTTCCTCTTTTCATAAATCTCTTTTTTTTATTTTTCTCAATAGCTATCTCTCTCTTTTTTATAAGAATAATGCTTCATAGATATCATTATGGTTACGCTACAGGTTTCCACCATGTCAGCATGGATTAGACCAGCGGTCCAGGCATTTCTCTAACACACATACATAACTCCATGGACTTACAAGCTCCCCTTTTATTTCACACCGACGACATCCGCAAACAAAAGAGCAAGGTATCAACTGGGTATATATTTACAAGTGTTGAAAGCGTTCCTCGTGACAGCACGGTTCTGCTAATCCCTAGCCTATAATTAGCAATCATATAACTTTCATGGAGAGTTCACAATGGTTCAGGTTTATTAAGTGTAGGAAATAAAGTGTGCCATCAAGTTCGTGAGAGCTTTACTAACTAACTTTCTCATAACAAGCAAACATTTTATTCGGAAGAAAACAAGGCATATTGAATATGCACGGAAGTAGCAAATGATGCTAATAGGTAGGTATGGTGGACACCTTGGCAATATTTGGTTTAAGGGAGTTGGAAACATGAGTAAAACACTCAGTGGAAGTGAAGGCTAGCAATAGTAAGGGAGCGACAAATGAGAGAGCAAAAGCTGTCATTATCATGCTTGCAACAAAACAGGACTACTCATGGCATGAAAGTGATTCAAGATCCTCAAGGCAAAATAATTCATCGAGGCTCAACTGATTATTACAGTCATGTGCATGTGTGAGCATGTGCCAAGTCAATTCAAATGAAACATTCAGAGGAGGATACCACGGTGTCATACCAATTTATGAATAGAGCAATGCAAGCAAGCATTCATAAGACATGCTACAAACTATTAGCGAGCTAGAGATAATCATAAGAAAGCAAGAACTACTAAGCATCCAAAGAAAACATACACTCTACATGAACGGACTTAGCATGCCCACAGTGATGAGTATATGTACAAAAATGAAAACAAATAGAGTTTGTTACCAGCCTCTTACCATGCCTCAAGTTGTCATTAATCCTCATTATTGCTCTTCACTTGTGTGGCTTGAATAATAATATGAAACCAATATTCCATTGAGGACTGCCGAACCCTGTAGAAAACTCACAAAAACCAAAGAAGAACGACGAATATTTTTGTTGTTTTTGATTTTTTTTAAACAAGAACCAAAGGAAAAACAAGCAAAGCAAAATCTTTTTGGGTTTTTCAAATAGTTCAAACAAAGCAAAAAGGGAAAAACAAACCAAGGCAAAAAGAAGAAGCAAACCAAAGAGAAACAACAGAAATATTTTTGTTTGTTTTGTGTTTTAGAAATCAAAAGCAAAGAAGAACGAAAACTAAAAAGAGAACGAAAACATGAATATACAAAGTACCGACACAACATGATATGAAGATGAGTTCGGTGTCGGCGTACCTCCCCCCAAGCTTAGCCTTTTGGCCTAAGTGGGTATCAATCCCAAGCCGGCTAGGATGATGTGTCACCATAGTATGACGAGGAGGTCCCCTCGTCCTGGTGTGAGCTCGAGTACGTCCCTCCGTAATGCGCGGAGTAATCATAGGAGGGCACATCCTCCTGGTGCTGCTTGTGGAAACCCAGCAAGCGAAGTTGCTCGTCCACCTCCTTCTTGGAGCACGACCACGGTCTCCTCTGAACACTAAACAAAGAAGGATGTGGCAAAAGGATCTCCCTTTCATCCCCGTCAGTGAAAAGCATCCTATATACTAGACTGTCCAAATCAGAAGTAGAAGTGACAAGGTGATGAGTTTTCATAGCAATAAGGTCAAGCCTCTATGGTGCCAGCATAGTATCATTGGGATCCACTAAAAGACCTAATGCATTGACTATACGTGAGGCAATGATGCCCCCATAGATAGGCCCCCTAGCAGCTAGGCGACGAGCAATAAGCGAGCCAAGATTATACTGAGTATCGTTGTTAAGCGCAGCAGCAAGGAATGCTAAATCATAGTTGGAGATATTACTTGTGTTCTCCCTACCCAGTACACTAGTAGCAAGATAATATGCAAAGTATCTAAGAGCGGGGAGTTGGATATTTCTTATCTTTCCGCGTTGCGCCACGCGGTCATCATCATTGGTCACCCCTCGGTAAAGCTCCAACAAATCAGCGGGCCGCCCTTGAATTTTCTTCATTGTCCCTGTCATGCGTACACCTACAATACTGCAAAATCTCTCCAAAGGCATGGTGAAGGGAAGATTATAGATTTTAAAAGAGACAGTCGACTGATAGGGTGTGTTAGTAAACGTGAAGCTCTCAACAAAAGTTTTGGTGAGCATAGCGTATTGCGCACTCTCATCTTGCATATATGAGGTCAAACCAACCCTCTCAATCAGTAGCAAGAAATCATCAAGAATACCTTCAGCTTATAAGAAAGTAAAACAAGGGAAAGAGGATGGGTGAGGATCCCCATCATCCCTTTCACTACCAATACGAGTTGCAATGAGATCTTCGTTGTATGATGGCCTAGCCTGAGAGGCTGATCTTGAGGGCCTCGACCTCCTAGGTGCATCACTCTCAAAAATCTCTCCAAAAGTATGGTTGTTCATGCTTGGTATTCTGAAATTTAAACACCTATTAAACAAGTGATTGCAAAGTAAATATAATGAAGGATTCTACTAATAGGGACTTGTAAGAGGCCTAAACATGCATCAAAACTATATCTCTAAGCATTAAACAAGCTTACAAGCTCTCATAACCAGTCACCTACAACAGCAAAATACTCAATATATAATCCACTAAACACAAATCTACTTGGACAAGGGGAGGAGTCACATACCAGGGAACAAATGCTCCAAATTTCAGCAAGAAAGATGGGCTGAGCAAGGAGATCGAAAAAACGAGAGCAAGCACAACAAGAACGCGATGTTGAGCAATGAACTGGAGCTTACTCGGGAGAGAGAAGAAAGTGGCAGGTGAGAGAGTCAGTGGGGGGCTAGGGATGGCCCACACCAGGGCATGGCGCCACCCAGGGTTGGCCGCGCCACCACATGGTGTGCCTGCCTGGTGGGCCCCCCTGGTACCTCCCAGGTACTCCTCTGCCCTTTTTTCATGTAAAAATTTAATATGAATTTTCTGGAATTTTTTGAGACACTTTATTTTTGGGCATTTTTCAGAAATAGAAGAATGATTTTTCTGATAGACAGATTTTTTTGGAAACATGATGCAAGGACAAAACAAGGCTAGAACTACAGAAGTTCTAAGACACTTGATACGTCCAAAACGTATCTACTTTCCCGAACACTTTTGCTATTGTTTCTCCTCTATACTTGTGTGATTTGGATGCAACTAATGCGAACTGACGTTGTTTTCAGCAGATTTTCCTTGGTGTCTACTTTTTGTGCAAAAAATCAACTATCAGGAAAAATCCCGGAAAATATGCCAAAAATCCTATTTCACCTGAAGACTCCAGGAGCCAGAATACGAGACGGAGAAGAGCCCTGGGGTGGCCACACCACCTGGTGGCGCGGGCCAGGCCAGGCCGCGCCAGGGGGTGGTGTGGGCCCCGCAGGCACGCCCTCGGTTTCTCTCTTCGCCTATAAGGAGCCTTCTGACCTAAAAACTCTAGGGGGGTCGACGTTTTTCTAGAAGGAGTTTCGCTCCACCGTCACCACCAGATTCCACGAAACAACACGAGAAACTCCGTTCTGGCACCCTGCCGGGACGGGGAATTGGAGGAGATCATCGCCATCATCATCAGCATCGCTTAATTGCCAGTAGTTCCCTAGAGGCCCCGCTACAAACGGGCTGGCAGGACAAAAGATGTTGTGCAAGTTCTCATTGCGAGCACGTATGACTATATATGGAACACATGCCTAGGATTGTCTAGTACTTGGATGCTTTATCTTATTTATCTGCAATTGCCCTATGTTCTGATTGCTATGTGAATTGCCTTGTCCATGCAACGCCCGTCCATCCATCCCTATTCCTACCGCTTTCGAATCCTTTTGTTCTCGCTATTATTCTTGCTGTCTTTGCTTTACTACTGTTGTTACTTTGATATTCCTACTACAAAACTGTTGCTACTGATAAACTGATGTGAGCAAGATTGTTTCCAGGTGCAGCTGAATTGACAACTCAGTTGTTAAGGCTTATAAATATTCTTTGGCTCCCCTTGTGTCGAATCAATAAATTGGGTTTCACTTCCCTCGAAAATACTGCGATACACCCCCTATACTTGTGGGTCATCAAGACTATTTTCTGGCACCGTTGCCAGGTAGCATAGCTTTATTTATCAAGTTTACTTGGATTCTCTATTGTTCGCTGCTATCCATCCATCATGGGTAAGTCTCATGATGGAAAGGTTCCTATTTTACCATCCACTACAAGAAGAGGTACGGTTTTGAACACCTCTGTTGCTCTTGATTCACCATCTGTTATAAGTAAGCTCGTTACACCACCACATACACATGCTACACACACTGCTACTACTGCTGAATCTGAAACTTCTGATGCTTATGATGCTGCTTCTACTGTGCTCGATAAGAGTGGTTCATTAGGTCCTTTCCTAGATGCTACGATTGCTAGAACTATATCTAGAATTACCGAAACTCCTAATGAAGAGACTACCACACCTGTTAGCTCACCTGAGTCTAGTGAGAGTTATGATATTGAAGATGGTTATGTTGAGATGACCGGTGAGTTTATTAAAGAATGTAAAAACACCCATGATAGGAGCGCTACTAAGAGTCTCCTTGAGAGGCGTACTATTAGACCCAAATTGTCTCCTATTGCTAAGTTTGCTGCTTCTCCCATAAACATTATAGATGAAGATTATGATTTCTCTCTCGATCTATCTTACATAGCTATTGTCAAGAAAGAACCTTTTTGTGAGACTAAGAATGAAAGTGCGGTAGCACATATGAATGAACTTTCTACCATGAGTGGCTTGTTTTCTAATGATATTAAGATGCGTACTTACTTTGTTGCTAAGATTTTCCCCTTTTCACTGAAAGGAGAAGCTAAAGCTTGGTTTAGTAATTTACCTTCTGGATCTATTGATAGCCCTGAGTGCTTGATTAGTACTTTCCTGCAGAAATATTTTCCTCCCAGTGCTAGACATGCTGTTTTGCAGGAACTTTTTGATTTTAAACAGGGAGAAAAGGAGGTATTGCCCGAATCTTGGGCAAGGTTTTGTGCTTTGATTCATGCACAGGCTGGAAGTCCATTACCTAAGAATGAGCTTCTTGATATATTTTATAATGGACTAACCGAGGAATCTAGGACATACCTAGATAGTTGTGCTAATTGTGTTTTTAGGAATAGGACTCCTAAGGAAGCTGAGGAATTAATGGCTAAAATAAGCAAGAATTATGAAGATTGGACTTCTCCTAAACAAGCTATACCTGAAGTAATTGTACCTGAACCATCTATTCATGTGCCTATTCCAGCATCAAAGAAGAGGGGAGTTATTGAATTAAATGATGAAGTGATGAAGGAAGCTAAGAAATGTCTTAAGGAGAAGGGAATTAAAGGTGTAGATGTCAAGAATTTACCTCCTATAGAAGAATTATGTAAGGCTATTTCCTACTCATCCACTATTGATGTACACTATCTCCAACACTTTGATGAAGGTGATATCCCTTACTCTAAACCTCCTGATCAATGCTTAGAAGAATTTGATATCTTTATTGTTAAGCAAGATAACTTTAATAAAATGGTGCAAAATCATCTAATGGAAAACACTAGAGCTATTGTTGAGTTGAAAGATATTGTGGAAAGAACCTCTAATGATGTTAAACTGATTGTTAAACACTTTCAAATGGTTTAAACTCAAATAGATCAACTCGTTAAAGTGCAAAACGACTTGCTAGTGAATGCTGCTAAAGAAAAACATGCTTAGGAAATTAGAACTAGAAGTGGTGCTGCTACCCAGGATCCACTATATCCTGAAGGGCATCCCAAAAGAATTGAGCAGGATTCTCAACAAGCTGAAAATAGTGGTTCTACTCGTAAGAAAAGGACAAAGAAACATAAAACTGTTGTTGAACCCTCTGAAACTGCTATAGATCCTAATAGTATATCTATCTCTGATGCTGAAACTGAAAGTGGTAATGAAGAAAATGAAGTTCCTAATGAAGAAAAAGTTGAAGAAGAACCTGAAAACCACACTAAGACTATTAAATACACCAAAGAAGATTTTATTGCTAAGAAACATGGTAGTGAAAGAGAACCTTGGGTCCAAAAACCTATGCCTTTCACGATAAAACACAAGTCAAAGGAAGATGAACACTATAATAAGTTTTGCGAGTGGATGAAGCCTTTATTCTTGCAAATTCCTTTGACTGATGCTATTAAATTGCCTCCTTACTCAAAGTGTATGAAGGACATTGTCTCGAATAAAAGGAAGATCCCTAATGAAGAAATTTCTACTTTGCTTGCTAATTATTCCTTCAATGGTAAGGTTCCTAAGAAACTTGGAGACCCAGGGATTCCAACTATCCCTTGCTCTATTAAGAACAGTTATGTTAGAACTGCTTTGTGTGATTTGGGAGGTGGAGTTAGTGTTATGCCTTTCTCTCTCTATAAGAGGCTTCAACTTGAAAAGTTGATACCAACTGATATATCTTTGCAAATGGCTGATAAATCTACCACTATTCCTGTGGGTATATGTGAGGATGTACCTGTTCAGGTGGCTCACAATTGCTTGATATTAACTGATTTTGTTGTGCTTGAAATGCCTGAAGATGATAATATGTCTATTATTCTTGGGAGACCTTTTCTTAATACTGTAGGAGCTGTTATTAATTTTAATCAAGGAAAGGTGACCTTCAATGTTAATGACAAAGAACATACTATCTATTTCCCCAAGAAGATTGAAAGGACTTATGGTTTGAATTCAATTGAACATGTTGAAGGCATTCAAGTTGGAGAAATATATTGTCCCATACCAAGAGAAAATTTGAAACTATTATGATTGGGACCATTGCTATCAAGGTTAAGGTAACATAATCATTATTGGAGTACAAAGTTTTGTCTCATATGCAATTGTTTTGGTAGAAAGACTTGATCAACCTTGCTAACAAAAGGATTCCATTGAACAAAACAATGTTTTCACTATGATTATCTCCGTTTATCTCTATCCTTTGCATTCTAGTTTTTGCTTTCGTTTAGTTTTCTTTATGTTGTTAGTTTGCTTGCATGCTAGAACTTCTGTAGTTCTAGCCTTGTTTTGTCCTTGCATCATGTTTCCAAAAAAAAATCTGTGTGTTAGAAAAATCATTCTTCTATTTCTGAAAAAAGCCCAAAAATAAAGTGTCTCGAAAAATTCTAGAAAATGCATATTAAATTTTTACGTGGAAAAAGGGGCAGAGGAGTACCTGGTAGGTACCAGGGGGGGCCACCAGGCAGGCACAACATGTGGTGGCGTGGCCAGCCCTAGGTGGCTCCATGCCCTGGTGTGGGCCACCCCTGGCCCCCTACTACTTCTCTCACCTGCCACTTTCTTCTCTCTCCCGAGTAAGCTCCAGTTCATAGCTCAAAATCGCGTTCTTTCTATGCTTGCTCTCGATTTCTTCGATCTCCTTGCTCACCCATCTTTCTTGCTGAAATTTGGAGCAATTGTTCCTTGGTATGTGACTCCTCCCCTTGTCCAAGTAGATTTGTGTTTAGTGGATTATATGTTGAGTATTTTGCTACTGTAGGTGACTGGTTATGAGAGCTTGTAAGCTTGTTTGATGCTTAGAGATATAGTTTTGATGCATGATTAGGCCTCTTGCAAGTCCCTATGAGTAGAATCCTTCATTATATTTACTTTGCAATCACTTGTTTAATAGGTGTTTAAATTTCATAATAGAAGATGAGTGAACACCACCTAAACCAACATGAGCTTTGGGTGCCTGAGGTCATGAAGGTCCATCGGGAGGAGGAAGTTTTTCCCTCCATTTATCCATGCCCTGAGTTCATGAGAGCTGCAGGAATTCTACAAGATTTCCACACTTTGGTTTCTAATGCAGGGTTAGAGCGCTTCTTGGAAGATGAACCTTGTCAATTTGTGAAGCTAACCATGTTTTTGGTGCAGGATTTCCAATTTAGTCACTCTTTGCCTAACCCCATGGTCCATTACAAAATTTACAATGTTGCTGTCAATCTTCCTCTTGATGATTTTTGTGCAGCAATTAAGGTACTTCAATGGGGATCATGTAGGAATATTAAAGAGAGACCGGAGCCACTCATGGATTTATATGCAGAAATTTGTCAAGGGAGTAGCTTCTCGAAGGAAAATGGAAAAATCCGTAACATTCATCTTCCCTCCATTCGCTACTTTGTCTACTTTATTGCCAAGTGTGTTCTTGCTAGGAAAACTGCCAATAAGTTATCTTCGTTTGATCTAGCATTTATCTCTGCTGCTCTTAGACGAGATAGGTCTTACAACTTGGGTGCTTTGATAGCTTTCTGTCTTGCTTCTAACCGCGAGAAAGGTGGAATTTGTGGAGGCCTCACTGCTTCTCGTTTACTAACATTGCATGGTTTAGTGCCTCATCATCTAGACCTACAGTTTCCCATATAGAGGCTTGATTTTAATTCCATGATACAGCAAAAGTTTATTTCCTCGTGGGCTAGTTTGAGTGAGTTGTCTCATGAAATAACCTTTCTCAAAGCTGGTTGGAGAAAGAGCAAGTCCGAGCGTGTTGTTCTTTTGCCTGCACCTGTCTTGTTTAACCTTGATAATAGGGAAGGATGGTCTCTCACTGAGGAGGAGTTTGACACGTACTTGGGAGAGCTCTCCCAATAGGAGCAGGACACTAGAAGGGAGGTCACGGATGATTCTGTCCAGCCCTCGAATGAGGGAGAGTCTTCATATCAGCAGCCCGCTTATGATTGGGAAGCTTCCTCCTCTTCTCATGGGCCCAGCTACGACCATTCTTACCAAGATCCGCCCGCTTGGAACCCCTATTCATACATGGATTGATTTCCACTTAGGCCAAAAGCCTAAGCTTGGGGGGAGGTACGCCGACACCGCACTCATCTCCATATCATGTTGCGTCAGTACTTTGTATATTCATGTTTTTTTTCTCTTTTTAGTTTTCGTTCTTCTTTGCTTTTGCTTTCTAAAAAAACACAAAAAGACCAAAAATATTTTTGTTGTTTCTCTTTGGTTTGCTTCTTCTTTTTGCCTTGGTTTGTTTTTCCCTTTTTTCTTTGTTTGGACTATTCGAAAAAACCAAAAAGATTTTGCTTTGCTTGTTTTTCTCTTTTGGTTCTTGTTTAAAGATCGAAAACACCAAAAATATTTGTCATTCTTCTTTGGTTTTTGCAAGTTTGCTACAAGGTTCGCCAGTTCTCAGTGGATTATTGGTTTCATATTATTATTCAAGCCACACAAGTGAAGAGCAATAATGAGGATTAATGACAACTTGAGGCGTGGTAAGAGGCTGGTAACAAACTCAATTTGTCTTCATTTTTGTACATATACTCATCATTGTGAGCTTGCTTAGTCCGTTCATGTAGGGTGTATGTTATCTTTGGATGCTTAGTAGTTCTTGCTATCTTGTGATTAGCTCTAGCCCGCTAATAGTTTGTAGCATGTCTCATGAATGTTTGCTTTCATTACTCTATTCATAAATTGGTATGACATTGTGGTATCCTCCTCTGAATGTTTCATTTGATTGACTTGGAACATGCCCACGCATGCACATGACTGTAATAAGCAGTTAAGCCTCGATGAATTATTTTGCCTTGAGGATCTTGAATCACTTTCATGCCATGAGTAATCTTGTTTTGTTGCAAGCATGATAATGACAGCTATTGCTCTCTCGTTTGTCGCTCCCTTACTATTGCTAGCCTTTACTTTTTCTGAGTATGTTTTACTCCAGTTTCTAACTCCCTAAACCAAATGTTTCCAAAGTGTCCACCATACCTACCCATTAGCATCATTTGCTACTTCCGTGCATATTCAATATGCCTTGTTTTCTTACGAATAAATTGTTTGCTTGTTATGAGAAAGTTAGTTAGTAAAGCTCTCACGAACTTGATGGCACACTTTATTTTCTTGCACTTAATAAACCTGAACAATTGCGTCCTTCTTTGTTGCGCATATGCTTGCGCTTTATGAGTTGAAGTTAGCAGAACCATGTATCATGGGGACTGCTTTCAACGCTTCATAGGTACTTTGTACCTAGTTGATATCATGTTCTTTTGCTTATGGATCTCGGCGGTGTGAAATAAAAGTGGAACTTGTAAGATCATGGAGTTTGTATGTATGTTGGATAAACGCCTGGGCCGCTAGCATAAACCATGCCTAATCATGGTGGAAACTTGCAGCATAACCATAATGAGCATTCTATGAAGCATCCTCAATAAAAATCTATGCACATAGTAAATAAAAAGATCACCGAGATGCTCATTGTCTGCTTGCCTTGTATTTTGATCATGGGATAGCTCCCGTGTCATGTGCAAGGGGTACCTCGTTGGCGGTTCTCTATGATACGTATGTACTTACAATGACAAGAGCTTACTTGTGACTGAAGTTGAGTAGCATGAGGATCGGTCTTCGTAAGTAAGGGGCATGAGACTTTGATTTATAACTTGTCAAGCATATCCTCTTAGTTGTGTCACTTTCACCTTAACCAGTTTAAAGATGCTTATGATGGGGGCAATGAGAGCTCAAAGCTAACGAGTACCATACTTTCAGCATTTGGAAGCCTTTCAAAATTATACAAAACCTTTTTTTCTACTTGTTGAGTCTCCACATATTCTTTGAGCACCTTCTTGAGAGCATGGTTGTAATTCTTTGTGTTTGCTCCATTACTTGATTATTTGTGTTATGACTTTGATGCTTGTATCCTTGATTTCTTTACTTCTAGTCATCACTTGAACTTCAGAGGTGCCTTGACATTCATAATCAAAGGCAAGCGAGATACCACTCTATCATACCTTTCTATGAGCATTGTAATGTTGCTTATGTTTGTGCCTCATGCTACTTATTATTCTTGAGTTGGAATCTCTTCATAGCTTGCAATGACTATTAAGTAGAGTTGGTTGCATACTCTTTATTATGAATTGTCCAAGTAGTTGATCACATTGTTGAGAATATTTACATCATATGAAGCAATTGTGTTCGTGAAAGTTCTTTTTATCGCACTCAGTTTTCAACTGAATTGCTTGAGGACAAGCAATAATCTAAGCTTGGGGGGAGTTGTTACGTCCAAAACATATATACTTTCCCAAACACTTTTGCTATAGTTTCTCCTATATACTTGTGTGATTTGGATGCAACTAATGCAAACTGACGTTGTTTTTAGCAGAATTGCCTTGGTGTCTACGTTTTGTGCAGAAAATCAACTATCAGGAAAAATCCTGGAAAATATGCTAAAAATCCTATTTCACCCGAAGACTCCAGGAGCCAGAATACGAGACGGAGAAGAGCCCTGGGGTTGCCACACCACCTAGTAGCGCGGGCCAGGCCAGGCCACGCCAGGGGGTGGTGTGGGCCCCCCAGGCACCCCCTCGGTCTCTCTCTTCGCCTATAAGGAGCCTTCTGACCTAAAAACTCCGGGGGGTTCGACGTTTTTCCAGAAGGAGTTCTGCTCCGCTGCCACCACCAGATTCCACGAAACAACACCAGAAACTCCGTTCTGGCAACCTGCCGGGACGGGGAATTGGAGGAGATCATCGCCATCATCATCACCATCGCTTCTCCATCGACCATCCATGTTTCCCCCATCTATGAGTGAGTAATCCCCCGATGTAGGCTATGGGGATGGTAGGGATTGGATGAGATCGTTCATGTAATGGCATCAGATTGTTAGGGCATGGTGCCTAGTATCTTTTGTTAGTGCTTTATGACTTTGTTGCGACTTGTTGTGCTTAATGCTTGTCACTACGGCCCAAGTGCCATGATTTAAGATCTGAAATTACTATTGATTTATTATGATAGTATTGTTCTTGGTCTTATCTACAAGTTGTATACACACGTCGTTGTCCGGAACCTATGGCCCCGAAATGACAGAAATCGGGATAACCGGAAGGGAAAGGCTTTGATGTGAGGATCACATGTGTTGCTTTACTCCGGTGCTCTATTAAAAGGAGCACCTTAATTGCCAGTAGTTCCCTAGAGGCCCCGCTGCAAACGGGCTGGCAGGACAAAAGATGTTGTGCAAGTTCTCATTGCGAGCACGTATGACTATATATGGAACACATGCCTAGGATTGTCTAGTACTTGGATACTTTATCTTATTTATCTGCAATTGCCCTATGTTCTGATTGCTATGTGAATTGTCTTGTACATGCAATGCCCGTCCATCCATCCCTATGCCTACCGCACTCGAATCCCACGGTTTACTGCTTTTGTTACTATTGTCTTTGCTTTACTACTCCTACTGCTTTACTATTCCTACTAAAAAACTGTTGCTACTGATAAACTGCTGTGAGCACGATTGTTTCCAGGTGCAGCTGAATTTACAACTCAGTTGTTAAGGCTTATAAATATTCTTTGGCTCCCCTTGTGTCGAATCAATAAATTGGGTTTCACTTCCCTCGAAAATACTGCGATACACCCCCTATACTGGTGGGTCATCAACACTCTAACATGCAAGCAACTAACAACAAAAAGAAAGCTAAACGAAAGCAAAAACAAAAATGCAAAGGATAGAAATAAATGGAGATAATCATAATGAAAACATTGTTTTGTACAATGAAATCCATTTGTTAACAAGGTTCATCAAGTCTTGCTACCAAAACAATTCCATATGAGACAAAACTTTGTATTCCACTAATGATTATGTTACCTCAACCTTGATAGCAATGGTCCCAATCATAATAGTTTCAAATTTTTCTCTTGGTATGGGACAATATATTTCTCCAACTAGAAGGCCTTCAACATGTTCAATTGAATTCAAACCATAAGTCCTTTCAATCTTCTTGGGGAAATAGACAGTATGTTCCTTGTCATTAACATTGAAAGTCACCTTTCCTTGATTACAATTAATAACAGCTCCTACAGTATTAAGAAAAGGTCTCCCAAGAATAATAGACATATTATCATCTTCAGGCATTTCAAGCACAACAAAATCAGTTAATATCAAGCAATTGTGAGCCACCTGAACAAGTACATCCTCACATATACCCACAGGAGTAGTGGTAGATTTATCAGCCATTTGCAAAGATATATTAGTTGGTATTAATTTTTCAAGTTGAAGCCTCTTATAGAGAGAGAAAGGCATAACACTAACTCCAGCTCCCAAATCACACAAAGCAGTTCTAACATAACTGTTCTTAATAGAGCAAGGGATAGTTGGAATCCCTGGGTCTCCAAGTTTCTTAGGAACCTTACCATTGAAGGAATAATTAGCAAGCAAAGTAGAAATTTCTTCATTAGGGATCTTCCTTTTATTCGAGACAATGTCCTTCATATACTTTGAGTAAGGAGGCAATTTAATAGCATCAGTCAAAGGAATTTGCAAGAATAAAGGCTTCATCCACTCGCAAAACTTATTATAGTGTTCATCTTCCTTTGACTTGTGTTTCTTATCAGGGAAAGGCATAGGTTTTTGGACCCAAGGTTCTCTTTCACTACCATGTTTCTTAGCAATAAAATCTTCTTTGGTGTATTTAATAGTCTTAGTGTGGTTTTCAGGTTCTTCTTCAACTTTTTCTTCATTAGGAACTTCATTTTCTTCATTACCACTTTCAGTTTCAGCATCAGAGATAGATATACTATTAGGATCTATAGCAGGTTCAGAGGGTTCTACAATAGTTTTATGCTTCTTTTTCCTTTTCTTACGAGTAGAACCACTATTTTCAGTTTGTTGAGAATCCTGCTCAATTCTTTTGGGATGCCCCTTAGGATATAGAGGATCCTGGGTAGCAGCCCCACTTCTAGTTCTAATTTCATAAGCATGTTTTTCTTTAGCAGCATTAACTAGCAAGTCATTTTGCACTTTAACAAGTTGATCTATTTGAGTTTGAACCATTTGAAAGTGTTTAACAATCATTTTAACATCATTAGAGGTTCTTTCCACAATATCTTTCAACTCAACAATAGCTCTAGTGTTTTCCATTAGATAATTTTGCACTCTTTTATTAAAGTTATCTTGGTTATCAAATAAATATATCGAATTCTTCTAAGCATTGATTAGGAGGTTTAGAGTAAGGGATATCACCTTCATCAAAGTGTTGGAGATAGTGTACCTCAATAGTGGATGAGTAGGGAATAGGCTTACATAATTCTTCTATAGGAGGTAAATTCTTGACATCTGCAGCTTTAATTCCCTTCCCTTAAGACATTTCTTAGCTTCCTTCATCACTTCATCATTTAATTCAATAACTCCCCTCTTCTTTGATGTTGGAATAGGCATAGGAATAGATGGTTCAGGTACAATTACTTCAGGTATAGCTTGTTTAGGAGGAGTCCAATCTTCATAATTCTTGCTTATTTTAGCCATTAATTCCTCAGCTTCCTTAGGAGTCCTATTCCTAAAAACAGAATCAGCGCAACTATCTAGGTATGTCCTAGATTCTTCAGTTAGTCCATTATAAAATATATGAAGAAGCTCATTCTTAGGTAATGGACTTCCAACCTGTGCATGAATCAAAGCACAAAACCTTGCCCAAGATTCGGGCAATACCTCTTTTTCTCCCTGTTTAAAATCAAAAAGTTCCTACAAAATAGCATGTCTAACACTAGGAGGAAAATATTTCTGCAGGAAAGTACTAATCAAGCACTCAGGGCTATCAATAGATCCAGGAGGTAAATTACTAAACCAAGTTTTAGCTTCTCCTTTTAGTGAAACGGGGAAAATCTTGGCAACAAAGTAAGTATGCATCTTAATATCATCAGAAAACAAGCCACTCATGGTAGAAAGTTCATTCATATGTGCTACTGCACTTTCATTCTTAGTCCCACAAAAAGGTTCTTTCTCGACAATAGCTATGTAAGATAGATCGAGAGAGAAATCATAATCTTCATCTATAATGTTTATGGGAGAAGCAGCAAACTTAGCAGTAGGAGCCAATTTGGGTCTAATAGTACGCCTCTCAAGGAGACTCTTAGCAGCGCTCCTATCATGGGTGTTTTTACATTCTTTAATAAATTCATCGGTCATCTCAACATAACCATCTTCAATATCATAACTTTCACTAGACTCAGGTGAACTAAAAGGTGTAGTAGTGTCTTCATTAGGAGTTTCAGTATTCTCAGCTATAGTTATAGCAATCGTAGCATCTAGGAAAGGACCTAATGAACCACTCTTATCAAGCACAGTAGAAGCAGCATCATAAGCATCAGAAGTTTTAGATTCAGCAGTAGTAGTAGTAGTAGTGTGTGTAGCATGTTTATGTGGTGGTGTCACGAGCTTACTTATAACAGATGGTGAATCAAGAGTAGCAGAGGTGTTCAGAACCGTACCTCTTCTAGTAGTGGATGGTAAAATAGGAAACTTGCCATCACGAGACTTACCCATGATGGATGGATAGCAGCGAACAATAGAGAATCCAAGTGAACTTGATAAATAAAGCTATGCTCCCCGACAACGTCCCCAGAAAATAGTCTTGATATTTTCGAGGGAAGTGAAACCCAATTTATTGATTCGACACAAGGGAAATAATATTTATAGGCCTTAACAACTGAGTTGTCAATTCAGCTGCACCTGGAAATAATCTTGCTCACAGCAGTTTATCAGTAGAAATAGTTTTGTAGTAGGAATAGCAAAGTAACAGCAGTAGTAAAGCAAAGACAACAGTAACAATAGCAATGAACAAAGGATTCGAAAAGCGGTAGGCATAGGGATGGATGGACGGGCGTTGCATGGACAAGACAATTCACATAGCAATCAGAACATAGGGCAATTGCAGATAAATAAGATAAAGCATCCAAGTACTAGATAATCCTAGGCATGTGTTCCATATATAGTCATACGTGCTCGCAATGAGAACTTGCACAACATCTTTTGTCCTGCCAGCCCGTTTGCAGCGGGGCCTCAAGGGAACTACTGCAATTAAGGTGCTCCTTTTAATAGAGCACCGGAACAAAGCATTAACACTCCGTGAACACATGTGATCCTCACATCAAAGCAATTCCCTCCGGTTATCCCGATTTCTGTCACTTTGGGGCCATTGGTTCCGGACAACAATGTGTGTATACAACTTGGAGATAAGACCATAAACAATAATATCATAATGAATCAATAACATGTTCAGAACTGAAATCATGGCACTCGGGCCCTAGTGACAAGCATTAGGCACAACAAGTCGCAACAAAGTCATAAAGCACTAATAAAAGATACTAGGCACCATGCCATAACAATCTGATGTCATTACATGAACGATCTCATCCAATCCCTACCATCCCCATGGCCTACAGCAGGGGATTACTCACTCATAGATGGGGGAAACATGGATGGTCGATGGAGAAGCGATGGTGATGATGACGGCGATGATCTCCTCCAATTACCCGTCCCGGCAGGGTGCCAGAATGGAGTTTCTGGTGCTGTTTCGTGGAATCTGATGGTGGCGGCGGAGCGGATCGCCTTCTAGGAAAATGTCGAACCCCCCGAAGTTTTTAGGTCAGAAGGCTCCTTATAGGCGAAGAGGGAGACCGAGGGGGTTCCTGGGGGCCCACACCACCCCCTGGTGCGGCTTGGCCTGGCCCGCGCCAGTAGGTGGTGTGGCCACCCCTGGCTCTTCTCCGTCTCGTATTCTGGTTCCTAGAGTCTTCGGGTGAAATAGGATTTTTGGCATATTTTCCCGGATTTTTCCTGATAGTTGGTTTTCTGCACAAAAAGTAGACACCAAGGCAATTCTGCTGAAAACAGCGTCAGTCCGTGTTAGTTGTATCCAAATCACACAAGTATAGAGCAGAAACAATAGCAAAAGTGTTCGGGAAAGTAGATACGTTTTGGACGTATCATCTTGCTGCTCGAGCCCCTGCTCCATCGTATTCCATGCCAACTACTTCCCCATTGCTACTACCTACCTATGCTAGTGTGATTCACCCTCCTTCTGGTGGCTCATGCCACCCTTTCTCTCGTCAGTTCTGTAGCTACTGTCAGGAACCTATACACCCCGAGTCTGATAGTTTTAAGAAGGATCTCACATGGACACGCCTCTTCTTCTGGGTCATGTGGTCCCCCATCGATGCCCTCTACCGTCTCTCCCACTCAACAAGACATTATGCTATGAAAGCGTATGCTTGATTCTTCTAGTTCTTCTTCGATGGGCACTACATGCTTAGTGACTAGTGCTTATAGCACATAGGGTCCACTATCTACACTGCTAGGTATATCATCATGGGTCCTATATTTTGGAGCTTCTTTTAATATGACTTACGATTGTTCTTCACTATTCTCTCTTCATTCTATTGATTCTCCTGTTAATGTGCTCACTGCTAATGGTAGTCTCTTCATATTTCGAGTCAAGGTACCTACTCCCCACCCCCATTTCGGGTTCGTAGGTGAAATCTCAAATAGGTGTATCTGGCGGCAGCAGAGTCGCTTCCCTGTTGAGGCGCTATTCGGAGAGACTAGGCATGTGGGTGATAGGGCCATGGAGGGTGGGTTTTTCTCGGTGTTGGTAGTGAGGTAATGGCGGTGCTTTGGTATAATAGGCTAGGTGTGTATCTTATGGGGTACTGATGCATGTAAACTATGCCCATGTTCGTGAATAATAGCACATGGAAGTTTTGGCTGATTTTGTTATCCACACAGCCCCGATTCTTTCTAACCATGGGATGGACATCGGGGAGGCCATGTGTCGTCATCGCAACAGATCCCTCTCTCTCCTAGGAAATTGGCTGCTACCTAGGATTCCCTCATGCAGACGTCTCACACGGGATCTTTCTTGCCCTGCATCGCCAGACGACGATGTCGCCTACCCTGACCCCGAGCTCACCTTGTCGCCGCCCCTCTCGGCCGCCTCCCGCCTCGGCCTCTATCGGGCCTCTCTCTGCCTCACCGCCGCAGACGCCCTGCGCCAGATCTCGAGATCCCCACCGCCAGCCTCGTCTTCACCACCTGCAAGTCCACCTCCGACCCGAGCTCTCCTCGTTGCCACGCGCGTCGCCCTCGCAGCGCGCCGTCGTGCTCTGGGCTGCCCGTGTCAACTTCCAGCCCCTCTGCCCCATCGGCCTCTTAGGATGTTGCATGTGACATGCTTGCTTCAATGCCTAGAAGACTAGTGACCTCGGTTGGTTTCGTTCCTTGACCAGTGCTCATGTCCGTGCTGATGTTTTTCGCCATGCTAACCGTCTCAACTTCCCTGGTGTGACTCAAGTCCAAGTCGACGACCGTAGATCCCAAGCCTCTATCTTCAAGACCTTCGCAGCCACCCTCGAGTGAGGTGTTCCGCTGCACCACGTCAACAACATGATCATCCACCGACAATCGACGTGAGAAGTTGAAGCCCGAAGACCATACCTAACCTGGGGGCACTCGCCAAACCGTCGCCAAGACCTCCGGCACAGAGCACCGAGACCCCGGACCCGAAGACCCTGATCCATGGATCCGGTGACGCCGGCACGCCAAGATCTACCACACGAAACCGAAGACCGATCCGGAACGCCAAGGTCTTCTTCACGGATGTGGATCCGAAGACCCCGAGACCCCGGATCCAAACCGCGGCATCAGCTTCATGCTCTCCTTCTCGGATGCCAAGTCCCGTTCCCGGAGGAGAAGGCCGACCTCATCGACCCCTAGACCCTCGGAGCGCAAGTTCGCCGAACCCTAATGTGATCCCCTAACCAAGACCCCTATTTTTATAAATGCCATCTATATAATTTGTTTCATATTAATTTGATCATGTCGCATACATATTGTGTGGTTTGGGGGCATTATGCCGATTCACCTCATAATTAAATATGGAGTGTTTATGCGGGATATCTTCGTCTTATTCCAGACTCCATTTAAATTGGTGTAGCGAACCGATGCCATGTTTCGCTCTATTAATACAACATTTAAATTGCGGGGTAGTTAAATAACTTGAACCGTGTAATTAACTGTCGGGACCCCGGTTCCGCTTAATACTACCTAATTGCACCGCATCTGTGCCATGCCATGCATCATATCATAAGCATACCGGGTCTTCTACCGTAGTATTAAATATTGCATCCAATGTTTCTTCTAGTGTTTGCTTCTTCGCGGATTAGGCCGATGAGTTGATGCGAGTATCGACAAGTTCTCCGGATATGATCCTTCGGCAGTGTTTCCCAGGCGAGCATCTCTCCCCCTTTCTACCTATTTTGCGTTTATAGTCTTTATTTCCTCCTGATGATCTATTGCTATCTGTGTCGCGATGCTTTAGTTTTTGTGCACCATTTATACTCCTTGCAGCCTCTATATTGCCATGGACACATCCTATTTCCTGTTGTTTGATAGATAGTCGGTCCTGCAAGTCGTAGTTGCTTGCTTAGGTGCGATCTCGTGTTGTCGAGTACCACAGTTGTTGGAATGCTGGCAGATGTTTATGGTGGAGATGATCATGACTTAAATACAACTATTAAAATGCTAGATATAACTAATGCAGAGGCATCGGTGGGCAATAGATGTTATTTGGTTCTTCCACACTCACTTGAGTCCCGTAGGACCCCGAGTACTTGATACATATTCCTTGATTTTCGCACTATCCACATCCGGGAGGCCTTATGGACCCCCCTGAGCCAGAGATTGATTCATTTCTATTTATTGGGGCCACAAAGTAGTTTGCGGTTTTATTACTATCCTGTACTTATGCCATGCTTTACTGCTTTATTTACGATTGTGCGTGGAGCACATGTACTGTTTTGTAACGTGGAATGTTTTCACGGTATCGACAAGCCCAGTCACACTTTCGGGTTCCCGGTCATTTACAGCCATTGTCACAAACCCTGGGTCCGTTCCGGAGCCGGCCAACTTCATTGCGGGTAGCTTAGTGGGGTGGCCCCCTGAAATATTTTATGAATCCTGTGATCGCTTTGTCGTGAATGCCTCGTTGGGTTTTGAGTTGGTTTTTCCGAGGTTGATCGATTGTGTGTTGCTATTTGTGCACGCCTGCAGGGTAAAACTTTCTGAAAGCCGTGTCCGCGGTTATGGACGACTTGGAGCACAGTATATCTCGATCATAGACAAGCATAACTAAAGTAGTGCTATAAATTTGACTTAATATGTGACTAGTAATCAGCTCAATTATAACCGAATGGATATGAAAAATGCCAACAACTGGTGGATCTTGGTCGTATCGTGTTCTGATATACCTGCCTAGTAAGTATTACAACTCCAATGGAATGTGATAAAAGTGCCAACAACTGCTGGGTTTTGGGATTCCTCAGGACAATTATATCTAACTAGTAAATGTTCCAACTACAACGGAATGTTAACTAAAACTGCCCACTACTTATGCTATCAGGATGACTCAAGCTATATATCTGACTAGTAAATGCTGCAACTATAACGGAATGAGTAAAACTGCCAACCGTGTGAGTTCCTTGGTCCGACTTCCTCGTTTGGTCTCGAGGGGGAAATACCAGGATGGGTATGATTGGGGTTAGTATCAGGTTGGTCCCAAATAGGTCTTTCTTATCCCTCTCTAATAGCCGTCAGTTGTACCGAGTCTCTATAGGTTGTTTAGTGCCATTGCGCTGCCGCTTCAGTCCACCATACCTATGTAGGCGAGAGCCGCCGAATTCTAGCCTCACCGTGTACTGGCCTCAGTACTCACGCTCCTCTTTTTCCTTTACCCTTTGTCGGCACCCCTTTTGTTTTAGCAGGTTTGAGATCGACGTCGTTAGCAGGGTTACCCTTCTGGCTTGGCCTGGGCAGGGTTATGGACGCCATTGATTATTCTTCAGGGCTCTTAGCCCCATTTGCATCTTGTCCGTAGTCGGACGCTCTATTGTTTTCAAGGTGATTTGGATCTTTGTATAGTATATCTGTATTCTTGACTCGTTGAGTCGCTGTTGTATATATATATATATCTGTTCTGTGGGTCCCATCAAGGACTGTTGTGTAATGGTATTACTTCGTTTTCCACCCGCACGAAAGTGCCTGGTGGGCGTCCTTGAATCGTTTCTATGCGGGTTTGGCGGAAAGGGCTAAAACTCGCATAGGGCCAATTCGAGGGTGTTACAGAGTGGTATCAGAGCCTAGCAGTTGCGATACCCCACAAGTCCAGCCTGTAGGATAACCTAGCTAACGGCCAAAGTAGAGAGTCAAAACTATTTTTGCAAAATCAGTTGGATAGATCTGATTAGGTCTGTTTTACTCCTTACCCCTCTGCTATTCTCCTCTTACCTCTGTGTGTTTTGAATTCAACTCTCTTATCTCTTCTTCAAGTCGAGGAATTCTCGTGGTTGGGTTTCCGTCGTACCTTCAGTGTTTCGCTTCCTCCTTTAGTAACGGTGCTTCTACCTCCGGTCTACATGCTATCTGAGGAATCCTTCATCTATTGGACTTCTCTTTGTTCCTTCTTGTGCCTTTCGGTGTTTTCCAACACGACAACCTCATCTACATCAGATCCGATGAAGCCCTGCATCACTCCTTTGTTTTCGAACCCCGCTTGTTGAGATCTTCAGTCTGATTTCAAGAGTTGATTGCATAATTCAACTATTCATGTACAGCGTAATGTTTTGAGTGCGGGATGGAGTCATGACCATACCACTACTCTTATCATTCGCTTTGTACATTGAGTTGGAGGATCAATGCAATTTTCACTCCTTCCACGGAAGTTAAAGGTGGCCTTATCTTTTGAGACCTTTATCTTTGTCTTTGTTTCTCCGGAGTGTTCTCTCAACGAACGCGAGCAATGACCCCTTGTTGGTGGTGTTGGCGATTCAAGACGAAGAAGGAACATTTGTTAGTGGTGTCACGAGGATCGACACGAAGCGAGAAGATTCAGATTGCCGACCTTCTCGCCGGTACCACGAGGCGGATCTCGAGGGCGAGATCCCTTGTTACTGGTGTCGAATTGTGGCATCCCGCTAAAACCCCTACTAGAAAATCGCTGTGTTTTTTTGCATTGCATCATCATGACCGCATGCTCATGTCATCATGCCACATTGCATTTGAGCATCGTCATCATCATGCATCTGTTGTCTGAAACTATTTTCGAAAAACCCTATTTCTGTTTTCTAAATACCTAGCCTTTATCCAAATACAAAACCTAGGTCTCCGGAATATTTTGGTTTGTCTAAAAACGGTTTGCAAAAGCCCCGTTTTAATTAAATAAATATTTCAAGGTTTTTTTAGGAGGCAGCCCGCCAGGCCCGAAAGCCCAGCCGGCCACCTCCAAAAGCCTTATTCTACCCAACCCTATTCTACCCAGCCACTTCCTCCACCCCTCCACCTCACCCCGCCCTATCACAGCTCGCCACCTCACCAGCCCCTCCCTTTTTCCCTCCACCACATGCTCTCAGCCCTCCACCTAACCCAACCTGGCCAAACCTGGCCCACCTCCTGCCCTTTTTCCCGCCCACCAGGTCGCCAGCCTCCACCCCGCCGCCACCTGGGCGCGCCCCCTACCACCAACTCCCCGCCTGTCACTGCTGCAGCCCAGACTCCCTACCCAGACGCGAGCCACGCTCCCGCCCTCCCCTGGCCCCACCTGGCCTCGATACCCCCGCCACCCACGCGCTCCGACACGCGAGGCCTCGCCCCCACCTACCCCGCTCCCTCTGCTCGATCCCCCTCTCTCTCTCCTCTCGCGGCCCCACCGCCCAGCGACCAACCAGCCCCGCGTCCCCCACCCCGTCTCTCCTTCTCGCGAATGGAAGGAAACCACCTCGAGCCCCCCTGATTCTTTCCATCGTGCCTCGATCCGCGCCCGCCGACCCGCCGCCAGAGCCCCGACTGTTGTCTGCTCGGCCCCTTCGTCGGCCGCCACTCCGTCGCCGCTCTCCACAGCCTCTGACCTCGTCGGAGGCTGCCGCCAGCAACGCGGTCCCTTTCCGTTCCTGGCCTTCGGAGCCCCGCGTCACCGTCACGGATCGACCGCCGCTAGGCCTTCCCTTGTCGGCCCCTGCACGGCTTTCCCGAGCGCGCCGCCCTCCAGCCGCCCGACGTCGCACCAGAGCTCCGCCCCGCCAGCGACGACGTCGCCTACCCAGACCCCGAGCTCACCTCGTCGCCGCCCCTCTTGGCAGGCTCCCGCCTCGGCCTCTGCCGGGCCTCTCTCTGCCTCACCACCGCAGACGCCCTGCGCCATATCTCGAGCTCCGCCACCGCTAGCCTCGTCTTCACCACCTGCAAGTCCACCTCCGACCCGAGATCTCCTTGCTGCCGCGCGCGTCGCCCTCGCAGCGTGCCGTCGTGCTCCGGGCCGCCCGCGTCAACTTCCAGCCCCTCTGCCCCCCCCCCCGGCCTCTCAGGAGGTTGCATATGACAAGCTTGCTTCAACGCCTAGAAGACCAGTGACCTCGGTTGGTTTCGTTCCTTGACCGGTGCTCATGTCCGTGCTGACATTTTTCACCGTGCTAACTGGCTCAGCTTCCCTGGTGTGACTCAAGTCCAAGTCGACGACCGTAGCTCCCAAGCCTCTATTTCAAGACCTTCGCAGCCACCCTCGAGTGAGGTGTTCCGCTGCACCACGTCAACAACATGATCATCCACTGACAACCGACGTGAGAAGTTGAAGCCCGAAGACCATACCTAACCCGGGGGCACTCGCCGAACTGTCGACAAGACCTCCGGTGCGGAGCACCGAGACCCCGGACCCGAAGACCCCGATCCATGGATCCGGTGACGCCGGCACGCCAAGATCTACCACACGAAGCCGAAGACCGATCCGGAACGCCAAGGTCTTCTTGAGGGATGCGGATCCGAAGACCCCGAGACCCCGGATCCATACCTCGGCATTCGCTTCATGCTCTCCTTCCCGGACGCCAAGTCCCGTTCCCGGAGGCGAAGGCTGATCTCATCGACCCCTAGACCCTCGGATCCCAAGTTCGACGTACCCTAATGTGATCCCCTAACCAAGACCCCTATTTTTATAAATGCCATCTATATAATTTGTTGCATATTAATTTGATCATGTCGCATACATATTGTATGGTTTGGGGGCATTATGCCGACTCACCTCATAATTAAATATGGAGTGTTTATGCGGGATATCTTCGTCTTATTCTAGACTCCATTTAAATTGGTGTAGCGAACCGATGCCATGTTTCGCCCTGTTAATACAACATTTAAATTGCGGGGTAGTTAAGTAACTTGAACCGTGTAATTAACTGTCGGGACCCCGGTTCCGCTTAATACTGCCTAATTGCACCGCATCTGTGCCATGCCATGCATCATATCATAAGCATGTCGGGTCTTCTACCGTACTATTAAATATTGCATCTGGTGTTTCTTCTAGTGTTTTCTTCTTCACGGATTAGGCCAATTAGTTGATGCGAGTATCGACAAGTTCTCCGGATATGATCCTTCGGTAGTGTTTCCCAGGCGAGCATCTCTCCCCCTTTCGACATATTTTGCGTTTATAGTCTTTATTTCCTCCTGTTGATCTATTGCTATCTGTGTCGTGATGCTTTAGTTTCCATGCACCATTTATACTCCTTGTAGCCTCTATATTGCCATGGACACATCCTATTGCCTGTTGTTTGATACATATTCGGTCCTGCAAGTCGTAGTTGCTTGTTCAGGTGCGATCTCGTGTTGTCGAGTACCACGGTTGTTGGAATGCTGGCAGATGTTTATGGTGGAGATGATCATGACTTAAATACAACTATTGAAATGCTAGATATAACTAATGCAGAGGAATCGGTGGGCAATAGATCTTATTTGGTTCTTCCACGCTCACTTGTGTCCATAGGACCCTGAGTACTTGATACATGTTCCTTGATTTTCGCACTATCCACATCCAGGAGGCGTTATGGACCCTCCTGAGCCTGAGCTTGATTCATTTCTATTTCTTGGGACCACAAAGTAGTTTGGGGCTTTATTACTATCATGTACTTATGCCATGCTTTACTGCATTATTTACGATTGTGCGTGGAGCACCTGTACTATTTTGGAACGTGGAATGTTTTCGCGGTATCGACAAGCCCAGTCACACTTTCGGGTTCCCAGTCGTTTACAACCATTGTCACAAACCCTCGGTCCGTTCCGGAGCCATCCAACTTTGTTGCGGGTAGCTTAGTGGGGTGGCCCCCTGAAATATTTTATGAATCCTGTGATCGCTTTGTCGTGAATGCCCCATTGGGTTTTGAGTTAGTTTTTCCGAGGTTCATCGAGTGTGTGTTACTATTTGTGCACCCCTGTAGGCTAAAACTTTCTGAAAGCTGTGTCTGCGGTTATGGACGACTTGGAGCATAGTATCTCGATCATAGACAAGCATAACTAAAGTAGTGCTATAAATTTGACTTAATATGTGACTAGTAATCAGCTCAATTATAACGGAATGGATATTAAAAATGCCAACAACTGGTGGATCTTGGTCGTATCGTGTTTTGATATACCTGCCTAGTAAGTATTACAACTCCAAGGGAATGTGATAAAAGTGCCAACAACTGCTGGGTTTTGGGGTTCCTCAGGACAATTATATCTGACTAGTAAATGTTCCAACTAAAAAGGAATGTTAACTAAAACTGCCCACTACTTATGCTATCAGGATGACTCAAGCTATATATCTGACTAGTAAATGCTGCAACTATAACGGAATGAGTAAAACTGCCAAATGTGTGAGTTCCTTGGTCCGACTTCCTCATTTGGTCTCGAGGGGGAATGTCGTTGTATTGGGAACGACAGTACCTAAAAAGGTTAGATAGAGGTGTGGGGACTAGCAGGAAAGCTATCAACGGCGTCCGCAGGCGAGACTGGATACGAGCGAGCGTAGCGGGACGCAAGAAGTACCCAGGTAGCCCTCGTTGTATTGCCCATCTTGTCGTCGTACAGGGCATACCGTGCACTGATACGCACGTCATCCTGTCCCTCTGAATGGATCCGGCTATGTTTGTTGTATCCGGCTACCTCCTCATGGTCCGGCTACCGGGTGGTAGCCGGTCCATGCTACCCTGTATGGCTGCATCTGGTCAGCCGGCCGAGATCCGACTGTCCTGTTTCTTATTCGGATGGGGTATCCGGGGATCATCCCCCTGACACTAGCCCCCGAGCGCGTGTGGATTCCGCCCTTGTGCGAAATGCGCACGCGCTCCCTTTTGCTTTTCGAATTTTGATCCGGCTGAGCCTGGCGGTTGTGCTACCCGTGACGTCAGTGCTGACACCGGCCACGTGCGCACGCGCCATCATTGCTCTGCGGCGGGCAGCGTAACGTCCCGTCGCGCGTCGCCTCGGGGAACTGCTTGCCCGGCGCCTCGGTTTTCGTCCCAGGATCTTCTGCGCATCCCGTCCCGGCACACGGGATCTAGGCGGCGGTTGGGATGTGGGTCGCTCGGATGCGCGCCACGTGGCCCCGCCGACGGTTGCCCTTCCGGTCCTTTAAAGGGATGCCGCGGGGGAGGCAGTTCTTTTCCTTCGCTCCCCCGCTGCAATCTTCCTCTCCTTCTCGCGCACTGCTGCTCCTGTGCTCTTGCCCTCTGCGCCGCCCGCTCGCCGCCGTCGACGCTACGGGCCACCGTCACTCCTCCATCGCCGCTCCCTCTCATCATCCGGAAATGGCCGCTGACCGAGGGGCCTGGTGCGGCTCCTCCATCACCGAGGATCAGATTGCAAAGTACCGTGCGACCCGCGTCCTCCCGCTGGCGGAGGAGGTGGCGGTGCGGTTGGCGCCGGTGGGGGAAGAGTCGCCGCATCCGGCGGAGGGGGAGCGCGTTATTTTCCTCTCGCACCTGGAGCGTGGGTTTGCGCTGCCGCTGCATCCCTTCTTCCTCACGTTTCTGGCCTTCTTCGACCTCCGCCTCCACCACCTCGGCGCCAATGCCATCGGAACGCTGGCACACTTCATGGCATTCTGCGAGAGCTACCTCGGGATCCAGCCGGATCTCGGGCTCTTCTGCCGGCTCTTCCGAGTTGACGCGAGTCCGATACGAAGGCCCGCTAGTAAATGCGGCGGCGCCTCCATATACTCCCACTCCCAATCCGGCTACCTGAAGTTCTTGCTCCAGGACACGGTACGGCTGTGGCAGCAGTTGTATTTTTATGTCAAGAACGTCACCGGTGTCGACCGGATAAACATGCCGGCCTTCCAAGACGTCGAGTCCAGCCGGCAAAACTGGGACTTGAAGGTCTACGGCAACAAGGCGGAGACGGACGCGATGCTGGCACGCATGCGCTCCCTTGTCACCTGCCAGCTAACCGGTCGGGACATCACCCTTAGCTGGATGTCCCGGCTGATGATGCCGCTCCAGCAGCGGGCACACAAGATGTGCTTCTACTCCGGCCGGCTGGACCCGACCCGGCTGTCGCGCCGCGATTCCCGCTACCACAACTTGAAGGAGTGGTTGTGGACGATCAGCAAGGAGCGGCTGCTGGAGAACTGGAAGTTCAGCCTGGCGCCCTACAGCCGGGAGAACCGCGCCCCCCGGGTATGTTCTTGTAGCCGGAATTTTTTCTTATTCCCTCTGTTATCTCCTTGCTCTGTCTGACTAACCTTTTGCATTCGCCAGATCTTCCCCTGCATCCTTCGCGAGGAGGGCGACGCTCCTCTCGAGGTGTTCGTGTCGGACCTACCCGGGCCGCGCGCTCGGCGATCCGGCGAGGAATCGGATGGGGACGGCGATGCCTTCCCCAGCTGGAATGACGAGCCGGTCGCCGACCCGCACGCGGAGGTGCACGAGGAGGAGGATGCGCCGACCATGAGCAGCGGCGTGTTGACGGCGAAAGCGGCGGCTCTCCGGCCATTCCGGCTCCCGCCGGCCTGCGGCGGAAGAGCCGGCTCCGAAGAGGGGCCGGACTAGCGCCCTGCCGCCAAGCCGCCTTGGCCCGAAGAAGCGGCCGCCCCCGGTTGTGCCGGGGTACATTTTTCTCCTTCCCCCCCCCCCCCGATGCTTTCTGTTTGTTTTTCGCTGTCCTTGTTTTTCTGACTTTAGCCTGTTTTGCTCTTGTCTTTTCTTCATTCTCTTTAGCGCACTGGTTTCTTTCGGCGCCCATGAGCCGGCTCGTCGCCAGCCCGGCCTTGCCTCCCGCCAGATCCAACGGCCCCCTTCCTCTGAGGCGCAGCCTCCTTCTCCTCCTCAAGCCGAGCCAGCTGCCCCCTCCCAGCCGGAGGGTCCCCAGCCGGAAGCGACTCGCTCCCAGCCAGAAGGTTCCTTCGCGGGCACGCGGGGGGCTACTGGCAAGGAGCTTGTCGTGGTAGGCGACGACGACTCCGACGAGGCGCTCGGGGAGGAGTGGCAGACGGTGGTGCTCGCCGCAAAGGAGTCCTTGGCCGTCAACGCCGTGGATGACGACGCCTCTTCCACCGCTTATTTCGGATCTTGCCATCCTTTCGCTGGCGGTGAAGGAGATCCGGCTGCTTGAGGCCACAGCCGGTGGAACCCACAGCCTGGAGCAGAAGCTTGCTGCTGCCAACGGGACCTCCAGAGTAAGTCCGCCTTATCCGTCCGGCTCTTTTTTTTGTAATAGCCGGCTTTGTTGCAGCCATCCTCGTGTGTGCTCAGCGCGAGATCGATTGCTTGAAGAAAGCGAACGATCGGTTGAGCAGGTCCAACTCCACGCTGCGCTTGCAGAACAAGGACTGGCACGCACGGGTAGACGGCTTGGAGGCTACCGTCAAGGAGCGCGACGCCTCACTCGCTAGCCGGGCTGAAGCCTTCTCCCTTCTCGAGGCGTAGAACAAGGACCAAGAGAAGGAGATAAAACGGCTGGCGGTCAAGGAGAAGGCGTTGGTGGAGGAGCTAATGCAAGTCGGCCACACTGCCAAAGGTGAGTTCTTTCTTCTGTCTTCTTTTCTTTCCGGATCCGGTAGCCAGATTTGACTCCTCTTTTTACGGCGTTTTACCAGCATGAACCTGCGGCCTACAACCCGGCTGCGGGAGAACTGGCGGGGCGCAGCCCGGCGGCTCAGGAGCTCGTCGTTCTTCTCGGCGAGAGGCGCCAAGCTAAAGCGGCGTAGACATATTCTCCTTTATGTGGCGAGGCTCGGTTCGGAGCGATGGCGATTAGCAGCGAAGGTGGGAGAGGTGCCGGCTGTGGTGGACCGGCTGCGGGATCTGGCGGCGCGGGGTGGAGCGGAGATGGCCCTGGCGTTTATGCTTTCCTGGTACAAGGATGCTCGCGTCGAGAAGATCGACGGGGGCTTCCGCGCCGGAGCCGATCTTGCTGCCATCCGCCAAGCCCATCCGGAGCTTCATGGGTCCGCCATCAAGATCGCCGACTACGTGGATCCGGATGAGGTGCTCACCGACTCGGAGTCCCCCGACACTCCGGATGCGGAGTCCTCGATGCCGCCGTCTGGCAGCGCCGGAGCCAGAATGAGCACTGCGGCTCCACCCCCGCCTCCAGCATCTGCCAGCCAGGAGCGTCCCCACGGCAAAGGCCCTGCCGTTTAGCTGTTGCCCCGGGATGCCGGGTGTATTTGTCTTGTTCTAGATTATCGTAAAACTTGTCTGTCTGTACGGGCTATCTTTGATGCCGGGTAACTCTCGGGAGCTTCGTCTCCCTTTTGCTTGTTAATATTAAATTCTTGAGTCTTTCTTAACTTGTGTCTTGAATTTTCCTTTGATATCTTCGCCCGACTGACCTAGCCCGGCTACACACTTTTAGCCGGATGAACTACACCTCCAGTGAGGCGCGCCCCTGCTGGGTGTAGCCCCGAGATGAGTAGGCGTGGCAGTGCTTCGAATCTTCCTTGTTCTTCCCTGTTCTTCTAACTTACCCGACTGGCCTCGCCCCACTCGGCTGCTTTCACCGGCTGGACGCCTTCAGCCGGGGGAACCATCATTCCAGTGGGGGCACCTGGCGCACCAGGTGTAGCCCCGAGATTGAGTAGCTGGCGTGGCAGTGCTTCAATCTTTCTTGTCTTTATTGCTCCGCCCTTGCCCTCACAGGCTCCGAACTGCTGCTAAACGCCCTTAGTCGGCCAGAACTACAAGATTCCATTGGGGCGTAGCGCACCAGTGGAGTGTAACCCGAGATTCGGAGCGCTTGATGAAGGCAAAGGCTTCGAATCTTCTTTCCTTCTCCTGAATTCCGACTCGAAAGAGTCGGACAAGAACGCACATATGCATACACATACATCTTCATAGGTTAATAGGTTAGTCCGTCAAATCGTAGCCGGGGAACGGCTTATTTTTTCAAAAACTGGCTTGCTCCTTTCTAGGCGCTTAGTCGCTTTCTCGTGTGTTCTGCTGTTTTTGCTGCGTCCTTGCTGGACAGCCGGGTTGCGGTCTGCAGCCAGAATCGAAGGGAGCTGACAGTACATTACGCACGGTACTAGCGTCTTAGCGGCTGGATTGGTTTGAGCTAGTTGCGGGGCCGGGACGCCCGATCTGTCACGCCTCTTCCCCGTTTTTCATGTGGGATGCCTCGGGCTTTTGCTCTTGCTAGCCGGACAGCCGGGTTGCGGTCTGTAGCTGAGACGAAGAGTGGGCCTCTAGCATCATCGCACACTACTCAGCTGGTTAGTTGGCTTAATAGGCCGGGCCAGCCGGCGAGCCCCCGGGTAGGGGTAGCCGCAGCCAGAAATTTTTTAATCGGAGAACAGGTACGCACACATTTTCAGAAGGAGCCCCCGAGATTCTCGTGGGAGTCCGCATTTTCATTTATGAGGTTTTCGGGATACATACACTGTTTGGCGACTAGGTGTAAAACGGGCGCAGCAGGGCTGCGTTCCAAGGACGTTCGGTCTCCTCGTCCGATTTGTCCATCTTGTTCTTGCGTGGCTGCTGTGCGTCGATGAGGTAGTAAGAGTCGTTGGGCAATGCCCAGCTGATGATGAAGGGGCCCTCCCAGGGTGGTGATAGCTTGTGCATGCCCTTCGTGTCTTGCACCAACCGGAGAACCAGGTCACCCTCGCGGAATGCGACTGGGCGAATCCGGCTGGAATGGTAGCGGCGTAGTCGCTGCTGGTACAGGGCAGATCTGGACAGGGCCAGCTCGCGGGCCTCCTCCAGGAGATCTACCCCATCCTCCTGCGCCTCCTTGTTGGCCTGCTTGTCGTAGAGGAGCTTGCGGGGGGAGTCGAATTCAATGTCGGCGGAGAGGACAGCTTCCGATCCATAGACCAGGAAGAATGGCGTGTAGCCGGTTGACCTATTCGGTGTGGTGTGGAGGCTCCACAGCACAGCCAGAAGTTCCTCGATCCAGCATCCGGGTGATTGCTCCAACGGCTCGATGAGACGTGGTTTGATGCCGGCTAGCACCAAGCCATTTGCTCGTTCGACCTACCCGTTGGACTGCGGATGTGCGACGGAGGCGAGGTCTAGCCGGATGCCCTTGTTGCTGCAGAACCAGGCGAAGGCCCCCTTGGCGAAGTTCATGCCGTTGTCGGTGATGATGCTATTGGGGTAGCCGAAGCGGTTGATGATGTCGGTGAAGAAGGTAACAACCGTCGCCCCGTCCAGCTTCCGGATAGGCTTGGCCTCGATCCACTTTGTGAACTTGTCCACCGCTACCAGCAGGTGGGTCATTCCCGCGCGAGCTCGCTTGAAGGGCCCGACCATGCCAAGGCCCCAAACCGCGAAGGGCTAGGTGATCGGTATGGTCTTGAGCACCGAGGTTGGCATGTGCCTGAGCTGCCCAAAGCATTGGCACCCGTTGCACATGCGGACCAGCTGCTCGGCGTCCTCGAGGGCGGTGGGCCAATAGAAGCCATGGCGAAACACCTTGGCGACTATCGCCCTTGACGACGCGTGGTGCCCGCACTCGCCCTGGTGGATGTCCTTGAGTAGCCGGTAGCCTGTGTCTACGTCGACACATATTTGGAAGATACCGGATACACTGCGCTTGTATAGCTCGCCGTTTATGATGGTGTACGTATGCTCGCGGCGTCGGATTTGTCTGGCCTCCACCTCGTCGCCCGGGAGCTCATTGTTGGCGATGTAGTTCATAAAGGGCTGTGCCCAGGATGGCACTTCCTGGATGACGAGGACGCTCCTGTCCTCTGGCTGTCGGGTGTCGGTGGGCCGTCCGGGTGGGATATCCGGGGCGGTAGCCCCTGAGCCACTGGGCGAGCCGGAAGCCCCCGGGTCCTGCGAGCCAGAGGGCACCGCCTAGCCGGAGTTGGCACGAGTTTTCTTCTTTGGTGGCTCCGTCTCCGCTGCCCCGGCTGCCGGGACGCTCCCCGCCCAGATGATGGAATCTGATTCCGGCGACGGGTTGATGGATGGCTTGCGCAGGTGCTACAGGGAGACCCCTGGTGGGATGGCCTGCCTGGTGGACCCTGTCTTGGAGAGCGCATCGGCTGCCTCGTTGTTGGTGCGGGGGACGTGATGAAATTCACACCCGTCGAAGGAGGAGCTGAGCTTCTGGATGTGAAACCGGTAGAGGGCCATGTTGGCATCTCTGGCGTCCCATTCCCCAGATACTTGTTGTACCACCAGGTCCGAATCGCCGAAGCACAGGATCCGGTTGACGCCGATTTCCTTGGCCAGCCAGAGCTCGTGCGCCAGTGCCTCGTATTCGGCTATGTTGTTGGAGGCCTTGAAGTGGATCTGCAACACGTACTCCAGCCGGTCTCCCTTGGGCGAGGTGAGCACGATGCCGGCTCCCAAGCCCCCGAGCATCTTCGACCCGTCGAAGTGCATCCTCCAGTGGTCCGAATCCGGAACCGGTGGGAATCTTGAGTCTCGGCCCAGTCGACGAGAAAGTCCGCCATTGCCTGTGACTTGATCGTGAGCCGGGGCTCGTACTGGATGGAGTAGGCGGCGAGCTCGATGGCCCATTTGGCGACCCGGCCGGTGGCGTCCTTGTTGCCGATGATTTCTGAAAGGGGTGCAGTGCACACGACCTTGATCGGGTGCTCCTGGAAGTAGTGCTTGAGCATATTGCATGCTAGGTACACGCCGTAGCACATCTTTTGGTAGTGGGGGTAGTTCTGCTTGGAGAGGAGAGAACCTCACCGAGGTAGTAAACGGGTCTCTGAACTTGCCGAGCCTTGCCTTCCTCGCGCTCCACCACCAGGGCGGCAGCGACCCGGCTGGTGGCTGCTATATAGAGCAACATCGGCTCCTTGCTAGCCGGTGTGGCTAGAACCGGCGCTGTGGACAGCATGCGCTTGAGGTCGTGAAACGCGGTGTCGGCCTGCGAAGTCTAGGAGAACTTGTCCATCTTTTTCATCAACTAGTACAATGGAAGTGCCTTCTCCCCGGCCGGTGAAACTTGTTGAGGAAGCCGGGCATCGGTGAACTTCTGGACTCCAAGCAGGTTCTTTGGCGGTTGCATCCTTTCGATGGCCGCGATCTTCTCCGGATTTGCCTCGATGCCTCGCTGAGATACGAGGAAACCGAGTAGCTGGCCGGATGGTACTCCGAAGACGCATTTTTCCGGGTTCAGCTTCATCTGGTACTGGCGGAGGTTGCCAAATGTTTCTCGCAGATCCTCGAGGAGGGTGCGCTTTTCCTTGGTCTTGATGACCATGTCATCCACGTAAGCGTGCACGTTTCGGCCTATCTGCGAGTGCAAGCATTTCTGCATACATGATAGGTGGCGCCTGCAATTTTTAGGCCGAAAGGCATGGTTACATAGCAGAAAGCCCCGTAGGGGGTGATAAATGATGTCTTAATCTGATCAGCCGGGTTTAGCCGGATCTGATTGTATCCGGAATAACAATCTAGAAAAGACAACAAATCACAGCCGGCTGTGGAATCGATGACCTGATCGATACGGGGCAAGGCGAAGGGGTCTTTCGGGCACGCCTTGTTCAGGCTGGTGTAGTCGATACACATGCGTCAGGTCTTGTTCTTTTTCAACACCAGGACTGGGTTCGCCAGCCAGTCCGGGTGGTACACTTCCATGATGAACCCGGCTGCAAGGAGCCGGGTGATCTCGTCACCGATTATCTTTCTCTTCTCTTCTGCGAACTGGCGCAAAGGTTGCTTGACCGGCCTGGCATCCGGACGCACATGAAGTGAGTGCTCGACAAACTCCCTCGGCACACCCGGCATGTCTTTGGGAGACCATGCGAAGATGTCCCGATTCTCATGGAGTTAGTCGACGAGCGCGCCTTCCTATTTGCTGTCTAAGCCGGCACCAATGGTGACGAACTTAGTCGGGTCGGAGGGGTCGAGCAGGATCCTCTTCGTCTCCTTTGCCGGCTAGAAAGCTCCTTCTCCAGCCGGTTTGCTGCTAGCCGGAATGTCCTGCTGGGCCATGGCCACATTACGCATGATCGCGCGCTTTTCTTCGGCTATGATGAGGGCCTCTTCTAGTTTAGAACCGGCTGAGGCGCACTCCATCGATCGCCTGAAGCAGCCGGCGATGGTGATCACGCCGTGGGGTCTTGGCATCTTCGTCTTGAGGTATGCGTAGTGGGGGATGGCCATGAACTTGGCAAGGGCGGGGCGCCCGAGGAGAGCATGGTAGGATCTCGTCAAATTTACCACCTCGAACCAGATTGGTTCGCGGCGGAAGTTCTCCTCGGTCCCGAAGATGACGTCCAGCTGGATTTTTCCCAGCGGAGCGCAGGCTGGCCCCGGCAGTACACCGTGGAATGTCGTGGTAGTCGGGCGCAGGTCGCTTTCGCGAATGCCCAGCTTCTCCAGCAAGGACTGGTAGAGGAGGTTGAGGCTGCTGCCTCCGTCGATGAGGACACGCAAAAATCGGCAGGTGCGCGCGTTAGAGACGATGAGGGGGTCGAGCACCATGGCGTAGCCCCCAGGAGTCGGCAGATGCTCCGGTTGATCTGCCCGGCTCCAGGTGATGGGGGTTTCCGACCAGTTCAGGTACTGGGGGACCGGAGAAACGATGGTGTTGACCTCCTTGGAGCGTCGCCTGCAGCTGTACTTATCGTCCTGCTCCGTCTCGAATATGTGGTAGGCGGCGTGCGGCTGGGGGTAGCCGTTGTTGTTGTTGCCGCCGTTACCATCATTACCGGCTCCCCTAGCCGGTGGTGGGGGTCCACCCGGTGGGGGAGGCGGGAGACGGGGCTGGTTGCCCTGGTCCTTTAGCTGGCGAGTCCAGCTGCAGTTCCGGGTGGTGTGCGTAGCCAGTTTGAAGGGACCACTATGCCACTTGCACGGGCCGTCAATCATCTGGTCGAAGGTGAGCCGGGGGTTGTGCCTTCTTGCGTCGTTAGCCGGTGCGTTGGGCGCACCCTCTACGGCATTGACCTGCCGCGCGTGGTACCGAGGCTTCTGCTGCCTGTCCTGGCGGTCCCCGTGGAACCGGTTGTCGTTGCCGTGGCGTCTGGAGGATCCGGCTTCACCAGCCGGATTGCTCGGACGGTCGCGAGCCGGCTCCGTGGGAGTCGGACGGCCTTCCGCGTTTACTCGGAGGGGCTTCTTCATGGCGGCATCTGCCGTGGCGTACTGGTCGGCAACCGTCATGAGCTCCGCCATGGTTTTCGGCTCGTCACACAGTAGCCGGTGGCGAAGCATGGTGCCCTCTCGGCATCCTTCGATGAAGAAACCAATGGCTTGGCTCTCCAGGATGCCCTCGCAAGTGTTGTGGAGCTCCGTCCACTTGGCGAGGTACTCGCGGTTGGTCTCGCGGTCGCCCTGGACACACAAGGCCAGGTCGCGCGGGCGCCCTGGGCGCTTGTACGTGCCGTTGAAGTTGCGGACGAAAACCTTCTCGAAATCAGGCCAGCGTTGATCTTTGTTGGCGCGAGGCTATTGAGCCAGGTCCTTGCCGACCGGTTAGCATGAGAGGGGCGTAACGCGGCTGTGCGCTTATTCCCGTGGGCGATGCCGGCTGCCGTGGCGTGGTCGGTCGGCCGGTCTTCGGCTTCATCTTTGTCGTGCCAGATGGGGTGTCCTCGGTAGGGAGAATTTATCCGAAGCGACTCGTTACGGATGCGGGGTCGAAACAAACGGTCGGAATCTTCCTCCTCCGTGTGGCGCGCAGCGAGCAGCTCGATCGTCGCGAACATCCGGACAATCCGGGTTGGGCGCGCCCACCCGGCCCGAGAGGCGGGAACCGGCTGGTCTGGGTGCTCCGGCTGGCGGGGGTGGAGGTGGCGGGTTGCTGTTGATCGTCTGCTCCTGGCGCGGCTGGCCCCTGTTGCCGGAGCTGCAACGTCTTCTGCGGGCCCTAGCCGGCTGAGGGTAGGACGCCTGCTGTGTGTCACGTGGTGCGCCCCTGCTGTTGGCGGGTAGCCTGCTTCCTGTGGAGTAGCTAAGGTCCTCCTACGTCTGCCGGTTGGCCCCGGCCTGCTCGTCTGCGACGTAGAGGAGCTCCTGGACGCGAGCGTGCTGGCGGGCCTGCTCCTCGCCCTCCAGGCTGGGTAGTTCTTCTGCTGCGGCTCGCGCCGCGCGCAAGTTCTTGATGGGCGTGCTGTAGGTGGGCCGTGTAGGGGCAGGCGCGGGATCCGGTTCTCCGTCCTTCTCCATCCTGCTGCCTAGCTCACCGCCCCGACGTCGTACCTGGCCACGCCGGCTCGGCTCCACAGTAGCCGGGGTGAGGCCGTGCGCCCGGTCATACTCGCGCCTAGCCATCTCCAGCTGCTTGCGGGCTGCTGCCAGCTCCATGGCCTCCTGGAGGAGGATCTGTCTCTCCATGGTGAAGTTGGCCTCCTTCTCCTCCGGGTTGTCCCCGAGGGTAACCGGCGTCAGGAGCCGATCAATGGCATCCTCGACCGGGTTCTGAGGCTGCGAGGGAGCAGAAGTTCCGACCTTGTCGACGCCTCGCTCCCTTGGCCGGCGGGGCTGCGAGCTGGATCCGGCCATCATGACCTCCACGCCGCGAGGTGCGGCGGAGGTGCCGCCGCTTAAGCATGGCGGCCCCGCGACAGAGACAATTTCCCTAGGGAAATGCTCCGGGACGGTGGCGATGTAGACGGGGAGATCGCCGAATAGCAGAACGGTGCCGTTTGTCGGGAAGGAAGTTCCGGCGAAGCAGGAGGCGTTGTCGATGACGCAGTCGAACTTGCCGAGCATGAGCACCAGGACGGAGGCCACGCGCTCACCGGCTGAAGTGCGGGGTCCCGTGCGGAACGTGACTCCGGTCGAAGCCATTAGCCCCACGGTGGGCGCCAACTGTCGTTGTATTGGGAACGGCAGTACCTAAAAAGGTTAGATAGAGGTGTGGGGACTAGCGGAAAGCTATCGATGGCGTCCACAGCGAGATTGAATCTGACAGCGTGGCGGGGCCAAGAAGTACCCAGGTTCGGGGCCCTCGTGGTGAGGTAAAGCCCCTACTCCTGCCTGATCTGACTATGTGAAATATACGAGCTACAAGTGCTCCTCGAGCTGTATCCTTTAGCTACTGCCTTAAATGAACTGATACCAACCCTTTCTACTGAGGCCCTCCCTCCCCTTATATAGGAAGAGAGGCAAGGGTCTCACTGGCTAGTCCGGCTGGCGGGCCCCACAGGCGGGTCCTAGCCGACTAGTCATCTCTGATTACGGCATGGTATGTCACATCGGTGTATGGCGGTATGGTATCGTGGGCGATGGGACGCCGTCACGAGCCCGTCGTCGGCCAGCCATGTTCCCCATCGACCACGCCAAGTCTTCGGTATGGGCGGGTGGTTGCCCGTCTTGTCGTCGTACAGGGCATACCGTGCACTGATACGCACGTCGTCCTGTCCCTCTGATTGGATCCGGCTATGTTTGTTGTATCCGGCTACCTCCTCATGGTCCGGCTACCAGGTCGTAGCCGGTCCATGCTACCCTGTCCGGCCGCATCTGGTCAGCCGGCCGAGATCCGACTGTCCTGTTTCTTATTCGGATGGGGTATCCGGGGATCATCCCCCTGACAGGGAAATACCAGGATGGGTATGATTGGGGTTAGTATCAGGTTGGTCCCGAATAGGTCTTTCTTATCCCTCTCTAATAGCCGTCAGTTGTACCGAGTCTCTATAGGTTGTTTAGTGCCGATGCGTTGCCGCTTCAGTCCACCATACCTATGTAGGCGAGAGCCGCCGAATTCTAGCCTCCCCGTGTACTGGCCTCAGTACTGGCGCTCCTCTTTTTCCTTTTCCCTTTGTCGGCACCCCTTTTGTTTTAGCAGATTTGAGATCAACGTCGTTAGCAGGGTTACCCTTCCGGATTGGCTTGGGAAGCGTTATGGACGCCATTGGTTATTCTTCAGGGCTCTTAGCCCCATTTGCATCTTGTCCGTAGTCGGACGCTCTATTGTTTTCAAGGTGATTTGGATCTTTGTATACTATATATGTATTCTTGACTCGTTGAGTCGTTGTTGTATATATATATATATATCTGTTCTGCGGGTCCTATCGAAGACTGTTGTGTAATGGTATTACTTTGTTTTCCACCCGCATGAAAGTTGTTGGTGGGCGTCCTTGAATCATTTCTATGCAGGTTTGGCGGAAAGGGCTAAAACCCGCATAGGGACGATTCGAGGGTGTTACACATAAGAAATTTAAGAACGGTCTGAACAATGTAAATCCTTCGCGTGGTGTCATATTATGTTACATAGTTGCAAGGAAAAATACCAAACTTGGTATATTCATCACATCTCGAAAAAATCTTCATAGAAATGACCTATCATGTTCGAGGTTTCATGGCTTTCAAGACAAACGATCAATGTTATGGCCAGAATCGTGACATAGTTTTTGATAATGTTCTCGTATTGTGCATGCATGTGCATCTTGGGACGGCGGACAATGTTGCAGGAGGAAGTTTTCCTTTTCCTCGCATGAAAAAGTCATTTTCTATTTTCTGAGTGCCAAAATCGGGGCGTCCTGTGAAGCAACACCAAATGTTCAATTAAAAAATGCTACCATCCCATTTTACAAAAATACTAGACTACCTTACGTGAACAATGTCCCAATCGAGTATTTTAAAACATAGCCGTCCACCGTTGGTGAAAAAGACAAATATCTGTCGAATCGGTAGGAAGTGGGTCCGGTTTGAACTACAGGTACATGATCTAATGCTCGTGGTGTTTTGCAAAAATCATTTTTAGGCTCACAGTATGATGTTTATTCAGAGATCCAACACAAGTTTATCGAGGCTCATCTCCTATCTTCATGCCCGTCGTTTTGACCATAGTTTGAAATGGGAAAATTTGAAAACGGCATAAGAAATTAAAAAACGGTCTGAACAATATAAAATCTTCGCGTGGTGTTATATTATGTGACATAGTTGCAAGGAAAAATATCAAACTTGGTATATTGATTGCATCTCGAAAAAACCTTCTTAGAAATGACCTATCATGTTCGAGGTTTTATGGCTTTCGGACCAAAAGACCAATGTTATTGCTAGAATCGCGACATAGTTTGTGATAATATGCTCATATTATGCACACATGTGCATCTTGGGATGGCGAACAATGTGGAAGGAGGAAGTTTTTCGTTTCATCGCACGAAAAACCCATTTTCCATTTTCCGAGCGCCAAAAACGGGGTGTTTTGTGAAGCAACCACCAAATGAGTTTTTCAAAATACTACCACCCCATTTTTCAAAAATATTAGACCACCTTACATGGACAATGTCCCATCAGGGGTATGTCAAACCTTCCCATCCACCCCTTGTAAAAAAGACAAATTCTTGTCGAATCAGTAGGAAGTGGGTCCAATTTGAACCATGGGTATGTGATGAGTAGGAAGTGGCTCATCTCCTAGCTAAGAACCTTCATGCCAGCCATTTTGACCATAGTTTGAAACAGGCATAAAAAATTCAAAAACGGTCCGAACAATGTGAATTCTTGGCGTGGTGTCATATTATGTGACATAGTTATAAGAAAAATATCAAACTTGGCATATTAATTGCATCTCAAAAAACCTTCTCAGAAATGAGCTATCATGTTCGAGGTTTCATGACTTTCAGACCAAAAGACCAATGTTATTATTAGAATCGTGGCATAGTTTGTGATAATGTGCCTATATTATGCACACATGTGCATATTGGGATGGCGAACAGTGTTGCAGGAGGAAGTTTTTGTAACACCCTCGAATCAGCCCTATGTGAGTTTTAGCCCTTTCCACCAAACCCGCATAGAAACGATTCAAGGACGCCCACCAGGCACTTTCGTGCAGGTAGAAAACAAAGTAATACCATTACATAACAGTCCTCGATGGGACCCACAGAACAGATACATATACAACAGCGACTCAATGAGTCAAGAATACAGATATACTATACAAAGATCCAAATCACCTTGAAAACAATAGAGCGTCCGACTACGGACAAGATGCAAATGGGGCTAAGAGCCCTGAAGAATAACCAATGGCGTCCATAACCCTGCCCAGGCCAAACCGGAAGGGTAACCCTGCTAACGACGTCGATCTCAAACCTGCTAAAACAAAAGGGGTGCTGACAAAGGGCAAAGGAAAAAGAGGAGCGTCAGTACTGAGGCCAGTGCACGGCGAGGCTAGAATTCGGCGATTCTCGCCTACATAGGTATGGTGGACTGAAGCGGCAGCGCAGCAGGACTAAACAACCTATAGAGACTCGGTACAACTGACGGCTATTAGAGAGGGATAAGAAAGACCTATTCGGGACCAACCTGATACTGACCCCAATCATACCCATCCTTGTATTTCCCCCTCGAGACCAAACGAGGAAGTCGGACCAAGGAACTCACACATTTGGCAGTTTTACTCATTCCGTTATAGTTGCAACATTTACTAGTCAGATATATAGCTTGAGTCATCCTGATAGCATAAGTAGTGGGCAGTTTTAGTTAACATTCCGTTGTAGTTGGAACATTTACTAGTCAGATATAATTGTCCTGAGGAATCCCAAAACCCAGCAGTTGTTGGCACTTTTATCACATTCCATTAGAGTTGTAATACTTACTAGGCAGGTATATCAGAACACGATACGACCAAGATCCACCAGTTGTTGGCATTTTTAATATCCATTCCGTTATAATTGAGCTGATTACTAGTCACATATTAAGTCAAATTTATATCACTACTTTAGTTATGCTTGTCTATGATCGAGATACTGTGCTCCAAGTCGTCCATAACCACGGACACGGCTTTCAGAAAGTTTTACCCTGCAGGGGTGCACAAATAGCAACACACCCTCGATCAACCTCAGAAAAACCAAGTCAAAACCCAACGAGGCATTCACGACAAAGCGATCACAGGATTCATAAAATATTCCAGGGGGCCACCCCACTAAGCTACCCGCAACGAAGTTGGCTGGCTCCGGAACGGACCCAGGGTTTGTGACAATGGCTGTAAACGGCTGGGAACCCGAAAGTGTGACTGGGCTTGTCGATACCGTGAAAACATTCCACTTTCCACAATAGTACAGGTGCTCCACGCATAATCGTATATAAAGCAGTAAAGCATGGCATAAGTACAGGATAGTAATAAAGCCCCAAACTACTTTGTGGCCCCAAGAAATAGAAATGAATCAAGCTCTGGCTCAGGCGGGTCCATAAGGCCTCCCGGATGTGGATAGTGCGAAAATCAAGGAACAGGTATCAAGTACTTGGGGTCCGACGGGACACAAGTGAGCATGAAAGAACCAAATAACATCTATTTCCCACCGATGCCTCTGCATTAGTTATATCTAGCATTTTAATAGTTGTATTTAAGTCATGATCATTTCCACCATAAACATCTGCCAGCATTCCAACAATTGTGGTACTCAACAACACGAGATCGCACCTAAGCAAGCAACTACGACTCGCAGGACCGACTATCTATCAAACAACAGGCAATAGGATGTGTCCATGGCAAGATAGAGGCTGCAAGGAGTATAAATGGTGGACAGAAACTAAAGCATCGCGACACAGATAGCAATAGATCAACATGAGGAAATAAAGACTATAAATGCAAAATAGGTAGAAAGGGGGAGAGATGATCGCCTGGGAAACACTGCCGAAGGATCATATCCGGAGAACTTGTCGATACTCACATCAACTCATCGGCCTAATCCACGAAGAAGCAAACATTAGAAGAAACACTTGATGCAATATTTAATACTACGGTAGAAGACCCAGCATGCTTATGATATGATGCATGGCATGGCACAGATGTGGTGCAATTAGGCAGTATTAAGCGGAACCGGGGTCCCTACAGTTAATTATACGGTTCAAGTTATTTAACTACCCCGCAATTTAAATGTTGTATTAACAGGGCGAAACATGGCATCGGTTCGCCAGACCAATTTAAATGGAGTCCGGAATAAGACGAAGATATCCCGCATAAACACTATGTATGCGACATGATGCCCCCAAACCACACAATATGTATGCGACATGATCAAATTAATATGCAACAAATTATATAGATGGCATTTATAAAAATAGGGGTCTTTGTTAGGGGATCACATTAGGGTTCGACGAACTTGGGCTCCGAGGGTCTAGAGGTCGACGAGATCGGCCGTTGCCTCCGGGAATGGGACTTGGCGTCCGGGAAGGAGAGCATGAAGCTGATGCCGTGGTTTGGATTCGGGGTCTCGGGGTCTTCGGATCCGCATCCGTGAAGAAGACCTTGGCGTTCCGGATTGGTCTTGGGTTTCGTGTGGTAGATCTTGGCATGCCGGCGTCACCAAATCCATGGACCGGGGTATTCGGGTCTAGGGTCTCGGTGCTCCACGCCGGAGGTCTTGTCGACGGTTCAGCGAGTGCCCCCGGGTTAGGTATGGTCTTCGGGCTTCAACTTCTCACGTCGGTTGTCAGTGGATGATCATGTTGTTGACATGGTGCAGCGGAACACCTCACTCGAGGGTGGATGCGAAGGTCTTGAAGATAGAGGCCTGGGAGCTACAGTCGTCGACTTGGACTTGAGTCACACCAGGGAAGCTGAGCCGGTTAGCACGGCGAAAAACGTCAGCACGGACATGAGCACTGGTCAAGGAACGAAACCAACCGAGGTCACTGGTCTTCTAGGCGTTGAAGCAAGCATGTCATATGTAACCTCCTGAGAGGCCGGCGGGGCAGAGGGGCTAGAAGTTGACGCAGTGACGGCCGAACCTGACGGCGCTACTGGCGGCGGCGACGCAGCGAGGAGAGCTCGGGTCGGAGGTGGACTTGCAGGTGGTGAAGACGAGGCTGGCGGTGGCGGAGCTCGAGATCTGGCGCAGGGCGTCTATGGCGGTGAGGCAGAGAAAGGCCCGGCAGAGGCCGAGGCGGGAGGCGGTCGAGAGGGGCGGCGACGAGGTGAGCTCGGGGTCAGGGTAGGCGACGCCGTTGCTAGCGGAGCTCAGGCGATGTCGAGCGTGGAGGGCGGCCTTCGGGAAAAGCCGTGCGAGGGCGGCAAGGAAGGCCTGGCAGCGGTCGATCCATGACGGCGACGCGGGGCCCCACAGGCCGGGAACGGAAAGGGACCACGCTGCTGGCGGCAGCCGCCGACGAGGTCGGAGGCGGTGGAGAGCGGCGACGGAGTGGCGGCCGACGAAGGGGCCGAGCAGAGGGAGCAGGGTAGGTGGGGGCGAGGCCTCGCGTGTCGGAGCGCGTGGGTGGCGGGGGTATCGAGGCCAGGTGGGGCCAGGGGAGGGCGGGAGCGTGGCTCGCGTCTGGGTAGGGAGTCTTGGTCGGCTGCGGCCGGCGGGAGTTGGTGGTAGAAGCGCCGCCGTGGCGAGGTGGAAAGGGCGACACAGTGGGGGAAAAAGGGCAGGAGGTGGGCCAGGTTTGGCCAGGTGGGGTTAGGTGGAGGGCTGAGAGCGTGTGGTGGAGGGAAAAAGGGAGGGGCTGGTGAGGTGGCGAGTTGTGATAGGGCGGGGTGAGGTGGAGGGGTGGAGGAAGTGGCTGGGTAGAATAGGGTTGGGTAGAATAGGGATTTTGGAGGTGGCCGGCCGGGCTTTCGGGCCTGGCGGGCTGCCTCCTAAAAACAACTTGAAATATTTATTTAATTAAAACGGGGCTTTTGCAAACCGTTTTTAGACAAACCAAAATATTTCGGAGACCCGGGTTTTGTATTTGGATAAAGGCTAGGTATTTAGAAAACAGAAATAGGGTTTTCGAAAATAGTTTCAGACTACAAATGCATAATGATGACGATGTTCAAATGCAATGTGGCATGATGACATGAGCATGCGGTCATGATGATGCAATGCACAAAAACACAGCGATTTTCTAATAGTGGTTTTAGCGGGATGCCACAGTTTTTCTTTTCATCGCGCGGAAAAGCCATTTCCATTTTCCGAGCACCAAAAAGGGCGTTTTGTGAAGCAACCACCAAATGGCTAATTTAAAATAGTACCACCTCATTTATCAAAAATACTAGACCATCTTACATGGACAATGTCCCATCAGGGGTATCTCAAACATTCCGTCCACTCCTGGTAAAAAGAAAAATTCCTGCTGAATCGGTAGGAAGTGGGTCCGAGTTAAACTACAGATGCATTATTTGATGCCCATTATTTTTTTGAAATAAACATTTTTAGACTCATAATATAAAGTTTTATCTGAGATCCACTTCAAGTTTAGTGAGGCTTATCTCCTATCAGAGATCCAATATGCTATTTGGGGGGTTTCTGTTTTTTTTCAGAAAAAAACCCTTTTTATTTTCTAAGTGTTCGAAATGATTATTTCAGTGAAGAACCTACCAAAAACACATTCCAAATTTGGGGTACTTTATTTTTCAAAATTAATATACCACAATGCATGGAAAATCCACCTATTGTTGGCAATGCAAAATCTTTCTAGGCATTTATGATGAAGAAATAACTAAACTCCTCCCGTTTATTTTGGACTCAAACTTTAATAAATATTAAAGCCCACTTGTATCGAGCATACCAAGTCTATAACGGCCTATGGGCCAATGGACCATTCGGTACAGCAAAATGTAAAAAAAGTAATGGAGAGGGAAGAAGCCCACGGGAATCAGTCCGCTAGACCCAGGTCCTATTTCTGGTCACCATGTAATAAGCCTGCGGCGCGAAAAGACAACACAAAGGGTCGTCTGTACTAGTGGTCGGTGCGCTAGCTGTCCTCGGTGAGGTCGCCCCTTCGATTCTTCGGGCGGCCTATATTTTGGATCATTATTTTCGAAGGACTGAACATAGTCTGTCAGGTTTTTATGGTCGACGCGCGTCTTCCATGCCAGCTTATGTAATTTCAGTTTGAGACACCTGAGCTAATATTGATTACGTGGAGTAGGGAAAAGATGACACTTAACACACAAGCGAAATTGCTAACGTGACTATATAATCACGTCTACTTATCCTAATTTAGATCTAATCAACTACAAATAACTTTATAGGCTATTGGATCAGTCTATGACGATTTTAGCTAGTGGAACTATGACTAATTTATGCCAATCGTCTAATTTTTCAGGGTTTTGACCCCTCCAAATGGTTTACGATCATCTTGCGTCTATGACGATTTCTTCCATGGTCACTATCAGAAGGTCATAGATCAACACATTTCTTGTAGTGAGCAGTCAACCGCGCACGGGCCGCTTCCGGATACCCGCCAAGCTCCGCGCCCGCCAGGTCCCTCGCCGGCCGTCCTCTGCCCGTCAGAGCCGCCGCCATCCCCCTTGGCGTCGTCGCGCTTCCAGGCAACCTAGCCTCGGCCTCCCTCACGCCCGACCTCGCCTACCTCCCTGTCTCCTCTTTGTGCCCCGTGTGGCCGAAGCATCAGCGTCACCCGCGTCCGTCACCAGCGTCCGCCAGCACGGAGGTCCTCCGTGGCCACCTCTGCCAAGCCGTTCGCCTCAGACAGCGAGGTTTTTTCGCCCGATGGTCGTCGGGCCTCACGCCCTCTCTTATGGTGGGTTCCTCTTTGTTGAGCATCCTCAACCGCAATAGACGCCTTGCCGACTCGCCTCCGTGCTCAAGCCATGCGACCTCAATCACCATCCTGCCTCCTTTTTTTGTTGTTCCATTTGTTTCTGCTTGTCGTTTAGACCGAGATGTTCTTTGGTGCTGCCCAATACTGAGATAAAGGACCACTTCGGTAATCGTCTCAATGCAAGATCTTCCAAAGACCCCAAAGCACGAACCAAGCTCTCCATCGGCAAACCAAGCCAGAACCTCAAGGTCGTCGATAGGGAGCCGAAGATCCCCGGACACGAACAACAAGACCATCAAGATGGAACCAACACCAGGACCACCGTTATGGTACGCCGAGAACTCTGCCGAACCCGATGACGCCGGTACGTCAAGATCTCCCTCATACCGAAGACCAAACCCTCGGAACGACAAGTTCTCCATCCTGGAACACCATGACCTCCTTCATGGATCCGTTGGCCGGACCCGAAGACCCCGCCCCAGATTTTGAAGACCGATCTCGTCGGCCCCGAGACCCCCGGATCCGAAACCCCCAATGTGTGACCCCGATCCGATATCCCTATTTTATAAATGCTGTATATACTTGTTGCATATTAAATCATTCATAATCGCATACATATTATGGTTGTTTGGGGGTATTTAGACGATTCACCTAAATTAAATATGAGATCATATGCGGGATTTTCTAGTCTTATATTGGCACCATTTAAATTTGAACCGATGCCATGTTTTGCCTTTTATTTCAACTTTTAAATTGTGGGGTATCTAAACAACATGAAACTTCTAATTAATTGTCAGTATCCCGTTTCCTCTTAACATTACCTAGTTGCATCACATCTTTGCCATGTCATGCATCATATCATAAACATGCCGGAGCTTCTACCGTAGTATTAAATAGTACATCCGGTGTTTCTTTTAGTGCTTTGCTTCTTCAAGGATTAGGCCATTGAGTTGATGCGAGTATCGACAAGTTCTTCGGATAATGTCTCTTTGGTAGTGTTTCCCAGGTGAGCATTCTTCCTCTTTCTACCTGTTTTGCATTTGTAGTTTTTATTTCCTCATGTTGATCTATTGTTATCCGTGTTGCGATACTTTAGTTTTCGTACCATTTATATCCCTTGCAGCCTCTATATTGCCTCAGACACCTCCTATTGCCTATTGTTTGGTAGACAGTTGGCCTTGCAAGTCGTAGTTGCTTGCTCAGGTGTTGATTCGAGTCATTCAGTTCCACCGTTGTTGGAGGTTGGCAGAAGATTAAAGGTGGAGATGATCATGGTTTTCGTTATAACTTGTTAATTAAAATGCTAAAATAGATATAATGTAGAGGCACCGGTGGGTAATAGTCAATATTTGGTTTTTAACCGCCCACTTGTGTCCACCTAGGACCCGAGTTCTTGATACTTGTTCCAAGATTGAGCGCGCTAACCACATGTGGGTGTGTGGGCACCCCATCGGCTTACTACCTGATTTCAATGTAATGTACTGGGGGAGACAAATTAGTTTGGGGCTTTATTACTATCCTGTACTTATGCCATGCTTTACTTGTTTATTTACGATTGCGCGTGGAGCGCATGTACTTTTTAGGATTGCGGAGTGGTTTCATGGTACCGACAAGCCCAGTCACACTTTCGGGTTCCCGGTAGTTTATAGCCATTGGCGCAAACCCTGGGTCCGTCTCAGAGTCGACCAACTTCATTGCGGGTAGCTTAGTGGGGTGGCCCCCATTGTAACTACCTCGGTGAATTACGCTCCTAGTACAAGCCTGGATGTTCAGAAATGGTTGAAATAGTACGGTGGGGCCCAAATGCCACTCACAGTTAGACCTTTCGGCCGTCCCAACCATTTCCAAACATCGGGACAAGAACGGGCGGCGTAATCGGCAAAGTAAGGATCAACTACATACACAAATGAGTATGTATGCAAGCCACCATACAACAAAGACATCGAGCCATTCCATCTAAAAAGAAAGGAAATATCGCACGCCATACCAAGAAGATCCAAATATCCTAGATAGATATAATAGTTTAGGATATCTCCTCATACATCAATCAACAGTATCAAGCGGAAGCGGAAGACAAAATCCGATGCGGATAAGAAGCAAATCGGCATAAGATGCCCCATAAATAAGCACATCCTGCCCACAGATCTCACGGATCCCGTTCCCGGAATCTCTACACGAATGATCGTTGCCCATCGTCTGCTCTTCCACCCAAGATCCATCTTGCGAGGTACCTGTTCATCTGAAACTATAATTTATCTTTTGAGACCATATGTGTAATCAGCAAGTATTTTTTACTCTAAAGTGGACACAACCCGGGGTGACGCAATTGCAGCGAAAGATAAACCCTAACAATTCTATAGATACTCGCTAACCATCCGCCTAACCAGAGATCGACGGATGTCCTTGAATTAATAACAACAGTTATAACAGTTATTGAAGGGGTTCGTAGCATGGAAAACAAAAATTTTCTATCGCATACAAACAAACAAGCCAAGATCTATCTACTAGATTGTAGCAACGAGTCGATGGAATAACTCACCCTCGAAGATTCCAAAGTGTTTAACGAGAGCAGATTCTCGTGGGTGATGTAGTCGTACTCTTTCCGATCTCAAGATCGCGTGAAGCGATCCTTCGGCGCCACGTTAAAGGCGCTCCCGCAGTCGGTCACACGTTCGTTACTCGACGAAGACCTTCCTCTCCCTTGTTCCAGCGGGCAATGGAGGTTGTAGCACTCTCCTCGCGATTCCGGCAGCACGACGGCGTGGTACCGGAAGTAGAGGAAATCCCTTGAGGCTTCGCCTTAAGCCAGTGCGAGTATGGTGGAGCTTATGAGAGAGGCTATTAGTGGTCTAGTAATTAGACACACCAATTAGAAGGCTCTAAACCAATTAGAAGGCTCTAAACGAAATAGCTCTAAACCGGGTTCGGTCTAGGGTTTAGTTTAGAGGATAGGAACTAGTGTGTACTAGGAGGCAGCCTGCCTCCCTTTATAGGTGGGAGGGCGTGCCAAGGGGAGGAGTCCCTCCCAAGTCGGCCTTGGGAGGCGCCGGCCAAGGGGACTCCTCCCCCAAGTCGGTTTCCTCTTCTCCTCCTCTTTCCACTTTCCAAAACTTGCCGTTTGACTTTCAAACTAGCCGTTTGACTTTTCAATTTAGGATTTAAATAAACCCTTTATTTTGTACAGCAAAGACACCTAGTACATGATGCAATCAATCCAATATGTAATTACACATTCAAGTACCATTCCCCCCTCCGGAGTGCCGGATATTACGGGACCTTCTAGAATGTTACCGATGAAAACACAACCATTCCCCAACTCCAAAGGACTTTCCTTATATGAATCTTATTCTCCGGACCATTCCGGATCTCCTCGTGATATCCGGATCCCATCCGAGACTCCGAACAACATTCGGTCTCTTTCTCATAATACCATAACTACTCAAACAACGTCGAATCCTTAAGTGTGTCTCCCTACGGTTCGTGAATTATGCGGACATGATCGAGACACTTCTCCGAACAATAACCAATAGAGGAATCTGGAAATTCATATGGCTCTACATATTTCTCTGATTACTTTGCGAACGAATCAACCACTTACATACGAAACCAATTTCCCTTTGTCTCACGATATGTTACTTATCCGAGGTTATGATCGTCGGTATCTGCATACCTAGTTCAACCTCATTCTTGATAAGTACTCTTTTCTCGTTCCCGTGATATGTGATCCCTTGTGACCCAGTCACATGCTTGCAAGCTAATTGGATGACATTTCACCGAGAGGGCCCAGAGAATATCTATCCGTCATATGGATGGACAAATCCCACTCTTGATCCATGTGTTTCAACCAATACTTTCCGAACACCCAATACCACCTTTATAGCCACCCTGTTACGGTGTGGTGTTTGATGACATCAAAGCATCCATCCAAGAAGGTGATATGCATGATCTCACGGTCGAAGGAATTAGGTTACTATGTATCAGAAAGCATATAGCAATTGAACTATTGTAATGACTTGATCTTTATGCTACGCTTGTCTATAGGAGTATGTCCACCATATCATTCTCCTAACGATATGATCTTGTTGTTGATAACATCTCAATGTTCATGATAGGGAAACCACAATCATCAATCAACCAACAAGCTAGTGAAGTATAGAGGCTATACTAGGGACTTCAAATTAAGTTTACAAATCACACAAGTATTAATGTTTCCTTGTTAATACTATTATAGCATGAATGTAAACATTTATCATAAACACAAAGATATATAATAATAACTACATTTATTATTGCCTCTAGGGCATATCTCCAACAGTCTCCCACTTGCACTAGAGTCATCTAATCTAGATTACATGGTAATATACCGAACACCCATGGCAGTTTGGTGTTGGTCATGTTTTGCCCTCGGGAGAGGTTTAGTCAACGGATCCGCCACATTCAGATCTGTGTACTTTGCAAATCTTTATATCCCCATCCTAGATATGTTCTCGAATAGCGTGGAAACGCAGCTTGATATGCTTCAGCTTGTGTGACCTTGGTTCTTGCGCATTGGCTATGGCGCCCATGTTATCACTGAGAGATAGACATTGGGTCCAGCACTAGGAACCACACCCAGCTGTAATGAACTCTTTCATCCATATCGCTTCTTGTGAAGCCTCCGGCAGCCATGTATTCCGATTCAGTTGAAGATCTCGCCACAACGCTTTGCTTTGCACTCCTCCAGCTAAGCTGCACCATTCAAAATAAATACGATCCAGTTGTGATTTAGAATCATCCGGATCGGTGTTCCAACTAGCATCGGTGTAACCATTAACAACGAGCTGTTCATCACCTCCATAAGAAAGAACCATATCCTTAGTTCTTCTCAAGTACTTAAGGATGTTTTTGATCATTGTCCAATGATCCACTGGATCACTTTGATATCTGCTAGTTAAACTAACAGATATGCAATGTCGGGTCTAGTACATAGCATGGCATACATTAGAGATCCTATGGCTGATGCATAGGAGTCTTACTCATCCTTTCTCTATCTTACGCCGATGTCGGACTTTGAGTTTTACTCAAGGTCGTATTGAGCAACATGGGCAAGAACCCTTTCTTGCTATCTTCCATTCCAAACCTCTTTAGAACTTTGTCCAAATATGTACTTTGTGACAATGATATTTGGCGTTCGATCTATCTCTATAAATCTTTATGCCTAATATGTAAGCTGCTTCCAAGATCCTTCATTGAAAAACTATTATTCAAATATTCCTTGACACTATTAAGAAGGTCTACATCATTCCCAATCAACAATATGTCATCCACATACAGTATTAAGAATGCTACAGAGCTCCCACTCACTTTCTTGTAAATACAAGCTTCTCCATAAGTTTGTATAAAACCAAAACTTTTGATTACCTTATCAAAACGTTGATTCCAACTTCGGGATGCTTGCTTCAATCCATAGATGGACCGTTGAAGCTTGCATACCTTGTTAGCATCTTTAGGATCGACAAAACCTTTGGGTTGCATCATATACAACTCTTCATCAATGTCTCCATTGAGGAATGCTGTTTTGACATCCATCTGCCATATCTCATAATCATAATATGCAGCGATTGCTAACATAATCCTCACAGATTTTAGCTTCGCTACTGGTGAGAAAGTCTCATCGTAGTCAACTCCTTGAATTTGTCGAAACCCTTTTGCGACAAGTCGAGCTTTATAGACGATAACATTACCATCAAGATCTGCTTTCTTCTTGAAAATCCATTTGTTCTCGATACCTTCCGGCCATCCGGTAAGTCCACCAAAGTCCATACTTGGTTTTCGTACATGGATCCAATCTCGGATTTCATGGCTTCTTGCCATTTATTGGAATCTGGGCTCATCATCGCTTCCTCATATGTCTCGGGGTCATCGGTGTTGTCCACCAACATGACATTCATAACGGAATCATACCAATCTGGAGTGGTACGAGTTCTCGTTGACCTCCGAGGCTCTGTAGTAACCTCAACCGAAGTTTCATGATCACCATCATTAGCTTCCTCTCTTATTGGTGCAGCACCACAGAACTTCTTCGGTCTTGCGCTACTCGCAATTTCGAGAGAAGGTTCGACAACCTCGTCGAGTTCTACTTTCCTTCCAGTCACTTCTTTCGAGAGAAATTCCTTCTCTAGAAAGGATCCATTCTTGGCAACGAATATTTTGCCTTCAGATCTATGATAGAAGGTATACCCAATAGTTTCCTTCGGGTATCCTATGAAGACGCATTTTTCCGCTTTGGGTTCAAGCTTGTCCGGCTGTAACTTCTTTACATAGGCTTCGCATCCCCAAACTTTAAGGAACGACAATTTAGGTTTCTTCCCAAACCATAATTCATATGGTGTCGTTTCAACGGATTTAGACGGTGCCCTATTTAAAGTGAATGCGGCTGTTTCTAATGCATAACCCCAAAATGATAGTGGTAAATCTGTAAGTGACATCATAGAACGAACCATATCTAAGAGAGTTCGATTCTGACGCTCGAGACACACCATTACGCTGTGGTGTTCCCGGCGGTGTCAACTGCGAAAGTATTCCACATTTCTTCAAATGCTCGCCAAACTCGTAACTTAGATATTCACCTCCACGATCAGAACGTAGAAATTTAATCTTCTTGTTACGTTGATTCTCTACCTCACTTTGAAACTCCTTAAACTTCTCGAAAGTTTTGGACTTATGTTTCATGAAATAGATATACCCATATCTACTCAAGTCATCCGTGAAGGTAAGAACATAACGATAACCATCACGATGCTACACTCATTGGACCACACACATCGGTATGTATGATTTCCAATAAGTCCGTAGCTCGCTCCATTATACCGTGAAAATGGAGTCTTAGTCATTTTACCCATCGACATGCCTCGCATCTTTCAAGTGATTCAAAATCAAGTGATTCAAGAAGTCCATCGAATGGAGTTTCTTCATACGCTTCACTCCAATGTGACCAAGACGATTGCCACATATAGGTCGAGTTATCGCTTGATTTCAATCGTTTAGCTTCAATGTTGTTGATATGTGTATTTCCACTATCGAGATTCAATATGAATAGACCATCTATCAAAGGTGCATGTGCATAAAACATATTACTCATATAAATCGAACAACCATTATTCTCGGATTTAAACAAGTAACCGTCTGCAATAAACAAGATCCGATATAATGTTCATGCTTAACGCAGCACCAAATAACAATTATTTAAGTATAAAACTAATCCCGATGGTAGATGAAGAGGTAGCGTGCCGATCATGATCACATCAACCTTTGATCCGCTTCTCGCGCATCGTCACCTCGTTCTTCACTAGCTTCCGTTTATTCTGCAGCTCCTGCTTTGAGTTACAAATATGAGCAACCGAACCAAGATTCAAATACCCGTGCACTACTACTATACTAGTGAGATACACATCAATAACATGTATATCAGATATACCTTTCTTCTTGATGTTTCCGTTCTTCAAATCCGCCAAGTACTTTGGGCAATTCCGCTTCCAGTGACCTTCTCCCTTGCAGTAAAAGCACTCAGTATCAAGCTTGGGTCCAGCCTTGGTCCTCTTCGTCGGCGTGGCAGCTTTCTTACCACCCTTCTTGAAGTGTCCCTTTGCTTAGACTTGCCTTTCTTGAATTTGGTAGTCTTATTGACCATCAACACTTGGTGCTCTTTCTTGATCTCCACTTCAGATTTTAACATAGCAAATAGTTCCGCAACTCTTTGTTCATGTTCGCATGTTGTAGTTCATCACAAAGTTCTTGTAACTTGGTGGTAGTGATTGGAGGATGCAAGAAACCCCAAAGTATTAGGAATCACTATACCCAAGCTTTGAAGTTTATTCACGTGCCCGGACATCTTAAGCACATGCTCACCGACGGAGCTACCCTCTTCCATCTTGCGTTAAAGAACTTTTCGAAGCTTCATAACTTTCAATTGCCGCATGAGTCTCAAAGATTAATTTGAGATCCTCGACAATATCATATGGATCGACTCTTCAAACCTTTTACAAGCTCGATTCTAAACCATACAAGATATCACACTGAACTGTGGATTACTGTGTCTTCCTAGCTAGGTAAACATTCTTTACTTCATCGGTAGCATCAGCTGCAGGTGGGTCACCTAGCGGTGCATCCAGCACATAGGTCAAATTACCTGCTGTGAGGACAATCCTCAAATTGCGGAACCAATCCGCGAAGTTGCTTCCATTGTTTTTCAACTTTTCTTTCTCTAGGAACGGATTAAAATTGATGGTAGGGGCTGCCATTGATCTACAACATATTTGCAATAGTTTAGACTAAGTTTATGACAAATTGAGTTCAAATTAATTAATGAAATTAAACTAGTTGAACTCCCACTCAAAACAACATCCCTCACATTGTTTTAGTGATCACACGAACCAAATCCACTACATCAACACCGATCATCACGAGTTGATATAGTTTTAATGGCGAACAATCATCATGTTCATCATATCTACTATATGATTCATGCTTTACCTTTCGCGATCCGTGTTCCTGAGGCCATGTCCATACATGCTAGGCTCGTCAAGATCAAACCTTAGCTACCGCATAAGCAAATCTGGCTTGCTTACGTTGTATTCACCAGAATCAAAGACACCCGATCATCACGTGGTGCTTGAGCAGCAAGCTTTGGCAACGGTGCATACTAAGGGTGAACACTTTAGAACTTGAAATTTATGTGCATGAGGGATCATCTTATAATGCTACCGTCGTCTACTAAGCAATACAAGATGCATAAAGGATTAACATCACATGCAATTCATAATATGTGATATGATATGGCCTTTCTTCTTTGTGCTTCCGATCTCCATCTTCAAGCACGAACATGATCTCCATCATCACCGGCATAGCATCAAGGTCAATGACGCTTCTTCATGGTTGTCTTCCACCAGCTTCATCGATTACAACTACCTTGAATAGACACGCAGGTCTTAAGAAATTAAAGACAACCATATGGCTCCTGCTGGTTGCCAACTTACAATAAGGAACATTGCATACATCAAATATAATCACAATCATGGCCATATCACATCACTGCACACCCCTGCAAAACAAAGTTAGACGCCTCTACTTTCTTTGCATATTTTTCGTGGTTTGGGGCTTTCAATAAGTGTCGTTCTAACTTACGAACAAGAACCACAACATTGATACTAGCATTGTTGATCACCCGTTGTAAATTGGATCTTTACTATGCTAGGAGAAACAGGCACCATAAAGCCACTTATGCAATACAAGTTGCATGTCAAGCGTGGAGCAAGTCTCATGAAGCGATGTCATGTAAGGTTAGCCGGCCGCTTCATCCCAACATACCGCAAGATGCAAAGTACAAAAAAGCAATCTACAATAAAAGCATCAACGCCCACAATGACCATTGTGTTCTACTCGTCAACAGATCTACATATAGACACGGCTCGATACCCTTTGGGGTTCAGTAGCATGGAAAAAAATTTCTATCGCATACAAACAAACAAGCCAAGATCTATCTACTAGATTGTAGCGAGTCGATGGAATAACTCACCCTCAAAGATTCCAAAGTGTTTAACGAGAGCAGATTCTCGTGGGTGATGTAGTCGTACTCTTTCCGATCTCAAGATCGCGTGAGCGATCCTTGGCGCCACGTTCCTAAGGCGCTCCCGTAGTCGGTCACACGTTCGGATTTTCGACGAAGACCTTCCTCTCCTTGTTCCAGCAGCGGAGGTTGTAGCACTCTCCTCGCGATTCCGGCAGACAACGGCTGGTACCGAAGTAGAGGGAAATCCAGCAGGCTTCGCCTTAAGCCAGTGCGGTATGGTGGAGCTTATGAGAGAGGCTATTAGTGGTCTAGTAATTAGACACACCAATTAGAAGGCTCTAAACCAATTAGAAGGCTCTAAACCGAAATAGCTCTAAACCGGGGTTCAGGTCTAGGGTTTAGTTTAGAGGATAGGAACTAGTGTGTACTAGGAGGGGCCCTGCCTCCCTTTATAGGTGGGAGGGCCGCGGCCAAGGGAGGAGTCCCTCCCAAGTCGGCCTTGGGAGGCGCCGGCCAAGGGGACTCCTCCCCCAAGTCGGTTTCCTCTTCTCCTCCTCTTTCCACTTTCCAAAACTTGCCGTTTGACTTTCAAACTAGCCGTTTGACTTTTCAATTTAGGATTTAAATAAACCCTTTATTTTGGACAGCCAGACAACCTAGTACATGATGCAATCATTCCAATATGTAATGACACATTCATGTACCTTCCCTCTCGAGTGCGGACATTCCGGACCTTCTAGAATGTTCCCGATGAAAACACCGGAACCATTCCCCAACTCAAAGCAGGACTTTCCTTATATGAATCTTATTCTCCGGACCATTCCGGATCTCCTCGTGATATCCCGGATCCCATCCGAGACTCCGAACAACATTCGGTCTCTTTCTCATAATACCATAACTACTCAAACAACGTCGAATCCTTAAGTGTGTCTCCCTACGGTTCGTGAATTATGCGGACATGATCGAGACACTTCTCCAATAACCAATAGAGGAATCTGGAAATTCATATGGCTCCCACATATTTCTCTGATTACTTTGCGATCGAATGAACCACTTACATACGATACCAATTTCCCTTTGTCTCACGATATGTTACTTATCCGAGGTTATGATGCCGGTATCTCTGCATACCTAGTTCAACCTCGTTCTTGATAAGTACTCTTTTCTCGTTCCGTGATATGTGATCCCTTGTGACCCAGTCACATGCTTGCAAGCTAATTGGATGACATTTCACCGAGAGGCCCAGAGAATATCTATCCGTCATATGGATGGACAAATCCTCTTGATCCATGTGTTTCAACCAATACTTTCCGAACACCCAATACCACCTTTATAGCCACCCACATTACGGTGTGGTGTTTGATGACATCAAAGCATCCATCCAGTAAAGGTGATATGCATGATCTCATGGTCGAAGGAATTAGGTTACTATGTATCAGAAAGCATATAGCAATTGAACTATTGAAATGACTTGATCTTTATGCTACGCTTGTCTATAGGAGTATGTCCACCATATCATTCTCCTAACGATATGATCTTGTTGTTGATAACATCTCAATGTTCATGATAGGGAAACCACAATCATCAATCAACCAACAAGCTAGTGAAGTATAGAGGCTATACTAGGGACTTCAAATTAAGTTTACAAATCACACAAGTATTAATGTTTCCTTGTTAATACTATTATAGCATGAATGTAAACATTTATCATAAACACAAAGATATATAATAATAACTACATTTATTATTGCCTCTAGGGCATATCTCCAACAGTTATAATGGTAATCTTAACAGATCCATCCTCCTCCTCGCTTACCGACGAGGAAGCGGACGAACAACCCCCCATCCGTTGGCAGTTTTATTATCCATTCCATGAGAATTGCACTAATTACTAGTCAGGTACCTAGTCTAGTCAAATTAAAGTGGTACTTTAGTTATGCTTGTCTATGATCGAGAAAATGTGCTCCAAGTCGTCCATAACCGCGGACACGGCTTTCAGAAAGTTTTACCCTGCAGGGGTGCACAAATAGCAACACACACTCGATATGCCTCGGAAAAACCAAATCAAAACCCAACGGGGCAGTCACGACAAAGCAATTACAGGATTCAGAAATATTTCGGGGGGCCACCCCATTGAGCTACCCACAACTAAGTTAGCTGACTCCGAGACGGCCTCAAGGTTTGCGCCAGTGGCTGTGAACGACTGGGAACCCGAAAATGTGACTGGGCTTGTCGACACCGCGAAAACACTCCGCTTTCCTAAACAGTACAGTGTGCTCCTCGCACAATTTAAATAAAGCAGTAAAGCATGGCATAAGTACAGGATAGTAAATAAAACCTCAAACTAGTTTGTGGCCCCAGGAAATAAGAATGAATCAAGCTCTGGCTCAGGGGGGTTCATAAGCCTCCCGGATGTGGATAGCGCGAATATTCAAGGAACAGGAATCAAGTACTCGGGGTCCTACGGGACACAAGTGAGCCTGAAAAACCAAATAGCGAATATGGCTCACCGATGCCACTTTCATTAGTTATCCCATTACTACTCAGGTTAAGTTGTTTAGGTACCTCGTTATCCATCAGACACTCACATACCCTACACATGCGGTTCTACGACTCGCATGGCTCAAACAACTCCTGTAGTAATGGCTCATGGGATGGAGGAACAAGCTTCGGTGGGGTTTAAAAGTAAAGGTTATGCAATACTTGGGATTCAATTTAATGCAATTGCGACTCAATGATGCAAGAATAAGATAGAGGCAATAGGTACTATATGTATGCAAGCATGTGGTAGTGCTTGCCTGGCAGCTCAGTTGAAGCAAGGGATGGATCTGGGTAGTGCTCCTGGTTCTCTTGATATATCCCACCTTTCAGCGTCAAGAAGAACCAAGCAAACAAGGGCCAACATAAATAAAGTGCGCAAGCATATGAATAAATGCGACAAGCAAACAATCATGCCATGATGAATGATGCACAATTTTCATGGCAATAAGGTAGCATGGCATGGGTGAGGTGTGGAACACAAGAATAAACCATTTTATTTAGTTTTGGCCCCATTTTATTCCCATTTTAGTTGCTGTACTCTTTATATTTATATGATGCATGCTGCAATTCAGATCATGGAAAGCATAAACAGAAAGGTCTCGTCGAGCTAATCATTTTAGACATATTATTTATTAAATTTGGAGTTATAAAACAAAAGTTATTAATTATTTAAGACAAAAGGGCATTTTGTTGTAATTTTATTCAACTTGGAAAATAAAGTGTGCAAAATATATTTTGGATGGCATATTTGAAATCCTCATCTTTTTCTGATCTCAAAACATATATTATATGTATTATTTGGATTTGTATTTTAAAAGTTATTTGAAAACAAAATTAAAATTTGAATTTGAATTAATTTTGCAAAAGTTTGAATTAAACAGATATTCAGAAAAGCTTTTGTTACACGCACAGAGTCTAGCCACAGCCAATGACCAGTGGGGCCATCTTGAAGGCTTCCATGCGTGCAGAAAAACCTTCGCCATCATGAGCTAAGCTAAACCCACAGGTCGAGTGGGGCCAGAGCCCAGCGGACCCTACGCCAATGGCGAAAAGCTGCCACGCTGACTCAGCGGGACTGAGTTGATAGATATGAATCTCGGAGCCTTTTGCAAAACGCCACGAAAGGTGACTGTGGGCCTAGGGGAGCGCGGGTTAGGAGTTAAAAAGGTGCAGGGGGTTTTCTGCAAAAAGAGCACGCGCAACCTGCTTCTTCCTCGATTTCGGAAAATTGACGGCAGCGGCCTGGCTGCACGGGCTTCGATCTCGTGACCTAGGGCTTGCACACAGGGGCGGCTGCCGCTGCGGTGGGCTCGGGTTGATGCCAGGGGACTGCTACGCGGCCAGATGGGGTTCTACGCTTATGGGACGAGCGACGACGCTTCGCCGGTGCACCGAGGGTGCTCGACGGAGCGCACGTCACGGCCAGGACATGACGGTGAAAACGAGGGTGTCTAGGAGGGAGGTGGGCTCACCGAGAGGTGGTCGGCATGGTCGGATCGGCTCGAGGCGCAGGAGTGGCGACGACGCAGACGGACCGAGGATTAGGGTTTCGCGTCGGGTCGGTGGTGGTCCAGCGATGCCGGTGCTTCTCCTCCTCGCTGGCGTGTCTGCGGCAGGGGTCCTCTGGTACTCCTCAACCACTCCCACGTCGTCTGCATGGCTAGATCGGCGAGTGCGGTGGAGGCCGGTGACCGGCGTTTGGGTGACGGTGGTGGAGAAGAGAGGGGAGGGAGCAGGGTGCCTCGGCCAGATCTGGAGAAGGCCAGGGAGAGCCGAGAGGGTGGAGACAAAGCAGAGGGGGAAGAGGGTGCCGTGGGGAGTGGGTAGATGGGAAAAGGTGGCTCGGCCACCTTTTTCTCTCCTTCCTCCTCACGTGCTAGGGGCGGCAGGGCAGGGCAGGTAGAGGAGGGGGCTTCCAGGTGGGCAAGGTGAGGCCAGGGATGCAAGGTCAGGGTAGGACCCGCTTGGCAGAGAGAGCTAGGGAGAGAGAGGTGAGGCTCGGGTAGGTTAGAGCTAGGCTCGGGTAGATGGGAGGCTCGGTTAGGGTTTGGGGGTTGGTAGCTAGGCGGGGAGGGTAGCTCGACCGGGGAGGTGGCTAGGTGGGGCCAGCTAGAGTTTGGGTTAGAGGGGTGGCTCGGCTAGAGAGGAGAGAAAGAGGGGTTACTTAGGGTTTGGTTTAGATTAGGTAGGAGGTAGAGGGTATGGTGATGATGGGTAGGTGAAGGATAGAGGGATAAGAGAGGGAGGTAGCTAGGTTTTGTTTTTGTCAAGGTCAAGACAAGCCAAGCCAAGCTCCAACAAGATCAAGACAAGAAAAGAGGGGATGGAGAGCTAGGGTTTGAGCAAGATCAACATAGATCAAGCCAAAAGAAAAGATAGAGGTAGAGAGAGAGGGATGATCCACTCAAAAATCAAATAAAAATCCAAATGACAAGCTAAAGGGGTACTTGCATGGCCCATGCAAAATTAATTAATGCCATGCTTGTTTTTGTGAAACAATATTATTACATGGCATTATTATTTTGCACTCCCAAAATTGGTATAAAGGCCAAGCAAAAAGAATTAACAAGGATGCCCCATGTGGAGTAGTTGGAGAAGACCATTTTGAAATACAAATGGGACTTGCTAGTGTGTATGTGCCACTAGATGCTCAATAGTACCAAAAATATCCCAACATGAGCATAATCCATAATAATCCATGTGGAAGCTAGGAAAAAGGGTCCCACTCACAAGGCATGCAAAGGTGGCCATGTGGCTCTCATATATCAATGGTGTGAAAACAACATGATGCTAAGATGAGAGCATGTGGAAAAAGAATTGGATCCATCCCAACCCACATGAGCTAGAGGTAAACTCAATTAAAGTGCAAAGCTCATATTTAGTTGGATGGTGGAATTGTAAGGTGGTGAAAGAAAAGGTGGTGGAGTTAATAAGAGATATGCCCCCAACTCAACTTGGGCATTAAACAATATATCCATAACCAAATACAATATCAAGAGGCAAATACAATTTACAATGCATATGAGATAAGAGCCAAAACACAAAGGGTTTTAATATGATGCTCAAATGCAAGGTGGCATGATGACATGAGCATGATATAATGATGATGCAACAATTATATAGTTGAAGTAGCCATTATATTACTAGACCAAGTAGCATTACAATTGTTAGACAATTGGGATGCTACAACTCTCCCCCACTAAACAGGAATCTCGCCCCGAGATTCTAGGAAGAAGAAGACACAAAGAGGGTAGGATACTTGGCATGGAGGTCATCTTCACGTTCCCAAGTGGCCTCATCAACGGAATGGTGCGACCACTGCACCTTGCAGAACTTGATGGACTTGTTGCGAGTCCTTCTTTCTGCGATCTCAAGGATTTTTGTGGGGTGTTCTTGATAAGACAGGTCTTCTTGGAGATTGATAAGCTCATGGTCCACGGTCCTGCCGGGATCCTTGAAGCACTTCTTGAGCTGAGAGATGTGGAAAACATCATGGACTTTGAGTTTTTCCGGAAGCTCAAGAGCATAAGCAACTTCTCCTCTTCTTCCACGAATTTTGAAAGGACCGATGTATCTAGGAGCCAGCTTTCCTTTGATACCAAAATGGTGCGTGCCTCTCATGGGAGTGACACGAAGGTAAACGAGATCACCAGGGACATACTCCATGTCCGTGTGCTTCCTGTCATAATTGCTCTTCTGGCGACTTTGAGCAATCCTCAGATTTTCAAGAATGATGTGAACCTTCTCCTCCGCTTGAGTCACAATGTCAGGGCCAAACAACATCCTTTCACCTGCACCCGACCAACCAATCGGAGTTCTGCATTTGCGCCCATAGAGAGCCTCAAATGGTGCCATCTTTAGACTTTTCTGGAAGCTGTTGTTGTAAGAGAACTCAGCATAAGGAAGACATTCTTCCCACTTCATGCCAAAAGAGATGACGCAAGCACGAAGCATATCCTCCAGAATCTGATTGATCCTTTCAACTTGTCCTTGCGACTGAGGGTGGTAAGCTGTGCTGAAGTTCAACTTTGTTCCCAAAGCATTTTGGAAACTCTCCAGAACTTGGAAGTCAAGATGCTTCCACTGATGAACTGATCTCAAGCGGAACCCCATACAGAGAGACAATTCTGTTGATATAGAGCTCAGCCAACTGAATTGCAGAAATGGTTTCCTTGACGGGGAAGAAGTGAGCCACTTTAGAAAGCCTGTCAATGACAACAAAGATTGCATTGTTGCCCTTCTGCGACCTAGGAAAACCAGTGATGAAGTCCATCTCTACTTTCTCCCATTTCCATTCCGGGGGTTTCAATGGCTGTAGAAGACCGGAAGGTTTCTGATGGACAGCTTTCACTCTGCGACAGACATCACACTCCGAGACATACTTGGCACAATACCTTTTCAAACCAGGCCACCAATATTGTGTTTTCAAGTCCATGTACATCTTTGTGCTGCCAGGGTGGATAGAAAGAACAGAATCATGCGCCTCCTTGAGAACTTGCTCTCTCAAACCCGGGTAGTTCGGAACAAACATCCGGTGTTCAAAGAAAAGCGTGCCTTGATCATCGACGTGGAAGGACTCATACTTCGGAAGCTGAAGTTTAGAGATGATCTTCCTGGTGTACGGGTCACCAAGCTGACGAGAGCGAACCTTTTCTTCCAAGAGAGGGGTCGCTAGAAGGTTCAGGAGATACCCTTGTTCCACAATTTCAAGGTTGAGCTGACGGAATTCCTCGCACAAGAGAGGCTGTTGTTCTTCCATCATGAGGTTGTTGACATAAGCTTTACGGCTGAGAGCATCTGCCATGACATTAGCTTTGCCCGGAGTGTAGTTGATGGTCAAATCAAAATCATTGATTGCTTCAATCCATCTCCTCTGCCGAAGGTTGAGATCAGGCTGTGTGAAGATATACTTCAAACTCTTGTGATCAGAAAAGATCTCTAGCAGTTTGCCAAGCAAGTAGTGCCTCCATACTTTCAAAGCAAAGACAAAGCTGAGCTCGAGGTCATGTGTAGGATAGTTGATCTCATGCGTCTTCAAGCTGTCGAGGCATAAGCAACAACTTGTTTTTCTTGCATGAGGACCGCACCCAATCCATGCAAAGATCGTCACGGAAGATCTGGAACGGCTTGGATGTATCCGGAGGAACCAAGACGGTGTGGAAGTGAGCTTCTCTTTGAGTGTCTCAAAGCTTGCTTGACATGCAGAGTCAAAGGTATTTCTTGCCTTTCTTGAGGAGATCGGTAAGAGGCTTCGCTATCTTCGAGAAGTTTTGAACGAAGCAGCGGCAATAACTTGCCAAACCAAGGAAACTCCGCACTTCTTTGACATTAACAGGAGGAAGCCATTCAACAATTGTCTTCACAGTTTCCGGATTGACTGCAATGCCCTTGGCAGAGATGACGTGACCAAGATAGGTTACTTGAGGCAGCCAAAACTCACACTTGGAGAACTTTGCATACAAGCGGTTCTCACGAAGCTTGCTTAGGACACACCAAGGTGTTCTTCATGCTCTTTGACTTAGAATAGACTAGGATGTCATCCAGTAGACCACAACGAACTTATCAAGATACTCCATGAAAACCGAGTTCATGAGCCTCGAGAAGGTGGCAAAAGCGTTGGTGAGACCGAAAGACATGACCGTGTACTCATACAGGCCATAGCGGTGGTGAAAGCTGTTTAGGAACATCTTCCTTGCGAATCTTGATTTGGTGATAACCACTTCTCAAGTCAAGCTTAGAGAATACCACAACTCAAATTTAGCTGATCAAAGAGATCATTAATCCGCGGAAGGGGATATTTATTCTTGATGGTTTTAGCATTGAGAGCCCGATAGTCAACACAAAGTCTATCAGTCTGGTCTCGTTTCTTCACAAAGAGAGTAGGGCTACCCCAAGAAGAAGTACTATGCTGAATAAACCCAACTTCTCTTGTTCATCAAGCTGTCGTTTGAGTTCAGCCAACTCAGCAGGACCCATCTTATAAGGCCGCTTGGACATAGGAGTGGTACCAGGTTCAAGCTCAATAACAAACTCAACCTCACGATCCGGAGGCATACCTGGCAACTCTTCAGGAAAGACATCTGGGAACTCACAGACCACCGGAACACTCTGAATAGCTTCCATAGCATCAACATTCAGAGCCGCCAAAGAGAAAAGCTGGATAGCAGGAGTCAGACTTGGAGAATAGACTATATGGCCTTCAGGAATCTTTAGAGAAACCGAGCGTTCAGCACAATCAATCACAGCTGCATTTGCTGTCAACCAATCCATGCCCAAGATGACATCAATGTCAGAATTGCCCAGAATGATTAGGGAAGCCGAGAATGAAGAGCCACCAATCTCAATTTGATTGCCATGGCTGATTTTAGAAGCTGCCATCTTTGCTCCAGGAGAGAGGACCATTAACCGCTTAAGGAGAGGATCCATAGCTAACCCATTCTCGTCTGCAAACTTGGTTGACACAAAAGAATGCGATGCACCAGAATCAAACAAAACTCGTGCAGGGACTGAGTTAACGGGAAGCATACCCATCACAACTCCAGGTGCATGCTCAGCTTGAGCGGCGTTGACACAGTTGGCACGAGCAATAGCAGACCCGGGCTTGGTGTTGATGTTGAGAGCCCGAGGTGGTGGTGCACGAACCAAAGGAGAGCTTGCCGCAGATCTTGGAGGTGGTGGAGGAAGAGCCTTGTTCTTCATCGGACAGTTCCAGCTTTGATGCCAGGTTCTCCACAAGTGTAACAAGCACCGTGTGGACGTGGAGCGACGTAGCTGTGGGACTCCGCCAGCGCTCTGTAGTGGTGGTTGTAGCCCCTGGGAGCAGCAGTGAAGAAGTTTGGTGGCCTTGCCGCGTAGCTTGAAGGTCTTGGTGGAGCCGGGAGCAACGGTGGGGTGTTAGGAACCCAGACACGACGCTTAGACGGAGCTGACATAGCTGAAGAGCTTGCTGCATCACGGCTGTGTTTCTTTGACTCCTCGAACACTTGCCTACTTGCCTCTTCCCCGCAGAAATGTATGCTGAAGTTCCGAAAAAGATGTCGGCCTTGCATGTGTGATTGCATACTTAATCGATGCATTGAGCCCTTGCTCGAACCTCTTTTGCTTCTTCTTGTCATCGAGATCTCATCGCCACCATAACGAGAAAGGTTCATGAAGTTTCGATGTAGGTGTTGACATTATCATTGCCCGCTTGAGGTTGAGAAACACTTCCTTTATCCTCTCCATGACAATTTCTCGATGACATCGCTCTTTGAAAGCTCCAAATGAACTGTCCCCAAGTAGGCTGAAAACCAAAGGCAGTTTGCCTTCGTGTAATTCTCCCACCAGAGAGCTGCATCTCCTTCGGAAGGTGAGTAGCACACTTTACCCATTCTTGCTCAGAACATCAACAATATCAAGAACCTTGACATCTCACGCAACCAATCATCAGCATGAAGTGGTTGATCAGAAACATCAAATTGGCGTGGGTTGAACTTCAGGAAGCTTTTGATGTCTCCTCGCTTGGGAGGTGGAGGTAGCGGAACAAACTCATTCCTCCTGACACTTTCCTCGAAGCGCTGCTGATTCTGCTGCATTGCTGCCAAGGCATTGGCGATGCTTGACAAAGCTGCCCCCAGTTCAGGTTGTATGTCCTCCTCAGAACGGCGTGGTGGTGCCATCCTGTGATTGATATAACACACAAGTCAGTACTATGATGGAGAATAATAATAATCCAAAATAGTACCAAGATGGAATTAACCAAGATTAAAGGATACAATTTACTAAGATGATATTAAAATATCAACGAAGTTCAAAGCACCTAGAAGATATTAAGCATATCGCACACGACTGAAAAGGAGTGTGGTACACAAATATATCAAAGAAAAATTTTCCACAAATTTCGGCATTAAAATACCAATAGATGCGCAAAATCCCTTAACGAATCAAGATTAGTGACTCTACCAATTCAATATACGAGAGCGAATGATAAGAGTAGTGGTATGGTCGCGACTCCATCCCGCACTCAAATCATTACTCCGCACATGAATAAGTAAAACACATATCCCGACCCCTTCTTTTCACGGTGAACCTAAAGATTAGCAACTACGGAAACGAACACCACAAGGAAGATAGCGTCGGATATCAAAGAGTAAGACAGATCGCGTCGGTATACAACGAAACAGATAGATCGCGTCGGTTTGCAAAAGCCTATCGGTATGGAATGTACCAACAGTTGATAACCAAAAGGCCGATAACGATAACAACTTGGATGCAACAGATAGACAAAGAATTACACACACACACACAACCTATGGTACTACGGAAACCCAGAACACGTGAATCCTAGTTTGAATTTAAGAATAGGATTGAAAACGTTACACTTCCTTACCAGAAAATGGTGGGTGGGTGGGTAAGAAGAAAAGTGGAAGCAGTCCTACTCTCGCGTTTTGTTTTTCCCTAGTATACATAACTACCAAAATATTTGCTAGACAGACAACGACCATTTGGCTGAGACCACAAGGGCGGGATGGCTCGATACCAATTGTAACTACCTCGGTGAATTACGCCCTAGTACAAGCCTGGATGTTCGAAATGGTTGAAATAGTACGTGGGCCCAAATGCCACTCACAGTAGACCTTTCGCCGTCCCAACCATTTCCAAACATCGGGACAAGAACGGGCGGCGAATCGGCAAAGAAGGGATCAACTACATACACAAATGAGTATGTATGCAAGCCACCATACAACAGTACATCAGAGCCATTCCATCTAAAAAGAAAGGAAATATCGCAACGCCATACGGCAAGATCCAAATATCCTAGATAGATATAATAGTTTAGGATATCTCCTCATACATCAATCAACAGAGTATCAAGCGGAAGCGGAAGACAAAATCCGAGTACGGATAAGAAGCAAATCGGCATAAGATGCCCCATAAATAAGCACATCCCGCCCACAGATCTCACGGATCCTGTTCCGGAATCTCTACACCGAATGATCGTTGCCCATCGTCTCTTCCACCCAGTATCCATCTTGCGAGGGTACCTGTTCATCTAAACCAATAATTTATCGTGTGAGACCCTAGGGGTACTCAGCAAGTCTTTATGCCTCTAAAGGGGACACAACCCGGGGTGACGCAATTGCAGCGAAAGATAAACCCTAACAATTCCATAGATACTCGCTAACCATCCGCCTAACCAGAGATCGACGGATGTCCTTGAATTAATAACAACAGTTATAACAGTTATAACGGTAATCTTAACAGATCCATCCTCCTCCTCGCTTACCGACGAGGAAGCGGACGAACAACCCCCCATCCGTTGGCAGTTTTATTATCCATTCCATGAGAATTGCACTAATTACTAGTCAGGTACCTAGTCTAGTCAAATTAAAGCGGTACTTTAGTTATGCTTGTCTATGATCGAGAAACTGTGCTCCAAGTCGTCCATAACCATGACACGGCTTTCAGAAAGTTTTACCTGAGGGTGCACAAATAGCAACACACACTGATATGCCTCGAAAACCAAATCAAAATCCAACGCGCCACGACAAAGCAATTACAGGATTCAGAAATATTTCAGGGGCCACCCCATTGAGCTACCCGCAACGAAGTTAGCTGACTCCGAGACGGCCTCAAGGTTTGCGCTAGTGGCTGTGAACGACTGGGAACCCGAAAATGTGACTGGGCTTGTCGACACCGTGAAAACACTCCGCTTTCCTAAACAGGACAGTGTGCTCCTCGCACAATTTAAATAAAGCAGTAAAGCATGGCATAAGTACAGGATAGTAAATAAAACCTCAAACTAGTTTGTGGCCCCAGGAAATAAGAATGAATCAAGCTCTGGCTCAGGTGGGTTCATAAGCCTCCCGGATGTGGATAGCGCGAATATTCAAGGAACAGGAATCAAGTACTGGGTCCCACGGACACAAGTGAGCCTGAAAAACCAAATAGCGAATATGGCTCACCGATGCCACTTTCATTAGTTATCCCATTACTACTCAGGTTAAGTTGTTTAGGTACCTCGTTATCCATCAGACACTCACATACCCTACACATGCGGTTCTACGACTCGCATGGCTCAAACAACTCCTGTAGTAATGGCTCATGGGATGGAGGAACAAGCTTCGGTGGGGTTTAAAAGTAAAGGCTATGCAATACTTGGGATTCAATTTAATGCAATCGCGACTCAATGATGCAAGAATAAGATAGAGGCAATAGGTACTATATGTATGCAAGCATGTGGTAGTGCTTGCCTGGCAGCTCAGTTGAAGCAAGGGATGGATCTGGGTAGTGCTCCTGGTTCTCTTGATATATCCCCTGCTCAGCGTCTATTCGAAGAAGAACCAAGCAAACAAGGGCCAACATAAATAAAGTGCGCAAGCATATGAATAAATGCGACAAGCAAACAATCATGCCATGATGAATGATGCACAATTTGCATGGCAATAAGGTAGCATGGCATGGGTAAGGTGTGGAACACAAGAATAAACCATTTTATTTAGTTTTGGCCCCATTTTATTCCCATTTTAGTTGCTGTACTCTTTATATTTATATGATGCATGCTGCAATTCAGATCATGGAAAGCATAAACAGAAAGGTCTCGTCGATCTAATCATTTTAGACATATTATTTATTGAATTTGGAGTTATAAAACAAAAGTTATTAATTATTTAAGACAAAAGGGCATTTTGTTGTAATTTTATTCAACTTGGAAAATAAAGTGTGCAAAATATATTTTGGATGGCATATTTGAAATCCTCATCTTTTTCTGATCTCAAAACATATATTATATGTATTATTTGGATTTGTATTTTAAAAGTTATTTGAAAACAGAATTAAAATTTGAATTTGAATTAATTTTGCAAAAGTTTGAATTAAATGTATATTCGAAAAGCTTTTGTTACACGCATGTAGTCTAGCCACAGCCAATGACCAGTGGGGCCATCTGCCGATCGGGCAAGGCGTGCGCAAAAACCTTCGCCATCATGAAATAAGCCAAACACAGAGGGCTGTGGTGTGGGGCCCTGAGCACGGCGACCTAACACGCGAAATGGGGTCGCGCCACGCTGCCAGCGGGGACCGCGGGTTGATAGATACGAATCTCCGGGAGCCTTTTTGCAAAACGCCAATGGGCTGACACGTGGGCCTAGGGGAGCGCGGGTTAGGAGTTAAAAGGCAGGGGTTTTCGCAAAGAGCGTGTGGCACCGGCTTCTTCCTCCGCTCGATTTAAAATTGACAGCGGCCTTTACGACATGGGGCTTCGATCTCGTGACCTGGGGCTTGCACGCAGGGGCGGCTGCCGCTGCGGTGGGCTCGGGTTGATGCTGAGGGATCACGCGCGGATGGGGTTCTACGCTTATGGGATTTAGCAGACGACGCTGCCGCCGGCAGCACCGAGGGTGCTCGACGGAGCGCACGTCGCGGCCAGGACACGACGGTGAAAACGAGGGTGTCTAGGAGGGAGGTGGGCTCACCGAGAGGTGGTCGGCGTGGTCGGATCGGCTCGAGGCGTAGGAGAGTGGCGACGACGCAGACGGACCGAGGATTAGGGTTTCGCGTCGGGTCGGTGGTGGTCCAGCGATGCCGGTGCTTCTCCTCCTCGCTGGCGTGTACCGGGCGAAGCAGGGGGTCCTCCTGGTACTCCTCAACCACTCCCACGTCGTGCTGCACGGCTAGATCGACGAGGTGCGGTGGAGGCCGACGGTGACCGGCGTTTGGGGGTAGACGGTGGTGGAGAAGAGAGGGGAGGGAGCAGGGTGCCTCGGCCAGATCTGGAGAAGGCCAGGGAGAGCCGAGAGGGTGGAGACAAAGCAGAGGGGGAAGAGGGTGCCGTGGGGAGTGGGTAGATGGGAAAAGGTGGCTCGGCCACCTTTTTCTCTCCTTCCTCCTCACGTGCTAGGGGCGGCAGGGCAGGGCAGGTAGAGGAGGGGGCTTCCAGGTGGGCAAGGTGAGGCCAGGGAGGCAGGGTCGGGGTAGGACCCGCTTGGCAGAGAGAGAGCTAGGGAGAGAGAGGTGAGGCTCGGGTAGGTTAGAGCTAGGCTCGGGTAGATGGGAGGCTCGGTTAGGGTTTGGGGGTTGGTAGCTAGGGCAGGGAGGGGTAGCTCGACCAGGGGGAGGGTGGCTAGGTGGGGCCAGCTAGAGTTTGGGTTAGAGGGGTGGCTCGGCTAGAGAGGAGAGAAAGAGGGGGTACTTAGGGTTTGGTTTAGATTAGGTAGGAGGTAGAGGGTATGGTGATGATGCGTAGGTGAAGGATAGAGGGATAAGAGAGGGAGGTAGCTAGGTTTTGTTTTTGTCAAGGTCAAGACAAGCCAAGCCAAGCTCCAACAAGATCAAGACAAGAAAAGAGGGGATGGAGAGCTAGGGTTTGAGCAAGATCAACATAGATCATGCCAAAAGAAAAGATAGAGGTAGAGAGAGAGGGATGATCCACTCAAAAATCAAATAAAAATCCAAATGACAAGCTAAAGGGGTACTTGCATGGCCCATGCAAAATTAATTAATGCCATGCTTGTTTTTGTGAAACAATATTATTACATGGCATTATTATTTTGCACTCCCAAAATTGGTATAAAGGCCAAGCAAAAAGAATTAACAAGGATGCCCCATGTGGAGTAGTTGGAGAAGACCATTTTGAAATACAAATGGGACTTGCTAGTGTGTATGTGCCACTAGATGCTCAATAGTACCAAAAATATCCCAACATGAGCATAATCCATAATAATCCATGTGGAAGCTAGGAAAAAGGGTCCCACTCACAAGGCATGCAAAGGTGGCCATGTGGCTCTGATATATCAATGGTGTGAAAACAACATGATGCTAAGATGAGAGCATGTGGAAAAAGAATTGGATCCATCCGAACCCACATGAGCTAGAGGTAAACTCAATTAAAGTGCAAAGCTCATATTTAGTTGGATGGTGGAATTGTAAGGTGGTGAAAGAAAAGGTGGTGGAGTTAATAAGAGATATGCCCCCAACTCAACTTGGGCATTAAACAATATATCCATAACCAAATACAATATCAAGAGGCAAATACAATTTACAATGCATATGAGATAAGAGCCAAAACACAAAGGGTTTTAATATGATGCTCAAATGCAAGGTGGCATGATGACATGAGCATGATATAATGATGATGCAACAATTATATAGTTGAAGTAGCCATTATATTACTAGACCAAGTAGCATTACAATTGTTAGAAAATTGGGATGCTACACCCATGTACTTGCTTTGGGTTTGGGAAACATCGTGTCCGAGGCCCCATCGTCTATCGTTGGGTGTATGTTCAGGATCTTGCTCATATGAGATCTGACAACAAGGTTTGAAGTGTGTGTGGATACTTTGGTGCACCCATGCAGGTTTAAATCTTTTCGAAAAGTCGTGTCCGTGGTTATGGACGACTTGGAGCACAATTTCTCAATCATAGATAAGAATTACTAAAGAATTACTATTATAATTTGACATGGATCTGATATGACTAGTAAGTTGGACAACCACCATGGAATGAGTGAATAAAACTGCCAACTATATGAGTTTCCTCAGCATGACTTCCTAGTTTGGCCTCGAGTGGGAAATACCAGGATGGGAATGCTTGGTGTTAGTATCAGGTTGGTTCCAAATAGGTCTTTCTTACCCCTCTCAGATAGCCAACAGTTGTATCAAGTCTCTATAGGTTGTTTAGTGCATGCTTTGCTACCGCTTTAGTCTACCATACCTATGTAGGCGAGATCCGCTGAATTCTAGACTCGCCATGTACCGGCCTCAGTACTGACCGCTTTCTTATTCCTTTGCCCTTTCTCGGCACCCCTTTTTGTTTAACATGTATAAGTTCGAGGTCGTTAACAGGGTTACCCTTCTGGCTTGGCCTGGACAGGGTTATGGATGCTATTGGTTATTCTTTAGGGGTCTTAGCCCCATTGGCTTCTTATCCGTACTCGGATGTGTATCATTTTCATGGTGATTTGAATCGTTGTACTGTATATATGTATTCTTGACTCGTTGAGTCATTGTTGTTGTATATATAAGTTATGTGTGGTTCCATCATGAACTATTGCGTAATGATATTACTTCATTATCCACTTGCATGCAAGTGCCTGGTGGGCATCCTTGAATCATTTCTATGCGGGTTTGGCGGGAATCGCTAAAACCTGCACAGGGCTGATTCGAGGGTGTTACAAAGTGGTATTAGAGCCCAACAGTTGTGATACACCACTGGTCTAGCCTGTAGGGTAACCTAGCTAACAGACGTTGTAGAGTGTTAAGAATATTTTCGAAAATCGGTTGGATAGATCTGATTAGGTCTGCTTTTACTCCTTACCTCTGTGCTATTCTCCTCTTACCTTCGGGTTTTTTGAATCTATTCTCTTACCTTTATTTGAGTCCAGGATTTCTCGTTGTCGGGTTTTCCGTCGTACCTTTAGGGTTTCACTTCCTTCCTCTTGTCATGGTGTTCTGCCTCCGGTCTTCATGCTATCCGAGGAATCTTCCTATGTGTACCCTTTCAAGTGACCTAAAAATTCGCTAAAAAATTTCTTTGTATCTTCCGGTATTTCCAACATGATGACATCATCTACATCGGATCCAATGAAGAGCCTGCATCACTCCTTTATTTTCCAAACATTGTTTGTCAAGATCTTCAGTCTGATTCCAAGAGTTTATTGCATAATTCACTACAAGGAATGTGTTATTCTATGACCTTCTAATAGTGACCTTGAACAAAATCGTCATAAAGTTATGATGATCTCGCACCAGATGGTCATAAGACATTTCAGAGGTTCAAAACCTTAGAAATTTACGATGATTTTGTTCAGAAACGTCATAGTTTCATTAGCTGAAATCGTCATAACCTAGCAGATATAGCCTAAGACGTTATTTGTAGCTCATTACGACGATTTAAAATTGTCGTAGCGTCCAAATTAGGATAAGATGAAATAGGTACTCAGCCACATCACCAATTGCGCCTATGTGTCAGCTTTTGACTGCGTGTCATATACATGTGTGAATATGACCTTATGTGGCACTATTTAAATCTACACGATTTAATACAAACGTGAACCCACAAATCCTGAGCTATTTCGTTATTCCAAAAAAATAAGACTCCCCGAGGATTCGAAACCACTAGACTAAGGAACCTTTCTTGTAATATTAACAACTCGCGGCCTTATATACTTAATTCATCTGTTGGACTGGCTCGATTTATCACTAGACTGGGCCTCGGTAGGCAGCGAGATGGGCCGCGGTGGGCGGGCCTTGGCCTTGCATGCGTGCGCGGGAATAATAAGCAAAAAAGGGGTTGTAGGGGGGCTCGAATCGGAGACCTCACCATAGGTAGAAGCCACCTAACCACCAGACCAACACAATTTAGTTGTCCCATAGCCACGCTCAAACAATTTGACTGTGACCTGCGATCGAAACTGGGCCTGGTGGCCAGGTTCTCCCTAATGGGCCTCGCTGGGAAGGTCTATTTGGACGGTCCGGTTATGTTTTTTTTCGTTTTTCTTTTTGTGTTTTCATAATTCTTGTGTATCTTTCTCATAAAAACTCCAAAATAATTGATTTTTGTCTCTAAATTTTCAAAAAAATTATTAGATTATACTAGGATGTTAATTATGAATAGTATGATTACTTTAAATTGTGGATCTACTAATACAATGTTACTCCATAGTAGGGACAATATCATAATTCAAAATATGATTTTGAAACTAGGGTTTTGAAGGTTCTTAGCTAGGAGCTGAGCCTTGCTAAATTTGCATTGGATCTCTAAAGAAATAGCATATTACGAGTCCAAAAATGATTTTTTCGAAAAATCATGGGCATCAGATAATGAACTTGTAGTTCAAATCGGACCCACTTCCTACCGATTCGGTAGCAATTTGGCTTTTTTGCCAGAGGTGGATGGAAAGGTTTGAGATACCCCTGTTGGGACATTGTCCATGTAAGGTGTCCTACTATTTTTAGAAAATGGGATGGTATCATTTTGAAACTTTCATTTGGTGGTTGCTTCACAAAACGACCATTTTTTGCGCTCAGAAAATGGAAAATAGTTTTTTTGTGCGACGAGATGGAAAACTTCCTCCTGCAACATTGTTCGCCATCCCACGATACATATGGGTGCGTAATATGGGCACATTATCACAAACTATGCCGTGATTCTAGCCATAACATTGGTCGTTTGGCCCGAAAGCCATGAAACCTCGAACATGATAGCTCATTTCTGAGAAGGTTTTTTTGAGACACTTGCAATATACTAAGTTGGTATTTTTACTTGCAACTATGTCACGTAATAAGACACCAGGCGAAGGATTTGCATTGATCGGACCGTTTTTTAATTTTTTATGCCCGTTTCAAACTATGGTCAAAACGACGGGCATGAAGTTTCTTAGCTCGGGGCTGAGCCTCGCTAAACTTGCATTGGATCTCTGAAGAAACATGATATTGTGAGTCTAAAAATCATTTTTTCAAAAATAATGGGCATCAGATCATGTACCTGTAGTTCAAATCAGACCCACTTCCTACCGATTTGGCAGCAATTTGTCTTTTTCGCCAGAGGTGGACAGAAAGGTTTGAGATACCCTGGTTGGGACATTTTTCCATTTAAGGTGTCTTATTATTTTTGGAAATTGGGATGGTAGCATTTTGAAACTTTCATTTGGTGGTTGCTTCACAAAACGACCTATTTTTTGCGCTCAGAAAATGGAAAATGGTTTTTTTGTGCGACAAAATGGAAAACTTCCTCCTGCAACATTGTTCGCCATCCCACAATACATATGGGTGCATAATATGGGCACATTATCACAAACTATACCGTGATTCTAGCCATAAAATTGGTCGTTTGGTCCGAAAGCCACGAAACCTCGAACATGATAGGTCATTTCTGAGAAGGTTTTTTCGAGACACTTACAATATACCAAGTTTGGTATTTTTACTTGCAACTATGTCACATAATAAGACACAACGCAAAGGATTTGCATTGATCGGACCGTTTTTTAATTTTTTATGCCCGTTTCAAACTATGGTCAAAACGGCGGGCATGAAGGTTCTTAGCTCGGCGCTGAGCCTCGCTAAACTTGCATTGGATCTCTGAAGAAACATGATATTGTGAGTCTAAAAATCATTTTTTCAAAAAATCATGGGCATCAGATCATGTACCTGTAGTTCAAATCGGACCCACTTCCTACCGATTCGGTAGGAATTTGTCTTTTTCACCAGACGTGGACATAAAGGTTTGAGATATCCCGGTTGGGACATTTGTCCATGTAAGGTGTCCTATTATTTTTGGAAATTGGGATGGTAGCATTTTGAATCTTTTATTTGGTGGTTACTTCACAAAACGACCTATTTTTTGCGCTCAGAAAATGGAAAATGGTTTTTTTGTGCGACGAAATGGAAAACTTCCTCCTGCAATATTGTTCGCCATCCCACGATACCTATGGGTGCATAATATGGGCATATTATCACAAACTATGCCGTGATTCTAGCCATAATATTGGTCGTTTGGCCAGAAAGCCACGAAACCTCGAACATGATAGGTCATTTTTGAGAAGGTTTTTTCGAGACACTTCCAATATACCAAGTTTGGTATTTTTACTTGCAACTATTTCACATAATAAGACACCACGCGAAGGATTTGCATTGAGCGGACCGTTTTTTAATTTTTTATGCCCGTTTCAAACTATGGTCAAAACGGCGGGCATGAAGGTTCTTAGCTTGGGGCCGAGTCTCGCTAAACTTGCATTGGATCTCTGAAGAAACATGATATTGTGAGTCTAAAAATCATTTTTTCAAAAAATTATGGGCATCGGATCATGTACCTGTAGTTCAAATCGGACCCACTTCCTACCGATTCGGCAGGAATTTGTCTTTTTCACCAAGGATGGACGGAAAGGTTTGAGATACCCCGGTTGGGACATTTGTCCATGTAAGGTGTCCTATTATTTTTGGAAAATGGGATGGTAGCATTTTGAAACTTCCATTTGGTGGTTGCTTCACTAAACGACCCATTTTTTGCGCTCAGAAAATGGAAAATAGTTTTTTTGTGCGACGAAATGGAAAACTTCCTCCTGCAATATTGTTCGCCATCCCACGATACCTATGGGTGTCGTGGTGGTGTCACGGCAGATGCCATGGATAGGCTAAAGGTGGGGACTAAATGCACTAGGGGAATCCAGGGAGGGATAGTGTGGTGATTCCACACACAGAAGCTTCATATTTGATTCACTTCCACAGATTATGAGTGATCCTTGAGCTGTATTGTAGAGAGGAGAAAGAAGGAGTTCTCTTACACTCACCACTAGCTAGCCCTTAGGAACCAAGTAAAATATAACCAACTAGAGATCAACCCAGTAAAACTCCACCCCTTCTACAGAGGCCCTAGCCCTCCTTATATAGGGGTGGCTAGGTCTCCAATTAGGGCATACATGGAGGCATATTCTTCCCAAAATAGTAAGCCGACCGGGTCACTTTTCCCCCGCGTCATCCATGCAGAGGCTACGTGAGCCTCTGCGGCGCCCACGTCAGCCGACATTGGCATCGTCACCTTTGTCGGCCACGCCTCGGTGGTCCTCTGCTCATCGCTTCATGCTCATGCTCTGCGTTGACCAGCGAGATACCTTCCTTCTCCTACAAGCTTGATATGACCCGGATCGTACATAGTTGATCCGGCCCACACTGTTGCATACAAGTTAGATTCATCTCACCGACTTACGATATAAGTCGGCTGAGACCCAGTTAGGTGGACATCCCCTGGTCCGGGTTACTCCGTGATTCGGCCTGCCTTGAGGTGACTCGGCCAGCCTTCGCTTTGACCTTGTCGTACCTCGGCTAACTCGGCCATTATACCCCGGCGTGACCCTACCCGGGGTATCCCCCCAACATTAGTCCCCGAAGCTGGTGCGGTCTTAGATGCCTTAGCCGCTAAGGCCACAACAGGTTCAATTTCACCGAGCTTTGTGTTCCTTTTCCGAGTTACCTCCCATCTCGGATTTCATGGGTTTATTTTCCCTTGGCACATTCCAAGTTTTTACTTGCTGGCCGGGTTACCTCATACCCATCCGGGTCACTCTTCCTTCTTCTGTAAGCTTCCCTACGTGGAGGTTAATCATCACGTTTGCCTCATTTTAAGGGCCAGCACGATAACGATCGCCATGGAATCGCCGGGTTCTGTTGCCCATGTCGCCGTACTCGTGCTAATGTTAACTGCACCATAACGTCACGTCATGGGATCCGCTGCGCCCTATGGCCCTCCGTGTGGCTCACTACTGATTGGTTGACCCGGATAATACACGGCCACACCGTGTGGCACACCCGCACAACACGATCCCACTACCCCCTTAGGGGAGTGGTTAAATAGGGGAGGGGCGCGCCTCCTAGGCTCTTTCCCCTCTTCCGCGCCCCTCTGCCTCTACCTCTTCTTCATCTTCTCCCGCGACAGCACCGCCACCGCACTGCCTCCACGCGCACCAGTGTCACCGCCGCCTCCGCGCATCTCTTCCGCCACGGGTCGTTGGCAGTCTAGGCCACTGCCTCCCACCGCTGCCAGCGAAAGTGAGGGGAGCGACCTCGAGATGATTGAGGAGGAACTCACCATCGCAAAGCAGGAGATGGAGGAAGACGCAGCAAACACCGACCGCGGCGCATGGGCAGGCTCCTGGGTTTGCCAGGATGACCTGGATTGGCTTTATCGCACCAGGCGCATCCCGGAGGGAGTCACTGCATGCCTCGCTGCCTCCGAGCTTGCCCCCCCACCCAATTCAGGTGAGTATGTGGTGTTTCTGTCCCACTTCCAGTGGGGTTTTGGTCTTCCAGCAAGCGATTTCTTCAACGACTGGCTCAACACATATGAGCTTCAGCCGCACCATCTTCCGGCTAACGCCATCACCTCTCTCTGCCTTCGCCTCCACCATTAAAGGCTATGCCAGACTATTTCCCATGAAGGAGCTCTGGATCCGGTTCTTTGGCCTTCGCCGGAACGTGATTCCGAACGTCCAGCTTGACCCGGAGGACAAGCAACTCATGCAGTTCGGCGTAGCTTCCATCTCCCCCTGGAGACAGTCTATCTTTCCCCGAGTTACGGGGCTTGACTCTTGCAAGGGATGGGCCCGGACTTTATTCTATGTCCGGAACATCACAACTGAAGATTTGATCTGGCTGCGCCCTTACGCTCTGGGTCCTCCTAACCCGGATCTATGGGATAAGGTCCCTAAGAAGCCCACTGTCCTGGCGAACCAAGTTAACAAGAGGTTCCAGGAGCTGAAGGATCTCGGATTGCGCAATGGGGACGCTATGATCACATTCATCCGCAACCGGATCTCCCACCTCCAAAAACGTACTCATAAAGTTTGCCACATGAGCTGGGGCCGTGATCCCAACCGGACCTCCTCATTCGAGTTAAATAACACTGAGATCTACCACCGGGTCAAGGCCCTCTTCACCACCCACAAGGAGTTTTCTTCTGAGTGGACATGGGGAATTGAACACTATTGCCGAGATAGGCTTCCTCCCGTGGTAAGTTTCGTGCCGCAAACTTTCTCCGAATTGAATCACATGTCAGTTTCTGTTGTATGTTTAACCATGCTGTCTTTTCTTTCCCTTAGCAATTCCTTCAGCAAACTATTGAGGATGGCACCGAGCCTTCTCTCAAATGGGCGCCTGACCGAGATACCTCGGACGAGGAAGAACCGGATCAGGAGATGTTCCTTCCTATGGCCGACGCGACCCACCGGTAAACTCTCTTCCATTAGAGATTGGCCCGATGATGAAGATGACTCGATGTTGAGGTGATGGAAGCATTTGACAGTGTCCCCCTTTCTTATGCTTTTCCGGCATAAGCTAACCCCGGTGGGCAGATCCATGAAGACCCTCCCCTTGTCGTGGGTGAGCCAGTCCCGGTCGCGCCGAACAAGAAAAGAGGAGCCGCATCTGCTTCGTCCTCTGGACCTTCTCAGCCAGCCAAGAGGCGAAAGACGTCCGCGAACAAAGCCGCCACCAAGGCCACGACTAAGGCTGTGGCCCGGAGAGCTCGCAAGCCAAAGGAGCCCCTGACTTCGGATGAGTAAGTCGTTTCTCCCTTTGCTTATTCACTTGCCCTTCCTTTATAGTTTCTCATCATGCATTATTTTATTCGACATGGCCGTGGTGGAGGTCCCACAGAGTGGATCTGGCATTGCCTCGCCACTCCGGCACAGCCCTTCTCCCCTTCGTGGCGACAATTAGCGCCTGCTGAGCCCCATTCCAGAGGGTTCAGTGGCTGCCCCGGGTTCCAGCCCACCTCGTCAATAGGAGAGCAACCTCGGAGCGGGGGAGTCTGGCTCTACCGAGGCAGCAGCAACCACAACTTCGGCTCCGCCGCAATTAGCTATCACCAAGGTTCCTTCAGCACCTCCGCCGAAGAAGAAAACAGCACCAGCACCAACACCAACTCCAGCCCCAGCACCAACATCAAAAGCAACAGCAGTAGCATCAAGCCCCTCCGCCTCGTCCGAGTCTTCCAAGGCTCGGCGAGAAGACACTAGCAGCACCAAGGCTAGCGCCAAGGTAGCTCCCAAGGGCAAATCTCCTGCAACAACTACCACTTCTCAGCAGCAACCTAAGGGTAAAAAGACTCCTGACGCCACCAGGGCAGCGTCCATCGAGGCTGGACAGCGCACACTCGCGTCCATGCTTTCGAAGAAGAGTCCACCTCCGAAGGACGCCCCTGCCGAGCCAGCTGATGCGCAACTAGTTTTGCACACCATCCCTGCTCTTGCCCAGGTTGAGAGGAGGGAAGCACATGCTAAGGGTTTAGTGGCGCCCCACATGCTCAGCGGCGAACGATACCCTCCGACTTTGATCGAGTTTGTGAATAACTAGAACAAGGAGGAGTTCTTCCACAACGACGATCTCCTGGAGAAGTTCGGTCCTGCCGAATTTGCTACGCAGATGAATACTGCTGCTAAGGCAATTAACCTTGCGGGTCGGATGATGGAGGTACGTTTCTTCGTCTTTTCCTTAACATGTTGTAGATATTAGTGATAAAACCATTAGTCCCCGAGCCTCCGGGGGAGTAACTCGTTACTCGACCGGATGCTCCTTAGAAAACTAACGTAGTTCCTTGATAACTTCGAACATGCACACACTTAGAGCCGGGTTAAGTTCCACTTGGACCGAACTTTGTACACTTCGAATATGCACACACCTAGAGCCGGGTTATGTTCCACTTGTCCTGGATTTTGTACACTTCGAATATGCACACACCTAGAGCCGGGTTAAGTTCCACTTGGCCCGGATTTTGTACACTTCGAATATGCACATACCTAGAGCTGGGTTAAGTTCCACTTGGCCCGGATTCTGTACACTTTGAATATGCACACACCTAGAGCCGGGTTAAGTTCCACTTGGCACAGATTTTGTACACTTCGAATATGCACACACCTAGAGCCGGGTTAGGTTCCGCTTGGCCCAGATCTTGTACACTTCGAATATGCACACACCTAGAGCCGGGTTAAGTTCCACTTGGCCCGGATTTTGTACACTTCGAATATGCACACACCTAGAGCCGGGTTAAGTTCCACTTGGCCCGGATTTTGTACACTTCGAATATGCACACACCTAGAGCCGGGTTAGGTTCCGCTTGGCTGGATCTTGTACACTTCGAATATACAAAAGACTAAGCTATCATTTTGTACTCTTTTCAGGTGACCACCAACCGCCGGAGCACCGAATTTGAGCGTCTCCTGGACACTCACAAGATGCTGCGTGCAAAACATAATACACTTCTCGCTGAATACGATAAAAGGGGTAAGCTTGCTCCCTTGGCATGTTTCTGTTTTTCTTCATCCTTTTCCGTCGAACTAATCCATCATTCGGATTTCACAGCTGAGGTCAAGGGTAAGTCGTTTTGGCTCAACTTTGCTATGCTCTCTATCTCCTTTTATCTTTGGCTCGGCAAACATTCATACCTCGGCTTTGCCGGGTCAACAAACTATTTCAGCATCTCTTGAAGATAGTGTGCCCGTGCCTGATATGATGCTGCATTTTCTCGAACAAGCAGGGCAGCATCAGGCCGAGCTTAAAAAGAAAGATGATGAGCTTGCCCTCCTCCGAACCAAGGATGATGAGATTGCCAAGGTCAAGGCGGACATGAAGAAATTGAAAGCACAGCACCAATCCGATCTTCAAAAGGCTGGCCAGGACTTCACTGAAGAGCGCCAGCGCCTCAACCTCCAGATTGCCAAGGATCAAGAACTGCTTAAGGAGGCCGACTCTAAACTTGAGTCGGCGAACACTGAGCTTGTTCAACTCCGGGAGAGGCGTGACAAGTGCACCAAGGAGCTGACCCGGATCCATAGCCATATTGCTGGTAAGTTCTTTTCCTTGAACACACACTGACCTTTCCGGGTTTGCTCCATTTACTTACTCCACCTGTCTTATTTTTTCAGGAAAATTCCCAGAGAGCGAGGTCGTCGCATCCAAAGCTGTTGCCAAGTTCCGCCAGAAGAGGGGTACCCCAATTGTCCCTGGCGCTGGAGAAATTCCATATGACCTAGAGGACTTGCTGGTCAGCTTGTCCCCAATTGTCCCTGGTGCTGGAGAAATTCAACTCCGGAGAGTATGCCTGTCCTTTTTGCCAGGCTTATGGAATGCGAGACTCAGCTCGATCTCTGGAGAGAATCTGCTGGGCACGCCGGAGCTGAGATCATTCTCCACTACATGCTTACGTGGTCTGAGAAGATTGACCTCAATCTGCTTGCGCGCATGCACACTGGATCAAAGTGGTCTACTGACCCAGATTGGGTAGCTCGTGATGGGTTCGTAGCATGGAAAACCAAAAATTTCTACCGCAAGAACGAACAAAACCTAGATCTAATCTAGATAAAAGCCAAGATCTAATCTATTAGACATGTGCAACGAGAGAGATCTGTACTAACCCTCGTAGATCCGAAAGCGTTACGAGATTGGATCTCGGGGTTGATGTAGTCGATCACTTGCCGATCTCAAGATCGTGTGGACGATCCTTCCGGCGCCGCGTTCCGGCAGCGCTTCATGATCGGTCACACGTCGGAGTCGGCAGACCTTCCTCTCCTGTTCCAGGAGCGGGAGGCATAGATCTTCTCCACGGAATCCCAGCAGCACGACGGTGTGGTGGTGGTGGTGGAGTAGAGAATTCTGCAGGGCTTCGCCTAAGCCTGAGCAGAGGGAAGGAGGAGAGAGGCGGCGGCTAGGGCTTGGAGTGGAGGGGGCAAGGGGGTGGCGCCCCCACCCCTCTATTTAGAGGAGGGAGGCGCCATGGGAGGGGGAGTCCTAGTAGGACTCCCCTCCCTTCCTTGGCCAAGGATTGGGAGGGAGGAGTTCTCCTCCCCCACGACTCCTTGTCTTGCCCCACAAGGACTCCTTGATCCTTTCTTGGTTTTCAAGCAAACTTCAAGAAATCTCCTAGAACCTTCCGGAACATTCCGAAACCTTCTAGAATCCCCATACAAATAATCCGGAACATTTCCTAACTTAGAAAATGATCACTAATATATGAATCTCATTCTCCGGACAATTCCGGATCTCCTCGTGATGTCCCGGATCCAATCCGAGACTCCGAACAACATTCGGTCTCCAACGCATATTCCATATCTACTTAAAACAACTTCGAACCTTAAGTGTGTCACCCTACGGTCGTGAATATGCAGACATGATGAAGACACCTCTCCGCTCAATAACCATCAGCGGGATCTGGAGATCCATAATGGCTCCCACATACTCAACGATGACTTCGTGATCGATAGAACTATTAACATACAACACCAATTCCCTTTGTCACGCGATATTCTACTTATCCCAGGTTTGATCGACGGTATCTCCATACCTAGTTCTACCTCGTTACTGATAAGTACTCTTTACTCGTTCCATGTTATGTCATCCCTTGTGACCTAGTCACATGCTTGCAAGCTAACTAGATGACATTCCACCGAGAGGGCCCAGAGCATATCTATTCGTCATATGGATGGACAAATCCCAATCTTGGTCCATGCGCTTCAACACATACTTTCAGAATACCCAATGACACCTTTATAACCACCCGATTCTGAGCGGTGTTTGATGTCATCAAAGTACCTATCCGGTGATGGTGATTAACATAACCTCATGGTCGAAGGATTAGGTTACTATGCATTTGAAAGCTTATAGCAATACGAACTTAATGACTTGATCTTATGCTACGCTTACTATGGGTGTGTGTCCATCACATCATTCTCCTAATGATACAACCTTGTTATTAATGACATCCAATGTCCATGATCAGGAAACCATGATCATCAATTAATCAACAAGCTAGTTCCACAAGAGGCTTACTAGGGACTCTTTTATGTTTACAAAACACACATGTATCAGTGTTTCCTTATAATACAATTATAGCATGGGATGTAAACATTCATCATAAACACAAAGATATAATAATAACCACTTTTATTATTGCCTCTTGGGCATATCTCCAATAGTCTCCTACTTGCACTAGAGTCAATAATCTAGATTACATGGTAATATACCTAACACCCATGGCATTCTGGTGTTGGTCATGCTTTGCTCTAGGGAGAGGTTTAGTCAACGGATCTGCCACATTCAGATCAGTGTGTACTTTGCAAATCTTTATGTCACCATCTCGGACATACTCGCGAATAGCATGGAAACGTAGCTTGATGTGCTTCCTTGCTATGTGACCTTGGCTCCTGTGCATTAGATATGGCTTTGTGTTGTCACGATGGATGGCCATCGGGTCCAACGCACTGGGAACCACGCCAAGTTCAGTAATGAACTCCTTCATCCATATGGCTTCTTGTGCAGCCTCCGAAGCAGCTATGTATTCTGATAAAGTTGAAGATTTTGCGACAACGCTTTGCTTGGCACTCCTCCAGCTCACTTCAGCACCATTCAAAATAACTACGTATCCAGACTATGACTTCGAGTCATCTGGATCGGTGTTCCAACTAGCATCAGTGTAACCGTTTACAACAAGCTGTTCATCACCTCCATAAGAAAGAACCATATCCTTAGTCCTATTCAGGTACTTTAGGATATTCTTGACCGTATCCGATGCTCCATTCCAGGATCACTTTGATATCTGCTAGTCAAACTAACAGCATGTGCTATATCCGGTCTTGTACATAGCATGGCATACATGATAGAACCTATGGCCGAGGCATAGTGAATATTATTCATCTTTTCTCTATCTTCCGCCGTAGCCGGACTTTGAGTTTTACTCAAGGTCTTACCTGACAACATGGGCACAAACCCCTTCTTGCTCTCTTCCGTTCTAAACTTCTTTAGAACTTTGTCTAGGTATGTACTTTGTGAAAGCGCTATTACGCGTCTTGATCTATCTCTATAAATCTTGATGCCTAGAATATATGCCGCTTCGCCAAGATCCTTCATTTAAAAACTATTATTCAAATAGGTTTTGACGCTATTAAGAAGTTCTATATCATTCCCAATCAACAATATGGCATCTACATATAGTACTAGGAATGCTACAGAGCTCCCACTCACTTTCTTGTAAATACATGCTTCTCCATAAGTTTGTATAAATCCAAAGTTTTAGATTACTTTATCAAATCGTTGATTCCAACTCCGGGATGCTTGCTTCAGTCCATAAATGGAGCGCTGAAGTTTGCATACCTTGTCAGCATCACTAGGATCGACAAAACCCTTGGGTTGTACCATATACAACTCTTCCTCAATGTCACCATTAAGGGATGCCGTTTTGACATCCATCTGCCAAATTTCATAATCGAAATATGCAGCGATTGCTAACAAAATCCTCACAGACTTTAGCTTCGCTACTGGTGAGAAAGTCTCATCGTAGTCAACTCCTTGAATTTGTCAGAACACTTTCGCGACAAGTCGAGCTTTATAGACGGTAACATTACCATCAGCATCTGTTTTTCTTTTGAAAATCCATTTGTTCTCGATAGCCTTACGGCCATCCGGTAAGTCCACCAAAGTCCATACTTGGTTTTCGTACATGGATCCCATTTCGGATTTCATGGCTTCTAGCCATTTGTCGGAATCTGGGCTCACCATAGCTTCTTCATACGTCGCAGGGTCATCAGTGTTGTCCACAACCATGACGTTCAAGCGAGTCATACCAATCGAGAGTATGCGAACCCTCGTTGACCTGCGAGGTTCTGCAGTAACTTCGTTCGAAGTTTCATGATGACCATCATTAGCTTCCTCTCCAATTGGTGCAGGCGGCACAAAAACATCTTCTGGTGCTACGCTACTCTCAACTCCGAGATAAGGTTCAATAACCTCGTCGAGTTCTACTTTCCTTCCAGTCACTTCTTTCGAGAGAAACTCCTTCTCAAGAAAGTATCCATTCTTGGCAACGAAAACTTTGCCTTTGGATCTATGTAGAAGGTATACCCAATTGTTTCTTTAGGGTATCCTATGAAGACGCATTTCTCCGCTTTGGGTTCAAGCTTATCAGGTTGTAACTTCTTTACATACGCTTCGCAACCCCAATCTTTAAGGAACGACAACTTAGGTTTCTTACCAAACCACAATTAAATGCGGTCGTTTCAACGGATTTAGATGGTGCCCTATTTAAAGTGAATGCGGCTGTCTCTAATGTATAGCCCCAAAACAATAGCGGTAAATCTGTAAGAGACATCATAGACCGAACCATGTCTAAGAGAGTTCGATTACGACGTTCGGACACACCATTACGCTGTGGTGTTCCCGGTGTCAAGCTGAAAGTATTCCACATTTCTTTAAATGCATGCCAAACTCATAACTTAGATATTCACCTCATGTCGTAACGCAGCGAAACTTAATCTTCTTGTTATGATGATTTTCCACTTCACTTTGAAATTCCTTAAACTTCTCGAAAGTTTCGGACTTATGTTTCATAAAGTAGATATACCCATATGTACTTAAGTCATCCGTGAAAGTGAGAACATAACGATATCCACCACGCGATGCTACACTCATTGGACCGCACACATCGGTATGTATTATTTCCAATAAGTCTGTATCTCGCTCCATTATTCCAGAGAATGGAGTCTTAGTCATTTTTCCCATTAGACATGCTTCACATCTTTCAAGTGATTCAAAATCAAGTGATTCAAGAAGTCCATCAGAATGGAGTTTCTTCATACGCTTCACTCTAATGTGACCAAGACGACAATGCCACATGTATGTAGAATTATCATTCAATTTATTTGTTTAGCATCTATGTTCTGAACATGTGTATCACTACTATCGAGATTCAATAAGAATAAACCATTCATCTCAGGTGCATTACCATAAAAGATATTACTCATATAAATCGAACAACCTTTATTCTCAGACTTAAAAGAGTAACCGTCTCGCAATAAACAAGATCTAGATATAATGTTCATGCTTAACGCAGGCACCAAATAACAATTATTTAAATTTAAAACTAATCCCGAAGGTAGATGTAGAGGGAGTGTGCCGACGACGATCACATCAACCTTGGAGCCATTTCCAACGCGCATTGTCACCTCGTCTCTTGCCAGTCTTCGTTTATTCTGCAGCTCCTATTTCGAGTTACAAATATGAGCAACCGAACCAGTATCAAATACCCAGGCACTACTACGACTACTAGTAAGATACACATCAATAACATGTATATCGAATATACCTTTCTTCTTGATGTTGTCGTTCTTCAGATCCGCCAGGTACTTGGGGCAGTTATGCTTCCAATGACCAGCACCCTTGCAGTAGAAGCATTCAGTTTCAGGTTTAGGACCAGCCTTGGGCTTCTTAGCAGGTGCGGCAGCTTTCTTGCCGTCCTTCTTGAAGTTGCCTTTTTTCTTAGGCTTGCCCTGTTTCTTGAAATTGGTGGTCTTATTGACCATCAACACTTGGTGCTCCTTCTTGATCTCCACTTCAGCTGTTTTCAGCATGGATGATAGTTCAGGCAACGTATTGTTCATGCAGTGCATATTGTAGTTCATCACAAAGTTCTTATAACTCGGTGGCAGTGATTGGAGGACACGGTGAATCCCTAACTCATTAGGAATCGTTATCCCCAACTCTTGGAGCTTTTTTTCATGCCCATACATGGTGAGCACGTGCTCGCTAACGGAGCTTCCCTCTTCCATCTTACAGTTAAAGAACTTTTCGGAGGCCTCATAGCTCTCCACGGTCGCATGAGTCTGAAAAATGAGCTTGAGCTCCTTAATGATCTCGAACGGGTCGTGGTGCTCAAAACGCTTCTGGAGCTCCGTTTCTAAACCGTACAGGATGGCACACTAAACTGTGGAGTAATGATTTTTCCGAGTGACGTAAACATTCTTTATGTCATCGGTGGCATCATCTGCAGGTGGGTTACCTAGCGGTGCTTCGAGCACATAGGTCATCTGACCAGCCCTGAGGACAATCTTCAGACCATGAAGCCAGTCCGTGAAGTTTCTTCCATTGTTCTTAAGCTTTTCTTTCTCTAGGAATGCATTGAAATTGATGGAGAGGTTCGCCATAATCTACAACAAATTTGCAAGTAGTTTAGACTAAGTTTATGATAAATTGAGTTCAATTTTAATTCTTAAATTAACTAGGTGAACTCCCACTCAAAACAACATCCCTCACATTGTCTTAGTGATTACACGAACCAAGTCCACTACACCAAGTCCGATCCTCACGAGAGAAGATGTAGTTTCATCGGTGAACAATCTTCATGTTCATCATATCACTCATATGATTCATGCTCTACCTTTCGGTATTCCGTGTTCCGAGACCATGTCTGTACATGCTAGGCTCGTCAAGATTAACCTTAGTTTCCGCATGTGCAAATCTGGCTTACACCCGTTGTATGCACACGTAGAATCTATCACATCCGATCATCACGAGATGCTTCGAGATGACGAGTCTTAGAAACGGTGCCAACTAAGGATGAACACTTTATTACATGAAATTTAGTGAGAGGGATCATCTTATAATGCTAACGTCGCGATCTAAGCAATACAAGATGCATAAAGGATTAACATCACAGGCATTTCATAATTAGTGTGATATGATATGGCCCTTTCTGGCGTCGCTTCATGGTTGTCCTTCATCACCAGCATTGCATCAAGGTCAGTGGCGTCGCTTCATGGTTGTCCATCATCACTAGCAACTATTACAACTACTTGGAATAAAGCTATTACAAGATGAATAGACACGCAGGTCTTAACAAAATTAAAGACAACCATTAGGCTCCTGCTGGTTGCCATATTACAACAAGGATCATTGCATACATCAAATATAATCACAATCACAAGATGGCCATATCACATCACAAAACCCCTGCAAAAAAAAGTTAGACGCCTCTAATTTTCTTTGCATATTTTACGTGGATTGGGGCTTTCGAATAAGAACGGATCTTACCTACGAAACTGAACCACAACGTTGATACAAGTGCTATCGAGTGCAAAGTGTAGATTGGATCTATACTATGGTGGGAGAGACAGACACCCGCAAAGCCACTTGTGCAAAGAAAGTTACACGTCAAGCGTGGAGCAAGTCTCATGTGCGATGACATGTAAGGTTAGCCCGAGCCGCTTCATCCCACCATACCGCAAGATGCAACGTACACAAAGCAAAAGACGGCACGAGCACCAACGCCCACAAAACCATTGTGTTCTACTCGTGCAACAGAAATACGCATAGATACGGCTCTGATACCACTGATGGGTTTGTAGCATGGAAAACAAAAAATTTCTACCGCAAGAACGAACAAAACCCAGATCTAATCTAGATAAAAGCCAAGATCTAATCTATTAGACATGTGCAACGAGATAGATCTGTACTAACCCTCGTAGATCTGAAAGCGTTATGAGATTGGATCTCGGGGTTGATGTAGTCGATCACTTGCCAATCTCAAGATCGTGTGGACAATCCTTCCGGCGCCGCGTTCCGGCGCTTCATGATCGGTCTGCGTGCGTGGTCAGCAGACCTTCCTCTCCCCATTCTAGCAAGCATCGGAGGTATTAGATCTTCTCCACGGAATCCCAGCAGCATGACGGTGTGGTGGTGGTGGTGGAGTAGAGAATTCTACAGGGCTTCGCCTAAGCCTGAGCAGAGGGAAGGAGGAGGAGAGAGGCGGCGGCTAGGGCTTGGAGTGGAGGGGCAAGGGGGTGGCGCCCCCACCCCTCTATTTAAAGGAGGGAGGCGCCATGGGAGGGGGAGTCCTAGTAGGACTCCCCTACCTTCCTTGGCCGGCAGATTGGGAGGAGGGAGGAGTCCTCCTCCCCCACGACTCCTTGTCTTGCCCCACAAGGACTCCTTGATCCTTTCTTGGTTTTCAAGCAAACTCCAAGAAATATCCTAGAACCTTCCGGAACATTCCGAAGCCTTCTAGAATCCCCATACAAATACTCCGGAACATTTCCTAACTTAGAAAATGATCCCCAATATATGAATCTCATTCTCCGGACAATTCCGGATCTCCTCATGATGTCCCGGATCCAATCCGAGACTCCGAACAACATTCGGTCTCCAACGCATATTCCATATCTACTTAAAACAACTTCGAACCTTAAGTGTGTCACCCTACGGTTCGTCAATATGCAGACATGATGAAGACACCTCTCCGATCAACAACCATCAGTGGGATCTGGAGATCCATAATGGCTCCCACATACTCAACGATGACTTCGTGATCGATAGAACCATTAACATACGAAACCAATTCCCTTTGTCACGCGATATTCTACTTATCCGAGGTTTGATCATCGGTATCTCCATACCTAGTTCTACCTCGTTACTGATAAGTACTCTTTACTCGTTCCATGTTAGGTCATCCCTTGTGACCTAGTCACATGCTTGCAAGCTAACTAGATGACATTCCACTGAGAGGGCCCAGAGCATATCTATCCGTCATATGGATGGACAAATCCCAATCTTGGTCCATGCGCTTCAACACATACTTTCAGAATACCCAATGACACCTTTATAACCACCGAGTTACGAAGCGGTGATGTCATCAAAGTACCCATCTGGTGATGGTGATTAACATAACCTCATGGTCGAAGGATTAGGTTACTATGCATTTGAAAGCTTATAGCAATACGAACTTAATGACTTGATCTTATGCTACGCTTACTATGGGTGTATGTCCATCACATCATTCTCCTAATGATATAACCTTGTTATTAATGACATCCAATGTCCATGATCAGGAAACCATGATCATCAATTAATCAACAAGCTAGTTCCACAAGAGGCTTACTAGGGACTCTTTTATGTTTACAAAACACACATGTATCAGTGTTTCCTTATAATACAATTATAGCATGGGATGTAAACATTCATCATAAACACAAAGATATAATAATAACCACTTTTATTATTGCCTCTTGGGCATATCTCCAACAGCTCGACGCAAGGCTTGCATTCACAACTTCATCTAATATGCCCCCATTCATCAATGGAATGAGGGACCGAGCTTCCTGGATGCCGCCGACGATGAAAACATTGAAAATGCTGAAGATGAGTCGGATGAGGACGAAGAAGACGAAGTCTCAGATATCGAGGAAGACGCAAATGATTTTGAAGCTGAGGCCGAGGCTGCCCCTGCTGGCGTGGAATTACCTCCTCCTGCCGTTCCTTGATAAACACTTTAAATTTCATCAGATCCCCGGTATGCCGGGTGGAATTGTATCAAATACACAAGTGGTATTTTGCTACTAAGTTTTTATGCCGGATTAACTTGGGCGTAGTCCCCGAGTTTCATTTTCTTGTTCTTCCAATCTTAAAACGGCTCGTGTCTACCTTGATTCGGTTTTATGACTTACGAGTCTGAGCTTCAAAAATTGTCTTAACAATACTTGGAAACTTTAGGATTAGCTCAAAATAACTCAGCATAATAAATCGAAAGTAAACATAAGGTTAGTCCGAAAAATAAACGTCGGCTCGATTAAGTTCTTTTCCTTAGTCGTTTGTCATGTGCTACGCAATTCCAAACTTGTTCTCTTGCTTGCCATGAAGCCAAATCTTGTTGGACAGCAGCAAGCCGAAGAGTTGGGTTTTTGGTGCTCACACACTACTAATCCAGGTTAAGTAGAAAAACTTATGCCAGACGACATATAAATGAGAAATACAGAAGACAACAAACATTATTAAGGCAGTCCTCGAGTTACTGCTCAAGGTGCCAACATTTCATTGATAAACTCATTGCCGGCATACACACCGACATATGAGAGACTCGGATACATACACTTCTCTGCTAAGTGTAGAAAGGACGAAGTAGGGCTACATTCCATGGACGCTTAGATTCCTCGCCGGACCTATCTGCCTTGTTCTTTTCCTGTGGTTTCGCATCGATAAGATAATACGAATAATTGTGCAATGCTTTGCTCACAATGAATGGCCCTTCCCATGGGAGGGATAGCTTATGCATGCCAGCAGTACGTTGTACCAACCGGAGTACCAGATCACCTTCCCAGAAGACTCGGGGGTTTACTTTCCGGCTATGATAGCGTCGGAGATTTTGCTGATATATGGCGGATCTGGACAATGCCAATTCTCTCGCTTCTTCCAGCAGATCAACATCATTTTGCCGGGCTTCTTGCACTTCGGCTTCAGTGTATTGGGTGACCCTAGGCGAGTCATGCTCTATGTCGGCTGGTAATACAGCTTCTGCCCCATATACCAGAAAAAATGGCGTATAGCCTGTTGATCGATTCGGAGTTGTTCTTAAACTCCACAATAGCGCTGGTAGTTCTTCTATCCAGCACCCCGCCGATCTTTGCAGCGGCTCACTAAGCCGGGGTTTTATCCCGGATAATACTAATCTGTTGGATCTTTCCACTTGTCCATTCGATGCGGGGTGGGCTACTGAGGCAACATCTAGCCGGATCTTCTTATCTCGGCAGAATCGCGCAAATGCTCCTTCAGCAAAATTTGTGCCGTTATCAGTTATGATACTGTGAGGATAACCGTATCTCAAGATGATGTCTTTGAGAAATGTCACGGCCGTAGCTCCATCACATTTTCTTATTGGCTTTACTTCAATCCACTTTGTAAACTTATCAACCATGACGAAAATGTGAGTCATATTTCCCCTTGCTGGTTTGAACGGGCCAACCATGTCCAAACACCATATGGCAAATGGCCAAGTGATTGGTATGGTCTTGAGTTCCGACATTGGCATATGTGTCTTGGTAGCATACCTCTGACAACCATTGCATTTTCTTACCAAATCATCTGCTTGTTCTAAGGCACTTGGCTAGTAGAATCCATGCCGGAAAGCTTTTGCTACCAAGGCTCTGGATGAGGCATGATGCCCACATTCCCCTTGATGTATATCTGGGAGGATGTCAAGCCCTTCTTCCGGGTCAACACATCGCTGGAGGACATTAGTCACACTCCTTTTGTATAGCTCGGAATTGATGACCGTGTATTCTTTTGCTCTCCTCTAAGCTTGCCTAGACAACACCTCCTCAACGGGTAAGGTTCCATCTTTCAGGAATTGGAATATGGGTAGTGCCCAAGCTGGTATTGCTCATACAGGGAACACATCCTCATCAATTTCCATATGATCCACCGGCATAACCTCAACCGGATCACGCTGAGCAGTCCCCGGGTTCTGCGAAGCAGTCCTCAGGTTTGTCGAGGCAGTCCCCAGGTTTGCCAAGGCAGTCCCTGGGTTCCGTGCACCATCTCCCATGTCAATGTCCATGGGTGCAACTCTAGACTCCGGATCCTCCGGGACATAGATTGAGTCGGTTTCTAGGGACGGTCTGATAGATGGTTTTCTGAGGTGTTCTAATGCTACACCCGATGGAATTTCTTGTCGGGTTGATCCGAGCTTCAACAATACATCGGCAGCCTCATTTTCCACCCGGGGTACATGGCGAAATTCGCATCCCTCAAAGTAACCAGATATTTTCTGCACATGGAATCTGTATAATGCCATGTTTGGATCAAGAGCGTCCCATAGCCCCGACACTTGCTGAACTACCAAATCCGAGTCACCAAAGCATTGGATCCGATGTATCCCAATTTCTTTTGCCACTTTGAGCCCATGCACAAGTGCTTCATATTCGGCGACATTGTTTGACGCTATGAAATGGATCTGTAGCACATACTTCAACTGGTCATTCTTTGGCGAGGTAAGCACAACTCTGGCGCCTAACCCGGTTTTTGTTTTTGACCCGTCAAAGTGCATTCTCCAGTAGTTCGGATCTGGCAGTGGTGGTTCATATTGTACCTTGGCCCAGTCCACAAAAAAGTCGGCCACAGCCTGAGACTTGATTGCTTCTCTTATGTCATATTATGGTGCATAGGGAGCTAGTTCAATTGCCCATTTTGCAATTCTGCCACTTGCATCCTTGTTACTCATTATCTCGGATATGGGAGCTTCACATATTACCTTGATGATATGCTCCTCAAAATAATGCTTTAGCTTCTTTGCCGACATGTACACACCATACGCCACTTTCTGATAGTGCGGATAATTTTGCTTTGAGGCTGACAATAACTCGCTCAGATAATACGCTGGCCTTTGCACTGACTTACCCTCTTCGTCGCGCTCTACTACAATTACTGGACTTACAACTCGGTTGGTTGCGGATATGTAGAGAAACATTGGCTCCTTTGATAGTGGAGAGGCTAACACTGGTGCAGTGGCTAAAATTTTCTTTAATTGGATAAAGGCTTCATTGGACTGCGGCGTCCAAATGAACTTGTCCGACTTTTTCATGAGTTGATAGAGAGGCAATGCCTTTTCTCCTAACCGACATACAAACCGACTTAACGATGCCAGGCAACCAGTGAACTTCTGGACATCGTTAAGACACTTCAGCAGTTCCATTTGCTCTATGGCCCGGATTTTAGTTGGATTGACTTCGATACCTCGGTTGGAGACAAGGAATCCGAGTAATTTTCCAGCCAGGACACCGAAGGTACATTTTTTCGGGTTGAGCTTCATCCGAAACCTCCTTAGGTTAGTGAATGTCTGCCTGATATCGTCAAGGAGCGTTTTGCTTTCCTTGGTCTTGATAACCACATCATCCACATATACTTGTACATTTTGACCAATTTGGTCGCGCAAACATTTCTGCATACATTTTTGGTATGTTGCCCCTGCATTACGTAAACCAAATGGCATGGTGCGATAGCAATAAGCCCCATACGGGGTAATAAATGCATTTTTTATTTGATCATCTGGATTTAGGGGTATCTGGTGGAAACCAGAGTATGCATCAATGAATGACAACAATTCACACCCAGCAGTTGAATCTATGACTTGATCTATCCTTGGCAGTGGAAATGGATCTTTTGGACATGCCTTATTCAAGTTCATGTAATCGATACACATACGCCAAACCACTGCCACATTCGGATCATCCTTCTTTTTTTCCACCAGCACCGGATTAGATAGCCAATCCGGGTAAAGAACTTCCATGATAAATCCTACTGCTAGTAACCGAGCTATCTCGTCTTCAATGACTTTTATCCTATCTTTGGCGAAGCGGCAGAGAGGTTGCTTCACCGGCCTTGCTCTGGGTCTCACGTTCAAAGAGTGCTCGGTCAACTCCCTCGGAACACCTTGCAAGTCCTGTGTGGACCAAGCAAAAATATCCCGATTCTCACGGAGGAAGTTGACGAGCTCACTTTCCTATTTGTCATTTAAACCGGCACCAATTGTTACGGTGCGCTCTGGGAACATATCATCAACATGCACTTTCTTGGTATCCTCTATGGCTTGGAACAAAACACTACCATGCGGATTACTCAACGCCGGCATATATTGCTGCGCGGACTGAGCCAATGCCGCCACCTCCTGTATCTTCCTTTTTTCTTGCGCAATCACGAGTGACTCGGCTAGGTTAGACCCAGTGGCCTTTTACTCAATGGAACGTCGGAAATCTCCAGCAATGGTAATCACTCCATTTGGCCCGGGCAACTTCATTTTCAGATAACTGATGTGGCAGCTTGCCATGAACTTGTTCAATGCTTTCCTTCCGAGTAACGCGTGATACGCACTTTCCAAGTTCACCACTTCAAATTCCAAATTCTCAGTTCAGCAGTTATCTCTCGTGCTGAACAATACGTCAACCCGGACCTTGCCTATGGGCTCACAAGAAATGCCTGGCACAATGCCATGAAAAGTTGTCCTTGTAGCTTGGAGCATGTTCTCCGAGATACCCAACTTGCGCATTGTATCTGCATACAGGATGTTAATGCTACTGCCATTGTCAATTAGTACCTTGGAGAACCTCACATTGATGTTAGGCCCAATGAATGTCGGGTCCAGCACTAGCGCATATGAACCAGGACTCGAAATAAGCTTGGGATGATCTTTGATGCTCTAGGTAATTTCCTGGTCTGACCAAGGCATATACCTCGTCACTGCTGGCATTACCGCATTCACCTCCATGTGTCGGTGCTGCAAGCTCTTTCTATCTGTTTCCTCAGTGGTAAACACACAGTAACTCTGATGATGTTCTCTGTACTCATTCCTCCCTTCATTTCTAGGGTACCTCTAATCTGGCTGATGCTGGTCTTCCACTTGATGCACTGCATCCCTTCTCTCATGGTTATCATACCTTGGCGGAGGGCGAGGCAACATTAGTTGTTGCGCGTTTGCTCTGGAGAGCAATTGCTGCCGGGGTAACTCCTGCCGAGGTTGATCATTCCGAGGTGCCTGAGCATTCCCCGAACCACCTTGTTCTATCTTACGCATCCACTCACATTGCCTTGTTGTATGACCCGCTGGGTTACTCGGATTTGGCATGTGAAATTTACATGGCTGATCCAGCATCGACTCGTAAGTATACCTTAGACGGTCCTTCTTTTCCTGCCACTGTTTCTTCTGCTCTGGCATCTAAGTTTTCTTGCCATCATTTCTCGGTGTCCATTGTTGCCCTCCATTTTTCTATCGTTGATTTCCCCCTGCTCTGGGCTGATCTTGATTCATTGAAGCAACTTGTTGCGAACTATGCCGGTAATCCGGTCTTTCATCTCTTCTTTTACCCCGGTAGTCATTCCTCCGGGATGACCCGTCCCCATCTCTCTGGTAGCACTCCTCATTTGACTCGTTTGACATGAGCTTGGGTTGAGTCGGATCACCCAAAGCGTACGAATCAATAATCCGGATTGTCTCTGCCAACATAGTTCGCATATCTCTTTGCAATCTTTGCCACAACATGCTTGCATATCTGCATCCTTGCGCAAACCAAGCTATGGCCTATGACTCGATCACGCCCTCACATGAGTTTCGCATGGTACACCACCGGGTCAAGAACTCCCGGTCCGTCTCGCTCGGTCTCTGCTTGCACATTGCTAGGGTCTATGGCCTATTCGGCCTCTGATACGTACTTGAGAAATTGCTGATGAACATTTCCTCAAAATCAATCCAGCAGTTAATACTTCCGGGCGGCAAATTGTTTAGCCATACCCTCACTGGCCCCTCCAACATCTGGGTTACGTATCTCACAGCCCATCTCAAGTTGCCTGTAGCAATTTTTCCAGCTGTAGCGTATTTAATCAACCAATCCTCCGGCTTTGTGCTGCCATTGTACGTCTTAGTGCCTCTAGGTAGCTGGAAGTTAGGTACCGGATGTTCCTTCATGATCCGGGGTCCAAAACACGCAGGGCCCAGGGGACCTTGACTTTCAATCTGTTTCGACCTATACAGCCGATCCAGTTTTAATCTGGCATCATCAGGCATCAAATCCCTGCTTCCCAATCTTGACCCTATCACATGATAGTTCGGCCTTGGGTATCCCGCGTTCACCATTTCCGAGTCACCATCGTTATATCGGTCCTGCTCTCGCGGACCACCTCTTTGTTGCATACCTCGGCCGGCACTTTGCTCTTGCCTTGGTATATTCCGCTGTTGCGGTTGTCCTGCTCCTGCCGAGTTTCGCTGTCCGGCATTGCCATTTACAACATTACCTTGACCGGCATTACCTTGGTCGCGGTTGCCTCGGCCAGCTTCACTTCGGCTCACACTTTGTCGAACGTCATTTCTCTGTACTTCTTTTCCTTTCCCTGCCCTTGCCGGGTCATACGGGACTATCTATTTGTTCTTTCTTGCCGAGGTTACTACCTCCTCTCTCCTAGGAACACCATGAGGAGACGATGCAGCTCCAGCGGATTTCTCCGGGTTACCCACCGCCGAATGAACGATCTTGGAGGCCTCGGCTCTCTCCGGGTTAGCCTTGAGCAATTCCTCATTTTGCATGTTCGTGATCTGAACCAACTCATTGACCCTATCTTGCTGTCTTTGACGGGCTTCACCCGTTAGACCCTCTAACTCGGACGCAGCTGCATCCGCTGCTCTGAGGTTTTTCGCGGGGGTACTATATTTTGGCAGCCCCACGGATAAACAGTTCTCTGACTCCTCAATCCTAGTATCACCCTCTTTGTTCATTTCACTCATGAGATTTCTCCCCTTCACTTTTACAACATCTACTTTATTTGCCTTTGCGTACTCACGCAGTGTCATGTTCAACGACAGCTGAGCCGCGGCTATCTTTTTCGCACCCTCTAGAATTTTTTGCCTAGTTTCCTCTAGCTCGGCCTGTGCCTAAGCCGGATCTACCACTTCTGCTACTGGGTTTGCCAAGCTATCCATCGCTTGCTGCAACACATTCGACAGCAACGTAGGCCGTTGCGGGGAAGAGGACGCTTGCCGAAGCATCCAACGTTGTTGCTGACAAATTCCAGCGCTCCAAAACGCTGAATGAGCCTAGAGACGATGCGTTCACCGGTGCCGATGAGGTTTCTCGTCCGGATCTTGACCCCTGCTAGCGCCGCTAACCCCACGGTGGGCGCCAACTGACGTGGTGGTGTCACGACAGATGCCATGGATAGGCTAAAGGTGGGGACTAAATGCACTAGGGGAATCTAGGGAGGGATAGTATGGTGATTCCATACACAGAAGCTTCGTATTTGATTCATTTCCACAGATTACAAGTGCTCCTTGAGCTGTATTGGAGAGAGGAGGAAGAAGGAGCTCTCTTACTCTCACCACTAGCTAGCCCTCAGGAACCAAGTAAAATATAACCAACTAGAGATCAACCCAATAAAACTCCACCCCTGCTACAGAGGCCCTAGCCCTCCTTATATAGGGGTGGCTAGGTCTCCAATTAGGGCATACGTGGAGACATATTCCAGGGAATATGCCTCTTCCCAAAATAGTAAGCAGACTGGGTCACTTTTCCCCCGCGTCATCCATGCAGAGGCTACGTGAGCCTCTACGGCGCCCGCGTCAGCCCACATTGGCATCGTCACCTTTGTCGGCCACGCCTCGGTGGTCCTGCCTCTGTCCGCTTCGCTCACGCTCTGCATACAGTGGTCACCTTTGACCAGCGATATACCTTCCTTCTCCTACAAGCTTGATATGACCCGGATCGTACATAGTTGATCCGGCCACACCTGTTCCTGCATAAAAGTTAGATTCATCTCACCGACTTACGATATAAGTCGGCTGAGACCCAGTTTGGTGGACATCCCCTGGTCCGGGTTACTCCGTGATTCGGCCTGCCTTGAGGTGACTCGGCCATCCTTCGCTTTGACCTTGTCGTGCCTCGGCTAACTCGGCCATTATACCCCGGCGTGACCCTACCCGGGGGTATCCCCCCAACAATGGGTGCACAATATGGGCACATTATCACAAACTATACCGTGATTCTAGCCATAATATTGGTCGTTTGGCCCGAAAGCCACGAAACCTTGAACATGATAGATCATTTCTAAGAAGGTTTTTTCGAGACACTTGCAATATACCAAGTTTGGTATTTTTACTTGCAACTATGTCACATAATAAGACACCACGCGAAGGATTTGTATTGATCGGACCGTTTTTTAATTTTTTATGCCCATTTCAAACTATGGTCACAACGGCGGGCATGAAGGTTCTTAGCTCGAGGCCGAGCCTCACTAAACTTGCATTGGATCTCTGAAGAAACATGATATTGTGAGTCTAAAAATCATTTTTTCATAAAATAATGGGCATCAGATCATGTACCTGTAGTTCAAATCGGACCCACTTCCTACCGATTCAGTAGGAATTTGTCTTTTTCGCCAGGGGTGGACGAAAAGGTTTGAGATACCCCGGTTGGGACATTGTCCATGAAATGTGTTCTAGTATTTTTGAAAAATGGGATGCTACCATTTTAAAACTTTTATTTGATGATTTCTTCACAAAACACCCAGTTTTTTGCACTCAGAAATTTGATTTTTTCATCTACAGCCAATGAAATCACATGAATTAGCGTCCCACGGATCGGAAATCTCAGTCTGATCTGAACCGTTAATCACCCATCGAACGCCTCCACGCTCATCCAAAGAAGCACACCCACGCCTCCACAGTCCATGACTCCATGCTAACTTCCCTCGCACCGCCACAACCCGCCCCCCCTCTTCCAAAAAACCCTGGATCGACACCAGACGCGTCACCGCCACCACCTTCCCTCGTGCCGTCCTCCTTCCCCACCTGAAGCCGACGCCCCTCCGCCACCTCCACATAAGCTAAATCCCTCACCGTTCATCCAATATCGGCCGAACCTGAGATGCGTGCGGTGCTCGCGAGCTCAGACGAACTGACGACCGCGTTCGGGATCTTGGACAAGGAACTGGTGGCGGCGCTTTCTAGTCCAACCATGGTGAGCTTCCCCTCCCCTCCTGCCTCATCTCCATCCGCTCCGCCTCTCCGCGTGGCCCCTTCTGATCCCAAGGTTTCAATCGTAGATCTGATCTATTGCTGCCATGTGGATGATGCAGGAAGGCAACCATTGACGCCGCGATTGGGTCGCTCCTAAACATGGAGAAGTAGTGTTGGCTTGCTCCTGAACATCGACGCTGCATCACGCCATCTGCTGCTCGTCAGCGATGAAGACCACGACGACCGGAAGCTCTTCTTCTCCAACCCCATCTGCTACTTATCTTTCACAAGAACCTGAATACTTCTATGTCCTCTGTCCCACATGCCGCTTCTCTTCACCAACTCCAGAACCAACATCCTCCTCCTCAACACACTCAAACCCGTCTTTGGTGTGCCGCCGTCTCGCTGCTGTAGAACCGCATCCATGTCGTCTTCGACCTTGCGCTCGCCAAGGTTTGGTCCTATGATCCCTAGATCCTATCATGATTTCTTGATTTAGTGCTTTGTACTCGTCCATGTTCTTGATTTGGCACTAATTGTAGTAGTCTGGCACCTGTACTTATCATATCGTGATATGTGTAATTTGAACCTGGCACCTGTAGCTATCAGTACAATAATAACCCTAGAATGAAGTAATCCTAAAATACCTAGGTAGGAGTAGTACTAGATTAGTTACATGGATTAGTTCTTCTGTGATTTGTAGTGCAGTTAATATTTGTGTACAATCAAATGATATGAGAAAATGAATATTACTGTTGAAAAATGAACTTCCTCAATGCTTTCGATGCGCAATCTGTCTACTCGCACTACTCTCTGAAACTTGTCTACTACACTGAGGACTTGAATTGTATGTGTCTTGTCATCTCCTGTGTCTTGGGGAGAAGTAGAAACAAATGATAGTAGTATCTTGGGGACAAGTAAATGTCTTGTTCAGATTACAATTGGCTTACTGAGTAAATGTTGCTAACCTTTTGCTTCTATTGGCGGTGAAAACTGCAGTTGGCTGTGCTGTAAAACTGCTTATTTGGAGTAACTGTAGATGGAATTCATCTGTGGGTTCAGTTAGGCCATGTCGTTGTTTTCAAAATTCATTCTAGTGATTTCTTTGTTCATGTGTGTGTGGCAGGTTACCCAACGATAGTGCGGAGCAAGGCAGTGTGATTGCGAAGAAGGCACGATGAGGGCAACACCACGTCCAGGGCTGAGAAGGGCTTCATCAAAGGATGGTATGCTGCTTTAACATTTTAGGAATTACACTTAGACAGATCCATTGTACTCATGATTCATGTGACTAGTGAAGTATCAGGCTACTGTCATCTCAAAATTTTCAACTACAATAGCTGCCAGATATGACACACAAGGGTACAAACCACCTAGTTTGATGATTATCACTCCTTGTGCTGCTACTAATTCTACCCGGTGTTTGAGTAGCATGTGTTAAAACTAGTGATACTCCATTCAATATTCATTACTTTTACTAGACTGAATTGTCAATATTTAGTGTTGGAGTATTTTCAGATTATAACTGTTTAGTTCTTCCATTCCTGCTCAATACAGATAAATAAACAATAGAAGCAATGTTGGTTGCTGATTGTCTTTTCATATAGTAATCTGTAGCAACAAGTACACGACAACAAACATAGTGATCTGTAGAAACTAATACACACAACATTCATAGGAAGGAATAATTTAACTTTCACTATTAAATTTAGTTTCTGCAATTACTTGCTGGAAATATACTGAATACCTACATTTTGACCTCCTGGTATATTTCCTTCTTCTTCTTCTTCAGGTGGATAACAGTTGAGGTCTGGCAAGCGACACGGGGAATAAGGGCATGATCTCGATTTAGTTTTGTACTTCGCTGTGTTTTGATCGGTGTCGGAATTTTGTTTAATGTATTATATCAGTCAAACTATCTGGTTGTTGGGAATGAAGCATGTAACGACTGTGTAATAGACTAATATACTATTCTTCGCTATTATTTGAGAATTTTCATGTATTTTATGTTTCAGTTAAATAAATGTTATGTCTGTACTGTAGAAATATAACAAGTGGAATCATCTTATAAAATTATTGCCTATAATTTTCGGGATAGAAGAAATATGGAAAAATGACTGAAATTTGGACTGGACCAAATATTATTTGGGCTCTAAAGAGGCCACGGTCCGAATTATATTGATAGAAATGTTTCAGAAAAATAAAAAAGGCTAAGAAATAATTGGATAGTAAGAAGGCCGAGGCCCAAAAATGAAATGCGAAACAAAATGGCCAAAGCCTATAACAATAACTAGCCATGGCAGAGGAAGTAAAAGGGCACAATTATTGGGCTTAGCCCATATAAACAATCGAAATGGACAGGGCTGAATTCACATTACGACGATCTCATTTCGTCACAATTTTGCCACGTCGGATTAGCCACGTAGGATCTGACCTGGCTTGGCTAGATGGTCCGTGACGATATTGGATCGTCATAATGGTTATGACGATCCAATATCGTCATAGACGGTTATGACGAATTCGCAAAAAACATCGTTATAGTTCATTTGCGACGCTCAACTTTTGACGATCTCAAAATCGTCATAGAATCTTCACAAACAGACTATTATGACGATTCTGTGACGAAACTAGAGGGTCATATATAGACAGATTTCTTGTAGTGATTCTTCTATTCATATATAGAGTAATACTTTGAGTGCGGGATGGATTTGCGACCATACCACTACTCTTATCATTCGCTTTTGTACGTTGAATGCTGGATCGATGCAATTTTACTCCTTCCACATAAGTTAGAGGTGGCCTTACCTTTTGAGACCTCTCCCTTCGTCTGTGTTTCACCGGAGTGTTCTCTCGACGAACGTGAGAAACAACCAGTGTTGGTGGTGTCGCCGATTTCAAGATGGAGCAAGAAGTTTGTTAGTGGTGTCACGAGGACCTACACGAGGAGAGAAGATTTAGGTCATCAGTATTCTTCCCCGTACCATAAGGAGGATCTCGAGGGAGAGATCCCTTATTAGTGGTGTCGAATTGTCGCAGCCTAGGAAAACATCTACTAGAAAATTGCTCGTTGTTTTTTATTTTGTGCATCATCATGACTGCATGCTCATGTCATCATGACACATTGTATTTGAGTATCTTCATGTTTGTATGCATATGTTTGCCTAAAATTATTCCCCAAAAGCCTACCTTTGTTTTCTACATATCCCCCGTCTTCAATTCAAGTCCAAACCCCAGCCTCTTCCGGATATTTTGTTTTGTCTAAAATTATTTACAAATGATCTTTAAAATAAAATAGAACAATAATTATAAAACAATGTTTTGACCGGGGAGGTAGTCTTGCCGATTAGGCTAGAGGCCCTATCGAGCCAAACGACCTACTACCCGACCCATCTAAACCTAGACCTAAACCACCCTAGGCCCACCTAACCATCTACCACCCCTCTAGACCCAACCCTAAAAAAAACCTAACCCTAAGCCTAGCTTCCTACCCGAGCCACACCCAACTAACCTAGACACGCACCCGCATGTGCAAGTGACGCACAGGCTGTAGCTGCACGCACATAAGCACATGCCAGCACACACCTGCAGCAGCGGCCCACACCCGACCCGTGCGCGCAACAGCGCACCAAGCAACGTAACGAGCGACACACTTCACCTCGACACGCTCCCCACGTGCGACGCACGTGACACGACCGCCCCATCCTAATCAAAACCGCCTCGCTCGTGTCAATCCCCACCAACCTAATGTATCCTTCCTCGATCATGTCCTGCAAGCCACCATCGCCATGTCCCCATCTACATGGCGCTGCCACACCTTGCCTCCTCCTTCGGATGCGACTAGGCCTCCTTGTGCCTCCACGAGCTCCGTATCTCCGCCATCGACGGCGTCCACCCGAAGCCCCGCTTCCTCGGTGATGTTCGCCAATCCCTGTTACCTCATGCTCCTCTTCTTCCGTGACTCCAGCGCCACCCCTCTCCTTCGTATTCCTGGCCGCGACCGCCGCATGACCATGCCACCTCCTTGCAGCAGCCACTCGCGCTCGGGCCGCCTCCATATACCCGCCAAGCTCCACTCCCGCTAGGTTCCTTGTTGTCCGTCCTCTGCCCGTCGGAGCCGCCGCCATCCCCCTGGCGCCGCCCCTGTTTCCAGGCGCCCCAGCCTCAGCCGCCCTCACACCTGACCTCGCCTTCCTCCCCGTCTCCTCTTTGTGCCCCGCTCGGCCGCAAGCCCCAGCGCCGCCCGCGTCTGCCACCGGCGTCCCCTGACACGGACACCTCTACGTCCTCGTCCAAGCCCCAATGTAGAGCCGACCTTCTGCTCCGACATGGTCGCCGCTTATTCGTTGAGCATTCTCAACCGCAAGAGATGCCTTGCCGACCCGCCTCCATGCTCAAGCCCTGCGAGCTCAATCACCGACCCGCCTCTAGTTTTGTTGTTCCATTTGTTTTTGTTTGTCATTTAGATTGAGATGTTCCATGGTGCTGCCCAATACTGAGATAAAGGATAACTTCGTTAATCGTCTCAATGCAAGATCTTCCGACGACCCCAAAGCATGAACCAAGCTCTCCATCAAAAAACCAAGCCGGAACCAAAAGGTCGTCGATAGGGAGCCAAAGATCCCCAAACACGGGTGACAAAATCTTCAAGATGGAACCAACTCCAAGACCGCCATTATGGAATGCCGAGAACTCTGCCGAACATGGTGACGTCGGTACCTCAAGATCTCCCTCGTACCGAAGACCAAACACTCAGAACAACAAGTTCTCCATCCCAGAATGCCATGACCTCCTTCATGGATTCGATGGCCGAACCCGAAGACCCCCATCCTGGATTTTGAACACCGATCTCGTTGGCCTCAAGAACCCTGGATCCAAAACCTCCAATGTGTGACCCCGATCCGATATTCCTATTTCATAAATGCTATATATAGACTTGTTGCATATTAAATCATTCATACTCGCATACATATGTGGTTGTTTGGGGGTATTTAGAAGATTTACCTAAATTAAATATGAGACCATATGTGGGCTTTTCTAGAATTATATTGGCTCCATTTGAATTTGTGTAGCGAACCGATGCCATGTTTTGCCTTGTTATTTCAACATTTAAATTGCGGGGTATCTAAACAACATGAACCTTCTAATTAATTGTCGGTATCCCAGTTCCGCTTAACATTGCCTAGTTGCATCGCACCTTTGCCATGTCATGCATCATATCATAAACATGTTGGATCTTCTCCCATAGTATTAAATAGTGCATCTAGTGTTTCTTTTAGTGCTTTGCTTCTTCACGAATTAGGCCATTGAGTTGATGCGAGTATCCACGAGTTCTTCGGATAATGTCTCTTCGGCAGTGTTTCCCAGGCGAGCATTCTTCCCCATCTACCTATTTTTAATTTATAGTTTTTATTTCCTCTTGTTGATCTATTGCTATCTCTGTTGCGATGCTTTAGTTTTCGTACCATCTATATCCCTTGCAGCCTCAATATTGCCTTGGACACCTCCTACTACCTGTTGTTTGGTAGACAATTGGCCTTGCGAGTGGTCGGTGCTTGCTCAGGTGTTGGTTCGAGTCATCGAGTTACACCGGTGTTGGGAGGTTAGCAAAAGCTTAATGGTGGAGATGATCATGGTTTTCATTATAACTTGTTAATTAAAATGCTGGAAATAGATATAACAAAGAGGCACTGATACATTGCAAATGTATCTATAATTTTTGATGTTCCATGTTTGGTTTTATCTACTTTCTTGTGTTTTGTCCACACTTTGGACTACTTTTCTTATGATTTCTTGGACTAACCTATTAACAAGAGCCACTGTGCCAGCTGCCTGTTTTCTGCTGTTTTTGGTTCTAGGAAAGTCAGAAAATGAATATTCTCGGAATTGGACGGGACAAAAGCCAAAGTCATTATTTTACCGGGGGACACGTGGAGCTAGAATACGAGACGGAGAGGGGCTGGGGCCTGGCCACACCACTCCTGGCGTGGCCATGCAGCAGCCCGCCCAGGTGGTCTGCCGCCTGTGCACCCTCGGCCTCTCCTTCCGCCTATATATTGCCTCTGATACGGAAACCGTAAGGACCCGATCAAAAATCCACAAAAGAGTCAGTAGCCGCCGTCATCTCAATCCCTAGATCGGGAGGGATCTGAAGCTCTTCCCGGCACCCTGCCAGAGAGGGGAATTCACCTTGGAGGCCTTCTTCATCACCATGCAAGCCTCTGGTGTGATGCGTGAGTAGTTCATCTCTGGACTACGGGTCCATGTAGTAGCTAGATGCCTGGTTCTCCTCCTTTGTGCTATCATGTCTAGATCTTGTGAGCTCCGTTCATGATCAAGATCATCTATTTGTAATTCTGCATGTTGTGTTTGCGGGGATCCGATGGATATTGAGATGCTATTTCAGATTGATTATTGATTGTATCATGTCTTTGTTATTTGTGATCTTGCATGCTTTCCATTATTAGTAGCTATCTTGGCCAAGTAGATGCTAGCAACTCGAAGAGTTAGTATTTATGCTCGATATTGGGTTCATGCCTCTAGTAATATGGTGAAGTGACAGAAATCTCTAAGGTACTAGATGTGATGTTGCTACTAGGGAGAAAACAACAATCCTTTGTTCATAGAACACTCGTATTGTTTACTTTACATGCAATTCATAATGCAATAATCTGTTGCTTGCAACTTAATGCTGGAGGGGGTTCAAATGAGGTAGATTATTAGTCATAGATGCAGTTGGATGACGGTCTAAGTATAATGTTGTAATGCCCAATCGAATCTAAAAGCAGTCAAGATGATTAGTATATGCGTGTATGCTTTCTCTATGTTTGTCAATTGCCCCGCTGTAATTTGTTCACCCAACATGTTATCTATCTTAAGGAGAGCCACCTCTAGTGAACTATGGACCCCGGTCATTTCTTTTACATTCAATCTACAAACTATTTACTGCTCTGTGTTTACTTTCTGCAAACTATTACTTCCTTCCATTCGATACGTTTAATCCTTTGTTTTTAGCAAAACCGGTGAGATTGACAACCTCATCGCAAGTTGGGGACAGAGTTCTGTGGTTGTGTTGTGCAGGTCTCCATGTTCTTCTTTGCACCGGTGATGCGCGCCAAAGTTCAGCTAGCAACACCTTTGGGGTGTTTCCTTGCTCCTACTGGTTCGATCGAACCTTGGTTTCGTACTGATGGAAAACTTGCTGTTGTGCTCGTTATTCCTTCCTCTTGGGGTTCCCCAACGAGCTCGATATATTTTGGGCCAGCAAGACTTTTTCTAGCGCCGTTGTCGGGGAACAAAGAAAAAGAAGATCCCACGTCAATGATGACCCACAAGTATAGGGGGTGTATCGCAGTATTTTCGAGGGAAGTGAAACCCAATTTATTGATTCGACACAAGGGGATCCAAAGAATATTTATAAGCCTTAACAACTGAGTTGTCAATTCAACTATACCTGGAAACAATCTTGCTCACAGCAGTTTATCAGTAGCAACAGTTTTGTAGTAGAAATAGTAAAGTAATAGCAGTAGTAAAAGTAAAGACCGTAGTAAGAATAACAGTAAACAGTAAGATTCGAGTGCGGTAGGCATAGGGATGGATGGATAGGTGTTGCATGGACAAGACAATTCACATAGCAATCAGAACATAGGGCAATTGCAGATAAATAAGATAAAGCATCCAAGTACTAGATAATCCTAGGCATGTGTTCCATATATAGTCATACGTGCTCGCAATGAGAACTTGCACAACATATTTTGTCCTGCCAGCCCGTTTGCAGGGGGGCCTCAAGGGAACTAGTAGCAATGAAGGTGCTCCTTTTAATAGAGCATCGGAGCAAAGCATTAACACTCCGTGAACACATGTGATCCTCACATCAAAGCCATTCCCTTCGGTTATCCCGATTTCTTTCACTTCGGGGCCATTGGTTCCGGACAACAACGTGTGTATACAACTTGCAGGTAAGACCAAAAACAATACTATCATAATGAATCAATAACATGTTTAGATCGAAAATCATGGCACTCAGGCCCTAGTGACAAGCATTAAGCATAACAAGTTGCAACAAAGTCATAAAGCACTAATAGAATATACTAGGCACCATGGCCTAACAATCTGATGCCATTACATGAACGATCTCATCCAATCCCTACCATCCCCATAGCCTACAGCGGGGGATTACTCACTCATATATGGGGGGAACATGGATGGTCGATGGAGAAGTGATGGTGATGATGATGGCCATGACCTCCTCCAATTCCCCGTCCCAGCAGGGTGCCAGAACGGAGTTTCTGGTGCTATTTTGTGGAATCTGGTGGTGGTAGCGGAGCGGAACTCCTTCTGGAAAAACATCGAACCCCCCCCAGAGTTTTTAGGTCAGAAGGATTCATATAGGCGAAGAGGGAGACCGAGGGGGTGTCTGGGGCGACCATACCACCCCCCGGCGTAGCCTGGGCTAGCCCGCGCGGCCAGGTGGTGTGGCCTGGGCCCAGCCCCCTCCGTCTCGTATTCTGGCTCCGGGAGTCTTCTGGTGAAATAGGATTTTTGGCATATTTTCCGGGATTTTTCCTGATAGTTGATTTTCTGCACAAAAAGTAGACACCAAGGCAATTCTGCTGAAAACAGCGTCAGTCCGCGTTAGTTGCATCCAAATCACACAAGTTTAGAGGAGAAACAATAGCAAAAGTGTTCGGGAAAGTAGATACATTTTGGACGTATCAGTCAACTACACGCCATCAAAGACTTTTTCTAGCGCCCTTGCCGGGGAGTCAAGGACATCTTCACAAGGGGAGTCCCTCATAACCAATCTCTTTACTTTGCTATTTTTGTTTTGCTTATTTTAGTTTTTCTTTGTTTGCTTGTTTCTTTATCAAAAACACAAAAAAAATTAGTTTTACTAGTTTGCTTTCTTATTTAAAAAACACAACAAAAATTAAGTCTTTCTATAGTTGTTACCCCTTCCTTAGCACACCATGTTGATCCCTAAATTCACCCTGAAAGACCTTTCAATAGGGAGTGGTTCTATAATTGGAAAAGATAATATTGAAGAATTCTTTAATCATGTTAGTAAACATGAGGATATTGAGGATAGATCCCTTGCAGAACTTGCTCCAAACTATGAGATTGTTGCAGCTTCTTTAGTTCACATGTTGGAAGCTAGGTTTGTTAACCTCAACCCCTTAATGCAAGTAATGTTTCTTAAACTTAAAGAAATTGAAGACCCTGAAAATAGGGATTTTATTCTAGAAACTTTGCTTAAGGAATTCTATGATGTTGCCAAGGAACCTAGAAAAGTCTTTGAACGTTTTAATATGCTAGGCTCATGCGTAGATGTTATTGGTACACGAGAAAAAATGGACAAAATCGAACCTAATGGGGAGGAACCTAAGATACCGATACCTTTTAAACTCGTATCAATGCATGAAGCCATAGAAAAGAATCTTGATTGGATTGTTCCTGAAAACCCTTTTGATGAAAATAGTGAACCCAAGAGCATTGAGAGAGGATCCTCTAGAACTTACTTGGATGATATACCTTGCCTTGTTGAAGATATTTCTGGTATTGATCTTAATGCTTCTTCATTTGAGAACACTTGATTCTTTTTGCTTCTTATGCCTAACTTAAAAGCGTTAAAGGAAAGTACTTATTGGGAGATAACCCAAAGGTTTTAGATGAGTCTTGGAAGTTATTACTCCAGTAATAACCGCTCCTTATCCTTTTTATTTTCTTTTTGTGCCAAGAGTAACCTCTAATGAGAGAGAAGTAATGATTGGGAAAGTTGTTGTCCCGAAATAGATTTATGTGCTTCACCGTAAAAATTCGTGTATAATCTCTGTACGTCCTTTTGAGGCGTGAATTTTTGTGCTTCTGCCCCAGGTTGTGACCTAACTTTCGTTAGTACAACACTTTTTGATTTGAGCAACAGAAGGTCTTCAAAAAATTCATCTTTACCTGCTGGTCTGTTTTGACAGATTTCTGCCATTTTCTGCATTTGCTTCTTGTTGGTTCCTTTTTGAGTTTTTTGGGGAATTGAGCTTTTTGAGGGAAGTACTACAGTAGCTAGTGCTTTAATGGAAGTTTAATTGGTGTTGGAACTGAACCTAAAGACTTATTATCTTAAGTGCACTAATGTTGCTAATAAAGATTGTGTGAAGTTTTGTATGAAGGAAAAATTTCAGGTGTATGGAAGGAATGAGTAATGATATGAAGAATGGACTAAAGCTCAAGCTTGGGGATGCCACGTGTGTCACCCCAAGAAATATCCAAGAAGTACAAGCGTCAAAGCTTGGGGATGTGCAAGGCATCCCACTCTTCATCAATAAAAATCCCAGGTTTCTTCCAAGCGCTCCATTTTTATTGTTTCATGCACAATTGTGTTGTTCTTGGAGCGTCTTCTTTTTCGTTTTCGTTTTGGTTTTTCGTTTGTTTTGTTTGCTTAGTTTGCTGAATAAATTGGTTGGACCCCCTCTTTCATACATTGGTTTTCAAATAGTTTGGTCTAGTTTGGAAAAGAATAGAAAAGCTCATGCTTAAGTGGTAAAGAGAGCTTGTTTTTGACTGTGGCCTATGCTTTGTCATGTCATGCTTGATATTGTTTTGGATTTATGCTTAGTATTCTTTGCTTTAGCATGACTTGTTATAAACAATTGAGATTGCTTAATGTGCTTTGGATGAAGCATGCGTTGTTTTAGCATATTAAAGCATAGTATTGTGGTATTCTCCTTTGATGCTTTATTTGGGTTGACTTGGCACATGCTCACACCATGTTATGACTATCCAAAGTCACCATAGCCTTTATGATCCTTTAGTTTTCAACTTGTAGTATCACCTTATGCTTTGATCAATGATGTTTTGTAGCTCTGCATAATTATGGCCATTATTGCTCTCTTAGTTTGTTGCTCCTAGTCTTTTGCTAGCCTCCGTAATCAAGTATGAGTTCCACAAATGCATCCAACTCCCTAAACCAAGTTATTCCAAAGAGTACACCATACCTACCTATTAGCATATGCTATTCCAAGTATATTCATGTTTTTGTTTACCTTCCAAATTAAACTTGTTATGAGAAAACTAGTGATTAAAGCTCTCACGAACTTGATGGCACACTTTACTTTTCTTGTCCTTAATAAACTTGAACCATTGTGTCGTCTGTGTTGTATATGCTTACATTTATTTGTTGGGGATTAGCAGAACCATGCTGTCATGGGGAACGCTTTCAACATTGCACTGGTACTTTGTACCTAGTTGATATCATGCTCTTTTGTCTATGGATGTCGTCGGTGTGAAATGAAAGGGGAGCTTGTAAGTCCATGGAGTTATGTATATGTGTTAGAGAAAGCACTCGACGCTGGTCTAATCCATGCTGACATGGTGGAAACCTGCAGCGTAACCATAATGAGCTGTCTATGAAGCATTCTTCTTATAAAAGAAAGAGTCCTATATTGAGAAAAAAAGAGAAAAAGAAAAAAAGAGATTATGAAAAGAGGAAAGAGAGAAAAAAGCACCATATTCCCATGGTAAATAACAAGATTGCTGAGATGCTCATTGTCTGCTTGCCTTGTCATTTTGATATGGGGATTCTTCCGTATCTTCGGGCAAGGGGTACCCCGTTGGAGGTTCTCTATGATACACATGTACTTACGATGACAAGAACTTACCGGTGACTAAACATGAGTAGCATGAGGAGCGACCCTCGTATTGAAGGGACATGAGATTTCTAACTTATACTTTGTCAAGCATATACACCATAGTTTGTTCACTTTAACCTTAATCACTTCAAGATGCTTTTGATAGGGGCAATGAGAGCTGAAAGCTATTAAGTACCATAATTTTTGGAAGCTCTTTATGAGACTTGAATCCCTACTTCCTTCTACGAAGGCCTTTCTTCCACCATTATATTGAGTCTCCACCTTCTATCTTTATGGACCTACTTTGAGAGCATAATGGCCATTCTTAGTTCTATGTGCATTGTCCTAAGACTTGTTGATTGATGCATACCTTGATATTGGTTGTTTTAAACTATTTGTATCTAGTCACTCTTATGAACTTTGAAGGTGTCCTATGCATTTATATTTGCTATTCTATGAGGGACAAGCTGAGTACCATTATGCTATGTTTTCTTTATGTGAAACAAACAAACGTCTTGCAAAGCATTGTTATTCATGAATCTTTAGTTTGTGCCTTTTTATGTTGCAACATAGTTTCTTTGCCTTATTGCTAGAACTTTGTCTTTGATGTTATGATTTAAGTACTATGATCCCAGCTTTGAATGTTTTACAAATACTTTGATCAAGATTATGATGGTGCATGTCACCTGAAAAATTATTCTTTCTCTTTATCACGTACCTACTCGAGGACGAGCAGGAGTTAAGATGGGGATGTTGATACATTGGAAATGTATCTATAATCTTTTATGTTCCATGCTTGGTTTTATCTACTTTGTTGTGTTTTTTCCACACTTTGAAGTACTTTTCTTATGATTTCTTGGACTAACCTATTAACAAGAGCCATAGTGCCAGCTGCCTGTTTTCTGCTGTTTTTGGTTCCAGGAAAGTCAGAAAATGAATATTCCCGGAATTGGACGGGACAAAAGCCAAAGTCATTATTTTACCGGGGGACACTTGGAGCCAGAATACGAGACGGAGAGGGGCTGGGGCCTGGCCACACGACCTGGCCGTGCGGCCAGGCCTGGCACACACCAGGGGGTGGTCTGGCCGCCCCAGGCACCCCCTCGGCCTATCCTTCCGCCTATATATTGCCTCTGATACGGAAACCCTAAGGACCCGATGAAAAATCCACGAAAGAGTCTATAGCCACCGTCATCTCCATCCCAAGATCGAGAGGGATCTGAAGCTCTTCCCGGTACCCTGCCGGAGAGGGGAATTCACCCTGGAGGCCTTCTTCATCATCATGCAAGCCTCTGGTGTGATGCGTGAGTATTTCATCTCTGGACTACTGGTCCATGTAGTAGCTAGATGGCTGGTTCTCCTCCTTTGTGCTATCATGTCTAGATCTTGTGAGCTCCGTTCATGATCAAGATCATCTATTTGTAATTCTTCATGTTGTGTTTGCAGGGATCCGATGGATATTGAGATGCTATTTCAGATTGATTATTGATTCTATCATGTCTTTGTTATTCGTGAGCTTGCATGCTTTCTGTTGTTAGTAGCTATCTTGGCCAATTACATGCTAGCAACTCCAAGAGTTAGTATTTATGCTTGATAGTGGGTTCATTCCTCTGGTAATTTGGGGAAGGGAAGTGATATAAATCTCTAAGGTACTAGATGTGCTATTGCTACTAGGGAGAAAACAACAATCCTTTGTTCATAGAACAATCATATTTTTTACTTTACACGCAATTCGTAATGCAATAATCTGTTGCTTGCAACTTAATACTGGAGGGGGTTCGGATGATAACCTGAAGGTGGATTATTAGTCATAGATGAAGTTGGATGATGTTCTATGTATAATGTTTTAATGCCCAATCGAATCTCAAAGCAGTCAAGATGACTAGTATATGCTTGTATGCTTTCTCGATGTTTGTCAATTGCCCCGCTGTAATTTGTTCACCCAGCATGTTATCTATCTTAAGGAGAGCCACCTCTAGTGAACTATGGACCCCGGTCCTTTCTTTTACATTCAATCTACAAATTGTTTACTACTTTGTGTTTACTTTCTACAAACTATTACTTCCTTCCATTCGATGCGTTTAATCCTTTGTTTTCAGCAAAACCGGTGAGATTGACAACCTCATCGCAAGTTGGGGATAGAGTTCTGTGGTTGTGTTGTGCAAGTCTCCTCGTTGCTGCTAGCACCGGTAGTGCGCCCTGCCAAAGTTCAGATAGCAACACCTTTGGGGTGTTTCCTTGCTCCTACTAGTTCGATTAAACCTAGGTTTCGTACTGAGGAAAAACTTGATGATGTGCTCATCATACCTTCCTCTTGGTGTTCCCCAACGAGCTCGATATATTTTGGGCCAGCAAGACTTTTTCTGGCGCCGTTGCCAGGGAACAAAGAAAAAGAAGCTCCCACATCAACTACGCACCATCAGGCACCGGTGGGTAATAGTCAATATTTGGTTTTTAACCACCCACTTGTGTCCACCTAGGACCCGAGTTCTTGACACCTTTTCCGAGATCAAGCGCGCTAACCACAGGTGGATGTACGGGCACCCCATCGATTTACTACCGGATTTCAAAGTACTATACTAGGGGCCGCAAATTAGTTTGGGGCTTTATTACTATCCAGTACTTATGCCATGCTTTACTACTTTATTTATGATTGCTCGTGGAGCGCCTGTACTATTTAGGATTGCGGAGTGTTTTTGCGGAATCGACAAGCCTAGTCACACTTTCTGGTTCCTAGTCGTTTACAACCATTGGCGCAAACCCTGGTTCGTCTCGGAGCCAACCGACTTTGTTGCGGGTAGCTCAGTGGGGTGGCCCCCATGTACTTGCTTTGGGTCAGTGAGCCAACCGTTGGGTGTATGTTCAGGATCTTGCTCATATCGGATCTAACAACAAGGGTTGAAGTGCGTGTGGATACTTTGGTGCACCCCTGCAGGGTTAAATCTTTTCGAAAAGCCGTGTCCACGGTTATGGATGACATGGAGCATAGTTTCTCGATCATAAATAACGATAACTATAGAATTACTATTATAATTTGACATGGATCTGATATGACTAGTAAGTTGGACAACCACCATGGAATGAATGAATAAAACTGCCAATTGTGTGAGTTTCCTCAGCATGACTTTGTCATTTGGTTTCGAGGGGAAATACCAGGATGGGAATGTTTGGTGTTAGTATCAGGTTGGTTCCAAATAGGTCTTTCTTATCCCTATCTGATAACTGACGGTTGTATCGAGTCTCTATAGGTTGTTTAGTGCATGCTTCACTTCCACTTCAGTCCACCGTAGCTATGTAGGTGAGAGCTACCGAATTGTAGACTCGCCGTGTACTGGCCTCAGTACTAACGGCTCCCTCTTTTCCTTTACCCTTTGTCGGCACCCCTTTTTGTTTAACATGTATAAGTTTAACGTCGTTAGCAGTGTTACCCTTTCGGCTTGGCCTGGGCAGTTATGGACGCCATTAGTTATTCTTCAGGGCTCTTAGCCCCATTTGCTTCTTATCCGTACTTGGATATGTATCATTTTGAAGGTGATTTGGAGCTTTCTACTGTATATATATGTATTCTTGACTCGTTGAGCCGTTGTTGTTGTATATATATGTTATGTGGGTTCCATCGTGAACTATTGTGTAATGATATTACTTTGTTATCCACCCGCACGCAAGTGCCTGGTGGGCATCCTTGAATTGTTTCTATGTGGGTTTGGCGGGAATCGTTGAAACCTGCATAGGGCTGATTCGAGGGTGTTACACTAACCAATAGCTCATCAATGTCGTACTCTCTGGGAAGGGGCAGTTTCTCCTTTCTTCGTATGGAATTTTAGGATGGCAGTGGCGGAACGAGCCTTTCATTGGGGGAAATCACCTAAGAGAACAAGCAAATAGAGCAAGTCAGAGGAAACAAATCAAGTCAAAGGAGAGACTTTGGCAATAAAAGAAAAATTGGCAAAAGTAAGCTTAAGAGCTACGATGCCACTGATCCGAGTTGGCTCAGCCAGCCAAGCAGTCTGCTTCTTCTGGATATCCTCAAGCGTAGTGCTCACCGACTCAAATTTGATCTTAGCCTCTTGGAGAAGCTCCTTGGCTTTGTCGAGTTAGCCGGCGAGTCGGCTCTTCTCCTCGGAGAAATCCTGATCTAGCCTGTCCAGCTCAGAGCTTCTGGAGTTGTTTGAGGTTTTCATTTTCGGCAAGGAGCTGAGAGATCTCCTCGTGTTTCTCCTTTAGCTGGTCCTGATGCTTCCCTACTTGATCGAGAAAGTGAAGTGTCAATTTAGGCATGGATATGCTATCTTGAAGAGACACTACAATGATTTTTGACCCGGCCGAGCCAGAATAATTACTCGCTGAGCCAGAAGGGAAATCTGCAAGGGATACGGAGTGAGAGGAAAAATACCTTCTAGCTCGGCAACACGCTTCTGCAGCTCCTTATTTTGGGCATCCACCTTGGCTGGAGAAATCCAAGTCATAAGTTAGCTCGACAAGTCAAGAACAAAAGGAACCAAACTGAAGGCAATACGGCAAAGAATTACTTTTCTTCTTCAGCTACGGTAGTAAAGCCTTATGCTTCCTGGAGAGCTCCATGTGCGCATCAAGGAGCCGCTGGAACTCGGCAGTATACTAGTTGGTGGTGATCTGAAAAGAACAACTGTTAGTCACCGAGGAATAAGGATATTTGAAGCTACTAAAGATCCGAGTCAAGTAAAACTTAACCCAACTCTAGGTGGCTAGATATTTGAAGCTACTTAAGATCCGAGTCAAGTAAAACATAACCTAGCTCTAGGTGGCTAGATATTTGAAGCTACTAAAGATCCGAGTCAAGTAAAATTTAACCCGGCTCTAAGTGGCTGGATATTCAAAGCTACTGAAGATTCGAGTCAAGTAAAACTTAACCCAGCTCTAGTTGGCTGGATATTCGAAACTACTGAAGATCTGAGTCAAGTAAAACTTATCCTGGCTCTAGGTGGCGCGATATTCGAAGCTACTGAAGATCTGAGTCAAGTAAAACTTAACCCGACTCTAGGTGGCTAGATATTCAAAGCTACTTAAGATGCGAGTCAAGTAAAACTTAACCCGGCTCTAGGTGGCTGGATATTCGAAGCTACTAAAGATCCGAGTCAAGTAAAACTTAACCCGGCTCTAGGTTGCTGGATATTCGAAGCTACTGGAGATCTGAGTCAGGTAAAACTTAACCCGGCTCTAGGTGGCTGGATATTAAAGTTCTGCTCAAGATTCCATCCGAGTAAACTCGACCTGAGTCTAGGTGGCTGGATAATCGAAGCTAACAGGACCCTTTTCCTAACTCTTATTAGCTCGGTTTAAATACTTCGGGTTTGAAGAAAATATAAAGGAAAAATGTGCAAGTTTAATGCTAAGAGCATCTGGCTGAGTAATATCTCACTCCCTCGGAGGCTTGGGGACTAGAGGTTATGTGCACATATACTTACGCAAATATAAAAAAATAATCGAGATGTTTACCTCCATCATTCGGGAAGTAATGGCTTTGCTGGCAGTATACATCTTTGCGCCAATCTTTGCAGGACCGAATTTCTGAGGATTCATACAGCTTACCTCAACATACTCAGTGTTATTCTAGTTCTCGGCGTATTCAGCAAGTGAGCCGAGGCTTCCACCATCGAGAGTTTGAGTCAGGACTAAGCATTTCCAGAGAGCTGCTTGCCGGGCTGCCTTTGCAGCGGTCGGGCTAGTATGCAACATGATCTGCTTATCCAAAGTGGAACCAGAAGTAGCACTATCCTGTTGCATCATAGGAGCAATGGTGGGATACCGAGATCAAGCTACTGATCCCTTTGGCACTGCCTTGGTCACCTTGGTGGCCCCCTTAGCGGCCGGTTTGGCCCGTTGCTGGGAGGCTGTTGACTGAGAGTCGGCTGCTGAGACTGGCGCATGCCAAGATTGTGAAGCCGATGGAGATTTGGCCCACGGGCTCTGCCGAGGCTGATCATCTCACCTAGTCTTGGGGGACTCGGATGATGGTGGCGCATGCTGTTCCTAACTAGAAGCTGAGGCGGGGGCTGGATGCGACTAAGGCTGAGGCTGAGGTTGAACTGGTGCCGAAGTTATCGGCACCTCAGCAGAAACTGTTTCGACACTGGTATTACCAGCGCCACAATCTTCTTCTTCTCTTCTAGGGGTAGAGAAGCCACCCTGTTGGTCCGACATAGCCACATCTTCTGTAGCGCCCCTCCACCTATGTCGATGTTATTCTCCTCCCACCGAGATAGACTATTATTTGGCGCAGTAGGGGAGTTCTCCCGAATAGGGTTGAGAACAGGAGTGTCATCACGAGGAGGAGAAGGTGGTGCCTCATGGATGGGAGAGGCGATGCTGAAGCTGCCTTCAGATATATCCACAGTGGCCCGACCAAATCAAATAAAGAAAAGATCGAGTCAAATAAGAAGGGCAAAACAAGAAATATAGGAAATGGCATATATGAAACACAAGTGTAACCAAGAGAAAGGAATTTACCCAAACGTAGCTGGAGGTGGTTTGGGCTTAGGAGCCTTCCATGACGCGGGCTTCTTATTGGGTCTCTTGAACCATTTTCTGTCCCTAGATAGCTCGTCTGGCGGGGCCGAGGTTGCGACGCGTTTTCTCGCAACTCATTGACCTCCCATAGATACCGGAGGCGTGTTATGCACTTGACCAGCCAGGTTAGCTGGAGTGGGATCAGTTGCATAGGTGCATGAGATGGGCATTAGGTTAAATACCTCGAGAATCTAACAGTCATCGTCATCGTCCGTCCAATCCTTTAAGATATTAGTTTTACCGGAGCTGGGATCCGGAATAGGCATGAACTCCTCATAGTCCGGATCCTCTAGATCTGAGGTCTCCTGATCCTTGCCCCAATTAAGGGCAGGGGTCTGGGTGTCCTCGACCGTCTGCTGAAGAAATTTCTATACAAGAGAGCATAGGAAGGTTAAATAAGTAGTATAGGCCGACATAAATCATAACTTGTTAAGAGTCACTTGAAGGACGTACCTTGGAAACTGGCATATCTCAACTGAAGGGCTATATCCCCCATTCCATTCCCCGGCCATGTCCGTCTTGAAGATGGACTTGACTCGGCGGTGGATCTGAGCATTGGATAGCTCGAACTAGGAAACTCGGTTAGGATCGAGGGGACCTCTCATGTAGCAGATCTTGTGGCTGCGTTGCTGCAGTGGGCAAACTTGGCTACGGATGAAGCTGAACATCAGGTCCTTGCTAGTTAACCTGACATCCTTCGGATCAAGGATGTGCTACGCCCCGAGATTTATGAGGGTATTGCTCTTCTTGGGGTCAAGGTCCCAATTTTGCCTAGTGGGGACACCGACCGAAAAGGCAGGAAGCCGAATCATGTCGTTCAGGGTATTATTCTTCATGTAGAAGAACGTCCTCGCCCACCCTTTGAAGGATCCGAGGCCGGTAATCTAGGGAAAAATAGAACTTTTCTGAGGTGTAATGGATGCCACCCCGCACTGAGTCAGACACTTCTTACCAGGATGAAGCTCTTTGTCGGAAACGACATTGGCTCAGATCTGGAAGAATTTTGCCTAGCTGTGGACATTGGGCCAAAGGCCGAGGTATCCTTCGGTACCAGAGGCAAAGGTGGAGAGAGGGGCGCAAGGGCGTTTGTAGGGATATGATGAGGTTTCAGACCAAAAGTTTCGATAAAATCCTTGAAGAAATCACTAATTGGAAGGCCGGAGCCGCGAGCAAAGTGGGAAATGAAAATGACGAACTCACCATCCTCAACGAAGGGAGCTTGTTCGTCGCCGGGGAGGCGGTAGCTGACCCTAGGGGGAATCCGGCGCATACGCACGAGCCTATAAATTTCCCTCAGCGTGATGTTGGAGCTGGCCCAGGTGTCACGCTCAAGGACGACGCAACCCTCCTCATGTTCATCCATGACAACCACATCCCGCATGAAATGGATCGTATGGGCACCTAGAGGAGGGGTGAATAGGTGCTACACCAAATTTTAATACTTTTTCAATTTTAGGCTTAGCACAAAGGGTAAATTCTATAGATAAACTATTAGGTGGAATTTCCCTATATGCAAACCTATCTACTAGCGAGTAAAGAGCGAGTGGAAGAGGAACGGGTACACCATAGTGAAGCACGCGAAGACACAGGATTTGTTTGACCGCAGTTCCTAACTTGTTAAGGGAAGTACGTCTGCGTTGGAGGGGTGAGCGGTACTAAGACCACCACGCCATAATAGGCCTGACCCTGTTCTCCGATGGATCCCGCCACCAAAGGCCTGATCCACCTTCCCACTATAGGTACCCTTCGAGATGGGCACCGGCGCCTTTACACAACTAGCGGGGCAACAACTCCACAAACAACTTGGAGGCTCCCGAAATGACAACAAGCTGCCACAAGAACAAGGTTATCAAATACAATGAACAAGATCTAGGTATTGACAAGAATACTAGATCAGGGATTTCTCCAAGTGAATGGAGAGGAGTTGAAGCGCTTGATTCGATGATGATGACGAACTTCTCCTCCTTCAATTCCCCCAAGAATGAGATCTCTTACACAATGTCTCGACAATTTCGAATGAATCAAGAGTTCTAAATGTTGGGGAAGAAGGGGTATTTATACCCCCTTCAGAAACCAGCCGTTGGACACTTTGGGGGCCGGATTATCCGGCCCAAGTGAGGGGCCGGATTATCCGGTCCTATGTTAAGGCCGGATTATCCGGCCTGGGGAGGAAAAATTGCCCCAGTTCGGATTTTCTGGGAGAAAATCCTACCGGATACTGAGCGACGCGCCTTGGCTCCTTTTGCTCAAAAACTGGGGGCCGGATTATCTGGCTCATGCGACTGCCAGATTATCTGGCATGGGGAGGAAAAACCGCCGCGGTTCAGATTTTCCGGGAGAAAATCCGACCGGGTACTCAGCGACACGCTTTGGCTCCCTTTGAGCAATGAGGTAGGCCGGATTATCCGGCCCTTGGTGGGGCGGATTATCCGCCCCCCCTCAAAGCTTCCTGCACACTTAGCGCACATGAATAGTCTCCACAGTATTGTTATCTAAGACGCAAAACATAGGAAAACATGAAATGTTCTTTCAATCTCCCCCTTTTTGGTGTTAGATGACAATACCAGGATTTGCAGGAAAAAGTCACAAGACAAGCAACAATAACCATGGAAGAGACTCCGCCTCAATGTGTGCATAATAGAATTTTGCATTGGAATACAAATGCACACAAATAGGTGAATCTATTCCATAGACATATGAGCAACATAAACATACCACCGAGGTAGAGGGAAGGCATCCTTGACATAAGCCACAATTATTACCGGATAACCAATATAAGTGCCTTCCGTGATAAAAACCTCCAACAATAGGATATGAATAGATAGATCCATAAGTATAATCCATGAGATGAAATCCATAGGTATCGAGACAACCACATAGAGTCTCAAACAACCATAAACCACAAATTTAAAGTTCAACGCTAAATGGGCATAAGCAAGAAAACGACGACGAATAGAAAAATGCAAGTGCTTATGCCTGACCCATGCAAATCCACGAATATCCTAATAGAACTACTTCTCCCCCTTTGGCATCGAGACACCAAAAAGGGAGAAGAGCGATGCTAGCGCCCCACGGGATCACTCGTAGTCCTTGTCCTCGCCCTCGTCCTCGTCTTCATTCTCATCCTCATCCTCGTCTTCAAGCTCCTCGGTGTCACCTTCCTCATCCTCATCATCATCAGCAGGCACAGAGGGGAACAAGTGACACTCCATCTCACCATAGTTCAACCCAGAGGAAGAGTTCCACTGAGCATACGGAGTGGGAGGTGTAGGAGCAGGAGGGTCACCCGAAGAAGCGGACACATGGTGGAGAATGAACTGCTGGGAGTGAGCCAACTCATGGCGCTGCTTGTAAGCCTCGTACTGACCCTTGCGCGTGTCCACTCCCATGCAAAGAATGTTACGCTGGAACCAGTTCAGCTGCTTGATCTCACGGGCAACAGGAGGCACTGGGGGCCTGCGAGCATCCCTCATGAGGCCCTCAGGAGCAGAGGAGGGGTGAGAGGTCTTCCTAACCTTGGTGTAGATCTTTTTGGCCTTATGCACCGAGTCAATGTGGAACTCCTGAGCAGGAAGCAGGTGCCTGATGAGCATCATAATGTAGGGTGCATAGGGAATGGACAGACGGTTGAACATGGCATCAGTCAACTCATGGTAAATGAAGTCCATGACATCTGGCCTGTACTGCACCGACTCGTCCTCGCAAGAGGCAACCTCATGAGAAAATTGAAGTAGCTGAACAAGGTGACCACGGATGCTGTCATTGTTGCCCCTACTTGGAGGAATGGAGTCACGGAAGAGACCCACTAAGGCAGCATAAATGGGAGCAAGGACAGCCAGAGTGCCCACAATGCCATTGTCCACAGTGCAAGGAGAGAGAGCTGCATCTTTGTTGGGCTTCAGCTGGGTGATGATCCGGTGGCCACTGGCTCTATCCCTGCTACAGAAAGAGTATCCAAGAACCTCAGGAAACACGTGAAAATCAGCAGTCATAGGCCTGTCATGAGTCATCCACTTCATAGTGCGACTCTCATCCCCACAAATAACCAAAGTGGAGAAGAATTGCTTCACCACCTCAGAGTCAAAGGAGCACTGGAGAGACATGAGATAGTGCAGCCCCATCCTCTCAGCCACAAACATCGCATCCACAAGATGAGCCTTCTCCAAAGCATCAACAAGTACCAGTGGGTGCATAGGCCTAATGTTCATCCTGTCATACACATCTTCATAGATACCTTTCTGTTCTGCACACCAAAAACGAGTATCCCCCAGCTCATCATCCCGAGGCAGCTTAGCAATCAAGTCACGGTGACGGATGGAGGAATAGGTGAATGCATCCAAAGTCCTGTAGTTGATCTTGGGCTTCTTATCCTTCCTCTTGGACACCCCCTTCCTAGTTCTCTTTGCTTGTTCAGCCATGCGCTTCTCTTCGTTCTTTCTTCTCCTCAACTCAACTTCGTCCACTAAGTTACCCTGTCCGTCATCCCGAAAGTATTTGGCGCGAGGGCGGCGCTTGTAGGTCTTGGGAACACTGGAACCACCTTTGAGGAGAATAAGGGTGATAGCAAGGGGATAAGCATACACACAAGTCCAGGAGAGAGCATGGAAAAAGTAGTCAAAACCTTCATAGGACAAATCTACCCAATGCATAATCCATAGTGAAACTGAACCAGAATTGAATCTGTCAGGCCGGATTATCCGGCCTGGCCAGGGGCAGATAATCCGGCCCTGGCAGAAATTTTCGATTCCACCTAGATTGAATGCAAAAAAGTAGATCAAGCCTAGAAACTGCAAGACTACGATTTCTATGCGAAAATACATCCTTCTAGACAACGTTCCACCCAACAAGTAACACATCTAGCCAAAGATGGGGAGGGATGGAGTTACCCTCACTCATTGGAGGAAGAACGCGGAGGAGAAGGTACCCGGAGGCGCGGAGAAGAAGATCCGGGGAGGCCCGGAAAATCCGGTGGCCGGAGAGGCTCCGTGGAGGGTGGGGGACGGCAGGCGGCGGCTGAGGAGGAGGAGAGGATTGGGGGAGAAGTGCTGCTCGTTATGAGCCCTTCCCCCCCGAGCCCTTCCCTTTAAGACAAAATCCGCTAGGGCCGGATTATCCAGCCTACACTTGGGCCGGATTATCCGGCCTCAAATCTGGAATTCTGTTGGACTCAGAACTAGGTTCGCGCGTCCCCAAACAACACCCCCACAAGGTGTACAAGGGACTTGTGTGCTAGAATAGATGGCTTAGGGGTAAGGAAAGGATTAGGATTAAGAGAGCCATACTGAGGTGGTACTAGACACTCAAAATTGCAAGATCCAAATCAAATAAAAGCCAAGATTGAGTGTGATTCCCATAAGAACGTGAGATAGCAAAGAACAGCCAAAAAGATCCAATTCTCCTCAAGGGAGAGGGCGGTGGCCGAAGCCACCTTGTTGGAGTGTGTGGTGTGACACCGCGAAGATATATCTTGGGTTCACGACCAATACTCATCAATAAGCTCACATATCACAAAATGATATTAAAAGAAATGATTTATCTTGCTTTTGGCATTATGGGGGGGAGGGTTAGCCCAATGAGTTAGGACCACACTCCCCCTATATCCATGCCCACACCTAGACCAAAGAAGGATTGAGATGTACGAGTGAGTGCATGGGTAATCAAGACAAGCTCCTGGAATCAATGATATTTAGCTCATTCCTCAAGTAGTAGAATCTTGCTTCATCAAGTGTCTTTGTAAAAATATCCGCAAGTTGGTTCTTCGTGCTCACAAAGGATAGATCAATATCGCCGCGAGCAACATGGTCTTGAATAAAATGATTTCGAATCTCAATATGCTTCATCCTTGTGTGCTGAACAGGATTGTACGCAATTTTGATTGCACTTTCATTATCACATAAAAGAGGCACTTTGTCACAATTGACACCGTATTCCTTTAAAGTTTGCCTCATCCACAATAATTGGGTGCAAGCGCTGGCAGGAGCAACATATTCCGCTTTGGCGGTGGAGAGAGATATACAATTCTGCTTTTTAGATAGCCAACATACAAGAGATCTTCCCAAGAATTGACAAGCTCCGGAAGTGGATTTCCGATCAGCCTTATCACCAGCCCAATCTGAGTCAGTATAACCACATAAAGAGAAATTGGAGCCCTTGGGATACCAGAGACCAAAGTTAGGGGAATCAACCAAATATCGAAAGATCCTCTTGACCGCCACTAAGTGGCTTCCTTTAGGAGCTGCTTCATACCTTGCACACACTCCCACACTCAACACGATATCGGGTCTAGATGCGCAGAGGTAAAGAAGAGAGCCGATCATGGACCGGTATACCTTTTGGTCCACATCTTTACCATGTGGGTTAAGTTCAAGATGGCATTTTGTTTGCATCGGAGTGGCGACCCCATTTACATCTGTCATCTTGAATCTCTTGAGCATGTCCTGGATGTACTTTGCTTGATTAATAAAAGTTCCTTCTCTAAGTTGCTTGATCTCGAATCCAAGAAAGAACCGTAATTCCCCCATCATAGACATCTCAAACCTGTCAGTCATAAGCTTTGAAAAATCATCATTAAAGGCTTTATTAGTAGAACCAAAGATGATATCGTCTACATATAGTTGGCATACAAAGAGCTCCCCCTTAACCTTCTTAGTAAAAAGAGTGGGATCGATTTGCCCAACTTCGAAGCCACGATCTAACAAAAGCTCTTTAAGGTGCTCATACCATGCACGTGGGGCTTGTTTAAGGCTATAAAGTGCCTTATCGAGTTTGTAGACATGGTTCGGAAAGTTAGGATCCTCAAAGCCCGGGGGTTGCTTTCCATATACCAACTCATGTAGAGGACCATTAAGGAAGGCACTCTTGACGTCCATTTGCTGCAACTTAAAATTGTTATGGGCAGCATAAGCAAGAAGGATACGGATGGACTCAAGGCGAGCCACTGGAGCATAGGTCTTGCCGAAGTCAATGCCCTCAACTTGAGAGTAACCTTGTGCCACAAGTCTTTCCTTGTTCCTCACAACAATGCCATTCTCATCCTGCTTGTTCTTAAATATCCACTTGGTGCCGATAACATTGCGGCAATCTTTGGGTTTCTCCACGAGTTTCTAGACTTTGTTGCGCCCGAAATTCTTCAGTTCTTCATGCATAGCAACAACCCAGTCTGGATCTTCAATAGCTTCAAAGACCTTCTTAGGTTCCACCATAGAGATATGAGCTTGATGCTCTCCAAAACTGGCCAATTCTCTTCTTGTAGAAACCCTTCTTTGAAGATCACCAACAACCTTGTCGAGGGTGTGACCCCTCAACTCAAGGTTTCAATCAGCTCGAGCCTTGCGACGAAGTTCAATAAGTTTGTTGTCTCTTGGAGGAGTAGATTCATCACTTGAATCTTCATTGGAAGCATTTACTTGACCTTGATCAGGAACTGGAATATTAGCAGCAGGTGGTGGTGAAGCGTGCCCTTGAGGTGAGTCAGTAGCCGTAATAGGAGGCTGCTGAACCGGTGAGTCAGAGCCGGATAATCCGGCCGATGGAGAGGCCAGATAATCCAGCCTGGGAGTACTTGTATCAGCTTCATCAGGATGCCTGGGGCTTGCTTGAACTGGCGAGGGGCCGGATAATCCGGGGCTTGCTAGAAAATCCCGCCTGGAGCTTGCATTGATATCTTCACCACTAGGAGCAAAGTGGTCAGATAGAGCGGAGTGGCCGGATAATCCGGTGTCCACCGGATAATCTGGCCTGGAGTTTTCTGGAACGCCTTGACCTTTAGCAGTTGATGGAGATGGTGCAGAATTTGCTCCCGTGGTGGGAACATGTTGTGCATGTGTAGATGAGGGCTCTTTATGGGAAGAGAATTTTCCTTCCCGATCCGCCACAAGGGGTTCCTTGATCTTGCTTCAGCCCAGAAGTTATATGGAGATTTAAATTCGGCTAACATTGATCTTGCCATATCCATTTGAGTTCGATTCTTCCTCTTGGCTACACCATTTTGTTGAGGGGTGTACGCAGCAAAATATTGATGTCTTATCCCCTCTTCACTTAGGAACTCATTTAAGGTGTAGTTCTTGAAATCAGAGCCGTTATCACTTCTTATAGCCAGAATGGGGACATTGTTTTGACGTTGAACCTCGTTGGTGAAGTTGATGACTGTTTGTTGAGTTTCACTCTTCATCTTGAAGAAATAAACCCAAGTGTATCTTGAGTAATCATCAACAATCACTAGACAATACTTCTTCCCACCGAGGCTTGCATGAGATGGAGGTCCGAAGAGGTCCACATGAAGGAGATCCAAAATCCTTTTTGATGAGATAATAGTTTTCCTTCGATGAGGTCAGTCATGCATTTTCCCTTCAACACACGCCCTGCAAACATGATCTTTGGCAAAGGAGACATTTTCTTTTAGCCCAAGGATGTGGCCACCCTTGTGGAGACTTTGCAAAGTTCTCATATTGACGTGGGCTAGTCGGCGATGCCATAGCCAACCCGCGTTAGCCTTTCCAAAAAGACACATCGGGCCTGTAGTGGTTTTCCCCGAAAAGTCCACCACGTACAGGTCATTTTCGACATATCCCTCGAAAGCGACTTTTAGAGACTTGCTCCACAAGAGTACCACGAAATCAGCATCAATATAAACTGCAAAGCCCATCTTACCAAGGGCGCGAACAGAAAGTAAGTTGTACCCGAGGGTCTCAACAAGCATGACGTCCATGAGAGAGATATCGTGAGCCACCACAACTTTGCCGAGACCCAATACCTTAGATTTTGACTTGTGACCATAGGAGACGGTTATGTGATCATGGTTTAGCCGCATCTCCGTGATGATCTCCTTGCTTTCGGTCATATGACTCGTGCAACCGCTATCGAGTACCCATTTAGAACCACCAGAAGCATAGCCCTCGGATCCTCTTGCCATTAGGCAAGTGGCGTTGTTGTTGATGACATTCTCGTTTGGCGAGTCGAAGAGAGATGAAGGAGTCGATGTTGTGGCTATAGCAGCCACCTCCCGAGAACTATCATCATCCTCTTCATCTTCACTTGCAGAGGAGTATTCTTCTTGTGCAACTAAGACGATCTTGGGTTTCTTCTTGAAGGGGCCATTCTTCTTCATAAATGGCTTCTTCTTAGGTGCTTTAGATTTCTCTTTAAGAATGATCCTGCCACCATTGTCTTCTCTATTTTGATACGGACACTCGGCTACAAAGTGCATTCTATCTCCACAGTTGTAGCAAGTTCTCAGTCTTGGGCCACTCTCTCTTCTTCCATTTGACCCGTTCTTGCGCTCGAGTTCTGACTTGGCCTTGGCAGGATCCTTCCAAAAGTTCCATGCATAAAATGCCATGTACTCACCATGAGCACGTTTGACTTCATCGGGGCAGTCCATGGAGGCCCCCTCAAAAACTCTTTCATCTTCCTCTTGCTCAACAACATTGGCTTTGAGAGCCACATTGACACCCTTTTGCATTCCAATGGCCCGAGCACGGGCATCTTCAGCATTCTTTGCTGCCACTTTGAATGACGCCATTTCTTGCATGACTTCATTGGATGTCATTTGATGGTAGTTATGTCTACCTTGTAGGCTCTTCAAGTTTGTTGGCTTGAAAGGCATTCAGGCACTCACATATTTCCTTTTTATCCATGCATCATCAATGTGAGTAGCCCCATGCTTTCTAAATGTTGTTGCGATGCCCTTGAGTCTTCTATACATGTCTTCGTGATTTTCACCATCCAACATGTAAAATCCCTCAGCTTCATTAGTAAGGGCATCACACCTGTTCCTTCTCATGCTTTCATTCCCAACAAAGAGATCCATAAGAGCATCCCAAGCTTCTTTAGCTGTGTTGAGATGTTCAATGTGTGGCATGTCCTTGGGACCCACACCAAGCTGTATCATGTGGAGAGCGGTGGCATTTAATTGGATCTCCACAACTTCTCTTCTTGTTAGGTTGGTTTTATCTCCAATATGAAGACCCTCTTCAATTATCCTCCAAAGTTCAATAGAGGAGCTGCAAACATGAGATTTCATTAAGAATTGTCATTGATTGAAAGAGGATGAAGTGAGCTTGGGTGGATCACCCCTATTGTTTATATGAGGATGAGGGATAGCTGGGTCGGGGGAATATACGTGGCGAACCTCACTATATTCCTCCTTACCACTTCCCTTCTTGGAGGTGGAACCATTAAGTTTTTCACCCTCCACATCATCATCCTTGGATCCGGTGTTACCCTTTTCCTTAGATGGTGGTGTGGCTTCCTCAGAGGAGGATGGAGATGGGGCTATGGATGATGTGAGACGAGCAATCATTCGATTCATCTCCTCCATCTTGGCCTCAAAGGATTTCAACAAGGTTGTTTCCAACGACTTGAGATCATCCATTGTGACCTTATCCACGGCCTCATTCCCATCATCCTTGGTACCCATACTACTCTTAGGCGGTTAAGCCCGAATTAAGAGCCGGTGCTCTGATACCAATTGAAATGGATTGTATGGGCACCTAGAGGGAGGGGTGAATAGGTGCTACACCAAATTTTAATACTTTTTCAATTTTAGGCTTAGCACAAAGGGTAAATTCTCTAGATAAACTATTAGGTGGAATTTCCCTATATGCAAACCTATCTACTAGCGATTAAAGAGCGAGTGGAAGAGGAACGGGTAAACCATAGTGAAGCACGTGGAGACATAGGATTTGTTTGACCGCAGTTCCTTCCTTGTTAAGGGAAGTACGTCTGCGTTGGAGGGGTGGGCGGTACTAAGGAGATTATCACTTTGCAGCCTGAAAGTTGGGGTGTACAGGCAACGCGATACCCAAGTTCCCTGAAATCAGCCGGGATGACTACAGTTGGTGTGCCAAATACTCAGAGGGTCTTTTTCGGCACGAATTCAACTTTACGTTTCAATACAAAAAATCAGGCTAACGGGCGTCAAGTTGGGCCCCTCCTGTCAGTTCGCCGTTATGTCCCTCCCGTCGCTTAGGCGGGGTGGCTGTCACGTAGGCTTGAAGCGTTGGCACAGTGGATAAGACAACACCCCTACCTAGTGTATTGACGTGACAAAACAGGGCCCATGTACCGGCGTTATAATTATTTTTTGTTTACTCAGAAGCTAGAACGGCCACCACCACGCGTCTCTCCTTGGACTTCCGTCCAATCGTTAACCCCTACCATAAAAGCATATTGACGGTTCCACCGTTCCCCTGCCTCGCAGAAACCACTCTTCTTCTTCCTGTCATCTACTATCTTCTTCCCGTCTTCTCCTTGCCTCCATGGAAGATCTACGCACTCTAGAGACAAGCTTCACTACCCATGACAACAAGAAGATAGACGTTGTCTACATCAACGAGGAGGAGAAAATGGTGCATGTCCTGAGGATGTACGAGGGTTGGCTTGCGATAGACGAGGACAAGTTTGTGGGATTGGACCTCGAGTACACCCCGAAGCACCCATATGAAGGGAGTGAAGTCGCCGTCGTTCAACTTGCCATGCGGAAACACGTCCTTGTCTACCACCTCTCCCGGTTTGTAGATCTGCTCTCTGTAGCTAACCGCTTTTAGGGTTTTCTCCTCTTGTTCTTTATGCACTTGATCATCTTACAACTACTGGATTTTACTTAGGACCAAATAAATTAGGGTTTGACTATGTCTCAATCGACTGAGATTTTCTTTAGTCTCAATCACCTAAGAAAAGTGCAACCGTAGTTAAAAGAAATGTGCAACTCGTTCAGTCGACTGAGAAATAGCAAAACCGAATAAATTATGACAATACAATGTTGAGAGTCTTGATCTTGCATTTACTAAACTTTTCAAAATTATATTGAGATGACGATCTTGCATTGACAAAATATTTGTAGTTACAAATTTTGGTGATGACAAACTACATACTTTCAGGACTGACAGGAAATGTCCGGTGCTGCGTCAGTTCCTTGAAAAAAAGGGAATCGTTTTCTACACTATCGACACAATAACTGATTTTTCGAAATTGTATCAAGAGGAAATTATAATTCCTGCGCACAACTGGATCGATATTCAGCATCTTGTAGATCCTAGGGGGCAGGAAGAAGGATGGAATGGCATCACTCGCAACTAGAATCCTCGATGAGTCTTACGTCACAATGAAGGAAGATTTCTCTAAGGATAGGCACGATTTCTGGAACGAGTGGTCGTTGTCTGATATAAACCTGAAGTGTGCAGCCATAGATGCTTACATGACCTACCAGCTCTACAAGAAGATCCATTTTTTTCAATGTTACCTCGTGTTTTGCCCTATTTCCAAGAGGGAAGACGAGCTTAGGGGAGCCCTTTGTAGAAAATGCCAAATAGCTGAGTTTGAAGTTGAATATGCAAAGAAATTGGCTGCATCTGAAGCAGCTGACAGAGAAGGCTGCGAATGAAAGAGAGCTTGCGACTAAAGAAGCAGCTAACAGAGAGGCTGCGGTGAGCGGCAAAGCAGAGCGGCATCTTGACGGCAACAATCAGGCCTGTGATGCACCGCTAATTGTGCCGCAGGACGCTGAAGATAGGAAAGCCAAGTCAGATGCCATTTGGGACAAAGAAGTTCGTCGGACATGGAGTACCTGGAATGATAGCAAGCGCGTCAAGTGGCCTGATGAAGAGTGAATTAAATTTTAGTTGTTAGTGTTATGTTTCTGTTTTGTGGAACTCAGTTAGCTTGACAAGATGTCTAGCGCATCAAGTGATACTAGTAAAATAAATTTAACCCTCGTTGTGTTATGTTTATGTATGTGTCTTGTAGCTTGTCAAGATGGTTGCTTCTTAACTAGCAGTTTGAAACAGTGCCCTTTTCCTCTCTCGCCAAACAGATATGTTTCATTTTGCCCAAATTGGTAGCAAATCTAGAGAAGATTCTCACTTTCATAATTCGTTCCCTTTTGGACCTCTTTTTGCCTCTGATCAGGTAGCAAATCTAGAGCAGCAAATTACACTAGGAAGAATACATTCATTCAGAAAACAAAACAAATGTAGATATAGCTATGCGCAGCTAAATAGGATATAGCGATAGAAAGTAGTAGGTTGCTTAACGGGGTTCGATGCATTCAGCCAGAAATAGGATGCAAGCAAACTATAGAAAATCAAAAGAAGCTACTTAGCAGCAGCAGCCGTGGCAGATGCAGATACATTCAAGGAGACATCCAACCCATTCATTTGCCAGTGCCTCCATCTCCCTCTGGCGCCTCCGCCACTTCTTGCTGCCCAGTTTCTTGGACTTGGGGGCCTTGGGCCTGATTGGAGGCATGCAACCCTCTTTGATGGCCACCTGCTGGAGGTTTCGAAGGTGAATGCCGAGAGCACGGTGTTCAGCGATGTACGCGTTGATGTTCGCGGGCTCGGGCTTGCCGCTTTTGTGGATGCCGGAGCCCGCGGCCTCTGCATGCTTCAGTAAGGTGTTCAAGACGGTGCCGCTGGCGGTTCGACTCGTCAAGCAGTAGACGCCCCCCTTGCGGAAGGGGCAACTGTAGTAGGGGGCCGTGAGGAAGCCGTCGTACTTGTCGGCCCGCAGCCTCCTCAGCACCTGGCGAGCCTTGGTGTGAATGGACTCGTCATCGCTACAGACGTCGCTGCCAGAAACCTATTGGAAGAAAGGGAAAACGGGGGAGTAGATGGTGTAAGAAGATCGAGCAATCGAAATGCAAACAAGAGAATCCTAATAAACCAAGATCTAGCATCCAACAATGGGAACAGTGTTGGATAATTAGGCACAATTTCCATGATTAATTCCAGAATATTAAACATGACAATACCAGCTAAATTTTAAATAGATTAGTCCATTATTTCTAACAAATGGTAGAAGAACCAGGGGAGGGGAGCAAACCCTAGTTATCTCCAACCATAGGTCGTCGATGCCGGTGTCGTAGGGGTTCAGCGGAGCGATGTACTTATCTGGATCGTAGGTGCCCAAGAAGTGCGTGATCTGCTTGTGACCGGCAGGGGCCTCCTCGCCGGCAGGGGGCTCCTCTTCGGCGGCTCTGTCGGTAGCTGGGACAGGGGCCTGGACGGGAATGGCGGCTGCTTTCAACGAGTTGAGGGGGACCGGCGAGGAGACGGGGGCCTCCTCGCCGACGGCCACGGAGGCGACGATGGCCACCTTATCCCCCTCGGCCATCGCCGGCGCGGACGGGGTATTCTCGGGAGTTTGCGGATGCTGGTGGGACAGTGGAGAGGGTTGCGTGGGGACAGTGAGCGAGAGTGGGAGTGGGTGTGCGGAGAGGGGCTCTATAGCTAAGGTGGATAGAAGCAAGGCACGTTTCGTTGCACCATCGTGCAATGCGCCGCGCAGTCGACTGCACCGTGCACCACGACGCGCGCATGGTATGTCACGTTTTTCCCGGGCCATGCATGGCAGTTCTGTATTGAGCCGCATGCAAAGGGCACACACACAATTTCTATGTACAAAGTTTGACACGGCCCTAAAATTGGCGATTGAGAGACGCTGCGTAAAAAATGGGATATGTCTTATTAAAATCAAGTGGCAATAAATTGCAGCTGTCCATCGACGACCGTGCACTTGATGACGCATGCGTTGTGGCGTAGTAGTAGGAGTAGTAGGCTTTTCAGACTTGATTAAACATGACATGACCGCTCGACGACTTTTTCCATGGACGGCATCGTGTTCCTTCTTGTAGAATTCTCGTTGAGGGAGACGTCTGTGTTGTCTCGCGCTGTACTGTGAAGGGCACGACGTGTCCAACGATCATCGTTGGATCGCACATAATCAACGGCTAGTGTGCACGATCCGCGTGACAACTGTGATAACCAATCAGGGAGTAGCAGACAGGATGAGCACATATTTGTGCTTCTACGAAAGATAGAGAGGTGGGGGGCAAAACTGAGTAGTACCACATAAAACCAAGGGCGATACTGAGTAGTATAAAAATGGAAAGTTAGTGTCTTACACAATGAAATACATCGTGGCATACATCAAATTATGCCAAGATAGATCCACAAGAGTTCATTGGATGTGTGTTCTTCTCATAAACCACGTAAGCATCCACTAGAGTCATTGGATGTGTGTTCTTCTCACAAACCGCATATCACCAGTGTCATTGCATGTGTGTTCTTCCCACAGACCACACATGGATCCACCGGTGTCATTGCATGTGTGTTCTTCTCACAAACCACACATGGATCCACCGGTGCATTGCATGTCTGCTCTTTTCATGAACCATGGCTAGAGACATTACATGTGTGTTCTTCTCACAGACCACATATCACCGGTGTCATTGTATGTCTGCTCTTCCCATGAACCACAGCTAGATTCATCGCATGCATGCTCTTTTCATGAACCACAACTAGAGTCATTGGATGTGTGTTCTTCTTACAAACCATATCATGAACCACACCCAGTGTCATTGCATGCGTGTTCTTCTCACAAACCACACATGGATCCACCGGTGTCATTGCATGTCTGCTCTTCTCATTAACCATAGCTAGAGTCATTGCATGTCTGTTCTTTTCACAAACCACATATCACCAGAGTCATTGCATGTGTGTTCTTCCCATGAACCACACATGGATCCACCAGTGTCATTGCATGTGTGTTCTTCTCACAAACCACACATGGATCCACCCAGTGTCATCGCATGTGTGTTCTTCCCATGAACCACACATGGATCCAAAGTGTCATTGCATGTCTACTCTTTTCATGAACCACATCTAGATTCATTGGATGTGTGTTCTTCTCACAGACCACATATCACCAGTGTCATTGCATGTGTGATCTTCCCAAAGACCACACATGGATCCACCAGTGTCACTGCATGTGTGTTCTTCTCACAAACCATATCATGAACCACACCTAGTGTCATTGCATGTGTGTTCTTCCCATGAACCACACATGGATCCACCAGTGTCATTGCATGTGTGTTCTTCCCACAACCACACATGGATCCACCAATGTCATTTCATGTGTGTTCTTCCCACAAACCACACATGGATCCACCAGTGTCATTGCATGTCTGCTCTTTTCATGAACCATAGCTAGAGTCATTGGATGTGTGTTCTTCTTACAGACCACATATCACCAGTGTCATTGCATGTGTGTTTTTCCCATGAACCACACATGGATTCACTAGTGTCATTGCATGTGTGTTCTTCTCACAAACCACACATGGATCCACCCAGTGTCATCGCATGTGTGTTCTTCCCATGAACCACACATGGATCCACTAGTGTCATTGCATGTATGCTCTTTTCATTAACCACAGCTAGAGTCATTGGATGTCTGTTCTTCTCACAGACCACATATCACCAGTGTCATTGCATGTGTGTTCTTCCCAAAGACCACACATGGATCCACCAGTTTCATTGCATGTGTGTTCTTCCCACAGACCACACATGGATCCACCAGTGTCATTGTATCTCTGCTCTTCCCATGAACCACATCTAGAGTCATCGCATGCGTGCTCTTTTCACAAACCACAACTAGAGTCATTATATGTGTGTTCTTCTTACAAACCATATCAAGAACCACACCCAGTGTCATTGCATGTGTGTTCTTCTCACAAACCACACATGGATCCACCAGTGTCATTGCATGTGTGTTTTTCCCACAGACCACACATGGATCCACCAATGTCATTGCATGTGTGTTCTTCCCATGAACCACACATGGATCCACCAGTGTTTTTGCATGTGTGTTCTTCCCACAAACCACACATGGATCCACTAGTGTCATTGCATGTGTGTTATTCCCATGAACCACACATGGATCCACCCGTGTCATTGCATGTCTGCTCTTTTCATTAACCACAGCGAGAGTCATTGGATGTGTGTTCTTCTCACAGACCACATATCACCAGTGTCATTGCTTGTGTGTTCTTCCCAGAGACCACACATGGATCCACCAGTGTGATTGCATGTGTATTCTTCCCACAGACCACACTGGATCCACCAGTGTCATTGGATGTGTGTTCTTCCCATGAACCACACATGGATCCACTAGTGTCATTGCATGTGTGTTCTTCCCATGAACCACACATGGATCCACCAGTGTCATTGCATGTGTGTTCTTCCCACCAATCACACATGGATCCACCAGTGTCATCGCATGTGTGTTCTTCCCATGAACCACACATGGATCCACCAGTGTCATTGTATGTCTGCTCTTTTCATGAACCATAGCTAGAGTCATTGGATGTGTGTTCTTCTCACAGACCACATATCACCAGTGTCATTGCAAGTGTGTTCTTACCATGAACCACAGATGGATCCACCAGTGTAATTGCATGTGTGTTATTCTCACAAACCACACATGGATCCACCCAGTGTCATCGCATGTGTGTTCTTCCCATGAACCACACATGGATCCACCAGTGTGATTGCATGTAAGCTCTTTTCATGAACCACAGCTAGAGTCATTGGATGTGTGTTCTTCTCACAGACCACATATCACCAGTGTCATTGCATGTGTGTTCTTCCCAAAGACCACACATGGATCCAGAAGTGTCATTGCATGTGTATTCTTCCCACAGACCACACATGGATCCACCAGTGTCATTGCATGTGTGTTCTTCCCATGAACCACACATGGATCCACCAGTGTCATTGTATGTCTGCTCTTCCCATGAACCACATCTAGAGTCATCGCATGCGTGCTCTTTTCACAAACCACATCTAGAGTCATTGCATGTGTGTTGTTCTTACAAACCATATCATGAACCACACCCAGTGTCATTGCATGTGTGTTCTTCTCAAAAACCACACATGGATCCACCAGTGTCATTGTATGTGTGTTCTTCCCATAGACCACACATGGATCCACCAATGTCATTGCATGTGTGTTCTTCCTAGGAACCACACATGGATCCACTAGTGTCATTGCATGTGTGTTCTTCCCACAAACCACACATGGATCCACCAGTGTTATTGCATGTGTGTTCTTCCCAGAGACCACACATGGATCCACTAGTGTCATTGCATGTGTGTTCTTCCCATAGACCACACATGGATCCAACAGTGTCATTGCATGTGTGTTCTTCCCATGAACCACACATGGATCCACCAGTGTCATTGTATGTCTGCTCTTCCCATGAACCATAGCTAGAGTCATCGCATGCGTGCTCTTTTCACAAACCACAGCTAGAGTCATTGGATGTGTCTTCTTCTTACAAACCATATCATGAACCACACCTAGTGTCATTGCATGTGTGTTCTTCTCACAAACCACACATAGATCCACCGATGTCATTGCATGTCTGCTCTTCTCATTAACCACAGCTAGAGTCATTGCATGTCTATTCTTTTCACAAACCACATATCACCAGAGGTATTGCATGTGTGTTCTTCCCATGAACCACACATGGATCCACCGGTGTCATTGCATGTCTGCTCTTCTCACAAACCACACATGGATCCACCCAGTGTCATCGCATGGGTGTTCTTCCCACGAACCACCCATGGATCCACCAGTGTCATTGCATGTCTGCTCTTTTCATCAACCACAGGTAGAGTCATCGGATGTGTGTTCTTCTCACACACCACATATCACCAGTGTCACTGCATGTGTGTTCTTGACAAAGACCACAAATGGATCCACCAGTGTCATTGCATGTGTGTTCTTCTCACAAACCATATCATGAACCACACCCAGTGTCATTGCATGTGTGTTCTTCTCACAGACCACACATGGATCCACCAGTGTCATTGCATGTGTGTTCTTCTCACAAACCACACATGGATCTACCAATGTCATTGCATGTGTGTTATTCCCATGAACCACACATGGATCCACCAGTGTCATTGCATGTGTGTTCTTCCCACAAACCACACATGGATCCACCAGTGTCATCGCATGTGTGTTCTTCCCATGAACCACACATGGATCCACCGGTGTGATTGCATGTCTGCTCTTTTCATGAAACACAGCTATAGTCATTGGATGTGTGTTCTTCTCATAGACCACATATCACCAATGTCATTGCATGTGTGTTCTTCCCATGAACCAAAGATGGATCCACCAGTGTCATTACATGTGTGTTCTTCTCACAAACCACACATGGATCCACCCAGTGTCATCGCATGTGTGTTCTTCCCATGAACCACACATGGATCCACCAGTGTCATTGCATGTCTGCTCTTTTCATGAACCACAGCGAGAGTCATTGGATGTGCGTTCTTCTCACAGACCACATATCACCAGTGGCATTGCATGTGTGTTCTTCCCAAAGACCACACATGGATCCACCAGTGTCATTGCATGTGTATTCTTCCCATAGACCACACATGGATCCACCAGTGTCATTGCATGTGTGTTCTTCCCATAAACTACACATGGATCCACCAGTGTCATTGCATGTGTGTTCTTCCCACAAACAACACATGGATCCACCAGTGTCATCGCATGTGTGTTCTTCCCATGAACCACACATGGATCCACCAGTGTCATTGTATGTCTGCTCTTTTCATGAACCATAGCTAGAGTCATTGGATGTGTGTTCTTCTCACAGACCACATATCACCAGTGTCATTGCATGTGTGTTCTTCCCATGAAGCACAGATGGATCCACCAGTGTCATTGCATGTGTGTTCTTGACAAAGACCACAAATGGATCCACCAGTGTCATTGCATGTGTGTTCTTCTCACAAACCATATCATGAACCACACCCAGTGTCATTGCATGTGTGTTCTTCTCACAGACCACACATGGATCCACCAGTGTCATTGCATGTGTGTTCTTCTCACAAACCATATCATGAACCACACCAGTGTCATTGCATGTGTGTTCTTCTCACAGACCACACATGGATCCACCAGTGTCATTGCATGTGTGTTCTTCTCACAAACCAGACATGGATCTACCAATGTCATTGCATGTGTGTTCTTCCCATGAACCACACATGGATCCACCAGTGTCATTGCATGTGTGTTCTTCCCACAAACCACACATGGATCCACCAGTGTCATCGCATGTGTGTTCTTCCCATGAACCACACATGGATGCACCGGTGTCATTGCATGTCTGCTCTTTTCATGAAACACAGCTAGAATCATTGGATGTGTGTTCTTCTCACAGACCACATATCACCAGTGTCATTTCATGTGTGTTCTTCCCATGAACCACACATGGATCCACCAGTGTCATTGCATGTGTGTTCTTCCCACAAACCACACATGGATCCACCCAGTGTCATCGCATGTGTGTTCTTCCCATGAACCACACATGGATCCACTAGTGTCATTGCATGTGTGTTCTTCCCACAAACCACACATGGATCCACCCGTGTCATCGCATGTGTGTTCTTCTCAGAAACCACACATGGATCCACTGGTGTCATTGCATGTCTGCTCTTCTCATTAACCACAGCTAGAGTCATTGCATGTCTATTCTTTTCACAAACCACATATCACCAGAGGTATTGCATGTGTGTTCTTCCCATGAACATAACATGGATCCACCGGTGTCATTGCATGTCTGCTCTTCTCACAAACCACACATGGATCCACCCAGTGTCATCGCATGTGTGTTCTTCCTGAATCACACATGGATCCACCAGTGTCATTGCATGTCTTCTCTTTTCATGAACCACAGTTAGAGTCATTGGATGTGTGTTCTTCTCACACACCACATATCACCGGTGTCATTGCATGTGTGTTCTTGAGAAAGACCACAAATGGATCCATCAGTGTCATTGCATGTGTGTTCTTCTCACAAACCACACATGGATCCACCCAGTGTCATCGCATGTGTGTTCTTCCCATGAACCACACATGATTCCACCAGTGTCATTGCATGTCTGCTCTTTTCATGAACCACAGCGAGAGTCATTGGATGTGTGTTCTTCTCACAGACCACATATCACCAGTGTCATTGCATGTGTGTTCTTTCCAAAGAGCACACATGGATGAACCAGTGTCATTGCATGTGTATTCTTCCCACAGACCACACATGGATCCACCAGTGCCATTGCATGTGTGTTCTTCCCATGAACCACACATGGATCCATCAGTGTCATTGCATGTCTGTTCTTCCCATGAACCACACATGGATCCACCAGTGTCATTGCATGTTTGTTCTTCCCACCAACAACACATGGATCCACCAGTGTCATCGCATGTGTGTTCTTCCCATGAACCACACATGGATCCACCAGTGTCATTGTATGTCTGCTCTTTTCATGAACCATAGCTAGAGTCATTGGATGTGTGTTCTTCTCACAGACCACATATCACCAGTGTCATTGCATGTGTGTTCTTCCCATGAAGCACAGATGGATCCACCGGTGTCATTGCATGTCTCCTCTTCTCACAAACCACACATGGATCCACCCAGTGTCATCGCATGTGTGTTATTCCCATGAACCACACATGGATCCACCAGTGTCATTGCATGTCTGCTCTTTTCATGAACCACATCTAGAGTCATTGGATGTGTGTTCTTGTCACAGACCACATATCACCAGTGTCATTGCATGTGTGTTCTTCCCAAATACCACACATGGATCCACCAGTGTCATTGCATGTGTGTTCTTCCCACAGACCACACATGGATCCAACAGTGTCATTGCATGTGTGTTCTTCCCATGAGCCACACATGGATCCACCAGTGTCATTGTATGTCTGCTCTTCCCATGAACCACAGCTAGAGTCATCGCATGTGTGCTCTTTTCACAAACCACAGCTAGAGTCATTGCATGTGTGTTCTTCTTACAAACCATATCATGAACCACACCTAGTGTCATTGCATGTGTGTTCTTCTCACAAACCACACATGGATCCACGGGTTTCATTGCATGTCTGCTCTTCTCATTAACCACAGCTAGAGTCATTGCATGTCTATTCTTTTCACAAAACCACATATCACCAGAGGTATTGCATGTGTGTTCTTCACATGAACCACACATGGATCCACCGGTGTCATTGCATGTCTGCTCTTCTCACAAACCACACATGGATCCACCCAGTGTCATCGCATATGTGTTCTTCCCACGAACCACCCATGGATCCACCAGTGTCATTGCATGTCTGCTCTTTTCATGAACCACAGTTAGAGTCATTTGATGTGTGTTCTGCTCACACACCACATATCACCAGTGTCATTGCATGTGTGTTCTTGACAAAGACCACAAATGGATCCACCAGTGTCATTGCATGTGTGTTCTTCTCACAAACCATATCATGAACCACACCCAGTGTCATTGCATGTGTGTTCTTCTCACAGACCACACATGGATCCACCAGTGTCATTGCATGTGTGTTCTTCTCACAAACCATATCATGAACCACACCCAGTGTCATTGCATGTGTGTTCTTCTCACAGACCACACATGGATCCACCAGTGTCATTGCATGTGTGTTCTTCTCACAAACCAGACATGGATCTACCAATGTCATTGCATGTGTGTTCTTCCCATGAACCACACATGGATCCACCAGTGTCATTGCATGTGTGTTCTTCCCACAAACCACACATGGATCCACCAGTGTCATCGCATGTGTGTTCTTCCCATGAACCACACATGGATGCACCGGTGTCATTGCATGTCTGCTCTTTTCATGAAACACAGCTAGAATCATTGGATGTGTGTTCTTCTCACAGACCACATATCACCAGTGTCATTTCATGTGTGTTCTTCCCATGAACCACACATGGATCCACCAGTGTCATTGCATGTGTGTTCTTCCCACAAACCACACATGGATCCACCCAGTGTCATCGCATGTGTGTTTTTCCCATGAACCACACATGGATCCACTAGTGTCATTGCATGTGTGTTCTTCCCACAAACCACACATGGATCCACCCGTGTCATCGCATGTGTGTTCTTCTCAGAAACCACACATGGATCCACTGGTGTCATTGCATGTCTGCTCTTCTCATTAACCACAGCTAGAGTCATTGCATGTCTATTCTTTTCACAAACCACATATCACCAGAGGTATTGCATGTGTGTTCTTCCCATGAACATAACATGGATCCACCGGTGTCATTGCATGTCTGCTCTTCTCACAAACCACACATGGATCCACCCAGTGTCATCGCATGTGTGTTCTTCCCACGAATCACACATGGATCCACCAGTGTCATTGCATGTCTTCTCTTTTCATGAACCACAGTTAGAGTCATTGGATGTGTGTTCTTCTCACACACCACATATCACCGGTGTCATTGCATGTGTGTTCTTGAGAAAGACCACAAATGGATCCATCAGTGTCATTGCATGTGTGTTCTTCTCACAAATCATATCATGAACCACACCCAGTGTCATTGCATGTGTGTTCTTCTCACAGACCACACATGGATCCACCAGTGTCATTGCATGTGTGTTCTTCTCACAAACCACACATGGATCCACCAATGTCATTGCATGTGTGTTCTTCCCATGAACCACACATGGATCCACCAGTGTCATGGCATGTGTGTTCTTCCCACAAACCACACATGGATCCACCAGTGTCATCAGATGTGTGTTCTTCCCATGAACCACACATGGATCCACCGGTGTCATTGGATGTCTGCTCTTTTCATGAAACACATCTAGAGTCGTTGGATGTGTGTTCTTCTCACAGACCACATATCACCAGTGTCATTGCATGTGTGTTCTTCCCATGAACCACACATGGATCCACCAGTGTCATTGCATGTGTGTTCTTCTCACAAACCACACATGGATCCACCCAGTGTCATCGCATGTGTGTTCTTCCCATGAACCACACATGATTCCACCAGTGTCATTGCATGTCTGCTCTTTTCATGAACCACAGCGAGAGTCATTGGATGTGTGTTCTTCTCACAGACCACATATCACCAGTGTCATTGCATGTGTGTTCTTTCCAAAGAGCACACATGGATGAACCAGTGTCATTGCATGTGTATTCTTCCCACAGACCACACATGGATCCACCAGTGCCATTGCATGTGTGTTCTTCCCATGAACCACACATGGATCCATCAGTGTCATTGCATGTCTGTTCTTCCCATGAACCACACATGGATCCACCAGTGTCATTGCATGTTTGTTCTTCCCACCAACAACACATGGATCCACCAGTGTCATCGCATGTGTGTTCTTCCCATGAACCACACATGGATCCACCAGTGTCATTGTATGTCTGCTCTTTTCATGAACCATAGCTAGAGTCATTGGATGTGTGTTCTTCTCACAGACCACATATCACCAGTGTCATTGCATGTGTGTTCTTCCCATGAAGCACAGATGGATCCACCGGTGTCATTGCATGTCTCCTCTTCTCACAAACCACACATGGATCCACCAGTGTCATCGCATGTGTGTTATTCCCATGAACCACACATGGATCCACCAGTGTCATTGCATGTCTGCTCTTTTCATGAACCACATCTAGAGTCATTGGATGTGTGTTCTTGTCACAGACCACATATCACCAGTGTCATTGCATGTGTGTTCTTCCCAAATACCACACATGGATCCACCAGTGTCATTGCATGTGTGTTCTTCCCACAGACCACACATGGATCCAACAGTGTCATTGCATGTGTGTTCTTCCCATGAGCCACACATGGATCCACCAGTGTCATTGTATGTCTGCTCTTCCCATGAACCACAGCTAGAGTCATCGCATGTGTGCTCTTTTCACAAACCACAGCTAGAGTCATTGCATGTGTGTTCTTCTTACAAACCATATCATGAACCACACCTAGTGTCATTGCATGTGTGTTCTTCTCACAAACCACACATGGATCCACGGGTTTCATTGCATGTCTGCTCTTCTCATTAACCACAGCTAGAGTCATTGCATGTCTATTCTTTTCACAAAACCACATATCACCAGAGGTATTGCATGTGTGTTCTTCACATGAACCACACATGGATCCACCGGTGTCATTGCATGTCTGCTCTTCTCACAAACCACACATGGATCCACCCAGTGTCATCGCATATGTGTTCTTCCCACGAACCACCCATGGATCCACCAGTGTCATTGCATGTCTGCTCTTTTCATGAACCACAGTTAGAGTCATTTGATGTGTGTTCTGCTCACATACCACATATCACCAGTGTCATTGCATGTGTGTTCTTGACAAAGACCACAAATGGATCCACCAGTGTCATTGCATGTGTGTTCTTCTCACAAACCATATCATGAACCACACCCAGTGTCATTGCATTTGTGTTCTTCTCACAGACCACACATGGATCCACCAGTGTCATTGCATGTGTGTTCTTCTCACAAACCACACATGGATCTACCAATGTCATAGCATGTGTGTTCTTCCCATGAACCACACATGGATCCACCAGTGTCATTGCATGTGTGTTCTTCCCATGGATCCACCAGTGTCATCGCATGTGTGTTCTTCCCATGAACCACACATGGATCCACCGGTGTCATTGCATGTCTGCTCTTTTCATGAAACATAGCTAGAGTCATTGGATGTGTGTTCTTCTCACAGACCACATATCACCAGTGTCATTGCATGTGTGTTCTTCTCAAAGACCACACATGGATCCACCAGTGTCATTGCATGTGTGTTCTTCTCACAAAGCATATCATGAACAACACCTAGTGTCATTGCATGTGTGTTCTTCTCACAGACCACACATGGATCCACCGGTGTCATTGGATGTCTGCTCTTCTCATTAACCACAGCTAGAGTCATTGCATGTGTGTTCTTCCCATGAACCACAGATGGATCCACCAGTATCATTGCATGTCTGCTCTTCTCACAAACCACACATGGATCCACCTAGTGTCATCGCATGTGTGTTCTTCCCATGAACCACACATGGATCCACCAGTGTCATTGCATGTATGCTCTTTTCATGAACCACAGCTAGAGTCATTGGATGTGTGTTCTTCTCACAGACCACATATCACCAGTGTCATTGCATGTGTGTTCTTCCCAAAGACCACACATGGATCCACCAGTGTCATTGCTTGTGTGTTCTTCCCACAGACCACACATGGATCCACCAGTGTCATTGCATGTGTGTTCTTCCCATGAACCACACATGGATCCACAAGTGTCATTGTATGTCTGCTCTTTCCATGAACCACAGCTAGAGTCATCGCATGCGTGCTCTTTTCACAAACCACAGCTAGAGTCATTGCACGTGTGTTCTTGTTACAAACCATATCATGAACCACACACAGTGTCATTGCATGTGTGTTCTTCTCACAAACCACACATGGATCCACCGGTGTCATTGCATGTCTGTTCTTCCCACAGACCACACATGGATCCACCAATGTCATTGCATGCGTGTTCTTCCGATGAACCACACATGGATCCACCAGTGTCATTGCATGTGTGTTCTTCCCACAAACCACACATGGATCCACAAGTGTCATTGCATGTGTGTTCTTCCCATGAACCACACATGGATCCACCAGTGTCATTGCATGTATGCTCTTTTCATGAACCACAGCTAGAGTCATTGGATGTGTGTTCTTCTCATAGACCACATATCACCAGTGTTATTGCATGTGTGTTCTTCCCAAAGACCACACATGGATCCACCAATGTCATTGCATGTGTGTTCTTCTCACAAACCATATCATGAACCACACCCAGAGTCATTGCATGTGTGTTCTTCCCATGAACCACAGAGGGATCCACCAGTGTCATTGCATGTGTGTTCTTCTCACAAACCACACATGGATCCACCCAGTGTCATCGCATGTGTGTTCTTCCCATGAACCACACATGGATCCACCAGTGTCATTGCATATCTTCTCTTTTCATGAACCACATCTAGAGTTATTGGATGTGTGTTCCTCTCACAGACCACATATCACCAGTGCCATTGCATGTGTGTTCTTACCAAAGAGCACACATGGATCCACAAGTGTCATTGCATGTGTTTTCTTCCTAGAGACCACACATGGATCCACCAGTGTCGTTGCATGTGTGTTCTTCCCATTAACCACACATGGATCCACCAGTGTCATTGTATGTCTGCTCTTCCCATGAACCACAGCTAGAGTCATCGCATGCGTGCTCTTTTCACAAACCACAACTAGAGTCATTACATATGTGTTCTTACAAACCATATCATGAACCACACCCAGTGTCATTGCATGTGTGTTCTTCTCACAAACCACACATGGATCTACCAATGTCATAGCATGTGTATTCTTCCCACAGACCACACATGGATCCACCAGTGTCATTGCATGTGTGTTCTTCCCATGAACCACACATGGATCCATCAGTGTCATTGCATGTGTGTTCTTCCCATGAACCACACATGGATCCACCAGCGTCATTGCATGTTTGTTCTTCCCACCAACAACACATGGATCCACCAGTGTCATCGCATGTGTGTTCTTCCCATGAACCACACATGGATCCACCAGTGTCATTGTATGTCTGCTCTTTTCATGAACCATATCTAGAGTTATTGGATGTGTGTTCTTCTCACAGACCACATATCACCAGTGTCATTGCATGTGTGTTCTTCCCATGAAGCACAGATGGATCCACCTGTGTCATTGCATGTCTGCTCTTCTCACAAACCACACATGGATCCACCCAGTGTCATCGCATGTGTGTTATTCCCATGAACCACACATGGATCCACCAGTGTCATTGCATGTGTGTTCTTCCCATGAAGCACAGATGGATCCACCGGTGTCATTGCATGTCTGCTCTTCTCACAAACCACACATGGATCCACCCAGTGTCATCGCATGTGTGTTATTCCCATGAACCACACATGGATCCACCAGTGTCATTGCATGTCTGCTCTTTTCATGAACCACATCTAGAGTCATTGGATGTGTGTTCTTGTCACAGACCAGATATCACCAGTGTCATTGCATGTGTGTTCTTCCCAAAGACCACACATGGATCCACCAGTGTCATTGCATGTGTGTTCTTCCCACAGACCACACATGGATCCAACAGTGTCATTGCATGTGTGTTCTTCCCATGAGCCACACATGGATCCACCAGTGTCATTGTATGTCTGCTCTTCCCATGAACCACAGCTAGAGTCATCGCATGTGTGCTCTTTTCACAAACCACAGCTAGAGTCATTGCATGTGTGTTCTTCTTACAAACCATATCATGAACCACACCTAGTGTCATTGCATGTGTGTTCTTCTCACAAACCACACATGGATCCACCGGTGTCATTGCATGTCTTCTCTTCTCATTAACCACAGCTAGAGTCATTGCATGTCTATTCTTTTCACAAACCACATATCACCAGAGGTATTGCATGTGTGTTCTTCCCACGAACCACCCATGGATCCACCGGTGTCATTGCATGTCTGCTCTTTTCATGAACCACAGTTAGAGTCATTTGATGTGTGTTCTTCTCACACACCACATATCACCAGTGTCATTGCATGTGTGTTCTTGACAAAGACCACAAATGGATCCACCAGTGTCATTGCATGTGTGTTCTTCTCACAAACCATATCATGAACCACACCCAGTGTCATTGCATGTGTGTTCTTCTCACAGACCACACATGGATCCACCAGTGTCATTGCATGTGTGTTCTTCTCACAAACCACAGATGGATCTACCAATGTCATAGCATGTGTGTTCTTCCCATGAACCACACACGGATCCACCAGTGTCATTGCATGTGTGTTCTTCCCACAAACCACACATGGATCCACCAGTGTCATCGCATGTGTGTTCTTCCCATGAACCACACATGGATCCACCGGTGTCATTGCATGTCTGCTCTTTTCATGAAACACAGCTAGAGTCATTGGATGTGTGTTCTTCTCACAGACCGCATATCACCAGTGTCATTGCATGTGTGTTCTTCTCAAAGACCACACATGGATCCACCAGTGTCATTGCATGTGTGTTCTTCTCACAAAGCATATCATGAACAACACCTAGTGTCATTGCATGTGTGTTCTTCTCACAGACCACACATGGATCCACCGGTGTCATTGGATGTCTGCTCTTCTCATTAACCACAGCTAGAGTCATTGCATGTGTGTTCTTCCCATGAACCACAGATGGATCCACCAGTATCATTGCATGTCTGCTCTTCTCACAAACCACACATGGATCCACCTAGTGTCATCGCATGTGTGTTCTTCCCATGAACCACACATGGATCCACCAGTGTCATTGCATGTATGCTCTTTTCATGAACCACAGCTAGAGTCATTGGATGTGTGTTCTTCTCACAGACCACATATCACCAGTGTCATTGCATGTGTGTTCTTCCCAAAGACCACACATGGATCCACCAGTGTCATTGCTTGTGTGTTCTTCCCATAGACCACACATGGATCCACCAGTGTCATTGCATGTGTGTTCTTCCCATGAACCACACATGGATCCACAAGTGTCATTGTATGTCTGCTCTTTCCATGAACCACAGCTAGAGTCATCGCATGCGTGCTCTTTTCACAAACCACAGCTAGAGTCATTGCACGTGTGTTCTTGTTACAAACCATATCATGAACCACACACAGTGTCATTGCATGTGTGTTCTTCTCACAAACCACACATGGATCCACCGGTGTCATTGCATGTCTGTTCTTCCCACAGACCACACATGGATCCACCAATGTCATTGCATGTGTGTTCTTCCGATGAACCACACATGGATCCACCAGTGTCATTGCATGTGTGTTCTTCCCACAAACCACACATGGATCCACAAGTGTCATTGCATGTGTGTTCTTCCCATCAACCACACATGGATCCACCGGTGTCATTGCATGTCTGTTCTTCCCACAGACCACACATGGATCCACCAATGTCATTGCATGTGTGTTCTTCCGATGACCCACACATGGATCCACCAGTGTCATTGCATGTGTGTTCTTCCCATCAACCACACATGGATCCACCAGTGTCATTGCATGTATGCTCTTTTCATGAACCACAGCTAGAGTCATTGGATGTGTGTTCTTCTCATAGACCACGTATCACCAGTGTTATTGCATGTGTGTTCTTCCCAAAGACCACACATGGATCCACCAATGTCATTGCATGTGTGTTCTTCTCACAAACCATATCATGAACCACACCCAGAGTCATTGCATGTGTGTTCTTCCCATGAACCACAGAGGGATCCACCAGTGTCATTGCATGTGTGTTCTTCTCACAAACCACACATGGATCCACCTAGTGTCATCGCATGTGTGTTCTTACCATGAACCACACATGGATCCACCAGTGTCATTGCATATCTTCTCTTTTCATGAACCACATCTAGAGTTATTGGATGTGTGTTCCTCTCACAGACCACATATCACTAGTGCCATTGCATGTGTGTTCTTCCCAAAGACCACACATGGATCCACAAGTGTCATTGCATGTGTTTTCTTCCCAGAGACCACACATGGATCCACCAGTGTCGTTGCATGTGTGTTCTTCCCATTAACCACACATGGATCCACCAGTGTCATTGTATGTCTGCTCTTCCCATGAACCACAGCTAGAGTCATCGCATGCGTGCTCTTTTCACAAACCACAACTAGAGTTATTACATATGTGTTCTTACAAACCATATCATGAACCACACCCAGTGTCATTGCATGTGTGTTCTTCTCACAAACCACACATGGATCTACCAATGTCATAGCATGTGTGTTCTTCCCATGAACCACACATGGATCCACCAGTGTCATTGCATGTGTGTTCTTCCCACAAACCACACATGGATCCACCAGTGTCATCGCATGTGTGTTCTTCCCATGAACCACACATGGATCCACCGGTGTCATTGCATGTCTGCTCTTTTCATGAAACATAGCTAGAGTCATTGGATGTGTGTTCTTCTTACAGACCACATATCACCAGTGTCATTGCATGTGTGTTCTTCCCAAAGACCACACATGGATCCACCAGTGTCATTGCATGTGTGTTCTTCTCACAAAGCATATCATGAACAACACCTAGTGTCATTGCATGTGTGTTCTTCTCACAGACCACACATGGATCCACCGGTGTCATTGGATGTCTGCTCTTCTCATTAACCACAGCTAGAGTCATTGCATGTGTGTTCTTCCCATGAACCACAGATGGATCCACCAGTATCATTGCATGTCTGCTCTTCTCACAAACCACACATGGATCCACCTAGTGTCATTGCATGTGTGTTCTTCCCATGAACCACACATGGATCCACCAGTGTCATTGCATGTATGCTCTTTTCATGAACCACACCTAGAGTCATTGGATGTGTGGTCTTCTCACAGACCACATATCACCAGTGTTATTGCATGTGTGTTCTTCCCGAAGACCACACATGGATCCACCAGTGTCATTGCTTGTGTGTTCTTCCCACAGACCACCCATGGATCCACCAGTGTCATTGCATGTGTGTTCTTCCCATGAACCACACATGGATCCACAAGTGTCATTGTATGTCAGCTCTTTCCATGAACCACAGCTAGAGTCATCGCATGCGTGCTCTTTTCACAAACCACAGCTAGAGTCATTGCGCGTGTGTTCTTGTTACAAACCATATCATGAACCACACACAGTGTCATTGCATGTGTGTTCTTCTCACAAACCACACATGGATCCACCGGTGTCATTGCATGTCTGTTCTTCCCACAGACCACACATGGATCCACCAATGTCATTGCATGTGTGTTCTTCCCATGAACCCCACATGGATCCACCAGTGTCATTGCATGTATGCTCTTTTCATGAACCACAGCTAGAGTCATTGGATGTGTGTTCTTCTCATAGACCACATATCACCAGTGTTATTGCATGTGTGTTCTTCCCAAAGACCACACATGGATCCACCAATGTCATTGCATGTGTGTTCTTCTCATAAACCATATCATGAACCACACCCAGAGTCATTGCATGTGTGTTCTTCCCATGAACCACAGAGGGATCCACCAGTGTCATTGCATGTGTGTTCTTCTCACAAACCACACATGGATCCACCCAGTGTCATCGCATGTGTGTTCTTCCCATGAACCACACATGGATCCACCAGTGTCATTGCATATCTTCTCTTTTCATGAACCACATCTAGAGTCATTGGATGTGTGTTCCACTCACAGACCACATATCACCAGTGCCATTGCATGTGTGTTCTTCCCAAAGACCACACATGGATCCACAAGTGTCATTGCATGTGTTTTCTTCCCAGAGACCACACATGGATCCACCAGTGTCGTTGCATGTGTGTTCTTCCCATTAAACACACATGGATCCACCAGTGTCATTATATGTCTGCTCTTCCCATGAACCATAGCTAGAGTCATCGCATGCGTGCTCTTTTCATAAACCACAACTAGAGTCATTACATGTGTGTTCTTACAAACCATATCATGAACCACACCCAGTGTCATTGCATGTGTGTTCTTCTCACAAACCACACATGGATCCACCGGTGTCATTGCATGTCTACTGTTCTCATTAACCACAGCTAGAGTCATTGCATGTCTGTTCTTTTCACAAACCAGATATCACCAGAGTCATTGCATGTGTGTTATTTTCACAAACCACAGCTAGAGTCATTGCATGTGTGTTCTTTTTACAAACCATATCATGAACCACACCTAGTGTCATGGCATGTGTATTCTTCTCACAAAACACACATGGATCCACCGGTGTCATTGCATGTCTGCTCTTCTCCTTAACCACATCTAGAGTCATTTCATGTCTGTTCTTTTCACAAACCACATATCACCAGAGTCATTGCATGTGTGTTCTTCCCATGAACCACAGATGGATCCACCAGTGTCATTGCATTTCTGCTTTTCTCAGAAACCACACATGGATCCACCCAGTGTTATCGCATGTGTGTTCTTCCCATGAACCACACATGGATCCACCAGTGTCATTGCATGTATGCTCTTTTCATAAACCACAGCTAGAGTCATTGGATGTGTGTTCTTCTCACAGACCACATATCACTAGTGTCATTGCATGTGTGTTCTTCCCAAAGACCACACATGGCTCCACTAGTGTCATTGCATGTGTGTTCTTCCCATAGACCACACATAGATCCACTAGTGTCATTGCATGTGTGTTCTTCCCATGAACCACACATGGATCCACTAGTGTCATTGTATGTCTACTCTTCCCATGAACCACAGCTAGAGTCATCGCATGCGTGCTCTTTTCACAAACCACAACTAGAGTCATTGCATGTGTGTTCTTCTCACAAACCATATCATGAACCACACCCAGTGTCATTGCATGTGTGTTCTTCTCACAAACCACACATGGTTCCACCAGTGTCATTGCTTGTGTGTTCTTCCCACAGACCACACATTGATCCACCAATGTCATTGCATGTCTGTTCTTCCCACAAACCACACATGGATCCACCAGTGTCATTGCATGTGTGTTCTTCCCATGAACCACACATGGATCCACCAGTTTCATTGCATGTCTGCTCTTCTCACAAACCACACATGGATCCACCCAGTGTCATCGCATGTGTGTTCTTCCCATGAACCACACATGGATCCACTAGTGTCATTGCATGTCTGCTCTTTTCATGAACCACAGCTAGATTCATCGCATGTGTGCTGTTTTCACAAACGACAACTAGAGTCATTGCATGTGTGTTCTTTTCACAAACCACAGCTAGAGTCATTGCATGTGTGGTCTTCTTACAAACCATATCATGAACCACACCCAGTGTCATTGCATGTGTGTTCTTCTCACAAACCACACATGGATCCACCGGTGTCATTGCATGTCTGCTCTTCTCATTAACCACAGCTAGAGTCATTGCATGTCTGTTCTTTTCAAAAACCACATATCACCAGAGGTATTGCATGTGTGTTCTTCCCATGAACCACACATGGATCCACCGGTGTCATTGCATGTCTGCTCTTCTCACAAACCACACATGGATCCACCCAGTGTCATCGCATGTGTGTTCTTCCCATGAACCACACATGGATCCACCAGTGTCATTGCATGTCTGCTCTTTTCATGAAACACAGCTAGAGTCATTGGATGTGTGTTCTTCTCACAGACCACATATCACTAGTGTCATTGCATGTGTGTTCTTCCCAAAGACCACACATGGATCCACCAGTGTCATTGCATGTGTGTTCTTCATACAGACCACAGATAGATCCACCAGTGTCATTGCATGTGTGTTCTTCCCATGAACCACACATGGATCCACCAGTGTCATTGTATGTCTGCTCTTCCGATGAACCATAGCTAGAGTCATCGCATGCACGCTCTTTTCACAAACCACAGCTAGAGACATTGCATGTGTGTTCTTCTTTCAAACCATATCATGAGCCACCCCAGTGTCATTGCATGTGTGTTCTCCCACAAACCACACATGGATCCACCGGTGTCATTGCATGTCTGCTCTTCTCATTAACCACAGCTAGAGTCATTGCATGTATTTTCTTTTCACAAACCACATATCACCAGAGGTATTGCATGTGTGTTCTTCCCATGAACCACACATGGATCCACCGGTGTCATTGCATGTCTGCTCTTCTCACAAACCACACATGGATCCACCCAGTGTCATCGCATGTGTGTTCTTCCCATGAACCACACATGGATCCACTAGTGTCATTGCATGTCTGCTCTTTTCATGAACCACAGCTAGATTCATCGCATGCGTGCTCTTTTCACAAACGACAGCTAGAGTCATTGCATGTGTGTTCTTCTTACAAACCATATCATGAAGCACACCCAGTGTCATTGCATGTGTGTTCTTCTCACAAACCACACATGGATCCACCGGTGTCATTGCATGTCTGCTCTTCTCATTAACCACAGCTAGAGTCATTGCATGTCTGTTCTTTTCACAAACCACATATCACCAGAGGTATTGCATCTGTGTTCTTCCCATGAACCACAGATGGATCCACCGGTGTCATTGCATGTCTGCTCTTCTCACAAACCACACATGGATCCACCCAGTGTTATCGCATGTGTGTTCTTCCCATGAACCACACATGGATCCACCAGTGTCATTGCATGTCTGCTCTTCTGATGAACCACATCTAGAGTCATTGGATGTGTGTTCTTCTCACAGACCACATATCACTAGTGTCATTGCATGTGTGTTCTTCCCAAAGACCACACATAGATCCACCAGTGTCATTGCATGTGCGTTCTTCCCACAGACCACACATGGATCCACCAGTGTCATTGCATGTGTGTTCTTACCATGAACCACACATGGATCCACCAGTGTCATTGTATGTCTGCTCTTCCCATGAACCACAACTAGAGTCATCGCATGTGTGCTCTTTTCACAAACGACAACTAGAGTCATTGCATGTGTGTTCTTCTTACAAACCATATCATGAACCACACCCAGTATCATTGCATGTGTGTTCTTCTCACAAACCACACATGGATCCACCGGTGTCATTGCATGTCTGCTCTTCTCATTAACCACATCTAGAGTAATTGCATGTCTATTCTTTTCACAAACCACATATCACCAGAGGTATTGCATGTGTGTTCTTCCCATGAACCACACATGGATCCACCGGTGTGATTGCATGTCTGCACTTCTCACAAACCACACATGGATCCACCCAGTGTCATCGCATGTGTGTTCTTCCCATGAACCACACATGGATCCACCAGTGTCATTGCATGTCTACTCTTTTCATGAACCACAGCTAGAGTCATTGGATGTGTGTTCTTCTCACAGACCACATATCACCAGTGTCATTGCATGTGTGTTCTTGACAAAGAAGACAAATGGATCCACCAGTGTCATTGCATGTGTGTTCTTCTCACAAACCATATCATGAACCACACCTAGTGTCATTGCATGTGTGTTCTTCTCACATACCACACATGGATCCACCAGTGTCATTGCATGTGTGTTCTTCTCACAAACCGCACATGGATCCACCAATGTCATTGCATGTGTGTTCTTCTCACAAACCATATCATGATCCACACCCAGTGTCATTGCATGTGTGTTCTTCTCACAGACCACACATGGATCCACCAGTGTCATTGCATGTGTGTGACGAGGTTTAATCTCGTCAATGCCCATTGTTATGGACTTGGGTTTTGGAGAAGATGGGGATGCTGGAGATCGTGGCACGGTTAACAGACAAGCAACAGGGACAGATTTACCAGTTGAGGCCCCCGGAGGGAAAACCCTACTCCTGCTTGTCTGCTCTTTGATTACGGCGAAACCGAAAGTTACAGGGTGCGCAGATTCGATCTGGCGTGGAGGCGTGTACGAAAAGTATGGATTTGTCCTGCTCGTTGGCCCCTCCTAGCCTTTATATATGAGGAGGCTAGGTCTCAGGTACCGATACGAGTAGGTTACAAGTTGTATTCAAACTCTAGTCTTGCTCTCCAAGAATCCGAAGGCGTCATGGGCCTTGGCCACCCGAAAATCTTCATGGGCCAGCGTATGTCTGCTGTGGGCCTTCCTTGGGCTGGACCAGGTATGCTGAAGTTATGTACCCGTCGGGTATAACCATGTTAGTAGCCCCCGAGTGTTCAGTCGAATCGTAGATTCAGCTGAGGACTCTTCAATCCTTCGGGTGTAACTCTGTCTTTCAAGAGAATGTGTAGGGATTGTTGATGCATGTGCCTGACCTCGGTGACTTCGGTATCCAACTTTTTGGGTCCTTCCTGTCCTTCGGGTAGCGTAGCCCCCGAGTGTTCTGCTTGTTCCGGTGATCCCTTGGGGAATTTCCGCTTGATGGATGGCACGCAGATCTGTTCGAGGAACACACCTGGTGGTACTTTTGTACAAGTCGAGCCGATGTTGGCGAGTCTGTCGGCCTCCTCGTTGCTCTCTCTTCCAACGTGCCGAAGTTCGTAGCCGTCGAATTCTCCTTCAAGTGCGTTGTATAGTGCGCGGTACGCTATCATGTTTTCGGCGTGTGCGTCGCACTCATCCATCGTCTGCTGGACGACAAGGTGGGAGTCACCGTAGATGACCAGGCGCGTTGCGCTGCATATTTTTTCCATCCGCATGCCATGGATGAGGGCCTCGTATTCGGCCTCGTTGTTGGAGGCTCTGAATTTCATCCGAAGTACGTACTTCATCTTGTCACCTTGCGGGGAGGTCAGCATGACTCCTGCCCCTGCTCCGGCTTCACGTTTGGAGCCATCAAAATGCATTGTCCAGGACTGTGACATGTCTGGGGTGTCAGGCAGCTGTAGCTCCATCCAGTGCACCAGAAAGTCCGGAAGGACTTGAGATTTGATTGCGTGTTGCTTCTCGTAGGTGATGCCCAGTGGTGATAGTTCGATGCCCCACAGGGCCACGCGTCCTGTGGCCTCTGGATTGTTCAGGATGCTGTTTAGGGGTGCCTCGTTGACGACCATCACCTGATGCTCCTGGAAGTAGTGGCTCAGTCGTCGAGCCGTCATGAACATGCCGTAGGCCAACCACAGTAGTGCGGGTACCGCTATTTTGTTGAGTGAGAACCTGCCGAGGTAGTAAATTAGGCGTTGTACCCCATGGGTCTTGCCTTCTTGGTCGTTCGACCACAAGTCTTTATCTTGACCACGGTGCGTGGCTGCTATGTCAAGAACGAGGGCTCGCGCTCTTTTGGCGTGACCAAAGCAGGCGAGGTGGAGAGGAGCGCTTGAGGTTTTGAATGCGTCGTTGGCTTGGCGTCCACTCGAACTTGTGCGCTGGCGCAGTTGGTAAAATGGTAGGGCCTTCTCGCCCATGCGGTGATGAACCTGCTTAGTGCCGCTACTCGCCTTGCTGAAACGCCCTTGAGGTTTTCGGCTTCTCCATTGTCATGATAGCTTTGATTTTCTTGGGTTTGCTTGATCCCTCGTTTAGAGATGAAGTATCCGAGCTGACTGAGGGACGCTTGGCGCTGTTTTTCTTGAGCTTGATCCTGTGGCGATCAAGGTTGTCGAACGTCTCGCGGAGATCGTCGATAAGTGTTCTTGCCTCCTTGGTTTTGATGACTATGTCGTCGACATAGACTTGGACATTCGACCGATCTGGTCCTTGAGGCGAGCTGCATGCATCGCTGGTACGTGGCACCCGTTCTTTAGCCGAAGGGCATTGTGTTATAGTATACTCCGAACGGTGTGATGAACGCCGTTTTCTCTTGATCTTCGACCTTGAGTCGAATCTGATTATAACCTGAGTAGGCGTCGAGGAAGGAGAGTTTCTCACAACCTGCAGTCGAATCGATGATCTGGTCGATCCGAGGGAGAGGGAAGTGGTCCTTAGGGCAGTTTTGTTCAGTGACGTGAAGTCCACGCACATCCGCATCGATGTCCGTGTCCTTCTTGGGACCATTATCGTGTTTGCCAGCCACTCGCTTTCCTTGATTTCCCGGATGAAGTCTGCTGCGAGTAATCTGTTGATCTCTTTGCCGATAAGCTTCGCTCGTGGCTCCGGCAGTCTTGGATGGACTGCTTGGCCCGGTTTGGTGTCAGGAGGACATTGAGTGCGTGCTCGGCGAATTCCAGGAACTCTGGCATGTCCACGGGACACCAGCGGAAGATTTCCAGTGCTCACGGAGGAATTGACGGCGCGCTTTCTATCGGTGTTGAGGTCGTTGGCGATTAGCGCCGTCTTGAGGCATCCGTTGGATGGACCTGTACTTTTTGGTGTTGATGGTGGAGTCGAAAGACATATCAGTGCGTTACGCTTGGTGGTGGGGTAGCCATTGTGCATCGCCAGCGGAGCTTACGAGCTCGTCTTTCATGCGAAAGGCGGGAGATTTTGTTGAAATCCTGTCGCATTGGTCCGATCGGGTGAAACTCCGTGGACTGTGATGGCGCCCTTGGTCGGCATTTTGAGTAGTAGGTATGCATAGTGTGGGACGGCCAGGAACCTTGCGAATGCTACGCGTCGAGATGGCATGGTATTGCGACGGCCAGTCCACCACTTCGAATTCTAGGCGCTCCTGTCGAAAGTTGTCCGGTATCCCGAAGATGACGTCGAGCCCTATTTTGCTCAGGGGGAAGATCCCTTCCCTGGGACAATGCCGTGGAACGTTGTGTCTGATTGTTCCAGGCTGTATTGCGGGATCCGCATAGCTGCTAGAGTGCTTGCGAATATTAGGTTGATGCCGCTGCCGCCGTCCATGAAGACGCGACTCATCTCGAAGCCTCCGTCTGCGCCTCCAGCACCGAGGCGGCATGACTGGGCGAGGATCTGAATAGGGTGATCCGCGAGTGAATGTGATGCGGGACTCCGATCTGGGAGGTACTCGAGGATGGCGGTGGAGTTTTCACGGCCATATTGATTTGGCGGGTGATCTTCTTTTGTACCCTGTTGGTTGGGCATCCTTTCTGTATCATATTGAGTGCTCCTTTTGGTGGGGGGTATGCGACTCCGGCGTTGTTTTGCGCTGGTGCGGCTGGTTGATGTGGGCCTCCGATAGGCGGCGGTGGAGGAGCTCCGTGTGCTATTTACTTTGGCGCAAGTGCGTTTCGAGCAGGAATTGGAGCTTGTTGCCTCATCTGCCATGCTTTCGCTGAGTTTACGGAACTCGCGGCAGTCCTTGAGCATGTGGCTAGCTTTCTTTTTGCCATCTTGTTTGTCGATGTAGAAGTGGATGGTGCATGGACCCAAAAGTTTGTCGAATGTTGAAGGTCCGTTGTCGCGATCGGCGTTGCCGCAGCTGCGTTGGTCGTCCGTTGTCGCGGAAGTTTCGCTGCGATATCCTCGGCCGCTGCTCGTTGTCGTTATGGCGGTCGGCGTAGCCGCTGCGACCATGTCGGGTCGTCGCGGTCCTCGTATCTGTGCGGTCTCCTCTTCTGCGGCATTCGCGTCTTGACGTAGTCATCTTCTTCATCGATAGCGCCCGTGGATGCAATCATCGCCATCGCCCAATCATTGGCGATTTCCATGAGCTGGTCGAGTGTCTTGGGCTTTACGTCCAAGTTTCTCCTTGAAATCTGGCGTTTGGCGCCGTCCACAAGCGTCGATGGCCCGTTCTTCGGAGATGTGTGCTGTGGGTTCTTGGTCGTGGACCAACGTGGTATGTCTGGCGAATAGATTCACCCGTTCTCTGAGTGCAGGCTCGCAACTCTTCGATTGGCGGGCCTTTTGCTGGTGCCTTTGAAGTTTGGATGAAGCTATGCGAGCTCCTCCAGCTTCGGATGGATCGATGATAGGCTGCTGAGCTGCACCCGTGCAGCGCTTTGTCGGTGCGGTGAAGGCATTGCATGGCGGTTTCTTTGCTGCCTCCGTGAAGTTTAACGGATGATAGATGGTCACCGAGCAGGACTTTGGATCTTGCGTGCCGTTGAACTTGAGTATCGAAGGAAGCTTGAAGTTGCGTGGCATCTGTGTTCGCGGACGGTCTGCTGAAACATCGATCCCCGAGTTCTCCTTCTTCATCCATCTCAGATTCGGATGAGCATGCGCGTTGTACGTGCTTTGTCGATTTTGCGCTGTGTAAGCTTGTCCTGGCGTCGTAGTCGTGCTTATGGTGGTGCGAGCTCTTCTTTCTTGAGGAAGATCGTGTTCTTCTTCATCTTCGATGAGGTGGGGCTCGGTCGCGCTGGCGGAGCTTTCTTCTTCGGCTCCGTGGGCGTCTTCGTGGAGCGCAGCTCCGATTAGTCCTAGTCCGGTGAGTGCGGACCTATGCATGGCCCTTTTGGGTCCCCCTCCGAGGTGGGTGAGCCGCAAGATCTGTGATGGCTGCCATGATCGCGGCTTGTGGCATCTTGAGGTGATGTTGCCGTCGGTGTCCATATCTATGAACGATGTGTGGAGGGTTGGTCACGTCCGCGCTCCTTCGGTCCATGTTTTCCACCGAGTGGTGCTTGTTTCCCTGATTTCCGTTTGTCGAGCAGGTCCCATGGCGGAAGCGCAGCTCGTCGCGCACTGGACTCAGAGGCTGCTTTCTTGCGTTTATCGAGCGTATCCTGCATCTTGACTTGCTTCTTGTTCTCCTCGATGAGGAGGTAGTGGTATGCCATCAGCAGGTCACGTGGGGAGTCCAGAGGTAGGACTATTTACCTGACGGCCTTGGCGTGCTTCGGCCCATCCTTCTTTGCTAAGTTGGATGAGGTGGCCCCTGTTTTCCCCGTTTTCGCCGTTTTGGCCCTGCGGGTTGGGGTTGGGCGGTGGGTTAGGCGTGTCTTCGTCGGTTTGGATGATTGCGGCGCACAGATAGCGCCTGCAGATTGGTTAGTCGCTGCTTTGCGGATTCGAACCGTAGGTCCCTTCATCCGAAGGTGGATCGCCAGATCGGAGTTGTTGTTCTTTGTCGAAAAACTCATCTGTTGATGGTGACGCGGCGTAGCAGGTGTGGAGCCCACGAAGCGGGCCTGATTGACGGTACGGGCACCCGCTCAGGGAGGCGGAGGGTACCAGCTTGTCCCACCTGGAAGCAGAAGCTCCCGAACAGAATTTCGAGTCCGTCGCCTACGGGCTCGAAATCCTTCATGGTGGCCGGCGAGTGGGCGGTGAAGTCGAAAGTGCCGAAGAGGAGGTGATTCTCCGTCGCCGAGGAGTTGTAGATCGATCGGGTCGGAACCGTCATGACCACACAATCAGCAGCCCCAATTCCCACAGACGGCGCCAATTGACGAGGTTTAATCTCGTCAATGCCCATTGTTATGGACTTGGGTTTTGGAGAAGATGGGGATGCTGGAGATCGTGGCACGGTTAACAGACAAGCAACCAGGGGACACAAGATTTACCCAGGTTCAGGCCCCTGGAGGGAAAACCCTACTCCTGCTTGTCTGCTCTTTGATTATGGTGGAACCGAAAGTTACAGGGTGCGCAGATTCGATCTGGCGTGGAGGCGTGTATGAAAAGTATGGATCTGTCCTGCTCGTTGGCCCCTCCTAGCCTTTATATATGAGGAGGCTAGGTCTCAGGTACCGATACGAGTAGGTTACAAGTTGTATTCGAACTCTAGTCTTGCTCTCCAAGAATCCGAAGGCGTCATGGGCCTTGCCCACCCGAAAATCTTCATGGGCCAGCGTATGTCTGCTGTGGGCCTTCCTTGGGCTGGACCAGGTATGCTGAAGTTATGTACCCGTCGGGTATAACCATGTCAGTGTGTTTTTCTCACAGACCATATCATGAACCACACCCAGTGTCATTGCATGTGTGTTCTTCCCATGAACCACACATGGATCCACCGGTGTCATTGCATGTCTGCTCTTTTCATGAACTACAGCTTGAGTCATTGGATGTGTGTTCCTCTCATAGACCACATATCACCAATGTCATTGCATGTGTGTTCTTCCCAAAGACCACTCATGGATCCACCAGTGTCATTGTATGTGTGTTCTTCCCACAGACCACACATGGATCCACCAGTGTCGTTGCATGTGTGTTCTTCCCATGAACCACACATGGATCCACCAGTTTCATTGTATGTCTGCTCTTCCCATGAACCATAGCTAGAGTCATCGCATGCGTGCTCTTTTCACAAACCACAGCTTGAGTCATTGCATGTGTGTTCTTACAAACCATATCATGAACCACACCCAGTGTCATTGCATGTGTGTTCTTCTCACAAACCACACATGGATCCACCGGTGTCATTGCATGTATGCTCTTCTCATTAACCACATCTAGAGTCATTGCATGTGTTTTTCACAAACCACATATCACCGAGTCATTGCATGTGTGTTCTTTTCACAAACCATGCCTAGAGTCATTGCATGTGTGGTCTTCTTACAAACCATATCATGAACCACACCCAGTGTCATTGCATGTGTGTTCTTCTCACAAACCACACATGGATCCACCGGTGTCATTGCATGTCTGCTCTTCTCATTAACCACAGCTAGAGTCATTGCATGTCTGTTCTTTTCACAAACCACATATCACCAGAGTCATTGCATGTGTGTTCTTCCCATGAACCACAGATGGATCCACCGGTGTCATTGCATGTCTGCTCTTCTCACAAACCACTCATGGATCCACCTAGTGTCATCGCATTTGTGTTCTTCCCATGAACCACACATGGATCCACCAGTGTCATTGCATGTATGCTCTTTGCATGAACCACATCTAGAGTCATTGGATGTGTGTTCTTCTCACAGACCACATATCACCATTGTCATTGCATGTGTGTTCTTCCCAAAGTCCACACATGGATCCACCAGTGTCATTGCATGTGTGTTCTTCCCACAGACCACACATGGATCCACCAGTGTCATTGCATGTGTGTTCTTCCCATGAACCACACATGGATCCACCAGTGTCATTGTATGTCTGCTCTTCCCATGAACCACAGCTAGAGTCATCGCATGCGTGCTCTTTTCACAAACCAGAGCTAGATTCATTGCATGTGTTCTTGTTACAAACCATATCATGAACCACACCAAGTGTCATTGCATGTGTGTTCTTCTCACAAACCACACATGGATCCACCGGTGTCATTGCATGTCTGTTCTTCCCACAGACCACACATGGATCCACCAATGTCATCGCATGTGTGTCTTTCCCATGAACCACACATGGATTCACCAGTGTCATTGCATGTGTGTTCTTCCCACAAACCACACATGGATCCACCAGTGTCATTGCATGTGTGTTCTTCCCATGAACCACACATGGATCCACCAGTGTCATTGCATGTATACTCTTTTCATGAACCACAACTAGAGTCATTGGATGTGTGTTCTTCTCACAGACCACATATCACCAGTGTCATTGCATGTGTGTTCTTCCCAAAGACCACACATGGATCCACCAGTGTCATTGCATGTGTGTTCTTTTCACAAACCATATCATGAACCACACCCAGAGTCATTGCATGTGTGTTCTTCCCATGAACCACAGATGGATCCACCAGTGTAATTGCATGTGTGTTCTTCTCACAAACCACACATGGATCCACCCAGTGTCATCGCATGCGTGTTCTTCCCATGAACCACACATGGATCCACCAGTGTCATTGCATGTCTGCTCTTTTCATGAACTACAGCTTGAGTCATTGGATGTGTGTTCCTCTCATAGACCACATATCACCAATGTCATTGCATGTGTGTTCTTCCCAAAGACCACTCATGGATCCACCAGTGTCATTGCATGTGTGTTCTTCCCACAGACCACACATGGATCCACCAGTGTCGTTGCATGTGTGTTATTCCCATGAACCACACATGGATCCACCAGTTTCATTGTATGTCTGCTCTTCCCATGAACCATAGCTAGAGTCATCGCATGCGTGCTCTTTTCACAAACCACAGCTAGAGTCATTGCATGTGTGTTCTTACAAACCATATCATGAACCACACCCAGTGTCATTGCATGTGTGCTCTTCTCACAAACCACACATGGATCCACTGGTGTCATTGCATGTCTCCTCTTCTCATTAACCACATCTAGAGTCATTGCATGTCTGTTCTTTTCACAAACCACATATCACCAGAGTCATTGCATGTGTGTTCTTTTCACAAACCACAGCTAGAGTCATTGCATGTGTGGTCTTCTTACAAACCATATCATGAACCACACCCAGTGTCATTGCATGTGTGTTCTTCTCACAAACCACACATGGATCCACCGGTGTCATTGCATGTCTGCTCTTCTCATTAACCACAGCTAGAGTCATTGCATGTCTGTTCTTTTCACAAACCACATATCACCAGAGTCATTGCATGTGTGTTCTTCCCATGAACCACAGATGGATCCACCGGTGTCATTGCATGTCTGCTCTTCTCACAAACCACTCATGGATCCACCTAGTGTCATCGCATGTGTGTTCTTCCCATGAACCACACATGGATCCACTAGTGTCATTGCATGTATGCTCTTTGCATGAACCACATCTAGAGTCATTGGATGTGTGCTCTGCTCACAGACCACATATCACCATTGTCATTGCATGTGTGTTCTTCCCAAAGTCCACACATGGATCCACCAGTGTCATTGCATGTGTGTTCTTCCCACAGACCACACATGGATCCACTAGTGTCATTGCATGTGTGTTCTTCCCATGAACCACACATGGATCCACCAGTGTCATTGTATGTCTGCTCTTCCCATGAACCACAGCTAGAGTCATCACATGCGTGCTCTTTTCACAAACCAGATCTAGATTCATTGCATGTGTTCTTGTTACAAACTATATCATGAACCACACCCGGTGTCATTGCATGTGTGTTCTTCTCACAAACCACACATGGATCCACCGGTGTCATTGCATGTCTGTTCTTCCCACAGACCACACATGGATCCACCAATGTCATCGCATGTGTGTCTTTCCCATGAACCACACATGGATCCACCAGTGTCATTGCATGTGTGTTCTTCCCACAAACCACACATGGATCCACCAGTGTCATTGCATGTGTGTTCTTCCCATGAACCACACATGGATCCACCAGTGTCATTGCATGTATGCTCTTTTCATGAACCACAACTAGAGTCATTGGATGTGTGTTCTCCTCACAGACCACATATCACCAGTGTCATTGCATGTGTGTTCTTCCCAAAGACCACACATGGATCCACCAGTGTCATTGCATGTGTGTTCTTCTCACAAACCATATCATGAACCACACCCAGAGTCATTGCATGTGTGTTCTTCCCATGAACCACAGATGGATCCACCAGTGTAATTGCATGTGTGTTCTTCTCACAAACCACACATGGATCCACCCAGTGTCATCGCATGTGTGTTCTTCCCATGAACCACACATGGATCCACCAGTGTCATTGCATGTCTGCTCTTTTCGTGAACTACAGCTTGAGTCATTGGATGTGTGTTCCTCTCATAGACCACATATCACCAATGTCATTGCATGTGTGTTCTTCCCAAAGACCACTCATGGATCCACCAGTGTCATTGCATGTGTGTTCTTCCCACAGACCACACATGGATCCACCAGTGTCGTTGCATGTGTGTTCTTCCCATGAACCACACATGGATCCACCAGTTTCATTGTATGTCTGCTCTTCCCATGAACCATAGCTAGAGTCATCGCATGCGTGCTCTTTTCACAAACCACAGCTAGAGTCATTGCATGTGTGTTCTTACAAACCATATCATGAACCACACCCAGTGTCATTGCATGTGTGTTCTTCTCACAAACCACACATGGATCCACCGGTGTCATTGCATGTCTCCTCTTCTCATTAACCACATCTAGAGTCATTGCATGTCTGTTCTTTTCACAAACCACATATAACCAGAGTCATTGCATGTGTGTTCTTTTCACAAACCACAGCTAGAGTCATTGCATGTGTGGTCTTCTTACAAACCATATCATGAACCACACCCAGTGTCATTGCATGTGTGTTCTTCTCACAAACCACACATGGATCCACCGGTGTCATTGCATGTCTGCTCTTCTCATTAACCACAGCAAGAGTCATTGCATGTCTGTTCTTTTCACAAACCACATATCACCAGAGTCATTGCATGTGTGTTCTTCCTGTGAACCACAGATGGATCCACCGGTGTCATTGCATGTCTGATCTTCTCACAAACCACTCATGGATCCACCTAGTGTCATCGCATTTGTGTTCTTCCCATGAACCACACATGGATCCACCAGTGTCATTGCATGTATGCTCTTTGCATGAACCACATCTAGAGTCATTGGATGTGTGTTCTGCTCACAGACCACATATCACCATTGTCATTGCATGTGTGTTCTTCCCAAAGTCCACACATGATCCACCAGTGTCATTGCATGTGTGTTCTTCCCACAGACCACACATGGATCCACCAGTGTCATTGCATGTGTGTTCTTACCATGAACCACACATGGATCCACCAGTGTCATTGTATGTCTGCTCTTCCCATGAACCACAGCTAGAGTCATCGCATGCGTGCTCTTTTCACAAACCAGATCTAGAGTCATTGCATGTGTTCTTGTTACAAACCATATCATGAACCACACCCAGTGTCATTGCATGTGTGTTCTTCTCACAAACCACACATGGATCCACCGGTGTCATTGCATGTCTGTTCTTCCCACAGACCACACATGGATCCACCAATGTCATCGCATGTGTGTCTTTCCCATGAACCACACATGGATCCACTAGTGTCATTGCATTGTGTTCTTCCCACAAACCACACATGGATCCACTAGTATCATTGCATGTGTGTTCTTCCCATGAACCACACATGGATCCACCAGTGTCATTGCATGTATGCTCTTTTCATGAACCACAACTAGAGTCATTGGATGTGTGTTCTTCTCACAGACCACATATCACCAGTGTCATTGCATGTGTGTTCTTCCCAAAGACCACACATGGATCCACCAGTGTCATTGCATGTGTGTTCTTCTCACAAACCATATCATGAACCACACCCAGAGTCATTGCATGTGTGTTCTTCCCATGAACCACAGATGGATCCACCAGTGTAATTGCATGTGTGTTCTTCTCACAAACCACACATGGATCCACCCAGTGTCATCGCATGTGTGTTCTTCCCATGAACCACACATGGATCCACCAGTGTCATTGCATGTCTGCTCTTTTCATGAACTACAGCTTGAGTCATTGGATGTGTGTTCCTCTCACGGACCACATATCACCAATGTCATTGCATGTGTGTTCTTCCCAAAGACCACTCATGGATCCACCAGTGTCATTGCATGTGTGTTCTTCCCACAGACCACACATGGATCCACCAGTGTCGTTGCATGTGTGTTCTTCCCATGAACCACACATGGATCACCAGTTTCATTGTATGTCTGCTCTTCCCATGAACCATAGCTAGAGTCATCGCGTGCGTGCTCTTTTCACAAACCACATCTAGAGTCATTGCATGTGTGTTCTTACAAACCATATCATGAACCACAGCCAGTGTCATTGCATGTGTGTTCTTCTCACAAACCACACATGGATCCACCGGTGTCATTGCAGGTCTGCTCTTCTCATTAACCACATCTAGAGACATTGCATGTCTGTTCTTTTCACAAACCACATATCACCAGAGTCATTGCATGTGTGTTCTTTTCACAAACCACAGCTAGAGTCATTGCATGTGTGTTCTTCTTACAAACCATATCATTAACCACACCTAGTGTCATTGCATGTGTGTTCTTCTCACAAACCACACATGGATCCACCGGTGTCATTGCATGTCTGCTCTTCTCATTAACCACAGATAGAGTCATTGCATGTCTGTTCTTTTCACAAACCACATATCACCAGAGTCATTGCATGTGTGTTCTTCCCATGAACCACAGATGGATCCACTGGTGTCATTGCATGTCTGCTCTTCTCACAAACCACTCATGGATCCACCTAGTGTCATCGCATGTGTGTTCTTCCCATGAACCACACAAGGATCCACCAGTGTCATTGCATGTATGCTCTTTGCATGAACCACAGTTAGAGTCATTGGATGTGTGTTCTTCTCACAGACCACATATCACCATTGTCATTGCATGTGTGTTCTTCCCAAAGACCACACATGGATCCACCATTGTCATTGCATGTGTGTTCTTCCCACAGACCACATATGGATCCACCAGTGTCATTGCATGTGTGTTCTTCCCATGAACCACACATGGATCCACCAGTGTCATTGTATGTCTGTTCTTCCCATGAACCATAGCTAGAGTCATCGCATGCGTGCTCTTTTCACAAACCAGATCTAGAGTCATTGCATGTGTTCTTGTTACAAACCATATCATGAACATCAACCAGTGTCTTTGCATGTGTGCTCTTCTCACACACCACACATGGATCCACCGGTGTCATTGCATGTTTGTTCTTCCCATAGACCACACATGGATCCACCAATGTCATTGCATGTGTGTCTTCCCCATGAACCACACATGGATCCACTAGTGTCATTGCATGTGTGTTCTTCTCACAAACCACACATGGATCCACCGGTGTCATTGCATGTCCGCTTCTTCTCATTAACCACATCTAGAGTCATTGCATGTGTTCTTTTCACAAACCACATATCACCGAGTCATTGCATGTGTGTTCTTTTCACAAACCACAACTAGAGTCATTGCATGTGTGGTCTTCTTACAAACCATATCATGAACCACCCCTGTCATTGCATGTGTGTTCTTCTCACAGACCACACATGGATCCACCGTGTCATTGCATGTCGCTTCTTCTCATTAACCACAGCTAGAGTCATTGCATGTGTTCTTTTCAGAAACCACATATCACCGTGAGTCATTGCATGTGTGTTCTTCCCATGAACCACAGATGGATCCACGTGTCATTGCATGTCCGCTTCTTCTCACAAACCACTCATGGATCCACCTAGTGTCATCGCATTTGTGTTCTTCCCATGAACCACACATGGATCCACCAGTGCCATTGCATGTATGCTCTTTGCATGAACCACATCTAGAGTCATTGGATGTGTGTTCTGCTCACAGACCACATATCACCATTGTCATTGTATGTGTGTTCTTCCCAAAGTCCACACATGGATCCACCAGTGTCATTGCATGTGTGTTCTTACCACAGACCACACATGGATCCACCGGTGTCCTTGCATTTTTTGTGATCCCATTAACCACAACTGGATACACCAGTGTCATTGTATGTCTGCTCTTCCCATGAACCACAGCTAGAGTCATCGCATGCGTGCTCTTTTCACAAACCAGATCTAGAGTCATTGCATGTGTTCTTGTTACAAACCATATCATGAACCACACCCAGTGTCATTGCATGTGTTCTTCTCACAACCACACATGGATCCACCGTGTCATTGCATGTCTGTTCTTCCCAGCACCACACATGGATCCACCAATGTCATCGCATGTGTGTCTTTCCCATGAACCACACATGGATCCACTAGTGTCATTGCATTGTGTTCTTCCCACAAACCACACATGGATCCACCAGTGTCATTGCATGTGTGTTCTTCCCATGAACCACACATGGATCCACCAGTGTCATTGCATGTATGCTCTTTTCATGAACCACAACTAGAGTCATTGGATGTGTGTTCTTCTCACAGACCACATATCACCAGTGTCATTGCATGTGTGTTCTTCCCAAAGACCACACATGGATCCACCAGTGTCATTGCATGTGTGTTCTTCTCACAAACCATATCATGAACCACACCCAGAATCATTGCATGTGTGTCCTTCCCATGAACCAGATGGATCCACCAGTGTAATTGCATGTGTGTTCTTCTCACAAACCACACATGGATCCACCCAGTGTCATCGCATGTGTGTTCTTCCCATGAACCACACATGGATCCACCAGTGTCATTGCATGTCTGCTCTTTTCATGAACTACAGCTTGAGTCATTGGATGTGTGTTCCTCTCACGGACCACATATCACCAATGTCATTGCATGTGTGTTCTTCCCAAAGACCACTCATGGATCCACCAGTGTCATTGCATGTGTGTTCTTCCCACAGACCACACATGGATCCACCAGTGTCGTTGCATGTGTGTTCTTCCCATGAACCACACATGGATCACCAGTTTCATTGTATGTCTGCTCTTCCCATGAACCATAGCTAGAGTCATCGCGTGCGTGCTCTTTTCACAAACCACATCTAGAGTCATTGCATGTGTGTTCTTACAAACCATATCATGAACCACAGCCAGTGTCATTGCATGTGTGTTCTTCTCACAAACCACACATGGATCCACCGTGTCATTGCAGGTCTGCTCTTCTCATTAACCACATCTAGAGACATTGCATGTCTGTTCTTTTCACAAACCACATATCACCAGAGTCATTGCATGTGTGTTCTTTTCACAAACCACAGCTAGAGTCATTGCATGTGTGTTCTTCTTACAAACCATATCATGAACCACACCTAGTGTCATTGCATGTGTGTTCTTCTCACAAACCACACATGGATCCACCGGTGTCATTGCATGTCCGCTTCTTCTCATTAACCAGATAGAGAGTCATTGCATGTCCTGTTCTTTCACAAACCACATATCACCAGAGTCATTGCATGTGTGTTCTTCCCATGAACCACAGATGGATCCACTGGTGTCATTGCATGTCTGCTCTTCTCACAAACCACTCATGGATCCACATAGTGTCATCGCATGTGTGTTCTTCCCATGAACCACACAAGGATCCACCAGTGTCATTGCATGTATGCTCTTTGCATGAACCACAGTTAGAGTCATTGGATGTGTGTTCTTCTCACAGACCACATATCACCATTGTCATTGCATGTGTGTTCTTCCCAAAGACCACACATGGATCCACCATTGTCATTGCATGTGTGTTCTTCCCACAGACCACATATGGATCCACCAGTGTCATTGCATGTGTGTTCTTCCCATGAACCACACATGGATCCACCAGTGTCATTGTATGTCTGTTCTTCCCATGAACCATAGCTAGAGTCATCGCATGCGTGCTCTTTTCACAAACCAGATCTAGAGTCATTGCATGTGTTCTTGTTACAAACCATATCATGAACCAAACCCAGTGTCATTGCATGTGTGTTCTTCTCACAAACCACACATGGATCCACCGGTGTCATTGCATGTTTGTTCTTCCCATAGACCACACATGGATCCACCAATGTCATTGCATGTGTGTCTTTCCCATGAACCACACATGGATCCACTAGTGTCATTGCATGTGTGTTCTTCTCACAAACCACACATGGATCCACCGGTGTCATTGCATGTCTGCTCTTCTCATTAACCACATCTAGAGTCATTGCATGTCTGTTCTTTTCACAAACCACATATCACCAGAGTCATTGCATGTGTGTTCTTTTCACAAACCACAACTAGAGTCATTGCATGTGTGGTCTTCTTACAAACCATATCATGAACCACACCCAGTGTCATTGCATGTGTGTTCTTCTCACAAACCACACATGGATCCACCGGTGTCATTGCATGTCTGCTCTTCTCATTAACCACAGCTAGAGTCATTGCATGTCTGTTCTTTTCAGAAACCACATATCACCAGAGTCATTGCATGTGTGTTCTTCCCATGAACCACAGATGGATCCACCGGTGTCATTGCATGTCTGCTCTTCTCACAAACCACTCATGGATCCACCTAGTGTCATCGCATTTGTGTTCTTCCCATGAACCACACATGGATCCACCAGTGCCATTGCATGTATGCTCTTTGCATGAACCACATCTAGAGTCATTGGATGTGTGTTCTGCTCACAGACCACATATCACCATTGTCATTGTATGTGTGTTCTTCCCAAAGTCCACACATGGATCCACCAGTGTCATTGCATGTGTGTTCTTCCCACAGACCACACATGGATCCACCAGTGTCATTGCATGTGTGTTCTTCCCATGAACCACACATGGATCCACCAGTGTCATTGTATGTCTGCTCTTCCCATGAACCACAGCTAGAGTCATCGCATGCGTGCTCTTTTCACAAACCAGATCTAGAGTCATTGCATGTGTTCTTGTTACAAACCATATCATGAACCACACCCAGTGTCATTGCATGTGTGTTCTTCTCACAAACCACACATGGATCCACCGGTGTCATTGCATGTCTGTTCTTCCCACAGACCACACATGGATCCACCAATGTCATCGCATGTGTGTCTTTCCCATGAACCACACATGGATCCACTAGTGTCATTGCATTGTGTTCTTCCCACAAACCACACATGGATCCACCAGTGTCATTGCATGTGTGTTCTTCCCATGAACCACACATGGATCCACCAGTGTCATTGCATGTATGCTCTTTTCATGAACCACAACTAGAGTCATTGGATGTGTGCTCTTCTCACATACCACATATCACCAGTGTCATTGCATGTGTGTTCTTCCCAAAGACCACACATGGATCCACCAGTGTCATTGCATGTGTGTTCTTCTCACAAACCATATCATGAACCACACCCAGAGTCATTGCATGTGTGTTCTTCCCATGAACCACAGATGGATCCACCAGTGTAATTGCATGTGTGTTCTTCTCACAAACCACACATGGATCCACCCAGTGTCATCGCATGTGTGTTCTTCCCATGAACCACACATGGATCCACCAGTGTCATTGCATGTCTGCTCTTTTCATGAACTACAGCTTGAGTCATTGGATGTGTGTTCCTCTCACGGACCACATATCACCAATGTCATTGCATGTGTGTTCTTCCCAAAGACCACTCATGGATCCACCAGTGTCATTGCATGTGTGTTCTTCCCACAGACCACACATGGATCCACCAGTGTTGTTGCATGTGTGTTCTTCCCATGAACCACACATGGATCACCAGTTTCATTGTATGTCTGCTCTTCCCATGAACCATAGCTAGAGTCATCGCATGCGTGCTCTTTTCACAAACCACATCTAGAGTCATTGCATGTGTGTTCTTACAAACCATATCATGAACCACAGCCAGTGTCATTGCATGTGTGTTCTTCTCACAAACCACACATGGATCAACCGGTGTCATTGCAGGTCTGCTCTTCTCATTAACCACATCTAGAGACATTGCATGTCTGTTCTTTTCACAAACCACATATCACCAGAGTCATTGCATGTGTGTTCTTTTCACAAACCACAGCTAGAGTCATTGCATGTGTGTTCTTCTTACAAACCATATCATGAACCACACCTAGTGTCATTGCATGTGTGTTCTTCTCACAAACCACACATGGATCCACCGGTGTCATTGCATGTCTTCTCTTCTCATTAACCACAGATAGAGTCATAGTATGTCTGTTCTTTTCACAAACCACATATCACCAGAGTCATTGCATGTGTGTTCTTCCCATGGACCACAGATGGATCCACTGGTGTCATTGCATGTCTGCTCTTCTCACAAACCACTCATGGATCCACCTAGTGTCATCGCATGTGTGTTCTTCCCATGAACCACACAAGGATCCACCAGTGTCATTACATGTATGCTCTTTGCATGAACCACAATTAGAGTCATTGGATGTGTGTTCTTCTCACAGACCACATATCACCATTGTCATTGCATGTGTGTTCTTCCCAAAGACCACACATGGATCCACCATTGTCATTGCATGTGTGTTCTTCCCACAGACCACATATGGATCCACCAGTGTCATTGCATGTTTGTTCTTCCCATGAACCACACATGGATCCACCAGTGTCATTGTATGTCTGTTCTTCCCATGAACCACATCTAGAGTCATCGCATGCGTGCTCTTTTCACAAACCAGATCTAGAGTCATTGCATGTGTTCTTGTTACAAACCATATCATGAACCACACCCAGTGTAATTGCATGTGTGTTCTTCTCACAAACCACACATGGATCCACCGGTGTCATTGCATGTCTGTTCTTCCCATAGACCACACATGGATCCACCAATGTCATTGCATGTGTGTCTTTCCCATGAACCACACATGGATTCACCAGTGTCATTGCATGTGTGTTCTTCTCACAAACCACACATGGATCCACCGGTGTCATTGCATGTCTGCTCTTCTCATTAACCACATCTAGAGTCATTGCATGTCTGTTCTTTTCACAAACCACATATCAACAGAGTCATTGCATGTGTGTTCTTTTCACAAACCACAGCTAGAGTCATTGCATGTGTGTTCTTCTTACAAACCATATCATGAACCACACCCAGTGTCATTGCATGTGTGTCCTTCTCACAAACCACACATGGATCCACCGGTGTCATTGCATGTCTGCTCTTCTCATTAACCACAACTAGAGTCATTGCATGTCTGTTCTTTTCACAAACCACATATCACCAGAGTCATTGCATGTGTGTTCTTCCCATGAACCACAGATGGATCCACCGGTGTCATTGCATGTCTGCTCTTCTAACAAACCACTCATGGATCCACCTAGTGTCATCGCATGTGTGTTCTTCCCGTGAACCACACATGGATCCACCAGTGTCATTGCATGTATGCTCTTTGCATGAACCACATCTAGAGTCATTGGATGTGTGTTCTTCTCACAGACCACATATCACCATTGCAATGGCATGTGTGTTCTTCCCAAAGACCACACATTGATCCACCAGTGTCATTGCATGTGTGTTCTTCCCATAGACCACATATGGATCCACCAGTGTCATTGCATGTGTGTTCTTCCCATGAACCACACATGGATCCACCAGTGTCATTGTATGTCTGCTCTTCCCATGAACCACATCTAGAGTCATCGCATGCGTGCTCTTTTCACAAAACAGATCTAGATTCATTGCATGTGTTCTTGTTACAAACCATATCATGAACCACACCCAGTGTCATTGCATGTGTGTTCTTCTCCCAAACCACACATGGATCCACCGGTGTCATTGCATGTCTGTTCTTCCCACAAACCAAACATGGATCCACCAATGTCATTGCATGTGTGTCTTTCCCATGAACCACACATGGATCCACCAGTGTCATTGCATGTGTGTTCTTCCCACAAACCACACATGGATCCACCAGTGTCATTGCATGTGTGTTCTTCCCATGAACCACACATGGATCCACCAGTGTCATTGCATGTATGCTCTTTTCATGAACCATAACTAGAGTCATTGGATGTGTGTTCTTCTCACAGACCACATATCACCAGTGTCATTGCATGTGTGTTCTTCCCAAAGACCACACATGGATCCACCAGTGTCATTGCATGTGTGTTCTTCTCACAAACCATATCATGAACCACACCCAGAGTCATTGCATGTGCGTTCTTCCCATGAACCACAGATGGATCCACCAGTGTCATTGCATGTGTGTTCTTCTCACAAACCACACATGGATCCACCAAGTGTCATCGCATGTTTGTTCTTCCCATGAACCACACATGGATCCACCAGTGTCATTGCATGTCTGCTCTTTTCATGAACCATAGCTTGAGTCATTGGATGTGTGTTCCTCTCACAGACCACATATCACCAATGTCATTGCATGTGTGTTCTTCCCAAAGACAACTCATGGATCCACCAATGTCATTGCATGTGTGTTCTTCCCACAGACCACACATGGATCCACCAGTGTCGTTGCATGTGTGTTCTTCCCATGAACCACACATGGATCCACCAGTTTCATTGTATGTCTGCTCTTCCCATGAACCATAGCTAGAGTCATCGCATGCGTGCTCTTTCCACAAACCAAAGCTAGTTGCATTGCATGTGTGTTCTTACAAACCATATCATGAACCACACCCAGTGTCATTGCATGTGTGTTCTTCTCACAATCCACACATGGATCCACGGGTGTCATTGCATGTCTGCTCTTCTCATTAACCACAACTAGAGTCATTGCATGTCTATTCTTTTCACAAACCACATATCACCAGAGTCATTGCATGTGTGTTCTTTTCACGAACCACAGCTAGAGTCATTGCATGTGTGTTCTTCTTACAAATTATATCATGAACCACACCTAGTGTCATTGCATGTGTGTTCTTCTCACAAACCACACATGGATCAACCGGTGTCATTGCAAGTCTACTCTTCTCATTAACCATAGCTAGAGTCATCGCATGTCTGTTCTTTTCACAAACCACATATCACCAGAGTCATTTCATGTGTGTTCTTCCCATGAACCACAATTGGATCCACCGGTGTCATTGCATGTCTGCTCTTCTCACAAACCACTCATGGATCCCCCTAGTGTCATCACATGTGTGTTCTTCCCATGAACCACACATGGATCCACCAGTGTCATTGCATGTATGCTCTTTGCATGAACCACATCTAGAGTCATTGGATGTGTGTTCTTCTCACAGACCACATATCACCATTGTCATTGCATGTGTGTTCTTCCCAAAGACCACACATGGATCCACTAGTGTCATTGCATGTGTGTTCTTCCCACAGACCACACATGGATCCACCAGTGTCATTACATCTGTGTTCTTCACATGAACCACACATGGATCCACCAGTGTCATTGTATGTTTGCTCTTCCCATGAACCACAACTAGAGTCATCGCATGCGTGCTCTTTCCACAAACCACAGCTAGAGTCATTGCATGTGTTCTTGTTACAAACCATATCATGAACCACACCCAGTGTCATTGCATGTGTGTTCTTCTCACAAACCACACATGGATCCACCGGTGTCATTGCATGTCTGTTCTTCCCACAGACCACACATGGATCCACCAATGTCATTGCATGTGTGTTCTTCCCATGAACCACACATGGATCCACCAGTGTCATTGCATGTGTGTTCTTCCCACAAACCACACATGGATCCACCAGTGTCATTGCATGTGTGTTCTTCCCATGAACCACACATGGATCCACCACTGTCATTGCATGTATGCTCTTTTCATGAACCGCAACTAGAGTCATTGGATGTTTGTTCTTCTCACAGACGGCATATCACCAGTGTCATTGCATGTGTGTTCTTCCCAAAGACCACACATGGATCCACCAGTGTCATTGCATGTGTGTTCTTCTCACAAACCATATCATGAACCACACCCAGAGTCATTGCATGTGTGTTCTTCCCATGAACCACAGATGGATCCACCAGTGTCATTGCATGTGTGTTCTTCTCACAAACCACACATGGATCCACCCAGTGTCATCGCATGTGTGTTCTTCCCATGAACCACACATGGATCCACTAGTGTCATTGCATGTCTGCTCTTTTCATGAACCACAGCTTGAGTCATTGGATGTGTGTTCCTCTCACAGACCACACATCACTAGTGTCATTGCATGTGTGTTCTTCCCAAAGACCACGCATGGATCCACCAGTGTCATTGCATGTGTGTTCTTCCCATAGACCACACATGGATCCACCAGTTTCATTGTATGTCTGCTCTTCCCATGAACCATAGCTAGAGCCATCGCATGCGTGCTCTTTTCACAAACCATAGCTAGAGTTATTGCACGTGTGTTCTTACAAACCATATCATGAACCACACCCAGTATCATTGCATGTGTGTTCTTCTCACAAACCACACATGGATCCACGGGTGTCATTGCATGTCTGCTCTTCTCATTAACCACAGCTAGAGTCATTACATATCTGTTCTTTTCTCAAACCACATATCACCAGAGTCATTGCATGTGTGTTCTTTTCACGAACCACAACTAGAGTCATTGCATGTGTGTTCTTCTTACAAACCATATCATGAACCACACCCAGTGTCATTGCATGTGTGTTCTTCTCACAAACAACACATGGATCCACCGGTGTCATTGCATGTATGCTCTTCTCATTAACCATAGCTAGAGTCATTGCATGCCTGTTCTTTTCACAAACCACATATCACCAGAGTCATTTCATGTGTGTTTGTCCCATGAACCACAGATGGATCCACCGGTGTCATTGCATGTCTGCTCTTGTCACAAACCACACATGGATCCACCCAGTGTCATCGCATGTGTGTTCCTTTAGATTCTGCAATTTTTTCTTTTTGTTTCTTGTTTTCACTAGTTAGGCTTAATGGAAAACAACAACAAAATTAGAGAGCTTTATAGTATTTATCTTGAGTTAGGACATGAAGTGTTTGAAGAGAAAATTAAAAAACTTATGGAACTTTATTTGCATGCTAATAGCAATATTATTAGTATGAATTCTTTGAACACCATTATTGCTAATGCTATGGAAAATTCTAAGCTTGTGGAAGTTAGTTTTGATGAGCATGATATTTTTAGTCCCCCAAGCATGGAGGAGAAAATTTACTTTGATGATACTATGCCACCAATATATGATGATTACAATGATGAATATGATATTTTCAGTCCACCTAAGATTGAGGAGAAAATTAATTATGATTACAATATGTCTCCTATATTTGATGATTATGGTGATGAGAATAATTATAACTATTTTGTTGAATTTGCTCCCACCATAATTAATAATAATGACTATGTTTATGTGGAGAGTATTAATTCTTTTATGCATGTCATAGTTATATTTTTAATTTTATTCATGATGCTACTGAAAGTTATTATGAGAGAGGGAAACATGATTTTATGCATCTCAATAATAGTTTCCGTCTTTATGTTGAAAGTCCTGAAGTTGCACTTGTTTTTCTTTACTAAGTTTGTTGCTTTGTGATTTCATGACTTGTTTCTTTACAATATTCCTATGCATAAGAAGTGGGTTAGACTTAAATGTGCTTTGAATTTGCTTCTTGATGCTCTCTTTTACTTTAATTCATATTTCTTATGTGAGCATCTTCTCAAACTATTATACCTAACTTAAAGGCGTTAAAGAAAAGTACTTATTGGGAGATAACCCAAAAGTCTTAGATGAGTCCTGAAAGTTATTGCTTCAGTAATTACCGCTCCTTATCCTTTTTATTTGCTTTTTGTGCCAAGAGTAACCTCTAATGAGAGAGAACTAATGCTTGGGAAAGTTGCTCTCCCGAAACAGATTTTTGTGCTTTGCTGTAAAAATTCGTGTAAAATCTCCGTACGTTGTTTTGAGGCGTGAATTTTTGTGCTTCTGACCCAGGTTGTTATCTAACTTTCGTTAGTTCAACACTTTTCAATTTGAGCAACAGAAGGTCTTCAAAAAAATTGGTTTTTACCTGCTGGTCTGTTTTGACAGATTTCTGCCATTATTTTCATTTGCTTCTTGTTGATTCTTTTTTGAGTTCTTTTGGGGAATTGAGCTTTTTTAGGGAAGTTATACAGTATATTGTGTTTTAATGGAAGTTTTATTGGTGTTGAAATTGAACCCAAAGACTTATTATCTTGAGTGCACTAATGTTGCTAATAAAGATTGTGTGAAGTTTTGTATGAAGGAAAAATTTCAGGTGTATGGAGAGAATGATGTAATGATATGAAGAATAGACTAAAGCTCAACCTTGGGGATGCCACCCGTGTCCCCCAAGAGATATCCAAGAAGTACAAGCGTCAAAGCTTGGGGATGCCCACAGCATCTCCTTCTTCATCAATAAAAATCCCAGGTTTCTTCCAAGCACTTCATTTTTATTGTTTCATGCACAGTTGTGTTGTTCTTGGAGCGTCTTATTTTTTGTTTTCATTTTGGTTTTCATTTGCTTGGTTTTCTTAGTTTGCTGAATAAATTGGTTGGACCCCCTATTTCATGCATTGGTTTTCAAATAGTTTGGTTTGGATTGGAAAAGAGTAGGAAAGTTCATGCTTAAGTGGTAAAGAGAGCTTGTTTTTGATTGTGGCCTATGCTTTGTCATGCCATGCTTGATATTGTTTTGGTTTTATGCTTAGTGATCTTTGTTGTAGCATGACATGTTATAAACAATTGAGATTGCTTAATGTGCCTTGGAAGAATCATGCGTTGTTTTAGCATATTAAAGCATAGTATTGTGGTATTCTCCTTTGATGCTTTATTTGGGTTGACTTGGCGCATGCTCACACCATGTTATGACTATGCCAAGTCACCATAACCTTTATGATCCTTTAGTTTTTGACTTGTAATATAACTTTATGCTTTGATTAATGATGTTTTGTCGCTCTGCATGATTATTGCCATTATTGCTCTCTTAGTTGGTCGCTCCCAGTCTTTTGCTAGCCTCCATGACCAAGTATGAGTTCCCCTCATGCATCCAACTCCTAAAACCAAGTTATTCCAAAGAGTCCACCATACCTACCTATTAGCATTTGCTATTCCAAGTATATTCATGTTGTTATCTACCTTCCGAATTAAACTTGTTATGAGAAACTAGTGATTAAAGCTCTCACGAACTTGATGGCACACTTTACTTTTCTTGCCATTAATAAACTTGAACCATTGTGTCGTCTATGTTGTATATGCTTGCACTTATATGTTGGGGATTAGCAGAACCATGCTGTCATGGGGAACGCTTTCAACATTGCACTTGTACTTTGCATCTAGTTGATATCATGCTCTTTTGTCTATGAATGTCATCGGTGTGAAATGAAAGGGGAGCTTGTAAGTCCATGGAGTTATGTATGTGTGTTAGAGAAATGCCTGGGCCGCCGGTCTAATCCATACTATCATGGTGGAAACCTGCAACGTAACCATAATGAGCTATCTATGAAGCATTCTTCTTATAAAAAAGAGTCAGATATTGAGAAAAAAGAGAAAAAGAAAAAAAAGATATGAGAAAAGAGGAAAGAGAGAAAAAAAGCACCATCTTCCCATGGTGAATAAGAAAATTGCTGAGATGCTCGTTGTCTGCTTGCCTTGTCATTTTGATATGGGGATTCTTCCGTATCATCGGGAAAGGGGTACCCCGTTGGCGGTTCTCTATGATACACACGTACTTACTATGACAAGAACTTACTGGTAACTAAACTTGAGTAGCATGAGGAGCGACCCTCGTATTGAAGGGATATGATATTTCCAACTTATACTTTGTCAAGCATATACTCCATAGTTTGTTCACTTTAAACTTAATCACGTAAAGATGCTTATGATAGGGGCAATGAGAGCTCAAAGCTAATAAGTACCATAATTTTTGGAAGCTCTTTATGAAACTTGAATCCCTGCTTCCTTCTATGAAGGCCTTTCTTTTACTTTTATGTTGAGTCTTCATCTTCTGTCTTTATGCACCTATTAAGAGAGCATAGTGTCCATTCTTAGTTTAATGTGCATTGTCCCAAAGACTTGTTGATTGATTCATAACTTTGATATTGCTTGTTCTTAAAATATTTGTATCTAGTCACCCTTATGAACTTTGAAGGTGTCTTATGCATTTATGTTTTGCTATACCATGAGGGATAAGCTGAATACCATTCTCATTATGCTTTCTATATGTGAAACAAACAAACCTCTTGCAAAGTATTGTTATTCATGATGTTTGTTTGTATCCTTTCATGTTACAACATAGTTGCTATGTCTTATTGTTAGAACTCTATCTTTCATGTTCATCTTTAGAGTACCTTGATCCCAGCTATCAATGCTTTTAAAATAATGATGATCAAGACTGTGTTGGCTGCGTGTCACCTCAAAAATTATATTGTTTTTATCACTTACCTACTCGAGGATGAGCAGGAGTTAAGCTTGGGGATGTTGATATGTTGCTACCTTGATCCATAATTTTTGATGTTCCATGCTTGTTTTATATCTACTTTCTTATGTTTTGTCTACATTTGGAGATACTTTTATGCATTTTCTGGAACAAACCTATTAACAAGATGCCACAGTGCTAGTTGCATGTTTTCTGCTGTTTTTTAGTTCCAAAAAGTCAGAAAATGAATATTCTCGGAATTGGACGGGACAAAAGCCAATACACCTATTTTTCTTGGAGCAACACGGAAACACGAAGCAGAGACGGAGTAGGGCACTAGGGTGGGCACACCATATGGTGGCGTGGGCTAGCCCTAGCCACGCCACCAGGTGGTGTGGGCCCCCTGTCCGCCCACCGACCTTGCCTCTTCACCTATAAGATGCCTCCCGATGCAAAAACCCTAAATCGAACAGCCTCCAGCCAAGAAAAGTTCCACAGCACCGCCGCCACCAAAGGGGAGATTTGGGGGACAGAAAGTCTCTGTTCCGGCACTCTGCCGGGACAGGGAAGTGTCCCTAGAGCCATCTCCATCGATCTCCACCACCATCTCTATAACCCTTGCTGATTCCCATGATGATGACGAAGTAGTTCTTCCTCGAGGCTAAGGGTTCTACCAGTAGCTATGTGTTCATCTCTCTCTCTATGCATGATCATATTGTGATCATGAGCTTTGTAATCAAGTAGATCTACCTTGCTACTCAAGTGCTTTAATAGATCTCTGCTCTCCCTGTGTGTGTGATAGTGACAGCGTGCACACCATGGTGGCACTTAGGCTAGAGATTACAGTTACTTGTTATGAGTTATAGTTGGAGTTGGATGTTTCTATGAAATTGTGGTGTTTGTTGAAACCATCTAGAGCTCAAGGTGACAGTGTGGGGTTATCTAGATGGCAAAGGATTACTTTGAGGTGTGCTATTATAGCCCTACCATGGATTAGAGTATCCAACCAGAGAGTAGTTCAGAGTAGTATCATGAAGAGAATATATTTATATGAGAGTGTTCACTAGCAAAAGTATGATCCCTAGGCCTTCTTTCTAAGTATTGAAACACCGTTTTTAACTAGATCTGTTACATGTTTGCTTGCTTCCATCTTTATTTCAGTTTTCCTTTAGTCTCTTCCACGCCATCAAGCTATTTTCTGACACCGTTGTCTTATATCCATACCACTTGTATTTCACTATCTCTTCGCCGACTAGTGCACCTATACACCTACAAGTGTATTGGGTGTGTTAGGGACACAAGAGACTTCTTGTATCTTGATTGTAGGGTTGCTTGAGAGGGGATACCTTTGACCACTTCCTCCCTGAGTTCGATAAACCTTGGGTGATCCAATTAAGGGAAAATTTGCTGCTGTTCTACAAACCTCTGCACTTGGAGGCCCAACAACTGTCTACAAGAATAGAAGTGCGTAGACATCAATGCGCCATTTGGGAGCTAATTTTTTCTCATAGTTCAGGAACAAGAATCTGATGAATCTTTTCAAAAAACTATGCAAGCAGAACCAAGAATGGAAGTATGGTTTCATACGTGCATAGCTCGATGACTTCACTCAGAAACATGTCAGGGCGAGGAAAGCAGACCAAACCGCAGATATATCTGCACATCAAGCAGGCTGCTACTAGAGAAGCGCATATGGAAGAAGAGCTTGTAGGGCTTTGTGACTTGCCTGGATTTGATCCGCCTGGTACTAGGAGAAGGGTCGAGAGGCAGATTAAAAAATTTCAACAATGGATAGAGCACGAGCCTTTGGAGAGGTGGTCTTTGCTACACGACACCCATGGAGCTAGGTAGGGCGTCATGATTACAAAGCTAGCTGAGTCATATAACTTTGTCCTCAGAGATAGCAGGGCTCTGCCACTTATAGCCATTATCGAGGGTATTTTGTATGGCATGATCAAAATATTTCAGAGACAGATGACAAAGAGCTCAGTTGCATATATTGAACAATCCGAACACATGCTTCTATGAAAATATTATGGACTACATGGATAAAAAGATGGAAAAAGCTCAGACACACACTGTCGTGGCCATCAGTAATGTAGAAAGAAGGTTTGAGGTGGGGTTACCCACCGATAAGTTTGGGTGTGGTAATGAGCTAAGGACGCATGAGGTGAAGATTGGAAATGAGAAATGTCCAACCTGTGAGTGCACGTGCAACAAACCAAAATTGCTTCATCTTCCTTGCTCGCATGTGCTTGCTGCGTGTGGACAGCTGGGTTGGACGCAATATCATTCGTGTCTCCGTACTACCTAAAAGAATTTGTGGTCAATACCTGGACCAGTGAGATGTCAGAATTTCGAGTAGTGGGAAATTTCAACACGGTAAACCCTGGTGAAAGGCAATACATCCCCTACCCTGCTCTAATGCGAACAGGCAAAGGAAGACGCTAGTGTGGGCGCATTCGAAATGACATGGATGAATCCGAAGCTGGAGGCCCAACGCGATAGTGTTTTCTATGCAATTATTTTGGCCATAGGGCAGGTGTTGTCCCAAGTTCGGTACAGGCGTAGTACCTACACGAGGACGTGGTACCCGGGCTCGAAGAGGTAGAGGACGCGGGCGAACTTAGGTTTCGATGAACTATGTTCCATTTGTAATATGTGACGAACAATGTTCCATTTGTAATATGTGACGAACTATGTCTTAATTTGTAGTATATGGTGAACTATGTTTTAATTTGTAATATGTGGTGAACTATGTGTTAATATGTAATATGTGATGAACTATGTTTTAATATGTGATGAACTATGTTTTAATATATGATGAACTATGTTTTAATTTGTGATATGTGCACAAATGGCAAGATGATACAGTTTGCTAATATCAGATATTGAAAAGAAACATCATGCTAGAATTTTGGAGGATGAGCCTAACTCCCTCGAGCCCTTGGTCACTCGCATTCCCAATGTAAACTGGAGGATACACCTGGCTTGGGTTTCTAGGTACGATTTTATTATAATCATGCATTAGAATAATTATGATTGGACGCACTAAGTCATTTGTCACGCTATTTGGATATACAGGATGAAGTGGGCCGGGCTTTTACCTTTCGCTCGTCTGGTTGAGGACACTGGAGACTCTACATGTCTATTATATAACCAGTCGTTGCTCAGCTGCTTGGTTGACCGTTAGAGGCCCGAGACCCAAACTTTTCACTTTTCTTGGGTAGAAATGGCTCCTACTCTCTAGGATGTGTCATACCTGTTGGGACTTCCTTTGGCAGGCCAGCCCATTGGGCCGCTGGATGCACCATCCAGTTGGCAAGGCAATATGGCCCAACGTTTCGAGGGTATTAGTGTCGTATCTGGTCCATCTGAGCACGATGATCACGGGCCCAAGTTTGATAGGTTACTAGGATTTTAGGTGTGTTCGCTAACTTGTTAGTCCACTTGTCTCTATGCATCGTACCATTCTATGTTTTTTGGTACTAAACTATCTTTGGATTAATGCAGATCCAAAGGTTAGGCTATCCAGAGATCCAATTGACTGAGCCATAGATCACTCGGTGCTTGGAGGCATACTTACTTTAGCTTCTCGGGAGGTGATGTTCACCGAGAACCATGTCACCACTATCACCGCTCGCTACACCCCTATTGCATTGGAGATTGCTAACGCAACAAGCGCCGACATGATTACACAAAGGAGTTGGGGTTTTGCGGTCTTGTCAGCTACGTACCAAGGTATGTGAAGTGGTTGTCAGCGTAAAGCTCCTAGGTCAGGCTTTCTTGGATGCCCATTACTGTTACAGCTTTGGTCCTGGGAGCGGTTTCCTATTGGACGACCGGACGTAGTTGTTGAGACGGCATACCCATTGCATGCACCGGGTGACCCTCCGATAGGACTGTTCGAAGGAGACCGCATCGACTTTCGATATAGTTTGGACATGTCACAAGGTATGTGCAAAGTTTTAATTAGTTCACGTACTATATGACTGGAAATGACATGTGTTCTTTGGCAGAGACGCTTTTCTCATGCTCAGGTGAGGGGTTGCTACCCCGCTTTCTCCAAGCAATTTGGCATGCTGCTCGCGAGCTCGGTGATGTGGGAGCCCTACAGGGATGCAACCATCGGTGCTAGATTCCGCAAGGATGGGGACGTCATACTGATTTCTACTCTCTGTACTAGAGATGTGGCGTATTGGCTTACAAAATCGAAGATGATCTTTGACATGCAGGTAGAGGAGATGAGCCTACAGAGAGTAATGGGGTAGTTCGGCCTTCACCAGTTGGTCGATCCTCGTCCTACAGAGAGTGTTGTACCTTTGGTCGTCCACACATAAGTTTATTTGAGCACATTTCTTACATCTTATCTGGTTTATTGACTTATCTAGTTTATTGACTCATCGCAATCACTCTCCAATTGTAGGTTGTCAAGGAAGGGAAGTAACAAGACCGTCGCAGGCTGACTCCATAGAGTTGGGACATACGTAGACGAGTGGAACAACGCAACAACACAAGTCTGGGACTCGGATGCCCAGTTTGACATGGAAGTGTTCAACCACTATCTGCAAAGCTACATGAGCGCCACACGTCTATGCACCGCGCAGCACAGTGACCCAGATGCGATGCCTAGCGTGACTACTTGGGATAGTTATCCGAGCTAGTCTACTAGGGAAGCAGACAGCACGTGGTAACACATTGTCTTCATCTAATGCACCTACTTGTTAGATAGTTTCTATTCCATTTTCAGTCTAGTGGTTCAAATTTCAGGCACAGTTGCTAGTCGATCTTGAGACGGAGAGTGCTGAATACAGATAGTCCCTTTGTCCGGACCTCTACTTATACCACGTCAGGAGCAGCAGACCTGGCTGAGTCACCTATAGGAGAAGCTCTGACGTATCCACGGGGTTATCACATGCACCCCCTCTTTGGACGTTGCTCACCAGCCGGGACCACAGCGGCCACTGCGTCACTCGATGCACCAGCAGCAGCAGTCACATCCACCCTCGCTCGTATGACAGTCTCCATGTCCACAATTTACACCACAGGCAACGCCGAGGCCTCCCCCTCCCGACCAGGCTGGAGGTTCGTCGTGGCAGCAACATAGTACTTTCGACTGGTGGCAGCAGAAACAACCACCTTTTCAGGGTGGAGATTCGTCGTGGCAGCCTCAGCAGGAGTAGCAGGAGCCTATTAGCCTCTCTCCCGCGCTGAACTATGACCTTTGTCCACAGCCGCAACCATAGGGTATGTGTCTTACACACTATGGAGGCTATCTTCATATCAATTTCTTATATACTTCGGTATTAATCTACAGGAGCCTTTGGAGTGCAAGGGACTATGCCTGACTATCAGGCATCTTTTTTCTAGATCCGCGCGGACGAGTGATCATGAGGTGGAGCACAACACTCAAGACTTCTTGACATAGAGTGGTTGGATGAAAAAATTTCAGACTCTTTCCCCAAACCCCCACATATGAAACTCAGTACGGCGAGAACGGCTCAGTGATTCCTCCTCGAAACGTTCGGGCGCCCGGCCATTAGGTATGGCTGGACGCCACCAGAGCAACCACGTGAGCGTCAAGGTAGACGACAACGTTGATACCTCTCTCAGCCATATATGTACTAGTTCTCGATCTATCTATCTATCTATCTATCTATCTATGAGACATATGTCTATCTATGTGTGAGACATGAACATATCTATATGTGAGACATGCACCTATCTATGTGTGAGACATTTCGGAATGTTATTCATTTCTCGGTCGAGATCTCTAACAAATGACTACAACAGATAATTAGGATACAAACGAGATAATTAAGATACACACCCGAGCTACAAGGGAGAATTGTTCTAGTTCTTGTTGGCCTACGCCTTGCCCTTACCCTTCTACGATGCCTCGACCGATGATGCCTTTCCCTTACCCTTCAACGATGCCTCGCCCTTACCCTTCGACAATGCCTTCTTCTTGGCCAGCCTTTTGTCCCACTCATCTCTCCACTTAGTCCCAACGACAAGCGTCATGAATATATCATCTTCATCTTCCCTCTCTTCTAGCTTGTCATTGCTCTTCTTGGCCTGCACCTTCTTCAAGGCCTGCGCCTTGTCACGCTCTGCTCTATCCCTGGTACCACCGACCGACAGCATGAAGAGATCGTCGGAGTCTTCACTCTCTTCTATCCAGACCCAAGGGTTATTGGCTACACTCTGCCTTCCCTCTTTGTTTAAGAATCTTTGCTTGCCCACCTAACTTTGATCCGAAGAAGCTCTTGTCATATCTCCTTTAGTGTCCTCTTCGACCACCCTTCTCTATGTAATCGCTCACCCAGCTCAGTGAGGAGACAATCACTAGCAATGAGTTCCTCCAATGGGGTTGGATTATTGTCTATCCTAAAGTTCCTAGCCAAATGAAAAAGGTCGACAGACATATGTGTCTCGAAACTATGGTTGTAGGGAAAACCGGGAAACATACTGGCTAAAAACGTGATGGCTTTGCTTACACAACTTCTTGAGGAGGGGGTTTTATAGGGTAAACGAACACAAAATGGCGGGAAACATTCTGGTGGGAAGCATTCTGGCAGGAAACACTTTGGCGGGAAGCATTCTGGCGGGAAACACTTTGGCGGGAAGAACTAAGATATATTGTCTCTGAAATTAACTGACAAGTACAAACTAATGTCGCGCTTAAGATACATCACAACACTATAACTGAAATGAAGATACATCATGACACTACAACTGAAATGAAGATACATCAAGACACTACAACTTAAATTAAGATACATCAGGACACTACAACTAAAGTGAAGATACATCAGTACTGATACATACATCTACTTGCCCTGAGTCCAACGCGGGTACTTCCCGGTTTTGGCCCCACGTTCCTCTACAGCCCACGCCTTGGCAGCCCTTTCTCTTAATCTCTTCCTTTCCACCTCATGGGCATCCTTGGGCACCTGTTCCTGCTGCTCCTCTTCCTCCCTTCTCTTCCTATTCAGCTTGCGGTTTCGAGCTTTTTTTTGCTCTCAATTATTTCATTACTCTCTCTCGAGCCTTGTTCTCGTTCGCGGCTATCCTTTCATCATGTTCCTCATCAAGAAAGCTCTCCCTTGCACGTCGGCTCCTGTCTGCAATCTCCTGCACGGCCTAGGCTGGCTTCTCTGTGTCAATCCAATGGTACCACTTGCAAAGTGGAGGAGGAGACTACATGCAAATCAATGGAATGAATAAAAGAACACATGATAACATGAATGGTTCATATTAACCTTGCTATAGGAACATACCGAAGGCCTCTCGTACGATGAACTTGCTTGTCGGGGCGGGATTGCGTCATAGTTGGGACACATGAAAAACTTCATGCCCATGTAGGTGGAGAAATCGATCATCTCCTTGACCTTGGCGAGATGGTCGCACCAACAACGCCCCTTGTGGCAACCTAGCATGTTTCATCTTCCTAGGCCTATACTCTGGGTTCGAACAAGGCATACTCATGATGGAGAGGAGAAGAAATGCGAGAGAAAGAGGAGGAACAGTTGAACTGGGTGAAGAGAGAACATCTCGGTGCCCGAATTTATAGAGGCAATGGGACGAATAGGTGGGAAAAACGGCCGGAAATCATGGCGGGAGATAGTGGCGGGAATCGGCTGGCGGGAGATAAAGAGCAGGAAATCGTGGCAGGAGATAGTGGCGGGAATCGGCTGGCGGGAGATAAACGGCAGGAACTGAAAACTAATTTAGATGTTTAGGGCTTGCATTGATCATGCAGGATTTGGTTAGGGGTAAGCATTGATCATGCAGGATTTTTTTAGGGGCAAGCCGACTTGTCCACTCGGTCTGGGCCTGGCCGATTAATCCACTCGGCCTGGTCCTGACGAAAGGTTCATTCGGCTTCGGCCTGGCCGATTGGGCCAGCCCCACTTGGCTAGGCCCTGACCGACTGATCCAATCGGCCATGGCCTGACCGATTGCAGGTTGCAAGTCACCCGAGAGCTCACTCGGCGCGATACAGGCCGAATGGCTCCATTTGGCGATGCCCTGGCCGACAAAGCACCAAATATGTAAAATGCTGAAACCGTTAATTTAAAAAATGTATTATTTTAAAAAAAATTGCCAGTTTCAACTGGCTTATAAACCAAAAAACACATCTTGGATCATCCATGTTTGAGACTTTACCTGAGGACCCCAGTCTCTACGGGAAGGCCTGAAATATGGTTTTTATCCTTCACCACGGTCACTATAAGAGTTTACTTACTTTATTTCACCACTTGATGTGCCCCTCGCAATATTTGCACCTCGAGGGGGGGGGTGCTGAGAGTGATATTAATGTTTTAATTTTATGTGGAGATTTTGCTAAAAGATACTATTTATTTGGGCTCTCACTCTCTAGACAGGAAAATCTTGTTTTGCATATTTTTAGCATTTGGGGATCTCCGCGAACTCAAAAGGACATGAGATTTTTCAACTGAAGTTTTTTTTAGAAAAATCAAAGACCTGGAGCAACTACAAGGCCAGAAGGCCCAGGATGTGCCGCAACCTAATACTACAGTCACACCATGGGGCCGATTCGGTGCCTCGTGGCTCCAATGATGACGATTTTCATGCCCTGGAGTCATTTTGACCTATCAACTCCTATATATACTGCTAGGAACGTGATATCGAAGCACGGCGCACCACGAAGATCGAAACACGAAACATAAGAGATCCAACGAAGGTTGGATAGGGAAACACCATCGGAACACCACCGCTCGCATCTACAATCTCTCCAACAACATCTTCATCATCTCCTTGAAGAAGAGAGTAGCCCACCCTACTACTATGGGTGTGTGGAAGTCACTTTTTCTATCTCTCTCATGATATCATTGCTGTAGTGCCATATGAGCTACCTATTATGATTATGGCCACATATATGCAAGTCCCTTGTGGTGGATCTTGGTTTTTATGAGATGAGTATATGAAATTGCAGTTTTCATATTGTGCTTGATGTATAAGTATATGCATATTATATACCCCATTCTTGATTACATGTTCTGATCAAACTTGTTTGATAGGCCGGGTGCAAGAGGGGAACATGTGTATTAGTTGGAATCACGCGTGGTAGGAACTGGGCAGTGATAGAAATCTTGGTACCTACTATGATTTTTATCTTTCTTTAGTTACCTCACTAGGGATAAATGAATGCATGTACTGCAATTGTCTAGTGATAACAATAGGTGATCTCATATATTTTGAGGTAGTATGTTTAATATTCAACATCATGTCATAGAACTAAATGCAATACTATGTTTATCTAAATCTAATTTGTGGTTCATTCTCTTACTACAGGAGTATTAGTGGGATGTGTTGCATCATCTCAACCATAGGACATGATTTCCATATGAATGTGAATCAAATATATTATAAGGTTACAACAATATTTATGTGGTCTTTGAAGCTCTTTGTTTAGTCCACCATGTTTATGAGAGAGTAGGAAAGTGAAACTATGAATCCAGTTCTGTTTTGAATCATAAGAAAGACCTTTTACATGCATTTACAACCTTTTTTATTATTGGCACTTGTTTAATCGGAAAATGCAAAACCATTTGCTTCTCGCGCATATAGTTATCTCATATAGTTTGAACTACTATCAACACCATTATATTTTACTTTTGCATTGCATCTAGTTTACTTATTATTTATCTTGCATACCTACTTTAGTTTATTTGATTGTTACTTGTTTGAAGCACAGTTGATTCCCACGATAATTCTAGGGTAATTGTTGACGCATCTTTTTTTATTTTACTAGCTTTTCAATGATAATACAAACCTTGTGGTTGACAACCACTTGGTGAAGTTGGTGATACAATGCAAGACTCTATTGTTTTGTAGGTTGCTACGAGAGGAAGGAGTGTATTTATACTATTTCCTCGAGAGTTCGGTATAAACCCTTGAGTCATGTTTGTGGGAAAACAGCCTTACTACATCACTTTATGCTTGGAGTCCCAACGAACTAGTGTCCACATTGATTGGTGACATCAGCTACTCGTTGTCGTTAGGTTGCTGCTCACATTGGTTTGGCACCCTCCGGCCTGGGTGGAATGGGATATGTTCTCCCTCCAGGCGACATTAGCTTTTAGCTAGCTTACATGCTCTTCTCTGCGGTGGACGATCTTGGTCCAGACATTCTATTGCATATTCTCTCTATGTACGCATGTTCTTCATCATTGATCGGTCCCAAGCTTCACCTTTTAGTTTGTATCTTCATGGGTAGCAGCGATGTGGCTGGCCTGGTGTGCTTCCTATGCGAGATAACCAACAATAGTTTCTCCCTGCTGTGCTTGAGTGTAGTTCCCATCCTAGCTCTAGTGAGAGAAGCTCTACCGGCCAACAGTGTGGTGTCCTTCGACCTAGGACGAGAGAGTAGAGGCCTCTCTTTGGTGATAATGAAGGTTTGGAATGATAGTCCCTCAACCCCAGGGTTCTCATGTTCTTGTGTTTGTTTTCAATGTGGTTGCTGATCCTTTGCCGCTTCATTTTCTTCGCCATCACCTGGAGTCCGGTCAAGGATGGTATCATCAAAGAATTCGCGCTTTCATTTTCTTACTTTGTGTTTGTTGTGCATCACATTGTAAGCTGTTTTGATCAGCACCTTGTACCAAACTGGCCATTGGGGACTTTATCAATTTAAAGTCGGCACATGCGTGCCTTTAATGTAAAAAAAGCTGTGTATAACCCGAAACTCGATAAATAGTAGCTTTCACATATCTGGAATAAACCACCAGGCAAACATCTACTACCCGGAAAATGGCCATTGTGTCGAGTATCCCAATAGAAAACACTCGGTACCAAAACAAATTGATGGTTTGATTTAGATCACCTTTGGTGTTGTGGAACTAACTAGGTTGTACCTTAAGCCCCGTTCATTGTATTTTTGGATTTATCTAAGTTGTAGTAATAAGTTGTTTAAGGGGTGCTAGTTTTGTTTTGCCTGCACTAGGTTTGTCAGATCTAACTAGGTTTCATTTGTCTAGATCCATCGGGAACAAGTGGGAACAATGGGACAATCCTTTTTATATTGATTTTCCTAGAGATGTTAGTCGCTCGCAGTTGATTATCTAGATCTGCGAATTCACGAGGAAGAAAAAGAGATGCAACATGGCTATAGACACAAAAGGGAAGGGGCACAAGGAGCTAGCCCAGGAGTGTGCATGATGGTAGGCTCATGCAAGGATGTTTGCTTCCTACCATTTTTGTGCAAAACAGCTCATACAAGGATGATTGTTTTCCATATATGCTAAGCGTTGAATACCTGCAATTAATGAAAATATTTCATCTAAATCATGGTGTAACGAAACATGCATAAAAATTCCTATAGCATCCTCAACAGGTTCTGGACAGATCTGGTATATCGATCGATGTTCCCTCCTAGCGATGGTCCGATGGCTGAGCTAGCGCCGGCAATGACATCTCCAGGCCGTCCCGAGGCCGCCGAAACCACCGAAGCCGAGGTAGACGCACCCGCCCACCGCGGCATCCGTTGTAGTGGCACGCGTCGCTGCACGCGCGATTCGCCGTCGTGTCCCACGGGTCACACAGATCCTCCACGAATGTCTCCCCACAACTGTGGTTGGACGCGTAGTCGCCGACGCATGCCGACCCTAGGTACCGACACAAAACCACAACGGAAATTAACCACGCATCCACAATTCAATACAACTCCGTGAAAGAAAAAGTAGTGCAGGAAGAGGAGAGGGATAGTAAGGCCTCCGGCTTACTTACTCGTAACGGTGGATAGAGAGGCCAGGAGGAGGAGAAGCAGGAGAGGTATCAGGCGCACCATGACCTTGTATCCGCACGCCATTAGGTTGGATCAAGACCGATCAGCGTAGCTTGGTCGGGGTACATGTTTTATAGGGATGTTTGTGGTGATATATGGAAAGAATCGAGAAATTAGCATGTCAAAATCAAGCCCGTCCGTTTTTGCGTCAAATCAGTAAATAGTACCTGTACCCAATCTCAGAACAGGGATGATGGCGATGGGCCTGATCGAGCCCCTTCCACGTATGGTTTTGTGAAGAATAGATTTGGAGAATCAGTTAGTAGTTCCGTGCGAAAATAAACCAGGATAGAAGACTGCGTTAAAGCCCTTCGGCTCCTGGATGCCATCCGGCTTGCGCACATGAGCCGTGGGCGCAGCGGAAGGGTGAGGAAGATGGTGCCACTCCTCGGCGTCAAGGATATGGCAAAAGAGGCGTGGGACGCAGTGTAGACGGACGATGCGGGTGAACCGGTGACAGCCCACAGGTTGCTTTCGCAGTTTGAGCGCATCACCTGCATGGAAAGGAAGGCGAGTCGGTCGACGCCTTCGGCATGTCGATCACCCGCGCCGTGAACAACCTGCCGTCGCTAGCTAGGGCATGGGCGGTGCCAACGAGGTACACGCAGAGCGTCCGCTGCTGCTGCTAGCGCCGAGCTAGTCAAGGAGTTAGTCCATGAAAGTGTGGTAGTACAGATCGCATGTACGATTCTACAAAGCTACCACAACAAGATACCACACATACATGCATCACTGGTGGAAAAATAGCCTCTAGTCCCGGTTCATAAGGGCCATTGGTCCCGATCCCAGAACCGGGACCAATCACTCGGGACTAATGCTAGTCTCGGTTCGCGCACGAATCGGGACCAATGGGTCTCCACGTGGGCGGGCGAGCTACGAGGGGTGGATAATTGGTCCTGGTTCGTGGGAAAAACCAGGACCAGTGGGTCACCACGTGGCAGCACCAGAGACGGGCGGGGGTGGATCGTTGGTCCCGGTTCTTAGCAAGAACCGGGATCGTTGGTCTCTATGCCGCGGAAGGATTTTCGGGCTATTTTTCTGTCGCGGCAGGGTTTTGTGCCGCGGCAGGATTTCGGGCTATTTTTCTGCCACGGCAGGATTTTTTTTAGAAATTTAATGGTACTACATATATACAACAATAATGAAACCATAATATATATATTACACATCATGCATGATCACAAATATATACACCGTCTCATCCGTCTTCTTGGTCGAAACATATATATTATAATTACAAACGATACTCTCACACGAATTTGATCTAATTTACACTTTTTTTATACACATCACCCTTCCAAATGAAGTGGGTAATAGTATTCTCCTTTCGAATCTATGACTTGTTCTAACAAGAATTCGGCAATTTCCTCTTGAATTGCTTGCATGCGTTCTTGTGATAGAAGACCGTCCCGCATCCGTTGGATCTAATATAAAGAAGGGGATCAATATATATGAATGAAACTAAACACAATTGATGGTAATAAAATAAAGTTGTGATTATTGTTTAGCGTACTTCAATTTTTTTGATGTTCCGGTCTGCCCCCTTCTCTTTGGTCGTCTGGCGAATGAACTCGCAGACATAGTATCCACATAAGTTATTCCCGGCTTCCTGCCTCAAGCACTTTACGAGAATAGAGTTCAATCAAAATAATAATCAAGCATGATAATGGTGGTATTGAAACTAGAATCAAAGAGATGCGTGGATCTAGCAAGTAGTACTTACAGTCAATGGTTGAAATGTAAGCTCTGGCTTCCAAACACCCCTAGTTTTGGCGGTGAACCGTTTCCAAACCCTCTGGAGGCATTCCTGCATGTCTGCCCACTTTTCTAATGGTGTGCTTTTCGAGTCCAGGACTTTTACTACTCCGGTGTCAACATAAATGATTAAGAGAATATAGTGAAAGCTTGACACACTAACAAAATATAACACGAGTCAATTATACGCTTAACATCGAGTAATCAAAAATAGAATATGTATAAGACAGTAACACTCACGCAGCGTTGAAGGGAAATAGTATTTCCCTTCTGTTGCTGAAATACTTCAACGCTTTGAACAAGTTATCCTCTGTCTCTTTGGGATTTGTTTTTAGAGTAACTTCATGAACGAAATTACAGTCAACAAACCCAAGGTCAAAGATTTGTCCTTTGTTGCATTCTTGAATCTTCATTCTGCATATATAATTAGTATAGTGATTAGTAAGATTATACAAGCAACGAATAAGATGAGCTAGAAAGACTTAATTACAGAAATTAATAATACTTACAAACAATAGGCACTGAATATAGCTTTGTCGAGGGCTTCTTGTTGGTAAAACTGAAATAATTCTGGAAATTTAGTCAGTATGAAGCCATCTCCATGACCGTAATGGTGGTGTTTATATACAGCATAGATCCAGTTTTTGGAATCAGGACAGGCTTGGATGTACCATTTATGCAATCTTCGCATTTTTGTTGGTAGATCTTTGACTAACTCGGGTTTGACAAGAGGAGCCCCGTACTGGTACACGTATGTTGTTTCTTGGTACCCCTCGAACTCATGCATACGGCTCATGTACTCAGTAATAGACAGTCCATATAATTGGGCTTTTTCTCTGTACAGTCGAACAAACTCCGGATCAATGTTCGGATCATGCCGCTCCTGGATCATCCACTCATTGGTATCGTACAGTTTGAGCGATTCGATCGATTGATTTTTCTGTTGTCTGAGCTGGGCAACTTCTTTCCCGACTCTCCGCTCTTTTGCCTCAGTTGACTTGGTAATAGAGCGATTATAGTCTGATGTGAGTGCTATGGGTTGGTGAAGCTGAATCTTAAGCGCGGCTGCTTTGGCTTTATCTTCTGCGGTGACCGGGAAAAATGCCTCTATCGGCCTTTTCTTGTTAGCCATGTCAATCTTTCACTTTTCATAATGGGCAGCTGCGGCCGCATTAGTTTCTTCATCTGTCTTCTCGCAAGGTAGCTTCTTCATATTCTGATGAGGTACTCTTGGGAGGGGCGATTGCTTACGTTTCGGTGATCGGAACATGCTCTTGCTGTTGCTGGTGGTGCTGCCCCCTTAGTATACTTCCGCTTTTGTCTCTGAGGCTCAAGGGACGGAGACGGCCAAGCAAGTGGAGACGGCTGAGGCGGCGATGGAGACGGTTGCGCTGAGCGGTGAGGCGGTGAAGGCGACGGTTGCGCTGGAGAATGGTGAGGTGGCGGCGAAGGTGGATTGCTGCTCTGAGGAGTTGGTGGCCTTGGTGGCACATAATTTGGAAGCATGACACTCCTTTAGCCATAGAATAGTCTCCCCTTTGGCTTCTCCTAGTTGAGTCAGCTCCATATCTTCCCCTACAGGGTGGTCTAGCTTCAGCTCCTCAAAATCTTCCTTCACCTCATCCACCGTGACGACATCATACCCTTTTGGAACCGGTCTGCAGTGCCAAGTTGGGTTAAGCCCAATTGGTACCGCCATGCCGATCGCCGCCGTCACCCTTAAGTTCATAACATGCACATTTAGCTCACAAGCTGTTGTCTCCATGATATCATCCACTAGGTAGCGTTTAGGAGGAGATGTCGTCGGTGCATCATCATCAACATCATGGAGCTGCGCGGAAGCGACGCTGCTTTTCTTATTCGATGGGGCGCCGGTACCCTCGAATGCAGCTTCTACCACGTGCCGCTGAGATTGGCCGCTATTACCTTGCTGGCTAAGTATGTCGAGTTGATCCTGGTGCCGCTTTAATGTTTCTTCTACATTACGCAGCCGGTCTGCAGCGGCTGCTTTCTCAGCTGCCTCCCTTTCCTTTCTCCCCTGATGGCTTTTATCGGGATATCTCTTTATTTCCGGGGGGAAGGCAACCTTCCACGGCTTGGAGCCTACTGTGCCTCGTGCTTGTCTGTCGTGTTCAGGATTTTTAAGGGCCCGTGTGAGCTCGTCGTTCTCTCTATCGGGAACGAACCGTCCCGCTGCAACATCATCTACTGCATTTCTAATATCGTCGATGGGCAGTAGGGGATCATCTTTGTGTTTCTGATTATATATTGCCCTCCCTTCTTTGTCCAATGTGCCCCCATGGCCATAAAACCAATTTCTCGCCCGTGGTGTCCATGTTGCGGGCTCTGGTCTGATCCCGGCAGCTATGTAATTGACGTCAAGTGCATCCCACTTAGGCATGCAACCGGCATAGCCAGGAGGTCCCATGTTATGATGGTATAGTTTCTTAGCAGCGTTCTCCGTATTTATCCTAGACCTTTCTTTAGCTTTCTCCGATGTCTTGTAGTTCACAAAATCCACCTACTGGTGTCTTAACTTAGCATAGCCGGCTTCATCGAAATTCGGAGTCTTCTCTACCTTGACAAAGTTATGGTACAGTTTCTCCTTCCAGTTCTTGAATGCATCGGCCATCTTGCTGAGAGCAAACTTCTTGACTCTTTGCACAAGCTCCCTTCTTGCTCTCTCCTCCTCATCTGGAGTCACATCTGGTTCCGGCAGGAGGAAATTAGTCATGAGCTTGTCAAAAAGCTTATCTTTGGCGTTGTCGCCGACATACGGGACTCCACCGCCGCTTGGCCGATTCCATTCTTGAACGGTGATCGGGATGTAGTCCCTCACAAGAACTCCGCATTGCTTGACAAATTTTCTTGCGACATCGACGGGAGCTTGCGGTTTGCCATCTACACCGAGCACGTCGATCCTATACCTCACAGTGTCATCCAACTTTTTTGTTGGGCCTCGTTTCGTTCTTACGGAAGAAGTTCTCGATCCGGAGGGCTAAAAGAAGAAAGAGTGTTAATATATGCATGTATATATAGACATCAGCATTTTAATTACAAAAATACATATATACACCTCGCCGGTGTTTGCGAGATTTAAGGTTCCGCCGGAGCCGTCGCCTTCTTCCTTATCGGCTTCTCCCCTGTCCCAGGCTTCGACTTCTACCTCACCGGAGCCGTCTCCTCGGTTGAGAGACTCATCTCCCTGACCGGAATCGTTCAGAAACTCACTCGTGACATCGATATTGATATCTTCATTTTCGCAGCTCATCCCTTGGAGGATGTTTTCCTGATGTGTTGGATCCATAGTATCTGCAAGTTAAACAATCAACACATGGCATCAATAATGATATGACAATTTAAACATAGTTGAAATTTAACCCTAAGGCATGCTTGGCAATTTAAGTGAGATCCGAAGGGTCCAAACCCTAGTACAGGAGAGACCCCGAAATCACCTACGAGGGGTTGATTTCATTCTCTTATTAAACTTGTAATTAAAATTGTTGAACAATGCATGATTATGAGTCTATTGTGTAGATCTCATTTTTCTGAACATTTTGATATATTATACATATTTTTCTGACTTAGAAATACTTAGTTATTGAATTTATAAGATTAAACTCTTTTTTGAAATTATTTAAACATTTATTAAACTTTATTGCGTCAGCATAGGTAAAGGCTGACGTCACCAAAGGCCGGGAACCTTTTCTCACAGATGCATTGCCTACCCACAGTGACTGACTAGTGGGGCTAGGGTCGCCATGTCGGCAGAGCATACTCGGCACGCCACGCTATGCCACATGAGCGCCACCTTGGCGCCACATGGGCTCGCCGGAGGGCACGTCGGCCGGCGGTGGTTAGCGGCACTAGAGTGCTTGCTGGAACGCGCAGAAGGTCGGGTTCGAACGAGCGCGTCGCGAGGAAGCTAACGGTGGTCGCGCCGCTTATTTATCGGAGCGTCATTGCGGCGGCCGACACAATGACAGTGGCGCTCAGCGACAGATGGTGGTGGAGCGAGAGAGAGAGAAAGGAGAGGTCCTGGAGGACCAGCGGCTCACCATGAAGACGATGGACGGGTCGACGATGCCGGAGGAGCTCGGAAGCAGCGGCAACCGTGACGGCCGGAGACGGAGCAGACGGTGACCGTGGCGTGCGCGGTCAATTTCCAGCGTGTGCGGTCGATTCCTCAGACGGTGGTGGAGCGGCGGCGGCGGGTGTCGACGGCGTGAAGCGGCCGCTCTGGATTTGGTCAGCCTGCCGGCGTGATTTTGCTCCGCCGCAAATTTTCCTTAGCCATGCGTCGATGTGCTCTGTGAATTGGGGAAGTTGGGGAGGAGGAAGGCCGGGGCTATTAACTGTACAGACCATTGGTCCCGGGTCATCCCAATAACCGGGACCAAAGGACCAACGGTCCCGGTCCGTGCCACCAACCGGGAGCAAAGGTCTGGGGCACGAGCGTTGTTGTGCTGCCACGTGCACGGCTGTTGGTCCCGGTTAGTCCTACCACCCGGGACCAAAGGATCAACGGTCCCGGTTCGTGCCAACAACCGGGACCAAAGGCGTGTTAGTGGCAGCGCGCGCATCCAGGGATCATCGGTCCCGGTTCGTGGGACGAACCGGGATCGTTGACCCGTTTTTTCAGATTTTGGCAAACCTTTTGGTCTTCCCGCCATTTTCAAATTTGTTTCTTCTTTAATTAATAAGATGATTATTTATTTGGAATTTTAAAAAACTTTTAACAGGAAAAAAGTGCTTCAATTTAAATAACTAATCAATAACCATTTTCTGTTTTTAAATATTTTTATTTGAACTATACAATTGTACTATTTACAATTAAAATTGCATTAACAAAATATTTATTGCATAATTTGGAATTTTAGAAAACTTTTAACAGGAGAAGTGCTTCAATTTAAATAACTAATCAAAAACCATTTTCTGTTTTCAAATATTTTTATTTGAACTATACAATTCTACTATTTACAATTAAAATTGCATTAACAAAATATTTATTGCATAATTTGGACTACAAGTACATGATATAATGCTTGTGAATTTTAAAAAAAATCATTTATAGGTTCACAAAATGCTATTTCATCAGAGATCCACTTCAAGTTCAGCGAGGCTTAGCCCCGGGCTAAGAAGCTTCATACCCGCCGTTTTCAATATAGTTTGAAACGGGCATAAGAAATTCAAAGATGATCCAAACAATGTGAAACCTTCTCGTGGTGTCATATTATGTGTCACAGTTGCAAGGAAAAATATTGAACTTGAAAAATTGCAAACATCATAAAAAACCCTTCACAAAATGACCTATCATGTTCGAGGTTTCATGGCATTTAGGTCAAACCACCAATGTTATGGCTAGAATCAGGGCATAGTTTGTGATAATGTGCCCATATTGTGCACACATGTGCATCTTGGGATGGCTTACGATGTTGCAGGAGGAAGTTTTCCCTTTCGACACACGAAAAAGCCAATTTCCAATTTTGAGGTGCCGAAATCGGGGTGTTCTGTGAAGCAACCACCAAATTAAAGTTTGGCATTGGTACCAAACCATTTTTCAAAAATACTATACCACCTTATATGGATAATTTCCCAACCGGTGTATTTGGAACCTTTCTATCCATCCCTCATGAAAAAGACAAATTCCTGTCGAATCGGTAGGAGGTTGCCAAGATTTGAACTACAAGTACATGATATAATGCTTGTGAATTTTTTTAAAAATCATTTTTAGGTTCACAACATGCTATTTCATCAGAGATCCACTTCAAGTTCAGTGAGGCTCAGCCCCGGGCTAAGAAGCTTCATGCCCGCCGTTTTCAATATAGTTTGAAACGGGCATAAGAAATTCAAAAATGATCCAAACAATGTGAAACCTTCGCGTGGTGTCATATTATGTGTCACAGTTGCAAGGAAAAATATTGAACTTGAAAAATTTCAAACATCATAAAAAATCCTTCACAAAATGACCTATCATGTTCGAGGTTTCATGGCATTTAGGTCAAACCACCAATGTTATGGCTCGAATCAGGGCATAGTTTGTGAAAATGTGCCCATATTGTGCACACATGTGCATTTTGGGATGTCTTACGATGTTGCAGGAGGAAGTTTTCCCTTTCGACACACGAAAAAGCCAATTTCTATTTTTGAGGTGCCGAAACCAGGGTGTTCTGTGAAGCAACCACCAAATTAAAGTTTGGCATTGGTACCAAACCATTTTTCAAAAATACGATACCACCTTATATGGACAATTTCCCAACCGGTGTATCTGAAACCTTTTTGTCCATCCCTCATGAAAAAGACAAATTCCTGCCGAATCGGGAGGAGGTTGCCAAGATTTGAACTACAAGTACATGATATAATGCTTGTGAATTTTTAAAAAAATAATTTTTAGGTTCACAACATGCTATTTCAGCAGAGATCCACTTCAGGCTAAGAAGCTTCATGCCCGCCGTTTTTAATATAGTTTGAAACGGGTGGGTGCAACCGAGACTAAAGATGCCGGTGGGATAAGGACGCGTGGGTAAACTTTAGTCCCGGCTGGTGGGTGAAACCGAGACTAAAGATGCCGGGGGGATAAGGACACGTGGGTAACCTTTAGTCCCGGCTGGTGGGTGCAACCGAGACTAAAGATGCCGGCGGGATAAGGACGCGTGGGTAACCTTTAGTCCCGGCTGGTGGGTGCAACCGAGACTAAAGCTGTCGGTGGGATAAGGACGCGTGGGTAACCATTAGTCCCGGCTGGTGGGTGCAACCGAGACTAAAGCTGTCGGCGGGATAAGGACGTGTGGGTGGACGCACTGCTCGATGAGATAAAGCATGTACCGCACGACGCCCTGTCGGAGGAACAAGACAAAGTAGAAGTGGCGCCGTGCCTATAAAAGGACCATCGATACGCCATGGCAAGCAGCTCAACAAGCCAACATAGGTAGAGAGAGTTTCATCCCCATGGATGGAGGGTTGGGAAATCTCCCGTGGCGGAGCTTCTCGAAGATGTCGTTGGTGCACACGCCCTACGGCATCTTCGAAAGCTCCGCCTCGGAAAAATTTCCCTACAAGCCCGTGAAAGACTCCATCTCCTCAATGTGTTGGGAAAGGGTTGAAATCTCCGTGGCAGAGCTTCTCGAAGATGTCGTTGGTGCACACGCCCTACGACATCTTCGGAAGCTCCGCCTCGGAAAAATTTCCCTACAAGCCCGTGAAAGACTCCATCTCCTCTAACAGTGTTGGGGAAAGGGTTGAGAAATCTCCCGTGGCGGAGCTTCTCCAAGATGTCGTTGGTGCACACGCCCTACGGCATCTTCGAAAGCTCCGCCTCGGAAAAATTTCCCTGCAAGCCCGTGAAAGACTCCATTACATAAAGTTTCGATACATCACATAAAGTTTCCATACATCACATAAAGTTTCCATACATTACATAGATTTACATAGGGTTTAGGGTTTAGGATATGAATCCTTCGTTCCGTATGTCGATCCCTTGCCTATGATCGCTTCTTAGGCCGTAACCATGGAGCATCTTCTTTGCTTAACGGGATGCTTGGGTCAGTTTTCACGGTGAAGGGCGGAATTTCATCAAACTTATCATAATCAGCTGACATGTCTGTCTTGTCCTCGACTCCCGTGATGTTTCTTTTCCCTGAAAGAACTATGTGACATCGGGTCTCATCGTCTGATGTATTCGTTTCCTTATGTTTTCTTTTTTGCGGTCTAGAGGACATGTCCTTCACATAAAAAACCTAAGCCACATCATTGGCTAGGACGAATGGTTCGTCTCTATAACCAAGATTCTTGAGATCCACTGTTGTCATTTCATACAGCTGGTCTACCTTTACCCCTTCTCCATTCATGTTGACCCAACTGCACCGAAACAATGGGACCTTAAAAGTAGGTCCATAGTCAAGTTCCCATATCTCCTCTATGTAACCATAGTATGTGTCCTTTTTCCCTTTCTCGCATGTTGCATCAAAGCGGACACCACTGTTTTGGTTGGTGCTCTTTTTATCTTGGGAAATCGTGTAAAATGTATTCCCATTTATCTCGTACCCTTGGAAAGTCAATACAGTCGCAGATGGTGTCGCGGCCAACAAGTAGAGCTGATCTCCAATAGTGGTGTCATTCATGAGATGTAATTGCAACCAAGTGCTGAAAGTCTCCATGTGATTTTTTTTAATCTAGTAGTCATCCTTCCCCGGGAACTTGGAGCGTACAACATTCATGTGTTCCTCGATATACGGAGCCACAAAGGTAGAACTTTGGAGAACTATGTAGTGTGCTTGATTCAATGAATGTCCGTAAATCAATATCATTGCTTTCTTTCCTAGCGTGCCTTTTCCACTCAGTCTCCCCTCATACCGTGATTCAGGAACACCAGTCGTCTTAAGGTCAGGAAGAAAGTCTACACAGAACCCAATGACCTCATCTGTTCCATAGCCCTTGGAGAGGCTTCCTTCTGGCCTAGCACGGTTACAAACATATTTCTTTAAGACTCCCATGAACCTCTCGAAGGGGAACATATTGTGCAGAAATACAGGACCGAGAATGTAAATCTCATCGACTAGGTTAACTAAGAGATGCGTCATAATATTGAAGAAGGACGGGGGGAACACCAACTCAAAACTAACAAGAAATTGGACCACATCCTTCTGTAGCCTTTCTAGACTTTCTCGATCGATTACCTTCTGAGATATTGCATTGAGGAATGCACATAGCTTCACAATGGCTAATCGAACATTTTCCGATAGAAGCCCTCTCAATGCAATCGGAAGCAACTGTGTCATAATCACGTGGCAATCATGAGACTTCAGGCTCTGAAATTTTTTCTCTGCCATATTTATTATTCCCTTTATATTTGACGAGAAGCCAGCCGGGACCTTGATACTGTAAAGGACTTCAGAAAAGATTTCCTCCTCTGCTTTGGTAAGAGCATAGCTACTTAAGTATTTACGTCCTTTATCAGTATGCTTGTTGTGTGGGTCTTTGATACGTTGCTGGTCCTCCCGTGCTTCTGGTGTATCTTTTGTCTTCCCATACACGCCCAGGAAGCCTAGCAGGTTCATGCAAAGATTCTTCGTCACGTGCATCACGTCGATTGAAGAACGGACCTCTAGGTCTTTCCAATACGCAAGCTCCTAAAATATAGATTTCTTTTTCCACATGGTCGTGTGTCCGGTAATAGGGTCTTTTGGAACATATTGACCGCCAGGACCCTTTCCAAAGATTACATCTAGGTCCTTCACCATACCAAATACATCAGCACCTTTAGGGAGCTTAGGCTTCTTCCGGTAATCTCTCACCGTTGAAATTCTTGCCTTTCTTTCTTACTTGATGATTGGTCGGAAGAAATTTATGACACCCCAGGTACACAACCTTCTTACATTTATCCAAATATGTACCTTTAGTATTATCTAAACAGTGCGTGCATGCATTGTATCCCTTGTTTGACTGTCCTGAAATGTTACTAAGAGCAGGCCAATCATTGATGGTTACGAACAACAACGCTCGTAGGTCAAATGGCTCCTGTTTGTGCTCATCCCACACCTTTACACCTGGTTCTGCCCACAATTGCAAAAGTTCATCGACTAATGGCCTTAGGTACACATCAATGTCGTTGCCGGGTTGCTTCGGTCCTTGGATAAGCACTGGCATCATAATGAACTTCCGCTTCATGCACAACCAAGGAGGAAGGTTGTAGATACATAGAGTCACTGGCCAGGTGCTGTGACTACAGCTCTGCTCCCCAAAGGGATTCATGCCGTCTGTACTTAGACCAAACCATAAGTTCCTCGCGTCACCTGCAAAGTTCAAGTACTTTCTCTCAATGTTTCTCCACTGCGACCCATTGGCAGGGTGTCTCAGTTTCCCGTCTTTCTTACGCTCTTCTTTGTGCCATCGCAACAACCTAGCATGCTCTTTATTTCTGAACAAACGTTTCAACCGTGGTATTATAGGAGCATACCACATAACCTTAGCAGGAACCCTCTTCCTGGAGGGCTCGTCATCGCCCTTAACATCACCAGGGTCATCTTGTCTGATCTTGTATCGACATGCATTGCATACCGGGCATTTATCCATATTCTCGTACTTCTCACCGCGGTACAGGATGTAGTCATTAATGCATGCATGTATCTTCTCCACATCTAATCCTAGAGGGCAGATAGTCTTCTTTGCTTCGTACGTTGCCTCGGGCATCTCGTTATCCTTTGGAAGCTTCGGTTTCATTATTTTCAGTAACTTCTCAAATCCCTTGTAAGATAAGCCAGTCTCTGCCTTCCATTTCAGCAGTTCAAGTGTGGTACCGAGCTTTGTGCTGCCATCTTCGCAATTTGGGTACAACAACTTTTTGTGATCCTTTTGCATGGCTTCCAACTTAACCTTCTCCCTTTCTGTATCACATTGTTGCTTTGCATCAGAAATGACCCGACCAAGACCATCAACGGGCTCATCTGATGCCCGTTGTTCTTCTTGATTGCCGCCTCCCTCTTCTTCATTGTATTCCATTGCAGTATCACCGTATTCTTCAGGGGACATAGGATAGCTGTTATCATCCTCCTCTTCTTCATTTTCTTCTAGCCTAACCCCTCTTTCTCCGTGCATGGCCCAACAATAATATCCGAGCATGAAACCTCTCCGAAGAAGATGGCTTTGAAGGATTCTCGGGGCAGAGTGCTCCGCCACGTTCCGATAGTCGACGCAGGGACAAGGCATAAAATTATCCACTTTGTTTGCCTTAGCCAAATCGATAAATTTATGGAGGCCTGCAATAAAATCGGAATAGCGTCGGTCGCCATACATCCATCGCATCCGTGCATCGATCTGCGTCATAATAATTAACCATTCCAATAACATCGTGAATAGTAAAATGACCACCCTACATGGACATATGCAATATTTTTGTATCAGTTACAGATAAAGAAGATAAGGTTGCTAACCTCAGGCGAGGATACCGTGTTGTGCGAACTAAAGTGTGGCTCGGACATTTCGTCGAACACCTTATGTGCAATCAAAGAAAAGAAAAGCTAGCACCCACTCCTCACACACAATCCAGCAAAATTTGGTGGGCAAAAGGCTGAGCTTATATATAGCCCGGGGAGGGTTTTTGGTCCCGGTTATTGCCACGACCCAGGACCAAAGCCCCTCCCGCGCGACACGTGGCGGCCCAGCAGCTTGCACCCCAACTAGGTCATTGGTCCCGGTTGATGGTACGACCCGAGACCAATGACTTGATGAAGCGCCGCCACGTGTCGCCGAAGGCGTTGGTCCCGGTTCGTGGCAATAACCGGGACCAATGCCTCCGTCGCTTCATCGTCCCCGCGCATAAATATAAGGCCAAAGCCCTCGCTTTCGCCATCGCCTGCCTCTCTGCAGTCCCTCTCCACACCCTACCACTTTGCCTCTCCACCGCGACGTCGTTTCGCCTCCCCTCCCTCTCCAATATCCACCGCGTCGTCATGGAGGTGCCCACGCTCAACCACTACGAGGCGGCACAGTTTGCGATTTGCGACATCCTCGCGCCGCCGCGCGCGACCCTTCCCACCGGATTTCACATCAGCGAGAGGGGTGTGCCGGTGGCTCCGCTCCTCAACCCCCTCAGATACGAGATGGAGTACGTCATCACGGAGCGTCGCCGCCAACTGCCCACGTGTATTAGGGCGTTGCCCCGGTGTGCGGCGGGCAACAAGTATTGGCCCCGGCTGTTCAAGAAGGAGCGGAAGGCAAAACTTGGCAACCGTTTCGTGGACGGGCGCCTGGTGCACCCGGATCGCCGCAACCAAGAAGGGCGGGAGTTGTTCTGGTCTGTCCCTGGACGGACCATCTACACCGCCATCATCGGCCGCTATCGCGCGAGCAAACTCCGTCTCCCAAACAACGCCGAAATCGTGGAGATTTGTCCGACGATGACGAGGAAGCCGGTGGCACGGAGGACAACGGCTCGGAGGACAGCGGCAGCGGAAGTGTTGTCGACTAGAAATTTATAAAGTCGCATCTTTATTTGTATGGAAAAATTTGTGGTCGAATAATAAAATGTCTCAATTTAGACCTTTGCCTCGATTAATTCGTGAAAGATTTGTTCAAAAATAGTGATCAATTCAATTTCTACCTCCAATTAATTCCTACGCCGAATTAATTTACATTAATTCCTTACCCGCAAAAAAATTTTATATTAAATCCTGGACTGCTGACCGTCGCGGGGTTTTTGGTCCCGGTTCTTGGCATGAACCGGGACCAATGCCTCGGCGAGAGCCATGTGTGCGTTGCGGGGTCATTGGTCCCGGTTCGTGCCACAAATCGGGACCAATGCTTACAGATGAACCGGGACCAATGCCCTGGCGGCATGAACCGGGACCGGTGCCTGGCATTGGTCCCGATTACGGAAACGAACCGGGACCAATGGAATTTGGGCGCCGGACCAAAGGCCCTCTTTCTACTAGTGCATCAAAAGAAATCGCATAAGCTTAAGACGGTAGAAGATCAGATTATTCGTGCTCACACCAAGAGGAACTCAAACACCGGTAACACGTACGGCAGATTGTTCATACAGAACGGGAGAAGCTATGCGAACTTTTGAAACCTGTTTTTATATGTTCCAGCTATTCACAAAAAACTAGCGCACCACACCTCCCGAGTCGCTCCCGCCCGAACGACTGTCGAGGTTCACAAAAAACCTGGTTTTATATGTTCCAACTATTCACAAAAGACCTGGTTTTATGTGCTCCTAGCTGTCGCCGGTGGTAGTGGCGGTGCCCTTCCCGTCAAAGACAAAGGGCAGGGGAGTACTCCGCGGCGACTCTTCGTGGGCGACGGCGGGGTGCTGTTAGCGGGGCCAAACGGCGAGTCCTCGGTGGCCGAGGTCAGGAGGAGGGGAGTCATCGTGGAAGTGGGTGGTGCAGCACTCTAGCGGCCATGCTTTGGCACACTAGAGAGGCATGGACTATCTAGGCCACCTGGCCCGATTTGGGCCCATGTTGTGCTAGCGTCGGATTTTGTCGCTTCGTCCGTTCTACGCCTATGAGGCATATAGGATGTAACGGCCGGTGCGGGCTGCAAACCAGGGGAGGCGCCGTGGCCGTGCCCCGGAGGCGGTGCTATACATGCGGGGCTTTGCGGCGATCAGGCCCGAACCCGCGATCTGATCGCCAGAAGTCGTCGGCATTGTGGGGACTGCTGGATCGAGATAAATAAAGTTGGTGACGGTCCTAGGATTCCTCTAGCGCCACGACGAAGATCTGCTTGATGCCTTTCTTCGTTGATCTAGCCGAAGTGTCAAGTTCCGGAAAGCTCCACCGGCGAACTCCTATGGGCGAATCATGCCTGGGGATTGCCAGATCGGAGGATTCAGATGCGTGCAACCATTCTTTTCCTAATCGTTTGGTTTCATAGGGAGTGAGGAGAAACTCTGTAGTCAATTGCCATCTTGGGACATGTCCTTAGTTTCATGGTGAAGTCAGTGTGCGGAGAATCCCGTTGACATAGGTAGGCCCAATGGGTATACACCCTTGGCCTATCTGGTCTGGCCCGTCGGAGGCCCATGCGACAATTTGCTGGTGAGGGTGAAGCCCGTGATGATTCGGGGGAAGCCAAACCCATGAAGGATTTGATTCTTTGGCGGATATGACGAGACTATATAGGAAACTCTAGGGTACACCCTCAAACCAGTAACTGACTCGGACGTCTCCCGAGACCTGGCCTTCACCATATAAAGGCCAGAAGGGAGCGACGACGAGGATCACCTAAACACTCACGCATACACTCACAAGATCTAATGTACGCACCACCACCATAAAGGCACCCTTGTAACCTTAGGTTCATCAATCAATCAAGAACAGACAAGCAGGAGTAGCGTTTTCCCTCCAGGGACATGAACCTAGGTAAACCTTGTGTTACCATGTGTTTGTATGTTAGCTGACGAAGTCCCTAGCGTGCCACTCTTTCCTTGAACCAAAATCCATCAACTATGGGAATTGACTTGATCACCGCATGTCGCTCATAGAAGCCATGATCTGAGGACTAGCTATGGTGGCTCAAGTCCTGGTGGCGACGTGGAATTGGGTTGGCGATTCATGAGTTGTAACAGCGGTATCGTAAGAGGGGCCTATAGTACAGGAGTAGTTCAAAATCTTAAATCCAAGGCCCAGCCTTAATTGGTTGTGCCTCGCAATCGCCTTTTTGAAGGCATTGTTTCGTGAGCGAGGACTTCCTCTAGGGGGTGAAAACCTAAGATTTATGATCGGGCGATGACAATTCTTATACACTGTTCGTTTTTTGGAGGTGGCATTTGTGGAGGAGTTAAATATCCGGTATTATCTTGGTGGTATTAGTATTGCTGCTACAAGGAATATATCACTGTAGTTGAGCTTTTCTTTTATTATAATTGTTCTTCCTTTTTGGGATGTGTGCATCCGTAAGTTCACTAGGGCAATGTGTTGTTGTAGAGGCCGGATGTAATTGGTATCTTCCTGCTCTTTATTAAAATAAAAATCTTTCAGCTAAATTATTCGATAGCACACATATACATATATGTATATGTAAAATAGTGGGCTGTCCATGATAACCGCGGTGCATGGGGTATCCACCGTCGGATTAGATAAAGGGAGAAGACGGTGTTGAGGGAGCTAATGGAAGCGATGTTGATGGAGCAAGCAGCAACGTTGAGGAAGACATGCATGCATCATGGTGGCGACAAAACACACTCATGTCGCACTATGCCCAAACCGGCGGCACAAGACATGCATTCATCATGGATACCCGCCGAACGACAAAACACATCCATGTCTCAATGTATCACAACAGCGGCAAACACATGCATGTAGCATGGATACCCGGTCGACGGGAAAACACACTCATGTTGCACGGTGATGGTTGCAAACACACGTTCAAGCCATTGTCCAGCAGCAAACTTGTGTTGAGCATAGTTTTAGTGACTTCGCAGGGTAGCAGAGGAGGTCTTGGACGTACGTGAATAGCGGGAGCACTTATATCTCTTTGCAAAGACCACGGATAGACATGCATGTTGGTTTTCCTTCCTTAGCTCAAGACGACACTACAATCATCTCCACTAGCCATTGATAGACCGAGTTTGAACCATGGCCAGTTGTCAATGTTCTCAAGCTTGAACATTTTTTGGAACTTGCAGGTGGTGCTAAAACATAAGGCTAGGTGAGTTGTTTCTAGTCATGTTTCTTCATGTCCAAGGATCTGATTTAGTCATGGGTTTATTTCTCTGTTTTGCCAAGCATAGGGACAAGATCTTCACCGCCGGCTAGGATGAGTAGCGGGACCGGCTCATGGATCGGCCGCAAGGGCCGATCCCAGGGAAGAGGAGCATAGTCGAGCGCACAAGGTCACACCTATCAAACAAGCATCTTACGCCAACTCGTACCTGTTCGTTGAGCTGAACGAGATCACCCATAAGTTTACTAAAAAGCAAACGTGACTAGCAGAGGGCTCTGGATTCAGGATTTTCTCCAAATAGATTCACGCAGTGAACTTCAATAGGCAGTTTCATCTTTTAGTCTCTATGATTTTTTTGGATGTGACACCGATGAACTAATAATATAGTAATATATTCTATTGCTTGGCAGAAAATATTGTACGCGAGACCAACTGAAGCTTCTACTCTCTTCTATTCGTTCTCCTCTGATATTTATTGTAACTTTACATTTCGATCCTTAACTATTTTACTATTTACACTCAAGTACTATTGGCAACCATATATATCGATCTAGAAGAGAGGGGGAGAGAGACACGAATTGTCTCGTTCCGTCATCAATCATTGGATGGAGAAACAACCCTTGTGGTGCTCATCTTGGAAGATATCATCTTCCAACGGGTCCATTGGCACGTCGTACTGTGTGTAGTGGGGCGGGGGCACCTATGTTTTGCCACGGAAGGGAGTGTAGTAGTAGTTGCGGCATGCGGTGGTGGTCCCATGTAGTGACAAGGATGATAGCGAGCGCCCACTAGAGGTGGCGGGAAATATCCGTACGGCAGGTATCCTCAGCCAACCATGGATGCCGGGAAGGAAGAGATTTGAGCAGGCGACGTGGGAGGCACCATGCCGTGTCGATGGTGTCGCACCCCGTCTACCAAGCCCCGGGGTGTCACTCCTAGCAGTTACTTAGGATTGGTACATGACCAACATTGCTTTTACGCGCTTTTATCATTCGCACCGCGCACTGGGAATAAATTATCGGTCGGTCACCCATCCTAAAATTGCTCCACACCAAGCACACATAGATTCAAATTTCTTCTCAGACGAGCTTCCGGAAAATAATTTGGAACTTGTTGGTATGAATATCCTATCAATCCTATTAAGCCATGCGTTAGGATCTCACATACACCCACTCTTAGAAGATCAATATACTCATCGATCAAGCACAAGCAAGGAACATCCCCTCTTGGCACACGTATGTGCGTCCAGTGCCGGCACATGTGCCATGCTGTGTCCACTCTGGGCCACATGTGTCACGCTCCACATGTGTGCGCCACTAATCCGCACACACCCATGTAACCACGAGGATTGGCTCTGATACCACTTGTAACACCTCGTCCACTAGGCCCCGGGGTTGTCACTCCTAGAAGCTTACTAGGATCTTTAGCCTGACCCCACAGATCAACACTTGTCTTTTTTGCGCACCTTGTTCTCACTCGTGCGCACCTGAGAACAACTTCTCGATCGGTCACACATCCTCATATTGCTCCAGGCCAAGAACGCTTAACCTCAGAGTTCTTTTCAAATGAGCTTCCGGAAAAGAAGTTACAACTCTTTGGTATGTATCCTATCTATCCTATTAAGCCATGCGTCAGGATCTCATAGACCGCCCACCGGTGATGCACGCCTGGCTCGAAGGTCGGCGAGGAGGAATCTGGGCCTGCTCAATGTGTCCTTGAAACGCTCCTTTAGCGTCTCCGCGTTGGCCCAACCGACAATAGTCACATGCCCTATCACTAATGATGCGGGCAATTCGACAACACCTAGAGTATAAAAACATGCATGCATCGGCGAGGTCATATTAGTCGATAGTTCTCTCTGCCGGAATAAAAAAGATCGATCCACACAGTCTAACTACGGGCATATGTACTGGGGATCTTGACGATGTCCTCCTTCATTTCTTCATCTCGGCAGGGGAATGCTTGCCCATGTCGACGACAAATATAAGCAGCACATGCCAACACACATAGACGCAAATGACATCACTTGTCATTGCAAAGTTTCAGGAACACACCAAACCATAGAACTAGTATTGACAACAGAACTAGTTGCGTGAGGAGAGTAGGTATCTAGGTGGAGCTTCTGTAGTCCTTCCAGTAGCAAATTCAGTCCAGCTAGGTCCTTAATCCTGATTATAGGCCTCTACAACTACAAGAAGATCGTACATTTAAAAGTACAGTCAACGGGTTGGTTCAGGAACTTGTGTTCAGCAGTGAATTTGTTCCTAATATGCCATAGAGACCAAGATTAGGTAGCAAACAAAATCCAAATAAGGCATTTAGCTTTCGCAGATAAAAGGAGTAGTCTAACAAGGAACTCATCGAAAGTAATTGGGTTCTAGTTGACATTTAGCATAGTTCTAACTCCACTCCAGCAGAATTATGTCAACACACATGAGAATAAGATGTGGGACACCTATTATGTCCTCCACATAGGCAGCACTTTCCATCTATGGGGTCATGAACCTCCTTGATCTGATCATTCATCGGTAGTTGCCCTCTAGCAAGCTGGGAGGTGGAAATTTTAATTTTCAAAGGAATAGTTGCCTTCTAGATGATTTTTTCCTTAGGGATATTAGTACCCAGAATCATCTTTCTATACATTGAGGCCACTAAGTAGGAACCAGATGAATCAACATCGTGTCAGCATTCTCAGTGAGCTACACCACTGCAAACTCCTGAGTAAGTTACTCCCACAAGGCAAGTTCCATCGCTCCAAAGTTTCATCTAAAGGCAATATTCCATCCATTCAAATTTATAACCTGAGCCACTTTGTGGTTTGGCTCAAAACATATTTCAAAGAGTCTAGGCTATCTCATAGCTATAGGCGCTTTCCCCAACCACTAATCAGATCACAAACACACTCTAGCCCCATTGCCTAGCTCAAACTTCACACACAGTCTAAAAAGTTGTTTGATCTTATTTAAACTTCTCCAGGACTGCGAGCCACCTTGGTTCTGAGACTTCAGGATATCAGAGGCACTGTGGTATTTAGCCAAGAGCAACTTGTGCCATAGGCTATTACCTTCCTTAGGGTTATTCAATCTCCAGATCCATTTGAGCATCATAGGATCCTGGAATTCAATACCCCGAGACCAACCAAGTGTTTTGGTCTACATATTTTAGGACAATTAACCTAGTTGTACTTTCTTTTGTCACTCCCTTCCCAAAATAACATGGCCATGTGCTTATTAAAACCTTCGTAACATCTGCCAACAGGAATAAACCCATGCAGCAAATTGGGAGACTAGACATGGAAGAGTTCACTCAGGTCAACCTGGCAGCTGAAGACATGAACCGTCCTTGCCAGGGCTCTACCCTTCTTTGTACAACAACTATGAGGCTCTCCCAGTGTACCATTGTTAGGATCATGTCTACTATAGGGAAGTGATGAGTTCATACAAATATTCATATTTGTCACTCAGTACATGCTATATCTAGTTACAACTATGCCCATTACGCATCATTACTAGTTCTCATTCATTTTCATAAGGAATTTGCACAAATAGTAGTTTTAGTGGGATTTTATTACCTTCTCCTTGTCGTTTACTTATGTGTAGGTGCTATGGACAATCATGGATAAAAGTAGCCAAGAAGATTCAATATGGAGAAGTTACATGCGCTAGACTTAGCCATATGAGATGTGGAAAAGTCATATTTTCCATCATATCATATTTCTGATCCAAGACCATTTTCTTGTATCCCTCTTCCATACAAATCCAACGAGCCAAAGAACACATTATTCGTAGTCTGTATGATGAAATGGCGGCCAAAACACTACATGCATTAGAGAGTTTAACGACCACTAGTACGGGCGGAGCTTGCCCATACCGTACGGTCGTACAACCTTTTGTCGGCTTCATTTCGTCAAACAAAACAACATTTGTGAAGGCCCAATGGGCATATTCGGCCCCGAGGTTTCTTCGGTTCATGAAACTGACCTTCAGAACACCTATTTAAAGGGGGAACCCTAGCCATCAGGGGAATCATCCATCCACGCCTCAGGGGCCGAGCCCTGTAGCTCCTCTGCCTCCATATCCGCCGCACACAAGATATCCACCACCACACCACTCAACGGAAAGAGAAGACTTGCATCTTGAAGGGCTACGCATTGATCTTTATCACCATCTTCGTCAACAACGTCTCCAACTTCGAACCCCTTTGTTTACTTTGTTGTAATCCAATATCTATTGTGGATTTGCACTTGTATTTAACTATACCTTCATATTTCATCCATGCTATTGCTATGATGTTTATCCCCTTCATGTATGTGTAGTGTCATTGTTCCTAGGGATAGATGGTGAAACCCTAGTATTATTATGCATTGAAATAAAGATGATCTATTGATTTATGATGTTGTGTTCGATCTGTCTCTTTAGATGGTATGTGAAGTCGGCCACATAACGTTTGCCTTCGGGACTAAAGGGAGGGAGATACTCTTTGGACGTGTATGGGAGTATGTCCAGGGCAAAGTTGTGATATTAAACATTGGATTATAACTGTGGGCTCCCCGGATTATTCATCCGAGAAATCCCTGTTATGCATACATCCACGTTCCCATGATCAGTGAGCCGTGGAACATAACCAACAGGTACCATTACAACATCTGAACATAACGAAAATACAAGACTTACATAGATGCTATAATGTCTACATCATCATTAGGAACGGAACATCGCCAAGCGCGGAGCCCAATCGTGTCTCAACCTACAGGCAGCTGACTGGGAAGACAGCCTAGCTCGATGGACGTCACCTTAAACTCCTGAAAGTCTTGCCAAGTAAATAGACAGGGACACATCCGTGAGTAATCTAGAATGTACTCGCAAACCACCAGGATAAGTAAACAAAGGAAATGCAATTTTGGCTGTGGTGAGATAGCTCTATCTGGGGTTGTTCTTGAAAAGCCTAAACTAACATTGAGGTTATGGCATCTCCATATCGTTGTTAAAAAGAGTTTTGAAAACCATGCTTCTGTTTTATAAATCCAGACATCTCCATGTCTTTGTTGAAAAACAGTTTTGAAAACAGTTTTTGTAGTAAAACCCCTTTTTAAAACACCTTCGACCCCTTGGGTCAAAACAAAGCCTTCGAACTCGGGTTCCCCCGGAACCTTCGTGCTCAGAGTACTTGTTTCCCAAACAAGCACAGTTTGGATACTCCTAGCAAACACCTTTACAACCGTCCTTTACCGTGGACACGGCTATTCGAACAGGTTATACTCTGCAGAGTTTGCACACTTTACCCACAAGAATCAATACATCCGCCGGGATTCAACCACGTCTCACTACCACTGTAGATGGGGGTCCGGATAATCAAACCTAACTTTTCGCTTGTCTACACTAGCAAAGGCATGCTTTTCCTCTTGGGTTTGTTCTCCCCGGCAACGAGTATGTGGCTCACAGCCATAGTCCTTCCTTCAGTACACGCGCATACCCAAGCCGCAACTTGGCGTATACCTTAAATCTAGAGACTCCACTACCTTCCGTACTACCTAAGTCATACCGTCCGCGGGAGACCCAATTATTGCACCGGCCTCCTGCCAGGTCAGGCTCACTCTTGCCGAAGCAAGCGACAGGCTTCAGATCCTTGATCTGGTGGCGCCTGCCCGGAATTCCAAGGATTTCTCCCTATAAACATGGTAGAAGTGCCTCGGCTAAAGAGGACAAACTACGATTTAAGTCCCAACAAGCTGGGGTAATGTGGTTGCGTGGATAAAATTGTTCCAGTAAAGGCGTAGAACATCCCATCACATTATCCTTTTGTAACTACCTCGGACCCTCCGCTCTAAGTTCAAGCCTGGATAAACCGAAAGTGGTTAAAATAGTACATCAGGGGCCCAGGGGCCACCCACGTGTAGACCCGTCGGCCGTCCTAACCACTTCCAAGAACATCGGGACAAGAGCGAAGCGGAGGCAACAAAGTAAAAGATCAAATACATACACAAGTGAGTATGTATGCAAGCTACCTTACAACAGTTCTCAGAGCCATACCATCTATAAGAAATAGAAATATTGCAATGCCATACGGCAAGATCCGAATATCCTAGATAGAGATAATAGTGTAGGATAGCTCCTCATACATCAAACATCAGAGTATCAAGCGGAAGCGGGAAACAAGATCCGAGTACGGATAAGAAGCAAATCGGCATAAGATGCCACATAAGTAAGCACATCCCGCCCATAGATCTCGTGGATCCCCGTCCCGAATCTCTACACTGAGTGATCGTTGCCAACATCATCTGTCTCCTCCACCCAGTATCTATCTTGCGAATACACATGTTCATCTAAATCAAACAATTTATCGTGTGAGACCCTAGGCGTACTCAGCAAGTCTTTATGCCTCTAAAGGGGACATATACCTGGGGTGACGCAATTGCAGCAAAAGATAATAACTAACAAGTCTATAGATACTCGCTAACCATCCGCCTAACCAATGATAGACGGATGTCCATTAATTAGAAACAACCGTTATAACAGTATAAAGTAACAGATCCATCCTCCTTCTCGCATACCAACGAGAAAGCGGACGAACAATCGATCTGTTGGCAGTTTTATTAACCATTCCATGAGTATTGCACTATTTACTAGTCAGGTACTTAGTCAAATTAAAAGCGGTACTTTAGTTATACTTGTCTATGATCGAGAAACTATGCTCCAAGTCGTCCATAACCGCGGACACGGCTTTCAGAAAGATTTACCCTGCAGGGGTGCACAAATAGCAACACACACTCGATTAACCTCGGAAAAACCAACTCAAAACCCAACGAGGCATTCACGACAAAGCGATCATAGGATCCATAAAATATTTCAGGGGGCCACCCTACTAAGCTACCCGCAACGAAGTTGGCCGGCTCCGGAACGGACCCAGGGTTTGCGACGATGGTTGTAAACGACTGGGAACCCAAACGTGTGACTGGGCTTGTCGATACCGCGAAAACGTGGTGCGATCCAAAACAGTACAGGTGCTCCACGCACAACCTTAAATAAAGAGGTAAAGCATGGAATAAGTACAAGATAGTAAATAAAACCCCAAAATAGTTTGTGGCCCCAAGAATTAGAAATGAATCAAGCTCTGGCTCAGGGGGGGTCCATAAGGCCTCCCGGATGTGGATAGTGCGAATAGTGAATGAACAGGAATCAAGTACTCGGTGTCCTACGGGACACAAGTGAGCATGAAAAACCAAATGATAGATATTGCTCACCGGTGCCTCTTTCATTAGTTATCCCATTACTACTCAGGTTAAGTTGTTTATGTACCTCGTTATCCATCCGACTCTCACATACCCTACACATGCTGTTCTACGACTCGCATGGCTCAAACAACTCCTGTAGTAATGGCTCATGGGATGGAGGAACAAGCTCGGTGGGGTTTAAAAGTAAAGGCTATGGAGTACTTGGGATTCAATTTAATGCAATCGCGACTCAATGATGCAATAATAAGATAGAGGAAATATGTACTATATGTATGCAAGCATGTGGTAGTGCTTGCCTGGCAGCTCAGTTGAAGCGAGGGACGGATCTGGGTAGTACTCCTGGGATTCCTGATATTTCCCCTGCTCGGCGTTTATCCGAAAGAAGAACCAAACAAACAAGGGCCAACATAAATAAAGTGCACAAGCATATAAATAAAATGCGACAAGCAAACAATCATGCCATGATGAATGACGCACAAATTACATGGCAATAATCTAGCATGGCAAGGGTGAGGTGTGGGGACAAGAATAAATCATTTTATTATTTATTTCATCAAGTTTTATTGCCATAAACAGTTCTGATTTTGAATAATGACATGATGCATGCTGCAATTCAGAACATGGAATGCATAGTTAGAACGGGCTCGTCGCGCTGATCGATTTAGACATATTATTTGTCAAATTTGGAGTTATAGAATTAAAGTTAGGAATTAATTAATAAAAAGGCATTTTTATTGCAATTAAACAATTTCGAAAATTCAAATTAGTCAAACATTATTTTGAATGGCATATTTGAAATCCTCACATTTTTCCGATCCAAAACATATATCATTTGTATTATTTGGATTTGTCAAATAAAAGATATTATTTTCTGGATTTAAAACATATTAAACATTTCTGGAAAATATTTTTATTAATCAGAAAAGAGCTCAGACTTTTTACACTCAACTGAACCTAGCCACAGACACCGACATGTGGTTCCAAAGGTCGACTCAGCAGAGCTGCGTGGGAACGAACCAGACTTTTCTCACCGCTACCACCCAAATGAAGCGGATGTTAGGTGGGCCTCGGCGGGGCTACAGCAGCGTGGCGTGCTGGACACGTGGGCGAGACGGAGCGCGGAGGGACCAGTTTGTGACGACATGGAAAACTCAGGGGGTTTTGAAGAAGAGGATTGGGGTTGAAATGGATCTGACGAAAAACTTGCTAGCTGCAGCGATTTTCGAACGACGATGGCGAGCCAACCTTTGGGAATCTTGCGATGCTACTAAAATGAAAGTTGTAGAGCCAATGTTGGACTACAACTTTGGTGTTTGGGGCTTCGTTAACGGAGGTCTGCGGCGGATGGGGCAAGGAGAAGAACAGAGGGTATCTAGCGGTTTAAACAGACGGACAGTTTTTTCAGAAAACGGCTGAGATCGGGCTGGTTCGCGATGACGATTGCGACCGAACGGCGGAGAATTTCGCCATGCCATAAAAAGGAAAACTGAAGAGGGTGGTGCGGGCTACATCTTCCGTTTAGCAAGCTCGTACTGAGGCAGACCACAACGACCGGAATCCGCGAAGGAACAGAGGGGTGCGCTAGGGTTCCGTTGCTGCTGTCGGTTGCTGCGCCAAGCGAAGTCGCTCAAGTGCGATGCCAAGGCGTCGTCATATGGCGGGCTGCGTGGTGCGGCCAAGGAAGCAACACGAGCCAGAGAGGGATGGGACGACAGGTTCTCACCGGGGGGAGGTTGGAGGAGAGGAAGAAGTCGGTGGCGGCGTGCGGCGTTGTTCAAGGCATCGGCAAAGGGGGTGAACGACGAGGAAGACGGGCAGCATGTCCTGGCGGTGACCATGGTGAGCACGGGCGGCAACATCGTTCAAGACCCGCTCCTCCTCTCTCCCGCTACGGTGCTGCTTCCCTAGTGGTGGCGAGCAAGGGTGGTGGCCAACGCCATGGCTAGGTGTTGCTGTCATAGATGAAGCAGAGGGAGGGTTGGCGATCTAGATCGGGTTGAAGGGGTAGGTAGGGAGAAGAGGGGGAGGAGGACAACACTCTGCTGCTGGCTGCTTTATGCATGAGAGGGAGCACGGGCTTTGCGCGAGAAGGCGCTCGAGCACGTGAGCGAGGAAGAGAAACGGGAGGGAAAGAAAAGGCGTGCAGGGCGTCGGCCTGCTGTGTTGGGTGCCATCGGGAGTGAACGGGGTGTTCTGGTGCAACCAAGAGGGGCAAGACTCGGCTGGGTAGGTGGGTTTTGGGCTGGGTTTTCCCTTCGGTTTAGGGGGGGTTGAGCTAGGTAGATTAGAGAGAGAGAGAGACTCACGTGTAGACACCATGTGACGAGGGTTTAACTCGTCAATGCCCATTGTTATGGACTTGGAGAGAGGAGCGCTGGAGACATCTATCGGCTAGCAAACAAGCACACAGGGGACAAAGGATTTACCCAGGTTCAGGCCTCGTAGAGGTCCCTACTCCTGCTTGTCTGCTCGTGGAATTATTGAGGGAGTCGAAAGTTACAACGGTGCACAGATGCAATATGGCGAGGGTTCGTGGAAGCTAGGGTTGCGTGTGTGCTCCTCGCCGCCCCCTTCTAGCCCTTTATATAGATAGGCTAGGTCTCGGTTACAAGTTAGGGTTTTCCCCTTTCAAACTTTCTATCTTCAGCTTTCTCTTGATCTTCAAGCAATCGAGAGTCCGCAGGTTACTCGAGTCCTTCTATCCGGGCCTTCGCGACACCGTGGGCCTGTACATATTTGGACCGTATATACCAAGCTCGAGTACCTGTAAGGTATACCCATGTCAGTAGCCCCCGAGTGTCCAGTGGAATCGCAGATTCGACTGGGGACTTTTTTGAAGTCTTCGAGTGCCCGAATGAGTATGTTTTCGACTGCTTTTATTTATGTCATAGGGATTGTTGATATACATGCCTAATATAACTGAAGTATCGGTAAAAGTTAACCACGTTAGGGTGAAACAACGCAATCTACTCAAATTCGAGTCCCCGGACTCGAATCCGGAAAAGTGCTGGTGTAATTCGACTCAGGCCGCGGAGGTCTTACAGGAGTTGAATTCCAGTTATATGAGTGTGAGCACTCGATGCGTCCGTCAAGGCATGTTCATCGTGCCTGTAGGCACAGATATGTTTCTGGTAGTGCGTAGTTAAATGTGTTTTCAGGCCTTATTCAGGTCTTACCTTCACGCCGTAGGCGCGGCATCCGAATTTTATTATCGTGGAGACGATTCGGGTGTCCCAGGAGACGTAGTCTCTTTGTAGGGAAAATTTATGAGGCGGTGTCGCCAAAGGTTGCGAGTGCGGATGTCATCAATACACAGTTTTTGTGCAAATAATCATAGGGTGCGCGACCAGCGCTCCCTATGGGAGTAGCCCCCGAGTGCCTGTTGAGTCAAAGACTCAGGCAGGGACTAAAAAACTTTTGCGACTGCTATCATCTTTTTGCTTACTTGTTTCAATCGATGACTCAGGCAGGGACCAAAGAACTTTCACGACTGTCATCGTCTTTTGCCTGCTTGTTTCAGTCGAATCTATTTCTGGTGCTCCCTATGGGAGTAACCCATGTCCATAATATCACTGTGTTTCGAGAGATTGAGTTTGCTTTTGTGATTGTCCATGTTCCTGCAACAAGAAAAAGAAAAGTCGTAAGGTGCGCGGCCAGCGCTCCCTATGGGAGTAGCCCCGGAGTGCTTGGTGGAGTCGAAGACTCCAGCAAGGAATAAAAATAGTCAAAGTTTTCCACTGCGTAGCCTTGGTGACGTCAGTGTTGACGCTTGTATGACCTTAGTTTCCCGCGTGAGCGAGTTTGACGGGACGTGACGAGCGGTGGCTCCCACTTTCTAACTTTGATTTGACTGGGCGTGCGTAATCTTTTTTTTAACTGCGCCTCCTCGATTTCCGCATGTAATGGTAGAAGTGGGGGGACGGTCCGCGCTTCCTCTTCTCCACATGTCCAACGCGATGCGTGCCACAGGTCCAATAGGGTTTTTGTCAGCCGTTGGATTGCATCTCCCAGGGGTTAAGTAGCGGTGCTACGGCGGTAATTTCCCATCTGCGCTCTTTCTTCCTTGCTGCCATCGCCATTGCTGCTGCTTTTCTGCTTTCCCCTGCGCCCATCTTCTCCACGACGCTGGACCAGCTCCGTTTGTTCCCGAGCTACTTCCTTCGCTCACATCGCCACCGCGCAATGGGGAAGAAGATGGGAGGCGCTGCCGCTGATTCCGCGGCCACCGTCGCTGCGGCGAAGAAGAAAGGTGGCTCTGCTGCTGCGGGCACCAGCACCACCGCCGACGGGAATAAGAAAATCGCGGGCACCCGCGTGACAAATGGTGCATGGCGTCCTTCCATCATCAAGGCGTCGGATCTCCGTCTTCTTCGCCAAGATGGAGTGATCTCCAGCGATCGCCGATGCTGGCGTCCCAATGGTAGACCATTCCTGCTCCTCCCGCTGGTTTTCGAGTGATGTTTCTTGCATTCATCATTCGTGGTCTTTCCTTGCCTCTTCACCCCTTTCTTAGGGGTCTTCTTTGTTTCTATGGGCTCCAGCTCCATCAGCTGTCCCGAAATTTGCTCTTCCACATCACTTGTTTCATCACTCTCTGCGAGTGATGGCTCGGAATCGAGCCACACTTTGGTCTTTTCAAGCACATCTTTAAATTGAAGCGTCAGTCCGCATCTGGCTCTTTAGTTTATGTCGTAGGTGGTTGCGGAATCCATGTCGACCCATCTGCCACATACTTCGACATCAAGCTTACCAAGTCCGTCCAGGGATGGAGGCACAAATGGTTATATGTTCGTGACCAGAAGGCCAAAGTCGAGCACTTTGGAATCGCGCCTTTCGATCCCGCGACTCCCTGCAAGAAGATGCGTTCTTGGAAGAACATGATCATGCCTTCCAAAGTCGCGGAGACAGACGTGCTATATCAACGCGTCTACGACCTCGAGAGTCATATAGGCGCAGAAGAGGGAGGCTTCGCCCTTGTCAGGACTTGGCTGCGCTGTCGCGTCCAACCTCTCTAGGCCAAGGTCCATCCCATGTTTCAATGGGGTGGCGCTGATGATGCCACTCGTGTGTCTGCTGATGGCATGTCCGCGAGTGAGGTAGATAAGAGGGTGTGACTGGTCACGAAGTACACCCTCAAGGATGTGCTTCCGAACGAGCCAGTCGTTCCTCCTTTCGATGCTTCGAATCCTCCTCCTGAGGTACAGTTGTGCTACGCAGTAGCTTATTTTCGTGATTGCGTTTTCTGTTGCTTACCTGTTATGTTTGCTGATCTTTACTGTTTGTATGCAGGAGTGGGCGGTGTCGCCTTGTATGCCTCCTCTTCCTGAGGGGATTATTCCTCGTGAAGCTTTGGAAGAGGACGAGTCTGAGTCGACTATCCCTTCTGATGTTGAAGAGGAAGCCCCAAGTCCAAGAGCCCGGATACTCGCAAGCGTTCGCGTAGCAGGGATTCCGATGCGTTGACTCCTTCAACTCCAGGAGGCGCGGCTGTTAGCGTGGAGTCGCCAATTCCAGCTGTTCCTATGAGGGTTGTGGCACCATCTTCTCGCAAGAAGATGCGATTGCCCAAGGAGTCTTCATTAGAATCGAGGGCTGCCACGTTTGATCTTGACAATTTTAACTGGTAAGTTTGCTGGGTTATTCATTCTTTTCTGTTTCTTCTTGTTGGTTTTTGCTCTAGAGTTTGCCCTTTTCTCAATGTGGACTTTGTCTTGTAGTCAAGAGGCGTCTTCATCTTCTGGCGACGTCGAGTTTTTGAAGGAATCGGGAGTCGCGACTTCAAGGGCCAAGGTAGAGGTCGAGCACGCTCCTTCTCCTCCGGCGGCGGCCCACTCCGGGCACAATTCTTCGAGCTCTCCTCACGTGGGGGAGCATCGAGTATTTGCTCGGATGACGGTTCAGCAAACTTCTTCGGAGTCGCTGGAGGACCATGTAAGTGTATCTTTCCTTCTTTTTTAATGTGGTAGTCAATGCCTTCTGCTGCCCTCTGCTGACTCCTTGTGTTGTGCGACAGCTCCTTGTAAAGGAAGTCGCGCAGGTGGCGGAGCAGGTGATGGCGATGGGTCGCCAGCATGCGATTTTGGAGACGCGCCACCGCGTGGTCGAGAGTGAGTGCTCTATACTTATTCTTTTTGTCTTCTCTCTGTTTTGGTATAATCGATTGACAGCCAATTATTGACTACCATGTAGCTGAGCATAACGCTTTACTGCGCGATGTCGCCACGTTGGAGAAGACACTAGCCGCAGCTGTGAAGGGGCGCGACGAGGCAATCGTGGCTCGTGATGATGCCCGAAAGCGCGAAGAGGATCTGCGCGCCTCCTTTGCGGCCAGGGAGAAGTTGTTCGAGGAGCAACTGTTCTCAGTCGCCAAGGCCCTCTCAGGTACCTTTACTGGTAGATATTTTATTGATGTTCTTCTCTGCATCTGGAGTGCCGGTGGCACTAGAAGTTTGATCCATGTGTGTATTTTGGTGTAGATGCTGGCGACTTGAGTTTTGATCCACAAGTCCTTTGCCGCGATGACGCTATGGCGGGCGCGGTGTCTGTGGTTGAGGATTGTAGCGCCGCTGTCCAAAATACGTTGTCCAAGGCTAAGGCCACCCTGAGTCGCCTCCGGGAGGAGTTGATGCCGAAGGCGGAGCTGGTCGACAATGTGGAAGAGCTGGTGGAGTCTCTCGCTAGGGGTGTGCCTGCCACGTACAAGAACTCCCTCCGCGTAGCTGGCGCGACCATGTCACTTGCCATGGTGCAAGCCCACAGAGTCGAAGTAGATCCTTCTGTGGTGTCGAAGATGATGCCTATTGGCGGATGGTCGTGGTAGTATTTTTCTCCTTTACATTTTGTGGCAAATATGGCCATTCCTTGATAAATACTGTTGCCAAGTATTCGGAGGAGCTCAATCGTGCGAAGATGGCGGCGAAAGCTTCGGTCTCAGGGGCCGGCGGAAAGTCAGTGGCATATGATACTGCCACGGACTTGATGAAGCCCCCAAGGTCATCGAAGTCGAAGAAGCCAGCTGCTTCATAGTTAGTTTCTTGTAATAGTTGATGAATTTCCCTTTTGACTGGAGAACATGCCTGTTGGCGAGTGTGTTTTGTGAATACTTTATGCTGATCCTGAATGCATCTGTTACTTTTGACTTTTGAGTTGGTCGCCTTATTTGCCTCTGGCTTGGTTTTTGGTAGGGTACATCAAGTGGTCCTGTGGGGGGAACCCCGGACTCGCCATCTCTTGAGGATGCAATGGCACCACCACGCTCCAAGGTAGAGGAGCTGTCCTTGCTTTCGCGACTTCATGATCGTGTTAAGCAACTGGAGCGTGAGTTTCCCGTGATCCGCGGTAGCACGGACGTGTGGAAGTCAAAGGCTGAAAAGGCCGCCGCCCGCGAGCAATATCTGCTTGGCGAGGTGACGCAGCTGGGCGACCAGTTTAAGTGTTAGTTTGCTCATCCTCGTCTTTTTCTTTGTAGTTAATCGCAATGGTACGTTGTACTCATGCTGTTGATGTTGCTTCGTGTAGTTGTTAGCGCACGCCATCTGCAGGAGGAGAGGGATAGGATTGCCATCCGCCTTCATGATCATACCTAGGAGCAACATTAGGAGAGTGCATACTTCTGGGTAGATCATGATCGTGCAACTGCGTTGGCGACCCTACAGGATCACGCCTCGCGAGTGCTGCTCTTTCTGAAGAAGTCACAGTCGTGTTTGAAGAACATTTATCAAGCGATGTTCCCGCTGGATGATACTCCATCAAGCCTGCTGGCTCTCCTGACCAAATTTCAAAATATGTCCATGGTTCGCGAGTGCGTGAGGCAGCAGTTGGTGGCTGGTGCCAAGGCTGCCCTCTCCATGGTGCGTTTGCACAGGCCTGGCGTGGATGTCGCCTCCATTGCATCTGGGCCACCGGTGCCACCAGCAGGATCTTCCTGGAACATGGTTCCACACTATCAGGCGGTGGACCGTCCAGCCGAGGAGGTCGTCGACTTCTTCGAGGAACAGACTAATGTCCTTCTATTGCAAGGGTAGCCAAATATGTATCCTGCACATAAGTGTACTAGTGTTGTAAAGCTCATATATATTTGTAGATAATTTACTGTTAAATGTGTACAAATAGATTTATAAGCGTGGGGTGCGTTGCACATATGCGAGTCCTTTTCGTTAGCCTGGCCATCTTTGTATCTCGTTCCCTTGTCAACCTGTCAGGTGCGTTGCAGCTGGGTTGAGTTTGTGTTAAGGGGCTCGATTGATGTGCCAGCTACTCAGGATGTCGCGTTTTTGTTCGAAGAACGTATGTGTATAGGGTGGCATAGCCCCCGAGTATGAAAATTGACAAAGTAAATGAGCGCACAGAGTTTCGGGGCACTTAGCTTTTATTTATTCGGAGAATAGTACGAGGTACAATGTGCGGCTAAGTAGCCTTGGCTGAATAGCCTTATTTGAGATGTAAAAGTAAAGAAAGAACGACTAAGGGTAGAAGCGTCGCAGTTGTGCGACGTTCCAAGGGTTGGAGTGTGCGACTCCTGTCTCTAAATCTTGAAGGCGATAGGCGCCACCTGGGATTACTTTTGTAATCACGTACGGTCCTTCCCAGGGAGATTCGAGCTTGAGATGCCCTTGCTGCTTCAGTCGCAGGACCAGGTCACCTTCGAAGGATGCAGGGCTTAATCCTTCTCTTGTGGTAGTTCTTGAGTTCTGGCGGTAGATTGTGGATCTTCCTGTGGCGATTTCTCTTGCCTCGTCGAGGAGATCAACAGAGTCTTCGAGTGCAAGAGATGACTCTTGTTCGCTATAAGCGACTACACGCGACGCCTTGTATCGCACTTCGGCGGGTAGTACTGCTTCTGCTCCGTGCACCATAAAGAATGGTGTGTAGCCCGTGGCACTGTTTGGGGTTGTTCGTAGACTCCAGAGTACGGATTGGAGCGCATCTGGCCAGCAACCCGCGGCTTGCTCGAGTGGTCGAAGGAGTCGCTTCTTGATGCCGCTGCAGACGAGCCCGTTTGCTTTTTACACCTGACCGTTGGTCTGTGGATGCGCGACTGAGGCGTAACTGATGTTGATCCCCAGGTTTCCGCAGAATTCTTGGAACTCCTTGGATGTGAAGTTTGTCCCATTGTCAGTGATGATGTTGTGCGACACGCCAAAGTGGTAGACAATGGATTCGAAGAACTTGACCGCGCTGTGCCCTGATTGCTTGGTCACTAGCATGGCCTTGATCCATTTGGTGAACTTGTCTACGGCGACCAAGAGGTAGACGTAGCCTCCTTGCGAGGACCTTGGGATCTTGCCCACCATGTCAAGCCCCCATTGTGCGAAGGGCCAGGCCAATGGAATGGGCCGTAGTTCCACGCCTAGTGTGTGTGGCTTGTCCGTAAATCGCTGACAAGCGTTGGACTTTTGGACTACATCCTTGGCGTCGCGCATGGCCGTGGGCCAGTAAAATCCAGCTCGTAGAGCTTTGGCAACGAGGGCGCGACTGCCGGCGTGGTGCCCGCAGGTCCCTTCATGGATGTCGAGGAGGACTACTCTTCCATCGGCCATGGAGACGCATCATTGTAGCACTCCTGTGATGCTGCGTCTATACAGTTCGCCGTTGAGAACGGCGAATGCCTTGGAGCGTCGTGCGATGTGTCGTGCGTCTGTCGGGTCGTCCGGTAGGCGCTTGCTGAGGAGGTACGTAATGTACGGCTGCGTCCAAGATTGTTCGATCATCATGACGCTCATTGGTCCCTCGAGTCCTGTGTCAAGCTCCAAGTCATCGAGTGCCATTGGCTCATTGGGTGGCGTAGCCCTCGAGTCCGTTGCTGCGCTTGTTTCCTTCTCTGTGGCCTTTGGCTTGATGGAGCATTCGCATATGCGCTCGAGAAATACTCTAGGTGGTATGGGTGCGCAGGTGGAGCCTATGTTGGCGAGTGCGTCCACCTCCTCATTGCTTTCGTGACCTATGTGTCGCAACTCGCAACCATCGAAGTCACCTTCAAGTGTGTCGTAGAGGTTGCGGTATGCGATCATGTTGTCGTTTAGTGCGTCGCACTCGTGCATTGTTTGGTTGATGACCAGCTTGGAGTCGCCATATATGATTAGCCTCTTTGCACCGCAGGATTTTGCCATCCTCATCCCGTGCAACAGGGCCTCGTATTCAGCCTCGTTGTTTGAGGCTGTGAACTGCATTCGCAGGATGTATTTCAGATTGTCCCCTTGAGGTGATGTCAGTATGACACCTGCTCCTGCTCAGTCTTTCCTCTTGGACCCATCGAAGTGCATTGTCCGGATGTAGGACATATCTGGCTTGTCCGGGAGTTGGTTTTCCATCCAATGTACGAGGAAGTCAGGGAGAACTTGTGACTTGATTGCGTCGCGCTTTTCGTATGTGATGTCTTGTGGAGACAGTTCGATTCCCCAAAGCATGACTCGCCCCGTGGCGTCGGGGTTATTGAGGATATGTCCCAATGGGGCGTCGTTGACTACCACGATTGGGTGTTCCTGGAAGTAATGGCGCAGTCGCCGGACGGTCATAAAGACGCCGTACGCCAGCTTCTGGTAGTGCGGGTACCGCTGTTTTGTTGGCGTGAGGACCTCGCTGAGGTAGTATACCGGGAGTTGTACGCCGTGGACCTTGTTTTCCTCGGCCCGCTCGACGACGAGCACTGTGCTAACCCCTTGGTTAGTAGCGGAGATGTACAGCAGCAGTGGTTCCCTTTCTCGTGGAGTCACCAATACTGGCGAGGTGGATAGCAGGCGCTTGAGGTCTTCGAATGCTTCTTGCGCTTCATTGGTCCACTCGAATTTGTCAGCTTTGCGGAGGAGCTGATAGAAGGGCAGCGCCTTTTCTCCCATTCGACTGATAAATTGACTGAGGGCCGCGATTCGTCTGGCTAGTTGTTGAACGCCTCCTATGTTCTTTGGCCTCTCCATGGCCAGTATGGCCTTTATATTTTTCGGGTTTGCCTCAATCCCTCTCGCGGAGATGAGATACCCGAGCAGCTACCCAGATGGTACGCCGAAGGCGCATTTGTCCAGATTGAGCTTTATCCGGTAGCGATCGAGATTGGCGAATGTTTCGCGCAAATCATCGATTAGCGAGGCTTCTTCCTTGGTTTTGATTACTATGTCTTCGACATAGACTTGGATGTTGCGACCTAGTTGCTCCTTGAGGCAAGCCTGCATGCACCACTGGTATGTAGCTCCCGCGTTTTTTAGCCCGAAGGGCATTGTGTTATGTGAGAACACACGAAGGCGTTATGTAAACACGGTCTTCTCCTAGTCTTCCTCCTTCATTCGAATTTGGTTATAGCCGGAGTAGGCATCGAGGAAGCAGAGGCGCTCGCATCCAGCGGTGGAGTCGATGATTTGATCGATCCGTGGTAGCAGGGAGTGATCTTTTGGGCAGTGCTTGTTTAAAGAAGTGAAGTCCATGCACATCCGTAGGATATCCGTGTCCTTTTTTGGTACCACACCGTATTGGTGAGCCAAGTGCTTTCCTTGATCTCGCGTTTGAATTTGGCCTCGAGGAGTCTTTTGATCTCCATTCCGACTTCCTGCGCTCGTGGCTCAGACAGTCGCCTGATTGTTTGCTTGACCGGCCTTGCGTCGGGGTTGACGTTGAGTGCGTGCTAAGCGAATTCCCTAGGAACTCCTGGCATGTCCGCAGGACACCAGGCGAAAATTTCCCAGTGCTCACAGAGGAATTCGACGAGCGCGAGTTCCTATGCGGGACTCAAGTTGGCGATGAGGGCCGTTTTAGCAGGATCTGATGGATGGACCTGCACCTTCTTTGTGTGCACAGATGAGTCGAAGGAGAGGTCAGGTGAGCTTGGCCTACTTAGGGGGCGGTATGCATCGTTTCCTTCAATCGCGCGAGCTCCTCCTGCATGCCGAAGGACTGGGAGATTCCGTTGAATTCCTTGTCGCAACTGTCAGATCGCTCGAAGCTCCAGTTGATCGTGATGACACCGTTGGGACCTGGCATTTTCATCTGCAGGTAGGCGTAGTGGGGTACCGCCATGAACCTAGCGAACGTGACGCGTCCGAGGATGCAGTGGTATTGTGAGGGCGAGTCGACGACCTCGAAGTCGATGCCCTCGCACCGGAAGTTCCTTGGCGTGCCGAATATGACGTCGAGGTTGATTTTGCCCAGGGGGTATACGCCTTTCCTTGGGACGATGCCGTGGAACGTTGTGTCCGATGCCTCCAAGCAAGTTAGAGGGATCCTCATTGCTCGCAAGGTACTCGCGAATATGAGGTTGATGCCGCTTCCGCCATCCATGAAGACGCGACTCATGTCGAAGCCTCCGATTTGTGCCTCGAGTACGACGGGGCAGTGACCTGGGCGAGGTACTTGAGGTGGGTGGTCGCGTTTGTTGAAGGTAATGCACGACTCGCTGCCACTGAGGTACTCAGTGGTGGATGGTGGCGAGTGCGTGGCCAAGTTGACTTGGTGAGTGATGGCCTTCTGCACCCTATTCGAGGGGCGCCCCTTTTGGATCATCATGGTACCCATGGCCCGTGGGTACGGTTCGCCTCCGTTGTGCTGGTCCGGTGCAGCTCCGTTCGGGGGTGGCCCAGGTGGTGGTGGTGGTGCGCCATGTGCCACGGCGCCTGGAGCGGCTCCGTAGCCTCTTTCGACTGCATTGCAGTTCATCCGAACCAATCCCTCATGTAGCTTGAGGAACTCGCGATAGTCCTTGAGGAGGTGGCTGGACTTTCTCTTGCCATCATGCTTGTCGATGTAGAAGTGTACCGTGCATGGCCCGGACAGTTTGTCCTCGATGGAGGTCGCGGGTGCTTCATCGCGAGTGCGGCGTTGCCACACTTGCGTGGTTTTCCCGGAGTCGCGGTATCCGCTGTTGCGGTTATCGTCGCATCTATCGGCGTAGCCAGATGCGACCATGTTGACGTCATCGCGATCATCATAGACACGCATGCGACGCTTACTCTGGCGGTTGCGTCTTCGTTCGAGTTCTGCCTCCTCGTCAGAGTGAACGCGATTCTTCACCGAATCTTCTCCATCGGCCCACCGATTCGCGATCTCCATCAGGTGGTCGATGGTCTGGGGTTTGAGCGGCCTAGATCCTCCCTGAGTTCCATGCGGCGGACACCACCGTTGAATGCATCAATCGCGCGGTCTTCCGAGATGTTCTCCGCGGAGTTCTTGATGATGGACCACCTTTGGATGTAAGAGCGCAGTGATTTGCCAGATCTTTGCTGGCAGCATCTCAGTTCTTCGATTGAGGCGGGGCGTTTGTACGTAGCCTTAAAGTTGCGCACGAAGCTGTAGACCAGCTCATCTCAACTGCAAATGGATCCGCGTGGGAGGTTATTGAGCCATGCCCGGGCGGCACCCTGCAGCTGTAGCTGCAAGCATTGCATGGCAGTACTTTGACTGCCTCCATATAGACTGACGGAGGAGATACAATCCTCCAGCCAGATCTTGGGATCGTGCAGACCATAAAATTTCGGGGTTCTCCGATGGGAGTTTGAAACCTTTAGGCATTCGCTTTTACCTGATGGATCTGCTGAAGCATCTGGCGCCGCAGAGATCCCCATATTCTTCTTCCGAGTCAGTCGACCGAGCACGTCGTGCCCTTGAGTTGTCGATCTTGCGCTGCGTGAGTTCATCGCGTGCATCGTAGTCGCGATCGTGTCGCCGTGAGCGGCGACGCTGAGATAGGTCGTGACTGTCATCGCTGGACGAGGGTGAAGAGTAGCGCTTTGCCCTTTTTTGGGTCTGGTACCGGTTCCTTGTCGAGGGCCGCCTCGATTAGTCCCAGGCCCGCGATCGTAGATTGGTGCATGGCCGTTCTGGGATCTCCAGCTGGTGTCTGGTTATTGAGAAGGTACATGGTGGCTGCTGTCACCGCGGCCTGCGGTGTCCTGGGCACCACGTTGCCTCTCGTGTCGACTGTCATAGAGCCGAAGTCGAGGACTTTCGCGGCGTCTATGCGTTCTTGTTCGGTGAGGTGAGCCATCCGCGATTGCCTTTTCCTGGCGAGGTGCTCGTTGCCTCTTGAGGAGGATCCTCTATAGGAGGAGAGCCCAGCGCGATGAAGGCTCGACTCGTCCGCCGCCTTTTTACGCGCCTCAAGTTGCGCGATTGCTTGTTTTTGGCGCTTGAATTCCTCTTTTAGGAGCCAGTGGTAGCCCATCAGTAGTTCCTGCGGGGACCAAAAGGGTAGAGGTGCAGCTCGTAGGGCTTCTCGGCAGCGTTCCCACTCTTGCTCGTTGAGCCTGATCACGACGCGTTCGCCGGTTTGCTCGTTGATTATGCTAGGAGGTTCGACTGCTCCTCCGTTGCCACCATTACCGACGTTGCCGGCGTTGGGCGGGTCAGTGCCGTTGCCGGTGTTACCACCGTTGACGTGATTGGGTGGATCGGTGCCGTTGCCGGTGTTGCCACCGTTGCCACGGTTGGCGGAGGTGTCGCCCGTGTTGATGACGGCGCACATGAAGTGATTTGGGAAGCTATTGCTTCCACAACTTTCAGATCCGGAACCGTAGGTTCCATCTTCAGTGGCCATATCGCTTAGATCGGAGTCGCGACTACTGTCACTGACCATGTTCCCAACTGCCGCCGGAGCATTGAGCTTACTAAGGGTGCTGATCAATGGAGGGAACCATGATGCTGGGGCAATCGCCGGTGCTGTCGGCTGATTGGGCATGCGAAGCATGCCCATCTGACCAACTTGGAAGCGGAAGCTCCCAATCGCCAGGCTGATTCCGTCGCCTACGGACTTGAAGGCCGGGCGAGTAGCCGGCGTGTGGACGGTGAAGTCGAAGGCGCCGAAAGCTGACGAATCTCCGCTGTTGCAGAGTTGTAGATCGCGTTTGATGGGGCCGAAGAAGCCGCAACATCAGCACTCCCAATCCCCACAGACGGCGCCAATTGACGAGGGTTTAACTAGTCAATGCCCATTGTTATGGACTTGTGTTTTGGAGAAGGAGGGAGCGCTGGAGACATCTATCGGCTAGAAAACAAGCACACAGGGGGACAAAGGATTTACCCAGGTTCAGGCCTCGTAGAGGTTCCTACTCCTGCTTGTCTGCTCGTGGAATTATTGAGCGAGTCGAAAGTTACAACGGTGCACAGATGCAATCTGGCAAGGGTTTGTGGAAGCTAGGGTTGCGTGTGTGCTCCTCGCCGCCCCCTTCTAGCCCTTATATAGATAGGCTAGGTCTCGGGTAGCAGGTGGAGTCGGTTACAAGTTAGGGTTTTCCCCTTTCAAACTTTCTATCTTCAGCTTTCTCTTGATCTTCAAGCAATCGAGAGTCCTTCTATCCGGGCCTTGGCGACATCGTGGGCCTGTACGTATTTGGACCGTATATACCAAGCTCGAGTACCTGTAGGGTATACCCATGTCACCATGCATGTGTAGGTGTAGGAGTAGATGTAGGTGCGGGTGTATATGTCCACATGCATATCCATGGTCATGGTGAGAGATAAAAGAGAGATGAGGTGGTAGATATAGAGTTTAGGTTGTTAGGTTTGTAAAAGTTTTTCTCAAACAAAACCCAAAAGAAAACATGGTGGCCAACACTAGAATATTGAAAAGATGGAGAAAGAAGGAGATGGTTATATTGCATGCACATGCAATAATGGGCATCAAAGAAGAAAAAGGGAGAGGGTGGTCAAATAGGGTTTGGTTTGAATTTTGAAAACTCATTGCTTGAATTTCCACAAACAAACTTCCCTCCAATACCAAAAGAATCCCAAAGGAAGAAAAAGAAGAGGACCTTGCATGGCCCATGCATAATTAAATAGATGCCACATTCATTAGTTGTGAAAACAACTACATATACCTATGGGCACCTATTATACCCATGCACAACCATACTTGATTAAAGGTCACACCATAAGCTTGATAAAATATGGTAAGGGTAGATTTAAGCATCATTGAATATAATAGGCCATTCTAGTGTGTATGTTCCACTAGAAGATCATTTGGCCACAATTATATTTAAACAATGCTCAATTATTCCCAAACAAACCATATGGAAGATAGAACAAGTGAAATTAACCACATGCATGCAAAGGTGGCCATGTGGCTCTCCACATATCAATAATGTGAAAACAACATGAGGCATAAATGGAAGCATGTGGGATTAGAAGTGAATCCATCCCAACCCACATGAGCTAGAGGTAAACCCAAATAAAAATCAAAGCTCACATATAGTTGGATGGTGGAGTTATGGGGTGGTGACAAAGAAAGGTGGTGGAGTTAAATAAAAGATATGCCCCCAACTCAACTTGGGCATCAAGCATTTATCAAGAACCAAATACAATATATCAAGAGGCATCTACAATTAATAATGCATATGAGATAAGAACCAAATGAAAAGGCTTTTATATGATGCTCAAATGCAAGGTGACATGATGACATGAGCATGATATAATTATGATGCAACAATTATATGTAGGAAGTAGCATTTTATTACTAGACCATGTAGCATTACATATGTTAGACAGATGGGATGCTACAACACTCCCCCACTTAACAGGAATCTCGCCCCAAGATTCTAGGAAGACGAAGAAGACACGAATAGGGTAGGATACTTGGAACGGAGCTCATCCTCGCGTTCCCAAGTGGCTTCATCAACGGAATGGTGCGACCACTGCACCTTGCAGAACTTGATGGACTTGTTGCGAGTCCTTCTTTCTACGACTTCTAGGATTTTTGTGGGGTGTTCTTGATAAGACAAGTCTTCTTGGAGATTAATAAGCTCATGGCCCACGGTCCTATCGGGATCCTTGAAGCACTTCTTGAGTTGAGAGATATGGAAAACATCATGAACCTTGAGTTTTTCAGGGAGCTGAAGAGCGTAAGCAACTTCTCCTCTTCTTCCACGAACTTTGAAAGGACCGATGTATCTAGGAGCCAACTTTCCTTTGATACCAAACCGGTGCGTGCCCCTCATGGGAGTGACATGAAGGTAAACGAGATCACCAGGGACATACTCCATGTCCGTGTGCTTTCTGTCATAGTTGCTCTTCTGGCGACTTTCAACAACCTTCAGGTTTTCAAGAATGATGTGAACCTTCTCCTCCGCTTGAGTTACAATGTCAGGGCCAAACAATGTTCTTTCACCTGCGCCCGACCAACCAATCGGAGTTCTGCATTTGCGACCATAGAGAACCTCAAATGGTGCCATCTTTAGACTCTTCTAGAAGCTGTTGTTGTAAGAGAATTCAGCATAAGGAAGGCATTCTTCCCACTTCATGCCGAAAGAGATGACGCAAGCATGGATCATATCTTCCAGAATCTGATTGATCCTTTCAACTTGTCATTGCGACTGAGGGTGGTAAGCTGTGCTGAAGTTCCACTTTGTTCCCAAAGCATTTTGGAAACTTCCCTAGAACTTGGAAGTGAAGATGCTTCCACGGTCTGAGCTGATCTCAAGAGGAACACCATACAGAGAGACAATTATGTTGATATAGAGCTCAGCCAACTGAATTGCAGAAATTGTTTCCTTGACGAGAAAGAAGTGAGCCACTTTAGAAAGCCTGTCGATGAGAACGAAGATTGCATTGTTGCCTTTCTGCTACCTTGGAAAACCAGTTATGAAGTCCATCTCTACTTTCTCCCATTTCCATTCCGGAGGCTTCAATGGCTGTAGAAGACCGGAAGGATTCTGATGGACAGCTTTAACTCTGCGGCAGACATGACACTCCATGACATACTTGGCACAATATCGTTTCAACCCAGGCCACCAATATTGTGTTTTCAGATCCATGTACATCTTAGTGCTGCCAGGGTGGATAGAAAGAACAGAATCATGCGCCTCCTTGAGAACTTTCTCTCTTAAACCCGGGTAGTTCATAACAAACATCTGGTGTTCAAAGAAAAGAGCGCCTTGGTCGTCGACGTGGAAGGACTCATACTTCGGAAGCTGAATGTTGGAGATGATCTTTTTGGTGTAAGGGTCACAAAGTTGAATGGAGCGAACGTTTTCTTCCAAGAGAGGTGTTGCCAAAAGATTCAGAAGATACCCTTGATCCACAATTTCAAGGTTGAGCTGGCGAAATTCCTCGCACAAGAGAGGCTGTTGTTCTTCCACCATGAGGTTGTTGACATAAGCTTTTCGGCTGAGAGCATCGGCCATGACATTAGCTTTGCCCGGAGTGTAGTTGATGGTCAGATCGAAATCATTAATTGCTTCAATCCACCTCCTCTAAGGAAGGTTGAGATCAGGTTATGTGAAGATGTACTTCAGACTCTTGTGATCAGAGAAGATCTCACAACGGTTGCCAAGCAAGTAGTGCCTCCATACTTTCAAAGCAAAGACAACTGCTGCGAGTTCGAGGTCATGTGTTGGATAGTTGAGCTCATGAATTTTCAACTGACGAGAGGCATATGCAACGACTTGCTTTTCTTGCATTAGGACTGCACCCAATCCTTGCAATGAGGCATCACAGAATATCTGGAAAGGCTTTGATGTATCTGGAGGAATCAAGACTGGTGTGGAAGTGAGCTTCTCTTTGAGTGTTTCGAAGCTAGCTTGACATGCAGGAGACCAAAGGTATTTCTTGCCTTTCTTGAGGAGATCGGTAAGAGGCTTCGCAATCTTCGAGAAGTTCTGAACAAAGCGACGGCAGTAACTAGCCAAACCAAGGAAACTCCGGACTTCTTTGACATTTTTGTGTGGAAGCTAGTCAACAATTGTCCGAACAGTTTCTGGGTTGACGGCAATGCCCTTGGCAGAGATGACGTGACAAAGGTAGGTGACTTCAGGCAGCCAGAACTCACACATGGAGAACTTTGCATACAGGCGGTTCTCACGCAGCTTGTTTAGGACACACCGAAGGTGTTCTTCATGTTCTTCCTTTGACTTAGAATAGACTAGAATGTCATCCAGATAGACCACGATGAACTTATCAAGATACTCCATGAAAACCGAGTTCATAAGCCTCGAGAAGGTGGCAGGTGCGTTGGTGAGACCGAAAGACATGACCGTGTACTCATACAGGCCATTGCGGGTGGTGAAAGCTGTTTTGGGAACATCTTCCTTGCGAATCTTGATTTGATGATATCCACTTCTCAAGTCAAGCTTAGAGAATACCACAGCTTCGGCTAGCTAATCAAAGAGATCATTAATCCGCGGAAGGGGATATTTATTCTTGATGGTTTTAGCATTGAGAGCCCGATAGTCAACACAAAGTCTATCAGTCTTGTCTTGCTTCTTCATAAAGATGGTTGGGTTACCCCAAGAAGAAGTACTGTGCTGAATGAGACCCAACTTCTCTTTTTCATCAAGCTGACGTTTGAGTTCAGCCAATTCAACAGGACCCATTTTATAAGGCCGCTTGGAGATAGGAGCGGTTCTAGGTTCAAGCTCAATCACAAACTCGACCTCTCGGTCAGGAGGCATACCTGGTAACTCTTCAGGAAAAACATCTGGGAACTCACAGACCACCAGAACACTCTGAATAGCCTCCATAGCATCATCATTCAGAGCCGCCAAAGAGAAAAGCTGAATTGCAGGAGTCAGACTTGGAGAGTAGACTATATGGACTTCAGGAATTTTCAGAGAAACCGAGCGTTCAGCACAATCAATCACAGCTACATTTGGTGTTAACCAATCCATGCCCAAGATAACATCAATGTTAGAATTGCCCAGAATAATTAAGGAAGCCGGGAACGAAGAACCACCAATCTCAATTTGATTGCCGTGGCTGATTTTAGAAGCCCACATGTTTGATCCAGGAGATTGCACCATGAGGCGAGATGGTAAAGTATCAGAAGGTAACCCATTACTCTCTGCAAACTTGTATGACATGAATGAATGTGATGCACTAGAATCAAATAAAACTCGTGCAGAGGCGAGTTAACGAGCATACCCATCACAACTCGGTGCATGCTCAACGGCGACATTGATCTGATTGGCACGAGCAACAGTGGACCCGGGCTTAGTGTTGATGTTGAGAGCCCGAGGTGGAGGTGCACAAACCATAGAAGAACTTGCTAAAGGCCTTGGAGGTGGTGGAGGAAGAGCTTTGTTGTTCATGGGACAACTTTAGTGTTGATGCCCAGTGTTCCCACAAGTGTAGCAAGCACCAGGTGGACGTGGAGCAGCGTAGCCAGGGACTCCGCCAGGCGCTCTAGGGTAGTTGTGGTTGTAGCCCCTAGGAGCCGCGGTGAAGGAGTTTGGTGGCCTTGCCGCGTAGCTTGAAGGTCTTGGTGGAGTCGGGAGCGACGGTGGGGTGTTAGGAACCCACACACGGCGCTTAGAAGGAGCTGTCATAGCTGAAGAGCTTGCTGTGTCACGCTGTGTTTCTTGGACTCCTCAAACACTTGCCTACTTGCTTCTTCCTGTAGAGCTGTATGTTGGAGTTCTAGAAAAGACCCGGGCCTTGCATGAGTGATTGCATATTTGATAGATGCATTGAGCCCTTGCCTGAACCTCTTTTGCTTTTTCTTGTCATCAGAGATCTCATCGCCACCATACCGAGAAAGATTCATGAAGTTTCTGATATAGGTATTGACATTGTCATTGCCCTGCTTGAGGTTGAGAAACACTTCCTTCATCCTTTCCATGACAATTTCTGACAGATATTGCTCTTTGAAAGCCCCATTGAACTGCTCCCAAGTAGGCTGAAAACCATAGTGGTTTGCCTTGAGGTAATTCTCCCACCACAGAGCTGCGTCTCCCTTCAGAAGGTGAGTGGCACATTTTACCCATTCTTGCTCAGGAACATCAGCACTCATCAGCAACCTTGACATCTCAGGCAGCCAATCATCAGCGTCTAGTGGCTGATCAAACACCTCAAAATGGCTCGGGTTGAACTTCAGAAAACTTTTGATGTCTCCTCGCTTGGGAGGTGGAGGTAGCGGAACAAACTCATTCCTCCTGACACTTTCTCCAAATCGCTGCTGGTTCTGCTGCATTGTTCCCAAGGCATTAGCAATACTTGCCAATGCATCCCCCAGTTTAGGTGGTATGTCCTCCTCATTGCGGCGTGGTGGTGCCATCCTGTGATTGATATAAAACACAAGTCAGTACCATAATGGAGAATAATAATAATCCAAAATAGTACCAAAATGGAATTAACCAAGATTAAAGGATACAAATCACTAGGATGATATTAAAATATCAACAAAGTTCAAAGCACCTAGAAGATATTAAGCATATCGCACATGACTGAACAAGGAGTGTGGTACACAAAGCTATCAAAGAAAAATTTTCCGCAAATTTCGGCATTAAAATACCACTACATGCGCAAAAGCACTTATCGAATGAAGATTAGTAACTCTACCAATTCAATATACAAGAGCGAATGATGAAAGTAGTGGTATGGTCGTGACTCCATCCCGCACTCAAATCATTATTCCGCACATGAATAAGTAAAACACATATCCCAACTCCCTTCCTTCTTAAGATGAACCTAAAGATTAGCCACTACGGAAACAAACACCCCTAACAAGATAGCGTCGGATAACAAAGAGTTAGACAGATCGCGTCGGTATTCAACAAATCAGATAGGTCGCGTCGGTTTACAAAAGCCTGTCGGTATGGAATGTACCAACAGTTGATAACCAAAAGGCAGATAGCGACAACAAGTTGGATGCAACAGATAGACGAGGAATTACACACACACACTCACACAACCTATGGTACTACGGAACCCAGAACACGTGAATCCTAGTTTGAATTTTAGAAGAGGATTGAAAACGTTACACTTCCTTACCAGAAAAGGGTGGGTGGGTGGGTAAGAAGAAAAATGGAAGCAGTCCTACTCTCACATTTTGTTTTTCCCTAGTATACATAACTACCAAAATATTTTCTAGACTGACAACGACCATTTGGCGGAGACCCTGAAGGGCGGGATGGCTCTGATACCAATTGTAACTACCTCGGACCCTACAATCTAAGTTCAAGCCTGGATGAACCGAAAGTGGTTAAAATAGTACAACAGGGGCCTAGGGGCCACCCACGTGTAGACCCGTCGGCCGTCCTAATCACTTCCAAGAACATCGGGACAAGAGCGAGTGGCGTAGGCAACAGGCGAAGAGATCAAATACATACACAAGTGAGTATGTATGCAAGCTACCTTACAACAGTTCTCAGAGCCATACCATCTAAAAGAAATAGAAATATTGCAACGCCATACGGCAAGATCCGAATATCCTAGATAGAGATAATAGTGTAGGATAGCTCCTCATACATCAAACATCAGAGTATCCAGCGGAAGCGGGAAACAAGATCCGAGTACGGATAAGAAGCAAATCGGCATAGGATGCCACATAAGTAAGCACATCCCGCCCATAGATCTCGTGGATCGCCATCACCGGAATCTCTACACCGAGTGATCGTTGCCAACATCATCTGTCTCCTCCACCCAGTATCCATCTTGCGAATACACCTGTTCATCCGAATCAAACAATTTATTGTGTGAGACCCTAGGGGTACTCAGCAAGTCTTTATGCCTCTAAAGGGGACATATACCTGGGGTGACGCAATTGCAGCAAAATATAATAACTAACAAGTCTATAGATACTCGCTAACCATCCGCCTAACCAATGATAGACAGATGTCTGTTAATTAGAAACAATAGTTATAACAGTATAAAGTAACATATCCATCCTCCTTCTCGCTTACCTACAAGAAAGTGGACGAACAACCCATCCGTTGGCAGTTTTATTAACCATTCCATGAGTATTGCACTATTTACTAGTCAGGTACTTTAGTTATACTTGTCTATGATCAAGAAACTGTGCTCCAAGTCGTCCATAACCGTGGACACGGGTTTCATAAAGATTTACCCTGTAGGGGTGCACAAATAGCAACACACACTCGATCAACCTCGGAAAAACCAACTCAAAACCCAACGAGGCATTCACGACAAAGCGATCACAGGATCCATAAAATATTTCAGGGGGCCACCCCACTAAGCTACCATAACAAAGTTGGCGGCTCGAATGGACCGTGGTTTTGCGCAGCGATTGTAAACGACTGGGAACCCGAAAGTGTGACTGGGCTTGTCGATACCGCGAAAACATGGCGCGATCCAAAACAGTACAAGTGCTCCACGCACAATCTTAAATAAAGCGGTAAAGCATGGAATAAGTACAGGATAGTAAATAAAACCACAAACTAGTTTGTGGCCCCAAGAAATAGAAATGAATCAAGCTCTGGCTCAGGGGGGTCCATAAGGCCTCCCGGATGTGGATAGTGCGAATAGTCAAGGAACAGGAATCAAGTACTCGTGGTCCTACGGGACACAAGTGAGCATGAAAAACCAAATGACAGATATTGCTCACCGGTGCCTCTTTCATTAGTTATCCCATTACTACTCAGGTTAAGTTGTTTATGTACCTCGTTATCCATCCAACTCTCACATACCCCACACATGATGTTCTATGACTCGCATGGCTCAACAACTCCTGTAGTAATGGCTCATGGGATGGAGGAACAAGCTCGGTGGGGGTTAAAAGTAAAGGCTATGCAGTACTTGGGATTCAATTTAATGCAATCGCGACTCAATGATGCAAGAATAAGATAGAGGCAATAGGTACTATATGTATGCAAGCATGTGGTAGTGCTTGCCTGGCAGCTCTGTTGAAGCGAGGGACGGATCTGGGTAGTACTCCTGGGATTCCTGATATTTCCCCTGCTCGGCGTCTATCCGAAAGAAGAACCAAACAAACAAGGGCCAACATAAATAAAGTGCACAAGCATATAAATAAAATGTGACAAGCAAACAATCATGCCATGATGAATGATGCACAAATCACATGGCAATAATGTAGCATGGAAAGGGTGAGGTGTGGGGACAAGAATAAATCATTTTATTATTTATTTTGTCAAGTTTTATTGCCATAAATAGTTCTGATTTTTAATAATAACATGATGCATGCTGCAATTCAGAACATGGAATGCATAGTTAGAACGGTCTCGTCGCGCTGATCGATTTAGACATATTATTTGCCAAATTTGGAGTTATAGAGTTAAAGTTAGGAATTAATTAAGAAAAAGGCATTTTTATTGCAATTAAACAATTTCGAAAATTTAAATTAGTCAAATATTATTTTGAATGGGATATTTGAAATCCTCACATTTTTCTGATCCAAAACATATATCATTTGTATTATTTGGATTTGTCAAATAAAAGATATTATTTTCTGGATTTAAAACATATTAAACATTTCTGGAAAATATTTTTATTAATCAGAAAAGTGGTCAGACTTTTTACACTCAACTGAACCTATCCATAGACACCGACATGTGGGTCCAGTGCTAACTCAGCACCACCCGGCGTGGCGGGGACTGAACCGGACTTTTCTTACTGCTACCACCCACCGCAATGGATGTCGTGTGGGCCTCCTAGGCGGGGTCCTGGCCAAAGGCGTGGCGACACTGGACGTGCAGCCGAGCACGGAGGGACCAGTTCGTGACGACACAGAAAACTCAGGGGTTTTTGAAGAAGAGGACTGGGGTTGAACTGGATCTGTCAAAAACTTGCTAGCTGCAACGATTTTCGGACGATGATGGCGAGCCAACCTTTGGGAATCTTGCGATGCTGCAAAAACAAAAGTTGTAGAGCCAACTTTGGACTACACCTTTGGTGTTTGGAGCTTCGTCAATGGAGGCCTGCAGCGGACGGGGCAAGGAGAAGAACAGAGGGTATCTAGCGGTTTAAACAGACGGACAATTTTTTCAGAAAATGGCTGAGATCGTGCTGGATTGCGACGACGATTGCGACCGAACGGCGACGAATTTCGCCATGCCGTAAAAAGGAAAACCGAAGAGGGTGGTGCAGGCTACATTTTTCGTTTAGCAAGCTCGCACTGAGGCGGACCACAGCGACCGGAATCCGCGAAGGAACAGAGGGGTGCGCTAGGGTTCCGCTGCTGTTGTCGGTCGCGTGCGCGGCGAGTGCTGTTTGTGTGTGCGCGGCGTGCGTCGTGCGAGCGGCGGCTACACGCGGTGCCGGCGGGAAGCAACATGAGCCAGAGAGGGAAGGGACAGCAGGTGCTCACCGGGGGAAGGTTGGAGGAGAGGAAGAAGTCGGTGGCGGCGTGCGGGGTTGTTCAAGGCGTTAGCAAAGGGGGTGAACGGCGTTGAAGACGGGCAGCGTGTCCTGGCGGTGATCGTGGCGAGCGCGGGCGGAAACTTCATTCAATACCCGCTCCTCCTTGCTCCCGCTACGGTTCTTATTCCCTAGTGGCGGCAAGCAAGGGTGGTGGCCAACGCCATGGCTGGGTGTTGCTGCCGTAGATGAAGCAGAGGGGGGCTGGCAATCTGGATCGGGTTGAAGGATGGAGTTTTGGAGATTTTGACTATTTAAGAAATTAAATAGTTTTGGGGCCATAATAATTATGGATAATTATTGATAAATATTGAGGATCAAAGTAGATGAGATAGAAAAGGTGTAGCAAGTAGTTGCAACCTTGTGGAATGAAATTCCAACTTGAATAAGATGGAAAACAATGAATTGATGATCTAGGGTGGTGTTATTTTTATACCACCAAAACATGCTTGCATCCTGGAGCTCAGAGCTCACCTTGGTTCAAGGGATAGATGGGTCGGTAGACCAAGTCATGTAGATGAACATGGCAGGAGGAGTTTGAATTATCTGCATTTGAGATGATCTAGAAATGATGGCAAACTTTGTTGAAATTAAGGTTGTCATGCAATATGGGTCATGATGCCTTCTAAACCATGTGGGTTTAATGAGCACAGAGATCCACTTGGGGCAAGTGAAGTAGGTTTAGATATACATCAATGAGTGGATCACAACCACGCAGAGAGTTGGTCCATAGGAGTTTGGATGGTGATGTGAGCTTCTACCAAAGTAGGTATGATGACTAGATTTGCAGGAATTGTTATTTTCTTGCCTACAAAACCATCAAGGATGAGTGGGTTGGGGGATGATCTAACCAGAGGAAAATGTGGGCCTTGGTAGTCCTTAGCATGGTTAACAAGAGGGTTCAAGTGCATTTCCTAAAATGCACATGGTTTGAGAAAAGGAGATATTCCAAAAGGTGATGTTGGAACTATTTCGAGACTTAGCCAAATTTGGCAGTTTTGAGGATTTTGACTAGAGTATGAGAGGGAATGTTCTTGGAGGAGTTGCAAGGTATCAGAGCTTTACTAAAGGGGTAATATGGAATTGTAGGGTGAGTAGAAGAGATCCATGCTTGATATTGGTCTTCAAGGACTTGAGAACATCTAGAAGGGAAATCCTCAGAATAGATCTGGTTGAGGGTTTTAGATGATCACCTAGTGGCTAGGGATCATAACAAGGTTGGCTTTCTTGCTTAGGGATTGATGATTGGGAAATATCCAGGTCCTAGTGATGAGCTCCTAGAGTGGATCATACTACTTCCTAAGCAAGCAAATGAAACAACTGATCAAAGCAACTCGTCAGGCAGAATATCAAGGCAACTCATCTTATGATCAAATCAACTACTCTAGGGTTACCATCAAGCCTAGCTTGAGGTAAGGTTGGGAGCACCTTGAAGAGGTTGAGTTTTTAATAAGATGAGGGTTCTTGGTATCTCTACCAAGAGTAGAATTTAAAAACTAGAGGTAAGATTAGTTGAGTGCTCTGTCTTGAAAACATAAGGAGATTGTATTATATAACTCTCCATAGTTTTGTTAATAGAAACTACCAAAATAGTTTTGGTTTACATAAGCATCTTGGCTCCTGTTTTGAAATGCCAGAACGTTTGAGAATATGTAAAATAAGCCAAGAGAGTTTTGGTAAATAGTTTTTGTGAACTGAGGTTGAGGTAAGGAGTATCCTAAGATAAACTCCATAAGCATAAGTGCAAACAAACAACAAATAAGCACTCCACTGAGGCACAAGAAAAAGTTTTTGTTCCCCCTGATTTTTGCATTCTAGACAACTAATCAGGGTTGCTGAAATTGGGATGTTACAATAACCTGCATGGTCAAAGGGGGAATTAAGAGAGACTCACTAAGCTTATTATGATATCCATGGGGAACCCCTTAATTGTGGGTCTATAATTGTGATTGCTCGCATCCACCGCAGTGTTTATTTAGAGATGACCTCAATACCCGACTCAAGATAGCGACTTCCCACGAGTATTGTAGTGAGCATCTTATTATTGAGCTCTCTCCACACATGTCATGACACAAGACATAGATTATCCTAATCACACATAATTCTCCCACGCTAGTGGTGAATCCTACATTCCTTGAGAATCCCTCAATCACATTACACAACACCTGATAAAACCCTCTATAGGTTTAGTTTATTTTTGTTATTTACTTTGTTACTAGTTACCACTAGTAGGAAAAGGTATAGTGACGGTGTTTGGAAAAGGGGTTTAGTGGCGTCGAACCCACATGCCACTAAACTCACGCCAATGGTAGCAACTAGTGGTGGAGTGTGGGTGGAACACTAGTACTAAGTTATATACTACTGGCATGTTCCTGAACACCACTAGTAAGTTAACCTGTAGTGGCATTCCAGCTCGCCTGAACGCCATTAACTGTATTTCAGAAATTAAAAAAAAGTTGAAAATCATGATTATAATAGCAATATCGAATAATACGATACAACAATAGTAGACATCATTCTAAATACATCAGCATGATACAACAATTAATGCAGGATATCATCCAGAATACAACGATACAACAACTAACTTAGAAGACTATCTAGCTTGTTCTACCTAAGGGCATGGTCTTCAAAGTTAGCAGACTAGTGCTACCTAAGGGAATAATCTTCAAAGTCAGAAGACTCCAAGTCAGGGATCTCGTACGAGAAAAAGATAACTCCACAAGTTTTGTCGAGGTAGATTCTCAACCTCATCCCGGTATCTATCCCATACCTTTCTACCAATTTTGTCCAAAGTGGTCTTATAAAGTAAGTTTAGTTCGCCTCGTTGATGACTAGAATCTTGTAGGTCTTGTCGGGTATTGTCTCTTCCACCAAGGTGACCTCAAATTATTCATGGTGATTGACATGTCTGTTCACATGGTCAAGAAACTCCTTTCTTGCGTGGCAAGGGATGGTCTGATAAATAGTTATACGAAAACAATAGTTAATTAGTTTCGATCAAAATGCATGCAAGTCTGAAAATCATAATTAAGCTAAACATACCGCCATAGTCTCAAAGTCTTCGGGAACCACTATGATAAACTTCATATCCGGACAACTTTCATGGCCACAATTTATGCATGGATGCATTTGCTGCATGTTCATCTAAAATATTAAATAGTTTCAAGTACCCATAGCTATGTTTAAATATATTAGGAAACACAAATATAAAGGCAAGAAAGTGATATTACAAATGCAAGATGTCACAACTGAACTGAGGGGAACCAAAATAAACATTACTATATCTAAAATTTGAGCCTATATGGAAGTAGGAAACCAAAATCAATCGAAAGCATATTCGTATGAAAATCAACCTAAAAGTAGGGCCTCATACAAGGCTCGCTCACACCACCCCGGAGATTGCATCCTACCATTTTAAATCTTCGGCCATATGGAAGTAGAAAACCAAAATCATCTAGATTGTGTACCCCTACAATTATCTACATTTGCTATACATCTAAAATCATCTAGATTTTGTACCCCTGCAATTATCTAAATTTGCTATACATCTAAAATCCCTAAAATCACCTATTTTCTACACTACACAAATATCACCTAAAGTCACTAAACTAAATACACTAAGAGAGGGTGCGAGTAGTCTACCTGCAACGATGTGAGGTCGGGGAGGCATGAGTCGGTGGAGGCATGACGGCGAGGGTGGAGAGGACAACAGCTGTGATTTTTGGGGAGGCATGGGCCGGTGGATCCATCACGGTGCGGACCGGTGTGGGGCTAGGGTGGTGGTAGCGGGGCTACTCTGTGGCAGGGCGGGACGATGCAGACGACGGTGGCCAGGGATGGGCAAGTGGGAGAGATTTCTAGGGATGCGTGGGTCAGTGGAGGCAGGGCTGGGATGGACCGGGGCAGGGCGGCGCGAGCGGCGATGGCCGGGGATGGAAGGTAGCGGCAATTTCAAGGGGACAAGCGGCAAGGTGTGTGTTGTAGAATAAAAAGAGAGGAACTATCACGCGTACCGGGCGGTGCCTTTAAGATTTTGGACGGAATAGTGGTGGCGGCTAGAGTTTAAAAGATGCCACCACTACACCATAATTTCAGCGTTCAAAAGTGTTATTTTACTAAATGTCCTTATTTAGGTAATAATTAGATAACGAAGTTATTTGATTAACTTTTTAAAATTTAACCAATTAAACCGATTTTGAAATTTAGATTATCAACGCCTGGGCTATATTGGTCTCGGCTCCCCTCGTGGTCCCCACTTAGTGGCAGCATTCGCGGTTCCTCGAACGCCATTACTTTCGTTGTAGTGGCAGCGTTCGCCTATTCCTAGACGCAGCAACTATTTCGCCTTGTAGTGATAGTGCCCATTTTATTTTAGATGCCACTAGAAAAATGTACTAGTGTACTTTAAACCTCACTTGTTCATTGCCATTCTAGCACCTTATGGTCAAGACTATTTCCAAGCATCATTTTGGGTGCTAACGTGGTCACACTGACACCGTGGCTATGGGTTGTGTGTTTTCCATCCTACAAAGATCCCTTTGGATCGATCTTTCTAATAAATATTTGCTTCTACAAGTAATGCAATAACCCTATTATTGATTGCAGGAACCTAGACATCAACTTGGCACCGTTGCCAGGGAGCATAGTGTTTGGTTATTACCTACCCACTCGCACTTAATCTATTTCCATGTGTTGCTATTTACTGCTTTTACTTATTTGAAAATAAAAAATTAATTTAAAAAACTATAAAAATATTTGCTACTGATCATGTCTTCCGAGATTGCTATTTTTGAACAGATGAAGCTTGCAATAGAGGATAAGAAAGCTGGAACTTTTGGATATTATATTATGAGGGAAAAGGTATTGGAGGAATGGGTGAATTGGTTGAAAGGCTATTCATCCATATTATGTACCTCGTAGAATTTTACTTGTGAAGACTGTGGATACAAAGATCATTTTAATTATCAATGTAAGTATACTATTGATATCAAATTAGCACTTTATAACATGAATTATGAATTCTCTACTAATATAGAGGTTTATGAGAGGGTACTTTTTACCGGTTTTTGTGAGTTGCTATCTCACATGAGTGATATAAAAATAGAAGATGAAGTACTCGATAAGATCTTTGGAATAGTACACCTTATATAGTCTTATTGTATTGATAACTTTTGTGATAATGCATTAGTGATTTTTCATAAGAGGATAGTCGTGGAAGAGACTTTTTCAGGACTCGCGAAAGAAAGAACAAGAGGATGTACACTACAATGAACATATTACTGTCTCTAGTATGAGTTTGTTTAACTTGTACGGTCTGTTAGATGGTTGTGCAAAATCATTTTTGTAATTCATATCATGAGATTTGTGATAAATGTATGGCAGTTGACCAGCTTAATTTTCAATGTTCCATTACTCCTGAAGAATCTCTAGTATCTTACACTAGAGTTGAAGTCTTAGAGTATTTGGTTTATAAATGTGTCCATTATCTACTCTCAAAAGATTCAATCATGAGAAAGAGTAGTGATAGTATGCTTCATATGAAACTTACCAACTTGTTACAAAGGTTACGATCCTATTGCCAAGAACGTCTTAGTGATTATCCACTCGTGGTAGAGAGTAAGTCACGGTCTATTGTGCCCGAAAATAACCATTTGTAGGAACCACAAGATAAAAAGGAACAACAACAAAAAGGTAAGGTTGATAAAGAGTGGCTTACATTTTTTTATGATGCCTCTCTCTAGTAATGATTCTTATAATGCTAAAACTGGTTGTAATTTAACTGTGGAGGCATTATGCCTAGACACTCATGAGTACAACATTACTAATGATAAACTAGAGATATAACCTTTCTATGAATCTTTCGATGATAATATGCAGGGACCCGATTTACTCCTTGTTGCAAAGCAAGAATACTATAAAGTGTTCCCCTACAATGGTAACTGAGATAAAAGTTTCATAATTATTTTGCAACCTCTAATCCTCTCGTTGCAGGTACATAAGAAGGCATGCTCACCACACTTTGTGCATCCACGCTCGCTTGGAAGCGAGGACTTATTCATTTATATAATACCGATGCACCGCAAGAGGGTACGACTTCGACCGTACTCTACTATGAGATGCTCCAACCCTTTGCTGGAGGTAAGTACCATTACACCTTGTATTGATATCCCCTGGGATCCAGGTGGATGATTTAATGGACTATCTAAGCCTAGCTTTACGGCTTTAAAGAAAGTGCTTCCCGGGAGGCAACCCAGAAGTTTTTAGGTATCTTTCTTAGTTCTTTGTCTTGAGTTTACTTGTATTCATGTTATATTGTCACTTGTATATATGCATGATTTCTTATTAGAGTTGGCTTGGGACTATTTTCGAAAGGTAGAATTGCATGTTGCTCTAATCATGTATTGCTTATGTTTGTTAAATCTTCTCAACAAAAATATATGTATGCTTTGTTTGGATGCTGGACTAACATTTCAGGTCTATAATAAAATTTTCGGAGAAAATAACTTGTTCCGGAGCTTACAATCAGTTTAACGAGCAGCAGTACGGGCGGACCATCCGTACCGCGCGCCCATACCACTCATGCAACACATCGAAAGAAGCAGAATTTTTTCTAGAAAAGTTACTGCAAGCTTAACGAGCATTGGCATGTGCGTAGCCGGCCATACCACCTGCTGTGAGACCCAGGCGGATGGCTTAATCGGATTGATAGGATACCCATATCAACAAGTTGCAACTCCTTTTCTAGAATCTCATCTAAAAATAACTCTAAGTTTAAGCGTGCTTGGCCTAGAGCAATTTGAGGATGGGCGACCGACCGGTAAATGGGTCTGGGTGCGCACGACTGAGGACAAGGTGCACAGAAAAGAATAGTGTTGGTCTATGGATCCAGCCTAGATAAGCTATTAAGCTTCCAGGAGTGACATCTCGGGCACGAAGAGTCTAGGGTATTACAAATGGTATTAGAGCCGATCCTGACAAATACACGGGGGTGTGCGGGTCAGTGGCAGGACATGTGGAGTATGGTGCGTATGGCCCAGAGGGACACGACATGACACATGTGCCAACATTGGACTCACAAACATGTGCCAACAGGGAACGTTCCTAGCTTGTGGTTGATCGACGAGGTCGTCGATCTTCTAAGGGTGTGTGTATGTGAGACCCTAGTGCATGGACTAATAGGATTGATAGGATTTATAGGATACTCATACCAACAAGTTACAACTTCTTTTCTGGAATCCCATCTAAAAAGAACTCTGAGTTTAAGCGTGCTTGGCCTAGAGCAATTTCAGGATGGGTGACCGATCGAGAAGTCGGTCCTGGGTGCGCACAAGTTAGGACAAAGTACGCATAAAATACTAGTGTTGGTATGTGGGGCCAGTCTAGATATCCTAGTAAGCTGCCAAAAGTGATAGCCCGTGCACGGAGAGACTAGGGTATTACACTTTCCCGTACTGATCTCGCTATGAGATGTAGAAAGTATAAAACCTTTCCAAAGGGTTTAACGACCAACCGTTTAGGCGCAATCCGCCCATACCACCCAGCCATACCCACTTCTATGAGAGCAAAAAGAGAGAAAAGAAAATAAGGAGAAATCGAGGTGTAGTACGGGAACACGCCTGTACCACACGCCCGTACCAAGGAACAGCATCGCGCAGCAAGGGCAAGGATAGGCACAAAAAGGTTATAACCCCCGATATTTTTATTTTGAAAATCACAGATTAGTGGGTTACCTTCTACATGTTTCATTGTACTTCATTTTCTTTTATCTACCTTCAAAACTCCCTAGCGCCTATAATTCTCTATAGTATTTCGTGTTTCTTTTATTTTCTTTTCATGGTTGGGCGAATGAACTCCATTCGTACACTGAACTGTTTTATTTTACTTCATTTGTTATTTTTGTAGGGACTTGAACCTTATGTGATGACATGCATGGTTTGTTCCAACCGTCCAAATATTTGCATAAGCCACTTGGTTGTTTCAACTCAACACTTCAACGAGGAAGTATTCGTTAAACTAAAGGTCCATGTCCACCAAATGTGAGGTTATTAGTACCTCAGCAGTAAAGTGTATCACCCTTGCTTTATTCAAGCTTGGGGAGGTAACCAATTCTCACACTCTCTTTTGATAACTACATTTTTATTTTCTTTTGGTAATCTATTCAAGTTTGGTTCTTGTAAAAGTTCTAACTTGGGGAAGTTACTTCTTCATGTGTAGAGTCTTGTGCAATGTTCTTATTCCATGAAATATTTTGTGCAATCATGTATCCCACTGTTTTTGAATGCTTGCTCAGGTAAGTTATATTTCATGTTTATAGACACTACAAGAAAAGTGTCCATCTGTAACGAGTTGGCCCATCGGTATTCGTAGAAGGCACGTCTTCCGCGGCGAATTTGTCGGCTCGACCGTGGTTGATGGAAAACTTTTTTTCTAGTTTTGTGGCCCTCTACTCTGACGAAACCGCTTAAAACATGGTGGAAGCTCGGCCGGCGCGTGGCAATAGAAAGATTTTGGGTTCCTCACGCGATGTTGACTCGCCGAATTCTTTTGCGGCATGTGGGTCCCAAGCGTCAACGTCCCTAGCAGACCATACTTTTTGGTCATGCCTCCATGATTTGAACTCGATAATATTGCTCGCTGTGTATGGCATTTAGTTAGGCTGCTGGGACCCACATGTCATCCTCTCATTAGAAGAAACGTGAGTATGATGGAATTTTTTTGTTCGCTCACGCTACCCTGTTCTGAACATAATCCTCTCACGCTACCTTATTCCGAACTAGATAACATTGGTCGATGAATATGCCATTTGGTCACGCTGTTGGGTCCCCCATTTCAGCCTCTCATTAAAAGAAACATGTGAATGCTAAACCTTTTTTTGTCACTCACGCCTTCCTGTTTCGAACTGGCAAAGTTGCTCGATGCAGCATATGTATAAGGTCACGCTGATGGGTCTCACATATCAACCTCTCTGTAAATGAAACGTGCATATGATGGAATTTTTTTAGCCCCGTCCGCCATTTTGAGCATATCAGCATCTCTATAAATGAAACGTGTGTATGGTTGACTTTTTTTTGGCCGTGTCCGTTTTTTTGACGTTGTCAACTTGCTGGGTGCCTGACGTCAACCTCATATGTTTAGGAAACGTGTCTATGCTAGATCCTAGACGACAACCTCTATTTGAAAGAAACGTGTGTTTGTGAGACTGTTTTTTCGGGTCCCACATGTGAGCCAAAGAGTAAAAAATGCTCATAAATGCCAGATTAAAAAGATTTTGCGCTAACTCGGGGGATGCCCTATTCGTTATGGTTTATATTCCATGGGCTCACTCCCAAATTGAATGGGCTATGGACGGTGGCCACAAGACCACGAAAAGGCTGAATTAGAAGGTTTTGGGATATGCTTGGGGATGATAGGCTGATTTCATGGGCTATGCTTAGGCTTGTTGGGTCCGACATGTCAGCTTCTCTGTAAGTGCAACGTATGTATGATGAATTTTTTTTCGGCCGTGTTTATTGTTTTGACCATGGCAGCAATGTATGGTCTTACTGCTAGGGCCCTTATGTCAGCCTCTCTGGTATGTTCTGGCTTGTGGGTCCCCGATGCAGCCTTATATGTCCCCCTTCTGGTGGGTCCCCGATACTAGTCTCTCTGTACAATTTTTTTTTCAAACCCACCGTCGAAAAAAACTTGAGGGATGCTATAGGCTGGTGGGTCCTTGATGTCAGCCTCTCCGTAATGTGATATTGCTAGAAGAAAAAATAAACGTAAACGTAAACGGAGTGTGTTTCCACTACAAATCAGGCGATATATACATACACACACAGGCGATTCGACCAAATACCTCCAAATCAAATAAACGTAAACGGAGTGTGTTTCCACTACAACAAAGATATTTATAGAAAAAATACCATTAATTTTTATTAGTACTATAACTTATGTATTAGTCTTCTTAAAAATATTTTGTGTGTCTATATTTTTCTATTTTAAAATATAAATAGTAGTGCTCCTGGCATCTCAATTTATAAAATGCCACATAATGGAGTATTTTCTTAAAGGGATTTCTATTTTCGTGCCGTCGGTTCGTTAGTTGTTCAGTTTTCCCCAGTCGCTTAGTTTTTCTTCACTTTCCCACTCCCTCTATTCTGAAACCCTCATAGGCGCTCGGACGGGGGGATGCCGTCAGGTAAAAGGATTGACCGTTACATGTTTACTAGTGGGACCGTGTTGGGGCGGGTCGTGCGTTGAGCGTTATGTTACGTCGCCTCGACCGTTACATGCTGACAGGTCGGGCCATGTTGGGATGGGACTTCCATACGCGGTGAAGGGTGGGGCCGCGTTGGGACGGTTCTTGCATACATGGTGAAGGGTGGGGCCACATGGAGACACGTCGGACCGGTCATTCTCGCTCACCCAAAGCATACGCTTCCCCCGAGCCTGGAACAACTCCCACAATGCCCCTCCGTGCCCCCGCCGTCGTGCCCTCCTACCTTATGTCATCCTCGGCCGCTGAGCCGCCCCCTCCCTGTTGCCGCGGAGCCTACTCCACTTCCGGCTCCGCTCCTGCCCCCGCTAGATCTACCCCTTTCGTGGAACAGTATGCAACACCGGATGGTGTACCGGTCCTCTCTGTCGAGGGCGGAGAAGATTGGGTGGAATGGGAGGGTTCTAACACATGGATTCCATCTGAGTAAGCATCGTTTCCCTTTGTGAATTGATTATGGGAAGTAATTGAGCGCGAATCGCTGGTGCTCAGCTAACTGCTTGCTTTTCCAGTAGGATTGATCTTCCGCTGGCATTTTGGCTGGTGGTTACACTAGATACTAGCGTAATTCATGGTTGTGAACAATATCTCTCTGGAGTTTACTTTCCAGCGGTGGTTGCAACCTCCATAAATCTTAGAGATTTGAAAGATAAAATCTATTATAAATTCCTCTAGAGCAATGGCGATTCAGTTAATTTGCAATATTTCAACATTAGCGAGGAAATATTGCTCCCACTAACTAGCGAAGCTGATCTGGTAATGCTTTTCTCTTTGAATGTTGCCGAATGTTTTGGTCGAATTTGTCTCCATGTGCAACCTAAAGTTGAACTTACGGGAAAGAGGGTTAAAGCATCATCTGGTGCTCAGACATCATTAGGTGGTCGGGGTTTCATGTGTCTCTGCTGTCTCTGAGTGTGCACCCCCGCGCTCCTTGTAGGTCCACAACAGTACCATCTGTTCGCACTGTGAGTGTAAGCCAAATCGCTCGTGCGGCCAATGTGGAGGATGAACTAGAGCATGACGAGGGAGCGCCTCCACTAGATGATGAGGATGATTTGATGTTTCCTGAATTGGTAGATAGATTCAGTAAACAAGCACTAGAGGATCAGTACACGGAGGAAATGGCCCACGGTGCTAGATATGATGACACTAATGACAAAGAGAACGAGGAGAATAATGACAGTCTCGTTTTAGCCGAGTATGATGGTGAGAACTTGCTAGTAATTGAGTGGGATAGGAACGATCCTAAGATTTCAGAAGGCACCATATTTGAAACGTTGTGGGGCTATCGTAATTCCCTCACTACATATTGCATTCACACCAATAATGATTATGATGTTATTAAGAGTGAGCTAGCAAGGTTCACAGTGAAGTGCCAATACAAGAGGTGTAGGTGGAGGATGCATGCATCCACTATGCTCAGAAGCAGTTTGGTTCAGGTATTACAACCAGTTGTGTATTTTAGATCATTATGTAGAGTTTGTTAACTATACCTGATATTTTCATTATGTTTCAGATAAAAAGTAACCAGTTCGAACATTCTTGTCCACCTCAAGGGGGATAACCAAAGGACAAAGCAAAGCTAGCAAAGACTAGGTGGTTGGTAGATGCAACCATGGATTGGATGAGCGTGAACCCATCACTTGGTGCAACATCGCTCATAAAAGAAGTTTTTCCAAAGGTTAATATTACAGTACCTTACATGAGGATGTTCTATGCAAAGGAAATGAATCTTGATAGGATCAATGGTCCATGTAATGAAAGTTTTCATTTGCTTTACAGCTTCAAAGCTGAAGTGGATATGGCTAGTCTAGGTAGTGTTGTACAGATAGACAGGCATAAAGTTCAGTACAAAATTAGAGGGAAGACAAAGGAGAAGGAGTGCTTTATAAGGGCTTTTGTTTCTTTCGGAGCTTGCTGCCAAGGGTATCTGGATGGTTGCAGGCCTTATTTGGTCGTGGATGCAACATCTCTTCATGGCAGATTTAAAGGACAACTAGTAGCTGCTACTGTAGTTGATGGCCACAATTGAATGTTCCCTATTGCTTTTGGAGATTGAGTCAGAGGAAAGTTGGACTTGGTTCCTGGAGAATTTGCGCGACCTTATAGGTCATCCACCAGGACTTACTATCGACATGGACACTTGCAAAGATTTGGAGAAAGCTATAGAAGCAGTATTCCCCGGAGTGGAGCATAGGGAATGTATGCGACACTTAGTGCAGAATTTTACAAAGAAATTCAAGGGTAAAGTTTATACTGACAACCTATGGTCAGCTTCATACACATGCAGTTTGAGGAAGCATCTGTATCATTTGGAGGTGTTGAATAAACAAAAACCTATGGTGAAGGAGTACTTGGATGAACATCATGGAATGGTGTGGTCAATAAGCCAATTCAATGAAATTTGCAAGGTAGACTATGTAACAAGTAACCTTGCAGAGATTTTCAATGCAAAGGTCAAGTCATTTAAAGGGCTTATGCCGTGGCAAATATTTGATAAGATTAGGCAGATGATCATGATAAAGATCAATTTGCGTCAAGGAATTGCATCAATAGTATATGCTGAACATCTCATCCTCCCATCTTTGATTAAGGCTTTCCATGCCAGGGAAAAACAATTGAAGATGAAATACTTTAGAAGAGGAATGGAGGCTGAGGTAATGTACACTGACAGTAAAGATATGCAATGGAGGTATCCAATGAGTTTAGTTGATAGGACATGCTGTTGCAGGCAATGGCAGCTCCGTGGGAAACCCTGCATACATGCATTGTGTTTCATGGATGTTCTAGGAGGTGAAGAGGGTGAAGTTGATCAGTACGTGTTGGAGTATTTCTCTGTTTCCAAATTTAGGGCAGCATATGCTCAGAATGTTCCAACCTTGTTGGGAAAAGACTAATGGATGGAAGTGGATTCAGGCTTCAAGCTATACCCTGCAGTTTTTACTAGACCATCAAGTAGGCCAAGGAAGAAAAGGACGAGAGCTAGTGCAGAGGGTGGTGCACCACCTCGACAACGTAAATGCAAATGTTGTGGGATCCTAGGGTACATTGCTAGGCTTTGTAAAAATGTGGTGGACCCAGCATATGGAATGGATGATTAGGAAGGAGCAGCAAATGCAGATGAGAATGAAGTATTTGAATGAGAGGAGAATGAAGCAATGGATACATTGCAGATTGAACCAACGGATTAAGAGGAGATTGAACCAAATGCACATGAGATTGAACCAAATGCAAGGGAGATCGAACCAATGGATCTAGAGGAGATTGAACAAAATGCAGGGGAGATTTAAGCAATTGATCTAGAGGAGATTGAACCAATGGATCAAGAGGAGAATAAAGAAGTTTATTCATTGGAAGCAGAGTTCAAGCGTAAAGGAATTACACAAGAGGATATTGGAGAGATGATTCCACTTCATTTTGAACCGTATGAACCAATGGTTCGAGAGGAGAATAAAGCAGTTTATTCATTGGAAGCAAAGTTCAAACGTAAAGGAATTACACAAGAGGATATTGAAGAAATGATGCCAATGCATTTTGAACCGTATGAACCAATGGATGGAAACATGATTAAACCAATTGTATGACAGACTGGAGCACTTGATTCATTGGATGCAGAGAAAAAGACCAAACAGAACAAACGGAAGAAGCTGATGGTGGACTCCGCGAATATTCTAGCTAGGATCACCCGGAGCAATGTGGTGAACCCAGCAAAAAACACTAGGAGCAAGAAAAAATACATTTGAATTATTAATTTGAATTTGTATGATGAATTTGAACTACTGTCAATGTTTGTAATCAATTCGAACTAGTGTGACGCTCCCAAGTTTGTATGTTGGATAATCCCATAATGCATGTGTTATTGCAAGTTTCTATGGTTATCCACCTAGTTGCTTAGCACTACTCAGTTTTGCCCTCCATATGTTGGGGTTAGCTAGTTCATGGCTTAAACCATAGCAAACGTTGACCAATTGATCCAAAATTTGGCACACTTGTGTATCTTGGATTAGTTTACCATATGTAATTGGAAATTTTGGATTTACATGTAATCAGCCCCATTTTTCTTTTCTAATTGATTAAATTCAAAAAAATGGTTTTAGGGTTAGTTTTATTCAAAAAAGGTCAAAACATAGTGCAACCTTTGCATGGAGTCTCATAATGTTACCTACAACCTAGCATGAATAATAAAGGAAAAGTAAATAAATAGAAATGGACACTATCGTATATAAACCCTTAACCACTTGTTAAACCCTTCTTGGAATGAGATACTAGCTATGAAGATGCATGGCTTTCTACTAAACCAACCTCCAAAATAACCCATCCCAAAACATACTTTGTCTAAATGAGGCCAAATTTGGAACACTTGTGTATATTTGAGTTGCAAATAATATAATGTCGGCCAAGATGGATTATTTTGTTCAAATAACACATTTTCCATTTATTATGCCAAAAGCTTGAATTTCCCTTAGTCCTTTTTTTATCTGAGTGCCCTTGTTTTCCTTAGCTCTACTCAGTTTTCCTTTCCCGCTAAAGATTTCCTCAGTTTTCCGCTCCCACTAAAGTTTTCCTCACTTTTCCCCTCCCTCTAAAGTTTTCCTCACTTTTCACCTCTCTCACATCTTAGTTTGGCTACGCTCTGATTGGTCGGGATGTATGTTACACGGATCTTGGCCAACCACCGTTGGATACATCATGATCCAATGGGCTGGAGGTCTCTCTCTCCCGTTAGGCCCACTTAACCTTGTACATTGAGAGAGCCTGATAGGCTGGATGTCTCTCCCTTCCTTTCCCTATCGCTTAGTTTGGCTGCGCTCTGATTGGTCGAGATGTATGTCACACGGATCTTGACCAACCACCGTTGGATACATCATGATCCGATGGGCTGGAGGTCTCTCTGTCAACACCCGTATTTTTAATCCCAGATGCCTGTTATGCCATACATCGAAATCCTAGGATTACCATTTTTGTGAGACATAACAGATTGGATATCACGGTACATCATCCATTACAAACCATAATAAGGTCTTACACAAATAAAGGATCTCATGATCTAGTCTTAATACAAACAAGCAGCGGAATAATAAGCGTAGAAGTGGACTCCATCTTCAGTGTCATAGGCAATGCTGACGATGGGAGATCATCCTAGTTTTCGTAGTCGTCCTGCTATCCATATTCCTGATAGTACTCATCATAGTTTACCCACGAGAATAGCCAGGGACAAAGCCATGAGTACTCTTTAAGTACTCGCAAACTACCACTAACAAGTAAGGTAGTTCTAGTAGGAATCCTAAGGTCTAAGTTTATTTGCAAAAAGCCAGATTTATCTAAACCGAGTTCAGAAGCAAAGAAAGTTAACTTAAATGTTCTAAATCACTTCTTAGGGAACCTAGTTTTCATATTCACAACCCTATTGTGGTCAAGTCAAAATCATAGTTCATTTCACAAGTCATTTTGAAGATATCTGACGACGGAACAGTATGGCCACTCCAACTATCCATGACCGTGGACGCGGCTATTCGAATAGTTTGACACTCTGTAGAGGTAGTACACATTCACCATAAAATTCGATACATCCGTCACGGATAACCCTGAATCATCATACTTAGTATGCGGATAATCAATCATATCCTTTCCTTTACACACTCTAGTATAAGCACCTCTCCTATGAGCTTGGCCTCCTAGCCATGGCCATCTGCCATCCTTGGCATTGCATAGGTGGATATCATCAAGAGGTAGCCTCAGCTCCAACCTCTTCCGCGAGGGAACCCATACTAATACATATAAACTTCCGGCTAAGCCTTACCCAATTCAGGTATTGTGGTTGTACGGTAAAATTGGAATGGTATCGCATCTGAACCCAACCATCAATTTTTATAAAGGGCTAAGGCTCATGCCTCAACATTTTCATCATCAAATCCATTTGTGTTTCTCAACACATGTCAAAACATCTCAATAGAATGACTCATCATTCCAAGGTTTTTATAATCATTTTCACCAAGTATTCCCATCTAAAGTGATCAAGTTTTATGCTTAGCACTAGCCACTAAGTTAAGAGTGTTCAATAATGAGGGATGATAATCTCAATATCATGCCATAGAATGACATCTAGTATAGGCCTAGTTTTATACTCTTTATGCTATCTATACTATCTTTCCAAAATCTCACAAAGCATTAACTAAAAGTAAAGAACTTTGGAAAAGTCAAAAGAGTAAAGCTTGCAAGTAAAACTTCGGATGGGTATAAATCAAAATGTATAACCAAGCATGACTAATGCATCTTGCTTAGGTTAACTTACATCTAGTGATGGCTTGCCTTGATTGGTGTAGTGATTGAAGTTTTGTTCGTATTCTTTGGGGTAGAACTCCTCCTCCTCATATCCTTGGTCGACACTATCGTATATAAAGGAATACGGGGTACACAATCACCAAACAATACTTAACTAAGTCTATTTATCACACTAAGGCACATACTTGATGATCTAGCATCATCACAATCATCACAAGATTTAAAGAACTAGTTTGATTTATTTTATTTGAGAAAAGTAATTTCTACTCATTGAAATTAATTAAGATTTAATATTGTCAAATTAATATATGGGATCATGTTGACACATGTCATCACCACATATTCTTATACATGGGAATGTGATTTAAAGATTTGATCATATTTCAATAAGTTTAAGATTATCATTTAAATGATTTAAAGTGACTAAAAAGGCCTATATAGCACTATTTTGGTACTATTCCAAAGTCACTGCATGCAAACCTAAATATTGTTACATATTCAGATAGGTATTGTAAAATGTGATTTTTTAGAGTTGGAATCAACTCAAAAGCTATTATGGTTGATTTTTTAAAAATGTTTGAAGTTGCAGAAGTCTCTATTTTGTTATTTCTGCTATAGATTATCTCTAACTCCAAATGATTTAAATCCAGCAGGCTTCGATAGATATTTTAATTATATTTCTAACAAAATTTGAATCATGCCATTTGGTTAAGTGAAACTTTCTGAATTGATTTTTGAATAAGTGGACAAAATATGATTTCAACTAAATTGGAAAACCACTTATTTGAATTTTTGGGCCAGCGCGGGAAAGCTAACTGGCTGGCCCAGTGGCACTCCGCGGTGCACTGGGCTGCTGACAGCACGGACCCACTGGTCAGCGAAACTAATAGGCGAAACGGTATGGGCGAATCTGAGCCGTGCGATCAACTTCTAATCTAACGGCTAAGAGTCATCATCGATGATGAACAGCTCCGGCGAGGAACTAGACCTAGCGCGGCGATAGGGGTCTGGCGGGGCTCACCTGGGCTCCATCTAGGCTCGGCGACGGGGGAAAATGGCGTGGTAGACGACGGCGAAGCGAGGCACGGTCACAGTGAGGCTTGGGGTGGTCGATATCAATAGTGCCCTTCTCCTCCAGCAGCGGCGGACTCTAGTGCAATTCCGGCACGATGGTGCTCGCCTTTATCCGGGAGGGGGTGTGGGAGGCTCAGTGGTGAGTGTGGAGTCGAGTGGTGTGAGGAATGGAGGCTGGGTGGCCTCCTTTTATAGCACGACGAGGGGACCGAGCGGTGCAGGCTGGCGTCTCTAGCAAGGGCGACACAGAGAGCTAAGGGCATGGCTGGGGTAGGTGGATGGTGTGGTGTCTCCTGGCGGTTGTTGCTGGCTTAAAGGCGAGGCGTGGGGTGGTGTGGAACGGTCGGGTGCGTGTAGCACTCTTGGTGGAGGTGAAAGAACATTTCATGTTTTCCTATGTTTTGCCTGTTAGATGACAATACTATGGAGACTATTCATGTGCGCTAAGTGTGCAGGAAGTTTTGAGGCGGGGCGGATAATCCGCCCCACCAAGGGCCGGATAATCCGGCCTAACTCATCGCTCAATGGAAGCCAAGGCGTGTCGCTCAGTACACGGTCGGATTTTCTTCCGGACCAAGGCACCCAGTTTTCGAGCAAAAGGGACCAAGGCGCGTCGCACGGTATCCGGTCGGATTTTCTCCCGGAAAATCCAAACTAGGGCGGCTTTTCCTCCCTAGGCCGGATAATCCGGCCCTCACATATGGCCGGATAATCCGGCCCCCAGAAGTTGATCAAGGGCAAGCTCGGCGCGACGCTTTGATAGGGGTCAGACTTTCTGCCGGATATTCTGAGTCTGGGTCGGTGTTTTCCCTAGGCCGGATAATCTGGCCTTCACTTGGGCCGGATAATCCGTCCCCCAAAGTATGCAACGGCTGGTTTTTGAAGGGGGGTATAAATACCCCTTCTTCCCCAACATTCAGAACTCTTGATTCATTCGAAATTGACCAGACATTGTGCGAGAGCTCTCATTCTCGATCTCCCACTTCAACCGCCCGAAGGTGTTGATATTTGGTGGAATTGAAGGAGGAGAAGTTCATCATCATCATAAAGAATCAAGAGCTTCATCTCCTCTCCATTCACTTGGAGAAATCCCTAATCTAGTATTCTTGTCAATACCTAGATCTTGCTTATTGTATTTGATAAGTTTGTTCTTGTGGAAGCTTGTTGTCATTTCGGGAGTCTCCAAGTTGTTGTGGAGTTGTTGCCCTGCTAGTTGTGTAAAGGCGCCGGTGCCCGCCTCGAAGGGTACCTATAGTGGAAGGTGGATCAGGCCTTTTGTGGCGAGATCCATCGGAGAACAGGGTGATGCCTTTTGTGGCATGGTGGTCTAAGTACCTCCCACCCCTCCAACGCAGACGTACTTCCTTTAACAAGGAAGGAACTACGGTCAAGCAAATCCTGTGTCTCCACGTGCTTCACTTCGGTTTACTCGTCCTCTTCCACTCGCTCTTTACTCGCTAGTAGATAGGTTTGCATATACGGAAATTCCACCTAATAGTTTGTCTAGAGAATTTACCCTTTGTGCTAAGCCTAAAATTGAAAAAGAATTAAAAATTGGTGTAGCACCTATTCACCCCCCCTCTAGGTGCCCATACGATCCATTTCAATTGGTATCAGAGCCTCGGCTCTTATTTCGGGCTTAACCGCGTAAGAGTAGTATGGGTACCAAGGATGATGGAAATGAGGCTGTGGATAAGGTCACAATGGATGATCTCAAGTTGTTGGAAACAACCTTGTTGAAATCCTTTGAGGCTAAGATGGAGGAGATGAATCAAATGATTGTTCGCCTTACATCATCCATAGCCCCATCTCCATCCTCCTCTGAGGCTCCCACACCATCATCTAAGGAAAAGGGTAACACCGGATCCAAGGATGATGATGTGGAAGGTGAAAAACTTAATGGTTCCACCTCCAAAAAGGGAAGTGGTAAGGAGGAATATAGTGAGGTTCGCCATGTATACTCCCCCGACCCACCTATCCCTCATCCTCATATAAATAATAGGGGTGATCTACCCAATCTCACTGCATCCTCCTTTAATCAGTGGCAATTCCTAATGAAATCTCATGTTTGCAGCTCCTCTATTGAATTGTGGAGGATTATTGAAGAGGGTCTTTATATTGGAGATCAAAGAAACCTAACGAGAAGAGAAGTTGTGGATATCCAGTTGAATGCCACCGCTCTCCACATGATTCAGCTGGGTGTGGGTCCCAAGGACATGCCACACATCGAACATCTCAACACAGCTAAAGAGGCTTGGGATGCTCTTACCGATCTTTTCGTTGGAAATGAAAGCATGAGAAGAAACATGTATGATGCCCTTAGTAATGAAGCTGAGGGATTCTACATGTTGGATGGTGAAAACCATGAGGACATGTATAGAAGACTCAAGGGCATCGCAACAGCATTTCGAAAGCATGGGGCCACTCACATTGATGATGCATGGATAAAAAGAAAATATGTGACTGCCTTAATGCCTTTCGAGCCAACGGATTTGAAGAGCCTACAAGTTAGACACAGCTATCATAAAATAACATCCAACGAAGTCATGCAAGAAATGGCTTCATTCAAAGTGGCGGCAAAGAATGCTGAAGATGCCCGTGCTCGGGCCATTGGAATGCAAAAGGGTGTCAATGTGGCTCTCAAAGCCAATGTTGTTGAGCAAGAGGAAGATGCAGGAGCTTTTGAGGGAATATCCATGGACTGCCTCGATGAGGCTAAACGTGCTCATGGTGAGTACATGGCATTCTATGCGAGGAATTTTTGGAAGGACCCTGCCAAAGCCAAGTCTGAACTTGAGCGCAAGAACGGGTCAAATGGAAGAAGAGAAAGTGGCCCAAGATTGAGAACTTGCTTCAACTATGGTGATAGAATGCACTTTGTAGCCGAGTGTCCATATCAAAATAGAGAGGACAATGGTGGCAGGCTCATTCTTAAAGAGAAATCTAAAGCACCTAAGAAGAAGCCGTTCATTAAGAAGAATGGCCCTTTCAAGAAGCAACCCAAGATTGTCCTGGTAGCTCAAGAGGAATACTCCTCCGCAAGTGAAGATGAAGAAGATGATGATAGTTCCCACGAGGTGGTTGCTATAGCCACCACATCGACTCCTTCATCACTCTTCGACTCGCCGAACGAGAACGCCATCAACAACAACGCCACTTGCCTAATGGCTAGAGGGTCCGAGGTATCAACTTCTAGCTCTTCATTTCCTAAGACTAACATAATTTTGGACATGGATGATCATGACAGTCTTAAAATGAAAGAATTTATTGCCTTGGATACTTTTTTCACTAACCTACAAGGTGAGCACAAACTTCATTTTGATGTTCTTATGAGTCAACTTGCTCAAGCTGATGATCTCGTTGAAGAAAAGGGCAGAATTGAAAGATAAGATGCCTTGGAGATAGCTTCTTTGAAGAATGCTTTGGAAGAGGAAGAGGAAGCTCGAGTATCTTTGGAAGAAAGACTCGAATCCCTTGTGGAGTCACAAGAAGAAGCTGTAGCTCAGCTCATTAAAGAACATGACCATGCTCTTGCCAATGTAAAGAAACTAAAGAAACAAAAGATTGACTTTGGGGCTGTACATGCTAGAGTTTTGGAGAAGTTTGATAATCTTGAAAGTGCTCACAAGGCATTGATAAGTGATCATTCTGCTTTAAATGAGTCTCATGACCAGCTCCAAACTCAATTGAAACGGTATGATGTGCCAAGTACCTCCACTTCATCCTCTGGAAAAGAAGACCTTGCAAGAAGTTCTCAACACAAAGGTAAAGGGGTTATTGATGAGATACTGAGCAGGCAAAGGACACACAATAGTAAAGAAGGTCTTGGTTACATACCTAAGACAAAGAGAAAGAAAAAGAAGAAGAAGAAGAAGAGCAAGACTGCTCTACCAAAGACTAGCAACATTGCTAATGACAAGACTAATTATGATAGTTTTGTAGAGATCAACAATCCTAACTTTGAACTATATTGTGATCATTATGGTGATGTTTATGCTAGTTATGTAGGCCCTGATGATTGTTACATTCCTTGGTCTATTTGGGTTCCCAAGGCCCTTGTTACTAACATGAGAGGACCCATTGAAAAATGGGTACCTAAAACCAAGAAGTAATTTTCTTGCAGGGTTATGCTTCCGGTGGTTCTAAATGGGTACTCGATAGCGGTTGCATGAGTCATATGACCGGAAGCAAGGAGATCATCATGGAGATGCGGCCAAACCTTGATCCCATGACCGTCTCCTATGGTGACAAGTCAAAATCTGAGGTATTGGGTCTCGGCAAAGTTGTGGTGGCTCACGATATCTCTCTCGTGGACGTCATGCTTGTTGAGACCCTCGGGTACAACTTACTTTCTGTTTGCGCCCTTGGTAAGATGGGATTTGTACTTTATATTGATGCTGATTTGGTGGTACTCTTGTGGAGCAAGTCTCTAAAAGTCGCTTTCGTGGGATATGTCGAAAACGACCTGTACGTGGTGGACTTTTCGGGGAAAACCACTACAGGCCCGATGTGTCTTTTCGGAAAGGCTGAAGCGGGTTGGATATGGCATCACCGACTAGCCCATGTTAACATGAGAACTTTGCAAAGTCTCCACAAGGGTGGCCACATTCTTGGACTAAAAGAAAATGTCTCCTTTGCCAAAGATCGTGTTTGCAGGGCATGTGTTGAAGGGAAAATGCATGACTCACCTCATCGAAGGAAAACCATTATCTCTTCAAAAAGGATTTTGGAGCTCCTTCATGTGGATCTCTTCGGACCTCCATCTCATGCAAGCCTCAGTGGTAAGAAGTATTTTCTAGTGATTGTTGATGATTACTCAAGATACACTTGGGTTTATTTCTTCAAGTTGAAGAGTGAGACTCAACAAACTGTCATTGACTTTGCCAATGAGGTTCAACGTCAACACAACGTCCCCATTCTGGACATAAGGAGTGATAACGGCTCTGAGTTCAAGAACTACACCTTAAATGAGTTCCTAAGTGAAGAGGGGATAAGACATCAATGTTCCGCTGCGTACACCCCTCAACCAAATGGTGTAGCCGACAGGAAGAATCGAACTCTAATGGATATGGCAAGATCAATGTTAGCTGAATTCAAATCTCCATATAACTTCTGGGCTGAAGCAATCTCAACTACCTGTCATTCATCCAACCATTTATACCTCCATAAGATCTTGGACAAGACTCCGTATGAAATACTTAACGGTAACAAGCCAAACATCTCATACTTTCGGGTATATTTGGGTGTAAGTGTTTCTTTCTTATTAAAGGGGTTTGTTTATCTAAGTTTGAATCTAAGGCTTTAGAAGTTATTTTTGTTGGTTATGGTGCCGAATCCCACACTTATAGAGTCTACAATAAGCTCTCCGGAACTGTTGTAGAATCTTGTAGTGTGGTGTTCGAGGAAAATGACAGTTCCCGTGCGGAGCAAGTTGGTGTTTGTGATGCAGATGTTGAAATACCCCAAGATGCCATAAGAAGAATGGGCGTGGGATTTTTCCGCCCCATTGAGGAACCGCTTGTGGCGGACCGGGAAGGACAATGCTCTACTCAAATAGAGCCCTCATCTACACATGCTCAACATGTTCCAACAACGGGGCAACTTCTACACCATCTCCATCAACTGCTGAAGGTCAAGATGTTCCAGAAAGCTCCAGGCTGGATTTTACGGTTGACACCGGATTATCCGGCCACCCTATTCCAGCTGATCATTCTGCTCCTGGTGGTGAAGATATCAACGCAAGCCCCAGGCCGGATTCTCCGGCTAGCCTCGGATTATCCGGCCCCTCGCCAGTTCAAGCAAGCCCTAGGCCTCCTGATGAAGCTGCTACAAATACTGCCAGGCCGGATTATCCGGACCCTCCATCGTCCGGATTATCCGGCCCTGACTCTCCAGTTCTGCGGCCTCCTGTTACGGCTACGGTCTCACCTCAAGGGCACGCGTCTCCACCACCTGCTACTGACATTCCAGTTCCTGATCAAGGTCGAGCAAATGCTTCCAATGAAGACTCAAGTGATGAATCTCCTCCTCCAAGAGACAACAAACTTATTGAACTTCGTCGCAAGGCTCGGGCTGATCGTAACCTTGAGTTGAGGGGTCACACTCTCGACAAGGTTGTTGGTGATCTTTGACGAAGGGTTTCTACAAGAAGAGAATTGGCCAGTTTTGGTGAGCATCAAGCTCATATCTCTATGGTGGAACCTAAGAAGGTCTTTGAAGCTCTTGAAGACCCAGACTGGGTTGTTGCTATGCATGAAGAATTGAATAATTTTGAGCGCAACAAAGTCTGGAAACTCGTGGAGAAACCCAAAGAATGCCACACTGTTATTGGCACCAAGTGGATTTTCGAAAACAAGCAAGATGAGAATGGCATTGTTGTGAGAAACAAGGCAAGACTTGTGGCACAAGGTTACTCCTAGGTTGAGGGCATCGACTTCGGAGAGACCTATGCTCCAGCGGCTCGTCTTGAGTCCATCTGTATCCTTCTTGCTTATGCTGCTCATAACAATTTTAAGTTGCAGCAAATGGACGTCAAGAGTGCCTTCCTTAACGGTCCTCTACATGAGTTAGTATACGTAAAGCAACCCCCGGGGTTTGAGGATCCTAACTTTCTGAACCATGTCTACAAACTCGGTAAGGCACTCTATGGCCTTAAACAAGCCCCACGTGCGTGGTATGAGCACCTTAAAGAGCTTTGTTAGATCATGGCTTAGAAGTTGGGCAAATCCATCCCACTCTTTTTACTAAGAAGGTTAAGGGGGAGCTCTTCGTATGCCAACTATATGTAGACAATATCATCTTTGGTTCTACTAATAAAGCTTTTAATGATGAATTTTCAAAGCTTATGACTGACAGGTTCGAGATGTCTATGATGGGGGAATTACGGTTCTTTCTTGGATTCGAGATCAAGCAACTTAGAGAAGGAACCTTTATTAATCAAGCAAAGTACATCCAATCATTGTCAAGAGATTCAAGATGACTGATTTAAATGGTGTCGCCACTCTGATCCAAAAAAATGTCATTTTGAACTTAACCCACATGGTAAAGATGTGGACCAAAAGGTATACCAGTCCATGATCGGCTCTCTTCTTTACCTCTGTGCATCTAGACCCGATATAGTGTTGAGTGTGGGGGTGTGTGCAAGGTATCAAGCAGCTCCTAAAGAAAGCCACTTAGTGGCGGTCAAGAGGATCTTTCGATATTTGGTTCATTCCCCTAAGTTGGGTCTCTAGTATCCCAAGGGCTCCAATTTCTCTTCATGTGGTTATACTGACTCAGACTGGGCTAGTGATAAGGATGATCAGAAATCCACTTCTGGAGCTTGTCAATTCTTGGGAAGATCTCTTGTATGTTGGTCTTCCAAAAAGCATAATTGTATATCTCTCTCCACCGCCGAAGCTGAATATGTTGCTGCTGCCAGTGCTTGCACTCAATTATTGTGGATGAGGCAAACTTTAAAGGAATACAGTGTCAATTGTGACAAAGTGCCTCTTTTATGCAATAATGAAAGTGCAATCAAAATTGTGTACAATCCTGTTCAGCACACAAGGACGAAGCATATTAAGATTCGGAATCATTTTATTCGGGACCATGTTGCTCGAGGCGATATTGATCTATCCTTTGTGAGCACGAAGAACTAACTGGCTGATATTTTCACAAAGTCGCTTGATGAAGCAAGGTTCTGCTATTTGAGGAATGAGCTAAATATCATTGATTCCGGGAGCTTGTCTTGATTACCCATGCACTCACTCGTACATCATCAATCCTTCTTTGGTCTAGGTGTGGGCATGGATATAGGGGGAGTGTGGTCCTAACTCATTGGGCTAACCCTCCCCCCATAATGCCAATAGCAAGATAAATCATTTCTCTTAATATCATGTTGTGATATGTGAGATTATTGATGAGTATTGGTCGTGAACCCAAGATATATCTTCGCGGTGTCACACCATACACTCCAACAAGGTGGCTTCGGCCACCGCCCTCTCCCTTGAGGATAATTGGATCTTTTTGGCTGTTATTTGCTCTCTCATGTTCTTTTGAGAATCTCACTCAATCTTGGCTTTTATTTGATTTGGATTTTGCAATTTTGAGTGTCTAGTACCATCTCAGTTTGGCTCTCTTAATCCCAAGCCTTCCCTACCCCTAAGCCATCTATTCTTGCACACAAGTCCCTTGTACACCTTGTGGGGGTGTTGTTTGGGGTCGCGCGGGCCTGGTTCTGTGTATAACAGAATCCTAGAATTTAGGCTGGATAATCCGACCCAAGTGAGGGGTCGGATAATCCGGCCCTGGCGGATTTCATCTTAAAGAGCAGGGCTCGGGGGGAAGGGCTCATAACAAGCAGCACTTCTCCCCCAGCCCTCTCCTCCTCTGCAGCCGCCGCCCGCCGCCCCTCACCCTCCCCTGAGCCTCTCCGGCCACCTGATTTTCCGGGCCTCCCTAGATCTTGTTCTCCGTGCCTCCAGGTACCTTCTCCTCCGCGTTCTTCCTCCAATGAGTGAGGTTAACTCCCTCTCTCCCCATCTTTGGATAGATGTGTATCTTGTTGGGTGGAACGTTGTCTAGAAAGATGTGTTTTCGCATAGAAATCGTAGTCTTGCAGTTTCTAGGCCCGATCTACTTTTTGGCATTCCATCTAGGTGAAATCGAAAATTTCTGCCAGGGCCGGATTATCCGCCCTGGCCAGGCCGGATAATCCAGCCTGACAGATTCGATTCTGCTTCAGTTTCACTCTAGTGTATGCATTGAGTAGTTTTGTCCTATGAACTTTTGACTATTTCTTCCATGCTCTCTCCTGGACTTGTGTGTATGCTTATCCCCTTGCTATCACCCTTATTCTCCTCACAGGTGGTTCCGGTGTTCCCAAGACCTACAAGCATCGTGTCCGGCGCTTCGGGTGCTCCTCCGGCTCCTACACCTCCCACTCCGTATGCTCGGTGGAACTCTTCCTCCGGGCTGAACTATGGTGAGCTGGAGCGTCACTTGTTCCCCTCTGCGCTTGCTGCTGATGATGAAGATGAGGAAGGTGACACTGAGGATCTTGAAAATGAGGATGATGAAGAGAATGAAGAAGAGGACGAGGACGAGGACTACAAGTGAACCCATGGGGCGCTAGCATCGCTCTTCTCCCTTTTTGGTGTCTTGATTTCCAAAGGGGGAGAAGTAGTTCTATTAGGATGTCCGTGGATTTGCATGGGTCGGGCATAAGCACTTGCACTATTCTATTCGTTATTTCTCGCTGATGCCCATTTAGCGTTGAATTTTAAATTCATGATTTGTGGTTGTTTGAGACTATTTGTGGTTGTCTGAATTATGCCTGTGGTTTTCTTATCATGGATTATGCTTATGGATCTATGTATTCATATCCTATTGCTGGAGGTTTATCACGGAAGGCGCACTCATAATGGTTATCCGGTAATAATTGTGACTTATGTCCAGGATGCCTACTCTCTACTTCCGTGGTATGTGTTTATTGCTCATATGTCTATGGAATAGACTCACCTATTTGTGTGCATTTGTATTTCAATGCAAAACTCAATTATGCACATATTGAGGGGGAGTCTCTTTCATAGTTATCACTGTTTGTCTTGTGTCTTTCTCCTACAAATCTTGGTACTGTCATCTAACACCAAAAAGGGGGAGATTGAAAGAACATTTCATGTTTTCCTATGTTTTGTGTGTTAGATAACAATACTATGGAGACTATTCATGTGCGCTAAGTGTATAGGAAGTTTTGAGGGGGGGCGGATAATCCGCCCCACCAAGGGTCGGGTAATCCGGTCTACCTCATCGCTCAAAGGAAGCCAACGCGCGTCGCTCGGTACCCGGTCGGATTTTCTTCCGGAAAATCCGAACTGGGCGGTTTTTCCTGCCCAGGCCGGATAATTCGGGTGTCGTACGGGCCAGATAATCCGGCCCCCAGTTTTTGAGCAAAAGGGGCCAAGGCGCGTCGCACGGTATCCGGTCGGATTTTCTCCTGGAAAATCCGAACTGGGGCGGCTTTTCCTCCCCAGGCCGGATAATCCGACCCTCACATATGGCCGGATAATCCGACCCTAGAAGTTGATCAAGGGCAAGCTTGGCGCGACGCTCTGATAGGGGTCGGACTTTCTGCCGGATATTCCAAGTCTGGGGCGGTGTTTTCCCCAGGCCGGATAATCCGACCCTCACTTGGGCCGGATAATCTGGCCCCCAAAGTGTGCAACGGCTGGTTTTTGAAGGGTGGGGTATAAATACCCCTTCTTCTCCAATGTTCAGAACTCTTGATTCATTCGAAATTGACCAGACATTGTGCAAGAGCTCTCATTCTCGATCTCCCACTTCAACCACCCAAAGGTCTTGATCTTTGGTGGAATTGAAGGAGGAGAAGTTCATCATCAGCAGCAATAATCAAGCGCTTCGACTCCTCTCCATTCACTTCGAGAAATCCCTGATCTAGTATTCTTGTCAATACCTAGATCTTGCTTATTGTATTTGATAAGTTTGTTCTTGTGGCAGCTTGTTGTCATTTCGGGAGCCTCCAAGTTGTTGTGGAGTTGTTGCCCCGCTATTTGTGTAAAGGCGTCGGTGCCCGCCTCGAAGGGTACCTATAGTGGAAGGTGGATCAGGCCTTTTGTGGCGAGATCCATCGGAGAACAGGGTGAGGCCTTTTGTGGCGTGGTGGTCTTAGTACCGCCCACCCCTCCAACACAGACGTACTTCCCTTAACAAGGAAGGAACTGCGGTCAAACATATCATGTGTCTCCACGTGCTTCACTTCGGTTTACTCGTTCCTCTTCCACTCGCTCTTTACTCGCTAGTAGATAGGTTTGCATATAGGGAAATTCCACCTAATAGTTTGTCTAGAGAATTTACCCTTTGTGCTAAGCCTAAAATTGAAAAAGAATTAAAAATTGGTGTAGCACCTATTCACCCCTCCTCTAGGTGCCCATACGATCCATTTCAGGAGGCAGTGGTGTTTGCGGCGGCGCACGGGAGCTACGGGTCGCACGGCGGCCAACGGGGGTGTCTGCCGCGGTGCTGCTATCATGGCGGGTATGTGCACGCGAGGGAAGGTCAAGGCACGGCACGTCCAAGCTGGTCGGGCGTGGTGCGTGCAAGCTGGTCGGGCGTGGCGCACTGGCGCGCTCTGGACACGGCGTCGAGAGGTGGTGCGTGGCGGTGCTAGTGTGGTCCAGGGCTGGGCTTCGACCGTGAGGTGGACAGGGGGTGGCGGTTGGAGCTCGCGTGTTTGGTGCGCGTCCTGGGCGAGGTCGGCGTGCCTCCTGGCGTGCTTTCCACTATCGGCCGGTGATGACCAAGAATGGGCGGCGCTCCACTGTGCCAGCGGTGAAGGGGGGAGCTGATATGGGGCTGGGCTAGGCTTAGAGGGGACAAGGGGTTGAATTGGAGACGAAATGGTTGATGCTCACTGTACCAAACAATGCAGCTAGTCTAGTGTTTATTTTTTGCTTGCCAAGTGTTTGAGGAAATGGCCGCATGAAAATTATTTTTGAATTTTTCATTCAAACTTTTTGGGTGAAGTTGTCTTAAGATTGAGAGACTAGGTTTGCTTGGATAGGTCAAGGTGAATTCATTTGATGTGTTTTTAAAAAAGTGTGATCTTAACACATACACTTGATTCAATTTTTAAATGTCCATTAAATGGCTTTGACAGATGTTTTTGTAAGTTTGTAAAGTGGGCCTTGAGACATCTTTACTTAGTCTAGCAAGGGGGGAAAAGAGATAGAAATGTTTCTGTTAGAAATCTTCTCCTAGGAACACCTAAAGTGACCTAGTGGTTTAAAATGGTCAAAAGGACCATTTGCTTTATTTATTCTTATTTGATTTCTTTCTCTTTGGATTTTATTTGTAAATGGTCTAGATGACGTGGCATTGACCTTTAAACCATTTCACAACATTTAGAACAATCAAGCATGGCATATACACTCAATTCTACACTAATGCAAACACACATGCATGCATATGCTTTCTTCTTAATAAAAGTTTTTGTTAACCCTAAATTGGGTGATTAGGAACTTGATAACCTTGATTCAATATTTTGGGTGTTACAAACCTTCCCTCCTTAAACAAAATCTCGTCCCAAAATTTAAGAAAAACTAGGAGCTAAAGAGATCTGGAAACTCAATCCTAATGTAATCTTCTCGCTCCCAGGTGGCTTCTTCTTCGGTATGGTTGCTCCATTGGATCTTGAGGAATTTGATACTCCTGGTCCTGGTGGTTCTGAAGGCTTCTTCCAAGATACGGATGTGCACTTCGTGATACGTCAAATCCTTGTTGATATCAATGGCTCAGTGATCGATGTTCTTGAAAACTTCGGTCTTCTCCGGCACTTCTAAGCATTTGCGAAGTAACAAGACATGGAACACATTATGGATGGCTGACATCTCCTCTAGCAGTTCCAGTTGATAAGATACTTCTCCTCGGCGATTCAAAATCTTGAAGGGTCCAATATATCTGGGGGCTAACTTTCCTTTCAGCTGAAAACGTTGCATTTCTTTCAACGGTGAAACCTTAAGATATACAAAATCTCCGACATTGAAAGTCAGGTCTCTACGTCTCTTGTCAGCATAACTCTTCTCTCTAGATTGGGCGGTCTTGAGGTGCTCATGGACTTTGTGAACCTTCTCTTTGGCTTCTCGTAGGATGTCGGGTCCAAAAACCTGACTCTCTCCTACTTGCGACCAATTCAAAGGGGTACGTCACTTTCTTCCATATAAGAACTCAAATGGGGCCCTTTGTAGACTGGCTTGATAACTGTTGTTGTATGAGAATTCTGCAAAAGGCAGACAATCTTCCCATTTTGATCCATACTCTAACACACAAGCTCTCAACATATGTTCTAAGATTTGGTTGACTCTTTCAGTCTGTCCATCGGTCTGCGGGTGATAAGCTGTGCTGAAATTCAACTTGGTTCCTAATCCTTCTTGGACTTTCTGCCAAAATCTTGAGGTAAATTGGGTTCCTTGATCCGACACTACGGTTTTGGGGGTTCCATGAAAACTGACAATTCTAGCAATATACAACTTTGCTAGCTTTGAACTCTGGTAGGTAGTCTTGACAGGTATAAAGTGGGCTACCTTGGACAATATATCAACTATGACCCATATACAGTCATTTCCCCTACTAGAAGTAGGAAAACTGGTGATAAAGTCCATTCCGACGGAATCCCATTTCCATTCTGGAATCTGCAAAGTCCTGCGGGTCTCTGATGTTCCGCTTTGACTCTCTGATAAATATCACACTTGGCTATGTAGCTTCCAATTTCTCTCTTCATCTTGTGCCACCAAAATTGCTCCTTCAAATCTTGATACATCTTCGTTCCTCCGGGGTGGATAGAATAAAGAGTATCATGAGCTTCTTGCATGATAACTTGCTTCAGCTCCGAATCTGCTGGCACACAGATACGTACTTTGTACCACAAAACTCCTTCTTCATCTTTGATGAATTGAGGTACCTTTCCTGAACCAATACGACGCTTGATTCCGTCGATACTTGTATTTACCTTCTGGGCTTCCTTGATTTGACTAATCAAAGTGGTTTGAAGCTCAATGCTAGCTAAAAATCTGTAACACCCCGTCCACTCTTGGTCCCGGGGGGTGTCACTCCTAGCAGCTTAATAGGATATCTAGACTGGCAACACAGACCAATACTACTCTTTTCTGTGCACTTTGTCCTCACTCGTGCGCACCCGGTACCCACTTCCCGGTCGGTCACCCATCCTAGAATTGCTCTAGGCCAAGCACGCTTAACCTTAGAGTTCTTTTCGAATGAGCTTCCAAAAAATAAGTTGCAACTTGTTGGTATGAGTATTCTATCAATCCTATTAAGCCATGTGCCTAGTCTCACAAAATCCTTTGCTAACTAACTCAGTTCTAAACTTCTCCAACTCCTCATGCAAACTTGGATGGGCTTCTTTGATCATGGTGTTTAATCTACACGGAAATCTGCTAAGAGCATCCGCTACCACATTAGCTTTGCCGGGGTGATAGTGAATGTCAAGGTCATAATCCTTGATTAACTCTATCCATCTCCTTTGCCTCATATTCAGCTCCTTCTAGGTGAAAATATACTTCAGGCTCTTGTGATCAGAATAAATCTCACAGCGGTTACCCATAAGGTAATGGCGCCATGTCTTCAAAGATAAAAGTACAGCTGCTAGTTCAAGATCATGGGTAGGGTAGTTTTGCTCATGTTGCTTCAGTTGTCGAGACATATATGCGATGACTTTGCCTTCTTGCATCAACACACATCCGAGACCTATCTTGGATACGTCACAATACACATCAAACGGCTTCCTGATATGTTGGATGATCAATATTGGGGCTGAGATCAATTTCTTCTTGATCTCTTGAAAACTTGCTTCACATTTGTCGGTCCATTCAAACTTCTTGTCTTTCTTCAACAATTGGGTCATCAGTCTTGCGATGCTCGAAAATCCTTCTATGAACTTGCGGTAATATCTGGCTAATCCGAGAAATGCACAGACTTGGGTTTGAGTGGTTGGGGCTTCCCATTCTTCAACATATTTTTATCTTGGCGGGATCAACAGCGACTCCTCCCGCTGACACAATATGTCCGAGGTATCCTACCTCCTTCAACCAGAACTGACATTTGCTGAACTTGGCATACAACTGATGCTCTCTAAGGGTTTCAAGGATGGTTGTCAAGTGTTGCTCATGGTCTTCTTCTCACTTGGAATAGATTAGAATATCACCAATAAACACAACGACAAACTTATCTAGAAAGTTCATAAAAATCTTATTCATGAGATTCATGAAATAAGCGGGGGCATTGGTTAATCCAAAAGACATGACCGTATACTCATACAATCCATATCTGGTGGTAAAGGCGGTCTTTAGAATACCCGTTGCACGAATCTTGAGTTAATGATAACCAGTTCTAAGATCAATCTTAGAGAACACTCTAGCACCAGTCAACTGATCAAATAGATCCTCTATCTTGGGCAGCGGGTACTTGTTCTAGATGGTGACATCATTCAACTTCCGGTAATCCGTACACAAATGGTTACCTCCATCTTTCTTGTCCACAAACCGAATAGGTGATCTCCATGGCGATGCGCTTGGTTGAATCAAGCCTTTCTCTAGCATAACATCAAGTTGCTTCTTCAGCTCCACTAGTTCTGATGGGTTCATGCTATAGGGTCTCTGAGTTATGGGTCTAGTTCCAGGAATTAGTTCAATGATGAACTCGCTATCCCGATTTGGGGGCATACCGGGTAATTCATCTTGGAATACTTCAGGGTATTCACAGAGTACTCTGACTTGGTCGATGGTTGGTAGGGCTAGACTCTTGTTGCATTTGAATTGACGGGGCAAGGTTTCAGATACATGCTCTACTGATACTCCAGAGCTACTATTCATGGTTATGGCTTTCTTGGCACAATTGATCAATCCTTTGTGTTTCGACATCCAATCCATTCCTACTACTACTTCCAAACCTTTGGTTCCAAGTACTATTATATTGGCATAAAAGTCTATCCCATGGATTCTGATAGGCACAGCCTTGCAAATTTTTCTAGCTTTGGTGGTTGAACCAGGTATTTGAACTATTATAACATGCTTCAATTTTGTGGGTTGGATCTTACTAGTGCATGCAAATTCTTCTGTAACAAACGAGTGCGATGCTCTAGAATCAAACAACACTCTTTCAAGTACTGAGTTAATAGAAAACATACCTAGCACGACATCTGGCGCTTCCTGGTTTTCTTCAGCATTCATGTGGAACAGACGACCGTTGTGGTTGAGAGAGTTCCCTGGGGCAAATCTTGTTCCAGGCTGAACACGGTGTTGCTGCTGAGCTAGGGAATTCACATTGGTGGTGGCTGCAAGCTTCTTGGGACACTCGTTGGAGTAGTGACATTTGACTCCACATTCAAAGCAAGTAATCTGGGACTTATCTTTGGCTGCAACAGGCATGGCATTGCTTCCAGTCCTTGGGGCAGTATTGTTGTTGTTATTGTTGTTGGCCTTGGGTGGTGCACGGTTGAAGTTGTTGGAATTGCCGGGGTTGTTGTTGTGGTTTCCTCCGTACTTCACGTTTCCTCCGCTAAGATTGGGGTAGCTTGGACGGGACATCGGGGGTCTGTTGTTTCTTGGGGCATATCCTGCAGATGGGTTGGGGCGATACTTCTGGATATTGTGGGACCTAGTCTGGTGCATCATTCTGCGCTTGCGGTTGTCATTGGCTTGGTTATCTTCCCCTCCATCTGGATGGCAGAGTCGACTAGATCTTCGAGATCTTCAAAACGGATGTTGACTAACACCGTCTGCATCTCATCATGCAGTCCGTTCAGGAATCTTTCCTTCTTCTTGGCTTCAGTGTTGATCTCATCAGGGGCATATCTAGCGAGGGATAGAAATTTGTCACGGTATTCAACTACCGTCATCCTGCCTTGATTTAGTTCTCTGAACTCATCTGTCATTCTGGTGACTAAACCCTGCGGCACATATGTGCGGCTGAACTTGATCTTGAAAGCTTCCCAAGTCATGACTTGATCGTGTCTCATAGTATGAGTGCTATTCCGCTAGGCTCTTGCATCTCCTGCCAGATAGTGGGTGGCAAACAGTACCTTCTCGTTGGCGTCAACTCCTGCGACTTCTAGGTTATTCTCCATTGTCTGCAGCCAGTCACCAGCATCTAAAGGATCCTCGGATTTGTTGAAGATGGGGGGATTGGTATTCTAAAAATTCTTAAGCTTGGATCCATGATGATCCTAATTTCCTTGGCCTTGATTATTGTGGGCCATCTGAGCTATCTGTTGTAGAGTGGCTATATTGGCTTGGCGCTCTGCTCTACTAGCTTCACGGTCGGAATCTAGCATCTGCAGCATCGGGTCCTGCGATGAGCTGCTCCCTTCGGGATTTCCACGAGTCATCTGAAGATTGAGATATATAATGAGGTAAGAGGGAAAGTTCTAAGGTTCATGGTTTTGTTTCAAAAGCTTTAAACTTTGAGTTCGAACTCAGGTTTTGCAGCTAACTCTTTCTCATTCATTCATTCATTCAAGCACACAATACAACACACACCACAACACAAAAGGAGAACAGATGGTTTTAAGAACCATTCTGTAAACTAAGATACAGTGGGACATATACAACTCATTCCTATGGTAGTGATCAAGTGCATCTACTCATCATCAATGAAGTCGGAGTCATCATCATCGGTGTAGAAATCCATGGAATCATCCTCGAGGTAGTCATTGTCATCACTGTGGTATGAGTGAATATCTCCCTGGATGTCTTCACCTTCATCCTCTTCTCCTTTTGTTGCAAGCTAGACTTCTTGCTCCTGGATGGTCTTCTCGAGGTTGGCCACCTTCTTGCGAAGACGAGCGATGGTGCGATCCTTCTTCTCGCATTGACGACGAAGTGATTGGCGATCCTTGACTAGCATGGCGAAAGTCTGGTCCTTCTTGGCGGCAATGGCAAGGTTATGGTTGGCGTAGGCTCGAGCATTGTCTAATTCCTTTTGTCTATCATATAGCAGGAAGTAAAGATTCTCCACTTTGCACTTCATCTCCGGGTGACTTGGCATCTCCAATGGCATTCCCGTAGAATCACGCCTTGCATAATGAGCAAAGCGAGTTCCCTAGATCAAGTTGACCTTTTCCCCACACAGACGAGCAAGAGCTTCATCCGTAGCCCTGGCTAATCCATCTAGCCAGTTGTTCTCTTGCATAGTGAATTGAATCTTCTCAGAAAGGGTGCTTCCATCTTGCCTCGAATATCTGCAATTATCAGCCATTGTAGATCTCCTCCTGGAAAATCCTTGAGTTGGGCTCCGAAGAACTCTGGATGTGGGCGCTCAAGATATTCTGACAGCGCATCAAGATCCCTCTCAAAGATCAGCTGGCCTCCATTACCCAACTGGTAGAACTTGCAATACTGAACTTCCATCTATAACAATTTAGGATGATTAAGTTAGTGAGGTTATCAAGTGTGTCAAATTTTATTTAAGAATGTAAGAATTTTTGAGGAACATGATTTTTTGAAAGAATCAAGGATAGGAGTGGGAATATGTTTTCATAAATACTTACTTCTTTGTTTTTGAAACTAAGCTTTTGTTCGGACGTCCATTCTAACTAGGGTCTCCTATGGTCAGGATGGCTCTGATACCAACTTGTCAACACACGGATTTTTAATCTCAGATGCCTGTTATGCCATACATCACAATCCTAGGATTACCATTTTTGCGAGACATAATAGATTGGATATCACATTACATCATCCATTACAAACCATAATAAGGTCTTACACAAATAAAGGATCTCATGATCCAGTCTTAATACAAACAAGCAGCGGAATAATAAGCGTAGCAGTGGACTCCATCTTAAGTGTCACAGGCAATACTGACGATGGGAGATGATCCTAGTCGTCGAAGCCGTCCTGCTGTCCATCTTGCTGATAGTCCTCCTCATACTCTGGCCATGGGAATAGCCAGGGACAAAGCCATGAGTACTCTTTAAGTACTCGCAAACTATCACTAACAAGTAAGGTAGTTCTAGTAGGAATCCTAAGCTCTAAGTTTATTTGCAAAAAGGCAGATTTATCTAAACTGAGTTTAGAAGCAAAGAAAGTTAACTTAAATATTCTAAATCACTTAAGTAGGGAACCTAGTTTTCATATTCACAACCCTATTGTGGTCAAGTCAAAATCATAGTTCACTTCACAAGTCATTTTGAAAATATCTGACGACGGAATAGTATGGCCACTCCAACTGTCCATGACTGTGGACGCGGCTATTCGAATAGTTTGACACTCTGCAGAGGTGGTACACTTTCACCACAAAATTCAATACATCCATCAGGGATAACCCTGAATCATCATATTTAGTATGGGGATAATCAATCATAACCTTTCCTTTACACACTCTAGTATAAGCACCTCACCTATGAGCTTGGCCTCCTAGCCATGGCCATCTGCCATCCTGGGCACTGCATAGGTGGACATCATCAATAGGTAACCTCAGCTCCAACCTCTTCCGCGAGGGAACCCATACTAATGCATATAAACTTCCGGCTAAGCCTTACCCAATTCAGGTATTGTGGTTGTACGGTAAAATTGGAATTGTATTGCATCCGAACCCAACCATCAGTTTTATAAAGGGCTAAGGCTCATGCCTCAACATTTTCATCATCAAATCCATTTGTGTTTCTCAACACATGTCAAAACATCTCAATGGAATGACTCATCATTTCATGGTTTTTATAATCATTTTCACCAAGTATTCCCATCTAAGGTGATGAAGTTTTGTGCTTAGCACTAGCCAATAAGTTAAGAGTGTTCACTAATGAGGGATGCTAATCTCAATCTCATGCCATAGAATGACATCTAGTATAGGCCTAGTTTTATACTCTTTATGTTATCTATATTATCTTTCCAAAATCTCACAAAGCATTAACTAAGAGTAAAGAACATTGGTAAAGTCAAAAGAGTAAAGCTTGCAAGTAAAACTTGGGATGGGTATAAATCAAAATGTATAACCAAGCATGCCTAATGCATATTGCTTAGGTTAACTTGCATCTAGTGATGGCTTGCCTTGATTGGTGCAGTGATTGAAGTTTTCTTCGTCTTCTTCGGGGTAGAACTCCTCCTCCTCGTATCCTTGGTTGGCACTATCGTCTATAAAGTAATACGGGGTACACAATCACCAAACAATACTTAACTAAGTCTATTTAGCACACTAAGGCACATACCTGATGATCTAGCATCATCACAAGATTTAAAGAACTAGTTTCATTTATTTTATTTGAGAAAAGTAATTTCTACTCATTTAAATTAATTAAGATTTAATATTCTCAAATTAAAATATGGGATCATGTTGACACATGTCATCACCACATATTCTAATACATGGGAATGTGATTTAAAGGTTTGATCATGATTTAAAGTGACTAGAAATGCCTATATAGAACTATTTTGGTACTAATCCAAAGTCACTGCATGCGAACCTAAATATTATTACATATTGAGATAGGTATTGTCAAATGTGATTTTTTTAGAGTTGGAATCAACTCAAAAGCTATTATGGTTGATTTTTAAAAAATGTTTGAAGTTGCAAAAGTCTCTATTTTGTTATTTTTCCTATAGATTATCTCTAACTCCAAATGATTTAATTCCAACAGGCTTGGATAGATATTTTAATTATCTTTCTTACAAAATTCGAATCATGCCATTTGGTTAAGTAAAACTTTCTGAATTGATTTTTGAATAAGTGGACAGAATATGATTTCAACTAAATTGGAAAACCACTTATTTGAATTTTTGGGCCAGCACGGGAAAGCTAACTGGCCGGCCCAGTGGCACTCCGTGGCGCAGCAGTCTGCTGACACCACGGACCCATTGGTCAGCGAAACTAACTAAGCGAAACGGTATGGGCGAATTTGAGTCGTGCGATCAACTTCTAATCTAACAGCTGAGAGTCATCATCGACGACGAACAGCTCCGGCGAGGAACTAGACCTAGCGCGGCGGTAGGGGTCTGGTGGGGCTCACCTGGGCTCCAGCTAGGCTCGACGACGGGGGAAATGGCATGGTATACGATGACGAAGCGAGGCGGGGTCATGGCGAGGCTTGGGATGGTTGCAATCGATGGCGCCCTTCTCCTCTAGCAGCGGCGGACTCCGGTGCAATTCCGGCATGGTGGTGCTTGCCTTGCTCCGGGAGGGGGTGTGGGAGGCTCAGTGGTAAGTGTGGTGTCGAGTGGTGTGAGGAATGGAGGCTAGGGTGGCCTCCTTTTATAGCTCGACGAGAGGACCGAGCGGTGCGGGCTGGTGTCTCCAGCGAGGGCGGCATAGAGAGCTAAGGGCATGGCCGGGGTAGGTGGACGGTGCGGTATCTCCTGGCGGTCGTTGCTAGCTTAAAGGTGAGTCGTGGGGCTGTGTGGAACGGTGGGGCACGTGCGGCGCTCTAGGCGGAGGCAGTGGTGTTTGCGGCGATGCACGGGAGCTATGGGTCGCGCGGCGGTGAACGAGGGTGTCTGCCGGGGTGCTGCTATCATGGCGGTCTATGCACGCGAGGGGAGGTCAAGGCGCGGCGTGTGCAAGCTGGTCGGGCGCGGTGCACTGGCGCGCTCTGGACACGGTGTAAAGAGGCGGTGCATGGCGGTGCTAGTGTTGTCCAGGGCTGGGCTTCGACCGTGGGGTGGAAAGGGGCTGGCGGTAGGAGCTTGCGTGTCTGGTGCGCGTCCTAGGCGAGGCTAGCGTGACTCCTGGCGTGCTACCCACTATCAGCCGGCGACGACCAAGAACAGGCGGCGCTCCACTGTGCTAGCACCGAAGGGGGGAGTTTGTCTGGGGCTGGGTTACGCTTAGAGGGGACATGGGGTTAAATAGGAGACCAAATGGTCGATGCTCACTGTACCAAATAGTGCAGCTAGTCTAGTGTTTATTCTGTGTCTTCCAAGTGTTTGAGGAAATGGCCGCATGAAAACTATTTTTGAATTTTTGATTCAAATTTTTTGGGTGAACTTGTCTTAAGCTTGAGAGACTAGGTTTGCTTGGATAGGTCAAGGTGAATTCATTTGATGTGTTTTTGAAAAAGTGTGATCTTAACACATACACTTGATTCAATTTTTAAATGTCCATTAAATGGCTTTGCCAGATGTTTTTGTAAGTTTGTAAAGTGGTCCTTGAGACATCTTTACTTGGTCTAGCAAGGGGGAAAGAGATAGAAATGTTTCTGTTAGAAATCTTCTCCTAGGAACACCTAAAGTGACCTAGTGGTTTAAAATGGTCAAAAGGACCATTTGCTTTATTTATTCTTATTTGATTTCTTTCTCTTCGGATTTTATTTGTAAATGGTCTAGATGATGTGGCATTCACCTTTAAACCATTTCACAACATTTAGAACAATCAAGCATGGCATATACACTCAATTGTGCACTAATGCAAACACACATGCATGCATATGCTTTCTTCTTAATAAAAGTTTTTGTTAATCCTAAATTGGGTGATTAGAAACTTGATAACATTGATTCAAGATTTGGGGTGTTACATTCTCTCTCCTGTTGGCTACGGAGAGGAGAGCTCGACAGGCTGGATGTCTCTCCCTCTCGCCCCCTCCCTCTAACTATCGCAAGTATACCAGCTGCATCTTCCTTCCATCCTATCGACATACGACGCATCAGCAACAGTCTGACAGTAGCGGATCTAAGCGTGGCAGTGAGAAATGCTTGGCGTAGATCTAAGCGTGGTAGTCTGAACAGCGTGCGGCGGTATAGATCTAAGCGTGGCGGTCCGAACGGCGTGGGCTGGCAGATGGCCCAAAATATATCGAGCTTGTTGGGGAACCCCAAGAGGAAGGTATGATGAGCACAACAGCAAGTTTTGCCTCAGTACGAAACCAAGGTTATCAATCCGGTAGGAGCAAGGAAACACCCCAAAGGTGTTGCTAGCTGAACGTTGGCAGGGCGCACTACCGGTGCCAGCGGCAACGTGAAGACCTCCACAACACAACCATAGAACTCTGTCCCCAACTTGCGATGAGGTTGTCAATCTCACCTGTTTTGCTGAAAACAAAGGATTAAACGTATCGAATAGAAGGAAGTAATAGTTTGAAGAAAGTAAACACAAAGAAGTAAACAGTTTGTCGATTGAATGTAAAAGAAAGGACCAAGGTCCATAGTTCACTAGAGGTGGCTCTCCTTAAGATAGATAACATGTTGGGTGAACAAATTAAAGCGGGGCAATTGACAAACATCGAGAAAGCATACAAGCATATACTAATCATCTTGACTCCTTTGAGACTTGATTGAGAAATACAACATTATACATAGACCGCCATCCAACTTCATCTATGACTTTAATTAATCCACCTTCAGGTTATCATCCGAACCCCCTCTAGTATTAAGTTACAAGCAACAGATTATTGCATTACGAATTGCATGTAAAGTAAACAATACGATTGTTCTATGAACAAAGGATTGTTGTTTTGTCCCTAGTAGCAACAGCACATCTAGTACCTTAGAGATTTCTGTCACTTCCCCAGATTACCAGAGGCATGAACCCACTATCAAGCCTAAATACTAACTCTTGGAGTTGCTAGCATCTACTTGGCCAAGATATCTACTAACAATGGAAAGTATGCAAGATCACAAATAACAAACACATGATAGAATCAATAATCAATCTGAAATAGCATCTCAATATCCATCGGATCCCTGCAAACACAACATGCAGAATTACAAATAGATGATCTTGATCATGAACGGATCTCACAAGATCTAGACTTGAAAGCACAAAGGAGGAGAACCAACCATCTAGCTACTACATGGACCCATAGTCCAGAGATGAACTACTCACGCATCACATCGGAGGCTTGCATGATGATGAAGAAGGCCTCCAGGGTGAATTCCCCTCTCTAGCAGGGTGCCGGGAAGAGCTTCAGATCCCTCCCGATCTATGGATGGAGATGACGGTGGCTACACACTCTTTCGTGGAATTTTTTATCGGATACTTAGGGTTTTCGTATCAGAAGTAACTTATAGTCCCAAGGAGAGGCCGAGGGGGTTCCTGGGGCGGCCAGACCACCCCCTGGCGTGGGCCAGGCCTGGCCGTCTTGACCCGGGTGGTGTGGCGGGCCCCACCCTCTGTCTCGTGATCAGCTCCAGATGTCCCCCGGTAAAATAATAACTTTGGCTTTTGTCCCGTCCAATTCTAAGAATATTCATTTTCTGACTTCCTAGAACCAAAAACAACACAAAATAGGCAGCTGGCACTGTGGCTTTGGTTAATAGGTTAGTCCAAGAAATCATATGAAAATTACTCCAAAGTGTGGACAAAAGACAAGAAAGTAAATAAAACCAAGCACGGAACATCAAAAATTATAGATACATTTGCAATGTATCAATGGCGCGGACCTAAGCGTGGGGGTCAGAATGGCTTGCGGTTGTGCGCGGATCTAAGCGTGGCGGCTGGAATGACATGCGTTGGTCAGGATCTAACCATGTGAAATTTCTGTCTCTATCTATCTCACTTCCGTTCACATCCCCAGATCCGTTGTTGATGAAAGACACCGATGGAAGCCATCATCCGCAACATCAGTGCGATAGCGGTAGTGCCAATAGTGGTCATCGAAGCAAAGACGATTAAATCCATCATCTGCAACATCACTGTGATGGTGCCGATCAAGCCCTCGTGCACTTCGATGGTGAAGGCCGGATGTACCTCGTGGCCGGATGGGTGCACTTTTCCCGTACTTCTTGGAGTACACATACGACGGGGAGGGTGGCTAGCTCACCGTCCACTTAAATTTGGGACAAATTTGAGCCCAATTTGAACCAAAATTCTGTGTCTTAAAATATATGTATGATTTTAATAAATTTGATATGTATTTGAGCCGTGATACCGGTGGATATGCTCTAAAGACGATTCATAAGTAGTAGTACATACTTTGACAATCTTCGGTGGGCTTGTATAAATTTGATCGAAATATGTATGATTTGAGTCAAAATTGATACTCCCACTGTTTCAAAATATAAGATGTTTTAGGTTTGTGAAGAAAATGTATCTAGACTTTTTTAGTGTGTAGATTCACTCCGAACCTAAGTAAACCTACATACTAAAAAAATTCTAGATACATTTTCTTCACAAAGCTAAAACATCTTATATTTGGAAACGGAGGGAGTATGTATTTGAGCTGTGAGGACGATGGATATGCTCTAAAGATGATTCATAAGTAGTACTCCCTCTGACCCAAATTAGTTGATTTAGATTTGTCTAGATTCGATTGTATATTGACGAATTTGAGTCCACTAACTTGGATTGACAATCTCAGCCACTAATTTGGAACGAGGAATGGATGCTCCCGCCAACGCTACAAGTCTACATGGCAGCCACGTGGCAGCGACAGAACATTTAAAACTGATAGGGCCCCAACTTGACCCTCTAGGCATTTGGCACACCAACTATGGGCAGCTAGATCCAATGGCAAGAAACTCGGGCCCTGCAATGCATTCTCTCGACAACATTGGGACCGCTAGATCAATGGAAAGCAACTCGGGCCCCGCTATGCATTCTCTTGACCACTTTGGGACCGCTAGATCCAATGGCAAGCAACTTAGGCCCCGCAATGCATTCTCTCGACAACTTTGGGACCACAAAGTGACTAAATTAGAAGGAACTCACAACCATCCATTGAATAACAATTCCACTATCTAAATTAGCTATCTGTTCAACTAATCATTACACGTGCCACCCTTCACCACAACCACATACTGTAACTGATAGGACGCGGATGACAAGTACTAAAAATGCCCACATCAATCTACTATTCTCCTCCCCCTTCACTTGAAGTTCATGTTTTAGATTTTCTACCACTTGATCAGATACGGCAAGATCAGCCTCAAGTGTCAACTTATCTTTGCGAATAAGCTCTAAATTGTTCCTCAATAGTATGCTTTAGCTCGAATATCAATAGGTTTTTACGGGCCAATTCATCACGGAACTTAGAAACCGTTTCCTCCAAATCCATCCTCTGGCTAGACCACTGGGTTGATTCATCCTGGTATGCAATGTACCATGGATCATCGTCTTGCATAACACACTGTAACAATCCCAAAACAAACCCAATTTAAATCAGTCTGACAGGCCATGGCAGCACTTCAAATCCAACTGTAGTACAAAGAGAAGGACCTACATGCACTTTCGACGTGGTAGGAGAAGGAGAATGTGGCCACGACATGATTGATTCGCCACCCTCACCGGTGTACCCGCTACGACCTGACATTGAGGACTAATTTGCACCTACAATATCGAAGAAATTACGGGAACCAAACCGATTAGGGTGGGAAGAGTACGAGTGAAGGTCTTACCAAGCACTACTAGCAATTTTTGCGACTATTCATCGAGCTATGGCGGTGGAACCAAATCTCGGTCGTCGTGGGTGGTGGACCTGCCTGCGGTCGGTACTGCCTCAACGTACAATGTGTGCAGATGAAATAGGTGCTAGAGCCGTGGTTGAGGTGCAACGCGGCAGTCCGTCTGATATGGCCGTAGGACCGATCCGGCGACGCACCGACGCGCTGACGATGGCTACTCTTTCCGCCGGTGGGATAGGAGCTGCTCGGGGCTAGAGGCTATGGGCGGATGAGAGAGAGAGCCAACGTGTCATACACGACCCCACCTATCAATGTTTGGGGGAGTCGCTACTCCGGGTTTTTTTGCATATTTCCAATTTTGCATGTCTGCCAAACTTTTTCTTTGAAATTTGCATATTTGCCACATGACCACCAAATGTTAGTGACACACAAAATGGCAAATATGCAAGTTGTAAAGTAAAATGTGGCAAATATGCAAATCCCCCCTCCAGCCCCACATGACGGCCCCACCGGTCATTGGGTTCGACGGCCCACAAATCGGCCCCACATGGTGGCCCCATCGTTCATTGGCTTCTACGGCCCCATTTGTCATTAGTTGCACCGACCACAGAATTAGGAAAACTGAGGCCCACAAGTCAACGAGAGATGGATGGCTGGTCGGCCCTGTATCCTGTCCCTACATGTCAGCATGTAAAGGTCAAGGCGATGTAACGTAATGCTCAACGGACTACCCTCCCCAACACGGTCCCACCGGTCAGCATGTAACGGTCAAGCCTTTGACCTGACGACATCCCCTGTCCGAGCTCCTGTGAGGGTTTTAGAATAGAGGGAGGGGAAAAGTAAGGAAAAACTAAGCGGCTGGGGAAAACTGATTACAACTAACAAACCAGGGGCAGGGAAATAGAAATCCCTTTCTTAAAAACACTATTTTGAGAGGTGGGGGCAATGCCCAAAAGGCCGAATTAAAAAGAGTTGGTTATTCTAAATAGGCAGCTCTACATGGGTTATACTCCATAGGCTATGCTCCATGGGATTCTTTTTCACATTTCACCGGAATGTGCTCAGCAGTCCCCTCACCCCTAAAAGGCTGAATTAATATGTTCTCGGCTATGCTCCATGGTCTCCTTTCTCAAATTTCACTAGGCTGTGGTCAACAGTACCCTAACCCCGAAAACCGAATTAAAATGTTCTAGGCTAAAGAGGGGTGAATAAGCTAGATTTCTTCTCTTGGTTAATGAAAATTACATTGTGATGTGCTCGGCCAAATTGGAAAGAAAGACCTCAGAGAGGGAGGGGAAAAGCAATAATTATTTTTGGCAGATATTCATGTCAAACTTCAGAAGTACAGAATAAGATAGAAAAATTATCAACAAATTCGAAGTTCATATTCATCAGCACTTGACTAATTTAGCAGCATTTGAAAAGCGACCAATTTAGCAATACAGACAGTGAAATACAATAGTAGTATAGAGAGAACTAATTCTTGTTTCAAATTTAAAAACCTTGTCGTGTGATCAGTTTGCCATTTTTACCAAACACACTCGACCAATGGAGCAAGCAAAAGTGATGATCAACTCTGCTTTGAGTACCTTCTTCTCACATCAATTCCTATGTGACCCCCGTATGCAACCCAAAATGCCCAAGTCTGATCTAGATTGTGACAAGGCCATGTTTCAAAAGAAAAGCAATACTATCTACTTCCCTTGATTTAAACAAGTACCAGTATATTAGTATTATTTTCACAAAATGCTTTAGTAATAGCAGCGACGGAACAATTGAGATGTTAGTAACTTTCCTGCTTGAAATTCAAATGCAGTACATAGAGAATCAGTTCTTGTTCTAGCTAAAAAAACGTTGGTGCATGATCAGTTTGGCTTATTCTCCGAAGAGACTCCGTCATTGGAGCAAGCAAAACTAATGATCAAGTATGCTTCTATGTGAATACCTCCTCCTTATGTCAATGCCGGTGTGACCGCCCATATGCAACCCAAAATGCCCAATATTCATTTAGATAATTGTGACCATGCTAAGTTTCAAAAGAAAAGCAAGACAATCTGATGAATTCATCTAAACAAGTACCAGTACATCATAGTTCCTTCTACAAAATATTGTAATAAAAGTAATAATAGAACATTTGATAGTTTCAGTAGAATTTGAAAGATTCAGCAGTACAACATAAGACCGTATAAATATCAGACAGATTCCCAGTTCATATTCACCAGCACCTGACAGAGTTAGCACAACATTTCAAAGTGACTAGTTGGAAGTACACAGACAGTGACCAAAAGAATTGACAGATTCAGCAATACGGACATTGAAATTCAATAGATATAGCACGCTTGAGTCAAAAGGAAAGCGAGACCATATTCTGCACTCGGTCGGTCGATATGAACAAGTACCGAACAAAACTTTTGTCAGGTTCAGTAGCATTTGAAAGATTCAGCACTACATAATAAGAAAGAAAAATATCGATAGATTCCCAGTTCTCATTCCGCAGTACTTGGACATATTCAACAGCATTTCAATGTGATAGATTCAGTTTTCCCTTTTCTTCGAACACTCGATCATTGGAGCAAGCAAAACGGACTATCATGTCTGTCTTTGTGTGCATGCCTCCTTCTCACATCAATGCATGTGTGTGACCTCCGTAGGCAACTCAAAATTCCCAAAGCCTCATCTAGATTATGAGTTTATGACAAGACCATGTTACAAAAGAGAAGCAAGGCCATCTACTATAGTTGAGCTAAACAAGTACCAGTACATCAGTATTAGTTCTATAAAATACTTAGTTACTAGCAACGACAGAACAAAGGCAAAGAAGTACCATCTCCTCCCTTGATCTAAACAAGTATCAGTATATAGTACAAAATACTCTGATATACAAGAACTAGTACTATACTAGTACTACTTTGCAGCCAAAATAGTTCAACGGGGCCGATACCAACTGACTATCCTATTACATAGTCTTACTATTACTTAGTGTAGTTACGTTCCAATCGTAGGAATTGGCGAAACTCTGGATGAACCATTGTGGAGTCTCCAAAGATTTCTATGCAACATTGGTTGAGAAACCAATGGTTGCTTCTTCGGTATTTAGACTGAAGTAGCATATTTCAGGAATTCACGTATATCCAAGTCCTATTGCATGGTGGGAGGTGTAGACATAGTTACTTCTCGTCAGATATCCTGGGGCATCATCTGCACCGCCTACTGTAATGTTAATCGAATAGTTCAATCCAAGGAAAAGGGAACATGCTCCCAGGTCAGCAATCGCTATCCATGGCTTAGGTGGATACAAGTAAGTAGTGTCCTTTGAGTACACTTTGCATCCAAACCCAATAGCATATGTGCCATAAGTGCGACCACAACGATCAACCAGATGATTAGCAACAGGATTGTCATGACCACAATAAGTACCGCCATAAAACTCCTCATCAGTAACGCCCTCAGTATGGATAAGAAGAAGGTGATATTCATTTGCAGATATTGCTAAGAACCATAAACCAGGTTCGTGCTTGTCATCATCTATGGCATCAAGGGTGCCCACCTAGAGATGCATGCTAGGTGGTGACGGGAGATGAATAGGACCTTTAAAAATAAATGACGGCCAAATTATCGAACACTAGTTTACATCCATTAAAACTGAAGCTAATGTTTAGAACAGGAATGGATCAAACTTACCAAAATACAGATGATTCTAGACATAAACACTACCACTTTCAGTGGCTGCAAACACCAGACCCTTGTGGATAACAACATCGTTGTATCTGAAATAGCACTGGAACTGGTTCTCAAGAATTTCCATGCATACTCATAGCCATCAAGGGTATCAATTGAGTAGTCGTATATAGCAACAAGAGAGAAATCTAAATAATCCGCAGCAGCTATGGGAGCTCGGCAAATAGCAATCTCCTAGAGGAGAATAGGACGATCATTATGCATGAATGTAAACAGATCGTTGGTGGGTATAAACTCATTGACTTGTGGGAGAGGAACACGTTGATGAGTGTATACATTGACAAGATCCCACTTGCACTCGGACCCAACAGTGGCGATCCAACCTCCATTGGCACCTACCCATTGCTTACCCATACAATTCGGGAACACAATGTCAGAGGAGAACCTATCCAGCGGTGTCATGTTGCATGTCGTGCCCTTCCCCTCGAAGTACTCGTTGCTTTCCCATGATTTCTTATTCGGGTGAGAATGAAGAACATAGGGGAGGACAAACGGCTGAGAAGCATGTAAAGTTGCACTATATTTTGCTGAGTCAAGAATATGTTTGGATGACCTGGCGAGGCTCGCGGAGGTGATGACATCCCATCTGGTTATGAGTTCTTCAAGCGGGTATTCGGTAAAAACCTCCTAGAAAAGCTTAGAATCGTAACTATCCTTGCTCGGTCCTGCCATCACAAGGGAGCTGATGGAAGTTGGGACGGTGGCTTGATTTGGTTTTGACAGGTTCATTAGCATGTGAAAGATTCAACACTACATAATAAGAAAGAAAAATGTCCATAGATTCCCAGTTCTCATTCTGCAGTACTTGGACATATTCAGTAGCATTTCAAAGTGACATATTCAGTTTGCCCTTTTCTTCGAACACTCGATCATTGGAGCAAGAAAAACGTAATATCATGTCTGCCTTTGTGTGCATGCCTCCTTCTCACATCAATGCATGTGTATGATCTCCGTAGGCAACTCAAAATTCCTAAAGCCTCATCTAGATTATGAGTTTATGACAAGGCCATGTTACAAAAGAGAAGCAAGGCCATCTACTACACTTGATCTAAACAAGTACCAGTACATCAGTATTATTTCTATAAAATACTTAGTTACTAGCAACGACAGAACAAAGGCAAAGCAGTACCATCTCCTTCCTTGATCTAAACAAGTATCAGTATATAGTACAAAATACTCTGAAGTACAAGAACTAGTACAATACTAGTACTACTTTGCAGCCAAAATAGTTCAATGGGGTCGATACCAACTAAGCTATCCTATTACATAGTATTACTATTACTTAGTGTCGTCGGATTGATGACAAGTATGCCATGAGGGGGTCCTCGAGGCGTGTGGAAGAGAGGTGTGTGAGACGTACGGTGTTCCGGGATGGTGAGCACACAAGTTTACCCAGGTTCGAATCCGCCGGCTTTGGACGGATCCTACTCCTACTAGCAATCCAATAATACGGCAGAGCCGGAATATGGGTTATAAGGGTTTGCCTGTGCGAGTTGAGATTGTAGACTATTGAGGGTGCCCTAAAGGCTCTCCCTAGGACGACTTATATAGATATCCGGCCTAGGGTTTACAGGAGAGATCTGTCCGGCTACGACTAAGAGTCGGTTACAGAGTACATCTTGAACTACAAGTAACACTATTGGCCTAAGTCGGTAAGTCTTCTGGGCCTTCCCGTAGCCGGATTGGACTCCGTCTCTTCTCCTTGACTAGGCCGCCCGTGAAGCAAAGCTCTAAACCAAAGTAGGCCACCCTGGTCAGTGAGGACTGTGAGGATACCCGGAAAGTATATCCCCAACAGCAGCCCCTGGAAGTCTCCAAGATCCAAAGTCAGATTCATCATCGTCTAGCTTGATCTTCGGCTTGCAGAATCTTGAAGGGTTCCTGAAACTTCACAACAAAAAATACGATCCACGTCTTAAAAATAAGTTGGACCTATCAACATGTTACTCGGACTTTCCAGCTTGATTTCAAACTAAGCCGGAATTTGGTCTCTAACGTCATCTGACACTCTTCATGGTCAAGTCACGTCATCTGACAAACATCCTATCAGCACGACCATTGGTGGGTCTGCCGTTCGCAGAACCGAGGAGTCGTTTAATGCGTACACGGAGATCGAGGCGACGTAATCATCACGTGGGTCCTTTCCAGTTCCTTCCATGACGTGTGGCATTTACACAATGTTGTTTTCACGAATCTTGGCGCAGGTAGGTGGTTATAAGGGGTGAGGATTCTCCTCTCTTCACCTGTTCACCTTGTCGTTTCTTCTCCTCCACATCTCCCCAGCGCACAGAGTTCTCCCTCCTCCTAGATTTCCTAGCGCCGCCCATCCAAGGTCACCGCCGCACCGGAGAAATGGCTTCTTCTACCTCTTCCAGCTTGGCAGCGGCAGCGGCGGCCGCAGTGGCAACGGCTGCGGTAGAGAAGGAGAGCAACCGGGGCATCTGGATCTCATGCCTGCTCGACGACGAGAAACTCCAAGGTGTGGAGAATGAAGGTCTCCTCCGTGCCGGCGACTGGCGGAGCGGCTTCGGCGAAACCATCCCCCACCCGCACGCCGATGAGCGGGTCCACTTCGGCACCCACCTCGACAGAGGTTTGTCTTTTCCTCCCTCGGAATTGTTTTCCGAGGTGATTGATCACTACGGTGTACAACTCCACCATCTTCCCCTGAACTCCCTCTTAGAGATGAGTTCTTACGCAACTTTGTGCGAGGGGTATCTCGGCATTAGGCCGAGTCTCACTTTGTTCCATTTCTACTTCCATGTCCGTAGAAACTCCATCACTGCCGGTAATCCATATATTACCGGCACTATTAGCCTTTCTGTTAGACGCGAGCGTAGTTATCCTTGCATTTATGCCAGTTACTCGGTCAAACAATGGCCAGCCACTTTCTTCTACAATAAGGATATTCCTGCTCCCGGCAAAGCTACTGCTTTGCCGGCTTTCATCGACAGAGCCGCCACGGCCCAACCGTCTTGAGACGAGGCTCCTCCGGCTCTCAGTGACGATCTGATCCTCGCTAAGAGGCGGATCAAATATCTGATAAAACACAATGGCCTGAAAGGATCCGACTTAGTCTAGTGCTGGGTCGCACGCCGGATTCAGCCTCTCCAACACCACGGCGACCGTCTAATGCACTCCATCACGGTGTCGAAGAACGATTCCCTCTGCATTAGTCCTAAGGCTTTAAAGCCACAAGATTACATAAGCCAGATTAAATGGCTAATCAAGGAGCGAATTGAAAGGAAAATTCCGGACTTGTCTCTGTATATGCATACAGCGGAAGACCCTTTGGTTCCGGTAAGCTTCAATGATTAATCCCTTTATGTGTTTTACCCTTTAAGTTATTTTGCAATACTGAGATGTTTTATTCTTTTCATCTTGCCGACCTCCCCGAGTCGGAATTTGCTCCACTCGAGGGATATCCTCCACAGTTTTCTCAGGAGGCGGAACTGGTCCCACGGCCAGACATTGTGCCCAGGAAGCACATGGCTTCGACAGTGGCCGTCGGCACAAAGGAGGTGCCCGTCGTGAAGAGGTAACTTTCAACACAACTTTCGCCTTTGTACCTTACTCGAATTTTCTTCCAAGATCTAATGTTTTCCATTCTATTACATTCTCGGAGCTAAGAAGCTCATCAAGGGCAAGGGGAAGGAACTTCTTCGAAACCCTTGCGGTAGACGAAGCTGACCATAGCTTCTCCTACCGTGGCTCCTCCGACTCCTGCCCCACAACCCTCTACAACGTTGGTGATTACTCCGTCGCCGGCAGTCGCAGAAGATCTGGCTCCTTCAACGGGGCCAGTGATCCTTGAATCGCAAACTGACGCCACCACGGGTGGATTAGTTTTATATAAGGGTGAACCCTCTTCGGGTAATGATCCCTCGGTAGAGACCTTTGCCGAAAACCTCCTGAATAATCTGGGACTTGCCAAATTTGGCCTGTCTCGGAAATCTGTAGAAGAAATCCAGCTTCTGGCCCGGCAATGCCTGGAGGAGAGAAATCTCTCTGCTGAAGAAGAAGCACAACAGGCGGAGGACATCAAATACTCCGACCTTCTTGAATAAGTCTGTCTTCACGACGAGGGACTTAGAGCTGGTGTGCTTCCACCACCTCCGGTTATTCCACTCACCCTCGCCGAGAAGGTTACCACCGAGGTGAACATGTGTCTGAGCAAACTCACACATGAATATCATGTAAGTCAGAATTCCAACTCAAGATTTTATTTGCTGCATTTCATATCATATCCTCTAGGCCCCAAGCATGAAGTAGGATATACGATCCGGGTTTATGCTTCCTTAGGATGCCAAAGAATGAACTAGTGTAGCCCCCAAGGTTCGTGCTGATATTAGTAAAAATATTAGCCCGAGTCTTCAGTAGACTTATGACTCCGGCTATTCTGACTTATAGAAAGTTTATTCATATAACCAAGATTTGTTGAAGAACATCTTCAACAAGCAGAGAGAGATCAGAGCTCTCCGGCTTGAAAATGCTGAGCTGAAGGTCTCCAAGGATGAGGCCGAAGGTAAACATTCCGAGACTCAAATCTTGCCTTTGTGTTTTCATAGTCGAATATTTTTTTACTAAACTGTTGTTCTTTTTTGACTTACAGCACTCGTAAAACAGTCATGCGCTATGATTGAAGAGGCCGAGAACCTCAAAACCTTGGTGGTGGAGAACAAAGAACTTCGCCAAGAGCTGGAGAAGCTCAAGGCGGATCATGAGAAGAGCATCGCTCAAGTTCTCGAATCTTCCTCCATGGCTACTGATGAGCGTGATCGTAAGATTGCCGCTCAAGATTAGAGAATCTCGGATCTCAACAACGAGCTTTGCAGAGAGAAGGATCTTTCCGAGGCGCTCCGGGCAGAACTCCGGAGTCTTCGAGAAGAGAAGACCAAAGTTGACGACGTCATCTTCGGTATGTTTCCAACTTTATGACTTGTGTATATTCTTTGACTTTTTTGATGTCGGATTTTCTTAACCATTTTTGTATTATATGTATAGGTCCTCTTAACTTGACGGACTCTGCCTCCACCGAGCCTCGCACCCACCGACTTACCCAAGTCGGTGATCTACTTCATGACTTCCGCCAATCCATCGAGGATATTGGCGAAGCTCTCAGGGTTCCGGACATGCACAACATGTCGGACTTTCAGGTGCGAGACCAGGCGAAGGAGATGCCGCATCTCGTCCGGGACTAGAACATGTCTTACGCGCGATCCGCGGCGTAGAACGCTCTTACCATGGTCATGAGCCACCATGGAAACATGGAGATATGGCAGGTGACCAGAGGGTACTGCAAGGTTGATGAAGACGGCTAGGAGCACGATATCAGTGCCATCATGGACTCCTGCGCCGGATATGGGTGCCGCTTGGCTGACTTAACTAGCTACGACACTCCCTTCTTCACTCGCGTGGATACACCGCCCCTGCCTCTAGAAGAAGCAGCTGAACATTCTGACGATGAACAGACCGTATCGGATCTGAACATCTCGGATCGTTATCAAACCGAGGCCGATGCGTCTAGCGAGCCGGCAGCGCCTACCTCTTCTCCTGCACCATAGATTGCCAGAAACAATTGTATTATTCTAAGAAACATTATGGGTCTGTATAATATGCAGTACTATAATTTTGCTAGTGCTAAGCTTTTGATACATTTAGCACTTTTGGCTTTAAATTTTTGTGTGCCTGAAATGTTTACATAAGAACTTATACTTTTTCGTCTATACTTATCGTTTATCTAGCTTTCCGCCTCGTCCCTTTTGTGAGCCGGCTAAACCTTCTGCACGGAAACTTCGCCGAGCAACGGAGCTCAATTGCTAAACCAGTTTAAACTCGGAAACAAAGCCGGCTTCCAGTACCAACAATTCACTACTCGGAAAATACCCGCATCCGGCAATCAGACAAATAACCAAAGTATAGACTAGAAACTTTAGAGTTATACCCGAAGGTAGCATTTTTATAATCGGAAATCTAAACCAGAACATACATGAGCATAAAGTACTTTCAAGTATTCTGGGATTTTCGACTATGACATGATCAATCGGAAATAAGATGGTAAAAACTTCTCAGAAAAAACTTGAGACAACCAAGACTTTTATTTCTCACGGAGCATGTACATATGTATGATTACAAAGAAGGATAAACTAAGAATAAAAGGGATGTAGCTGAGCAATATTCCATGGTCTGTCTAACTCATCCGGATTTGTACTGCCTCTAGCTCTCTTTCTCTTCTTAGTAGCAAGTCTTTCTTTGACTGGCTTCATGTTAGTTAGGTAGTACGAACCATTGTGGAATACTCAACTAACTAAAAAGTCCCCTCCCATACTGGGGAAGTCTATGCTTTCTTTGTTGCACAAGCCGGAGAAACAAATCACCTTTATTGAAAGATCTGTTTCTGACTCTCTGGCTATGATAGTTGCGTCACTTCTGATGATAGGCTATTGATCTCATTTCAGCAACGACGCGAACTTCTTCGACTAAGTCGAGATCATTTTGTCGAGAAATTTCGGCATCTTCTTCGATATATGCGGCCACTCTAGGAGAAGTGTGAATCAAATCACTAGGAAGAATTGCTTCTGCGCCATAGACCAAGAAGAAAGGTGTGTATCCAGTTGACCTGTTCGGTGTTGTTCGTAAACTCCATATTACAGAGGGTAGTTCCTTTGCCCAAGCCCCCGCAGCACGTCTTAGTGGTGCTTCGAGTCTCGGTTTTAGGCCCTGTAGGATTAAACCATTTGCCCCTTTGACTTGTCCGTTGGCCTGTGGATGTGTGACTAACGCAATGTCAAGCCGGATATTTTGTTCATTGCAGAATTCGGATAATTCTCCCATAGAGAAATTACTCCCGTTGCTCGTGATAATACAATGCAGATAACCATACCGGATTATAACATCCTCGACAAATCTTTTGGCTGTTGCTCCATCACAACTAGTGGCGGGTTTAGCCTCAACCCATTTGGTGAATTTATCCACCATCACTAAGAGGTGAGTAAATCCACTTGGAGCATGTCTAAACGGTCCTACCATATCAAGCACCCAGACCGCAAAAGGCCATGTTATAGGTATTGTTCGCAGTTGATCAGCTACAACGTGAGCTTGCTTGGCGTACTTTTGGCACCCTTTGCACGTCTTGACTAATCGTTCGGCATCCTCTTGAGCTGTAAGCCAGAAAAATCCGTGTCTGAAAACTTTTGCCACTAAAGATTTAGCTGTAGCGTGGTGAACACACTCGCCTTTGTGGATTTCTCTTAGGATTTCCACTCCTTCTTTTGGAGATACGCAGCGCTGAGAACCCCAGAAACACTCCTCTTATAGAGCTCACCTTTAACTATAGTATAGACTTTCGCTCATCGGATGATCTGCCAGCTCAGAACCTCGTCTTCGGGTAATTTGCCATCTACCAGATAATCAAGGTAGGGTTTAGTCCAGCTGGGAATTACAGCCAGGACTGCTATTAGAGGTGAGTCGGTTTTGGTTGGATATTCCTCATCCACTCCCTTTATTGAAGGAACTTTGAGGTGCTCTAAAAAAGCACCATCCGGGACCTCTTTCCGTACAGAGCCTATCTGAGATAGTGCATCTGCTTCCTTGTTTTCTGCTCGAGGGATGTGTTGAACCTCAAACCCTTCGAACGATTTAGATAAATCATCCACGATAGCTTTATATGCTGCCATGTGTTTATTTGCATTACAAATATCCGACACTTGTTGAGAAACAAGATCCGAATCTCCATAACACATCAAACATCTGTTGCCGATATCCTTAGCAATCCGGATTCGGTGTAGCAATGCTTCATACTCGGCAAAATTGTTTGTCGTTGTGAAGTGGATCTGCAACACGTATAGAAGCTTATCTCCTTGGGCTGATTTGAGCACCACGCCAGCCCCCGAGCCCCCGCGAGCCTTAGACCCATCAAAGTATAGGGTCCAATATTCTCACTTAGGGAGGGTCATATTCTCCTTCGTCTCTGTCCAATCAGCAACAAAGTCGTCAAGGATTTGGGATTTGATTGCTGTCCGAGGTTTATACTCAATATTGAAAGCTGAAAGCTCTATGCCCCATTTGGCGACGCATCATGTGGCGTCACTATTGTTAGTTATGCCTCTCATGGGAGCTGTGCTCACCATGGTAATCGGATGTTCCTGAAAGTAGTGTCGTAGCTTACGAGATGCTAGGAAAACACCGTAAGCCAGCTTTTGATAGTGAGGATACCATTCTTTTGATTCTGTTAGGACCTCATAGACAAAGTACGTCGGACGCTGTACCAAGTGCTCCTGATTTTCCTCCGGTCTCTCCACCACCATGACGATACTAACGACTTTGTTTGTCGCAGCAAGATAAAGCAATATCGGTTCATGTGGTTCCGGTGTAGAAAGGATAGGAGCAGATGAGAGTACTTTCTTCAGGTCTTGTAGCATAGCTTTAGCTTCGTCGGTCCACACAAAATCTTTGGTCTTTTTCAAGAGTTTGTATAATGGTGTGACTCTTTCACCGAGCCGGCTTAAAAACCGACTAACTGCAGCGATGCAACCAGTTAGTCTTTGTATGTCCTTCAGGCGAGTTGTCCTAGAAATATTGAGTATAGCCTTGATTTTGTCCCGATTTACCTCTATGCCTCTTTGAGACACGATGAAACCTAACAATTTTCCGGCTGGAATTCTAAAGAAGCATTTCTTCGGATTAAGCATGATGTTGTATTTTCATAGATTGGCGAACGTTTCCTCCAAGTCAGAAATCAGCGTCTCCTTCTTTTTGGACATCACCGCAATATCATCCACGTATGCATGTACATTGCGTCCGAGTTGGTCGTGGAGGCAACGCTGCATCGTGTGCTGGTAGGTAGCTCCTGCGTTCTTCAGCCCAAAAGGCATCGTAACAAAACAGAAGGTTCTGAAAGGGATTATGAATGAGGTTTTGACTTTGTTAGATTCCTTCATCTGGATTTGATGATAACCGTAATATGCGTCGAGAAAACAGAGGAGTTCCGAGCCTGCCGTAGAATCGATAACTTGATCAATCCTAGGCAAAGAAAACGGATCTTTTGGACAAGCCTTGTTCAAGGCAGTATAATCAACACATATCCTTAAATCAGTGGTGTCCTTTTTAGGAACCATTATAGGATTGGACGACCACTCAGTGTGGATGACCTCTTCTATGAATCCGGCTAACTCGAGCCGCGCTAGTTCCTTAGCTATTGCCTTACTCTTTTCATCGCCGAAATGTCATCAGGACTGTTTGACGGGTTTAGCGTTTGAGTTTACATTTAAAGAGTGCTCGGCAAGTTCCCTAGGTACTCCAGTCATGTCAGATGGCTGCCATGCGAAGATATCTTGATTTGCTTGGAGGAACTTGACGAGCGCGCCTTCCTATGCGCTATCTAGGCCTACGCCTATCTGGGTCACCTTGGAGGGGTCATCATCCTTCAACGACATCTTCTTCGTCTCTTTTGATGCCTTGAACTCCGGATTCGGCTTTGTCACCTCCTTCTTTGTTGCGGGCATCTCGGATGGATCTATGCTCTTCTTGATCTCCTGGTACTCCTGGGCGTGCAGCACGACTTCAGCAAAGGCGGCATTTCCATCCTCGCACTCTCGTGCTTTCTTCGGGTCTCCCCTGATGGTGATTACGCCATTGGGACCTGGAATTTTCATCATATTGTAAATGTAACACGGTCAAGCCATAAAATCCCAGTAAGCCGGATGTCCGAATATAGCGTGGTACGTGCTCTTAAACGGGACCACATCGAATGAAAGTGCTTATGTCTGATAGTTCTTTGGAGTTCCAAAGGTAACATCCAAAGTGATTCTCCCAGGGAATTAGCTTGTCTTCCTGGGACAACTCCGTGAAAAAACACAGAGCTATGGTTCAGCTGGGACTCCGAGATCTTCATCCGGCATAGCGTTTCGACATAGAGAATATTGATACTACTGCCACCGTCCATGAGGGTCTTGGAGAAACCATAACCGTCAATAAGTGGATTGACGATTATGGCGTATTTTCCTTGCGTGTGTAGCTTAGGCGGATGATCAGCACGGTCAAATGTGATTGCCACTTTCGACTAGTCCAGGTATTGGGGACAGCCGGAACTATTGCGTTGAACTCATGTAGAACTGCTTTCTTGACCTTTGCTGGTTGAGAACCGAGGAAGGTGACATAAGTGTCTTTTTTAGTTGGAAAATTTTTCTTCCCTTCCGGCTTGGGATTTAAAGCATCGACTTCCTCCATGTCGAAATCTTCTTTGGTCTCTTTATCCTTTTCAGGATTTTTCTTTCCCTTCTTCCGCTTAGCTCTGTAGCCAGCGGTATCATCTCTTTTTATGTCATCGTTGAAACGACATTCGGCGTTTGTGTGGCACGAGCCCCCATTGGCGTCTAAGTGATGCACACATGGGTTATTGGCAATGTTGGCCCAAGTGTAGGTTTTCCTGGTTGATCGTCTCCTCTACCTTGAACTCTCGAAGTCCCACGGCCACGCCCGCGGCCTCCGCCGCATCCTCCTCGTCCTCCTGACCCGAAAGTAGCAGTAACCACTGTCGTTTCCGTGTTAGGTTTCTCTTCCGGGTTATTTTTGCACTTCTGAGCTTGTTGCTTTGGTTGTTTTGCTAACTGTGGCACAGCTAGGGCGTTGAGTAATCCCTCTGCGTCATTGTCAGCATCTGCATACTTGCTCGTTGTTTCTATCATCTCTCCCAAGTCAGTAACTTTGTCACACTTCAAGCGATGACGTAGTAAACCAATTGGGAGACCTGCAATGAAATCTTCAATCGTAGTTTGATCATTTACTCCCTCACAGGAGTTCTTTGTGTCGATCACATCCAAGGTAATCTCGGCAAGTTTCTCTGGCTTTCTGGGTGCAACGCTGTAGGTCTCCGACCATACAGGGCCTCCAGTATGTGCCTTTGAAATTCCGAAAGAACGCACTTTGCATGTCATACCAGTTATGGATGGTGTTCTCCGGAAGTTCATTGAGCCATGATCTTGCCGTCTTCCACAACATGAGTGGGAGATATCGGGTTGCGACCAGGCTGTTTCCACCTTTGGCAATGCAACAGGCTTGAAAGAAATCATGTAGCCACGTATCTGGCCGAGCGATGTCGTCGTAGGCTTGGATATGTCTTGAGATAGCAAATCCTTCCGAGAATCTTGTAGCTCTGATGCGTGGTCCGAAGCACTTTGGGCCCACGTAGATATCATCATTTTCGTAGCGCTGCGCCTCTATGTTGGAGTTGATCCTGTTCCTTGCGTCATTCGGGGATAGAGATCGTCCCGGGTGTCGGCTGTGGCTGCGGTGCCTTGGAGCCAGACTTTGGCTTCTGCCACCACCTCCTCCACCACGATGCCCTCCATTGCCTCCCTGGGGGCCGTTGTGATGGCTACTTGGCAGAGAGGGTGGAGCAGCTAGGTTATTTCCGGCTGATCGTCGTCCTCCATCCGGAATGTCATTATTCCTGTGGGAAGGGTCATTATTCTGGTTCTGGGGAGGGTCTTCATTGTGACGAGCCCCCTGCCGGCTTGTCTCAGCACAGTATCCGTCGTTTCTTCGTCCGTCATCCGGACGGTTTGCATGTCTAGGAGGTGGCATTCTTTGTCGGTCCTCCTCCCGACGTTTCTCCTTATCATCGTCCCTGCGGTGTTTTGACTCTCGCCGGCGCAGGTTCCTCGGATTCAGTGCAGCAATTGCCTCTTGCTCTGCAACTGGGTTGACTTTATGCTAGTCACGGGCAGTTTGTGGTGCTGTCCCAAAGATCCGGTTCTTGAGTAATTATCCTCCCTGTGGTCGGAATGGTGATGCTGCGCCAAAACACACTAGGATCTTACGTTAGCCCATGCCGGGTCTGTGTGACACTGGTAGGAATCAGAGACCAGCTTTTGACTTCCGGACATGGTGATCTTTTGCTGCTCCAGTCCCTTGTTGAGTAGTTTGATTCCCAACCGGATCTCCTCTGGGCCAGGATTAGCCGACATAATCTCTTGGGCCGCCACAGTATTCTGTACTGGGGTTGGGTAGACCCAATCCCCTTTGCTATCTTTCCGAGGCTTCCCCACCTCTTCTCTGAAAAGGACGGCGTCGATCTGCAGGAATTGGTTGTCATTAGTATGACGCTTCCTGGTCTTCATCGATGTTTTTGGCAGATGCTATGCATTTCTTTTCCTCCTCGTTGTTTTTGGCTTCATCGAGGAGTACTTGATGACGCGCTTCTATGGCATGTGCCCTCTCGTCCAGTTCTTCAGAAGTAAGTTCTGCAGCTGTAGGAATAGGTGTGGTTAATGCAGCATCGATGAATTTACGCGCACCTTCAGTGATTACGTGTCCATCCACCGGTTCTTATTTTTTGGGCTTGTCTGGGATAAGCGCTCCATCCGAGTCTTCCTTATATTCCTCAGCAATTACCCCCTCTGCAAGAGGTTCTTTCGCCGGGGTCTTGTTCTTTTTATTCTTCTTCTTTGCCTTCATGGCGGCGCCGGTAGCAAAGACGGCTTTGGGTCCGTTTCCCGGAGTCCAGCTCTGATCGGTACTTTCGGACCTCTGGATCTCGGGATTATCTCCGATTTCCATGTCATCCTGCGCTTTGGTGGAGAGTGTTCCCCAGATCCTTCATCCATGGCTTCTCCTTCCTCTGCAGCTTTGGAGCTATACTCCTCTTCATAATCCGCGGAGAACTTTTGGAAGTCTGCTGACATCATCGATTCATCCGAGGATGCGGGTACGTCGGCGTTTGTTCCAATTGGCTCCAAGATAGAGTCGGTGTTGTCTCTAGCGTCGGCAGAGCCAGATCCGGATCCTACATACCCGACGAAGTGCGATGCGTGCTTCCTGAGGTACCTGCGGCTCTCGTGGTCAGCTTTGTCGAAACTTTTGATGGTCTCAAGAATTGCATCTATGCTTGAGTTTTGCATTATCATACGTTGCAGCATGTACCTTTGGAAAGGCCTATCTGTCCTGGCGTCATCAGAGCCAGAATCAGTGTCGTTGACATGCTCCTCCTGGATTTCGACTTTAGCGAGTGGGTCGATCTGGGATTCGGCCTCTCCAAGGAGATCCACTCGAGATTTGACTTGGACCGCTAGGTCTTCTTCAGGCTCGGATTTCTCCACTATCTCCGTAACTGGTGCGGGCTGTGTGGGATTAGGGTTTTCTGAGATCCGAAACTCTGCCGCCTCCGCGGACAGAGGGGATCTAGAAATTTCTCCTGCCTCTATCATCACCACTGGGGTGGGTGGGACAGGTTCAGCAAAGCCGATGTAAACATCGATCTCGCCGAAAGACATGATTGTGCAGGCAGTCACAGCCTCCCTAGCCGGAATCCAGGTCTCGTCGAGAATGATGAGAGCGACATTGTTGGCATACAGGATGCGACCGACAGTGATAGTCTCGCTGATTCTGATTCTTGCAGATTCCGCTGGGAACGCAGATCCGGAGCTCACTTGCCCCATGGTGGGCGCCAACTATCGTCGGATTGATGACAAGTACGCCATGAGGGGGTTCTCGAGGCGTGCGAAAGAGAGGGCTATGAGACCTACGTTGTTCCGGGATGGTGAGCACACAAGTTTACCCAGGTTTGAATCCGCCCGCTTTGGACGGATCCTACTCCTGCTAGCAATCTAGTAATACGGCAGAGCCAGAATATGGGTTACAAGGGTTTGCCTGTGCGAGTTGAGATTGTAGACTATTGAAGGTGCCCTAAAGGCTCTCCCTAGTACGGCTTATATAGATATCTGGCCTAGGGTTTACAGGAGAGATCTGTCCGGCTACGACTAAGAGTCGGTTGCACAGTACATCTTGAACTACAAGTAACACTATGGGCCTAAGTCGGTAAGTCTTCTAGGCCTTCCCATAGCTGGATTGGACTCCGTCTCTTCTCCCTGACTGGGCCGCCCATGAAGCAAAGATCTAACCCGAAGTGGGCCACCCTGGTTAGTGAGGATTGTGAGGATACCTGGAAAGTATATCCCCAACACTTAGGGTAGTTAGGTTCCAATCGTAGGAATTGGCGAAACTCGGGATGAACCATAATGGAGTCTCCGAAGATTTCTATGCAACATTGGTTGAGAAACCAACAGTTGCTTCTTCGGTACTTAGACTGAAGTAGCATATTTCATGAATTTGCGTATATCCAAGTCCTATTGCATGGTGGGAGGTGTAGACACAGTTGCTTCTCGTAAGATATCCGGGGGCATCATCTGCACCGCCTACCGTAATGTTAATCGAATAGTTCAATCCAAGGAAAAGGGAACATGCTCCCAGGTCCGCAATCGCTATCCATGGCTTAGGTGGATACAAGTAAGTAGTGTCCTTTGAGTACACTTAGCATCCAAACCCAGCAGCATATGTTCCATAAGTGCGACCACAACGATCAACAATATGATTAGCAACAGGATTGCCATGACCACAATAAGTACCGCCATAAAACTCCTCATCAGTAACGCCCTCGGTATGGATAAGAAGAAGGTGAGATTCATTTGCAGATATTGCTAAGAACCATAAACCAGGTTCGTGCTCGTCATCATCTATGGCATCAAGGGTCCCTCCTACAGATGCATGCCAGGTGGTGACGGGAGCTGAATAGGACCTTTAAAAATAAATGACGGCCAAATTATCCAACACTAGTTTACATCCATTAAAACTGAAGCTAGTGTTTAGAACAGGAATGGATCAAACTTACCAAAATACAGATGATTCTAGACATAAACACTACCACTCTCAGTGGATGCAAACACAAGACCCTTGTGGATAACAGCATCGTTGTATCTGAAATAACACTGGAACTGGTTCTCAAGAATTTCCATGCATACTCATAGCCATCAAGGGTATCAATTGAGTAGTCGTATATAGCAACAAGAGAGAAATCTAAATAATCCGTACCAGCTATGGGAGCTCGGAAAATAGCAATCTCCTAGAGGAGAATAGGATGATCATTATGCATGAATGTAAACAGATCATTGGTGTGTATAAACTCATTGACTTGTGGGAGAGGAACACGTTGATGAGTGTATACATTGACAAGCTCCCACTTGCACTCAGACCCAACAGTGGCGATCCAACCTCCATTGGCACCTACCCATTGCTTACCCATACAATTCGGGAACACAATGTCAGAGGAGGACCTATCCATCGGTATCATGTTGCATGTCATGCCCTTGCCCTCGAAGTACTCATTGCATTCCCATGCTTTCTTAGTTGGGTGATAATGAAGAACATAGGGGAGGACAAACGGCTGAGAAGCATGTAAATTTGCACTATATTTTGTCAAGTCAAGAATATGTTTGGATGAACTAGTGAGGCTCGCGGAGGTGATGACGTCGCATCTGGTTATGAGTTCTTCAAGCGGGCCTTCGGTAAAAACCTCCTGGAAAAGCTTAGAATCATAACTATCCTTGCTCGGTCCTGCCATCACAAGGGAGCTGATGGAAGTTGGGACGGTGGCTTGATTTGGTTTTCAGGAAAAGAGGGAAGATCAATGGCGAAAGGCAGGACAGGGAGAAGAACAAACACTCTCATACTGTGCGGTGAATAGGATCGGAAAGCGACATTGTTGAGGAGAAGAATGGCGACACTTGGTGTAGAGGTAGGGTAATGGGGAACTAGGGATAGAGCATATAGGTGAGGTTGAATAAAATGAAAACGAACGCATGTTCCTGTGCTCCAGTTCCCTTTAGAATAGTACTTCTCTGCTCCAGTTCCCTCCATAATAAATCTTTTTTGTAAAATGAAAATGGAGTACTACTAAGTAGAATGTAGGGGTAGTTGTAGGAGTAGCGATCCACTTGTAATAATTATTTCTCCTGATCTCAAGATATTTTCTGGACTAGTTTCCAACAAAAAACCCTTGTGTAATTTCCGGTCAAATTGATGGCCATGCCAATTTATAAGAAATATTTCCATATATACGGATCGAAACACCACAAAAAATATGTGGTGCGATTCTCATGTGTTTTATTTGTACTAATACTTACTTCACAAAAAAACACATTTTTTTAGCACCTGGGAATTTAATATGCTATTTTTTGGACATAAAGGGTTCACCATTCCACGATGAACCCATCTACAAAATATGGGCATATTATCATAAACTACGAAATAGATATGGAATTTGGCCTCCGTCATCTTGCTTGAAACCTAGGAATGTTAATACATATAGTAGCCCATATTGCGAAACATGATTTTTGAAAGGCTGCCCAAAAATTGTCCTTGTTTTCAAAACAATCAAACAAAATATAATGAGTGCTAATAACAAAAGAATTCACACTATATTCTCCTACATGTACTACTTTCCGTGAAGATAAACATGAGTTTTGACAACTGTTTAAAGATAAACATGAGTATGGACATTCTTGGGTTTCAAGACAAATGACCAAGGTCAAAGCCATATCTACATCATACTTTATGCCGATGATCCCATATCCAAGAATTTGCATGCCGAAAAATTTGGCCATATTTTGAAAGCAATTGAAGAGGAGGTAGTATGAAGAGTAGGGCTTGATCATATACTCTCTCGAGAAGGAGCCGAACGCAACTATTTTCCTTGATTAATTTTAGGGTCCTTTGTGCTAAATGCATGGACCTTGGTGTAATTTTCCCTTTTTTAGATCAGATCAGATGATCTCTCGAGAAAGAGCTGAACCAGAAAGTTTTCCTTTTAGGGTCCATTGTTATAAATGTATGGAACTCGATGTAATTTTCCCTTTATAGGTCCTTGATGTAAAATGTACTACCACTACTTTTCTAAAATTCTAACCTAAAAGTAAGTGGTGCAATTTACATGAATTTAATCTTAGTTGTCAACGAGTATGAACCATTCTTGGATTTCAAGCCAAATGACCAAGGTAAAGGACATATCTACATCATACTTTTTGTTGATGATCCCATATCTAAGAATTTGCATAATGACAAATTTTTGGCCATATTTTGAAAACAATCAAAGAGGAAGTAGTATTAAAGAATGGCTCGATCAGCCGATCTCTCGAGAAGGAGTCGTATTTGACTGTTTTCCTTGCTTAATTTTAGGGGTGCTTGTGCTAAATGTATCGACCTCTATGTAATTTTCCCTTTTTAGGTCCTTTATATAAAATGTACTACCACCACCCATGTAAAATTGTAACCTAAAACTAAGTGTTAAAATTTAAACGATTTTAAGCTTAGTTGTCAATGAGTATGAACCATTTTTGGATTTCAAGCCGAATGACCAAGGTCATGGCCATAGCAACATCATACTTTATATGTGCTAATGATCCCATATCCAAGAATTTGCATACCGATAGATTTTTACATATATTGAAAATCGAAGAGGAAGTAGTATGAAGAGTATGGCTCGATCAGTTGCTCTCTCAAGAAGGAGCCAAACCCAATTGTTTTCCTTACTTAATTTTATGGGGTATTGTGCTAAATGTATGGACCTCGATGTAATTTTCCCTTTTTAGGTCTTTAATCTAAAATGTACTCCCACCGCTTGTGTAAATTCTAACCTAAAAGCAATTGGTGAAATTCAAATGAATTGAAGCTTAGTTGTCAATGATTATGAACATTCTTGGATTTCAAGCCGAACGATCACAAGGTCAAGGCCATATCTCTACATCATACTTTATCCTAATGATCCCATATCCAAGAATTTGAATATCGACAAATTGGCTATATTTTGAAAACAATCAAAGGGGAAGTAGTATGAAGAGTATGGCGCGATCAGCTGCTCTATCGAGAAGGAGCCGAACACGACTGTTTTCTTTGCTAAATTTTAGGGTTCTTAATGCTAAATATATGGACCTCGATGTAATTTTCCATTTTTTGAGGTCCTAGATGTAAAATGTACTCCGACCATCCGTGTAAAATTCTAACCTAAAAGTAAGTGGTGAAATTTAAGCAAATTTAACCTTAGTTGTTAACGAGTATGACCATTCTTGGATTTCAAGACGAACGACCACACGGTCAAGGCCATATCTCTACATCATACTTTATGCTTATGATCCCATATCCAAGGATTTGCATGGCGACAAATTTGGCTATATTTTGAAAAAAATCAAAGAGGAAGTACTATGCAGAGTATGGCTCGATCAACCGCTCTCTCGAGAAGGAGCCAAACCCGATAGTTTTCTTTGCTCAATTTTCGGGTCCTTCACTAAATGTATGGACCACGATTTAACTTTTGCTTCTTTGAGGTCCTTTATGTAAAATCTACTCTGACCGTGTGTGTAAAATTCTAACCTAAAAGTAAGTGGTGAAATTTAAATGAATTTAAGCTTAGTTTTCAATGAGTATGAACATTCTTGGACTTCAAGATGAACGACCAAGGTCAAGGCCATATCAACATCATACTTTATGCTAATGATCCCATATCCAAGAATTTGCATGGCGATAGATTTGGCCATATTTTAAAAACAATCGAATAGGAATTAGTATGAAGAGTATGGCTCGATCAGCTATTCTCTCGAGAAGGAGCCAAAACCGATTGTTTTCCTTGCTTAATTTTAGGGGGGTTTGTGCTAAATGTATGGACCTCGATGTAATTTTCCATTTTTATGTCCTTATTGTAAAATGTACTCCCATTGCTCGTGTAAAATTCTAACCTAAAAGTAAGTGGTGAAATTTACATGAATTTAAGCTTAGTTATCAATGAGTATGAACATTCTTGGATTTCAAGCCGAAGGACCAAGGTCAAGGCCATATCCACACCATACTTTATTGTATCCAATAATTTGAATGATAATAGATTTGGCTATATTTTGAAAACAATCAAAGAGGAAGTAGTATAAAGAGTATGGCTCGATCAGCTGCTCTCTCGCGAAGGAGCCGAACCCAACTATTTTTCTTGCTTAGTTTTAGGGTCCTTTGTGCTAAATATATGGACCTTGATGTAATTTTCCCTTTTTTAGGTCCTAGATGTAAAATGTACTCCCACCGAGTGTATAAAATTCTAACCTAAAAGTAAGTGGTGAAATTTAAACAAATTTATGCTTGGTCAATGAGTATGAACATTCTTGGATTTCAAGACGAACGACCACAAGGTCAAGGCCATATCTCTACATCATACTTTATGATCATGATCCCATATCCAAGAATTTGCATGGCGACAGATTTGGCCATTTTTTTAAATCAATCGAAGAGGAAATAATACGAAATGTATCGCGCCATCCGCTACTCTCTCGAGAAGGAGCCAAACCACACTATTTTCTTTGCTCAATTTTAGAGTCCTTTATGCTAAATGTATGGACCTCGATGTAATTTTCGCTTTTTTGAGGTCCTTGGTGTAAAATTTACTCCAACCATCCGTGTAAAATTCTAACCTAAAAGTAAGTGGTGAAATTTAAACGAATTGAAGCTTAGTTGTCAACCATTCTTGGATTTCAAGACGAATTACCAAGGTCAGGGCCATATCAACATCATACTTTATGCTGATGATCCCATATCCAAGAATTTGTATGCTAACAAGTTTGGCCATATTTTGAAAACAATCAAAGATGAAGTAGTATGAAGAGTATGCCTCGATCAGCTACTCTCTCGAGATGGATCCAAACCCGACTGTTTTCCTTGCTTAATTTTCGGGACCTTTGTGCTAAACGTATGGACCTCGATGTAATTTCCCCCCCTTTTTATATCCTTAGTGCAAAAATGTACTCCCACTGCCTATGTAAAATTCTAACCTACAAGTAAGTGGTGAAATTTAAACAAATTTCAGCTTAGTTGTCAACGAGTATGAACATTCTTGGATTTCAAGCCGAATGTCTAAGGTCAAGGCCATATCCACATCATAATTTATGTTGATTATCCCATATCCAAGAATTTCAATGCCATCAAATTTGGCCATATTTGAAAACAATCAAAGATATTAAAAACAAAAAAGAATTAATTTCAATTTTCCAAGTGACAAGAATTTGTTTTGTGAAAAGGAAGTAAGAAGAATTTATTTCTTGTTTCTGTTAAAAAATAAAGAGTGAGAAGAGACTATGAGCATAGAGGCAGCGGGAGAGCTACGAAGAGGAGGATTTGAAGGCGGTGCGATGTCAGAGAAAAGCTAGGATGGGTTCCTAACATGAGGTACAGGGTGCAATGAGTTGTACCAAAAGAAACTTTTTTGATGATAGTACCAAAAGAAACTTCATTCAACCATTAACATAACAACACAAGTTTACATATATAGGACTTGCTGCTGAACTAGTGCAGGTCCGGCATCTCCTAGCACCTAGTCCTTGCCACCAATGGCAGCTCGTTAGACATCAACACCAACGCCAGCTCCAACGCCACCGCCAGCTCCTGACTCATCGGCACCTCCAAATAAGGCGGCGACACCTCCTGAGACATCGGCGACACCTACGGAAAAGGCAGCGACACCTCTTGAGGCATCGGCGGCTCCGGAAGGACACTATAGATGAAGTTGCCGTTGTTGATGAACTGGTCCTAGTAGTTGGTGAAAATGTTAGGCGCCGGTGAACACCACCATCTCGTAGCCACAGTGGAAGGCCTAGCCATAGTGGAGATGGGTGTCCCTGAAGTTGACAAACTTGACCATCAACGTCTCGTATGGATTGTTGTGGAGGCCATACATATGGTACATGTGGCGACCGTACCTAGCGTCGAGGAAGGCGCACGCCAGCTACCACGGTGTTCTCTAGGGGAGAAGGCCCAAATGCGCAGGGCATTGTCTTCTTGTGCGGTGATGTCGGGGTCTTTGCACTCCGGTATGGTGCTCGTGGCAGCCGGAAGGTGGTCCCGGATGACAGACGGGGATGGAGATGGCTACTAGAAGCGGGGGATTGGAGATGGTTTGGTGCGGGGAAGGGGAAGGGGTGAGAATAAATAGGAAGGAGGTGATCTGAGATTAATGTGGGAGATTACCGAACCGAGAGGACAATCAATGCCACTGATGAAGCTGATGCGTGTGGAAAATATCAATGATGAAGACTAGGGTAAGCGATGTGATAGAATGCTAACTCTGCTTCCCACACTCGATGGCCCAGTCATAATTATGTGGTGTGTCCAAGGCGATCACCACCCCCTATCTGTGGACCCTACATGGATGACTGATTTGATGGGTGATTTTTTTGATAAAGTGGGATCTTTCCTATTAAAATATGTGGGTATGATATAGGGGAGATAATTTAGGGTTGCTCCTAGAGATAAGCAAAATTTAGGAGAATATTTTTTAGGGAAGGCCCCTACATACACACATAGGTGAGAAAATGTAGGGGTGTTGCTGGACTTTCTCTAAATACTGTCAATATAAAATATCGGGGTGTTGCTAGTACTATATATAGTGTATGAATAACTTTGAACTTTGACCTTTGGATCAAGACAGCGTTGTATCAAGACTCGCAAATCCCAACATTGCCTGCCGTTGGATCTTCTTTTCCATTCTAGCATCTAGAAGATTATAATATTGATAGTCTTTGTTATCATCTTACCACTATATATTGTACGAATAAATTTGAATATTTACTGTTGGATCAAGACTCGTGAATCCAAACATTGCCAGCCGTTGGATCTTCTTTTCCATTTTAGCATCACGAAGATACACTATTGATATAAAATATTTCTTTTCTTATCTTACCACTATTATATAGTGTATGGATAACTTTGAATATTACCTGTTGAAGCATGACCCGCGAATCCTAACATTGCTACTAGCTATTGGCTCCTCTCTTCCATTCCATCATCTAGAAGATACTATTGATAGTTTTTGTTATCTTATCTTACCATTATATATTGTATGAATAACTTCGGATATTGATCATTGGATCAAGACTCATGAATCCCATCATTGCCAGTCGTTGGATGTTCTTTTCCATTTTAGCATCGAGAAGATATACTATTGATAGTCTTTCTTTTCTTATGTAACCACTATTATATATAGTATAGCGATAACTTTGAATATTGTCCTTCAATCATGACCCAAGAATCCCAAAACTTATGCTAGCTATTGGATCCTATTTTCCATTCCATCATCTAAAATATACTATTGATAGTCTTTGTTATCTTATCTTACCACTATATAGTGTACGAATAGCTTTGAATATTGCATGTTGGATCAAGACTCGTGAATCCCAACATTGTAAGCCGTTGGATCTTCTTTTCCATTTTAGCATCGAGAAGATATACTATTGATAATATTTCTTTTATTATCTTACGACTATTATATATAGTATAGGGATAACTTTGAATATTGGTCGTTGAATCATGACCCGCGAATTCCTAAATTGCTGCTTGCTGTTGGATCCCCTTTTCCATTCCATCATCTAGAAGGTACTATTGATAGTCTTTGTTATCTTATCTTACCACTATATAGTGTACGAATAACTTTGAATATTGACCGTTGGATCAAGGCTCGTGAATCCCAACATTGCCAGCTGTTGGATCTTCTTTTCCATTTAGCATCGAGAAGATATACTATTGATAGTCTTTCTTTTCTTATGTTACCACTATTATATTTTTATTTTATATATAGTGTACAAATAACTTTAAATATTAACCATTGAACCATGACCCGGGAATCCCAACATTGCTGCTAGTTGTTGGATCCTCTTTTCCATTCCATCATCTAGAAGATACTATGGATAGTCTTTATTATCTTATCTTACCACTATATAATGTACGGATAGCTTTGAATATTAACCGTTGGATCAAGACTCATGAATCCCAACATTGCTAGCCGTTGGATATTCTTTTCCATTCTAGCATATATTATTGTTAGTATTTCTTACCCTATCTTACCACTATATAGTTTACGAATAACTTTGAATATTGATCGTTGGATCGATTAAGATTCGTGAAGCACAACATTGACAACCGTTAGATCTGATTTTCCATTCTAGCATCTTGAAGATGATATTCATAGTCTTTGTTATCTTATCTTACCACTATATAGTGTACAAATAACTTTGAATATTGAATGTTGGATCAAGACTAGCGAAGTACAAGAACCAAATATACATCCATACTTTATGGATGTCGATCAAATTTATATTTTTTTAGATTTACATATTATATAATCTTACTAGTACTATATATAGTGTACGAATAACTTAAACTTTGACCTTTGGATCAAGACTAGAAAATCCCAAGATTGCAAATCATGGATCTTGTATCCACTCTTGCATGCATATAAAGACTTTATTGATAGTATTTAGCGCTATGAATATTATGCATAAATCTCAAAACACACTTCTCAATAATTCTAGAATCTTCTTCGCCAATTCTCTAAAGCATGTCGAGTATTAGGTAGCTAATAGATTAATTTCTACATGATACAAAGTACAAGACCCAAATACACACCCGATATTTTATGGACGTCTCTCAAAATTATAATTAGTTTATGAGAGTCACCTATTATAATTTTATATCAAAAATGATATGTCATACTTCTATTATCCGATTCTCACGTGTGCAAGGCATGTGCAACTTAGATATATAGTATACGGATAAATTTGAATATTCACCGTTGGACCAAGTCTAGCAAATCCCAACATTGGTAAGCGATGTCTCTTCTTTTCCATTCTTGAGTCTAGAAGATTAGAGCATGTACATTGTTTATCTGGAGTCTAAGAAATATTGTCAAAACTTGTTAGAAATTTTTTGTCGGGTAGCGGAACTATTTTTTCGTAGGACCCACTACTTAGCAAACGTACCAATCAATATTGCTTTTTCTGTTTGCATGAGATGCCATTATAGAAAGGATCTAGAGACCGACTATGGCCCCTTTTAATAATTTATGTTCTTAGACTTGAGCTTGTACTAGACTCAGCAGCGGTAGGACTCATGTCTAACCTCAAAACACACTTCTCCATCATTCTACAATCTTCTATGCTTAAAATATTCCAACTTACTCCCTATATTCCAAAATAGGATGCATATAGTTTTTGGTCAAAGTCAAACTTTTCTAATTTTGACCAACTATATAGAAAAATGTATTTATATTTATAACCTCTAATTAGTATTGTTAGAACCATTATGACATATATCTTCATATATTGTGCATTAGATATTGTAGATGTTGAATATTTTCTCTATATAGTCGATCAAACTTTAAGTTTGTTAACTTTGACCAAAAACTATATGTGTCCTAATTTGGGATAGAGGAAGTACATTTTTTCATAGAACTGCCATACTACTACCATCGCGTTCGATACACTTCATCAGGACCTGGCCAGGCTTCCTATATTTTACTTGATTAATCAATATATTCCATTTCTCACTCTACACAGACGAAGCACAGCTACATTCACATGGACCTGGCATAGGTTGGGCCCACAAGCCCATGATGCATTGTCAGTCAATACCTACGATCCCAAATCAGGGTTTTTCTACTCTGCCCACCTCCGCCTTACGCAATCCGTCCACCATCATCCAGAAAACACACTCATCCTCTCACCACCACCTCCTCTCACCACTGTCGTCATCTCTAGCGATGCGCAGATAAATCTGCATGTCACTTCTATGGGGCATGCGACCCAGACCAGCAAGGTATAACCTTCATCTCTCCCTTGTAGAAAACATTCACAGTTCCTCTTTTTGTACTGATTCCATTATTTTTCTCTAAACTGATTTTTTGGATCTCTTTCATTCCCATCTATTTCATTCCTCATAGTTTAAATCTGCATAAATACAAATATATTGAGATTGATGTACTTGTTTGAAGTGAATCCTTGGCAAAACATGTTGTTTGTTGCTGAGGATAGCATTTTTCACTTGATATGGTTATAATTCCATGCATTTTACTTCTATAATAAGTATCTTGCAATGCTGTTTGTAGGTTCCAATTCTAAGCAATGTATAAAATCATGGACAATTTGAGCGATGATCAGATCTACTACACTGACTGTTGTGTAGCTGATAGTGATGAGGAAGAAACTGCGGCTATAACGGATAATGTTTTACTTGGATTGTGAAATCGAATTAGACTATGCAAAAATATACTACCCTCTAGGATTTATTTTTCTTTCATGTATGTCCTTCTTATGAGCGAAAAGATTGGTTTGAAAGGTACATCATTTATGGCAATAATGTGAGTTTATCATACAGAAGGTGGGATTTTCTCGAGAATAAAGTCTCCTAGATCGAACCTGACATGCCTTTCTATGTATGCGAGCTCACCTTTTCTTTACTCAGCAAAGAAGGGGGCAGGATGGTAAGAAATTTTAGTTTTTTTTCTCGAAAAGGTAAGAAATTTTAGTAGTCGTCTGATTCAAAAGATTTGTCTAAGAAATTTGTAGGATTAAATCTATAGGAAATGTTCCCAAGATGGTTGTTACATTCGTAGGATTGATTCCCGTAGGAATTATTCCTAAGTATTCCTTTGCACTAGAATTTGTAGGAAATCAAACATCCACTCACACCTCTTTTTCAGAATCCTCTGTTTGTCCTACTAAGATAGAGTCAAACAAACTTTGGTCATATGGAATTCCAGTAGGATTGGAGTGGCCATGACATTGCAATCTTACATTTATTTTCTCTATCATATAAATCAAGCAGAAATCTATTTGACTACTATTTCACCAGTCAAAAAGTCATAAACTTTTGATAGTTGTTTTCGTCTGGTTCTAGTGCTTCTCACTGGGTTACAGTCAGAATGTCTTGAAAAATCATATGTGTGAAGAAAGAAATATATGTGTGACCGAAGAGTTGTACAAAGGTTATCATGAAGTCATGATTGCCATGGGCGATGACGGGCATGTGGTGATAACTACTGGTACGAGCTGGCTAAATGTTGTCAGGGACATGGAGCTCTTAGAACATGAAATGGCTATCTTCTGGTTCAAGGAACATGCACATATACTAGCCACTATTGCTCTTGGATGGAACTATGGAACTTAAATCAACTACTAGTAATACTCAAGTATTAATCCTGTTTGTATTATTAGTACTCAGCTTTTGGTGCCTAGTCGATCTTGTACTGCTGGCAAGGCGAGCATTTTACTTGTTTCAATAAAAGGCTCCTCCACCCAAAATTCTGTCTCATTGCTGCCTTTCATGAGAGAAAATGCTCCTGGATGAAGGAGAATCATCCTCCCTCTCTCCTCTTCAATGCGGCATTGGTTGGTCTGCTCCACTCATGCATCTATGCCTAGCACTTGTTTAGGTGATCCAATGCAACTTTCCTTCTGTTTTCTTTGTGCTTCCACCCAAAAATGAGCTCTGGTTGGATGTTTTCTTTCTTTTAAATACTAGGTTGCTCATAGTGCTAAATAACTTAGGCTAGTAAAACCTTCACATGTTACTACCTTCAAAGTATTGGGTAATAACATGTGGCTAGTGTCATGCAAGGCCTAATTAATTACTACTATACTTGTAGGAGTATCTCATATCTCCTGGATCAAGGAGAATCATCCTACCTCTCTCTCCTCTTCAATGCGGCATTGGATGCTCTGCTCCACTCATGCATCAGTGTCTCTATGCCTTTAATGGCACTTATTCAGGTGGGAAGCATCGCAACTGTCACCTCTTCCTTTTTTTTTGTTGAAAATCACAGTCACCGCTTACTTCCCATGTAAGCTTCCACACAATGGAGAACGACCGTGCAAGCACAGTAGTGCAAAGAAAGTTGGGGCCCATGATGGTCCAGCTGAACTTTCCTTTTGTTTGTCTCATGCTTCCATCCAAAAATGAGCTCTAGTTGGATGTTTTCTTTCTCTTCCATATTTTAGGCTGCTCAAGTGCTAAATAAATTAGTCTAGTAAAACTTTCACATGTTACTACTTTCACAGTATTGGGTAATAACATGTATCTAGTGTTGTGCAAGGCCTAATTAATTAGGTTGTAGGAGTATCTCATATAGAACTTGGTTCCATTGACTCGACTCCACCACAATCTATAGGATTCAAAGGATTTCCAATGGAATTCTATAGGATTCCAATCTGTAGGAATTTTTTAAATAGAGTGTGTTTGTTTCAAAGGAATAAATCCTACAAAACTCCTATGCATTTCTTCCCTACACTACAATCATATAAGATTTCTAACAAGAGGTTAGACCTCTTGGAAAAATTCCTATGTGTATATGACAACTATGACATGTAATTAATTGTCTAGGATTTCTAACAAGAGGTTAGAACTCTTGGAATCTAAACAACATGGACCTATTAATTAATTTTCGAGATCCTGATTCCGCTTAATAATGCCTAGTTGCATCGCAACTTTGCCATGTCATGCATCATATCATGAACATGCCTGTTCTTCTGACATAGTATTAAATAGTGCATTCGGTGTTTCTTCTAGTGATTTGCTTCTTCACGGATTAAGCCATTGAGTTGATGCGAGTATCGACAAGTTCTTCAGATAATGTATCTCCGGCAGTGTTTCTAGGCGAGCATTCTCCCCCTTTCTACCTATTTTGCAGTTATAGTCTTTACTTCCTCCTGTTGATCTATTGTTATCCGTGATGCGATGCTTTAGTTTCTATACCATTTATATCCCTTGCAGCCTCTATATTGCCTTCAACACCTCCTATTGCCTGTTGTTTGGTAGATAGTTGGCCTTGCCAGTCGTAGTTGCTTTCTCAGGTGTTGGTTCGATTCATCGAGTTCCACCGTTGTTGGGAGGTTGGTAGATGCTTAATGGTGGAGATGATCATTGTTTTAATTACAACTTGCTAACTAAATGATGGAAGTGGATATAATTAATGATGAGGCACCGGTGGGTAATAGTTGAGATTTGGTTGTTATCTGCCCACTTGTGTCCACCTAGGACCCGAGTTCTTGACACCTGTTCCGAGACTGAGCATGCTAACCACATGCGGGGTGTCTGGGCACCCCTTCGGCTGATTACTTGATTTCAAAGTGTTGTACTGGGGATCATAAACTAATTTGACATTTCCATACCATGCTATTCCATGCATGCCATGTTATGCCATGTTTATTATCTATTGCTCGATGAGAGTTTACTACTGTACTATTTAGGATGTGGGTCGTCATGTTGATGATTATACCTATGGCCTCTGATCTCTCGGCCGATCTTGCAACCTCTGGGTCCGTCTTTGGAGCTTGGACGACTTCGTTACGGGTAGGTTATTGGGGTGGCCCCCGTGTACTTGCTTTGGTCTGACAAATCATCATGTCCGAAGCCCCATAGACATACTGATAGGTGTATGTTAATTGATTTAGCAAAAAGGGTGGAAGTGCTTGTGGAAACTTTGGTGACCCCTGCAGGGTTAAATCTTTTCGAAAAGCCATGTCCACCGTTATGGACGACTTAGAGCACATATTCTTGATCATAGACAACTATAACTAAAGTTTACTGTTAGAATATTACTTGTATCTGATATGACTAGTAAGTTGGATAACCACCATGGAAAGGATGAATAAAACCGCCAACTCGGCAGGACTTCCTTGTTTGGTCTCGAGGGGGAAATACTAGGATGGGTATGTTTGGTGGTAGTATCAGGGTGGTTCTAAAATAGGTCTTTCTTATCCCTCTCTGATAGTCGCCAGCTGTATTGGGGTCTCTATAGGGTTTAGTGCATGCTTTGCTGCCGCTTCAGTCCACCATAGCTATGTAGGCAAGAGCCACCAAATTCTAGACTCGCCGTGTACTTGGCTCAGTACTAACCGCTCCGTTTTTCCTTACCATTTATTGGCACCCCTTTTTTTAATAGGTATAAGTTCGACGTCGTTAGTTGGGTTACCCTTCCGGCTTGGCCTGGGCAGGGTTATGGATGCTATTGGTTATTCTTCAGGGCTCTTAGCCCCATTTGCTTCTTATCCGTACTCGGATGTGTATCGGTTTCAAGGTGATTTGGATCTTTGTATTGTATATCTATATTTTTGACTCGTTGAGTCATTGTTGTATATATATGTTCTGTGGGTTCCATCATGAACTATTGTGTAATGATATTACTTCGTTTTCCACCTGCACGCATGTGCCTGGTTGGCACCCTTGAATCGTTTCTATGCGGATTTGGCGGGAATCGCTGAAACCTACATAGGGATGATTCGAGGGTGTTACAAGCTATGCCCATTATGCATGATTACTAGTTCATATTCATATTCATGAGGACTTTGCACATCTAGTAGTTTTAGAGGGATTTTATTACATTTTCCTTGTTTTTGACTTGTGTGTAGGTGCTATCACTAGTACAAACGCGTCACTTAGAGATGTCAATTTCCCATGGCCCTCAACCGGTTTCTTGTTCCGGCTCAAGCGCATAGCTTCTAAGAGCACATCACCTCAGCTGGTTCTTCTTTGTGGCTCTAAGATATGAGACCTCAGACGGTCCAAAAAGGAAAACGCCTCTAACATGTAAGAGGTCGAGACGACCCGTATTTCTGACCGCTTGCAAGAACTCCTCAACCTCAGATGGCTTATACTAGGGACCGTCTCCAATAGTCAGGCGACCTGAGTCGGATTCTAACACTGACCGTCTCCAGGACTAGTGTGCCTCGAAGTAGCTTTTAAAGTGAGCGTCTCAAGTGTGTGTAAACAATTTTAAATAATAGCATGCTAATTCGAACTCGATCATAGCTGACATGACACATAGTCATGATTTAGTAGACATGTAGTATATTAACTAAAGAACTTATAGCAGCTCAATCACGGCAACATTAGCCAGATAGTTGGGGAAATCCATACAAATTTAGCCATTACACGTTATGGCAGTACATATATACAAAGTGCAGTCCATAAATCAATCAGCTAGCATAATTAGTACTCTCTCACAAACTAGGATTGCTTTTATAATCGGCGGCCTAGTGGAAGTTGCTGAACTAGAATATGTACCTCTCCATTACATTTTACATCAAAGCAAAAAAGGATAATGCTATCCTGCTTTAGGTTGAAGCTTCTCAAATCCCTCTCCCATCGAGTCGTCAAGATTGGATTTGACCCAGCTCCCATCTTCATCCTAACCATCTTTGGCTTTTTGCTCTTCATTTGCCAAACATGGACATCAATAGGTTCATCAAGGCGATTCTTTAGGTATTTGCTTGTGAACTCAGCTCCAAATGTCTTGGCAAGTACATAGAATTGAAGAATTAGCATGCTTGTGATTACTGTAAGTATTTAAATATCATAGGATAGCTTGTTGATAACTTGATCAAAAATATATCATCTTACCAGATTGCACTTCTTTTTCATGACAGATGAATAGGGAAGCCTGTAGACGTAGTACTTGATTTTTGGTGGAAATTCTGGTTCATACATGAACTTCTTTTAGATACATGTCATTTCCAAAAGGCTTTCTTATCAAAACTAGTGTCCCCTTGTGTTGAGGCCCTGATGCAGCAACACATAAAAATTTCAATGCGGTGGAATATTAATGTCTACCGTCTAAACGCATACAAAACAGATGACTGCAATTTTGATGTCCTTTTGATACCTCTAAACTGAATCCTCTTAGTGGACTCTTCATCTATTGACTAGAATTCAAAACCACCAAAGTTAATGCGAAAACTGTCATCGTTAGAGAGCATGACTACATCGTCACTGCAGGTTCCCATCTGTTAAATAGATACAGACAGAGAGCATCTTAATACAATCAGTATGCAAGGAGACTAACTAAGTGACAATTAGATCTCTATTGTCGGAAGTGACAATTAAATCTTTGTTATCGGAAGTGACAATTGCAGATTTTGAGATTTGGCGAAAAGAGTTTTTTGAGAGCCACCATGGATAACGATGAACACCAGCGACACATCGAGATACAGATCTTGCTAGATCTAGAGATCTGTGAGAAGACCAAGCTACCGATCTAAAGGATCAGCAAGCACACATTGCCATCAACAAAGAGACACCAACGTGAAGGTCGCCGCTGATGTGGGAGAAGAGTTGAGGTAGATTTATTCGCCCGTGTGTCGCTCCCACCACCGCAAAGACAGACCAGAGCAAAAAAGATCCTAACCCTAACCACATAACGGGGAAAGAGGTCCCCCCTCCCTCCTGTCGCTACAGCAGCATGGAGGGAGAGGGGACTCATTCCATGGCTGGTGGAGATTGGGGGGGTTTTCGTCACTGCCACCTCTCGTACGGGAGGAGGACCAGTAGGAAGGTCAAAAATGTCTAGGGGAAAAGAGTTAGGACAGATGCAGGCCGGCTGGGGGACACTCTCTCAATGGCGTTGTCGGGTCTTTGTAGCTCAGTAACCCCGAACCTTAAATTTGAGAAGCAAAATGGCAAATTCCATGGCAAAATTCCTAAATCGGAGCTGTTGATTTACGGTTTTGGGTGTTTGGATTTGACGCATACCTACCTAGATGACGAAGGAGTCCTCGGAGGAGAGGGAGAGTGTCTGCACTGCAAGGGACCGGAGGCGGTGGTGGTGGAGAGGCAAGGGACCGGATGCGGCGGTGGTGGTGGATAGTGGTCTGGGCGGGCGGGGAAGAACCAAAGTGGCATAGATCTGAAATATTTGTCCAAATATTTTTAGATATTTGGCACCAAGTACTAGCCTCAGACGGCTGCAAGTGTAAAAAGTCGCTAAGAACGTCCGTTCTCCGAATATTTCACATTTTGTCGCCAAGTACTTGACGACTAGTAATATGAAAAGAGATACTATTCGGAACTCCGGATATATTCGAAACTTCTATGTTTGATTATCCTAAAATTTGAGAATTATTCATAATTTAAAGCAAAGAAAGGTGTGTATACATGCTTGCTAGAGTGAAATTGAGTCCCCTAAGACTAAATAAGGTTCATAAATTGAATAAAATAATTGGTGTAGTACAAACCTTGGATCTTTACCCTGAAAGGCATGACGACTAGTGTTCATGCGCTTTGCTGCAGAGAAATAAGGTGCAAGTGTTTTGAATTTGACTAATTCAAATGTGTAACCATGAAGTGATATCATTTGGTTACTAAATTATGAAAATTTCACCAATGTAACCTTTTTTCATGTATTCTTTCAAGGAAATCTCATTGAGTGAATATTCGGACATCTGGATATATTTAGAACTCCAGATTTTGTTAATCCTAAATTTTGAGAGAAATAACACTACAACATAAGTTTCCTTCCGCAACGACTTGGCCCGACGGTCGTCATAGAAGGCGTGCCTTAAGCGACAAAATTCTCGGCTCGGCCGTGGCTGATGGAAACTTTTTTTCGGATTCGCGGCCCTCTACTACGACAGATCTGCTAAAAACATGGAGGAAGATCGGCTAACGCGTGGCAGAAGCAAGATTTTCATTACCTCGCGCGATGTTGACTCGCCGAAGTCTTTTGAGGCGTGTGGGTCCCGGACGTTAGTGTCTCTAGCGAACCATACTTCTCGGTCGCGCCTCCCTGATTTGAACTCGATAACGTAGCTCGAGGCGTCTGCCATTTAGTCAGGCTGCTAGGTCCCACATGTTAGGCTCTCATTAGAAGGATCATGTGTATGATGGAATTTTTTCCTTCGCTCGCGCTACCCTGCTCCGAAGATGACAGCGCTGCTTGATCCATCTATCTTCTAATCAACCTCCTGGGACCCACATCTCATCCTTTCATTAGAAGAAACATGTGTATGATCGAATTTTTTCCTCCTTTGGTGCTACCCCATTCCGAGTTGATAGCGATGCTCGACGCATCTACTGTTTAACCAACCTCCTGAGCCCCACATGTCATCCTCTCATTAGAAGAAACGTGTGTATGATGGATTTTTTTCCTTAGCTCGCGCTACCCTATTCCGAACTTGATAGCGTTGTCTGATGCATCTACCATTTAATCACGATGCTGGGCCCCACATGTCATCCTCTCATTAGAAGAAATGTGTGTATGATGGATTTTTTACCCTCTGTCGCGCCTTCATGATCTGAACTTGATAGTGTTACTCGCTGCATCAGCCGTTTAATCAAACTCCTGGACCCCACATGTCATCCTCTCATTAGAAGAAACGTGTGTATGATAGAATTTTTTCCCCTAAATTGGCCTCAGTTCAACTTGATAAGCGTTTGCTGCATCTACCGATTAATCATGATGTAGATCAAGATTTCACATGTCATACACTCATTAGAAGAAACGTGTGTATGACATGTGGGGGGTGGGGTCCTGCATCATGATTAATCGGTAGATGCAGCGAGCAACGCTATCAAGTTCGGAACGTGTGTATGATGGAATTTTTGCTCTCGGTCGCGCCTCCATGTTTCGAACTTGATAGCGTTGCTCGATGCATCAGCCATTTTTCCAGGCTGTTCAGTCCCCCATGTGAGCCTCTCATTAGAAGAAAGGTGTGCATGCTAGAATTTTTTCTCGCTCGCGCCTCCCTGTTTCGAACTTGGCAATGTCGCTCGAGGCAGAACCTATATAAGGCCACCCTACTAGATCCCACATGCCGGTCTCTCTGTATATCAAACCTACGTATGATGGACTTTTTTCTAGCCGCGTCTGTTATTTTGACCTTGGCAACATTGCTCGATGTGGTACCCGTGTATGGTCTTGCTACTGAGGCCCCCATGTCAACCTCTCTGGTATGTTATAGCGGGTGGGACCCTGATGCCAGCCTCTCTGTACAAGTATTCAACTTTGTTTTCAAACCCGACCATTAAACTTGAGGGATGCTGTAGGCTGGTGGGTCCATGATGTCAGCCTCTCCGTAATGCGATATTAAAAAGTAAACCCTTTCTCAAAAAAAATGTAAACCCAAGATATATATAAATATGTACACACAGTGGATTCGAACTAAAGACCTTCAAATCAAATCAAATATACATAAACTGAGTGTTTTGCCACAATACCAAAGATACTAATAGAAATTGAATCATTAGAAATGTATTAGTACTACAACTTATGTATCAGTCTTCTAAAAAATATTGTTGTGTTTCCATGTTATCTCTCTTAAAATAAAAGAGCAGTGCTACTGGAACCTCGATTTATAAAAAGCCACATAATGGATTAGTTTCTTAAAAACATGGGTAGGCAGAGTTTTTTTTAGATATGGGGGGAAATGCCAAAAAGGCCAAATTAAAAAGTTTTTGGGCTATGGTCAATGGGATCCTATCTCAAATTTCACTGGGTTGTGTCTCGCCAGAGTCATACACAGACCTCTTCGGCGGAGGAAAAAAGCGATAATTCCTTTGACAGATATTCATGTAAAAATATCTAATGAACACACACCACATGCGCCAAAACAGGGCTGGTATACAGTGACTTCACTTGGTGAAATCATACTGTATATCTTTACCCTCTCATCTCTGTCCAAAATGCATCCAATGGTTCTGATGAAACAAAGGCAAAAGCTTTACAGCAAGCAACCAGCAGCAACGATAGAACTTTTTACAAATTCAATTCCATTTAAAAGATTAAGGAGTACAGAATAATAAGACATAAAAAATCGACAGATTCCTAGTTCACATTCAGCATCACTTGACCAATTCAGAAGCATTTCAAAGTGATTGATTCAGCAATACAAACACTAAAATTCAATATCACTATAGAGAGAGACAGTTCTTGTTTCAGCTCTAAAAACCATGCCACGCGATCAGTTTGCCCTTTTCTCCAAACACATTCGATCACTGGAACACAATCATTGTCATAATCTTTGGTCATATAGGGAACCGTCATATAGATACAGATATACCATACCAGTACATACTAGTCATAGCTCCAATCCAGCAAAAGGTTATCACAGTTTACCACCCATACATGATCAGTCGACATAAGACAACCACATAATTAATTACAATAACATGCGGCCAAAGAGCTAGACAGCTAGGAAGTTCATGAACAACATGCCGCATTTAGGGCAACGAGATACATCGACCTTGACCGTTCTTCCAATAGTAAGTTTGGCTGCTTTCCAGAACTTGATCCACCTAGAAGTAGTTGCCAAGCACCCATCAGTCAAGTTAATGGCGTAGTGTCCCTCAATTCGCAATCCTTCGCTCGGCATCGTGAAGACTATTGTGCCCTTTCGTCTTGCCTGTAGTTGCTTTGTGGCACTCTTAGGCAATTTCTGAGTCAAAGCAAGAGATAGGCGCATAATTACTAAGAGTGATGCACTGAATCATGTGAAACTTGAGAAGACATTCAGAACAGTTTATCTGCCGCCATATACTCACAAACATAATCCGGTGCGACCTTGTGATGACACATGTGTAGGATATGGTCTGACAAGGTGCTACCCGGGGTGATGAAGGAGGTTGTGACGGTCCCTGTGCTAGGGCTGGTGTAGGTGCAGGAGATGGTGCCACTAATTGTAGAAGGGATGGTGCAGGAGCCAGAAGGCCAAGAACCGGTGCCAGCGCCAGCAGCTTGATAGAGGCAGATGAGAAGTGTACAAAAAAAATGGTCTCTTATACAACAGTTACTCACAAGATAGTGATCAGAGGATATGATTAGTATACACGCAAATTAAATTACTACCTCCATTCTTTCTACTTAGGTCAATAGGTGCCGGAGCAGGAAATAGGGCCAGTGTCGTTGGGGGTGCCAGTAGCTTGGTGCTGGTTACCTTCTGAGGGGTAGGTAGGGGGACTGCAGGAGTGTTCAGAGAGGCATATGGTATGTTGACAAGCAAAATGGTTTCTTATAGAATAGTAACTCCTAGACATAGATGAGAGTATATAGGCGAATTAAGTTACTACCTCTATTCTTTCTCCTACTGAGGTCAACAGGTGTCATTCCAGGAACTGGGGCCGGTGCTGGTGCCGGTGCCAGCAGCTTGATGCTGGTGGCCTTCTGGGTGGTACATAAGGGAAGCGGACTTCAGAAGTGGTCAGGGTCATATGATGAGTAAAGACAATGGTGCAGAACAGTTAGTCGCAAGAAAATCATTAGAGGTTGTGATGAGTACAGAATCAAATTAATTAGTACTACCTCTGTTCTTGGTCCTTCGGTCAACAGGTGTACGATGGCGTGCAAGTATCTGCCTAGGCTTCCTAAAATCGAATATTACCTTGTCCCCCTGCTTCAGACCATTCTCATGGACATACTTGGACGAAACTCGGCCACCCAAATAGGTGGTGCCCATCATCTGGGAGACATCCACATCATATAGTTGTCGCATGCGTTTAGGTCCCTCTCTATCTAGAGTTAGAAACTTGACGTTTCCGAACATCTTGTTTATAATGGGGCGAGCGACACAAGGGACAACCTTCATGAGAAAATTGATAGCGATGTAAGGAGACAGGGGCCATGCACCATTCTTCATCTCTCTACCTTTTGGAATGGCATACAGGGGCCCCCTTTCAATCCACAAGCTTGACCAGAGGAGGGTAGAAGAAAGGGCTGAGCAGATGGTGCGTGGTACTGATTGAAATTAAGTGGAAAGGTTAAATAATCTAAAGAGCAAGTAAATCTAATAATATCAGACAAAACCATTGCCTGTAAAGCAAAGAGATTTTATTTTTTTTGAACTTCTAATGAGCGTAAACATATAGTACTAGCTGATAACAATAACATGGAAAATCATAACATGTGAAATTGTGGATTTCCAAATTATACCCACTTCTTAGAGAGGTCACTGACCACCTGGGTACTATGTTGGCGCTTCCTTGTTGTCTAGAGGATGTCCTCTTTTTGTGCGGCCATCAGAAATATACTAGCCGCTACAGCAGCCTCAGCCTCCACAGCAGCACCTTCAATCTATATAAATAGCAACAGAGCTCAACAGTTCAATACTATGTAAAGATTGGTCAAACTTTCCGTCGCTTGACTTTTCAAAAAATATAGTATATGCCTAAGACTTGGGATGGAGGGAGTACAGTACATAGTAGTCATATACTCACTGTATGAGATAGTCTGACAGATCCAGATCTAGAATCACATAAACAAAGTGCCAGAATTACTAAATCACACATATGTTTCTAAACATCTGATAAGGATGCATCACACCAAGCAGGTAGTACTTAATTCTTTCTGCACCATGGTAATAAGGGTATTAAGAACAAATAACTTTCTCTTTAAGATGGGCCCTCCTAGATTGTCGGTGGCCTTGCACTTGTTTTTTGGTGAGTAGTGGTACTCGCCAGATCCTGTGGCATGTGGGGGTACCATCATGTTTGCCGCACCTAGAGCACAACACGTTCGCAGGTATGTACCACCGTGCTACACTAAATGAAGAAGAGATGGTGTCACATATGCTTCCACAAAAACAGGATGCAGACACAGACAACTTTTAGCACAGGGATACATCCAGGTTGTAGCCAACCACTTTCAGCATTGGAAAGAATGGAGGAACGCAACGAATATGCTGCTACATTACCTTTTTAGGCAACTTTTAAGGGAACTGACGGAACCATCCCTGTCCGTAGTGGCCGTGCATGCCACTGACCCATAGTTCTCCATAAAGAATCTAACGCAAAATCCATTGCGCATTATGAGTAGCAACTAAAGGTTACAGAAGTGAAGAACACCGAAATCGAACCCAACCAAATGCCCCAATCAGAATAGCAGTGCCCATGCCCTGATCCGGAATCCATACGAAATCAGTACCACCTCCCCCACCCCCACCCCCCATCCCCACCACCACCCCACCCCACCCAAATGACCCAATCGACTAGAGAAGAGGAAAAATATCCTGATTAGGTGATTCCGGGGTGAGAAATAAGCAATAACTCCACAATCAAAGCATACCGAATACTACTACTCCTAGTACTAATAGTACACCCAATGGCCCAATCGGAAGAAAATTAAGCAAAGCCAGATTTCGAGGTGAGCAAATACACCCACCTATTTCAACAAGAACTCCCCAATCGGAGGTTGCACCAGTTCCAACAGTTTCTTGCTGGATGTGAGCTAGCTAGTGATGGTTTCTTGTCTTGTCGTTAGTAGAAAGGCATGGGCAGGGGAGTAGTAGTACTACTAGTAGTAGGGCCGGGCAGTACACTTTTTTCTACAGTAAGTATTTTTAAGTGGAAGTGGCGGAAACATTTTGCCAGGAGTGAATCCCGAATTTTTTATCCTAGCTATTATGTGGTGGCCTACAGCTGTCCCAAGTGGGACCCACGTCAGGGGTGAGTTAAAGCAGGTCCCACATCAAGTGGGTGAGATAATTGACCCAGCCAACCTCCTCCATCCCTTGGTACCAGTACTAGTTCTCCCGGGTTCCTCTCCAAGGACAGAGAAAATGGCCCCTCTTCGAATCAAATTGATCCCAGCTTATTATCCTTCTGCTGATTCGTCTCACGGAGCAGTGGACAAGATGGCAGTAGTTGCAGCATAGGGCCTCAAAAACAGTTTAGGAACCAATAAAATGATAAGCTCGGATTTCAGACTAGAAACACACACAAACACACATATACTCCGTATATACTAATATATGGAATAGTTTCCAATTACAGTTCTACTAAAAAGGGCCTAAAAATCATAATAAGGTAGCTCCATATTACAGAACTACGACAGTAGGGAACAAATCATGGGATAGCTCTAGACCCCAAGAGTTTTGTAGCTGGGATAGTGGTCATGAACGGCACCAAAAGCACACCCCTGATGATCAGCAACCCTGCATCAAATCCATCCAGACGTAGTGTACCCGATCGAAAGCCTCAGGGGCAGGATCATCAATGAACAAGTCATCATCATTACCATCAAAGTCCTCTTCGGATGTCTGCTTCTGCAATTAGTAGATTAACTGATACGTTTATAGACAAACATCAAAGACGCACAACCTGAACATTTTTTGTTCTACAAATATACCTTCTCATATGGCATAGCGGTAGTACCGGAAATGAAATATGTTTCATGCAGCTTGCGCTTTTTCTCTCCTCCCCCTTCTCCAAGTTGATCTAGATGCACAGGAGCTGTCTTTGTCAGTTGAACAACATCTGCTTCCCCTACTTGATCTTGATGATAAAGATGTGCTTCCCCCTGTTCATATGGAAGATCATATGGTTCACCATGAAATACCCATCTAACATATGTGCTTAGCATCCCAAATGTAAAAATATGATCTTCAACTATACTTTGAGGCAACACCCTACGATCTGCACACAACCGGCAGGAGCAATGTACTTTTGAGTTGTCACAATGAGCTCTAACAAATCCCATAAATCATAGAACATCAAGTATACGTTTAGCGCTGCCTAATGGAGCAATCTCTATGTTTTGCATGTTAGATAGCAATACTATGGAGACTATTCATGTGCGCTAAGTGTGCAGGAAGTTTTGAGGGGAGCCGGATAATCCGCCCACCAAGGGCCAGATAATCCGGCCTACCTCCTCGCTCAAAGGAAGCCAAGCCGCGTCGCTCGGTACCCGGTCGGATTTTCTTCCGGAAAATCCGAACTGGGGCGGTTTTTCCTCCCCAGGCCGGATAATTCGGGTGTCGTACGGGCCGGATAATCTGGCCCCCAGTTTTCGAGCAAAAGGGGCCAAGGCGCGTCGCACGATATCCGGTCAGATATTCTCCCGGAAAATCCGAACAGGGGCGGCTTTTCCTCCCTAGGCCGGATAATCCGGACCTCACATATGGCCGGATAATCCGGCCCCCAGAAGTTGATCAAGGGCAAGCTCGGTGCGACGCTCTGATAGGGGTCGGACTTTCTGCCGGATATTCCGAGTCTGGGTGGTGTTTTCCCCAGGCCGGATAATCCGGCCCTCACTTGGGCCAGATAATCCGGCCCCCAAAGTGTGCAACGACTGGTTTTTGAAGGGGGGTATAAATACCCCTTCTTCCCCAATGTTTAGAACTCTTGATTCATTCGAAATTGACCAGACATTGTGCAAGATCTCTCGTTCTCGATCTCCCACTTCAACCACCCGAAAGTCTTGATCTTTGGTGGAATTGAAGGAGGAGAAGTTCATCATCATCATCAAGAATCAAGCGCTTCAACTCCTCTCCATTCACTTGGAGAAATCCTTGATCTAGTATTCTTGTCAATACCTAGATCTTGCTTATTGAATTTGATAAGTTTGTTCTTGTGGCAGCTTGTTGTCATTTCGGGAGCCTCCAAGTTGATGTGGAGTTGTTGCCCCGCTAGTTGTGTAAAGGCGCTAGTGACCGCCTCGAAGGGTACCTATAGTGGAAGGTGGATCAGGCCTTTTGTGGCGAGATCCATCAGAGAACAGGGTGAGGCCTTTTGTGGCGTGGTGGTCTTAGTACCGCCCACCCCTCCAACGCAGACGTACTTCCCTTAACCAGGAAGGAACTGCGGTCAAACAAATCCTGTGTCTCCGCGTGCTTCACTTGGTTTCCTCTTCCACTCGCTCTTTACTCGCTATTAGATAGGTTTGCATATAGGGAAATTCCACCTAATAGTTTGTCTAGAGAATTTACCCTTTGTGCTAAGCCTAAAATTGAAAAAGATTTAAAAATTGGTGTAGCACCTATTCACCCCCCCTCTAGGTGCCCATACGATCCATTTCAATTGGTATCAGAGCCCCGACTCTTATTTCGGGCTTAACTGCCTAAGAGTAGTATGGGTACCAAGGATGATGGAAATGAGGCTATGGATAAGGTCACAATGGATGATCTCAAGTCGTTGGAAACAACCTTGTTGAAGTCCTTTGAGGCTAAGATGGAGGAGATGAATCAAATGATTGCTCGCCTTACATCATCCATAGCCCCATCTCCATCCTCCTCTGAGGCTCCCACACCATCATCTAAGGAAAATGGTAACACCGGATCCAAGGATGATGATGTGGAAGGTGAAAAACTTAATGGTTCCACCTCCAAAAAGGGAAGTGGTAAGGAGGAATATAGTGAGGTTCGCCACGTATATTCCCCCTACCCACCTATCCCTCATTCTCGTATAAATAATAGGGGTGATCCACCCAAGCTCAATGCATCCTCCTTTAATCAATGGCAATTCCTAATGAAATTTCATGTTTGCAGCTCCTCTATTGAATTGTGGAGGATTATTGAAGAGGGTATTCATATTGGAGATCAAACCAACCTAACGAGAAGAGCAGTTGTGGATAGCCAGTTGAATGCCACCACTCTCCACATGATTCAGCTGGGTGTGGGTCCCAAGGACATGCCACACATCGAACATCTCAACACAGCTAAAGAGGCTTGGGATGCTCTTACGGATCTTTTCGTTGGAAATGAAAGCATGAGAAGAAACAGGTATGATGCCCTTAGTAATGAAGCTGAGGGATTCTACATGTTGGATGGTGAAAACCATGAGGACATGTATATAAGATTCAAGGGCATCGCAACAACATTTCGAAAGCATGGGGCCACTAACATTGATGATGCATGGATAAAAAGAAAATATGTGAGTGCCTTAATGCCTTTCGAGCCAACGGATTTGAAGAGCCTACAAGGTAGACACAACTATCATCAAATGACATCCAACGAAGTCATGCAAGAAATGGCTTCATTCAAAGTGGCAGCAAAGAATGCTAAAGATGCCCGTGCTCGGGCCATTGGAATGCAAAAGGGTGTCAATGTGGCTCTCAAAGCCAATGTTGTTGAGCAAGAGGAAGATGAAGGAGCTTTTGAGGGAATATCCATGGACTGCCCCGATGAGGTCAAACGTGATCATGGTGAGTACATGGCATTCTATGCGAGGAATTTTTGGAAGGACCCTGCCAAAGCCAAGTCTGAACTTGAGCGCAGGAACGAGTCAAATGGAAGAAGAGAAAGTGGCCCAAGATTGAGAACTTGCTTCAACTGTGGTGTAAGAATGCACTTTGTAGCCGAGTGTCCATATCAAAATAGAGAGGACAATGGTGGCAGGCTCATTCTTAAAGAGAAATCTAAAGCACCTAAGAAGAAGCCGTTCATTGCGAAGAATGGCCCTTTCAAGAAGCAACCCAAGATTGTCCTGGTAGCTCAAGAGGAATACTCCTCTGCAAGTGAAGATGAAGAGGATGATGATAGTTCCTGCGAGGTGGCTTCTATAGCCACCACATCGACTCCTTCATCACTCTTCGACTCGCCGAACGAGAACGCCATCAACAACAACGCCACTTGCCTAATGACAAGAGGGTCCGAGGTATCAACTTCTAGCTCTTCATTTCCTAAGACTAACATAATTTTGGACATGGATGATCATGACAGTCTTAAAATGAAAGAAGAAGTTATTGCCTTGGATACTTTTTTCACTAACCTACAAGGTGAGCATAAATTTCATTTTGATGTTCTTATGAGTCAACTTGCTCAAGCCGAAGATCTCCTTGAAGAAAAGGGCAGAATTGAAAGAGAAGATGCCTTGGAGATAGCTTCTTTGAAGAATGCTTTGGAAGAGCAAGAGGAAGCTCGAGTATCTTTGGAAGAAAGACTCGAATCCCTTCAGGAGTCACAAGAAGAAGCTGTAGCTCAGCTCATTAAAGAACATGACCATGCTCTTGCCAAGGTAAAGAAACTAAAGAAAGAAAAGATTGACTTTGGGGCTCTTCATGCTAGAGTTTTGGAGAAGTTTGATAATCTTAAAAGTGCTCCCAAGGCATTGAAAAGTGATCATTCTGCTTTAAATGAGTCTCATGACCAGCTCCAATCTCAATTGAAATGGTATGATGTGCCAATTACCTCCAATTCATCCTCTGGAAAAGAAGACCTTGCAAGAAGTTCTCAACACAAAGCTAAAGGGGTTATTGATGAGATACTGAGCAGGCAAAGGACACACAATAGTAAAGAAGGTCTTGGTTACATACCTAAGACAAAGAGCAAGAAAAACAAGAAGAAGAAGAAGAAGAAGAGCAAGACTGCTCTACCAAAGACTAGCAACATTGCCAATGACAAGCTAATTATGATGGTTTTGCAGGGATCAACAATCCTAACTTTGAACTATATTGTGATCATTATGGTGATGTTTATGCTAGTTATGTAGGCCCTTATGATTGTTACATTCCTTGGTCTATTTGGGTTCCCAAGACCCTTGTTACTAACATGAGAGGACCCATTGAAAAATGGGTACCTAAAACCAAGAAGTAATTTTCTTGCAGGGCTATGCTTCCGGTGGTTCTAAATGGGTACTCGATAGCGGTTGCACGAGTCATATGACCGGAAGCAAGGAGATCATCACGGAGATGCGGCCAAACCTTGATCACATAATCGTCTCCTATGGTGACATGTCAAAATCTGAGGTATTGGGTCTCGGCAAAGTTGTGGTGGCTCACGATATCTCTCTCGTGGACGTCATTCTTGTTGATACCCTCGGGTACAACTTACTTTCTGTTCGCGCCCTTGGTAAGATGGGCTTTGCAGTTTATATTGATGCTGATTGGTGGTACTCTTGTGGAGCAAGTCTCTAAAAGTCGCTTTCATGGGATATGTAAAAAACGACCTGTACGTGGTGGACTTTTCGGGGAAAACCACTACAGGCCCGATGTGTCTTTTCGGGAAGGCTGATGCGGATTGGCTATGGCATCGCTGACTAGCCCACGTTAACATGAGAACTTTGCAAAGTCTCCACAAGGGTGGCCACATTCTTGGACTAAAAGAAAATGTCTCCTTTGCGAAAGATCGTGTTTGCAGGGCATGTGTTGAAGGGAAAATGCATGACTCACCTCATCGAAGGAAAACCATTATCTCTTCAAAAAGGATTTTGGAGCTCCTTCATGTGGATCTCTTCGGACCTCCATCTCATGCAAGCCTCGGTGGGAAGAAGTATTGTCTAGTGATTGTTGATGATTACTCAAGATACACTTGGGTTTATTTCTTCAAGTTGAAGAGTGAGACTCAACAAACTGTCATCGACTTTGCCAATGAGGTTCAACGTCAACACAATGTCCCCATTCTAGCTATAAGGGGTGATAACAGCTCTGAGTTCAAGAACTACACCTTAAATGAGTTCCTAAGTGAAGAGGGGATAAGACATCAATATTCCGATGCATACACCCCTCAACAAAATGGTGTAGCCGAGAGGAAGAATCGAACTCTAATGGATATGGCAAGATCAATGTTAGCCGAATTCAAATCTCCATATAACTTCTGGGTTGAAGCAATCTCAACTACTTGTCATTCATCCAACCGTTTATACCTCCGTAAGATCTTGGACAAGACTCCGTATGAAATACTTACCAGTAACAAGCCAAACATCTCATACTTTCGGGTATTCAGGTGTAAGTGTTTATTTCTTATTAAAGGAGTTCGCTTATCTAAGTTTGAATCTAAGTCTTTAGAAGGTATTTTTGTTGGTTATGATGCCGAATCCCACACTTATAGAGTCTACAATAAGCTCTCCGGAACTGTTGTAGAATCTTGTAGTGTGGTGTTTGAGGAAAATGACGGTTCTCGTGCGGAGCAAGTTGGTGTTTGTGATGCAGATGTTGAAATACCCCAAGATGCCATAAGAAGAATGGGCGTGGGATTTTTCCGCCCCATTGAGGAACCCCTTGTGGCGGACCGGGAAGGACAATGCTCTACTCAAATAGAGCCCTCATCTACACATGCTCAACATGTTCCAACAACGGGGGCAACTTCTACACCATCTCCATCAACTGCTGACGGTCAAGATGTTCCAGAAAGCTCCAGGCCGGATTTTCCGGTTGACACCAGATTATCCCGCCACCCTATTCCAGCTGTCATTCTGCTCCTGGTGGTGAAGATATCAACGCAAGCCCCATGCCGGATTCTCTGGCTAGCCCCGGATTATCCGGCCCCTTGCCAGTTCAAGCAAGCCCCAGGCCTCCTGGTGAAGCTGCTACAAATACTCCCAGGCCGGATTATCTGGCCTCTCCATCGGCCGGATTATCCGGCCCTGACTCTACAGTTCTGCGGACTCCAGTTACGGCTACGGACTCACCTCAAGGGCACGCATCTCCACCACCTGCTACTGACATTCCAGTTCCTGATCAAGGTCGAGCAAATGGTTCCAATGAAGACTCAAGTGATGAATCTCCTCCTCCAAGAGACAACAAACTTATTGAACTTTGTCGCAAGGCTCGGGCTGATCATAACCTTGAGTTGAGGGGTCACACTCTCGACAAGGTTGTTGGTGATCTTCGATGAAGGGTTTCTACAAGAAGAGAATTGGCCAGTTTTGGTGAGCATCAAGCTCATATCTCTATGGTGGAACCTAAGAAGGTCTTTGAAGCTCTTGAAGACCCAGACTGGGTTGTTCCTATGCATGAAGAATTGAATAATTTTGAGCACAACAAAGTCTAGAAACTCGTGGAGAAACCCAAAGAATGCCGCAATGTTATTGGCACCCAGTGGATTTTCAAAAACAAGCAAGATGAGAATGGCATTGTTGTGAGAAACAAGGCAAGACTTGTGGCACAAGGTTACTCCCAGGTTGAGGGCATCAACTTCGAAGAGACCTATGCTCTAGTGGCTCGTCTTGAGTCCATCCGTATCCTTCTTGCTTATGCTGCTCATAACAATTTTAAGTTGCAGCAAATGGATGTCAAGAGTGCCTTCCTTAACGGTCCTCTACATCAGTTGGTATACGTAAAGCAACCCCTGGGGTTTGAGGATCCTAACTTTCCGAACCATGTCTACAAACTCGATAAGGCACTCTATGGCCTTAAACAAGCCCCACGTGCATGGTATGAGCACCTTAAAGAGCTTTTGTTAGATCGTGGCTTCGAAGTTGGGCAAATCGATCCCACTCTTTTTACTAAGAAGGTTAAGGGGATCTCTTCGTATGCCAACTATATGTAGACGATATCATCTTTGGTTCTACTAATAAAGCTTTTAATGATGAATTTACAAAGCTTATGATTGACAGGTTCGAGATGTCTATGATGGGGGAATTACGGTTCTTTCTTGGATTCGAGATCAAGCAACTTAGAGAAGGAACCTTTATTAATCAAGCAAAGTACATCCAAGACATGCTCAAGAGATTCAAGATGACTGAGTTAAATGGTGTCGCCACTCCGATGCAAACAAAATGTCATCTTGAACTTAACCCACATGGTAAAGATGTGGACCAAAAGGTATACCGGTCCATGATCGGCTCTCTTCTTTACCTCTGCGCATCTAGACCCGATATAGTGTTGAGTGTGGGGGTGTGTGCAAGGTATGAAGTAGGTCCTAAAGAAAGCCACTTAGTGGCGGTCAAGAGGATCTTTCGATATTTGTTTCATTCCCCTAACTTTGGTCTCTAGTATCCCAAGGGCTCCAATTTCTCTTTATGTGGTTATACTGACTCAGACTGGGCTGGTGATAAGGATGATGAGAAATCCACTTCTGGAGCTTGTCAATTCTTGGGAAGATCTCTTGTATGTTGGTCCTCCAAAAACCAGAATTGTATATCTCGCTCCACCGCCGAAGCTGAATATGTTGCTGCTGCCAGTGCTTGCACTCAATTATTGTGGATGAGGCAAACTTTAAAGGAATACGGTGTCAATTGTGACAAAGTGCCTCTTTTATGCGATCATGAAAGTGCAATCAAAATTGCGTACAATCTTTTTCAGCACACAAGGACGAAGCATATTGAGATTCGGAATCATTTATTCAGGACCATGTTGCTCGCGGCGATATTGATCTATCCTTTGTGAGCACGAAGAACCAATTGGCTGATATTTTCACAAAGCCGCTTGATGAAGCAAGATTCTGCTATTTGAGGAATGAGTTAAATATCATTGATTCCGGGAGCTTGTCTTGATTACCCATGCACTCACTCGTACATCATCAATCCTTCTTTGGTCTAGGTGTGGGCATGGATATATGGGGAGTGTGGTCCTAACTCATTGGGCTAACCCTCCCCCCATAATGCTAATAGCAAGATAAATCATTTCTCTTAATATCATGTTGTGATATGTGAGCTTATTGATGAGTATTGGTCGTGAACCCAAGATATATCTTCGCGGTGTCACACCATACACTCCAACAAGGTGTCTTCGGCCACCGCCCTCTCGCTTGAGGAGAATTGGATCTTTTTGGCTGTTATTTGCTCTCTCATGTTCTAATGGGAATCTCACTCAATCTTGGCTTTTATTTGATTTGGATTTTGCAATTTTGAGTGGCTACTACCATCTCGGTTTGGCTCTCTTAATCCCAAGCCTTCCCTACCCCTAAGCCATCTATTCTTGCACACAAGTCCCTTGTACACCTTGTGGGGGTGTTGTTTGGGGTCACGCGGGACTGGTTCTATGTATAACAGAATACTAGAATTTAGGCCGGATAATCCGGCCCAAGTGAGGGCCGGATAATCCGGCCCTAGCGGATTTCATCTTAAAGGGCAGGGCTCGGGGGGAAGGGATCATAACGAGCAGCACTTCTCTCCCAGCCCTTTCCTCCTCCACAACCGCCGCCTGCCGCCCCTCACCCTCCCCAGAGCCTCTCCGACCACCGGATTTTACGGGCCTCCCCGGATCTTCTTCTTCGCGCCTCCGGGTACCTTCTCCTCCGCGTTCTTCCTCCAATGAGTGAGGGTAACTCCCTCTCTCCCCATCTTTGGCTAGATGCGTATCCTGTTGGGTGGAACATTGTCTAGAAGGATGTATTTTCGCATAGAAATCATAGTCTTGCAGTTTCTAGGCCTGATCTACTTTTTTGCATTCCATCTAGGTGAAATCGAAAAATTCTGCCAGGGCTGGATTATCCGCCCCTGGCCAGGCCGGATAATCCGGCCTGACAGATTCAATTATGCTTCAGTTTCACTCTGGTGTATGCATTGAGTAGTTTTGTCCTATGAACTTTTGACTATTTTTTCCATGCTCTCTTCTGGACTTGTGTGTATGCTTATCCCCTTGCTATCGCCCTTATTCTCCTCACAGGTGGTTCCGGTGTTCCCAAGACCTACAAGCGCCGTGTCCGGCGCTTCGGGTGCTCCTCCGGCTCCTACACCTCCCACTCCATATGCTCGGTGGAACTCTTCCTCTGGGCTGAACTATGGTGAGCTGGAGCATCACTTGTTCCCCTCTATGTCTGCTGCTGATGATGAAGATGAGGAAGGTTACACAAAGGAGCTTGAAGATGAGGATGAGGAAGAGAATGAAGAAGAGGACGAGGACGAGGACGAGGACTATGAGTGATCCCATGGGGCGCTACCATCGCTCTTCTCCCAAAGGGGGAGAAGTAGTTCTATTAGGATGTCCGTGGATTTGCATGGGTTGGACATAAGCACTTGCACTTTTCTATTCGTTATTTCTTGCTTATGCCCATTTAGCGTTGAACTTTAAATTCGTTATTTGTGGTTGTTTGAGACTATTTGTGGTTTTCTGGATTATGCCTGTGGTTTTCTTATCATGGATTATGCTTATGGATCTATCTATTCATATCCTATTGCTGGAGGTTTATCACGGAAGGCGCACTCATAATGGTTATCCGGTAATAATTATGACTTATGTCAAGGATGCCTACTCTCTACTTCGGTGGTATGTGTTTATTGCTCATATGTCTATGGAATAGACTCACCTATTTGTGTGCATTTGTATTTCAATGCAAAACTCAATTATGCACATATTGAGGAGGAGTCTCTTTCATAGTTATCATTGTTTGTCTTGTGTCTTTCTCCTGCAAATCCTGGTATTGTCATCTAACACCAAAAAGGGGGAGATTGAAAGAACATTTCATGTTTTCCTATGTTTTGCGTGTTAGATAACAATACTATGGAGACTATTCATGTGCGCTAAGTGTGCAGGAAGTTTTGAGGGGGGCCGGATAATCCGCCCCACCAAGGGCCGGATAATTCGGCCTACCTCATCGCTCAAAGGAAGCCAAGGCGCGTCGCTCGGTACCCGGTCGGATGTTCTTCTAGAAAACCCGAACTGGGGCCGTTTTGCCTCCCCAGGCCGGATAATCTGGGTGTCGTACGGGCCGGATAATCCGGCCCCTAGTTTTCGAACAAAAGGGGCCAAGGCGTGTCACACGGTATCTGGTCGGATTTTCTCCCGAAAAATCCGAACTGGGGCGGCTTTTCCTCCCCAGGCCGGATAATCCGGCCCTCACATATGGCCGGATAATCCGGCCCCCATAAATTGATCAAGGGCAAGCTCGGCGCGATGCTCTAATAGGGGTCGGACTTTCTGCCGGATATTCCGAGTCTGGGGTGGTGTTTTCCCCATGCTGGATAATCCGGCCCTCACTTGGGCCGGATAATCCGGCCCCCAAAGTGTGCAACGGCTTGTTTTTGAAGGGGGGTATAAATACCCCTTCTTCCCCAACGTTCAGAACTCTTGATTCATTCAAAATTGACCAGACATTGTGCAAGAGCTCTCGTTCTCGATCTCCCACTTCAACCACCCGAAGGTCTTGATCTTTGGTGGAATTGAAGGAGGAGAAGTTCATCATCATCATCAAGAATTAAGCGCTTCAGCTCATCTCCATTCACTTGGAGAAATCCTGGATCTAGTATTCTTGTCAATACCTAGATCTTGCTTATTGTATTTGATAAGTTTGTTCTCGTGGCAGCTTGTTGTCATTTCGGGAGCCTCCAAGTTGTTGTGGAGTTGTTGCCCCTCTAGTTGTGTAAAGGCGCCGGTGCCCGCCTCGAAGGGTACCTATAGTGGAAGGTGGATCAGGCCTTTTGTGTCGAGATCCATCGGAGAACAGGGTGAGGCCTTTTGTGGTGTGGTGGTCTTACTACCGCCCACCCCTCCAACGCAGATGTACTTCCCTTAACAAGGAAGGAACTGTGGTCAAACAAATCATGTGTCTCCGCGTGCTTCACTTCGGTTTACTCGTTCCTCTTCCACTCGCTCTTTACTCGCTAGTAGATAGGTTTGCATATAGGGAAATTTCACCTAATAGTTTGTCTAGAGAATTTACCCTTTGTGCTAAGCCTAAAATTGAAAAAGAATTAAAAATTGGTGTAGCACCTATTCACCCCCCCCCTCTAGGTGCCCATACAATCCATTTCAGTTGGTTATTATTAAAAGAAAAGCACGAAACATATAGATGAAGTACAAAAACTATATATGCCTATGCGTTTCAGCAAACATATTGGCAGCAAAAATCACCGAAGGAATTTAGGAACACAGATCCAGCGTGGAATAAACTATGACCATGCAGATTGAGGACAAATTAAACTACGTAGGAGTATTTGAAAGGGAAATAAAATACCAACCAGATTGAGCTAGAGATAGAAGGACTACCGCGTGATCGACGTGCTCACCGGTGCGTCTCAAGAAGACCGACGGGTAGGGAAAGCTTCTTCCTGCATGTTGGTGATGAGGAGAGGCCGTAAGCATGTCTGTTTTGTGGGGAAGGGGTGAGGCCTATGAGGCGGAGGGTGTCAACACCCGGATTTTTAATCCCAGATGCCCGTTATGCCATACCTCGCAATCCCAGGATTACCATTTTTGCGAGACATAACGGATTGGATATAACAGTACATCATCCATTACAAACCATACATAAGGTTTTACACAAATAAGGATCTCATGATCCTGTATTTAATACAACAAGCAGCGGAAATAAACGATAGCGTAGCGGTGGGGTCCATCTTCAGGGGCACAGGCAATGCTGACGAAGGCAGATAGTCCTAGTTATCATAGCCATCCTGCTGACCATCATCTTGATAATCTCCTTCATAGTCTGGCCATGATAATAGCCAAGGACAAAAGCCATGAGTACTCTTTAAGTACTCGCAAACTACTACTAACAAGGGGTATAATTCTAAGTTAAAGTACTGAATCTAAGTTAACTATCAAGTTAAGTTTGAAACCTAAGCTGAGTTCAGAAGCAAAGAAAGATAAAGTAAAGTTCTAGAATCACTTAAGTTGGGAAGCTATTATCATCAACACAACCCTGTTGTGGTCAAGTCAAAGTTCATCATTCATTTCAAGTTATTTAGAATACATCTAACAACGAAACAGTATGGCCATTCCAACTGTACATAATCGCGGACGTGGCTATTCGAATAGTTTGACACTCTGCAGAGGTGGTACACTTTCACCACAAGATTCGATACATCTGTCAGGGATACCCCTGAATCATCATACTTAGTATGCAGATAATCAAACATAACCTTCCCTTTACACACCCTAGTACGAGCACCTCTCCTATGAGCATGGCCTCCCAACCATGACCGTCAGTCATCTTGGTCACTGCATAGGTGGACATCATGAGAGGTAGCCTCAGCTCAAACCTCTCCCATGAGGGAACTCATACTAATGCATATAAATTTCCAGCTAAGCCTTACCCAATTCAGGTAATGTGGTTGTACGGTAAATTTGGAATGGTATCGCATCCGAATCCAACCATCAGTTTTATAAAAGGGTTAAGGCTCATGCCTCATCATTTTCATCATCATAAACCAGTTGTGTCTCTCAACACATGTCAAAACATCTCAATAGAATGACTCATCATTCCAAGGTTTTCATAATTCATTTTCACCAAGGGTTCCCATCTAAAGTGACTCAAGTTTTTGATCTATTCTAAAATACTAAGTTAAGAGTATTCACGAAGGTGGAAAAGATGGTTTCAATCTCATGCCATAGAATCACATCTAGAGGTTTCTAAGTAGGTCAAGTTTTATACTTTTTATGCTACCTTCAAAACAAGTAAAGAACTTTGTGTGAACTAAGGGAGGTAAAACTTGTCAATAAGACTGGGGGTACTAATAGTTAAAGGGGTGTGATCAAAACATTCTTAAGGCATCTTTGCTAAACCATCTAGTTTAAATCTAGCTTGCTAACAATAGCTTGCCTTGATTGGTGCAGTGGTTGAAGTTTTCTTCTTCTTCTTCTTCTTCTTCTTGGTAGAACTCCTCCTCCTCGAAAGTTTGGTCAGTACTAGCGTCTATAAATACATAGGGAGTAGGCAATCACCAAACAATACTTAACTAGGCTAAGTAGCATTCTAAAACACACAATTGATTATCTATTATCATCACAAGTTTAATTCAATAGTTTCAACCTTTTTATTTTAGAAAAATAATTTCTACTCATTGAATAATTAACTAGGGTTTAATATCCACCACATAAAATATGGGATCATGTGGACACTTGTCCTCACCACATACTCTAACATGTGGGAATGAGATTTAAAAGTTGGATCAATATTACTTTAGTTTAAGTTTATTATTTAATGATTTAAAGTGACTAGAAATGCCTATATAGCATTATTTTGGTACTAGTCCAAAGTCACTGCATGTAAACCTTAATATTATTACATATTTGGATAGATATGATGAAATGTGATTTTTGAGAGTTGGAATCAACTCAAAAGCTAACTTGGTTGATTTTATAAAAATGTTGCAAGTTGCAAAAGCTTCTGTCTTCTCATTTTTATTAGGAGAGATCTATAACTCTAATTGAATTAAATCCAACGGGCTTGGATAGATCATTTTAATACCTTTCAGACAAAATTGGTTTAATGCAATTTGGATTTATAAAACTCTCTGAATTGAATTTTGAAATAGGAGACAGAAACTAGATTTAACTAAAAAAGAAAAACCAGATTTGAATCTATGGGCTAGCGCGGGAAAGGACTTGGGCCGGCCCAGTGGCGCTCCGCGGCGCGGGGCTCAGCTGACAGGGGGGTCCCGCTTGTCAGCGGCACTTAACACGCGAAACGGTACGCGCGCTGTGGGCCATGCGATTAGAAGCGAGATCAACGGCTGAGGGTCGTCGTCGATGACGGACGGGTCACCGGAGAGCTCGAACCCTAGCGGCTCGGTGGGGGTCTACTGGGGGCATACCAGGGCTCCAGCAGGGTCGGCGATGGGGGCGGACAAAGTGGAAGACGACGGCAAGGCGAGGCGTGGTCGCGGCGGAGCTTGGGGTGGCCGGAATCAACGGCACCCTTCTTCTCCAGAGGCGGTGGCTCCGGCTCCAATTCCGGCGAGCTGCTGCTCCACTTGCTCCGGCGAGGGGTGGTTGAGGTTTAGAGAGGTGAGAGGAGTGGAATGGTGTGAGTCTTTGGTGGTAGGGAGGGCTCCTTTTATAGGCTCGACGGTGAGACCGAGCGGGATGGGCGGTCGACGGTGGCGACATGGCTACGGCGAGCTAGCGGCATGGCTGGGGATGGCGATCGATGGGCGGTCCCCTGGTGGTGCTCTAGCGCTTCAATGCGGCCGTAGGGGCGGTGGCATGCGGTCGGGGTGAGGTGGCGCTCTGCTTGGCAAGCGGCCTGTGTCATCCTAGTGAGAGGTGGCTGTGGGGCTTTGGGCGGCGAACGGAGGTGTCTGGGGTGTTCTCTAGGTCGAGGCGGAGCGGTGGGCGCGGGATGGTGTCGAGTGGCGGCTTGTGCACGCGGGGACAGTGCGCGCTCTGCGGGCGGCATCAGCATGGTTCGGTGGCACTGGGCGCGGGTTCTCCTCTATGGTCCATGGCTGGTCTTGGCTCGGGCAAGGGACAGAGAGGCGGTCTGATGCTTGTGCCTCCTAGACATGGAGAGGGGAGAGGGGTGGTCTGCTGCAGCGGTTGCAAGTTTGGCCGGCGAGGCATGGCTCGGGTCGGCATGGCATTGTTGCTAGGGCTGTAGGGGATGGGTGTTTAGGCTTTGGTTAGATCATTGGGAGACAGAGGGAGTAAATGGGGATCAAATGGGGGCAAAACTCTGTTCAAAACAGTGAGCTAGGATTAGAGGTGTGATTCTGCCTGCCAAGTGTTTGATGAAATGGCCGCAAGAGAAAAAGTTTTGAATTTTGAGTTCAAAATTTTTGGGTGATCTCCACTAGTGATAGGTAGTCTCTGGTTGCAAGGGTTTTGGAAATGGTGCTCAATTTGATGGTTTTTGAAATACGGGTGATCTATGCATATGCATTAGATTCAATTTTAAACTGTCATTTAAAATAGTTAACAGAATGTTTTTAGCAGATCCAAGGGTGGGCCTTGGTACCTCATTATGTGTACTAGCTAGGGGTGCAAAGATCAAGAATTGTTTCTGTTAAGAATTGAGTACTAGGAATAGCCAAAGTAGGCATGAGAGTTAAATTTGCCAAAATGACCATTCCTTCTTTTTAATTCTTTTTTATTTGATTTTCTTTAGGAAAAGTTTGGGAATGATGTAGATGATGTTTAAATCACCTAAGAAACATTTTACAAGCATTGGATCAATCAATCATGGCAATTCAAACAACTCCTATTTTAAATGCATACCCATATGAATGCTTTCATTTTAAATTTGGAAATGTTTTTTTAACCCTATTTTTGGATGATTTGATCTTGATAAGCTTGGATTAAAGTTTTGGGATGTTACAGAAGGTGGAAGTTAATACACAGCACGAAGGGGTGCGGAGAGATAACTTTGGAAATTCTGACCTACCCTGCTTTGGGCACCACCATATAAGTGGCCCACCTTCCAGTCACCATAGATCAAAATTGATCCAAAACTTGTCAAAATACAAGTTTATGTTTTACATTGGAAACTAATGCACATAGAACTGCACTTTGTGAACGAATGGCTTTATGTCAAAAAGTTATTTAATTTATGCATCTTCAGCTAGGAAGCTTGGAAACTCATGAAAGTAGGGCATTATCCGTCAAATATGGAATCTCCTATGTAAACAATTCCTTGAAATGCCAAGATGCACCGATCTACCAAATATGGACATGTTTGTAAGCTTGGTTGGCGAAGATGCTTCAATGTACGGAGTAGTACAAAAGATGAAAAAGGTAAACAAACTATGGTTGTGACCTTGCTCCTCTTGTTTGAAAGTCTTGAATTAATGCTCATTAATTTTGGTAGATGTCTATAAACTCATTAAATGCTAGAAATAAATTAGGCATGTGGGTCTATCTGACGGGGACAACATCCCAAGTGGGAGTAGTGTACCTTAGAAGCTTCAACTTCAAAATTTCGGCAGAGCGCCGAAATATCCCGCCCACCCATTCAAACATCTAGCCCCAAAAATTATTTTATTGCACAAATTTAGCCTGGAAGCTTGAAAGGGGGTGGTGGCATTTTGAGCCATCATCTTTGTAGTTGCTTCACAACAAAACACATTGTTGTTACATGGAAATTCGAAAACAAACTTTAAATTTGAAAGAAGACATTTTGGTTGATTTGCAAAGATGCACCGATCTACCAAATACGGACACGTCATCATAAACTATTTCCATGACCTTGGTCACCTTTTTTTGGATGATGGTCATCTTCTTGAAAGCCTTAAATTGTTCGAAAATTTCAGCAAATGCCTAGAATCTCATTTAAATGCTGGGAAGCAACTCTCGCTGGCGTGTGGGCCTAGATGGTGACAGCGTGTTTGAGAGGCCCCACGCCAGAGTAGCGTATGCTAGAAGCTTCGACCTCAAAAAATTTGGTACGACGCCCAAACATCGCACCCATCCAATAAAATATACCGCGCATCCATTCAAACATGCTTGACCTCTTTCTAGAATGCAAAATTCCTATTTTATCCCTACTCCGGAAACAAGAATCCGAGGGAGCACTACAATAACAAAAGGATATAGGTGGTAAATTCGCGTTCACCCAAGTGCATCACCACATCCACGTTTCCATACCCTTCATTAATATTTACCTGCCCGCCCACTCCGACCTACACTAACTTTTTGGACCCACTATGCAAGTGACCCACATGTTAGTGAGCCAGACTTACGGGACGTAGAGATTCCCATCGCTTGTTGTTGAAAATTCGAATTTTTTTTGCTAAACCGAGATAAAATCGTTAAAATCATCCAACCTGGCTTATAGTATGATTCCACTATGTCAGAGTAAAAGCTAAAAAAACAAAGCCAAAAAAATGTTCGTAGCATTATAAGCCAAAAATCAAAAGCAAGAATTAGAGCCCAACCAAACAGCGCATAAATCTCAAGGAACTCTTCCTCTTTCTCCCTTGTTTTAGTACCTGGGTACCTTCAATTTTATTTAACAAAAAATATGACCAAGCAGGATATCATCGACTTGTAGATCAATTTTTGAGATACTTTCATTAAATTATGGTAACACCATTCTGTTCCACAAATATATATAACCATAAAGTTTGAAAATATTATTGAGAATTCACGGAATCCTAAACCATAAAATCTAAACCCTAACCAAGCAGGTATCATGCAACTATAGATTAAAAACCAAGATACTTTCATTAAATCAGGTAACGCCATTCTATTAGACGAATATAAGCATAAATCCTGAGCATTGCAAAAAATTCTCTGAACCCTAAACCGGAAACAACCCATAAAACTAAACTATAAAACCCTAAACCCTCAACCCACAAACCCTAATCAAGCAAGTACTGTGCACTTATATATTAAAATTTGAGATACTTTCATTAAATTGAGGTAACGCCATTCTATTCTACGAATATAAGCATAAAGCTTGAACATTATATAAAATTCCTGAAACCATAAAATCTAAAATCTAAACCCTAAATCCTTACCAAACACGTAGCATGCACTTATCGATCAAAAATTGATATATTTTTGTTAAACTTGTAAGTCCATTCTATTCGATGAATATAAGCATAAATCTTGAGCATTATCGAAAATACCCTAAACCCTAAACAATCCCTAATAAAACCTAAACCTAAAACCCCAAACAATCAACCCATACACCCTAACAGATCAGGTATCATGCACTTATAGATCAAATTTGGAGATACTTTCAATGAGTTAGGTAATGCCATATATATTATATTTCGACGAATATAAGCATAAAGCTTGAGTATTATTGAAAATTCGATAAAACCCCTAAACCCTATTCAGTCCATAAAACCTAAACCGTAAAACTGTAAAACCCTAAACCCTCGACCCATATAAACCCTAACCAAGCAGGTATCATGGACTTATAGATCAAAATCTGAGATTCGACCTTTCACTAAATTGCAGTAACGCCATTCTATTACACAAATATAACAATAAAGTTTGAACATTATTGAAAATGCCATAAACCCTAAAACCCCAAACCCTCAACCCCGCCTAAACGACATTGGCAAATAAGGTATCACAAGCACTTGTAGATCAAAATTTCAGATAAACTTTCCTCAAATTGTTCTAACGCCATTCAATTCCATGAATATAAGCATATATAAAGCAGCTTGAACAGGATCAAAAATTCCCAAAAAACCTAAACCCTAAACACCTAAACCCCAAAAACCATAAAAACCCTAGACCCTCATCCCCTCAACCCCTTACCAAGCAGGTATGATGCACTTATAGATCAAAATCCAAGATACTTTCATTAAATTGCGATAACACTAGTCTATTCCACGAATATATATAAGCATATATATATAAGATTGAACATTATTATTGAAAATTCATAAACCCTAAAACCTAGAAAACCCTAAACCCTAAAACCCTAAACCCTAAATACCAACCTTAATCTCCTAGGCCCCCTAAAATCCTAAATCATATACCATAAACCCTAAACCCCTAAACCCTCTACCCAAAAAACACGAACCCTAAATCCTAGGCTATATATATCTTGTGTGGAAACTAGGGCGATGGGATTTTGAGCCATACTTATTTGTAGTTTCTTCATGACAAAAGCCATTGTCGTCGCTTGGAAAACTGAAAATAACTTCAAATTCAGAAGATTCCTTTGTAAATAATATTTTAAATGCCAATAAAACGGACCAATCTACCAAATACAAATATGTTGTTATAAACTATAGCAAAGGTGTGGCCATGACATTGGTCACCTGGTTTGAAAGCCATGCAAATTCATACATGGTACGCCATATATCGTATGACAAAATTCAAGCCATTATTATCGATTCGACCTTTTTAAATAACTCGAATTATGGAAGCTCTTTTTCTAAACAATGTTGAAATACCAATATGCACCAATCTACCAAACATGGTTACATTATCATAAAGTATGGTAACACATATGGCCTTGACATTGGTCATCTAGTTTTTGAAAGGCATGAATGTTCAAACATGGTACGCCATATTGTGAAACGATTTTTTCAAGAGTTATAAAATTTTATATATTTCCATGGAAATTATACAATGCACACAGTGAGACACCAACGGAGAAATGAATGGTTGTATTTCATTTTATATTTTGTTTCTTTATTTTTTTAAAAACTGGCCCAAATTTTGTGTCATTACTATTAATATCAAAAAAAAAAAATCTTGCAAACCTCTCGGTGGTTCTCCAATATTTGACTGATTCGGTACCTTTAAACTATTTTTAAAAAGTCAAGAGTAAGCGATATCACACACTTTGTAGTTCGTAAATAGACATACTTACTTTCAATCGTCAAAAAGTTATTTAATTTCAGCATCTTCAGCTAGGAAGCTTCGAAACTCATGAAAGTAGGGCATTATCCATCAAATCTGAAATCTCCTTTGTAAACAATTGCTTGAAATGCCAAGATACACCGATCTACCAAATATGGACAGATTTGTAAGCTTGGTTGGCGAAGATGCCTCAGTGTATGGAGTAGTACAAAAGATGAAAAAGATACAGAAACTATGGTTGTGACCTTGCTCCTCTTGTTTGAAAGACTTGAATTAATGTTCATTAATTTCGGCAGATGTCTATAAACCCATTAAATGCTGGAAAGCATACAGGCTTGTGGGTCTATCTGATGGGGACATAATCCCATGTGGGAGTAGCGTACCTTAGAAGCTTCAACTTCAAAATTTCGGCAGAGCATCGAAATATCCCGCCCACCCATTCAAACATCTAGCCCCAAAAATTATTTTATTGCACAAATTTAGCTTGGAAGCTTGAAAGGGCGTTATACATTGTGTGAAAAAAGGGGGCGGTGGCATTTTGAGCCATCATCTTTGTAGTTGCTTCACAACAAAACACATTGTTATTACTTGGAAATTCGAAAACAAACTTCAAATTTGGAAGCATACATATTGGTTGATTTTCAAAGATGCACTGTTACATTGCAAATGTATCTATAATTTTTGATGTTCCATGCTTGGTTTTATCCACTTTCTTGTGTTTTGTCCACACTTTGGAGTACTTTTCACATGATTTCTTGGACTAACCTATTAACAAGAGCCACTGTGTCAGTTGCCTGTTTTCTGCTATTTTTGGTTCCAGGAATGTCAGAAAATGAATATTCTCGGAATTGGACGGGACAAAAGCCAAAGTGCCTATTTTTCCGGAAGTCATCAGATGCTAGAGTACGAGACAGAGAGGGGCCAGAGGGCCACCACACCACCTGGCCACGTGGCCCAGCCTGGCCCGGGCCAGGGGGTGGTCTGGCCGCCCCCAGCACTCCCTCGGCCTGTCCTTCCGCCTATGAGATGCCCTCGGGACGAAAACCCTAAATACCCGATAAAAAATCCACGAAAGAGTCTGTAGACGCCGTCATCTCCATCCCTAGATCGGGAGGGATCTGAAGCTCTTCCCGGCACACTGCCGGAGATGGGAATTCACCCTGGAGGCCTTCTTCATCACCATGCAAGCCTCCGGTGTGATGCGTGAGTAGTTCATCCTTGGACTACGGATCCATGTAGTAGCTAGATGGCTAGTTCTCCTCCTTTTTCCTTTAATGTCTAGATCTTGTGAGCTCCGTTCATGATCAAGATCATCTATTCGTAATTCTGCATGTTGTGTTTGCAGGGATCCGATGGATATTGAGATGCTATTTCAGATTGATTATTGATTCTATCATGTCTTTGTTATTTGTGATCTTGCATGCTTTCCATTGTTAGTAGCTATCTTGGCCAAGTAGATGCTAGCAACTCCAAGAGTTAGTATTTATGCTCGATAGTGGGTTCATGCCTCTGGTAATATGGGGAAGTGATAGAAATCTCTAAGGTACTAGATGTGATGTTGCTACTAGGGAGAAGACAACAATCCTTTGTTCATAGAACAATCGTATTGTTTACTTTACACGCACTTCGTAAAGCAATAATCTGTTGCTTGCAACTTAATACTGGAGGGGGTTCGGATGATAACCTGAAGGTGGATTATTAGTCATAGATGCAGTTGGATGGCGGTCTATGTATAATGTTGTAATGCCCAATCAAGTCTCAAAGGAGTCAAGATGATTAGTATATGCTTGTATTGCTTTATCGATGTTTGTCAATTGCCCTGCTGTAATTTGTTCACCCAGCATGTTATCTATCTTAAGGAGAGCCACCTCCAGTGAACTATGGATCCCGGTCCTTTTCTTTACATACAATCTACAAACTGTTTACTACTTTGTGTTTATTTTCTGCAAACTATTACTTCCTTCCATTCGATACGTTTAATCCTTTGTTTTTAGAAAAACATGGTGAGATTGACAACCTCATCGCTAGTTGGGGACAAAGTTATGTGGTTGTGTTGTGCAGGTCTCCACGTTGCTACTAGCACCGGTAGTGCGCCCTGCTAAGGCTCAGCTAGCAACACCTTTGGGGTGTTTCCTTGCTCCTACTGGTTCGATTAAACCTTGGTTTCATACCTTCCTCTTGGGGTTCTCAACGAGCTCTACATCAATCACGAGCCATCAAGCATTTTTCTGGCGCCGTTGCTGGGGAGTCAAGGACATCTTCACAAGGGGAGTCCCTCATAACCAATCTCTTTACTTTGTTATTTTTGTTTTGCTTAGTTTCTTTTTGTTTTGTTTGCTTTCTTATCCAAAAACACCAAAAAATTAAGTCTCCTTTAGTTGTCACCTCTTCCTTAGCTCACCATGTTGATCCCCAAATTCACCCTGAAAGACCTTTCAATTGGTAGTGGTTCTATAATATTGAAGAATTCTTTAACCATGTTAGCAAACATGAAGATACCAAGGATAGATCCCTTGCATAACTTGCTCCAAACTATGAGATTGCTGCAGCTTCTTTAATTCATATGTTAGAAGCTAGATTTGTTAACCTCAAACCCTTAATGCAAATAATGTTTCTTAAGCTTAAAGAAATTGAGGACCCTGAAAAGAGGGATTTTATTCTAGAAACTTTGTTTAAGGAGTTCTATGATGTTGCCAAGGAAGCTAGGGAAGTCTTTAAACGTTTCAATATGCTAGGCTCATGTGTATATGTTTGTTGGTACACGAGAAAAGATGAACAAAACTGAACCTAATGGGGAGGAACCTAAGATACCAATACCCTTTAAACTAGTAGCAATACATGATGCCATAGAAAGGAATCTTGATTGGATTGTTCCTGCCAACCCTTTTGATGAGAATAGTGAATCTAAGAGCATTGAGAGAGGATCCTCTAGAACTTATTTGGATGATATACCTTGACTTGTTTAAAATATTTCTGGTATTGATCTTAATCCTTCTTCATTTGAGAACACTTGATTCTTTCTTGCTTCTTAAAGAAAAGTACTTATTGAGAGATAACCCAAAAGTTTTAGATGAGTCTTGGAAGTTATTACTTCAGTAATAACCACTCCTTATCCTTTTTATTTGGTTTTTGTGCCAAGAGTAACCTCTAATGAGAGAGAAGTAATGATTGGGAAAGTTGCTGTCCTGAAACAGATTTCTATGCTTCACCGTAAAAATTCGTGTAAAATCTCTGAACGTATTTTTGAGGCATGAATTTTTGTGCTTCTGCCTCAGGTTGTTATCTAACTTTCGTTAGCTCAACATTTTTTGATTTGAGTAACAGAAGGTCTTCGAAAAAATTCTTCTTTACCTGCTGGTATGTTTTGACAGATTTCTGCCATTTTCTACATTTGCTTCTTGTTGGTTCCTTTTTGAGTTCTTTTGGGGAATTGAGCTTTTTGAGGGAAGTGCTTCAGTAGCTAGTGTTCTAATGGAAGTTTATTTTGTGTTAGAACTGAATCTTAAGACTTATTATCTTGAGTGCACTAATGTTGCTAATAAAGATTGTGTGAAGTTTTGTATGAAGGAAAAATTTCAGGTGTATGGAAGGATTGAGTAATGAGATGAAGGATGGACTAAATCTCAAGCTTGGGGATGCCACGCGAGTCACCCCAAGAAATATCCAAGAAGTACAAGCGTCAAAGCTTGGGGATTCCCAAGGCATCCGCTTCTTCATCAATAAAAATTTCAGGTTTCTTCCAAACGCTTCATTTTTATTGTTTCATGCACAGTTGTGTTGTTCTTGGAGCGTCTTATTTTTCATTTTTTTTTTGGTTTTTCATTTTCTTGGTTTTCTTAGTTTTCTGAATAAATTGGTTGGACCCCGTCTTGCATACATTGGTTTGCAAATAGTTTGGTTTGGTTTGGGAAAGAGTAGGAAAGTTCATGCTTAAGTGGTAAAAAGAGCTCGTTTTTGACTGTGGCCTATGCTCTGTCATGCCATGCTTGATATTTTTTGGCTTTATGCTTAGTATTCTTTGCTGTAGCATGACTTGTTATAAACAATTGAGATTGCTTAATGTGCCTTGGATGAATCATGCGTTGTTTTCGCATATTAAAGCATAGTATAGTTGTATTCTCCTTTGATGCTTTATTTGGGTTGTCTTGGCGCATGCTCACACCATGTTATGACTATCCAAAGTCACCATAGACTTTATGATCCTTTAGTTTTCAACTTGTAGTATCACTTTATGCTTTGATCAATGATGTTTTGTCGCTATGCATGATTATGGCCATTATTGCTCTCTTAGTTTGTCGCTCCCAGTCTTTTGCTAGCCTCCACAACCAAGTATGAGTTCCACTCATGCATCCAAATCCTTAAACCAAGTTAGTCCAAAGAGTCCACCATACCTACCTATTAGCTTATGCTATTCCAAGTATATTCATGCTTTTGTTTACCTTCCGAATTAAACTTGTTATGAGAAAACTAGTGATTAAAGCTCTCACGAACTTGATGGCACACTTTACTTTTCTTGCCCTTAATAAACTTGAACCATTGTGTCGTCTATGTTGTATATGCTTGCACTTATTTGTTGGGAATTAGCAGAACCATGCTTTCATGGGGAACGCTTTCAACATTGCACTTGGTACTTGTACCTAGTTGATATCATGCTCTTTTGTATATGGATGTCGTCGGTGTGAAATGAAGGGGGAGCTTGTAAGTCCATGGAGTTATGTATATGTGTTAGAGAAATGCCTAGGCCGCTGGTCTAATCCATGCTGACATGGTGGAAACCTGCAGCATAACCATAATGAGTTGTCTATGAAGCATTCTTCTTATAAAAAAAGAGTCCTATATTGAGAAAAAAGAGAAAAAGAAAAAAAAGAGATTATGAAAAGAGGAAAGAGAGAAAAAAACACCGTATTCCCATGGTAAATAAGAAGATTGCTGAGATGCTCGTTGTCTGCTTGCCTTGTGATTTTGATATGGGGATTCTTCCGTATCATCAGGCAAGGGGTATCCCATTGGCGGTTCTCTACGATACACATTTACTTACGATGACAAGAACTTACCGGTGACTAAACTTGAGTAGCATTAGGAGCGGCCCTCGTATACAAGGGACATGAGATTTCTAACGTATACTTTGTCAAGCATGTACACCATAGTTTGTTCACTTTAACCTTAATCACTTCAAGATGCTTATGATAGGGGCAATGAGAGCTGAAAGCTATAAGTACCATAATTTTTGGAAGCTCTTTATGAAACTTGAATCTCTGCTTCTTCTATGAAGGCCTTTCTTCCACCATTATATTGAGTCTCCACCTTCTATCTTTATGCACCTACTTTGAGAGCATAGTGGCCATTCTTAGTTCTATGTGCATAACTTGATATTGCTTGTTTTAAACTATTTGTATCTAGTCAATCTTATGGACTTTGAAGGTGTCCTATGCATTTATATTTGCTACTCTATGAGGGACAAGCTGAATACTATTATGCTATGTTTTCTTTATGTGAAACAAACAAACGTCTTTCAAAGCATTGTTATTCATTAAATCTTTTGTTTGTACCTTTTCATGTTGCATCGTAGTTTCTTTGTCTTATTGCTAGAACTTTATCTTTCATGTTATGATTGAAGTACTATGATCCTAGCTTTGAATGTTTTACAAATACTTTGATCAAGTCTTTGATGGTGCATGTCACCTCAAAAATTATTCTTTCTTTTTATCACTTACCTACTCGAGGACGAGCAGGAGTTAAGCTTGGGGATGTTGATACATTGGAAATGTATCTATAATTTTTGATGTTCCATGCTTGGTTTTATCCACTTTCTTGTGTTTTGTCCACACTTTGGAGTACTTTTCATATGATTTCTTAGACTAACCTATTAACAAGAGCCACAGTGCCAGCTGCCTGTTTTCTGCTGTTTTTGGTTCTAGGAAAGTCAGAAAATGAATATTCTCGGAATTGGACAGGACAAAAGCCAAAGTGCCTATTTTTTTGGAAGTCATCAGATGCCAGAGTACGAGACAGAGAGGGGCCAGGGGGCCACCACACCACCTGGCCGCGTGGCCCAGCCTGGCCCGCGCTAGGGGGTGGTCTGGTCGCCCCCAGCACCCCCTCGGCCTCTCCTTCCGCCTATAACATGCCCTCGGGACGAAAACCCTAAGTACCCGATCAAAAATCCATGAAAGAGTCTGTAGCCGCCGTCATCTCCATCCCTAGACCGGGAGGATCAAGCTCTTCCGGCACCTCTTTGAAGAGGGGAATTCACCCTGGAGGCCTTCTTCATCACCATTCAAGCCTCCGGTGTGATGCGTGAGTAGTTCATCCTTGGACTACGGATCCATGTAGTAGCTAGATGGCTGGTTCTCCTCCTTTGTGCTTTCATGTCTAGATCTTGTGAGCTCCGTTCATGATCAAGATCATCTATTTGTAATTCTGCATGTTGTGTTTGTGGGGATCCGATGGATATTGAGCTGCTATTTCAGATTGATTATTGATTCTATCATGTCTTTGTTATTTTTGATCTTGCATGCTTTCCGTTGTTAGTAGCTATCTTGGCCAAGTAGATGCTAGCAACTCCAAGAGGTAGTATTTATGCTCGATAGTGGGTTCATGCCTCTGGTAATCTGGGGAAGTGACAGAAATATCTAAGGTACTAGATGTGCTGTTGCTACTAGGGAGAAAACAACAATCCTTTGTTCATAGAACAATAGTATTGTTTACTTTACACGAAATTCATAAAGCAATAATCTATTGCTTGCAACTTAATACTGGAGGGGGTTCGGATGATAACCTGAAGGTGGATTATTATTCATACATGTAGTTGGATGGCGGTCTATGTATAATGTTGTAATTCCCAATCAAGTCTCAAAGGAGTCAAGATGATTAGTATATGCTTGTATTGCTTTCTCGATGTTTGTCAGTTTCCCCACTAAAATTTGTTCACCCAGCATGTTATCTATCTTAAGGAGAGCCACCTCTAGTGAACTATGGATCCCGGTCCTTTTCTTTACATACAATCTACAAACTGTTTACTGCTTTGTGTTTATTTTATGCAAACTATTACTTCCTTCCATTCGATACGTTTAATCCTTTGTTTTCACCAAAATACGGTGAGATTGACAACCTCATCGAAAGTTGGGGACAATGTTTTGTGGTTGTGTTGTGCAGGTCTCCATGTTGCTATTAGCATCGGTAGTGCGCCCTGCCAAGGCTCAGCTAGCAACACCTTTGGGGTGTTTCCTTGCTCCTACTGGTTCGATTAAACCTTGGTTTCATAACTGAGAGAAACTTGTTGTTGTGCTCATCATACCTTCCTCTTGGGGTTCCCAAAGAGCTCTACATCAATCACGAGCCATCATGCACCGATCTACCAAATACGTACATGTCATCATAAAACTATTTCTATGACCTTGGTCACCTTTTTTTGGACGATGGTTATCTTCTTAAAAGCCTTAAATTGTTCGAAAATTTCAGCAATTGCCTAGAAATTAGTTTAAATGCTAGGAAGGAACTCTATCTGGCATTTGGGCCTAGACGGTGATAGCGCGTCTGAGAGGCCCCACGCCGGAGTAGCGTATGCTAGAAGCTTCGACCTCAAAATTTGGTACGGTGCCCAAACATCGCACCCATCCATTAAAATATCCCCCGCATCCATTCAAACATGCTTCACCTCTTTCTGGAATGCAAAATTCCTCTTCTATCGCTGCTCCAAAAACAAGAATCTGATGGAGCACTGCAATAACAGAGGGATATAGGTGGTAAATTTGTGTTCTCCCAGGTGCATCACCCCATCCATGTTTCCCAACCCTTCTTCAATATTTACCTCCCCGCCCACTCCGACCTACACTTACTTTTTGGACCCACTATGAAAGTGACCCACATGTCAGTGAGCCAAAATTACGGGAAGTAGAGATTCCCATCGCTTGTTGTTCAGAATTCGAACATTTTTGCTAAACCAAGATAAAATCGTTAAAATCATCCAACCTGGCTTATACTATCATTCAACTATGTCAGAGTAAAAGCTAAAAAAACAAAGCCAAAAACATGTTCGTAGCTTTATAAGCCAAAAATCAAAAGCCAGAATTAGAGCCCAACCAAACAACGCCCAAATCTCAAGGAACTCTTCCTCTTTCTCCCTTGTTTTAGTACCTGGGTACCTTCAATTTTATTTAACAAAAAATATGACCAAGCAGGATATCGTCGACTTGTAGATCAATTTTTGAGATACTCTCATTAAATTCTGGTAACACCATTTTGTTCCACAAATATATATAACCATAAAGTTTGAAAATATTATTGAGAATTCACGGAATCCTAAATCATCATATCTAAACCCCTAAACCCTGACCAAGCAGGTATCGTACAACTATAGATACAAAATTGAGATACTTTTGTTAAATCAGGTAACGCCATTCTATTCGACGAATATAAGCATAAATCCTAAGCATTACCAAAAACTCTCTGAACCCTAAACCGGATACAACCCATAAAACTAAACTGTAAAACTCTAAACCCTCGACCCATAAACCCTAATCAAGCAGGTACCGTGCACTTATATATCAAAATTTGAGATACCTTCATTAAATTGCGGTAACGCCATTCTATTCCACGAATATAAGCATAAAGCTTGAACATTATTTAAAATTCCTGAAACCCTAAAATCTAAACACTAAACCCTAAATCCTTACCAAACACGTAGCATGCACTTATTGATCAAAAATTGATATATTTTCATTAAACTGGTAACTCCATTCTATTCGATGAATATAAGCATAAATCTTGAGCATTACCTAATATACCCTAAACCCTAAACAACCCCTAATAAAACCTAAACCTAAAACCCCAAACCCTCAACCCATAAACCGTAACAAATCAGGTATCATACACTTATAGATCAAATTAGGAGATACTTTCAATGAGTTAGGTAACGCCATATATATTCTATTCGACGAATATAAGCATAAAGCTTGAGTATTATTGAAAATTTGATAAAACTCCTAAACCCTATTCAGTCCATAAAACCTAAACCGTAAAACCCTAAAACCCTAAACCCTTGACCCATATAAACCCTAACCAAGCAAGTATCATGGACTTATAGATCAAAATCTGAGATTCGATCTTTCATTAAATTGCGGTAATGCCATTCTATTCAAGGAATATAACAATAAAGTTTGAACATTATAGAAAATTCTCGAAAATCGAAACCCTGAAAACCCAAATCCTAAACCCTATAACCCTAAACCCTCACCAAGCACGTAGCATGCACTTATAGATCAAAATTTAAGATAATTTTGTTAAATTGGGTAACGCCATTCTATTTGATGAATATAAGCATAAATCCTGAGTAATATTAAAATTTCCCCATACCATAAACAAACCCTAAAAATTAAACCTAAATCCATAAACCCTAACCAAGCAGGTGTCATGCACACATTGATCAAAATTTGAGATACTTTCATTAAACCAGCTAACACCCATTTTGTTCTACCAGTATAAGCATAAATCTTGAGCATTATTGAAAATTTGCTAAACCCTAAACCCTAAACAACCCATAAACTAAACCGTAAAAACCTATAACCCTAAACCCTCGACCCATAAACCCTAACCAAAGTAGGTATTGTGCACTTATATATCAAAAATTGAGATACTTTCAATAAATTGATGTAGTGCCATTCTATTCAACGAATATTAGCATAAAGCAACTTGAACATTATTGAAAATTCCTAAAACCCAAAACCCTCAACCCATAAAACCCTAAACACTTACCAAGCACGTAGCATGCACTTATAGATCAAAATTTGATATACTTTGGTTTAATTTGGTAAAGCCATTTTATTTGACGAATATAAGCATAAATCTTGAGAATTATCAAAAATTCCCTAAACCCTAAACCCTAAACAAAAAAACCCCAAACCCTCAACCCATAAACACTGACCAAGCAGGTATCATGCACTTTATAGATCAAAATTTGAGATACTTTCAATAAATTAGGTAACGTCATTCTATTTGACGAATATAACAATAAAGCTTGAGCATTATTCTAAATTCGCTAAACTCTAAACCCTATACAACGATAAAACCTAAACTGTAAAACCCTAACTAAGCAGGTATCATGCACTTATAGATCAACACTTGTGATACTTCCATTAAAGAAGGTAACGCCATTCTGAATATAAGCATAAATCTTTGACCATTATTGAAAAATCGCTAATCCCTAAACCCTAAACAACCCATAAAACATAAATCGTAAAACCCTAAATCATCGACCCATCAACCCTAAACCAGCAGGTACCGTGCACTTATAGATCAAAATTTGAGATACTTCCGTTAAATTGTGGTAACGCCATTCTATTACATGAATATAAGCATAAAGCTTAAACATTATTGAAAATCAAAAACCCTTAACCGTAAACCCTAATAACCTCCTAACCCTAGAACTCCAACTTCCAAACCCTAGAACCCTAAACCCTTACCAAGGAGGTATAATGCACTTATAGATCAAATTTTGAAATACTTTTATGAAATTGCGTTAACGCCATTCTATTCCATGAATATAACCATATATATAAATCTTGAACATTATTATTGAAAATTCCCTGAACCCTAAAACCTAAACAATCATAAACCCTAAAACCTTGAATAACCCTAAACCATAAATCATGAACCCTAGCTAAACCACTAAACCCTAAAAGCCTAAACCCTAAAATCCTAAACCATAAACCATGAACCCTTAAACCCTCAACCCAAAATAAAACCCCGAACCCTAAACTTAACCCTAGGCTATATATACTTTGAGTGAAAATCGGGGCTGTGGGATTTTAAGCCATGTTTTGTAGTAACTTCATGACTAAAGCCATTGTTGTGCCTTAGAAAATTGAAATAACTTCCAATTCGGAAGCTTCCTTTGTAAATAATATTTTAAATGCCAATTCACACCATAACAAATTTGCATAGGTTACTATAAACTATAGAAAGATATGGCCATGACCTTGGTCATCTAGTTTGCAAGCCATGCATATTCTTACATGGTACTCCATATATTGTGATACAATTTTTCTCAGAAATTATCAAATTTCAAGATTATATTTTTCCATGGAAACTAGCTAGTGCACATAGCGAGAAACAAAGAGAGAAAATAATGGATGCATTTCTTTTTATATTTTGTTTCTTTGTATTTTTTAAAATGACCGAAATTAGGTGTCATTACAATTCATATCAAAAAGTTGAATTGTTCGAAACTCTCGGTGGTTCTCCAATATTTGACTACTTGATATCTTTGAATTATTTTAAAAAGTCAAGAGAAAGGTATATCACACACTTTCTAGTTCGAAATTAGACATATTTACTTGAGATTGTCAAAAGGTCATTTTATTGCATAGATTTAGCTAGAAAGTTTGGAAATTCATGAAAGTTGGGCATTGTCCATCAAATCTAGAATCTTCTTTTGAAATGCCAAGATGTAGTTATCTACCAGATATGGACACGCTATTATAAACGATAACAGAGATATGGCCGTGACCTTGGTCATCTTGTATGAAAGCGTTCAAAATATATTGTTTATGAATTTCGGCAAATGTGTGGAAACTCATTTATATGTTGGTAAGCATACTGTCGCTAGCGTGTGGGTCTAGACGGGGCCAACACGTGAGAGCGGTCGCGTCGGAGTAGAGTACATCAAAAGCTTCAACCTCAAAATTTCCGCATGGCGCCGAAACATCCCGCGCACATCTATTCAAATATCCCGCCTCACTTTTGGCAAATGCAAAATTCATCTTCTATACCTGCTCCAAAAACAAGGATCATGGGAGTACTGCAATAATAGAGGGGTATAGGTCGTAAAGGTGCGTCATCCGACCTATATCCTCTGATCGTCTCTTCCCCGCCCACACCCCTCCAACCTCGACCTTCCTCTAGCTACTTCACCATCGGCCCTCTCTTCCACACCGATGCTCTTCCACTGCAGGCGCACTTCACCAGAACTATTTCATGGACTCCCTCATAGCACCGGATCTCCTTCACCAAAGTCGTCGTCTACCCTACCGGGGCCGCTTCACTGAATCATTCCTTGCTGACCCCAAAATGCCGAGTCGCCGCCCCCGCCGCCCACTTGCCCGTCCCACTCAGCCTCGCCGCACAGCGGTAATTTCTCTTACCCGTTTGCTATATTTTTGGTACTCGTAACCTAAGAAATCTTTAGGTTGTTGCTCAATATCCTGGATGCTATTTCCATTTTGTGTGCACCCTTCATCTTGTAGGTCCTATCCACCTCATTAGCTTCTTGTTTTTATTCCCTTTCTTTATTCTCACGCTACCGTTTTAATCCTCCAACATGAACTCATAGATTTTATTCTTTCTGAGCGCTTGATGGATCAATGCACGGCGCCCAGAAAAGTGCGGGTGCATGGTTGATGTAGAGCTTGTTGGGAACCCCAAGAGGAAGGTATGATGAGCACAGCAGCAAGTTTCCCTCAGTATGAAACCAAGGTTTAGTCGAACCAGTAGGAGCAAGGAAACACCCCAAAGGTGTTGCTAGCTGAGCTTTGGCAGGGTGCACTACCGGTGCTAGTAGCAACGTGGAGACCTACACAACACAACCACAAAACTTTGTCCCCAGCTTGCGATGAGGTTGTCAATCTCACCGTGTTTTGTGGAAAACAAAGGATTAAACATATCGAATGGAAGGAAGTAAAAGTTTGCAGAAAGTAAACAGAAAGAAGTAAACAGTTTGTAGATTGAATGTAAAGAAAAAGGACCGGGATCCATAGTTCACTAGAGGTGGCTCTCCTTAGATAGATAACATGCTGGGTGAACAAATTACAGCGGGGCAATTGAAAAACATCGAGAAAGCAATACATGCATATACTAATCATCCTGACTCCTTTGGAACTTGATTGGGAATTACAACATAATACATAGACCTCCATCCAACTGCATCTATGACTAATAATCCACCTTCAGGTTATCATCCGAACCCCCTCCAGTATTAAGTTGCAAGCAACAGATTATTGCTTTACGAACTGCGTGTAAAGTAAACAATACGATTGTTCTATGAACAAAGGATTGTTGTTTTCTCCCTAGTAGCAACAGCACATCTAGTACCTTAGAGATTTCTGTCACTTCCCCAGATTACCAGAGGCATGAACCCACTATCGAGCATAAATACTAACTCTTGGAGTTGCTAGCATCTACTTGGCCAAGATAGCTACTAACAACAGAAAGCATGCAAGATCACAAATAACAAAGACATGATATAATCAATAATCAATCTGAAATAGCATCTCAATATCCATCGGATCCCCGCAAACACAACATGCAAAATTACAAATAGATGATCTTGATCATGAATGGAGCTCACAAGATCTAAACATGAAAGCACAAAGGAGGAGAACTAGCCATGTAGCTACTACATGGATCTTAGTCCAAGGATGAACTACTCACGCATCACATGGAGGCTTGCATGGTGATGAAGAAGGCCTCCAGGGTGAATTCCCCTCTCCGGCAGGGTGCCGGGAAGAGCTTCAGATCCCTCCCGATCTAGGGATGGACCTGACGGCGGCTACAGACTCTTTCGTGGATTTTTGATCATGCCCTTAGGGTTTTCGTCCTGAGGGCAATATATTGGCGGAAGGGGAGGCCGAGGGGGTGCCGGGAGCGGCCACACCACCCCCTGGTGTGGGCCAGGCCTGGCCGGCGGCCAGGTGGTGTGGTGGCCCCCTGGCCCCTTTCCATCTCGTATTTGGCACTTGATGACATCCGGAAAAATAGGCACTTTGGCTTTTGTCCCGTCCAATTCCGAGAATATTCATTTTCTGACTTTCCTGGAACCAAAAACAGCAGAAAACAGGCAGCTGGCACTATGGCTATTGTTAATAGGTTAGTCCAAGAAATAATATGAAAAGTACTCCAAAGTTGGAACAAAACACAAGAAAGTAGATAAAACCAAGCATGGAACATCAAAAATTATAGATACATTTGCAATGTGTATTAGAGCTCGCACGAGTCATGCAAACAGCTCATAGAGGATCCAACACTGACAATCTGACGCCCAGCAAGGCTGAATCGTGAGGTTTCCTTGTGTTACTTAGGACAGTTTCTTATCATGTTAATTAGTTGTATAAACTGCATGCCTAATAAGTTAATAAGTCATTCTACCTAAGGACTTGCCATGACATTTGCATTTATGTTCAATTGTGAATATATGTGCCAATGCTTAATTCAGAAAATTTCCATCTAGTTCGTATGATATACATGGCCATTTTTAATGCTATATGTTGGTGTTTTCACCTGCTTTCATCCTTCCAAACCAGCTATCTAGTTTGAAACATACATCTGGTAATTTTTAATGCTAGATTTTTGGTGTTTTTCAAGAGTTTTCATCCTTCCAAACCAACCAACTTGGTTTCAAATATCATGCAGAGAAATGACAATGGAGTACAAGGACCAGACTTCCAACTGCTCGGCTCAGATTCTTCTAGCAGATTGACCAGGAGTTGCACCCGCTCGAGAAGGAGCTACTGTCAGCCTAAACGTGCTACTATAAGTTCATACTTCAAATGATCTCTACTTTATATAATACTTCTTGTTTCCCTTGTTGTTTGTTTTAACCTGTTTCACCATATTTTAGTAGACTGCAGTTAAAACCCGGTAGGAGTCCTTGGAAGGCAGGACTGAAAGTTGTGATCCCTCGTCCCATTCATCCTCCCATTGCATTCTCGAAGCAAACAACTTACTTAACAATCCACCTAGAACAACTCCTGCAGGTGATAAATATATAAATGTTGTATTGCATGCAGAACGAAAGGGTGTAGCTGCTCTTAGATCTGTAGATGAAATGTTGAAGAAGAGGACAGATGATACAATGAAGCGAATCGCCATGTACCAATCTCTTATTGATGGTACTGACACATTGTAATATATCGGAATTACGATCTTGTTGTACAACCTGTTGTAACAAACTTTTATTGTTGTGTAATAAGTAATTTTAATTTATGTGTGTTTATTAATTGATGTCTTGATATTCACCTATTCTGTGAAAAGTAGGCGCTAGCAAAAAAAGTCCGAAACAGTAACAAGGTGGAGCAGTAGCATGCCGAACGTTGAAACAATGTGCGCATGGATGGCCCAAAACGACCATAACAGTAAAAGGCCAGAACAGTAAAAGGCTAGAACAGTAGAAGGCCAGAATAGTAAAAGGCTAGAACAGGGAAAGGCTAGAATAGTATATGGCCAGTATAATAAAAGGCCAGTACAATAAAAGGACAGAACAGTAAAAGGCTGTAGTAGTAAATGGAAGAATAGTAAAAGGCTAGAATAGCAAAAGGCCATAACCATAAAAGGCCAAAACAGTAAAAGGCCGGAATAGTGAAAAGGCCAGAACAGTGAAAGGCCAGAACCATAAAAGGTATCAACAAAAAAGGCCAGTATGATGGTAGGCCCGTATAGTAATAGGCCAAACAGTGCCGGCCTGAACAGGCAAAAGCCCAAACACTATAGGGCCTAAATAGTAACGGGTCGAAATTCCTAAAAGGTTGGAATAGTAACAGGACTGAATAGTAAAAGGATAAAATGGTAATAGGCCTGAACAATGCCGGGCTGGATTTGTGCAGGCCACAAGTGGCAGCACAGTGTTGGACCAACATGGGCCTTTTGTAGGCCGAAACAGAATCGGGCCTGAAAGTTCGCGGGCCACTGCTGGCTGCATTTTTGGGCCCATTTCAAAACAGTGCAGGACAAAATAGTAACGGGCCAACTTCTTGTTGGGCTCCCCTGATGGGCTGACCCAGTTAGTATTTAGCAGGCCTTGGCTGTGCCTGGCTTCTGCCACGGTTTTTATGACCGTTAACAGCGGTAACCGGCCGCTAACGGCGGCTGCCACGTGGCAATTTGCATGATGTCAGCCGTCAGCGTGGCTGGCGAACAGATCTACGACGGAACAAGTTTTTGTGGCTGAAGGGTGCGATCCACCACGGTCGAAGAAAAAAACTATGGTTAATTCATTTGTGACGGGTCTTTTACCACGAAGGCCATCCGTCGCGCAAGACTCTTTGGCCACGAAAAACAGGCCTTCAACCACGAAAATCGTCTGTTGTAAAAGCCAACTTTTCTTTTAGTGTAAGGTGGAACTATTTTGACTTTGACTAATTCAAATGAGGTTCATACCATGCTGCAGAGCAATAAGGTGCAACTTTTTGAATTTGACTAATTCAAATGTTTAATGCTGATGTGAGATCATTTAGGCCCCGTTTGGCATCAAATACTTTGAGGTGTTTGGATCCATCAAATAATATGGTTTAAAAACTGAAGTATTCTCCAAAACTATAGATCTGTCAAATAATATAAGGTAGTGTGCATGAGCATGATCAGTAATATAATTGAACACTAGAAATTTTAAGGAACTACATATAAAGGAGTAGATTAATATATATATATAGAAAGAGAGATGAGGTTCACGAGAGATATATTGTCTTACATGCAACCAGGGTAGTAATTAACTTAAACAAAATAAAAGCAGGGACAACCTACTCAAGGGGATACAGGCTAGTCCTGACATATTCCCGGAGGAATTTGCCGAAGGCTGCGTGCCATGCCAAGTTCTTCGGTTGATGCCTTCGGCCTCGGCTTTTGCCAACAACCGCTACGTGCTGGATCATGCTGTCGAGGTCCATGTCGATGGCACTGCCACGAAATGGGAAAAAAAATTCCCCTATGGTAGAAAGTTATTTGCCCACACCGTAGCCGCCTCAGCATGTAGCTGCTCTTGTTGTCCCTAGAGTACTTGCTATCATCCACTTCATCAGAATCCTCCTATTGATTTTTAAGAACAAAACTTAGAGCTCATACATATGATTGAATTGTATTACAACTAAAGAATTGACAACATATAGGTAAGACAATATTAAATTGATATCAAAGAGAATGCATCTCAGCAATAGTTTGATCATTTCATATATCATTTCATCTAAAAAAATGACAATTAATTGGATCAGATTATATGCATAATAAAGATTGCAGCCTCATAAGTTTCTTCAGGGATGGCGTAAGCGAACCAAGTACCAATTGCACAACCTATTGTTCTTGTACATTGCCCCAGGTTCGCTAACTCATCCCTGCAAAAATCTGACACCGATGTGTCTGCCTCTCTTTTGGGCCAAATTTGAATCATTGGCCACAATAAGAAATTGAAATGTAACAAAAACAATCCTAAATATTGTAATTATAAATAACAAAAAACCAAACAATCTTCAGGTACATGTACAAACAACTTATGATCAAAACCATGCATATACACATATGCATCATACGAATCATTCAAAGATCAGAAACAATTTAAATATCATATTTATAGTTCCATATGAGAATAAATCAAGGGCCTCATAAATTTTTTTAGAGATGGAGTTGGAGAGCCAAAGTACCAATAGCACAACCTATATTGTTTGTGTACATTGCTGCCTTAGGTTCACCAACCCATCCCTAAAAAAATGACACCATCATATGTGTCTCCCCTTGCACTCTTTTGGGGCGAATTTCAATCATCGGCCTCAATGAGAAACAATTCTGAGATCATAGTTCATATGTGTAGAATAAATTTGGTACCTCATAATTATTTTTAGATATGGAGTTAGCGACCCGAAGTACCAATTGCACACTTATATTGTTGTACATTGCCTCAGGTTCACTAACCATCCCTAAATTTTTTGACACCATCAAATGTGTCTCCCCTTGCACTCTTTTGGGGCAAATTTCAATCATCAGCCTCAGTAAGGAATAGAAATGTAATGTTATATGCATGTTGTGTATCGAAATCAACAGTTAGCTAGCAAACCCTAAAACCCCTAAATCAAATGTTACAGATCGATTAAATTTACAACATAAGAAGAACCATATGAACAACAACTTAAGAAAATGTAAATTTACTAGATGGCATATGAGCAGATCTAATCAAATATCCAAAACAATTGACCATTCAAAACATATATATTCCCTACTTCAAGAGAAAAAGAATCTATAGACGATTGAGCAAATCCTACATATGAATAGTGAAATCTGCGGTTGTGACTAGGGAAGCTAGCAAAGTAGTACCTAGGAGTCCTCATCGGAGATCTCCTCCCCAAACTCGTCATCCTTCACGATTGAGTAGACAATTTCTTGGAGGAGGATGGGGTCATTGATGTAGACCACCAGGTTGCCTCCGCTTGCCGCCACATGCCCCTCATCCAGATCTGCCGCTGGCACCATGACATTGTCAACCACCTGCTTCCTGATGGCAATAGTGACTGGCTAGACGGAGCTCGAAGCCTCGATGGCACGGCGATGAGTGGCATGCGTGATCGGAGAAGACAGATCCGCCTAATCGACGACGACCGAGCCACCTACTGATGCGCCTCCAACTGGATTCATCTTTGCTGGCTTGTCTCCATGCATACACTTCATGGTGCAGCTAGGGAGTGCGGTGGTGCAAGCGAAGGAGGTTCAGCATGCGCGAAGCTGCAGATTATGGTTTTGTGACTAGACATATTGCGGAAAATGACATGAGCTTGTGGAAGAAGAAGGCCGAGCGAGTTTATAAACACAGGACTGTTGGTAGTCCTCGAGTGGACTGATACGTTGCTAACATATCTATAATTTTTGATGTTCCATGCTTGTTTTATATCTACTTTCTTATGTTTTGTCCACACTTTGGAGTATTTTTACACATTTTATGTAACTACCCTATTAACAAGATGCCACAGTGCCAGTTGCCTGTTTTCTTCTGTTTTTGGTTCTAGAAAAGCTGGAAAATGAATATTCTCGGAATTTGACCGGACAAAAGCCAAAGTCGATATTTTACCGGAAGACTCACGGACCCAGAAGACGAGACGGAGAGGGGCCAGGGGCTGTCCACACCATGTGGTGGCACGGGTCCCCCTGGCCACGACACTAGGTGGTGTGGGCCCCTGGTCCACCCTCTGACATCATCCCTTTTCCTATAAGAAGCCTCCTGATGAGAAAACCCAAAATAATCCAGCCTCCAGCCACGAAAAGTTCCACATCGCCGCCGCCACCGAAGGGGAGATTCAGGGGATAGAAAGTCTCTGTTCTAGCACCCTGCCAGGATGGGGAACTGCCCCCGGAGCCATCTACATCGACTCCACTGCCATCTCCATCGTCGTTGCTGACTCCCATGATGAGGAGGGAGTAGTTCTCTCTCGAGGCTAAAGGCTCTACCGGTAGCTATGTGTTCATCTCTCTCTCTATGCGTGATCATATTGTGATCATGAGCTTTGTAATCAAGTAGATCTACCTTGCTACTCAAGTGCTTTAATAGATCTCTGCTCTCCCCACGTGTGTGAAGTTGACAGTGTGCACACCATGGTGGCACTTAGGCTAGAGATTACAAATACTTGTTATGAGTTATATTTGGAGTTGGATGTCTTTATGAAATTATGGTGTTTGTTGGAACCATCTAGCGCTTAAGGTGATAGTGTGGAGTTATCTAGATGGGGAATATGGACTTTGAGGTGTGTTGTTATAGCCCTACCATGGATTAGAGTGTCTAACTGGAGAGTAGTTCAGAGTAGTATCATGAAGAGAAGATATGTATATGAGAGTGTTCACTAGCGAAAGTATGATCCCTAGGCCTTGTTTCTAACCATTGAAACACAGTTTGCAACTAGATCTGTTACATGTTTGCTTGCTTCCATCTTTTTGCCTTTAGTCTTTTCCTCCCGTCGAGCTCTTTTCTAGCACCGTTGTCTTATATCCATACCACTTGTATTTCACTATCTCTTCGCCGAACTAGTGCACCTATACACCTGACAAGTGTATTGGGTGTGTTGGGGACACAAGAGACTTCTTGTATCTTGATTGCAGGGTTGCTTGAGAGGGATATCTTTGACCACTTCCTCCCTCAGTTCGATAAACCTTGGGTAATCCATTTAAGGGAAACTTGCTCCTATTCTACAAACCTCTGCACTTGGAGGCCCAACATTGTCTACAAGAATAAGAGCATGCGTAGACATCAAGCTATTTTATGGTGCTGTTGCAGCGGAGGTAAGGTAAAAGTTACTCACACCCTCTAGCTACTAAGTTATCTTCTAGTATTGTTGCTGGTGTGTGAGTGCTCGAAGTTATTTCCTTTAGATTCTGCAATTATATCTTTTTGTTTCTTGTTTTTATTTTCACTAGTTAGGCTTAATGGAAAACAACAACAAAATTAGAGAGATTTTTAGTATTTTTCCTAAGTTAGAACATGAATGGTCTGAAAAGAAAATTAAAAAACCCATGGAACTTTCTTTGCATGCTAATAGCAATGTTATTAGTATGGATATTTTGAACACCTTTGTTACTAATGCTATGGAAACGTCTAAGCAGGGGGAGGTATTTTTTTTAGGAAAATGATCTTTTTAGTTCCCCAGCTTTAAAGAACAAAATTTGCTCTGATGATACTTTATCTCCCCTATGTGGTAATTCTAATGATACTTGTGATATTTTAAATCCACATACTGAAAGCATCCCTTTTAAAATACCTATAAAAATTGTTGAACGTGTTTTTAATAACTATTATTTTGGAGATGGAACTGTCCATCCTGGTGATCATTTACTCTTTATACACGAATTACGGGAGTTGTTCAAGTGTGCAGGTATTCCCTTTTTCACTTAAGGGCAAAGCAAGGGAGTGGTATGAGCTACTAGATGATCCTCTTCATTTGGAGTGGAAGGAACTTGAATCTCTCTTTTACTCTAAATTTTATCCTCCTCATGAAATTCATAAAGATAGGAATTACATTTATAATTTTCATCCACATGATGGAGAAAGTATTTCCCAAGCATGGGGGAGATTGAAGTCACTAATGCTCAAATGTCCCATTCATGAGCTCCCCAGTAATATTGTTATTAATAATCTCTATGCAAGGCTTTCAAGACATTACAAGGACTATCTAGATACTTGTTTAGAGGGATCCTTCACAAGTAAGGAGGTCAAAGCTAAGTGGGATCTTCTTGAAACAATTCAAAGGAATACCGAAGATTGGGATAACGACAAAGGTAAAGGACCAGGTATAAACTATCAGTATGATTGCATTAAGTCTTTCACTGAAATTGCTGATTTTCAAGAGCTTAGTGCTAAATATGGGCTTGATCCACAATTCTTATTGATTGTTTTAGAGCCTTTTCTTCTCATATTAATGCTCCTAAATAAAAATGGGACATGTATCATGAGCCTTTTAAAGACACTTGCATGGAAAATGAAATTTTTATTAATGATAGCAATAAACATGCTCAAACCTCTGAAAGTACTATTTCTTATAAGCATGTTAATTCTTGTGGAATACATAGACCTTGTGAGAATAATCAAATTGAATACGAATATTCTATCACCCACAGGAATGAAAAAACTAGAACGTGGTATAGGGCTCTAAATGATCTTGGTAAAAAAGTTGGTGCCCTCTATCCTTTTATTTGTGAACTTTGCTTTGAAGTGGGTCATTTAAAATTTCAATGCTCAGGCCATAATAATAGCCCTTCTAATCCAATGAGTACTGCAAGTTTGTATTGTGATGACATGATCACTCCTAATCAGCATGATGAACTTACATTATTTTTGGGGTGTGAAGAGTTATCAAGAAAAACCTCTTTGGTAGATATGGGTGCTTTTGATATGAATAGTGTCCTACATGGTTGTCATCTTTATTGTGTTGATAATTTCCACACAAATACTTACATACAAAATATTATAAAACGTGAGGTTTTACCAAAATATGACAGGACTAATATGTGTTTTGATCTTATTAATGAAAAGGAGGAATCCTCCAAAGTTTCTTCTATTGTCTCTAACAATAAACCAGGGTATATAGAGAAGCTTCCTTTCAAGCCTCTCCCTCCTAAAGGGAAGAATACAAAGAAGAAAAGGAGGAGTAAAAGGAGAGAGGAAACGGTATTTTCCCCTAATCATGATTGGGAAAAGCACACTTCTTTTGATATTGAAAATCTCTTCGGTACCAATTCTGAAAATGATGATATTAATAATTGCGGTACTATTAGTGCTATCCATGTTCCTTCCAATGATGATATGTTTACAAATGAACACACTTTGGAAGATAATTATTCTATTGCTTATGATGATACTACACTTCCAATATATGATGATTATAATAATGAATATGATATTTTTAGTCCACCTACTATTGAGGAGAAAATTAATTATGATTACAATACGCCTCCTATATTTGATGATTATGGTGATGAGAATAATAATGATAGCTATTTTGTTGAATTTGCTCCCACTATAATCAATAAGAATGACTATGCTTATGTGGAGAGTAATGATCATTTTATGCATGTGGCTCATGATAAGAATGTTTTATGCGATAGTTATATTGTTAATTTTATTCATGTTGCTACTGAAAGTTATTATGAGAGAGGGAAACATGGTTTTATGTATCTCAACATTATTAAGTTTCCCCTCTTTATGTTGAAAGTCTTGAAGTTGCACTTGTTTTGCTTTTCTATGCTTGTTGCTTTGTGCTTTCATGACTTGTTTCTTTACAATATTCCTATGCATAGGAAGTGGGTTAGACCTAAATGTTCTTTGAATTTGCTTCTTGATTCTCTTTTATACTTCAATTCATATTTCTTATGTGAGCATCTTCTCAAACTATCATACCTAACTTAAAGGCGTTAAAGAAAAGTACTGATTCGGAGATAACACAAAAGTTTTAGTTGAGTCTTGGAAGTTATTCCCTCTGTAATAACCTCTCCTTATCCTTTTTGTTTGATTTTTGTGCTAAGAATAACCTCTAATGATAGAGATGTGATGTTTGGGAAAGTTGCTGTCCCGAAACAGATTTTTGTGCTTTGTTGTAAAAATTCATGAAAGCTCTCTGTACGTCGGTTTGAGCTGTACTTTTTTGTGCTTCTTCCCCAGGTTGTTACCCAACTTTCGTTATATCAGAACCTTTCGATTTGAGCAACAGAAGGTCTTCGAAAAAATTGGTTTTTACCTGCTGGTCTGTTTTGACAGATTTCTGCCATTATTTGCATTTGCCTCTTAATCTCTTTCTCTTCGAGTTCTCTTTGATCATTTGAACTTTTTAAAGGAAGTGCTATAGTAGCTTGTGTTTTAATGGAAGTTTTACTTGTGTAGACATTGAAAGACTTATTATCTTGAGTACACTAATGTTGCTAATGAAGATTGTGTGAAGTTTTGTATGAAGGAAAATTTTAGGTGTAGGGAAGAATGATGTAATGAGATGAAGAATGGACTAAAGCTCAAGCTTGGGGATGCCACCCGTGTCACCCCAAGAAATATCCAATAAGTAAAAGCGTCAAAGCTTGGAGATACCCAAGGCACCCCCATCTTCATCAATAAAAATCTCAGGTTTCTTCCAAACACTTTATTTTTATTGTTTCATGCACAGTTGTGTTGTTCTTGGAGTGTCTTCATTTTTGTTTTTGGTTTTCGTTTGTTTCGTTTGCTTAGTTTTCTTTAATAAATTTGTTGGACCCCCTCATTCATGCATTAGTTTTCAAATAAGTTGGTTTGGATTGGAAAAGAGTAGGAAAAGTTCATGCTTAAGTGGTAAAAGGGAGCTTGTTTTTGAATGTGGACTATGCTTTGTCATGCCATGCTTGATATTGTTTTGGCTTTATTCTTAGTGATTTTTGCTGTAGCATGACATGTTATAAACAATTGAGATTGCTTAATGTGCCTTGAAAGAATCATGTGTTGTTTTAGCATATTAAAGCATAGTATCGTGGTATTCTCCTTTGATGCTTTATTTGGGTTGACTTGGCGCATGCTCACACCATGTTAAGACTATCCCAAGTCACCATAGCCTCTATGATCCTTTAGTTTTTGACTTTTAATATCACTTTATGCTTTAATTAATGATGTTTTGTCGCTTTGCATGATTATGGCCATTATTGCTCTCTTAGTTGGTCGCTCCCAGTCTTTTGCTAGCCTCCATAACCAAGTATGAGTTCCACTCATGCATCCAACTCCAAATAAAACCAAGTTATTCAAAAGAGTCCACCATACCTACCTATTAGCATTTGCTATTCCAAGTATATTCATGTTTTTATTTACCTTCTGAATTAAACTTGTTATGTGAAAATTAGTGATTAAAGGTCTCACGAACTTGATGGCACACTTTACTTTCCGTGCCCCTAATAAACTTGAACCATTGTGTCATCTTTCTTGTATATGCTTGGACTTATACGTTGGGGATTAGCAGAACCATGCTATCATGGGGAACGCTTTCAACATTGCACTTGTACATTGTACCTAGTTGATATCATGCTCTTTTGTTTATGGATGTCGTCAGTGTGAAATGAAAGGGGAGCTTGTAAGTCCATGGAGTTATGTATGTGTGTTAGAGAAACGCCTGGGCCGCTAGCCTAAGCCATGCCTAATCTGGTGGAAACTTGTAGCATCACCATAGTGAGCAATCTATGAAGCATTCTTCTTATATAAAAAAGATATAGAGATTGAGGAAAAGAAAAAAAAAGACGAGAAACGAGGAAAGAGAGAAAAAGCACCATTTTCCCAAGGTAAATAAGAAGATTTCTGAGATGCTCATTGTCTGCTTGCCTTGTCATTTTAATTATGGGATAGGTCCTGTATCATGTGCAAGGGGTACCCCGTTGGCGGTTCTCTATGATACACATGTACTTACTATGACAAGAACTTACCGGTAACTAAACTTGAGTAGCATGAGGAGCGTCCCTCGTATTCAAGTGACATGAGATTGCCAACTTATACTTTTTCAAGCATATACTCCATAGTTTGTTCACTTTAACCTTAATCACTTCAAGATGCTTATGATAGGGGCAATGAGAGTTGAAAGCTAATAAGTACCATAATTTTTGGAAGCTCTTTATGAGACTTGAATCCTTGCTTCCTTCTATGAAGGCCTTTATTTTACTTTTATGTTGAGTCTCCATATTCTATCTTTATGCAACTATTGATAGAGCATATTGGCCATTCTTAGTTTAATGTGCATTGTCCCAAGACTTGCTGATTCATTCATAACTTTGATATTGCTTGTTCTTAAACTATTTGTATCTAGTCACCCTTATGAACTTTGAAGATGTCCTATGCATTTATGTTTTGCTACACTATGAGGGACAAGCTAAATGCCATTCGGATTATGTTTTCTATATGTGAAACAAACAAACCTCTTTCAAAGCATTGTTATTCATGAATCTTTTGTTTGTATCTTTTGATACGTCCATTTTGCATCACTATTCTATGTCTTAATTCACTATTATTCATTGATATATTTCGTATTGAGAGGTGATACTTATGTTATTTCATCTGTTTTTGCATGGTTGATGACTTTTGAAGCATGGACCGCTGCAGTTAGGATTCTGATGGAAAAGGTGTTGTTTGGAAGCAAAATTCACGAAGATCAGAAAATACGGGAAAATATACGGAAAATCCTATTTTTCCAGAAGACTAAGGATGCCAGAAGACGGAGTGGAGATGGGCCACAGGGGGCCCAAACCACCCCCTGGCGCAGGCGGCCCTACGCCGCGCCTGGAGGTGGTGTGGCCACCCTGGCCCACTCCAGCCTCTCCCCTCTGGCGTATATAAACCTCCCGAAATCCTAAGACTCGGGGAGCGACCACAGAAAGATTCTGCCGCCTTGGCGGGGTGGAAAACACCGAGAGAGAAAGATCTCTCCGGTAGACAGATTTCTGCCGGGGGAATTCCTTCCTAGAGAGGGGAGATCATCGCCATCAACACCACCATCAAGCTGGACTTCATCGGGATCATCATCATTACCACCATCATCACCATCAGCACCCTCATCACCATCTCCATACTGCTGTAACAATTGAGTTGAATCTTGCATTAGTTCATAGGGGAAACTTTCCCGATGTTGATTACTCTTTGTAGTTAATGCTATTGAGTGAACCATTGAATTATTGTTTATGTTCAGATTGTTATACATCATTATTCCATCTCTGATCATGATCCATATGATGTCTTGTGAGTAGTTCGTTTTGTTCTTGAGGACATGGGAGAAGTCATGTTGTTAGTAGTGGAGTTGTGTTGAGAAAGATTCAATAGTTTGATATTTAAGTTGTGGTGTACTTCTTCTAGTGGTGTCATGTGAACGTCGACTACATGACACTTCACCTATATGGGCCTAGGGGAATGAATTGTGTATTTGGCTACTAATCGTAGGAGTTGCCAGAGTGACAGAAACCTGAACCCCCGTTAGGAAACCATTGCACAAGGGACGTAAGGGTCTTAGAGTTTAAAGCTGTGGTTAGGTTTCTACCTTAATTACTTTCTTGTACTTACGGATGTTTGCAAGGGGTATAATCACAAGTATGTCTTATTCTTGGATGGGACGGTACATTAGCACATGTTCACCCACACAACACTTAGCAAGCTAGAGAAGATTAATCAACTATATGAAGCGAAAGCACTTGACAGTCTTCCCATGTGTCCTCGAGAACGTTTGGTCATCTTAAGTAATACAACCGGCTTGTCCTTTGCTGCATAAAGGATTGGGCCACTTGCTGCATTTATTCCTACTGTCTTTTATTTACTCGTACTTTGTTTACTTGCTTTATCAAAAACCGCTGAAAATCCGTATGCTAAGTATTTGCAGAGAATTCCTGATCCATACCACTAGTCAGCACCTTCTTCTCCTTGTTGGGTCGGCACTCTTACTTATTGAAAATATTGCGATACACCCCCTATACTTGTGGGTCATCAAGACTATTTTCTGGTGCTGTTGCCGGGGAGTGAAGCGCTATTGGAGAGTGGAACTAGTAAAGGAAACTTCTACTATGAGTATTGTTTACTTCTTCTAGTTGCTTTATTTTCGTTATGGATAATTCGCTGAGTTTCTTATTTGGTAATGCTACTACCACTACTAAGGTAGTAGATAAACCACCGCCTGCTGGGAATGATGTTTTCAAAATACCTACAAGAATTATTGATCGTGTTATGGATAACTATTATGTTGGGGATGGAACTATCCATCTCGGTGATCATTTACTCTTTATACAGGAATTATGAGGGCTGTTCAAGTGTGCAGGTATTACTACAGATCAAGTTAAGAAGAAGTTATTCTCATTATCACTGAAAGGAAGAGATGAGGAATGGTATAAGATGCTAAAGAATGGTCAAGCTCTAGAATGGTAGGAAATAGTGCCTCTCTTTTATTCAAAGTATTATCCTCCTAGTGAGATTCATAAAGATCGGAATCAAATATACAACTTTTAGCCTCTTGATGGAGAGAGTACAACTCAAGCTTGGGGGAGATTGAAGTTACTAATGCTCAAATGTCCCATTCATGAGCTCCCCAACAATATTATTATCAGTAACTTTTATGCAAGGCTCCCTCTACATGATAAAGATTTATTGGATGCTCTTGTGCTGGATCATTCACTCGCATGAAAGAAGAAGCTAAATGGGATTTTATGGACCGTATTCAAGATAATGCTGAAGCTTGGGAGAATGAAAAAGGTAGAAAGTTAGGTATAAATTATGATTATGAATGCATTGAATCTTTTATGGGAACTGATGACTTTCAAAATAATAAAAATGCTTATGGTCTAGACTCTCAAGCTATTGCTTCTTATTTTAAGGCTTTTGCTTCCTACATTGAAGTGCCTAAAAAGAAGTGGAATAAGTATCATGAACATTATAAAGATATTGCTAAGAGTGTTCCTGCAAGAAATACTGAAGTTTATACTGTTAACCATGTTTTATCTGAACCTTATATTGAGAAAATGCCTTTCCCAGTTAAGATAAGGGAACATTCTATGATAGCTAGTATAGTTAATGAAAGTATGAATAAAGCTTTTCAACCTGATAAACAAAAGGTTGATGAACCTATAATAGCAAATGTGAAAGACTTTGTTACTAAATATGAAGAGGGACACACTATCCTTTGTAAGGATACCTCTAATATTGTTTCACATAGTAGTGTTATGAGAGCTAGTATTCCTGTGTTTTCTGTTAGAATAAGTGATCATTGTTATGATGGCCCTTGTGATAGTTATACTGTTAAGTTTATGCATGATACTGAAAGTTATTATGAAAGAGGGAAAAGAGATCTTATGCATCTCAATAATATCAAGTTTCCTCGTTTTATGCTAAAAGTTTTTATGTTGCACTTCTTTTGCCTTCTTATGCAAGTAGCCTTTGGTTTCAACGGCTTGTTTGTTTACAATATTCCCTTGCATAGGAAGTGGCTAAGACTTAAATGTGTGTGTGTGTTTTTTTGCTTCTTAATGCTCTCTTTCACTTCAATTCATATCCCTGTGAGAGCTCCTTCAAAATTATCATGTCCATCTTAATGGCAATAAAGAAAGAGCTTTATGGCAGACAACCCAATTTGTTTTTGCTTTCAGTTTGTTTTTGTTTCTTTGAGTCTTGGAAGTTATTACTTCGGTAATAACTCCTCCTTATCCGTTTTGTTTGGTTTTTGTGTCAAGATCAACCTCTAATGAGAGAGAAGTAAGATTTGGGGAAGTTGCTATCCCAAAACAGATTTTTTGTGCTTCACCGTAAAAATTCGTGAGAGATCTCTGTCTGTCGGATTGAGTTGTATTTTTTTGTGCTTCTGCCCCAGGTTGTTATTTAACTTTCTTTAGTTTTGCACTTTTTGATTTGAGAACATAAGATTTTCGAAAAAATTGATCTTTACCTGCTGGTCTGTTTTGACAGATTTAGCCAATCTTGCATTTGCATCTTTATTCGATTTCCTTTTTGAATTCTTTTTGGGTTTTCGGAAGGAGTTGTTACAGTAGCTTATGTTTTGATGGTTTTCAGTTGAATTTGAACTCAAAAGGTTTTATCACTTCACTTATACTAATGTTTCTAATGAGAATTGTGTGAAGTTTTGTGTGAAAGAAATTTCCAGGAAATGGAGACAACGGTGTAATAAGGAAGAGAAGGGTTATATGACTCAAGTAATAAGTGTATGAAGATGAATATATTGATGTTATTCAAGTGGTGACTCCGAAAGAATCTGCTAGATACCAAATTCAAAGACCTGTAGAGTCCGTTTTCAAATAGGTAACAGTTCTGGTAAGAAAAGTTCCACGAAAATACTATCCAACTATATTTTTGCAGTTTTCAGTCAATAAGGAAAGCTACGAAGCGAAAAAGGGACGGAAACGGAGCCAGGGTGGCTCACATCACCCTATGGAGCGGTCCCTCCCCTGGTCGCGCCACCAGGTGGTGAGTCCACCCCGAACTCCGCCTCCGACTCGTTTTCTCCCAGTACCTTCCTTTTGATGTGAAACTTCGTAATATATACCCCCCCGGATCCCCCGAGGTTCGTATATCGTGTTTTCGTCGTGTTTTTGTTTCGATCTGTTTCTGCCAGGACATACTTTTTGAAGGTTTAGATGCACAATGGTGTCCTCCAAGGATAAAGGGAAGGAGCCTATGGAGTAAGACCTCCAAGACCTCGGGAAGGAGAAGGAGATCAAAAGTGAATATGAAGAGGAGGCAAAGCACACCGGCACTACCATTGCAAGCATTGGAGTGGTGGCAAACCCAGCCATTGGAGGGAAGCCTCCTCATCACCGTTCAGATCTCTGGTCACTTCCTCCATGCACCAAGAATCCTTTCCATACCCTTATCCATGAGCATCAATACCAGAATATGCCCAAGGGGAAATTACCCTCCAATTGGGATTTTCCTCGTTCTAGCCATGCAGGAAAAGAAGACTTTAAGGAGGAAGAGTGGGGAAAGAATAGAAAGAGATGGAATTCTCAACATGACGTGATCATGAGCCGCATTGAGCAAAACTCACAACTGATTCGTAATCTCACCTTTGAGATTAAGGACTTGGGGAAATTGGTCAAGACGCTCATAGAGAGGATACCACCACCACCAAAGGAATAATTCGTCATCAGGTTTGGCATCCCCTTGGTTTGTTCCAAGCTTGGGGGAGTGTCGCGGTATCATATCACTATCTTCTATCTTTTTACCTTATTAGTAGAGTCATATCATGAATAGAGGAGTTATTATGTAGTATGGTTTGCATTATAGAAGTGTCCCCTCTCTCGTTAGATATGTATCCCTTGGTGTGAGTTGCCGATATGAAATATTAATGAGAAGTTCTATCATTCACTCTTTTTGCAAAGCTTATATTAGTTTTCAATTCGTGGTTATATGAATGATCTTGTTGTTAGTATTGGTATCACTTTGGGATCATTGAGTTAATTTAGTTGGTTTTGGCAAACCTCGCTCGGTTAGTAGCAACACTATTTTTGAGAGTTGAAAGAAAAGATAAAAGTACCTTTAAAGAAAAATAATTTCATCATCTTTCTTTCTTGATTTGCTCATAAGTTTAGTATTATCTAGTTAAGATCTTTTGTGCTTCCGAGGAAGATTGCATGTTTGTCTTTATCACTTGTATGTTTGTTTGTTTCCTTCAACTCTTGTACTTGCTACTCAGCCTTGCTAGCCAAACACCTGTACTGAGAGGGTATTCTTCTCGTGCATCAACTCCTTTAAACCAAAACCTTTGCCATTTGTGTCCACCATACCTACCTAGTAGCATTATTGCTATTCCAAGTAAATTCTAGTTTTGTCTATCTCCTAAATTAAACTTGTTATGTGAAAATTAGTGATTAAAGCTCTGACGAACTTCATGGCACACTTTACTTTCCTGCACTTAAAAAACTTGAACCGTTGTGCTCACCTATGTTGCGTATATGCTTGCGCTTTGTAAGTTGTGAGTTAGCAGAACCATGCTGTCATGGGGAACGCTTTCAACATTGCACTGGTACTTTGTACCTAGTTGATATCATGTTCTTTTGTCTATGGATGTCGTCGATGTGAAATGAAAGGGGAGCTTGTAAGTCCATGGAGTTATGCATGTGTGTTAGAGAAACGCCTGGTCCGATGGTCTAATCCATGCTAACATGGTGGAAACCTGCAGCATAACCATAACGAGTATCTATGAAGCATTCTTCTTATGAAAAAGAGATAGAGATTGAGAAAAAGAAAATAAAAAAAGAGATATTATGAAAAGAGGAAAGAGAGAAAAAAGCACCATATTCCCATGGTAAATAAGAAGATTGTTGAGATACTTGTTGTCTGCTTGCCTTGTCATTTTAATATGGGGATTCTTCCGTATCATCGGGCAAGGGGTACCCGGTTGGCGGTTCTCAATGATACACATATGCTTACGATGACAAGAACTTACCAGTGACTACACTTGAGTAGCATGAGGAGCGGCCATCGTATTCAAGGGACATGAGATTCTCAACTTACAACTTGTCAATGCATATCCTCATGTTTGATCACTTTAACCTTAATCACCTAAAGATGCCTATGATAGGGGCAATGAGAGCTGAAAGCTAGTAAGTATCATAATTTTTGGGAGCTCTTTATGAGACCTGCAATCCCTGCTTCCCTCTGCGAAGGGCCTTTCTTTTACTTTTTTGTTGAGTCAGTAAACCTACTCCCTTCTATCTCAGCAAGTATTTTGAGTTGTTGTGTTTCATTCATTCATATGATGATTTATTCAATCATGTTTCTTATGTTCCTTGTTTAGCACATTGCTCTTATCTTGATGTTTACTACTTTGAAAGCTATCATGGAAAACCAGTTATTTGTGAGCTCCAGCAAATTATCAACTATTCTTCGACCAAGAGCTAAGTTTGCCATTACCAATTATGATTTACTTTATGTATCTTTATTGTGTTTCCTTTACTCACTGCAAGTTGAGTTATATAATAGTGAGTTGTATTCTATTATGATCTATGCACTTGATGAATGTGATGCTTCTTGTCCGTATTCTTTTATCGACTCTTCACTCCATAAACCTAAGGCCATGTTTATTGAGCTTAGTTTCACTTGAGGACAAGCGAAGTCTAAGCTTGGGGGGAGTTGATACGTCCATTTTGCATCACTATTCTATGTCTTAATTCACTATTATTCATTGATATATTTCGTATTGAGAGGTGATACTTATGTTATTTCATCTGTTTTTCCATGGTTGATGACTTTTGGAGCATGGACAGCTGCAGTCAGGATTCTGATTGAAAAGGTGTTGTTTGGAGGCAAAATTCGCGAAGATCAGAAAATCCGGGAAAATATACGGAAAATCCTATTTTTCTAGAAGACTAAGGATGCCAGAAGACGGAGTGGAGATGGGCCATAGGGGGCCCACACCACCCCCTGGCGCGGGCAACCCTAGGCCGCGCCTAGAGGTGGTGTGGCCACCTGCCCACTCAGCCTCCCCTGGGCGTATATCAACCTCCCGAAACCCTAAGACTCAGGGAGCGACCACAGAAAGATTCCGCCGCATTTGCGAGGCGGAAAACACCGAGAGAGAAAGATCTCTCCGGTAGACAGATTTCTGCCGAGGGAATTCCTTCCCGGAGAGGGGAGATCGTCGCCATCAACACCACCATCAAGCTAGACTTCATCGGGATCATCATCATCACCACTATCATCACCATCAGCACCCTCATCACCATCTCCATATTGCCGTAACAATTGAGTTGAATCTTGCATTAGTTCATAGGGGAAACTTTCCCGGTGTTGATTACTCTTTGTAGTTGATGCTATTGAGTGAACCATTGAATTATTGTTTATGTTCAAATTGTTATACATCATTATTCCATCTCTGATCATGATCCATATGATGTCTTGTGAGTAGTTCGTTTTGTTCTTGAGGACATGGGAGAAGTCATGTTGTTAGTAGTGGAGTTGTGTTGAGAAAGATTCAATAGTTTGTTATTTAAGTTGTGGTGTACTTCTTCTAGTGGTGTCATGTGAACATCGACTACATGACACTTCCCCTATATGGGCCCAGGGGAATGCATTGTGTATTTGGCTACTAATCGTAGGGGTTGCCGGAGTGACAGAAACCTGAACCCCCGTTAGGAAAGCATTGCACAAGGGACGTAAGGGTCTTAGAGTTTAAAGCTGTGGTTAGGTTTCTACCTTAATTACTTTCTTGTACTTACGGATGTTTGCAAGGGGTATAATCACAAGTATGTATTAGTCTTGGATGGGACGGTACATTAGCACAGGTTCACCGACACAACACTTAGCAAGCTAGAGAAGATTAATGAAGCGAAAGCACTTGACAGTCTTCCCATGTGTCCTCGAGAACATTTGGTCATCTTAAGTAATACAACCGGCTTGTCCTTTGCTGCATAAAGGATTGGGCCACTTGCTGCATTTATTCCTACTGTCTTTTATTTACTCATACTTTATTTACTTGCTTTGTCAAAAACCCCTAAAAATCCGTTTGATAAGTATTTGCAGAGAATTCCTGATCCATACCACTAGCCAGCACCTTCTGCTCCTCGTTGGGTTCGACACTCTTACTTATCGAAAATACTGCGATACACCCCCTATACTTGTGGGTCATCACCTTTTCATGTTACAACATAGCTGCTATGGCTTATTGTTAGAACCATATCTTTCATACTATGATAGAGTACTATGATCCCAGCTATCAATGTTCTACAAATACTTTGATCAAGATTATGATGGTGCATGTCACCTCAAAATTTATTCTTTTTTATCACTTACCTACTCGAGGACGAGCAGGATTTAAGCTTGAGGATCTTGATACGTTACTAACGTATCTATAATTTTTGATGTTCCATGCTTGTTTTATGTCTACTTTCTTATGTTTTGTCCACACTTTGGAGTATTTTTACACATTTTCTGGAACTAACCTATTAACAAGATGTCACAGTGCCAGTTGCTTATTCTCTTCTGTTTTTGGTTCCAGAAAAGCTAGAAAATGAATATTCCCGGAATTGGACTAGACAAAAGCCAAAGTCGATATTTTACCATAAGACTCATGGAGCCAGAAGACGAGACGGAGAGGGGCTAGGGGCTGGCCACACCATGTGGTGACGCGGGTCCCCCTAGCGGCGCCAGCAGGTGGTGTGGTCCCCTGGTCCACCCTCTGACATCGTCCCTTCGCCTATAAGAAGCCTCCCGATGAGAAAACGCTAAATAATCCAGCCTCCAGCCACGAAAAGTTCCTCAGCACTGCCGCCACCGAAGGGGAGATTCGGGAGACAGAAAGTCTCTATTTCAGCACCCTGCCGGGACGGAGAAATGCCTCCGGAGCCATCTCCATCAACTCCACCGCCATCTCCATCGCCATTGCTAACTCCCATGATGAGGAGGGAGTAGTTCTCTCTCCAGGCTAAGGGCTCTACCGGTAGCTATATGTTCATCTCTCTCTCTATGCGTGATCATATTGTGATCATGAGCTTTGTAATCAAGTAGATCTACCTTGCTACTCAAGTGCTTTAATAGATCTCTACTCTCCCCACGTGTGTGAAGTTGACAGCGTGCACACCATGGTGGCACTTAGGCTAGAGATTAAAAATACTTGTTATGCGTTATATTTGGAGATGGATGTCTGTATGAAATTGTGTTGTTTGTTGGAACCATCTAGCGCTCAAGGTGACAATGTGGGGTTATCTAGATGGGGAATACATACTTTGAGGTGTGCTGTTATAGCCCTACTATGGATTAGAGTGTCCAAACGGAGAGTACTATCATGACGAGAATATATTTATATGAGAGTGTTCACTAGTGAAAGTATGATCCCTAGGCCTTCTTTCTAAACATTGAAACACCGTTTGCAACTAGATCTGTTACATGTTTGCTTGCTTCCATCTTTTTGCCTTTAGTCTTTTTCTCCTGTCGAGATCTTTTCTGGCACCGTTGTCTTATATCCATACCACTTGTATTTCACTATCTCTTCGCCGAACTAGTGCACCTATACACCTGACAAGTGTATTGGGTGTGTTGGGGACACAAGAGACTTCTTGTATCTTGATTGAAGGGTTGCTTGAGAGGGATATCTTTGACCACTTCCTCCCTGAGTTCGATAAACCTTGGGTAATCAACTTAAGGGAAACTTGCTGATGTTCTACAAACCTCTGCACTTGGAGGCCCAACACTTTCTAACTACATTAACAACACGTGCATGCTTTCCCTCAAAAAGACACTCGCATGCTACCTCAGGAATGTGTACGATGCCAATTTTCGAGATGAGCGATGTAATGGTCCGCCTAAGTAGACACCTAGAGGAGATTAATATTTCTGACCGGCTGCGGTTGAGTGACCTAGAGAGAAAGCCAATAATTTTCGTCATCTCAGGTTCAATTTAGAGGCAGTTTCCTTTATAGACCGGCTGAGGGGGGACTCATACTAGAGACGGTACAAATTAACAACAATCTAAGATTACAGTTAGAGGCGGTCAAAAAACTACGACCGCCTGAGGTTAATGAACACAGCCGGTGATTTATATTCTTGGGGTAAACCAGGTCTAGGCACAGTCTCTAAGTAACGAATGTGTACTAGTGTATGGATAATCATGGTTAAAAGGAGCCAAGAAGATTCAATGTGGAGAAGTTACATGCGCCAGACTTAGCCATATGAGATGTGGAAAATTCATCTTTTTCCATCATCTCATATTGCTTATCCAAGACCAAGGTGTTGTATCCCTCATCCATACGGATCCAATGTACGAAAGAACACCTCAATTGGAGTCCGTATGAAAAAATGGCAGCCAAAACACTCCAGGCATCAAAGGGTTTAACGACCACCGGTACGGGCGGAGCTTGCCCGTACCGTATAGTCGTACGACCCTCCGTCGGCTTCTTTTCATCAAATAGAACAACATTTGTGAAGGCCCAATGGGCATATTCATCCCCGAGCTCCGTTGGTTCACGAAGCTGACCTCCAAAATGCCTATATAAGGGGTCACCCTAGCTGCCAGGGGAATCATCCATCCACGCCTCAGGGGTAGAGCCCTGCCACTGCGCCACCTCCATAGTCGCCGCACACAAGATCTCCACCACCACACCATTCAAGGGAAATAGGATACTTGCATCTTGAAGGGCTACACATCGATCTTTATCGCCATCTTCATCAACAACGTCTCCAACTTGAATCCCCTTTGTTTACTTTGTTGTAATCCAATCTGGATTGTGGATTTTTACTTGTATTGAATTGTACCTTCATATTTCATCCATACTATTATGTTGATCCCCTTCATGTATGAGTAGTTTCCTTTTTCTTGGGAAGAGATTATGAAACCCTAGTATTATTATGCATTGAAATAAAAATGATCTATAACTTTGGTCTTTGATCTATTGATTTATGATGTTGTGTTATATATATCTCTTTAGATGGTATGTGAAGTTGTCCACATATCGTTTGCCTTTGGGACTAAAGAGAGGGAGATACTTTTGGATGTGTATGGGAGTATGTCTAGTGCAAAGTGGCGACAGTAAACATTGGCTTATAACCTACACAGTCAAAGGGGGGGTTAAGAGAGACTCACTAAGATTATTACAATATCCATAGGGAAACCCTTAATTGTGGGTCTATAAGACTGATTGCTCGCAGACATCGTAGTAGTTATTTAGAGATGACATCAATACCATGTCAACAAAGTGACTGCCCATGAGTCTTATACTGAACATCTTATTATTGAGCTCTCTCCACACATGTCATGACAAAAGACATAGATTATCCTAATCATACATATTCTCCCATTCTAGTGGTGAATCCTACACTCCTTGATAACCCATCAATCACATTACACAACACTTCATAAAACCCTTTCTAGCTTTAGTTTACTTTTGTTATTTACTTTGTTACTAGTTACTTTATACCTCACTTCTTCATTGCCATTCTAGCAACTTACAGTGTAGACTATTTCCAAACATCGTTTTGGGTGCGAATGTGGCCACGCTGACAACGTGGCTACGGGGTTGTGTGTTTTCCATTCTTCAAAGCTCCCTTGGGTTTGATATTCCTAATAAATAGTTGTTGCTATAGGTACTACAATAACCCTATTGTTGATCGTAGGAGCCTAGACATGAGGAAGCCTAAGTAAGTGAAGGGAAAGGATCCCTCTTTACATTTTTAGGAGCCTCGATACTCTATCTTTCTCAATCTGTTCTACACCAAGTACAAGAACCTCTCTCTTGAGGAAGTTAATTTTGAGACCTGACATAAGTTCAAAGAAAATGTGAAGGAATTTCAAATTGGCTAAGAAAATTTCATTTAGTTCTAGGAGGATAATCATGTCATGTACGTACTAGAGACGAGAACCCACCACCGGATCAAGTGGGACACTACCACTTGGATATGCCCCTAGCCTGCCGAGTAAAGAATTGTCGTGAGGGCATCCACCATAAAGTCAAATAAGAGAGGGGATATAGGGTCACCATGACACACCCCCTCTTGTTTCTAAAATAGGGAATAATCCCGTTGATGCTGATTACATCCCCGCCCCCGACTAGCTGCATCAACTTATGAACGAGTCCTGATTCAAAACCCTTTTGAATCAGCATCTCATGGAGAAAAGGCCAACTCACTCTATCATAAACCTTTTCAAAATAGAGTTTGAGGATGCCAGCTTTATGTTTCTTGGAAACAATAACATGGATGATTTCATGTAGTGTTAAGGAGCCATCATGAATTAAACGCCCTTTGATGAACGCAATTTGTGAGAAGGAGATTGTACGGTGCACTGCCATTGAAAATCTGGACACCAATGCTCTTGAAATCAACTTGAACATGACGTTGATAAGAGCTATAGGGAGAAAAAGTTTGATATCATCTACCCTAGGAACTTTGGGAATCAAATAGCGAATTCCAAAATTCAGGAACAAAATGTCGACCCTACCCAGCATGAAATAGTTCAGCAACTTAAGAATGAAATGCTTGAAAATGGGCCAGAAAAACTTGAAGAAAGCGATTGGAAAACCATCAGGGCATGACAATGTATCTGTTTTAGTTTCCTTGAGTACCAAACAATGTATTCTTCCTCCTTCTGGTAGAATCGCACCAAACAATCTTCCAGGTTGTATCTGTGAGGCCACCCATCTTCATCTAAACCAATTCCGTACGGCAGCAAATCCAACTCATGGATTTGTTGGAGGATCTCGGTCTTTTCAGCTTTAGCTGTCCTACTGGCATTAGTAGCCCACCGTTTCAGAAATTTATTGTCCGACTCTGGATAAACTAAAATCCTATCTAGAACACTTTTAATGGGATTGAGCTGGTGGTTTGACCAGGTAAATCTTTCTGCGGTGCGTGCAATTTATCTAAGTTGCAGGCGAGCAATGAAATCATTAAACATGTTGACACTATTCCAATGAATGTTGTGATTAATTTTGTGAAAGTGGCTCCTAATCAGATTGAAGTCCCTAAATATGACCACTGGATATCTGGCAGCCCGCACCGTAGTCTCAATTTCCGCTAGGAACCGAAGGTAATTGGAATGGTCAGCTAGGCCATGGACTCCAATAAAGATGGAAATAAAGTTTGTGTCCCTATGGAGGAGGGTTGATCTAAGAAAAAAAATTCTCCTTATGCGTTTCCCCCACCTCAAACATGGAGTCTCTAATTCCTAGGAGGAGACACCCGGATCTAACATTATCCGGGAGCCAAGACCAGTAGAATTTATCCCCAAGCTCAAGGCTCTCTAGTTCTTAAAGAAAAATTATGGGCACATAGTTTCTTGAATGAAAAGAATATCAATCTTTATGAAGGAAATCTCTTAGATGGTTCCAGCACCCTCTGCACCGGAATCCCCTCATATTCCAACCTAGGGCTCTCATTAGTGATGCTCACTAGTAGCCCGTGTTGGCGAGCCGGAGTTTCCTGCAGATTCATACGTGGGCATAGGGAGTTTGCTATCGCCACTCCTTTCTTCTCTTTATGAATTTTCATAGGTTTGGGAATAGAGGGAGGCACTCTCCCTTGTTTTACTGCTTCATGAGCATCAGGTGAGACCACCACACTAGCATCCTTAGAAAACATCGAACCTTGCGATAAAGGAGTTAGATTGGGCACTTCCAATCGTTTCTTCTCGCTCGCCACTTCTAGCGTTGCTTGGGAAATCTCTTTCGAACGAACAAGAGACAAAAGATCTACGGAGTTGCAAGCAACATTAAAAGAAAGGCTCGCTCTGAGGTAACAGAAAGAAGATGTGCGTCCGACAGATTTAGAAGGGACAAAAACACGGGATCAACAACTTGAGGGGGAGGATCAGGCTTACCAGCAAGGTTCTTCTCTGTAGTCACCCTCATCGCCTTTTACATGATGGGTTCCGCATCCTTGTCCTTCCTCCATTGGATGTGCCTTGTAGAGGATGATGGTGTGGTCTGCATCCCTTTTGCATTCAGAGTGCTGGACTTGGAGTTATTGCATGAAGTAGAAGGGCTCTTCAAGGGTGTACCAATGTTAGTAGCAGCATCAACAAATGGGACATGGCGCTTACCCTTGGCTATGTAAAGAGACTGTAGCTTCTTTGGAGAGATCCACCACTACCGGGGATAAGGCTTAGCTGCTTTCAACTTCTTGGAGGGGTCCGCTAGGGTCTTATTTTCAAATTGCCACTTATCTAGATTATCCCATCCAATGTCCGCACGATCCTGCATTAACATTATCTCTACATCTTGCCTAGCATGAAGGACAGGATATGCACTATCTTGTCATCGTCATACGTGTCCTCCAATGACTCAGTTGAGTTTGGGATGTTGGGGAATTCTTGAATGTAGGAAGCACTTCAGGAGGGAGAGGAAATATTGCTTAAGTGAGCTTCTTTCCAAACGAGGGCGGGGAAAGGTGAGAACACTGGTTAAACTTTTCTCCCTAGAACTGGGCCGGTGCAAAAGCGGGAGAAGAGGGAGCTTCCATGTGGGTGGACCCTGCAGGCAGCACGCTTATAAGATTTGGTCATTCCGCTCTGAGTGACAACATCCATGGTGGTCTTCTGCGCGGCCTCCACACCCTTTCCCTTGGAAGAAACCATCGTCGAGTTCGTCCCCTTCTTGTGCTTCCAGTGTGGATCCGAAGCCATAAGTTCTTCCATTTCAACATCATCTTTGTCAACATCGCGATCGTCATCTAGTTTTGGAGGAGGAGGGGCCGCACTGGTCCCTCTCCCCCTTTTCTTTGGCACCACGCTAATCTTGTAGCCTTCAGCATTAACAAACACAAGAAACGAAAACACCAACTTCATCGGGACTAGAAACAAGAACTTCATCAGAATAGCATTGGGTTCCTTGAACACAAAGAGAGCATCCACATGCATGGGTTTCTAAACTGGGATCATGGTTGCCAGCAGTCTGTCCTCAGTAAGTAGAGAGCTAGGAATCCCATGGATGAGGACCTAACTTCCTTAAGAGATCCCATCACTCTGGGAGGAGGAACGTTCCGGCTCATACATAGGCTTTCAGGATTAGGGAAGGTGATGGAGAAGTACGTCTGACTAAGTCTCACCACCTCCCAATTACAATCATCACACACCAACTTCTTGAGACCATCTTCAATCACTACTTCAGAGGCCTTGCGGTCGTCTTCTACCACGTAGGCAAGGTTGTCCTTCATTTCACTCAACATTAGCACTAGTTTTTACATCAAAAAGAAACCAAATCCATAAGCGGCCATCCCATACTGCACTAGTTGCAGCGGCTTGTTCGCCGCCAGACACATGTCGGTCGTATGCCCATCCACATTGTAGAGAGCACGGTGAGGGGGAAATGTTCAGCTAAATTGGAAGTGACTTGGGTACGAGCAGTTGAACCAAATGATTTTTGGCTTGGTCCGCACTAGATCCAGCTCCACCACCTATACCTGTGTTTGGGAGGAGCCACCCATCGATGGCACCGGTGCCGAAGAGGACGGAGCCAATAGTAGCTGCAGACGGGGGAGGTGGCCGGACCGCCTGGTTCGGCACGGACAATGTCGACGGCATGGGGCGGAGGAGCCAGCGGAGGTGTTGACGAGGTGGCGGCGTGGGGGCGTCGGTGTCGAGGTCGGGGTCGGCCGGCGTGTGGGATGGCACATGTGAGGTTGGATAAAATGGCTAGATCTGAATCCACAACGTTTATATATCAGATACACTTCTTTGTTATAGCGGCGTTCAAATGTAAGAGGCTTCGGCACTATGATTTTAGTAGTGGCGTTCGGTTTGTTTTGAACGCCGCAAGTGGATATAGTAATGGCGCTCATCTTCCCGAGGATGCCACTAGTATGTATGAGCTATATTTCATGCTGGCTTTCAAGTAAAAAGCATCTTAATAACAAGTATTACATACATAATTAAGTACAAAATATGATTTCATCCTGATAGTACAAAAGGCATCTTAATTTTTTCGATTATCTTGCAATTGATCAGCTCGCAGTGTCTTGTCGACTAGCTAGCTAATAAAATATACATAAATATAATAGATCATCATCTTGTTCAGCGTTGGACAATCTAATCAGTAGTCTTCTTCTTCTTGGTAGGGATTCTTGCATATCTTAGTTTCATATTGTCACTCTTTCTTTTGAATGGAAGATCATCATTTGTGGTCTGCGTACGTAAGGTAGTTATGATCCTTCTACTAAAATATGGTTGACCATTGTCCATATTTTCTTCTTCTTATTGTGCGTGGCTGTATTGATCAAAGTCTTTGGCTACGGCAAATCCTTCCATTTCAACAATTTTCCTTTTGCATCTTCTCATGATAACACGACTTGGCCTTATCGGATCGGTTACAAAGCATTGGTCCACGTCTTTAGTAAATACCCAAGATTCATTTTGGGTGGTGAGTTTTCGTGTTGATGGAGGTATGACCATGGAAGTGAAATAACGGTGTTCATCTTTGACATAAGTTGGTTAGATCTAGAGAATTTGGAAAGTCAGAGTGTGAGGGAGTGAGAGAGTGTGGAAGCAAAATAAATTGCAAGAACAAGAGAGAATAGGGAAAGTGAGGAGAAGTGGGGGGAATGGGAGGTCACATGGCAAAAAGTGGCATGTGGCGCAACTAGTGGCGTTCCCAATTTTTAAACGCCTCTGCTATGCAGAACAACTGTGGAGTTTAGAGTAAACTAAATGCTGCCACTATCTATGGACAAAAGCTGGTTCCCGCCTAAGCTTACCGCGGTGATCAAAACATTTAAACGTGGTTCATACCTAGACTATTCATGGCGTTCAACTTAGAGAAACGCCACGACTATGGTCCTGAATCACATCGTGGTCCCCACTTAATGGGGGCGTTCAACCTTTCGCAAACGCCTAGCCTACGCCATAATGGTGGCATCCAGTAATTCTGAACGCCGCTACTATTTTTCCTAGAAGTGGTGGCGCCTGTTTTATATAGGACACCACTAGAAAAATGACTACTATAAGTCTTTTCCTACTGCTGCAAGGTCAGCGGGTATGGCGACGACGTCTTCAAATCCTGCTGAGATCAACCTTGGGTCGCCGCTGATGGAAGTTCTAACATAGAGCAACTTCCCCTTACGGCGTGCACAAGTTCTGCCGGAAATTCACGGCGCGCAACTCATGGGTCTCCTGGACGGCACCGCTGCTGTGTCATTTACAACCATCGTTGTCGAAAATCCAGACAAAACAAAGGAGCCGATCAAGGTTCCCATTCCCGAGTAAAAATCCTGGCTATCCCGAGATCAGAAGGTACTCAATTATCTCCTCGAATCACTCTAAAACAGATTCTTATGCATGTCCTTCAGATGGAGTTTGATGTTGATGTATGGAAGGCGGTAGAGGACATGTTCACCGCGCAGAGTATTTCCAAGATCACGAATCTCCGCATCACGCTGGCCAACAAAAAAATCTCAATCTCTCAACCTCGACGTTGTTCACCAAGATGCAGGGCTTCATAGATAAGATGGTCGCTGGAAGGAAACCCACTCGATGAAGACGAACTAGTATCTTTTCTCCTGGCTAGACTTGGTGATAGCTATGGGTCCCTAATTGGTGCTATTGGTATTGTCAACACCCCGATCTCTGTTGCTGAACTCACAATCAAGTTCGGTCTTTTGATAATCGCGAGGAGCTGAATGCGTCGAGCAATGATGGTGGATTTGAGATCTCGGCAATGCAGCATCAAGAACAAACAACCGTGATGGATATTACCGACTACGCATTAACTATGGTGGTCGAGATGATCGTCGCTATGATGATCGCCGTGAAGATAGATGCAAAGATGATCGACGTAAAGATGATAGGCATCAAGATGATTGTCCTCACATCAACAATAATCAATGGGGCGGACGTGGAGGATCGGTGCCAGCTAGTGGAGGTCGTGGTCATGGACGCGGTCGCTGCCGCCCCACACCTTGGGTTGACACTACATGTCAAATATGCAACCGCGAAGGTCATGCCACAATTAATTGTTGGTATCATTTTCAGGATGATGATGATTCTTCTAAAGAGCCGTATCTATATGGTGTTGATACAAATTGGTACTTGGACACCGGAGCGACACATCATCTTACTGCCAAATTAAACAATCTCTCGGTCCGTGACAATTACAATGGGTGTGACAAGGTGAATATCGCCAACAGGAAAGGTATGGATATATGTCATATTGGTGACTCAATAATTCGTAACCCTATTCAATCCTTTCAACTTCTCATTATATTGCATGTCCCTAATGCTTCAAAGAATATCCTATATGTTCATCGATATACTCTTGATAATTGGGTGTTTATGGAGCTTCATCCCTATTTGTTTTTATCAAGGATCAGGTCACGAGAAAACCTCTATATAGTGGACGGTGTGTTGGCGGTCTATATCCTCATATTTCATCATTGGCTACTTCCTCCCAAAAGTACACTTTTATTGTCTCCAAGTTGTCACAAGCCAAGTGGCATAGTCGTCTCGGTCATCCTTTTCTAGAGTTGTTCAACAAGTAACTAGCAAAAAAAATTCCCTTTATTCAGGATTCTAGTTATGAGTCTACTTGTGATCCGTATCAATAGGCAAAGAGTCATCAGCTTTCTTATCATGTTTCCACTAGTGTGTCAAGTTTACCTCTTCAATTAGTTTTTTCTGGCGTTTGGGGTCCTACACCAACCTCGGTTGGGCGCCATGACTATTATACAAGCTTTATTGATAATTATAGTAAATTCGCTTGGATAAATCTTCCTAAGAAAAATTATAATGTCTTCTGTGTCTTTACAGCCTTTCAAAAACTTAGTGAGTGAAAGTTGAATGGAAAACTTCTTACTATACAGTCTAATAGGGGAGGAGGATATGAGAAGCTTAATTCTTACGTTAGAACATAAGGCATTGCACATCATGTCTCTTGTCCTCATGCTCATCAACAAAATGGTGATGCCGAGAGAAAACACTATCATAATGTTGAGGTTGGTCCTTCTCTTCTAGCACATGTGTCTATGCCTTTAAAATTTTAGGATAAAGCTTTCTTAACAGCCACCTATCTTATAAATATGTTTCCCAGCAAAGTTATCAACAATGATACCCCCATACATCGACTTCTAGGCACGTTACCAAATTACACTGAAGTAAAGAGGGTAAAAGATGGACTTGTGTTAAGTTAGGCCAAGTATGCTAGAGAGACTCTTACTCATGTAGGCATGCTAAATTGTTAAGTTTCCCCTACTCATCTGTCATCTTCTAAAAAAATTATTGTGCATGAAGGAGAGTTTCTTGGTCCTGAAGATAACACTAGATACAGAAGTATGGTTGGTGCTTTGCAGTATTTAACTCCTACAAGACCTGATATTTCGTATGATGTTCACAAATTTTATCAGTATTTACATGCTCCTACTACCCTGCATTAGACAGTTGCCAACAGGATTTTGAGATATATCAAGGGTACTATTTATGTTGGACTAAGCTTTATGAGAGATAAGTCAATCTTGACTAGTGCCTTTTCAGATGCTGACTGGGTAGGTTGCTTGGACGATCGTAGATCTACTGGTGGCTTTGCTATTTTCCTTGGCTCTAACTCATATCCTAGAGTTTAAAGAAACAAGCTACAATCTCTAGGTCTAGCACAAAAGTAGAATATAAATCTGTTGCAAATCCTACTATGGAGGTAATTTCGATATAGTCTTTACTTGAGGAACTTGGCATCAAGATAACTCAACCACCTTGTTTGTGGTGTGATAATCTAGCAGCAACATATTTATCAGCAAATCTAGTTTTCATGCAAGAGCTAAACATATTAAAATATATTTTCATTTTGTTCGAGAGAGAGTTCTTAACAAGCGGCTAGAGATTCGACTTGTGCCTTCGAAGGATCAAATTGCTGGTGGTCTTACAGAGCCTTTGTCAACTAGAATGTTCAAAGAATTTATGCATAATCTCAACTTACAAAGTTGTGATTAAGGGAGAGTGTTAGAGACACTACTAGAAAACTGGCCTTTGGTTGAGGGGCAATAGTCCCTGTTTTGCTACAAACCGGGACTAATGCCCCGGTTCCAATGGCTAGAACTAGCCACAGGAGGTGGCACACACTAGTGCCGGTTCGAACAAGCCCTTTAGTCCTGGTTCGTGTAGCAAACCGGGACTGAATGGTTTCAAGCTAGCTAGGGCCAGCGCCAGACCATTTAGTCCTAGTTTGTTCCAGGAACCGGGGCTAAAGATGGACCGTTAGTCCCGGTTCTAGACACCAACCGGGACTAATGTCCCCCCTATATCATCTTCCTCCCTGCCCAAGCCATACTCCATTTCAAGCTAGTCGCTCCTCTCTCTTCTTCCTTCAAGCTCGAGTTCATGCCCAATTTTTCTCAAGATTTGTCAATATTTTGTGGCTCCCCATCTATCCAAGTGTTCTAAAAGGTTAGGAACTTCATCCTTTCATATTTCATTGCTAATTTAGCTCATTTCATGCTCTAGAAGTAGAGGGATTTGTGGTTTTGGTTTGGAAGTAATTTTTGCAATAATAAGATGACATGAAATTGTATTAATTTGGATTCTATATTCTTGTATTAATGTAATGAACTCCAAGGTAAATATCATTTTTAAAATGTGGATTCTATTTATATCTTGTTTTGGCACTTAGTATCGGAACTTATTTGATTCATAGAAGCACACAGATACATGAGTTCATCCTAGCTAGCTACTACAACTACTACATCACAAAGAAACATTGGTTCATCCTACTACAATTGTACTACACAGCACAGAGATACATGGGTTCGTCCTATACTACAACTGTTAGTGCACACACTCACAGATGCATCATTCCACCATCCAACATCAAAATGCCCTTCTTCTTCTACCTGCCTTCAGCAAGCTGACAAAAATTGAAACAAAAATAGGGTTAATTAACAAAAGCTTCATAAGAAGACAACACTTTACATCTTCGAGAAGCTCCTCTATGGAGTGCTCCTCGAAGATGTATGAGGAAGGGATCCTAAGACATGTTCGAGAAGCTCTGCTATAGTGGTGTCCCTCTTGCACCATCTTGCAGTTTATAACTTCTCTATCTATAGATTAGTACGCCGGGGAGCTAACAAATTTAACATATTAGGGAGTGCCTCGTTGGCGAGCTCCTTGAAGATGTCTGAGGTTGGGATCCTAAGACATCTTTGAGAAACTCCGTCATAGTGGTGTCCCTGCTCTCGCACACCATCTTGCAGTTTATAGCTTCACAAGGATGCATCTTTCCTATTTATAGATTAAGAGGCACAACATAGTGTCGACACTCACGATATAATGTCGACACTCACCCCTGCCATAGTGCCGCCACACACACCCAAATAGTGTCGACACTCAGTGGCATGGTGCTTCCCACTCACGACATAGTGTCGAAACTCACCCATGATGTAGTGTCGCCACCGACCGAATACTGTCGCCACCCACGTTTAGTCTCGGTTGGTGTCTCCAACCGGGACTAAAGGTTCATCATATATTTAGTCCCGGTAGTGTGATTTTGTTTTTTTAGACTAGTACTAATTTTAGCATCATGATTCCGTTTGATGTACTTAATTATATAATGCAGATGAGCCGGCAATGGATGTATGTTGACCGACGCTATGGCGACTTCATTAAAGGCGTGCATTATTTTCTCCTTGTGGCCGAGGCAAACAAGAATAATGGTTTTATGTGTTCTCCATGTGGTGTCTGTCAGAACTAGAAGAAATACTCTTCCACAAGAGTCCTTCACGGCCATCTGTTTTGGTCCGATTTCATGTACGGCTATAATTGTTGGACCAAGCACGGAAAAGAGGGATTATGATGGAAGACAACAAAGAAGAAGATAATGATAACCACTATCCTATGTCCCCTGAATACGGTGGTACTACAATGGAAGACAATGATGAAGAAGAAGCTGAATAACGGGCATCAGATGAGCTTGGTGATGATCTTGGTCAGGCCATTGTTGATGCAAAGGGAGAATGTGAAAGTGAAAGGGAGAGGTTGAAGTTTCAGAAACTGTTAGAGGATCACAACAAATTGTTGTACCCAAATTTTGAAGATGGCCACAAATAGCTGAATAGAACACTAGAATTGCTACAATGGAAGGCAGAGAATGGTGTGACTGACAAGGGATTTGAAAAGTTGATGATAATAATGAAAAAGCTGCTTCCAAAGGATAACGAACTGCCTGCCAGTACGTACGAAGCAAATAAGGTTGTCTGCCCTCTAGGATTAGAGGTGCATAAGATACATGCATGCATTAATGACTGCATCCTCTACCGTAGTGAGAAGTATGCGAATTTGGATGGATGTCCGGTATGCACTGCATTATGGTATAAGAACATTAGTGATGTTGAGGGCAAGCTCCCCAAGAACAGGGTTCCTGCCAAGTTGATGTGGTATGCTCCTATAATACCACGTTTGAAATGTTTGTTCAGAAACAAAGAGCATGCCAAGTTGTTGCGATGGAACAAGGAAGACCGTAAGAAAGACGAGATGTTGAGACACCCCGCTGATGGGTCGCAGTGGAGAAAAATCGAGAGAGAGTTCTCGGACTTTGCAGGTGACACGAGGAACTTAGTTTGATCTAAGTAGATATGGCATGAATCCTTTTGGCAAACGGAGCTGCAGTCGTAGCACCTGGCATGCGACTCTGTGTATCTATAACCTTCCTCCTTGGTTGTGCATGAAGAGGAAGTTCATTATGATGCCAGTGCTCATCCAAGGCCCAAAGCAACCCACCAACGACAATGATGTGTACCTAAGGCCATTAGGGGAAGAACTTTTACAGTTGTGATACGGACAAGGTGTACGTGTGTGGGATGAGAACAAACATGAGGAATTTAACCTACGAGCGTTGCTGTTCGTAACCATCAATGATTGACCTGCTCTTAGTAACATTTTAGGACAAACAAACAAGGGATACAATGCATGCGCGCACTGTTTAGGTGAGATTAAAAGTATATATTTGGATAAATGTAATAAGAATATGTACACAGGGAATCTTCATTTTCTTCCGCCCACACATTCCCTAAGAAATAAACGTAAGCATTTCAATGGTGAGGGAGATCACAGGAGTAAGCCTATCCACCGTACTGGTTGTTAGAGTATACGTGTACGGTTCGGTTAGTCTATGATAGAGATAGATCTTGTGTCTTGTCTTGCACTCCAAGATGATCCTTGTACGCCTATATATACTCGCCCATGAGGATCAAAATACATCCATCATATTCCACCAAACTCATACTCTCACATGGTATCAGAGTGGCAAGATTCTTGACATAGCCACCGCCGCGTTCACCTAGCGTCGCCGTCGCCACTTCCCAAACCTTAGCACCATCGCCCTCCATGGTGTCGTGCTGGAAACAAACACGCTTTGCCGCCCACAGGAGGAGATCGCTGCATCTGAGGCACTTGGGCCCGTATGGCATGCATGCGTGGTGGATTACGTGATCGGCTGCCCTTAGATCGGATTGAGTCACCCACCACCATCGTCATCACCGCGCCTCTACTCCGACCATCGGCATCAAGGATCTATAGCGCCCGTGTGCCTGCCTCCCTCGCTGCTGCGCCGGCCTCGGCAGGCTATCACGGCCTCACGGCAGGCTTCCGCACACCACGGACGGCTGCTACGCCTTCCTTGGAAGGCTACCGCGGCCGCACCCTGGGATCCTCTTTGTCGTCATCATCCAGGACTTCACCGACAATGCCGCCATCGACTCCGATCTACGCGTCGTCCATGCCATGGCGTATATGTTACACTGTCGGTCTGATCAACCGATCTCGCACCTATCTACACCAAGCACGTCCTAGAGCACTCGCCTACCACTAATCGAGCTAATGGCTACTGCTGTCTCGCCCCCTCGGTCCGCAGCACCGCCGCCTTTGGTCCATGCTACTGGCTTCCAACGCGCCTTCCTTGGCGTGTACATCACTGGTGGTTCCCCAGCCGCTGCACCAACTTGCTCCCTGCAGCTCTGTCGCCCCTCGGGTCGTAGCGGCACTGCATACAGTCTACTTTGTTGTTCCGCTGCATCGATGTCCGCGGCTTTCATCGCGCCATATTCTACAGTCGCGAATCGCCGTCGTTTGCACATGGTCTTCGTCATGTTGCCAGGTTTCTTCCTCGCCTACTTCGAGCACCACCGCCGCACATCACAAGGTAACCTGCAGGGCGATATCACGCTGTCGCAGGTCCCGCCGACTACCCCATCAGCACTCCAGGCATCCAACTTGACTACCCCAGGTTGCCGTTGTTTTCGCCACCTTCTACGTCTTTGTCCACTACAACTTCGCTGCTATCGTCATCGTCTCATCCCCGACTACACCACCTGCTACTCTACTCCGACAACCATGGACAGTGCCGACATCTCTCCCTTCGCTGCTCTGCGTGTCGCAACCGCTCTGGAGGCTTCCTCTGCTAGTCTTTCTGACATGGCGACAAGTTCATGATGGTCTCTGCCTTGCACGCTGATCGCAACACCGGAGTTCCTTCGTCCCCGACGCGTTCCCGAGTCTGGCAAGCTCGGATCGACGCCTCATCTTCATCGTCTTCGACAACGTCTTCTTCGGCATCAACCCCTCTACGACTGCCTCGACCGCGTCACTAACGAGTTCTTCTTTGCATACTCGGTTTTGGCAAAACCAGAGTGTGCGTTCGTCCTTGACGTACGCCTAGTTCTGGAAAAACTATGCCCGTACCTCGTCCTCGATGGCTCGGACTGCATCGGCTTCAGCATCGACACCCTCGATGACTGCCTCGACGCGTCTCTGCAATCCTCCTTGCGTAGTATGCACATGCGGCTTCACGTGCGGCTACCTCGACACCGGCATCCCCAACCACGACATCGACCATGGCGACCCCTCGCACGGCTACCTCGACCATGGCACCGCCTCACGCTCTCGGCTCCCTCAACATCGGCACAAAGGCTACCACCTCGCTTGAGCATCATCAGCTTCCTCTACAGTCCAAGCTACCGTGACATGACACTGTCCACGATGTTCCCGCTCCTACTGTGGGGGGATTCATCCCACTGGTTCTACTTCGGTTTATCTCCAGTCTGACCATCCGCGACGTTCCAGTTGTTCACGACGAGCATCCGCTACGACTACAGGGGATGTTAGAGTATATGTGTATGGTTCGGTTAGTCTAGGATAGAGATAGATCTTGTGTCTTGTCTTGCACTCCAATATGATCCCTGTACGCCTATCTATACTCGCACATGAGCCTCAAAATACATCCATCATATTCCGCCAAACTCATACTCTCACACTGATGATGATGTATTTGATATGGTTAAATATTTAAAATTAATATTTGGAAATGGTCCTCGTAGACAAGCTATTCCGAATGATTCTAGCGGACACGCACCCATGTGGAGAAGAAGACTATATTTTGGGAGCTACCCTATTGGAAAGTCCTAGAGCTCCATTCTGCAATTGACGTGATGCACCTGACGAAAAATCTTTGCGTGATACTGCTATGCTTCTTGGGCATGTATGGGAAGAATAAAGATACACCGGAAGCACAACAGGACCAAGAACGTATGAAAGACCGAGACGACATGCATCCAGAGTTATTTCAAGGTACTGCCAGCTATGCTCTTACCAAAGAAGAAAAGGAAATATTTTTTGAATGCCTGAGTAGTATCAAGGTCCCATCTAGCTTCTGTCAAATATAAAGGGAATAATAAATATGACAGAGAAAAAATTCCAAAACCTAAAGTCTCATGATTGCCACATGCTTATGACGTAGTTGCTTCTGGTTGCATTGGGGGGGCTTCTGCCGGAAAATGTTTGAGTACCCATTGTGAAGCTATGTGCATCCCTCAATGCAATTACTCGTAAGGTAATCAATCCAGATACTCTACCAAGGTTACAGAAAGATGTGGTGCAATGTCTTGTTATCTTCGAGTTGGTGCTCCCACCATCCTTCTTCAATATTAAGATACACCTCCTAGTTCACCTAGTTGAAGAGATTAACAATCTCGGTCCTGTGTTTCTACACAATATGTTCCTCTTTGAGAGGTTCATGGTATTATTAAAGAAATATGTTCCTAAACGTTCTAGGCCCGAAGGAAGCATCTCCAAGGGCTATGGAATAGAGGAGGTCACTGAGTTTTGTGTTGACTTTATTCCTAACCTTAAGCCCATCGGTGTTCCAGAATCATGGAATGAGGATAGACTGAGTGGAAAAGGCATGCTAGGAAAGAAACCAAGGATATGTATGGATGGGCATTCTCTCACTAAAGCACACTACACATTTATGAACAATTCCACTTTGGTGGATCCATATATCGAGGAACACCAGAATATTGTATGCTCCAAAAACCCGGGACAGTCTGAATCCTGGATTAATCTTGAACACATGAAGACTTTCGGTAGTTGGTTGCAGACACATATCATGAATGACATCACTATTGGATATCAGTTGTACTTGTTGGCCAGGTCACCATCTTCGACTATATTGACATTCCAAGGGTACGAGATAAATGGGAATACATTTTACACGATCGCCCAAGATAAAAAGAGCACCAACCAAAAAAGTGGTGTCTGATTTGATGCGATAAAAGAGAATGCGAAAAAGGACACATATTATGGTTATATAGAGGAGATATGGGAACTTGACTATGGACCTTATTTTAAGGTCCCTTTGTTTTGGTGCAAATGGGTCAAGCTAACAGGAGGCGGGTGACTATAAAGATGGGTTCAGTACTACGAAGGTGTTATGTTGAGGCTCATGGATCAAGAGTGGAATTTTTCAATCCATATGACGGAAAGATATACTCTGGGCCCTCTCGGTTATATCACATTAGGATAGCTTGCAAGCAAGTGATGTGATCACTAGAATGTTATATCACGAGAACGAGAAAAGAGTGCATGTCGGTAACGAGATCAAACTAGGTATGGAGATACCGATGATCGAATCTCGGACATGTAATATATCGAGAGACAAAGGGATTTAGTTACAAGCGTTAAAGGTTCTCACGATCACAGGAGTCATCGTTGAATGTGTAGGAGTCAGTACGGATCTCTAGGTCCCGCTGCTGATTATTGATCGGAGAAGGGTCTCGATCATGTCTGCATTATTCGCGAACCATAGGGTGGCACACTTAAGAGTTACCAGACACCATTTTGGAGCACATATGTTTCAGACGGAAGAATTGCAAAGCGCATGAATTATTTCAATAGAAACCGGAAATTGTTTCGAGTGAAATTGCAGAAGGTAGTTCTACATGTGATATTGAAATATTGCAAGGGGATATATGTGAATGTTTGTTAATTAAAGTAATTAACAAAATTCTGAATAAATTTAATAAAAAGAGTTTTATTAAATGAGATAGCATTAAATTTGGAGAAATTTAATGCATTTAAAGTGGAGACTTTAAAAGGGAATGTGAAGAGGCATTTTAATGTGGAGGGGTTACCACCTTATGAATGGGGGAGATGAGGGGTCACCCCCCATGCGCCGGCCATGGAGAGAGGGGGCACCCCCCTCCTCCTATAAAAGGCCACCCATTCCCTCCTTCATCCTCACACCTCCTTGTGAAGGATCTCTCTCCCCCTCTAGAATTATTCCCCCATGGTCTCGGATTAGCGAGATACATGTTCCCGGTGGCATTTCGTCTGGAAGGAGTTGCTGCTTTCGCTGGATCGCTGGAGCGAGGAGGTGGAGGTTGTCCGGTGGCTTGAACGTGTGTGCGAGTGCGGATGCGCTACTGAGTTGCGGCGCTCGGACTTCCTCACGATCTTGAGATCGGCAAGTGTATGACTATATCAACCACGAGTTCCTACTCGTTAACAAAACTCGTTGTCTTCGAGGGTAAGTTCTCCATGGATGTATGTCCACCCGTTGCTCTGTATCTAGTAGATAGATCTTGGCGTATAGTTCTCATCGTAGGAATTTTTTTGTTTTGTATGCTGCGGACCCAACAGTGGTATCATAGCCTGATCTATGTGTAGGTGCTTTGCACGGGTAGTACACATATGTTTATATGTGGGCGATGATGATCATGTTATTGCATCTTCTATGTACTTTGGATATTGGTGGCATAGTGCGATGAAGTGGCCCGGACCAACCTTACATGTCATCGTACATGAGACCGGTTCCACGACTGACATGCAACTAGTTTTGCATAAGTGGCTAGCGGGTGTCTGTCTCTCCTACTATAGTCAATATCTGATTTACAACGAGTTGCTAATAACTTGGTTATCCTTGTTGTGGTTCATATTCGTAGGTAAGACCGGTTCTATCTCCGAAAGCCCTAAGCCACGTAAAACTTGCAATTGATAATTTAGAGGCGTCTAGTTTAGATCGTTGCTGGGCTAGTGTATTGATATGGTATTGTTGTAAGTAGATGTATGATAGATACTCTTACAACTCACTTAACGTGTAAGTTTCATAGACCTTGGCCTTACACACAAAGGAATGATAGAGATCATACCATGATGCAAATGATAGAGATCAAATGCATGGACCATATCACCTCACTTCACACATTAGCATCTTATATTGCTAGTTTGGCGCTTTTGGTAGCATTATAAGATGATCCCTCATTTAGATATCAATATAAAATGTGTTCTTCCTTAAGTATGCACCGTTTTGGGATCGTGTTTTGAGGCATCACGTGATGATCAGGTGTTCTCGACTCTACGCTTTCATACAACGGGTGTAAGACAGTTTTACACACGCAAATACTAAGGTTCTTACTTGACGAGCCTAGCATGTACAGAGATGGCCTCGGAACACGGACCGAAAGGTTAAGCATGAGTCATATAGTTGATATGATGCCCATATAGATGCTCGCCTTTGAATCTACACCGACTCACGTGATGATCAGACTTGGTGTAGTGGATTTGGTTCATGTAATCACCAAAAGCACACGAGGGATGTCGTTTTTGAGTGGGAGTTCATTAGTAATTTGGATTAGTTGAACTCAATCTATCATAAACTTAGTCTAAATATATTTTACAAATTCTGTTGTAGATGGCACCACCTGCTTTTAATTTCAATGTGTTCATGGAGAAAGAGAAGCTTGCTGCGAATGGTAGCAACTTCACCAACTGGGCTATGAATTTGAGGATTCTCCTCACTGCTGCACAAAAGCAATATGTGCTAGAGGCTCCGCTAGGCCCCCTACCAGCTCCTGATGCCCCTGACGAGGAAAAGAATGTCTATATAAATCGTCAGGAGGACCACAACTTAGTTCATTACGACATACTGTATGGGCTAGAGCCAGAACTTCGAAAACGTTTCGAAAATGGCAATGCCTTTGATACCATGGGAGAATTGAAAATGATTTTCGATACCCATGCTGCCGTAGAGAGTTATAATGCTTCTGGAAAGTTCTTTAGCTGCATGATGGAAGAGAACAGCTCCGTTAGTGAGCACGTACTCAAAATGTCTGGGTTCGCCGATAAGCTTGTGTCCTTGGGAATAACGATTCCCATTGACTTAGGCATACATCGTGTTCTCCAATCTCTGCCACCTAGCTACAAGAGCTTCGTGATGGACTATAATATGCAGGGCATGAAGAAGTCTCTTCCCGAGCTTCTATCAATGCTTAAGACTGCAGAAGTGGAGATTAGGAAAGAACATCAAGTGTTGATGATCAATAAGACCACCGGTTTCAAGAAGGACAAGAAAGGCAAACAGAAGGGAAAGAAGGGCGGCAAATGCTGTCGCTAAAAAGAAAACCCCGAGCTGGCCCTAAGTCCGACAATCGAGTGCTACTATTGCAAGGATGACCATTGAAGAATCGCCCCAAGTATTTGGCGGACAAGAAGGCCGGCAAGGCAAACAAAGGTATATGTGATATACATGTTATTGATGTGTACTTGACTAGTACTCGCAGTAGAACCTGGGTATTTGATACGGGATCGGTTTCTAATATATGTAACTCGGTTCAGGGGCTGCAGAACAAGCGAGAACTAGCAAGGGATAAGGTCACGATGCGGGTCGGCAATGGATCAAGAGTTGATGTGATCGCCGTCGGAATGCTGCCTCTCCATATGCCGTCGGGATTAGTTATAAACCTGAATAATTGTTATTTGGTGCCTGCACTGAGCATGAACATTGTATCCTGATAGTGTTTGATGCAAAGTGGTTATTCGTTTAAGTCTGAAAACAATGGTTGTTCGATTTATATGAATAATATCTTTTATGGTCATGCACCTGTGTTGAATGGTTTATTTCTGTTGGATCTCGATAGTAGTATTACGCATATTCATAATGTTGATGCTAAAAGGATTAAACTTGATAATGATATATCTACATATATGTGGCACTGCCGTCTAGGTCATATTGGCGTTAAATGCATGAAGAAACTCCATTCTGATGGACTTTTGGAATCACTTGATTTTGAATCATTTGATACATGTGAGCCATGCCTTATGGGCAAGATGACTAGAACGCTGTTTTCCGGTTCAATGGAACGGGCGACAGATTTATTGGAAATCATACATACTGATGTGTGTGGACCAATGAGTGTGTCGGCGTGAGGTGGATATCGTTATTTTGTTACTTTCACGGATGATTTGAGTAGATACGGGTATATCTATTTGATGAAACATAAGTCTGAAACCTTTGAAAGGTTCATAGAATTTCAGAATGAAGTGGAAAATCATCGTAACAGAAAGATCAAATTTCTGCGGTCCGACCGTGGAGGAGAGTATCTTAGTTACGAGTTTAGCACACATATGAAAGACTGTGGAATAGTTTCACAACTCACGCCTGCCGGAACATCACAACGTAATGGTGTGTCCGAACGTCGTAATCGTACTTTATTGGATATGGTTCGATCTATGATGTCTCCGATCGACTTTGCCTTGTCATTTTGGGGTTATAATCGAAACCACTGCATTCACTCTAAATAGGGCACCATATAAATCCGTTGAAAATACACCGCATGAATTATGGTTTGGAAACAAACCTAAGCTGTCATTTCTTAAAGTTTGGGGATGCAATGTTTATGTGAAGAAACTTCAACCGGATAAACTCGAACCCAAAGCGGAAAAAATGCGTCTTCATAGGGTACCCTAAGGAAACGATTGGCTATACCTTCTATCACAGATCCGAGGGCAAGGTCTTTGTTGCCAACAATGGATCCTTTCTTGAGAAGGAGTTTCTCGCGAAAGGTGTGAGTAGTCGGAAGGTAGAACTCGAAGAGGTTATTGAACCTTCTCTTCATGAAATGGCGAGTAGCGCAGCTCCAGAAGTTGTTTCGGAGTTGACTTCACCTAATGAAGATAGAGCTAATGATATTGATCATGAAACTCCGAAAGAGGACACTACCGAACCTCGCAGGTCAAGGTGACACGGCAGCTCCTGAACTGTACGGCAATCCTGTTATGAATTTCATGATTGATGAAATAGATGACCCTGCGACGTATGAAGAAGCGATGATGAGCCCTGATTCCAACAAATGGCTAGAAGCCATGAAATCCGAGATGGAATCCATGTACGAAAACCAGGTTTGGACCTTGGTGGACTTACCTCACGATCGAAAGGCCGTTGAGAATAAATGGATTTTCAAAAATAAAAACTGATGTTGATGGTAATGTAACCATCTATAAGGCTCGACTTGTCACAAAGGGGTTTCGACAAATTCAAGGAGTTGACTACGATGAGACATTCTCTCCTGTAGCGATGCTTAAGTCGGTTAGGATTATGTTAGCAATTGCTACATATTTCGATTATGAAATATGGCAGATGGATGTCAAAACTGTGTTCCTCAATGGTAATATTGAAGAAGAGTTGTATATGATACAACCTAAGGGTTTTGTCGATCCTAAGGATGCTGATAAGGTGTGCAAACTTCAGCAATCCATCTATGGACTGAAGCAAGCATCCCGGAGTTGGAATCTCCGCTTTGATGAGGTGATCAAAGAGTTTGGATTTGTCCAAACTTATGGAGAGGCTTGTATTTACAAGAAAGTGAGTGGGAGCAATGTGGCATTTCTGATATTATATGTGGATGACATATTATTGATTGGAAATGATATAGATCTTTTAAACAGTGTTAAAAGTTATCTAAATAGCAAATTTTCGATGAAGGACCTTGGTGAAGCTTCATATATATTAGGCATTAAAATCTATAGAGATAGATCAAGACGCCTAATTGGGCTATCGCAGAGTAAATACCTTGATAAGATATTAAAGAAGTTTAATATGGACGGAAGTAAGAAGTGGTACTTACCTATGTTGCAAGGCAAGACATTGAGTAAGACTCAAAGTCCGGCTATGGCGGAAGAAAGAGATATAATGGATAAGATCCCCTATGCCTCAGCCATAGGCTCTATAATGTATGCCATGCTATGTACAAGACCGGATGTGGCACAGGCTATTAGTTTGACTAGTAGGTACCAATCTGATCCAGGTTCGGAACACTAGATAGCGGTCAAGAATAGCCTTAAGTACTTGAGAAGAACTAAGGATATGTTTCTTGTATACGGAGGTGAAGAAGAGCTAGTCGCTAAGTGTTATGTCGATGCTAGCTTTGACACTGATCCGGATGACTCTAAGTCTCAATCCGGATACGTATTTCTCTTGAACGGAGCAGCAGTTAGTTGGAGGAGCTCCAAACAACCTCTGGTGGTTGGATCAACGACGGAGGCAGAATATGTTGCTGCTTCAGAAGCAGCATAGGAAGCGGTTTGGGTGAAGGAGTTCATAATGGAACTAGGTGTGGTTCCTAGTGCGCTGGACCCAATGGTGATCTATTGTGACAATAATGGAGCCATAGCCAACGCCAAGGAACCAAGGTCTCACAAGAATTCCAAGCATATTAAGTGTCGGTTTCACTCCATCCGCGAGCATGTCAAGGATGGAGATATAAAGATTTGTAAAGTGCACACAGACCTGAATGTAGCAGATCCGTTGACTAAAGTACTCCCTAGGGCAAAACATGATCAACACCATAACTCCATGGATGTTAGATTTATCACTATATAAACTAGATTATTGTCTCTAGTGCAAGTGGGAGACTGAAGGAAATATGCCCTGAGAGGCAATAATAAAGTTGTTATTATGTATTCCTTGTATATGATAGATGTTTATTTTGCATGCTATAATTGTATTGATAGGAAACATCAATACATGTGTGTTTAATAAACAAAAAGGGTTCCTTGTTATGCCTCTCTTATAGACTAGCTTGTTGATTAACAAGATGATCAAGGTTTCCTGATCATGGACATTGGATGTTGTTAATAACAAGGTCACATCATTTGTGAAATGATGTGATGAATATTCATCCGAAGTATAGCATTACGATCAAGTCATTATGTTTATATTGCTATAACATCATACGAAGTAATCTTTATCCTTAGACCATGAGATCATGTTAATTGCTAACACCGGAAGAGTATCTTGATAACATCAAACGTCACACCGTAATAGGGTGACTATAAAGATGGGTTCAGTACTACGAAGGTGTTATGTTGAGACTCATGGATCAAGAGTGGAATTTGTCAATCCTGATGACGGAAAGATATACTCTGGGCCCTCTCGGTGATATCACATTAGGATAGCTTGCAAGAAAGTGATGTGATCACTAGAATGTTATATCACGGGATCGAGAAAAGAGTGCATGTCGGTAACGAGATCAAACTAGGTATGGAGATACCGATGATCGAATCTCGGACATGTAATATATAGAGAGACAAAGGGATTTAGTTACAAGCGTTAAAGGTTCTCACGATCACAGGAGTCATCGTTGAATGTGTAGGAGTCAAGACGGATCTCCGTGTCCAGCGCTGATTATTGATCGGAGAAGGGTCTTGATCATGTCTGCATTATTCGTGAACCGTAGGGTGGCACACTTAAGAGTTACCGGACACCATTTTGGATCACATATGTTTCAGACGAAAGAATTGCAAAGCACAGGAATTGTTTCAATAGAAACCGGAAATTATTTCGGGTGAAATTGCAGAAGGTGGTTCTGCATGTGATATTGAAATATTGCAAGGGGCTATATGTGAATGTTTGTCAATTAAAGTAATTAACAAAATTCTGAATAAATTTAATAAAAAGAGTTTTATTAAATGAGAGAGCATTAAATTTGGAGAAATTTAATGCATTTAAAGTGGAGACTTTAAAAGGGAATGTGAAGAGGCATTTTAATGTGGAGGGGTTACCACCACATGAATGGGGGAGATGAGGGGTCTCCCCCATGCGCCGGCCATGGAGAGGGGGCACCCCCTCCTCCTATAAAAGGCCACCCATTCCCTCCTTCATCCTCACACCTCCTTGTGAAGGATCTCTCTCCCCCTCTAGAATTATTCCCCCATGGTCTCGGATTAGCGAGATACATGTTCCCGATGGCATTTCGTCTGGAAGGAGTTGCTGCTTCCGCTGGATCGCTGGAGCGAGCAGGTGGAGGTTGTACAGTGGCTTGAACGTGTATGCGAGTGCGGATGCGCTGCTGAGTTGCGGCGCTCGGACTTCCTCACGATCTTGAGATCGGCAAGTGTACGACTACATCAACCACGAGTTCCTACTCGTTAACAAAACTCGTTGTCTTAGAGGGTAAGTTCTCCATGGATATATGTCCACCCGTTGCTCTGTATCTAGTAGATAGATCTTGGCGTATAGTTCTCATCGTAGGAAATTTTTTGTTTTCTGTGCTGCGGACCCAACACCTTCACCACCGACACCATTCTTGTGGCTCTATGGCTGGTGAAAGTGCGGGTACCGCAGGCGAGGATGATCTCCCTCGGCGATGTAGCACATCACGCTGGCGAGAGTCCGGTTCACCCACCACAGGCGGTGGCGAGATTCATTGTGGTTCACTAGGGGCGGATTGTCTCCCTCGCACCTGGCGATCTCCCTTTCCTGCCATTAGCAAAGAAGGCATTCCAAGTGCCATAGTTGTCGGGATCTCAATGGGGTCCATCCGCTGCTCTGGCATGAGCTCGAGGTATAAGTGATTCGTGATGGATGTCTATCGGGCGGAACCTTGAGGCACAGGAGGGACAGGAACCCCTACAATGCTCATCATCTAGCCGACGAGCAACTGATAGGCTGGCGGGCATGGGTAGCTCGAGGCGCATAGAGCCTCGATCTCCTCGAGGGTCAGAAAGGCCCAGTAAGCGGTGTCCATTGTTTTGAGAGAGGAATATGTGGATGTGTGATGGCCATAGAGGTCGGCCTAGACATAGAGGGAAAGGGTGGGAAAACATGGCAGGAAGCGGAGGAAAATGGCGGGAAAGCATGGCTTGACGGCTCTGGGAATGGCGGGAAATATCTTTAGTCCCGGTTAGTGGCTTCAAGCGGGGCTAAAGGCCCCCGAAATATTTTTAGTCCCAGTTACTAGTTTAGTATGAAATATTATATTTTTAGAGGGTAGATTTTTTCGTGTGAATATTTTGGTATATTATATGTATTTTTATATTTTTTAAATAATAAAGTGTGTATTTTCCAAGATTTATACTAAATAGAATATTTGTTAAACAATAAATTATTTTATTTAAGTTGTATAACAGAGTATGATAATAGATTTAAATTGGGATTTCTATTTTTGTGCCCCTAGTTCATTAGTTGTACTTAATTTCCCCAACCGCTTAACTTTTCCTCACTTTCCCCTCCCTCTGTTCTAAAACTCTCACAGATGCTTGGACGGAGGGATGCCGTCAGGTCAAATGCTTGACCGTTACATGCTGACCGGTGGGACTGTATTAAGGAAGGTCTTGTCGTAGCCGTTACGTGCTGATGGCTGGGGCCGGGATACATGGCGGACCAGCCATTGATCTCTCACTGACTGGTTGGCCCCTTTTTTCCTAACTGTCTGGCCAGTGCAGCCAATGACAAATGGAGCTGTTATGTGGGGCCGTCGAAGCCAATGAGCGATGGGGCCGCCATGCGGGGACGTTCTGTGGGGCCGTCGAAGCCAATGACCGCTGGGGCTATCATGTGGGGCTGGAAGAGGGATTTGCATATTTGCCATGTTTTACTTTGCAACTTGTATATTCGCCATTTTGTGTGTCACTGACATGTGGTGGTTATATGGTAAATATGAAAATTTCAAAGAACAAGTTTGGCAGATATGCAAAATTCACAAATATAAAAAAATCCAGGAGCAGCTACTCCCCCAAACATTGACAGGTGGGGTCGTGTATGAAACGTCAGCTCTCTCTCTCTCATCCGCTCCCAGCCCCCAGCCCCGAGCAGCTCCTATCCCACCGGTGGACAGAGCAGCCATCATCGGCGCGTCCCCGGATCTGTCCTACGGTGTCGGATGGACTGTCGCACTGCACCTCAACCACGGCTCCAGCACATGTTTCGTTCGCACGTATTGTACGTTCAGGCAGTACCGACCGCAGGCAGGTCTGCCGCCCACGACAACCAGGATTTTGTTCCGCTGCCATAGCTCGACAAACTTTGGTAGCAATTGCTAGTATTGCTTGGTAAGACCTTCTCTCCTGCTCCACCCACCTTAATTGATTCGGTTCCCATAATTTCTTCAATATTGCTAGTGCAAATTAGTCCTCAGTGTCTGGTCGTAGCGGGTACACCGGCGAGGGTGGGGAATCGATCATGTAATGGCCACCTTCTCCTCATCCTACCACGTCGGAAGTGCACGTAGCTCCTTCTCTTTGTACTACCATATAATTTCAAGTGCCTCCATGGCCTGTCGGACTGATTTCAATTGGGTTTATTTTGGGATTGTTACAGTGTGCTATGCAGGCCAATGATCCATGGTACATTGTATACCAAGATGGATCAACCCAGTGGTCTAGCCAGAGGATGGATTTGGAGGATATGGTTGCAAATTTAGGTGATGAATTGGCCCGTAAAAACCCGTGGATATTCGAGCTGAAGCGTACTATCGAGGAAGAAAAGAAGAATTCAGAGCTTATTCGCAAATAGAAGTTAACACTTGAGGCTGATCTTGACGTATTTGATCAAGTGGTAGAAAATCTAAAAGATGAACTTCAAGTGAAGGGGGAGGAGAATAGTAGATTCATGTGGGAAGGTTTAGTAGTTTTCATCCCCATCCTAGCAGTTATAGTATAAGGTTGTGGTGAAGGGTGTCACGTATAATGATTAGTTGAATAGATAGCTACTAATTTAGAGAGTAGAATTGTTATTCAATGGATGGTTGTGAGTTCCTGCTAATTTAGTCACTTTGCAGTCCCAAAGTTGTCGAGAGAATGCATTAAGAGCCCCGAGTTGCTTGCCATTGGATCTAGCGGTCCCAAAGTTATCGAGAGAATGCATTGCGGGGCCTGAGTTGCTTACCATTGGATCAAGCGGACCCAAAGTTGTTGAGAGAATGCATTGCAGGGTATGAGTTGCTTGCCATTGGATCTAGCTGCCCATAGTTGGTATGCCAAATTCCTAGAGGGTCAAGTTGGGTCCCTATTAGTTTTGACCATTCTGTCGCTGCCATCGTGGATGCCATGTAGACTTGCAGCGTTGGCAGCAACATCCATTCCCCGTTCCAAATTAGTGGCTAAGATTGTCAAAGAAAGTACTACTCTCTTTGATCCAAATTACTTGACTCAAATTCGGCAAAATACAAATGAATCTAATACTAATTCATGTCTAGATACAATCGAATCTAGACAAATCTAAATCAACTAATTTGGGTCAGAGGGAGTACTACTTATGAATCAGCTTTAGAGCATATCCACCATCCTCGCAGGTCAAACACATATCAACTTTAATTCAAATCATACATATTTCGATCAGATTTATACAAGCCCACTGGAGATTGTCAAAGGAAGTACAAGTACTTATGAATCAACTTTACAGCATATCCACCGGTCTCACGGCTCAAATACATATCAAATTTATTCAAATCATACATATATATTAAGTCACAGAATTTTGGTTCAAAATGGGCTCAAATTTGTCCTAGTTTTAAGTGGACGGTGAGCTAGCCACCCTCCCCGCCATATGTGTACTCCAAGAAGTACGAGCAAAGTCCTCCCATCCATCCGGCCACGAGGTACATCTGGCCTTCACCGTTGAAGTGCACCTCAATGTGCTAGCCATGGCCATCTCCTGCCTCCCACAGCTTCGGTTCATGAGGGCTTGATCTGTGCCGTTGCAGTGATGTTGCAGATGATGGCTTCCATCGGTGTCTTTCATCGATGACCACTGTCGGCACCATCGCCGTTGCACTGATGTTGCGTATGATGGCTTCCATCGGTGTCTTTCATCACCAATGGATCTGAGGATGTGAACGAAAGTGAGCTAGATAGAGATAGAAATTTCAGATGCTTCAATCCTCACAACCGCACGTCATTCCAGCTGCCACACTTAGATATGTGCTGCCTCAAGCCATTTTGACCCCCATGCTTAGGTTCGCGCCGCCACACGCCATTCCAACCGCCATGCTTAGGTCCGCGTTGCCGCTGCCGTTCCGACCGCCACGCTTAGATCGTGGTGCCATGCGACAAGGAAAGGGAGGGAGAGACATCCAGTCCATCGGGCTCTCCTCTCCGTACAGGGTAGGTGCAGCCAATAGGAGAGAGAGACCTCCATCCCGTAGGATCATGATGTATCCAACGGTGGTTGGCCAAGATCCGTGTGACAAACATCTCGACCAATCAAAGCACAACCAAACTGAGTGCTAGTTGATGTGGATGGCATACATGCGACAGGGAAAGGGAGGGAGAGAGACCTATAGTCTGTCAGATCATGATGTCTCTAATGGTGGTTGGCCAAGATCCGTTTGACATACATCTCGACCAATCAAAGCGCAGCCAAACTGAGACATGAGAGAGGGGAAAAAGTGAGGAAAACTTTAGCAGGAGGGGAAAACTGAGAAAAACTTTAGCGGGAGGGGAAAACTGAGTAGATCTAAGGAAAACAAGGGCACTCAGATAAAAAATGAGTACGGGAAATTCAAGCTTTTGGCATAAAAATGGAAAATGTGTTATTTGAACAAAATAATCCATCTTGGCTGACATTATATTGTTTTCAACCCAAAGATACACAAGTGTTCCAAATTTGGTCTCATTCAGCCAAAGTATGTTTTGGGATGAGTTATTTTGGAGGTTGATTGACTAGAAATCCATGCATCTTCATAGATAGTAGCTCATTCGAAGAAGAGTTTAAGAAGTGGTTTAGGGGATCAGTCAATTTCTCTTTATTTCCTTTTCCTTTATTATTCATGCTAGATTGTACATAACATAACAAGACTCTATTCGCAGGTTGCACTATGTTTTGACTTTTTTGAATTAAACTAACCATAAAACCATTTTTTGAATTTAATCACTTAGAAAAAGAAAAATGTGGATGATTACAAGTAAATCCAAAATTTCCAATTTCATATGGTAAATCAATCCAAGATACACAAGTGTGCCAAATTTGGAACAATTGGTCAATGTTTGCTATGGTTTAATCCATAAACTAGCTAAACCCCATGTGTTGACCACACGAGGGAAAAACTGAGTAGTGCTAAGAAACTAGGTGGATGACCATAGAAACTTGAAATAACACATACATTATGGGATTATCCAACATACAAACTTGGAAGCGTCACACTAGTTTGAATTGAATACAAACATTGACAGTAGTTCAAATTCATCATACAAATTTAAATTAATAATTCAAATTCATTTTTTTGTCTCGCTCCTAGTGTTTTTCGCTGGGCTCACCACCTTGCTCCCAGTGTTTTTCTCTGCATCCAATGAATCAAGTGTTTTGGTCTATCGTACAATTGGTTCAATAATGATTCAATCCATTGGTTCATATGGTTAAAAATTCATTGGCATCATTTCTTCAATATCCTCGTGTTTAATTCCTTTACTTTTGAAATCTGCTTCCAATGAAAAATTACTTTATTCTCCTCTCGATCCATTGGTTAAAACTCCTCTCGATCCATTGGCTCAATCTCCTCTCGATCCATTGTTTCAATCTCCCCTACATTTGGTTCAATCTCCCCTACATTTGGTTCAATCTCCTCTGCATTTGTTTCAATCTCCACTATATCCATTCGTTCAATCTCCTCTCAATCCGTTGGTTCAATCCCCAATTTATCCATTGCTTTATTCTCCTCTCATTCAAATACTTCATTCTCATCTGCATTTGCTACTCTCCCCTAATCATCCATTCCATAAGCTAGATCCACTTCATTTTTACAAAGCCTAGCAATGTGCCCTAGGATCCGACAATGTTTGCACTTATGTCGTCGAGGTGGTGCACCACCCTCTGCCTAGCTCTCATCCTATTCTTCCTTGGCCTACCTGCTAGTCTAGTAAAAACTGGAGGGTATAGCTTGAAGCCTGGATCCACTTCCATCTATTGGTCTTTTCCCAACAAGGCTGGAACATTCTGAGCATATGCTGGGTATATTTGGCTATGGAGAAATACTCTGATAGGTACTTATCAACTTCACCCTCTTCACCTCCTAGAATACCCATGAAAAACAATGCATGTATGCAGGGTTTCTCAAGGAGCTTCCATTGCCTGCACTGGCATGTCCTATCAACCAAACTCACTGGATACCTCCATTGCCTATCTTTACTATCAGTGTATGTTATCTTAGCCTCCATTCCTCTTCTAATGCATTTCATCTTCAATTGTTTTACCCTGGCATGCAAAGCCTTAATCAAAGATGGGAGGATGAGATGGCCTGCATATACTGTTGATGCAATTCTTTGATGCAAATTGATCTTTATCATGATTATCTGCCTAATCTTATCAAATATTTTCCAAAACATAAGCCCTTTCAATGACTTGACCTTTGCATTGAAACTCTATGCAAGGTTACTTGTTACATGGTCTACCTTGCAAATTTCATTGAACTCACTTCTTGACCACACCATTCCATGATGTGCATCCAAGTACTCCTTCGTCGAAGGTTTTTGTTTATACATCACTTCCAAATGATACAGATGCTTCTTCAAACTTCATGTGTATGAAGCTGGCCATAGGTTGTCAGTATAAACTTTACCTTTGAATTTCTTTGTAAATTTCTGCACTAAGTGTCGCATACATTCCCTATGCTCCACTCCAGTGAATACTACTTCTACATCTTTCTCCAAACCTTTGCAAGCGTCCGTGTGGATAGTAAGTCCTGGTGGATGACCTATAAGGTCGCGCAAATTCTCCAGAAACCAAGTCCAACTTTCCTCTAACTCAATCTCCAAAACTCCAAAACCAACAGGGAACATCCAATTGTGGACATCAACTGCAGTAGAAGCTACTAGCTATCCTTTAAATCTGCTATGAAGAGTTGTTGCATCCACGGCCAAATAAGGCCTGCAACCATCTAGAAACCCTTGCCAGCAAGCTTTGAAATAAATAAAAGCCCTTCTAAAGCACTCCTTCTCCATTGTCTTCCCTCTTATTTTGTACTGAAGTGTATGCCTTCCTATCTGTACAACACTACCTAGACTAGCCATCTCCACTTCAGCTTTCATGATGTAAAGGAACTAAAAACCTTCATTCTATGGACCATTGATCTAATCAAGAGACATTTCCTTTGCATAGAACATCCTCATGTAAGGTACTGTAATATTAACCTTTTGAGAAACTTCTTTTATGAGCGTAGTTGCACCAAGTGATGGGTTCGCTCTCATCCAATCCATGATTGCATCTGCCAACCACCTAGTATTTGCTAGTTTTTTTGTCCTTTGGCTATCCCCCTTGAGGTGGACAAGAATGTTCGAACTGGTTACTTTTTATCTGAAACATAATGAAAATGTCAGGTGCAGTTAACAAAGTCTACACAATGATCTAAAATACACAATTGGTTGTAATACCTGCACCAAACTTCTCCTGAGCATAGTGGACGCATCCATCCTCCACCTATAGCTCTTGTATGGGAACTTCATTGTGAACATTGCTGGCTCACTCTTAATAACATCATGATCATTATTGGTGTGGATGAAATATGTAGTAAGGGCATTACGACAGTCCCACATCGTTTCAAATACGGTGCCTTTAGAAATCTCAGGATTGTTCCTGTCGCACTCAATTACTGGCAAGTCCTCACCATCATACTCGGCTAAAATGAGACTGTCATTGTTCTCCTCGTTCTCTTTGTCATCAGTGTCATCAAATCTGGCACCATGGGCCATTTCCTCCGTGTACTGATCCTCTACTGCATGTTTACTGAATCTATCTACCAATTTAGGAAAAATCAACTCATCATCATCATCTACTGGAGGTGCTCCCTCGTCAGGCTCTACTTCGTCCTCCACATCGGCCACACGAGCAATTTGTCTTACACTCACAGTGCGAACAGATGGTACTGCTATGGACCTAAAAGGAGTGCGGGTGCGCACACTATTAGCAGAGACAGCAGAGACACATGATGCCCGACCCCCTGATGATTCCTAACCACCAGATGATGCTTTAAGCCTCTTTCCCGTATGTTCAACTTTAGGTTCCACATAGAGAAGAATTCGACCAAAATATTCGGCAGCGTTCAAAGAGAAAAGCATTACTAGATCAGCTTCACTAGTTAGTGGGAGAAATCTTTGCTCGCTAATGTTGAAATATTGCAAATCAACTGAATCTCCATTTCTCCAAGGGAATTTACACTAGATTTATCTTTCAAATCTCTTGCAGTTATGGAGGTTGCAACCACCACTGGGAAGTAAATTCCAGAGAGATAATGTTCACAACCGCGAATTATGCTAGTATCCAGTTTAACCGCCAGCCGAAATGACAGCGCTGGATTAATCTTATTCGAAAAGGAAGGCAGTTAGTTGAGCACCAGCGATTCATGCTCAATTACTGCCTATAATCAATCCACGAAGGGAAATGATGCTTACCCAGATGGAATCTATGCGTTAGATCCCTCCGATTCCACCCAATCTTCTCTGCGCTCGACGGGGAGGACCAGTACACCAGCCGACATTGCATATTGTTCCGTGGAAGTGGTAGATCTAGCGGGGGAGGGAGTGGAGGCGGAGGTGCAGTGGCCTCCGTGGCTAGGGGGAGGGGAGCCTCGGTGGCCGAGGACGACATAAGGTAGGAGGGCACAACGGCGGGGGAGTGGAGGGGCGGTGTGGGAGCTATTCTAGGCTCGGGGGAAGCAAATGCTTTGGGTGAGCGAGAATGGCTGATATGACGTGTCTCTAGGTGGCCCCACCCTTCACCATGCATGCAAGTCCCCTCCCAACACGGCCCCACCCTTCACCACGTATGCAAGACCCATCCCAACGTGGCCCCACCCGTCAGCATGTAACGGTTGATGCCATGTAACATAACACTCAACGCACGACCCGCCCCAACATGGTCCCACCGATCAGCATGTAACGGTCAAACCTTTGACCTGACGGCATCCCCCCGTCCGAGCGCCTGTGAGGATGTTGCATCCAAAATTGAAGCATATTTACCTTTTGTTTTTGCATAAATAGTGTAGGGATTTTTGTATTTCACTGTGTCTACACGCGCTATTTTGTTCTTGTTTCAACAGGATCCCAAATCATGGAGTCATATAAGAACATATCAATTAGAGATATCATATTGTGTAATTATATGATATTTCTAAGTGATAAAAGTCATTTAATGAATTTGCCTTCGCACCTGGAAGAATACCAATCAAGGAGGAGGCAGCAGCATGGTTAACAACCACTGGTACGGGTGGAGCCCGCCCGTATCGTCCACCCGTACCAGGTGCCATCGCGACCGCCTTGTCAAATACTTCTCCCTAGCAAAGACGGGGGAGAGATCCGATATTCATAGCCACCAGAAACCACGAAAAACCACATTCGAGAGGGATCTGAAGGAGGAACTTGGATGGGGCAAAAATCCTAGCTGCTTCACTGATCATTGGAGGACAACGCATCATCCTCTTCATCATCAACCGCTGCATCTCCATTACCACCATTAGTCCCATCTTTCATCTATTAGATCTCTTTGTAATTCCAGATCCAATTGTGGTTTGCATTAGATCTACCGCCTTACTTTTATCCATTCATTTTATTATGATGATGTTGTTGATTGCTTCCATGAGTGAGTAGTTCCTTTGTTCTTGGGAGATGGAGAAACCCTAGCACCATTATGAACTTGTAATAAAGATAATATATTCTTGTGTCCGTATGACTTGTTCGTCTATGATATAATTATGATTTGTGTTTGATCTCTCTCTTTAGATGGTATGCGTAGTCGACCGCATATCATTTGCCTTTGGGACTAAAGAGAGAGAGAAATCCTTTGGATGTGTATTGGAAGCATACCCGGAATGCCCCGTGACAGATTGGTGCCGGCTCGTAACCTACACGGTCAAAGGGGGATTAAAGAGGGACTCCCTAAGATAATTACGATATCCATGGGACCTTAATTGTGGTGGTTTGTATTGGTGATTGCTCTCAGACATCGAAGTGGTTATTTATAGGTGACCTCACACTTGGATCAACAAAGTGGCTTCCTACGAGCCTTGTAGTGAACATCTTATTATGGGGCTCTCTCCACACATATCATGACACAAGAAGTATGTAATCTTGGTTGCACATAACAATAATACTATGCTAGTGGTGTATCATACATCCCAAAGAACGTTTTAGCCCTATTGAGTTCAACCACGCTTTCACATAAACTTTTTAATTGTCTGGTGTGATAGACATAAATCACATATTTTCTTTCCATGATCTTGTTCAGATTATTTTAATGTTACTATGTATGGAAAATAATACGTATACATTGTAGAATATACACATCTGACTGTTCATGCATTTACACAAGTATAAAATAGCTAAACACAAAAAAAAATCCAATTCCATGGTTTGAACATTCAAACAGGAATTGGAATTCTGTAGCACCATGTGATTCCAATAGCAAATTCCAAACCATCCAAACAACAGAATTTGAATTAGCAGTCATTTCCTTTCCAAGACGGATTTGGAATTCCCACCTAATGCATTTCCTGTATTCAATTGTGTGCATCCAAACAGAGCGTTACTTGTTTTAATTACTTTTCTGCAATCAATCATAAACCTTTCAAACACCGTTTACTTGAGATCAAAGACAGCTTACAAGTATACTTTGGTAGAAAGTAACTAGGGGCATAAAGACCTTTACCAATAGCTCTATATGGGTTCGATATCTTTACTTCGAAACTAGCTACAATTGGTCTGTGCACTTCCAGTCATTAGAGGGTTTCAGAATAGAGGGAGGGGAGAAGTGAGGAAAAGTTAAGCGGCTGGGGAAAACTAAGTACAACTAACAAACTGAGGGCATGAAAATAAAATCCCATTTAAATTATAGATCTTCTTTTTCTGATTTTTTATATATATAATACATAATTTTCTTAATTATGTGTATTGATTTTCACTTTGGGGCCAAAAAGAATCTTTAGCCCTGGTTTGAGATACAAAATGGGACTAAAGGGTACCCTTTAGTCCCGGTTTGTAGCTCAAATCAGGACTAAAGGGGTGTGGCTCGCGCGCGAAAAGCTGTGGCCGAAAATACCTTTACTCCCGGTTTGAGATACAAACCGGGACTAAAGGGTACCCTTCCCCTCTACCCTGGTTTGTATCTCAAATCGGGGGTAAAGGGTGGGAGGTATAAATACCCTCCCCCTCTACCCCGGTTTGAGCCACGAACCAGAGCAAATCTTCATCTTCCCGAGACGAACATCATCGCTGCCCATGCCCGTGGAGAGGAGGAGCTACACTGCCCGCTGCCGCTCGCGAATGCTGCTGCCCCGCATCGTTCCGACGCCCGTGAACGCCTCCATTCCGCATCGTTCCATCGCCCGTGAATGCTGCTGATGTCTCAGTGCACGGCGCCCAGAAAAGTGCTTGATGGCTCGTGGTTGATGTAGAGCTTGTTGGGAACCCCAAGAGGAAGGTATGATGAGCACAGTAGCAAGTTTCCCTCAGTTATGAAACCAAGGTTTAATCGAACCAGTAGGAGCAAGGAAACACCCCAAAGGTGTTACTAGCTGAGCTTTGGCGAGCACTACGGTGCTAGTAGCGTGAGACCTGCACAACACAACCACAGAACTTTGTCCCCAACTTGCGATGAGGTTGTCAATCTCACCGTGTTTTGCAGAAAACAAAGGATTAAACGTATCGAATGGAAAGAAGTAAAAGTTTGCAGAAAGTAAACACATAGCAGTAAACAGTTTATAGATTGTATGTAAAAGACAAGGACCGGGATCCATAGTTCACTAGAGGTGGCTCTCCTTAGATAGAAAACATGCTGGGTGAACAAATTACAGCGGGGCAATTGACAAACACCGAGAAATCAATACATGCATATACTAATCATCTTGACTCCTTTGAGACTTGATTGGGCATTACAACGTAATACATAGACCGCCATCCAACTGCATCTATGACTAATAATCCACCTTCAGGTTATCATCCGAACCCCCTCCAGTATTAAGTTGCAAGCAACAGATTATTGCTTTACGAACTGCGTGTAAAGTAAACAATACGATTGCTCTATGAACAAAGGATTGTTGTTTTCTCCCTAGTAGCAACAGCACATCTAGTACCTTAGAGATTTCTGTCACTTCCCCAGATTACCAGAGGCATGAACCCACTATCGAGCATAAATACTAACTCTTGGAGTTGCTATCATCTACTTGGCCAAGATAGCTACTAACAATAGAAAGCATCCAAGATCACAAATAGCAAAGACATGATAGAATCCCCTGGCGCAAGCCAGGCCTGGCCGCGCGACTAGGTGGTGTGGTGGCTCCCTGGCCCTTCTCTGTCTCGTATTCTGGCACTTGATCCCTTCCGGAAAAATAGGCACTTTGGCTTTTGTCCCGTCCAATTTCGAGAATATTCATTTTCTGACTTTCCTAGAACCAAAAACAGCAGAAAAGCAGCACCGCACTATGGCTCTTGTTAATAGGTTAGTCCAAGAAATCATATGAAAAGTACTCTAAAGTTGGAACAAAACTCAAGAAAGTGGATAAAACCAAGCATGGAACATAAAAAATTATAGATACATTTGCAATGTATCAACATCCCCAAGCTTAACTCCTGCTCGTCCTCGAGGAGGTAAGTGATAAAAAGAAAGAATGATTTTTGAGGTGACATGCACCATCAAAGACTTGATCAAAGTATTTGTAAAACATTCAAAGCTGGGATCATAGTACTTCAATCATAACATGAAATACAAAGTTCTAGCAATAACCAAAGAAACTATGATGCAACATGAAAAGACACAAACAAAAGATTCATGAATAACAATGCTTTGCAAGACGTTTGTTTGTTTCACATAAAGAAAACATGGCATAATAGTATTCAGCTTGTCCTTCATAGAGTAGCAAATATAAATGCATAGGACACCTTCAAAGTTCATAAGAGTGACTAGAAACAATAGTTTAAAACAAGCAATATCAAAGTATGCATCAATCAACTAGTCTTGGGACAGTGCACATAGAACTAAGAATGGCCACTATGCTCTCAAAGTAGGTGCATAAAGATAGAAGGTGGAGACTCAATGTAATGGTGGAAGAAAAGCCTTTGTAAAAGGAAGTAGGGATTCAAGTCTCATAAAGAGCTTCCAAAAATTATGGTACTTATAGCTTTCAGCTCTCATTGCCCCTATCATAAGCATCTTGAAGTGATTAAGGTTAAAGTGAACAAACTATGGTGTACATGCTTGACGAAGTATAAGTCAGAAATCTCATGTCCCTTGTATACGAGGGCCGCTCCTCATGCTACTCAAGTTTAGTCACCGGTAAGTTCTTGTCAACGTAAGTACATGTGTATCATAGAGAACCGCCAACGGGGTACCCCTTGCCCGATGATACGGAAGAATCCCCATATCAAAATGACAAGGCAAGCAGACAACGAGCATCTCAGCATTCTTCTTATTTACCATGGGAATATGGTGCTTTTTTCTCTCTTTCCTCTTTTCATAGTATCTCTTTTTTTCTTTTCTCTTTTTTTCTCAATATAGGACTTTTTTTATAAGAAGAATGCTTCATAGACAGGTCATTATGGTTACGCTGCAGGTTTCCACCATGTCAGCATGGATTAGACCAGCGGCCCAGGCGTTTCTCTAACAAATATACATAACTCCATGGACTTACAAGCTCCCCTTTCATTTCACACCGACGACATCCATATACAAAAGAGCATGATATCAACTAGGTACAAGTACCCGTGCAATGTTGAAAGCATTCCCCATGAAAGCATGGTTCTGCTAATTCCCAACAAATAAGTGCAAGCATATACAACATAGACGACACAATGGTTCAAGTTTATTAAGGGCAAGTAAAGTTAATTGTGACATCAAGTTCGTGAGAGCTTTAATCACTAGTTTTCTCATAACAAGTTTAATTTGGAAGGTAAACAAAAGCATGAATATACTTGGAATAGGATAAGATAGTAGGTAGGTATGGTGGACTCTTTGGAATAACTTGGTTTAGGGAGTTGGATGCATGAGTGGAAGTCATACTTGGTTGTGGAGGCTAGCAAAAGACTGGGAGCGACAAACTAAGAGAGCAATAATGGCCATAATCATGCCGAGCGACAAAACATCATTGATCAAAGCATAAAGTGATACTACAAGTTGAAAACTAAAGGATCATAAAGGCTATGGTGACTTGTGATAGTCATAACATGGTGTGAGCATGCGCCAAGTCAACCCAAATAGTGCATCAAAGGCGAATACCACTATACTATGCTTTAATATGCTAAAACAACGCATGATTCATCCAAGGCACATTAAGAAATCTCAATTGTTTATAACAAGTCATGCTACAAAAAGAATACTAAGCATAAAGCCAAAACAATATCAAGCATGGCATGACAAAGCATAGGCCACAGTCAAAAACGAGCTCTTTTTACCACATAAGTATGAACTTTCATACTCTTTTCCAAACCAAACCAAACCATTTGCAAACCAATGTATGAAAGGGGGGTCCAACCAATTTATTCAGAAAACTAAGCAAACAAAGACAACGAAAAACCAAATTGAAAACAAAAAAGAAGACGCTCCAAGAACAACACAACTGTGCATGAAACAATAAAAATGAAGCGTTTGGAAGAAACCTGGATTTTTTATTGATGAAGAAGGGGATGCCTTGGGCATACCCAAGCTTTGACGCTTGTACTTCTTGGATATTTATTGGGGTGACATGCGTAGCATCCCCAATCTTGAGCTTTAGTCCATCCTTCATCTCATTACTCATTCCTTCCATACACCTGAAAATTTTCCTTCATACAAAACTTCACACAATCTTTATTACCAACATTAGTGCACTCAAGATAAATAAGTCTTAAGTTTCAGTTATAACACAAAATAAACTTCCATTAGAACACTATCTACTGTATCACTTCCTTCAGAAATCTCAATTCCCCAAAAGAACTCAAAAAGGAACCCACAAGAAGAAAATGCAGAAAATGGCAGAAATCTGTCAAAACAGACCAGCAGGTAAAGATGATTTTTTTTGAAGACCTTATGTTGCTCAAATCAAAAAGTGTTGAATTAACGAAAGTTAGATAATAACCTGGGGCAGAATCGCAAAAAATTACAGCTCAATCCGACATACAGAGCTCTGTCACGAATTTTTACGGTGAAGAACAAAAATCTGTTTCGGGACAGCAACTTTCTCAATCATTACTCCACTCTCATTAGAGGTTACTCTTGGCACATAAAGCAAATAAAAAGGATAAGGAGCGGTTATTACTGAGGTAATAACTTCCAAGACTCATCTAAAACTTTTGGGTTATCTCCCAATAAGTACTTTTCTTTAACGCCTTTAAGTTAGACATAAGAAGCAAAGAAAGAATCAAGTTTTCTCAAATGAAGAAGCATTAAAACCAAATTTTGTTTTCACAGGAGAAGCAAATGAAATATTTTCTCTCTTTTTAGGGAAGTGTTCTATACCTTTCTTGAGTGGGAGTTGATATTTAATGGTGCCTTCTTTCATATCAATGATGGCACCAACAGTTCTAAGAAAAGGTCTTCCCAAAGTAATAGGACAAGAAGCATTGTATTCAACATCCAAAACATAGAAATCAACGGGGACATAGGAATTGTTAACCATAATAAGAACATCATTAAGACTCCCCATGAGTTTCTTTTTAGCATTATCATCAAGTGGGACATTCAAATAACAATCTTCAAGAGGAGGCAAATCAAGCATATTATAAATCCTTCTAGGCATAATAGAAACACTACTATCAAGATCACATAAAGCTTTGAAATCAAAGTCATTCACTTTCATATTAACGATGGGTTCCCAACCATCTTCTTGTTTTATAGGAATAGAAGCTTTATGTTTCATCTTTTCTTCTTTAATCTTTATGAGAGCATCATTAATGTGTTTTGTAAATGCCATGTTCATAGCACTAGCATTAGGAATTTTAGCAAGCTTTTGTAGGAACTTAATAACTTCAGAGATGTTGCAACCATCAAGATCAAAATCAACTTTATCATCTAAAGTAGTAGAACTATTACTAGCCTCAACTCTAGTGGTGGTGATAGTAGAAACACTAATGTTTCTAGCAATTCCATCTTCTCTTTCCCACTTAGCATGTAATTTAGCTAATAGTCTAACATTTTCATAAATTCTTACTTGTATGGCATTAGTAGCTGCAAAGGGATTATCATTAGTTTCAGCTTTAGCAGCCATTTTATTCAAACAAGATTGAGCTTTAGCCAAAGATGCTATATTTCTTTCAGCATTAGAGAGTTTTTCCTCAATAGTTTTATTGAAAGCAGTTTGTTTACTAATAAACTCTTTAAGCATAACTTCAAGTTCAGAGGGAGCACTCATAGTATTGTTGTAAGAATTTCCATAAGCATTACCATTGTTGGGAGGATATGGCTTATAATTGTTGTTACCAAAATTGTTCCTATAAGCATTGCTACCATAAGCATTGTTGCCAAAATTGTTATTTCTTATGAAGTTCACATCAACTAGCTCTTCTTGAGCAACCAAAGAAGCCAAAGGAACATTATTTGGATCAATATGGGCTTTCCCATTAACAAGCATAGACATAATAATATCAATTTTATCACTCAAGAAGGAGGTTTCCTCAACCGAATTTACCTTCCTACCTTGTGGAGCTCTCTCAGTATGCCATTCAGAATAATTAACCATCATATTGTCCAAAAGTTTTGTTGCAGCACCCAAAGTGATGGTCATAAATTTACCTCCAGCAGCAGAATCCAATAGGTTCCTTGAAGAATAGTTCAATCCTGCATAAAAAGTTTGGATGATCATCCAAGCAGTCAGTCCATGAGTGGGACAATTCTTTACCAAAGATTTCATTCTTTCCCAAGCTTGAGCAACATGCTCATTATCAAGTTGTTTAAACTTTAATATTTCACTTCTCATGGATATAATCTTAGCAGGAGGATAGTATTTTCCAATAAAAGCATCTTTGCACTTAGTCCAAGAATCAATACTATTCCTAGTTAAGGAATTCAACCACTCTTTAGCTTTTCCTCTCAAAGAGAAAGGAAACAATTTTAGCTTAATAATATCACCATCTATATCCCTATGCTTTTGCATCTCATAAAGTTCAACAAAGTTATTTAGATGGGAAGTAGCATCTTCATTACCAATACCAGAAAATTGTTCTCTCATAACAAGATTGAGCAAAACAGGTTTTACCTCAAGGAAAGTATTTTCAGCCACAGGTGGAGCAATAGGCGTGCTCATAAAATCATTGTTGTTGGTTCTAGTGAAGTCACACAACTTGGTGTTTTCAAGAGTAGTCATATTTTTTTGGGGGGGTTTCAAATAAGAAAGCAAACAAGTAAAACTAAATTTTTTGTGTTTTTGAAGAACAAAATGAGCAAACAAAGCAAAAAGAAACTAACCAAAACAAAAACAACAAAGTAAAGAGATTGGTTATGAGGGACTCCCCTTGTGAAGATGTCCTCGACTCCCCGGCAACGGCGCCAGAAAAATGCTTGATGGCTCAGTGCACGGCGCCCAGAAAAGTGCTTGATGGCCCGTGGTTGATGTAGAGCTCGTTGGGAACCCCAAGAGGAAGGTATGATGAGCACAGCAGACAGTTTCCCTCAGTTATGAAACCAAGGTTTAATCGAACCAGTAGGAGCTAGGAAACACCCCAAAGGTGTTACTAGCTGAGCTTTGGCAGGGCGCACTACCGGTGCTAGTAGCAACGTGGAGACCTGCACAACACAACCACAGAACTTTGTCCCCAACTTGCGATGAGGTTGTCAATTTCACAGTGTTTTGCGGAAAACAAAGGATTAAACGTATCGAATGGAAAGAAGTAAAAGTTTGCAGGAAGTAAACACAAAGCAGTAAACAGTTTATAGATTGTATGTAAAAGACAAGGACCGGGATCCATAGTTCACTAGAGGTGGCTCTCCTTAGATAGAAAACATGCTGGGTGAACAAATTACAACGGGGCAATTGAGAAACACCGAGAAAGCAATACATGCATATACTAATCATCTTGACTCCTTTGAGACTTGATTGGGCATTACAACATAATACATAGACCGCCATCCAACTGCATATATGACTAATAATCCACCTTCAGGTTATCATCCGAAGCCCCTCCAGTATTAAGTTGCAAGCAACAAATTATTGCTTCTTAACTCATGTAAAGTAAACAATACGATTGTTCTATGAATAAAGGATTGTTGTTTTCTCCTAGTAGCAACAAGACATCTAGTACCTTAGAGATTTGTCACTTCCCAGTTACGGAGGCATGACCCACTATCGAGCATAAATACTAACTCTTGGAGTTGCTAGCATCTACTTGGACAAGATAGCTACTAACAACGGAAAGGATGCAAGATCACAAATAACAAAGACATGATAGGATCAATAATCAATCTAAAATAGCATCTCAATATCCATCGGATCCTCGCAAACACAACATGTATGGATACAACTAGATGATCTTGATCATGAATGGAGCTCACAAGATCTAAAGATGAAAGCACAAAGGAGGAGAACCAGCCATCTAGCTACTACATGGATCCGTAGTCCAAGGATGAACTACTCACGCATCACACCAGAGGCTTGCATGGTGATGAAGAAGGCCTCTAGGGTGAATTCCCCTCTCAGGCAGGGTGCCGGGAAGAGCTTCAGATCCCTCCCGATCTAGGGATGGAGATGACGGCGGCTATAGACTCTTTTGTGGATTTTTGATCGGGTACTTAGGGTTTTCATCCCGAGGGTAATATATAGGCGGAAGGAGAGGCCGAGGGGGTGCCTGGGCTTGTCACACCACCTCCTGGCGTGGGCCAGGCCTGGCCGCGCGGCCAGGTGGTGTGGTGGCTCCCTGGCCCTTCTCCGTCTCGTATTCTGGCACTTGATCCCTTCCAGAAAAATAAGCACTTTGGATTTTGTCCCGTCCAATTCCGAGAATATTCATTTTCTGACTTTCCTGGAACCAAAAACAACAGAAAACAAGCAGCTAGCATGGTGTCTCTTGTTAATAGGTTAGTCCAAGAAATCATATGAAAAGTACTCCAAAGTTGGAACAAAACACAAGAAAGTGGATAAAACCAAGCATGGAACATCAAAAATTATAGATACATTTGCAATGTATCAGCTGCCCCCGTGCCGCCCCCGCAATGCTCCGGCCGCGCCGCCCACCGTAGGTGAGACCTCTGGCTGTCGCTTAATTGTTTAGTGCATTCTTGTTTAATTTAATGTATTTAGGAATGTTTAGTGTATTTAGGAATATTTTAGGAATGTTAAGTGTATTTAGGAATGTTTAGTGTATTTAGGAATTGTTTAGGAATGTTTAGTGTATTTAAGAATATTTAGTATTTAGGGTTTAATTTAGTGTATTTAGGAATGTTTGGTTTATTTAGGAATTGTTTAGGATTCTTTATTGTATTTAGGAATATTTAGTATTTAGGGTTTAATTTAGTGTATTTAGGAATTGTTTAGGAATTCTTAGTGTATTTAGCAATGTTAGTGTTTTGGGTTTAATTTAGTGTTTAGGTTATAATTGTTTAGCTATAATTTAGTATTTAGGTTATGCCCATCCCGCATCCTCATCGTCGACTCGGCAACAGCGACGGAGGACTGGGCTCCGTCGGCCATGTCCGAGACTAGGATCTGCATGGCTGGCTCTGGGAGGTGCTACCCGCCGGGACGCGTAGATTGGTGAGGCATCCGGGTCTCGGCATCGACCTAGAGCTTCTTTGGTGGTGCTGGCATGGTACTATCGGTGCAGAGGGAGCCGTGCCCCGAGGAGGTGGTACAGAGTCGTACCAGGGAGGAGGACGAGCAAGTCCGTCGCTATATGGCTGTGTTGGACGTCAGGTTCTTCAATACCCGACAGTTTCTTCAGGGATCTCACCCGAGCTATGCTCATGTGATGGTTCCTTCTCTTTGGGTGTTTACCTCCCGAGGCTCAGGACTCGGGAGTCGATGTCCAGTTTGATTGAGTGAGATGTAATATACTAGTGATATTATCTTATATTATTGTTGCATTAACTGGATTGTCCGAGATGTATTATTGGTGCATTAGTACTTTATCTTTCTTGTTAAGCTAAAATATTTTATCTTTCTTCTGTTGCTGCATTAGCAGAAATAGAAATAGAAGTGTGGTTTAGGGTTTTAGGGTCGTCGTCGCAATTGTAATATTCTTTTACTTTAATGAATTTTTTTATCTTTCTTCTGTATTACTTAAGCTATGGACGGTAGAGACTATCTGCGACGTGGTGCTCGACATGATAGATGAGGGTACTGGAGGTTGTTATTATACTAGAGCAGATGACGATGGACATGATGGCTCCCAATATCTTAACTTGTCTGGAGACGATAGTGGAGACAATAGTGGAGACTATGGTGGATACGACAATGGAAACAATGGTGGAGGCACCTTAACAAAGTCCGGCGAGGTATATAAAGCCTCTACTAATCACTACTAGATGCATTAATTGTTTCGTATATATATACTAACGAATGTTTCTTCTCTTAGACCTCCGCATCGGGCCAATCTTCTATAAGGAAATGAGGCCTGACCAGAAAGTTTGTCGATGATGCCCGTTTCCCAATTAACTTAGTCTCTGAGATGGGTCAACCATTAGAGCCGAAAGAGAACGCATCTGCATTTGTACATCAATGCGGAGTGATTGTTAGGGACACCATCCCGATCACCAATCGGGAGTGGAATAAGCCAAGAAAAAAAGGGTTCCGGTTGGAGCTAGTTTTGTCGACGACAGAGCCAAAGATTTTCTTTGGAATTTGCTAATGAAACATTTCACCCTACCAGTCTTGCCGACAGATGAGCTCACACAAGAAATGAGGTTGAAAGTCAAGGAGTGGGCTCTTAAGAAGATGGGAACACAATTAAAGGACTGGAAGAAAGATTATACCGGAAGTATGTCAAGGAGAAAGCTCTAGAATTCACTAGCAAACTAGAGAAGCAACGGGATAACTAGGACGCATTTCTGGATTACAAGGATTCGGAAAAAGCTAAGGCAAGGTCGGAAAAGAATAAGCTAAATGCTTCCAAAAAGAAATATCACCATCATATGGGGACAGGTGTCTACAGGAGTGTCATGCCTAAGTGGGATAAAACTGAGGCCAGCCTAGCAGCTAAAGGGTTCACTCGAACTATATGTGATTGGCCCCTGAGGTCAAGAAATTGTATACCTGGTCATGGGCCATCATATGACCTAGAAACAGGGCACATTGTTGGAAAGAAAAAAATGTTGAACCCAAGAATGCACTTATTAAAGTGATAAAAGAGGTTAAAGAGGGAAAGTTCGTTCTAGAGAGAGAGAATGATGAGATGACAAATGCCCTCGAGAATCCTGAAAAGGTCGGACGAACACGAGGCTTTGGACCTTCTTATCCATGGATTACTGGGTTTCCCCAGTACATTGACACTTACAGAAGCCGATCAAGAAAAATGAAGCGGCAGCAGGCGGAGGAGGCAGAGTGGTTGGCGGAGGTTGAAACCATGTTGCAGCGGCAGTAGGAGGAGATTAATGAACTTAGAGGACTGGCCCGATAGCAAGATCCTGCATTCGACAGTACAGCTGGCCCATCTCAGCGGAAAAGCAGCATGGCTTCCATGGAGGTCTAGGCTAATGATGCACTGATGATCGAGAATAATACACCGGTGATAGATGATACTTGTACAACGCTGGATGGATACCACGTGGGTGCAATCAAGGAGAAGACAAGTTGTGAGATGCATGTTTAACTGAAGAACATATCCATGAAGGTGGCGGTCGGCTTTGCTTTACCTTCTACACCTGGAGCGACCTCCCATTGCCGTCCAATTCCAGCTGGCTATCCTCGTGTCGGTGTGGATGAAGTTCAACCGTTATTTTGGTCACTACAGCTTGACATCCCTAGAGGTGAAGGCGAGATGGCACTAGGAGAAGTCACGAGTGGTTTTATTCTTTGGAAAAACGAAATACATCAAGTTTTCAGGCTCAATGCCAAGGCCACCATCTCCGCCGAGAAGCAATCCATCACCTCCAAGGCCACCGTCTCCTACTTGTCCATCGTCTCCTCCTAGTAGAATTCCACCACCTCCAAGTCCACCCCTCCTCGAGAAGGACCACAACGCGAGTCTATCTCGATGTACGGCACCTCAGCTGCCTCCACCCACTAAGGGCAAAAAGCTGAAGATTACCACCACTTCGTCGATGGATAATCGACGTGGAAATTGACAGTCATTGCCCCACCCAAGAGTACCGCTGAATCCTCCCAAGTTAGCTTACCAATTGACTGATGAGGATACCAAGGCGGTCGTAGATGCCGAAGTGAGTGCCCCTTCGAAAAAGAAACAACCTGAACCGAAGGTACCAATAGATCTGTTAGTCAAGGAGCATTTTAGGAGATTTATGACGCATCCATCGCAAGCTCGGTTAAAAGTGCCAGATAACTATACACGTTGTCTTGTGAAGATAGTGAATTCGAAACAAAAGAGATCAAGTGGTAGAGGAAGCAGTAAAAAAGACGTTCTCCAGCTCGGAGAACAAGCAAAACAATCAATCCCCCGCTCAAGGTGTTACCCGAACATCAACTATGTGGAGTATTACTTCATTAAATACAAGGTCCATATTGAATTTTAAGAAATCTTTCAGTTATTCAATCAAAGGGATTTCGACAAATCTATCCTCAGTTGCTATTGTATATAAGTGATTAATTTATTTATGTAATTAAGTCTCTAGCTCAGTTCGTTCAATTCATTGCCAATAATATCCTCACTATATTTTTTTTATGCTATGATGCAGAATGAAGATTCATGAATGTAAAAAAGGAATCTATCGATTTGGGTTCATTGACCCAAATCGAGTTAATGAAGCTATGTAAAGATGAAACATGTGGACACGGAGCGTAACTTTCTAAAGTTTCTCAAGAACCATCATTTTTGTAAGGAAATACTATTTCTTTACAATTACGAATGAGAATATTACTGTCTTGTACACATTAACTTTTGCTTACTCGATCTTAAGTGTAAATGATGAATTACTGACGTATATAAACCTTGCTCAGCTTCCACTAGATTCTTCTAGCATTTCCGTTGACTTGGAAGAGTTTAAATCATGGACTCATCATAAAAGGACATGGAAGAGTACCGAAGCATGATTGGTATGCTCCAGAAATAATTTCAATCATTATTGCACTATGTCGTTCTCTTTAGTTTATTTTCTGAGATATCAATTAATTATTAACTCATTCATTCATTTTATTTGCCTGGTAGTGTTTGGACACGGTTCAAGACTATGATCCGCGATCAATGGCGTGAGGATCTGAGTTTTAATCCGATCTCAGTAAGTAGTACGAGCTAGGTCCGTGCATCTCTTTAATTCTAGTTTCAATACAATTATCATGCTTGATTATTATTTGTTTAAATTCCATTCTTGCAAAGTGCGCGAGGCAGCCATATTGGACTAATTTATGTGGATACTACGTTTGCGAGTTTATCCACGTTGTTACTACTGAGCAGAACTTGGAAACTCTTCCAGAACGTAAACAATATATTCATAATTTATTTTTATTACCATAGTTTCTGTTGAGTTCCATTCATATTTTTTATAATAATTAATATATTCATATTGATCTCCTTCTTTATAGTTGAACGTGATGCGGAAAAAGCTCTTACCATCGGACCGCCTACTAGCAATTTAAGAGGAATTGGCGGGATTTTTGGTTGACGAGGTCATAGACCCACGGAGAATACTGTATAGATAGAGACTAAAGCATACATGTAATGATCTCCATGTAATCAAATAGACGGGCTCTAGTCTCGGCTGGGCCTCATATACCAAATTGTATATATATATATATATATATATATATATATATATATATATATATATATATGCATGTAAGATAAATTATATTATATATACATCAACGTGTACACTATATAGTAGCGTCGTGTATATATATGAGAACTTGTTTGAAATAAAAACATAGAATGGTAATTCAACACAAAACAAAAAAGGAAAAGGAAAACACAAAACACAAAACCCTAAAACCCCACCTCCTGCCGTTGCAGCCGATTTCCCAAAACGCTGTCGCGGTAGAGACACGAACCGGAACTAAATGTCTTCTAGCCCAGCGCACTACTTGGGGCCACGTGGAGGCCCTCTAGTCCCTGTTCGTAACAAAACCAGAACTAAAACCCCAAGTCTCGATTCGGTAGACCCGATTTGGCAATCGGAACTAAAGACCCTTACAAACCAGGACTAGAAGCATGTTTTCTACCAATGAGATATAATTAATTAATTAGAGTCCGGTTCGTTTCATGTAAGAGTACGTGTATGTCCACGTTACGTACTAGTGTACGAGTCGATCTATCTCTCCATGCACGAGTCGGCCATGCCTTGCGCTATCGACTCACTCGTGTCATATATACGTGAAACCAGATCTCGATCGTGTTATCTCGAGAGAAATCAATCTAGTCTAAGTTTTGTCAGTAGTTGTATATATATCCTACTCAAAGTATAATTACTAAACTTCAAATTTGAGTCATAGCTCAAGAAAGAAATAAAAATAATAAACCTTCTACTATAGATTGTAGCAAATTCATATTAGAATGTGATTTTGAACCTTCAGTACCGTATAGCACAATTTATATTTTGTATTTCTCAACTTGTGTCTCAAGCTTGATACATCTTTGGCATGCCTTTAAAACATTCAACGAGTGTCCAATAAAGGGTGCACTATGAGGTATTGTCATGGAGATTGGGGGCATTGTGTGTGTCAAGCAACTTGAGCACATCGAAGAGGCAGACATATGCACCAATGTTTGTTCGGGGTTTATTAGGGTTTACATCTAGCCTGTCAGTGGGCGTAGCATTTCACATGTTTAATCCGTGATGACGTCCCGTAGCCTCAGAAAAAAAAGAAGGGGAGCATCACCACCAACAGAAAGAAATGGTACACACCGAGGAAAAAAATCAATGAGCTCTTCATGGACCAGTTAACCATCACAAAATGTAGATTCCGGAAAGAACGTGATTCCAGAAAGAACGTGATATTTCTAACTTGGCTATACCCAGTTACAAAGGATATACATAATTCCATACAATTGTACAAACAGAAAAATCATCCCTGTGGTGGGAAAACCATGGCAGGTACCTTAGCAAGAGGTGCTATTTATGCGGAGCTTAGCGACATTGGAGGAGTCGGGGACGAGATTGGCACCACAGAGTTACCCAGGTCTGGACCCTCTCTCTAGGAGTAAATACCTACCCCTGCTATGTATTATCACCGCAACAAGAGCACCACCTTCGTCATGCATCGAATTAAATCACTTGATCTCATCGAAGGAAATCACCTTGGCTTAAGATGGTAGAATACAAGATTCATGTTCACACCGAAAGGAAATTATACAATAGAACTCAACAAAACTAAGACGGGTATAATTATAGAGCAGAGATCTACGTAGACGAAGAAGAAGAGCTGTGTACAACCTGGTTTTATGCAACTAAATTATTCAATAGCAGATATATATCTCTCGGAGAGAGACACACACACAAATCGTGAGGCAACAATTGTTGTGGTGCTCATTTTTGAAGCGGTCCGACGGAGCATTGTTTGGCATTTAATGGGGCCCAAAGGCTATGCCACCGAAGGGAGTGAAATAGCAGCCTGCCATAGGTGGTGGTGTCGCGTAACATGGCTGGTGGTAGCCGAAGAACGGGTCGTAGTGAGCGGCCACCAGAGGTGCAGGGAGAGGACCATAAGGGTGCACTGGTAGAAAAAGGGTCTTTAGTCCAGCATCTAAATACCATTGGTCCCGGTTTGTTTCCTTAATCGGGACCGATGCCAGGCACCGGTCCCGGTTCATGTCGTCTGGGCACTGGTCCCGGTTCATCTCTAAGCATTGGTTCCGGTTCGTGGCATGAACCGGCACCAATGTCACCGCGACGCACACGTGGCGCTCTGCGGAGCATTGGTCCCGGTTCATGCCACGAACCGGAACCAAAAACCCCTCGATGGTCCGCAATCCGGGATAGATATCTAAATTAATTCGAGACAGAAATTGAATCGAGGCAGAAATTAATTCGAGGCAGAAATTGAATTGATCAGTAATTTTGAAAAAAAATTACACAAATTAATCGAGACAAAGATCTAAATCGAGACATTTTATTAATTCGACCATAAATTCTTTCTAAACAAAGGTGCGATTTTACAAATTCTTCTTAGTCGGTAATTTCACTTCCGCTGCCAGTGTCCTCCGAGCCACCGGCTTCCTCGTCGTCGTCGGACGAAACCTTCACGATTTCCGCATTGTTCGGGAGACGGAGCTCCTCTGCGCGGCTAGCGGTGTCGATGGCAGTGTAGATGGTCCGTCCAGGGACGGACCAGAACCTCTCCCGCCCTTCTTGGTTGCGGAGATCCGGGTGCACCACGCGTCCGTAAACGATCCGGTTGCCAAGCTTGGCCTTCCGCTCCTTCTTGAACAGCTGAGGCCAGTACGGGCTGGCTACCGCGTTCCAGGGCAACGCCCTCTTCCATGCGGGCATCTGGCGGCAAAGCTCCGCGATTACGCTCTCCATCTCGTATCCGTCGGGGACGAGGAGCGGAGCCACCAGCATAGGCGCGTAGCTGATGCGCCATCCGGCGGGCACCGTCGCGCGCGGCGGCGCGAGGATATCATAGTATGCGAACATCACCACCTCGTAGAAATTGAGTGTGAGCACCTCCATAACGACACGGTGGAGATTGGAGAGGGAGGGGAGACAAGATGATGACGCTGTGGAGAGGTGCAGGGGGCGAGGCGATTGGCATGGTGGAGATTGCAGAGAGGGGGCGATGGCGAAAGTGACACGCTGTGGCCTCCTATTTTTACACGAGGACGACGAAGCGACGGTGGGCATTGGTCCCGGTTCATGCCACGAACCAGGACCAAAACCCCTCCCGCGCGACACGTGGCGGCCCAGCAACGCCCCCCCACCTAGGTCATTGGTCCCGGGTCGTGCCATCAACCGGGACCAATGACCTGGGTGGTGGGCGCGTTGCTGGGCCCCCACGTGTCGTGCAGGAGGGGCTTTGGTCCCTGTTTGTGGCATTAACCGAGACCAAAAACCCTCCCTGGCTATAAATAAGCCCAACCCATCCACTTATTTTTTCTACAATTTTGTGTGGGAGGTGGATGCTAGGTTTTTTTTCTTCACACTGCACACAAGGTGTTCGATGAAATGTCCGAGCCACGCTTAAGTTCGCACAACACGGTATCCTCGGCCGAGGTTAGCAACCTTATCTTCTTTATCTGTAATTGATAGAAAAATATTGCATGTGTCCATGTAGGGTGGTCATTTCACTATTCACGATGTCATTGTCATGGTTAATTATTATGACGCAGATCAATGCGTGGATGCGATGGATGTACGGGGACCGACGCGATTCCGATTTTATTACAGGCCTGCATAAATTTATCGATTTGGCTAAGGCAAACAAAGTGGATAATTTTATGCCTTTTCCCTGCGTCGACTGTCGGAACATGGTAGAGCACTCTGCCCCGAGAATCCTTCAAAGCCATCTGCTTCGGAGAGGTTTCATGCCAGGATATTATTGTTGGGCCATGCACGGAGAAAGAGGGGTTAGTCTAGAAGAAAATGAAGAAGAGGATGATGATGACAGCTATCCTATGTCCCCTGAAGAATATGGTGATACTGCAATGGAAGACAATTAAGAAGAGGGAGGCGGCAATAAAGAAAAACAACGGGCATCAGATGAGCCCGCTGATGGTCTTGGTCGGGTCATTTCTGATGCAAAGCAACAATGCGATACAGAAAGGAAGAAGCTTAAGTTGGAGGCCATGCAAAAGGATCACAAAAAGTTGTTGTACCCAAATTGCGAAGATGGCAGCACAAAGCTCGGTACCACACTTGAACTGCTGAAATGGAAGGCAGAGACTGGCTTATCTGACAAGGGATTTGAGAAGTTACTGAAAATAATGAAGCCGAAGCTTTCAAAGGATAATAAGCTGCCCGAGACAACGTACGAAGCAAAGAAGACTATCTGCCCTCTAGGATTAGATGTGGAGAAGATACATGCATGCATTAATGACTGCATCCTGTACCGCGGTGAGAACTATGAGAATATGGATAAATGCCCGGTATGCACTGTATGTCGATACAAGATCAGACAAGATGACCCTGGTGATGTTGAGGATGATGACGAGCCCCCTAGGAAGTGGGTTCCTGCTAAGCTTATGTGGTATGCACCTATAATACCACGGTTGAAACGACTGTTCAGAAACAAAGAGCATGCCAGGTTGTTGCGATGGCACAAAGAAGAGCGTAAGAAAGACCGAAAACTGAGATACCCCGCTGATGGGTCATAGTGGAGAAACATCGAGAGAAAGTACTCGAACTTTGCAGGTGACGAGAGGAACTTATGGTTTGGTCTAAGTACAGACGGCATGAATCCTTTTGGGGAGCAGAGCTGCAGTCATAGTACCTGGCCAGTGACTCTATGTATCTACAACCTTCCTCCTTGGTTGTGCATGAAGCGGAAGTTCATTATGATGCCAGTGCTCATCTAAGGACTGAAGTAACCCGGCAACGACATTGATGTGTACCTAAGGCCATTAGTTGATGAACTTTTGCAGTTGTGGGCAGAACCGGGTGTAAAGGTGTGGGATGAGCACAAACAGGAGCCATTTGACCTACGAGCGTTGTTGTTCATAACCATCAATGATTGGCCTGCTCTTAGTAACATTTCAGGACAGTCAAACAAGGGATACAATGCATGCACACACTATTTAGATAAGACTAAAGGTCCATATTTGGATAAATGTAAGAAGGTTGTGTACCTGGGGTGTCGTAAATTTCTTCCGACCAATCATCAAGTAAGAAAGAAAGGCAAGCATTTCAACGGTGAGGCAGATTACCGGAAGAAGCCTAAGCTCCCTAAAGGTGCTGATGTATTTGGTATGGTGAAGGACCTAGAAGTAATCTTTGGAAAGAGTCCTGGCGGTCAATCTGTTTCGAAATACCCCATTACCGGACACACGGTCATGTGGAATAAGAAATCTATATTTTGGGAGCTTGAGTATTGGAAAGACCGAGAGGTCCGTTCTTCAATCGACGTGATGCACGTGATGAAGAATCTTTGCATAAACCTGCTAGGCTTCCTGGGCATGTATGGGAAGACAAAAGATACACCAGAAGCACGGGAGGACCAGCAACGTATCAAAGACCCATACAACAAGCATACTGATAAAGGACGTGAATACTTCAGCAGCTATGCTCTTACCAAAGCAAAGAAGGAAATCTTTTTTGAAGTCCTTTACAGTATCAAGGTCCCGGTTGGCTTCTCGTCAAATTTAAAGGGAATAATAAATATGGCAGAGCAAAAATTTCAGAACATGAAGTCTCATGATTTCTACGTGATTATGACGCAGTTGCTTCCGGTTGCATTGAGGGGGCTTCTACCGGAAAATGTTCGATTAGCCATTGTGAAGCTACGTGCATTCCTAAATGCAATATCTTAGAAGGTAATCGATCGAGAAAGTATGGAAAGGCTATAGAAGGATGTGGTCCAATGTCTTGTCAGTTTTCAGTTGGTGTTCCCCTCGTCCTTCTTCAATATTATGGCACATCTCTTAGTTCACCTAGTCGAAGAGATTTACATTTTCGGTCCTGTATTTCTGCACAATATGTTCCCCTTCGAGAGGTTCATGGGAGTCTTAAAGAAATATGTTCGTAACCGTGCTAGGCCAGAAGGAAGCATCTCCAAGGGCTATGGAACAGAGGTCATTGGGTTCTGTGTAGACTTTCTTCCTGACCTTAAGCCGATTGGTGTTCCTGAATCACGGTATGAGGGGAGACTGGGTGGAAAAGGCATGCTAGGAAAGAAAGCAGTGATATTTAGGGACGGGCATTCTTTGAATCAAGCACACTACACAGTTCTACAAAGTTCTACCTTCGTGGCTCCGTATATCGAGGAACACATGAATGTTATACGCTCCAAGTTCCCTGGGAAGGATGAATACTGGATTAAAGAAAATCACATGGAGACTTTCGGCACTTGGTTGCAATTACATCTCATGAATGACACCACTATTGGAGATCAGCTCTACTTGTTGGACGCGACACCATCTGCGACTGTATTGACTTTCCAAGGGTACGAGATAAATGGGAATACATTTTACATGATTACCCAAGATAAAAAGAGCACCAACCAAAATAGTGGTGTCCGCTTTGATTCAACATGCGAGAATGGGAAAAAAGACACATACTATAGTTACATAGAGGAGATATGGGAACTTGAATATGGACCTACTTTTAAGGTCCCTTTGTTTCGGTGCCGTTGGGTCAACATGAATGGAGAAGGGGTAAAGGTAGACCAGCTATACGGAATAACAACAGTGGATCTCAAGAATATTGGTTACAGAGACGAACCATTCGTCCTAGCCAATGATGTGACTCAGGTTTTTTATGTGAAGGACATGTCCTCTAGACCGAAAAAAAGAAAAAATAAGGAAACGAATACATCAGACGATGAGCCCAGGCGTCACATAATTCTTTTAGGGAAAAGAAACATCGCGGGAGTAGAGGACAAGACAGACATGTCAGCAGATTATGATAAGTTTGATGAAATTCCGCCCTTCACCGTGAAAACTGACCCAAGCATCCCGTCAAGCAAAGAAGATGCTCCATGGTTATGGCCTAAGAAGCGATCATAGGCAAGGGATCGACATACGCGACAAAGGAATCATACCCTAAACCCTATGTAAATCTATGTAATGTATGGAAACTTTATGTGATGTATGAGAACTTTATATGATAATTGGCTTGACAGAACACCCCTATTTGGTGGTACCAATGCCAACTTTAATTTGGTGGCTGCTTCACAGAACACCCCGATTTCGGCACCTCAAAAAATGGAAATTGGCTTAGTGGTGCCACCTACACAAAATAGTGCTGCCACCCAAAATAGTGCTGCCACCCAAACAGAACAACATAGTTTCGGGCACTGATGACATAATGTCGACACACTCACCCCTGACATAGTGCTGCCACCCACCCAAAATAGTGTCGTCATTTACTGGCTTAGTGCTTTCGCATCAGACATAGTGTCGACATGTTGTCGCCACATCCACATTTAGTCCCGGTTGGTGCCTCCAACCGGTACTAAAGGTTCATCATACCTTTAGTCCCGGTTGTTGGCTTTAATTTTGTTTTTTAGATTAGTACTAATTAATTGACTAACGGCAGGCATGAAGCTTCTTAGCCCGAGGCTGAGCCTCACTGAACTTGAAGTGGATCTCTGATGAAATAGCATGTTGTGAACCTATAAATGATTTTCTAAAAAATTCACAAGCATTATATCATGTACATATCCCCGTCGAGCAACAAAATATTCTTCTTCTTCTATATGCCGTCACAAAATCCATTGCAACAAAAATAAGAACCAAAACTATGAAGGCATACATATATATAGTGGCGCCCTAGCATTTTAGTCACCGGCCGTTTAAGCAAACCAGAAACATGAACACGCCGGGGAGCTACCAAATTAAATTAGGGAGTGCCTCTATGGCGACCTCCTCGAAGATGTCTGAGGACGGGATCCTAAGACTTCTTCGAGAAGCTCTGCCGTAGTGGTGTCCCTGCTCTCGCACACAATATTTCAGTTTATATCTTTTCTAGCTAGATCAATATGCTGGTGGAGCTAACTAATTTCACACATTAGAGAGTACCTCTACGGTGAGCTCCTCGAAGATGTCTGAGGACGGGATCCTAAGACATCTTCGAGAAGCTCCGCTGTAGTGGTGTCCCTGGTCTCGCACACCATCTTCCAATTCTTCACAAGAATGCGAACATATTTATAGATTAAGTAGCACAACATAGTGCCAGGAACTGATGACATAATATCGACACCTCACCCCTGGCATAGTGCTGCCACCCACCCAAAATAGTGTCATCATTTACTGACTTAGTGCTTCCCACTGAGGACATAGTGTCGACATGTTGTCGCCACATCGACATTTATCATATCTTTAGTCCCGGTTGTTGGCTTTAATTTTGTTTTTTAGATTAGTACTAATTAATTGACTAACGGCGGGCATGAAGCTTCTTAGCCCGGGGCTAAGCCTCGTTGAACTTGAAGTGGATCTCTGATGAAATAGCATGTTGTGAACCTATAAATGATTTTTTTTTAAATTCACAAGCATTATATCATGTACATATCACCATCGAGCAACAAAATATTCTTCTTCTTCTATCTGCCGTCACAAAATCCATTCCAACAAAAATAAGAACCAAAACTATGAACGCATACATATATATAGTGGCGCCCTAGCATTTTAATCACCAACCGTTTAAGCAAACTAGAAACATGAATACACCAGGGAGCTACCAAATTAAATTAGGGAGTGCCTCTACGGCGAGCTCCTCGAAGATGTCTGAGGATGGGATCCTAAGACATCTTCGAGAAGCTCCGCCGTAGTGGTGTCCCTGGTCTCGCATACCATCTTGCAGTTATTCACAAGAATGCATACCTATTTATAGATTAAGCAGCACAATATAGTGTCGGGCACTGATGACATAATGTTGACACACTCACCCCTGGCATAGTGCTGTCACCCACCCAAAATAGTGTCGTCATTTACTGGCTTAGTCCTGCCCACTGAGGACGTAGTGTCGACATGTTTTCACGACATCCACATTTATTCCCGGTTGGTGCCTCCAACCGGGACTAAAAGTTCATCATATCATTAGTCCTGGTTGTTGGCTTTAATTTTGTTTTTTAATTAGTACAAATTAATTGACTAACGGCGGGATGAAGCTTCTTAGCCTAGGACTAAGCCTCGCTGAACTTGAAGTGGATCTCTGATGAAATAGCATGTTGTGAACCTGTAAATGATTTTAAAAAAAATTCACAGGGATTATATCATGTACTTGTAGTTCAAATCTAGGCAACCTCCTACCGATTTGGCAGAAATTTGTCTTTTTCATGAGGGATGGACGGAAAGGTTCCTGATACACCGGTTGGAAAATTGTCCATATAAGGTGGTCTAGTATTTTTGAAAAATGGGTTGGTACCAATGCCAATCTTTAATTTGGTGGTTGCTTCACAGAACACCCCGATTTCGAAACCTCGAAAATGGAAATTGCCTTTTTCGTGTGTCGAAAAGGAAAACTTCCTCCTGCAACATCGTAAGCCATCCCAAGATGCCCACGTGTGCATAATATGGGCACATTATCACAAACTATATATGACAAGATTCTAGCCATAACATTGGTGATTTAACCTAAATGTCATGAAACCTCGAACATGATAGGTCATTTTGTGAAGGATTTTTTATGATGTTTGCAATTTTTCAAGTTCAATATTTTTCCTTGCAACTATGACACATAATATGACACCACGTGAAGGTTTGACATTGTTTGGATCATTTTTGAATTTCTTATGCCCGTTTCAAACTATATTCAAAACGGCGGGCATGAAGATTCCTAGTCCGGGGTTGAGCCTCGCTGAACTTGAAGTGGATATCTGATGAAATAGCATGTTGTGAACCTACAGATGATTTTTTAAAAATTCACAAGCATTATATCATGTACTTGTAGTTCAAATCTGGGCAACCTCCTACCGATTCGGCAGGAATTTGTCTTTTTCATGAGGGATGGACGGAAAGGTTCCAAATACACCGGTTTGGAAATTGTCCATATAAGGTGGTCTAGTATTTTTGAAAAATGGGTTGGTACCAATGCTAAACTTTAATTTTGGTGGTTGCTTCACAAAACACCCCGATTTTGGCACCTCAAAAATGGAAATTGGCTTTTTCGTGCGTCGAAAAGGAAAACTTTCTCCTGCAACATCGTAGCCACCCCAAGATGAACATGTGTGCACAATATGGGCACATTATCACAAACTATGCCTTGATTCTAGCCATAACATTGGTGGTTTGACATAAATGCCATGAAACCTTAAACATGGTAGGTCATTTTGTGAAGGATTTTTTATGATGTTTGCAATTTTTCAAGGTTAATATTTTTCCTTGCAACTATGACACATAATATGACACCACATGAAGGTTTCACATTATTTGGATCATTTTTGAATTTCTTATGCCCGTTTTAAACTATATTCAAAACTGTATAGTAAAATAGTATAGTTCAAATAAAAATATTTGAAAACAGAAAATGGTTTTTGACTAGTTATTCAAATTGAAGCACTTTTCCTATTGAAAGTTTTTTCCAATTCCAAATTATGCAATAAATATTTGGTAATGCAATTTTAATTGAAAATAGTAAAATTGTATAGTTCAAATAAAAATATTTGAAAACAGAAAATGGTTTTTGATTAGTTATTTAAATTGAAGCACTTTTCCTGTTGAAAGTTTTTTCAAATTCCAAATTATGCAATAAATATTTTGTAATGCAATTTTAATTGAAAATAGTAAAATTGTATAGTTCAAATAAAAATATTTGAAAACAGAAAATGGTTTTTGATTAGTTATTTAAATTGAAGCACTTTTCCTGTTGAAAGTTTTTTGAAATTCCAAATAAACAATCATCTTAAATTGAAACATCTTATTAATTAAAGAAGAAAACAAAATTGAAAATGGCGGGAAGACCAAAAGGTTTGCCAAAATCTGAAAAATGGATCAACGAACCCGGTTCATCCCACGAACCGGTACCGATGATCCTGGGTACGCGCGCAGCCAGCAACAGGCCTTTGGTCCCGGTTTGTCCCACCAACCGGGACCAAAGGGTCAACTGACCCGGCTGGTGCTATGAACCGGGACCAAAGGCCCGTGCATCGGCAAACAAAGAACGCCCTCGCAGACCTTTGGTCCCGGTTCGTCCCACCAACCGGGACCATTGACCCTTTGGTCTCGGTTGGTGGGACGAACCGGGACCAGAGGTCTGTACAGTTACAGCGCCAACCCTTTCTCCTTCCCAACTCCCCCAAATCACAGAGCACATCGACGCGTGGCTAAGTAAAATTTGCGGCGGAGCAAAATCACGCCGTGAGGCTGCCCAAATCCAGAGCACCGCTTCACGCCGTCGACGCCCGCCGCCGCCACGCCACCACCATACACGGCCGGAATCGAGACGCTCTCCTCTGGCCGGAATCGATCCTGAAGTCATCACCTTCCCGAGCTCCGGCCACTGTCGATTCGCCTCCGTCCGGCCTCCCCTTGCTTCCCCGACCCCTCCATCGCAACCCCGGTGAGATTCCGGTGCCCATGCACCTCACCGTCCTCTCCCTCGTGCTCTGGTTCGAGCTGCCAACGATGACCACCCAGCGCCGTCGCCAAACCTCGTCGGTGTCATCGCTCCGACGAGCTCTTGCAAGCAGCACCGCTGCTTTCTGGTTCCCCGTGACGAGACGCGTCCAACGCGCCCACCTGCGTGTCTAGGCGCGCACGGGATCGATGGATCCGTGCTCGACCCGAGAAATGGCGTCGATGACGTCATCATGATGTCAGCCTGATGTCATTTCTCTTTTTTTAGTTAATCTTTTCTGTAATTGTTTTATTAATTGAAAATGCTGACAGGTGGGTCCAGCAAGCCAGGTTTTTATTCTTTTTGGAAATATTTTCTAAAACTAATAAAAGTCTAACATGTGGGGCCAGATGGAAATAATTTTAATAATTCCAAAATACTTTATTTATTTAAAATTGATTTAAAAATGGATTAAAATTGGGAAAATCATAACTAATTCATTTTAAATCAGAAAAATATGTATAATATATCAAAATGTTCAGAAAAATGAGTTCTACCATTTAAAAATGTAAGCATTCATATTAATACAACTTTGAACTTTACTTTACATAGAGGAACACCAACACCCCCTAAGTACCATGGGTTCGATGGTTTATCCACCTAGGGCATTCCGAACCGATTTAGAAAATAAGTGCATAGTGTTTTACATTAGTTGTATTATAGTAACTTGCAAATCTTAATTTGCAGATACTATGGATCCAACACAGCAACATACTATGCTTCCAGAACATCAGGAAAACATCCTCCACAGAATGATCTACGGAAATGAAGATATCAATATCAATGTAACCAGTGAATTTCTGAAAGATTCCGGTCAGGGAGATGAGTCTCTCAACCGAGGAGACCGCTCCGGTGAGGTAGAAGCCGAAGCCTGGGATAGGGGAGAAGCCGATGAGGGAGAAGGCGACGGCTCCGGTGGAACCTTAAATCTCGCAAACACTGGCGATGTGTATATATGTATTTTTGTAATTAAAATGTTGTTGTATATATACATGCATATATTAACACTCTTTCTTCTTTTAGCCCTCCAGATCGAGAATTTCTTCCGTAAGAATGAAACGAGGCCCAACAAAAAAGTTGGATGACACTGTGAGGTATAGGATCGAAGTGGTCGGTGTAGATGGCGAACCGCAAGGTCCCGTCGTTGTCGCAAGAAAATTTGTCAAGCAATGCGGAGTTCTTGTGAAGGACTACATCCCGATCACCGTTCAAGAATGGAATCGGCCAAGCGGCGGTGGAGTCCCGTATGTCAGCGACACCGCCAAAGATAAGCTTTTTGACAAGCTCATGATTAATTTCCTCCTGCCGATGCCAGATGTGAATCCAGATGAGGAGGAGAGAGCAAGAATGGAGCTTGTGCAAAGAGTCAAGAAGTTTGCTCTCATCAAGATGGCCGATGCATTCAAGAACTGGAAGAAGAAATTGTACAATAACTTTGTCAAGGTAGAGAAGACTCCGAATTTCAATCAAGGCGGCTATGCTAAGTTAAGACACCAGTGGGAGGATTTTGTGAAGTACAAGACATCGGAGAAAGCTAAGGAAAGGTCTAGAATAAATACGGAGAACGCTGCTAAGAAAGTGTACCATCATAATATGGGGCCTGCTGGCTATGCCGGTTGCATGACTAAGTGGGATGCACTTGAGGTCAATTACATTGCTGCCGGGATCAGACCAAAGCCCGCAACATGGACACCACGGGCGAGAAACTGGTTTTACGGCCATGGGGGCACGTTGGACAAAGAAGGGAGGGAAATATATAATCAGAAACACAAAGATGATCCCCTACTACCCATCGACGATATTAGAAATGCAGTAGATGATGTTGCAGCGGGACGGTTCATTCCCGATAGAGAGAACGGCGAGCTCACACGCGCCCTTAAAAATATTGAACACGAAGGACGAGCACGAGGCGCACCAGGCTCCAAGTCGTGGAGGTTGCCTTTCCCGCGGAAATAAAGAGATATCCCGATAAAAGCCATCAGAGGAGAAAGGAAAGGGAGGAAGCTGAGAAAGCGGCCGCTGTAGACCGATTACGTAATGTAGAAGAAGCATTAAAGTGGCACCAGGATCAACTCGACAGACTTAGCCAGCAAGGTACTAGATCCCAATCTCAGCGGCACGTGGTAGAAGCTGCATTCGATGGTATCGGTGCCCTATTGAATAAGAAAAGCAGCATCGCTTCCACGCAGCTCCATGATGTTAATGATGATGCACCGACGATAGCTCCTCCTAAACGCTACCCAGTGGATGATATCACGGAGAGCACAACTTGTGAGCTAAAGGTGTAGGTTATGAACTTAAGGGTGACGACGGCGGTCGGCATGGCCGTACCAATTGCGCCTAACCCAACTTAAGGGTGACGACGGCGGTCGGCATTGCAGACTGGTTCCAACAGGGTACGCTGTCATCACGGTGGATGATGTGAAGGAAGATTTTGAGGAGCTGAAGCTAGACCACCCCGCGGGGCAAGATATGGAGCTGACTCAACTAGGAGAAGCCAAAGGGGGGACTATTCTATGGCCAAAGGAGCCCATCGTGCTTCCAAATTATGTGCCGCCAAGGCCAACCACTCCTCAGAGAAGCAATCCACCTTCACCACCACCTCACCATTCTCCAGCGCAACCGTCACCTTTACCGCCTCACCACTCAGCGTAACCGTCTCCATCGCCGCCTCAGCCGTCTCCGCCGCCGCGTCAGCCGTCTCTGTCCCCTGAGCTTCAGAGACAAAAGCGGAAGTATACTAAGAGGGGCATCACCACCACCAGCAGCACGAGCATGTTCCGATCACCGAAACGTAAGCTATCGCCCCTCCCAAAAGTACCTCATAAGAATATGAAAAAGCTACCTTGCGAGAAGACTGATGAGGAAACTGCTGCGGCTGTAGATGCCCATTATGAAAAGTGGAAGATTGACATGGATAACAAGAAAAGGCCGATAGAGCCATTCTTCCCGGTCACCACAGAAGATAAAGCCAAAGCAGCCGCGCTTAAGATTCAGGTTCACGAACCCATAGCGCTCACATCAGACTATAATCGCTCTATTACCAAGTCGGCTGAGGCAAAAGAGCGGAGAGTCGGGAAAGAAGTTGCCCAGCTCGGACAACAGAAAAATCAATCGATCGAACCGCTTAAAGTGTACGATACCAATGAGTGGAGAGCCCAGGAGCGGCATGATCCGAACATTGATCCGGAGTTTGTTCGACTATACGGAGAAAAGGCCCAATTATATGGACTGTCTATTACTGAGTACATTAGCCAGATGGATGAGTTCGAGGGGTACCAAGAAACAACATGCGTGTACCAGTACGGGGCTCCTCTCGTCAAACCCGAGTTAGTCAAAGATCTACCAACAAAAATGTGAAGATTGCATAACTGGTACACTCAAGCCTATGCTGAATCCAAAAACTGGATCTATGCTGCATATAAACACCACCATTATGGTCATGGAGATGGCTTCCTACTGATCGAATTTCCAGAATTATTTCAGTTTTACCGACAAGACGCCCTCGATAAAACTATCATCAGTGCAGGTTGTTTGTAAGTATTATTAATTTCTGTAATTAAGTCTTTCTAGCTTAGCTCATTCGTTGCTTGTATAATCTTACTCATCACTATACTAATTATATATGCAGAATGAAGATTCTCGAATACAACAAAGGACAAATCTATGACCTTGGGTTTGTTGACTACAATTTTGTTCATGAAGTTACTCTAAAAACGAACCTCAAAGAGACAGAGGATAACTTGCTACAAGCGTTGACGCATTTCGGCAACAGAAGGGAAATACTATTTCCTTACAATGCTGGGTGAGTGTTACTATCTTGTACACATTCTATTTTCGCTTACTCGATGTTAAGCGTATAATTGACTCGGGTTATATTTTGTTAGTGTGTCCAACTTCCACTATATTCTGTTAATCATTGCTATTGACATCGGAGTAGTAAAAGTCATGGACTCGAAACACACACCATTAGAAAAGTGAGCGGACATGCAGGAATGCCTCCAGAAGGCTTGGAAATGGTTCACCGCCAAAACTAGAGGTGTTTGGAAACCAGAGCTTACATTTCAACCATTGAGTACAAGTAGTACTTGCTAGATCCACACATCTCTTTGATTCTAGTTTCAATACCACCATTATCTTGCTTGATTATTATTTTGATTGAACTCCGTTCTCGTAAAGTGCTTGAGGCAGGAAGCCGGGAATAACTTATGTGGATACTATGTCCACGAGTTCATTCGCCAGAAGACCAAAGAGAAGGGCGCAGACCGGAACATCAAAAAAATTGAAGTACGATAAACAATAATCACAACTTTATTTTATTACCACCAATTGTGTTTAGTTTCATTCATATATATTGATCCCCTTCTTTAAATTAGATCGAACGGATGCGGGACGGTCTTCTATCACAAGAACGTGTGCAAGCAATTTAAGAGGAAATTGCAGGATTATTGTTAGAACAAGTCATAGATCCGAAAGGAGAATACTATTACGCGGTTCATTTGAAAGGGTGAAGTGTAAAAAAGAAGATGTAAATTAGATCAAATTCGTGTGAGTACCATTTGTAATTAATATGTTTTGAGCAAAGAAGACGGATGAGACGGTCTCTAATATATTTATGATCATGATGTGTAATATATATATCGTGGTTTCATTATTGCTATATATATGTAGTACCATTAAATTGAATACAAAACACCAAATAAATAAATAAATAAATAACCTCGTCGCGGCACAAAAATAGCCCGAAAATCCTGCCGCGGCACAAAACCCTGCCGCGGCACAAAAATAGCCCGAAAATCCTGCCGCTGCACAAAACCCTGCCGCGACACAGAGACCAATGATCCCGGTTCGTGCCACGAACCGGGACCAATGATCCACCCCCCCTCGTCTCGCGCGCTCCCACGTGGAGACCCATTGGTTCCGGTTTGTTCCACGAAGTGGGACCAATGATCCACCCCCTCGTCGCGCGCCCGCCCACGTGGAGACTCATTGGTCCCGGTTCGTGCCCGAACCGGGACCAGCATTAGTCCTGAGTGATTGGTCCCGGTTCGGAAACCGGGACCAATGGCCCTTATGAACTGGGACTAGAGGCCCTTTTTCCACCAGTGGTGGTATCCACCACGCAGCATGACCATTGGCATCAGGAACGGAGAGCTTGTAGCAAGCCAAGGGGGCACCATGCCGTATCGACCACCCATCAGAGAAGCAGGCGCGGCACCGAAATTGGCGATGAGGACTGTGGGCCTGCTAAGGTTGCTCTCGAGACGCGCCTTCGGCATGGCTACGTCGGTTATGCCGATGATCCCGGCATGACCCGTCACTAACGAGGCACGGACCTCCACCACACCTGGAAAGACAACAATATATAGCAGGGCGTAAGCCATGCATGCATCTCGAATTCAGTCAATCGACGGTGTTACTGGCACACGCGCGTACAAGTAGTTACTTACCCAGAATCTTCATGAGATCCTCCTTGGCCTTCATCTCGCTATGAGGGCAGTGCACGCCCATGCTGATGACGAATACCACCGGTCCTCGATGTAATGGTTCATCTTGGAAGGGGATGCCGTCGAAAGGAGTGCGGCGATATGCGGTCCCCGGTAGCAGCAACGGCATTGCGCCATATCCATAGGTGTAGGGAGGAGCATGCGCGAACCTGTGGTCGGCCAGGACGACGAGGGGCCTCCTCAGTGTTTCCTCGAGCTTCTCCTTGAGAGCCGCTGTGTCGGCCGTGCCGATGATGGCCACGTGCCCCGTCTCGTGCACGTCCACATCCACCACACCTAGAAATACGTAGGTTAAATACCCCCGCCTCCTCTCTCATTCCACTCAGCTCGCCGCCACGACTCTCCTTCCACCCGCGCCTCCTCCTCCTCCTCCCGCCCACCTCCTCTGACTCCTGCCCAAAGCCGCTGCCGCCCCCTGCTACCGCCACCACCCGCCCGAAGCTGTTGCCACCTGGATCCCCTCGCCCGCACAAAGCCTCCACCACCCGAAGCCGCCCGCCACCACCGCCCACAGGTAATCTCCAAGCACCTCCTTTTTTGTACTGCAAATTTGATTTTATTTCGATTTGTTCACATCAATTTGGAGCAACCGCAAACTTAGGAATTTGTTATTTCGATCAAATGAATACTTTAGTATGCCCAACTTGCATCCTCATCGTCAACTCGGCGGCAACGATGGAGGACTGCTGGGCTCCGCCGGGTATTTCTGAGACTGGGCTCCGCCGGGCTAGCACTGGGAGGTGCTACCTTCCGGGACGCGCAGCTTGGTGAGGAATTTGGGTCCCATTATCGAGCCGGAGCTTCTTTGGTGGTGGTCGAGTGGTCCACTGTCGGTACGGAGGGAGTCGGCCCCTGAGCAGGTGGTATGGAATCGTGTTAGGGAGGAGGACGAGCATGTCCGTCGCTATATAGCTGCGTTGGAGGTCAGGGTCTCCAATACCTGGCAGATTTTTCAGGGATCTCACCCGAGCTATGCCCGTGTGATGGTTTCTTCTCTTTGGGTGTTCACCGCCCGCGACTCAGTACCATAAAGTCGGTGTCCAGTTTGATTGAGCGAGATGTATTAGTGATATTATCAAATTTATAATAGAACTATGTCGAGAATTTGAATATAAGATAACTAATATCTTGATTGTGGATGCTGAATATGGTTCTAATATATCTTATTGTGCTACTGGTATGATGCTATTTCTTCTGGATGCTACATATAAAGTAGTTACCTGTAGCCCTCAACGCTAAAGGTTGGGACAATCGTTCCACCGATTTTCCCCCGTTTCACCCGTCGCGGGAGTTTCCTCTTGCTGGTCCAGCACACCTCTCTAAATGTTATCGCATGCACCGTAGACGGTCATATCCGGGGCTAGGTTTTCCATTTAGAGGCATTCCACCACACTTATGCATGTATGCTAGCACCACACGCGTGTTCTCGTGCCATTTCGGACGTCAGGGTCCTTCTCCGGTGAAACACTAATCCGAGGACACCGTCGGTCTAGCCCCTAGCTTACTCTACAAGTTTATTTTATTAAACAAAAATATGTAATATTTGAATTTAGATAGATAGATCTTATTTTCTACAAATTTTGATATATTATATGTATTTTTTGATTCATAATGACGATTTTTCTACAAGTTTATTTTATTAGTGACGATTTTTCTAGGTTTATTGCGGGGAAAATAGAAAATACCTATGCCGATGGCCGAGCCGTCGGCGTACCCTTCCAGACTGGGCCGACGGCCAAGCCGTCGGCACAAACTTGACACCGTTGCCACGGTGTCGCGGGCCAAGTACATGGGCCCACGTGGGGCGACCTTACGATGATGGCCACACTATGCCGACGGGGGCCGTCGGCCCACTATAGGCTATGCCGACGGCTCGATTGCACCGACGGCCCGCCTGAGCCTACGCCGACGGCTTTTCTGGGCCGACGACCCGTTTGTTGGCCGGCCCGGCTCGTGCCGCTGCGCCGACAGCCCTGACCTTTGGCCGTCGGCGTAGCATATGGCTGCCAGTGCCTTGACCGTTTCCTGTAGTGAATGGCCTCCCCTCCTGACTAGTTCCTAAAAAATGTGTTTCCAAAGTATTATTTTCCATCTTCTTAAGATATTTACATGTGATAAATTTTGTGCAATAGAATTTTTCTCCTTGTAAGATTCAAAGAAACTAGCTTGGCATATAATGCATGTTCGTGTCACAATCTCATGACTCAGGACCACAACAAGAGCACTATCTTCACGAGTACATGCATCAAAGGAAATCACCTTAACTTAATATGGTAGATCCAAATTCATGTTTACACCAAAAGGAAATGCGTATAATGAAACTCAAAACGAACCAACACCGGTATAATATATAGAATAGAGGGTACACAGACCAAGAAGAGCTATGTACATTCAAGATTTATTTCACTAAATTATTCAATATCATATATTGTACATCTCTGCATGAGAGAGATATGAATCGTCAATCACTGAATGGAGCAACAAAAACCGTTGTGGTGCTCATCTTCAAAGCTGCGGCCGAAGGTAGTGTAGTCGTAGCCTGCCACTGGCGGCTGGTAGTAGCCGAAATAGGGGTTGTAGTGACCGTACGGGTGGTGTCCAACGCCCATCGTAGCCATGGGTGCCGGGAAAGCAGAGCTCGGAGGAGGCACCATGGCATATCGACCACCCATTAGAGGAGCAGGCACGACCCCTGAGACGGTGATGAGGATTGTGGGTCTGTTCAGCCTACTCTCAAGGCGCGCCTTCAGCGTGGCCGCGTCAGCCATGCCGATTATCCCGACATGACCCATCACTAACGAGGAGCAGACCTCCACCACACCTAGAAAGACAACAATATATAGCAGTTGTAAGCCATGCATGCATCTCGAATTCAGTCAATCGACCGTGTTACTCTGGGACGCGCGCGTGCAAGTAGTTACTTACCCGGGATCTTCATGAGATCCTCCTTGGCCTTCTTCTCGCTGCTAGGACAGTGCATGCCCATATTGACGCCAAATACCACCGCTCTTCGACGTACTGGTTCATCATGGGAGGGGATGCCGCCAAAGGGAATGCGGCGATAGGCGGCCCCCGGCGGCAGTGGCGGCATCGCGCCATATCCATAGGCATGGGGAGGAGCATGCGCGGCCCTATGGTCGGCCAGGACAACGACGGGCCTCCTCAATGTTTTCTCGAGCTTCTCCTTGAGAGTCGCCGCGTCGGACGTGCCGATGATGGCCACATGCCCCGTCTCGTGCACGTCCACATCCATCACACCTGGAAACACATACATCGGTAGTATCGTGTAAAACTAAAACATCATACCGATGATGCATCGGTGGAGTGAGTCAAATCGATCGATTGACACTTCATACGTACCCGGGATCTTCTTGATGAGGTCCTTGGCAATCTTCCTCTCGCTGCGGCGCATCTCGACTTCCAGTACCACCAGCGACATTGCTCGATTGCCCTGCGCGCTTCTTTAAGGTTGGACTGATCTGAGGGATTGAATCATATAGTAATATTGTGTGTATTTATAGCCGCCAGGAGGGGCGCCAGCCGGTAGAACCGCCTGAATTCTGATTTTACTTGCCATTCGGTGTACTCTTGTCTATGCCTCTTCTCTCTCGATCGATCGGGAGGCTGATCCGTTACATGGAACAATCGCTAGCTAATCCCTTAATTGCCGCTGGCCCTCGCCGAATCTGATTTCCTGCCATTCCCAATTAATTCACGCGATTGCCTTTCAATTCTGGGTCGATCCTGACCCTCATCCGCAAGAAAATGGATATTTACTTGATTGACCATTACAAATCGGAATCTTGACGCTGCCGTCAAGTCATCGTACGTCTCATGCATAAGTTTGTTGTTGCGTACTATGTGGCAACACAACTATATCTTCATGGAGCATTCATTTCTATCTCTAGTTATCTGCAGAACATAAGAGATCCAATAACGAAGAAAAGGGGACATGATGTGAAGTGAAATACCAAGGAGCCAACTTGAAGCAAAGCGAAAAGTTCTGCGAATCTGTGTGCTGTTACTATTGCATCTTACTCAAAATCTTAATTTTTCGTTGAGTCATAGCTCGAGAAAGGAATAAAATGTCAAATCCTACTATAGATGGTAGAAAATTCAGATTACCATGTGATTTTGGACCTTCAGAACCGTATGGCACAGTTTATATTTCGTATTTCTCAAGTTGTGTCTCAAGTTTTTGACACATTTTTTACTTGTCATTACAACCTTCGACGAGTGTCCAATAAAGGGTGCACTATGTGGTCTCGTCAGAGAGGTTGCATCAAACAGGTTTACCACATCGCCAGGCAGACATATGCACAAACGTTTTTCGGGGTTCATTAGAGTTTCCATCTCACCCTTAAAAACTTAAGGTCACTTGCTGTCATCGGGCATAGCATTTCGCATTTCCAGTCCGTGATAAAACAGAAGGGAAGCGTCACCACCAGAAAGAAATGGTACACACCGACGACAAAAATCATCGAGCTCTTCATGGACCAGTTAACCATACAAAAATGTAGGCCCCGGAAAGAACCTAATATTTCTAATTTGGCTATACCCAGTTACAAAGGATACATGATTCCATACAATTGTACAAACAAGAAAAAACGTCCCCACATTGCATCAAAAATAGATGCAACAGAGAACATGGAGTGACCAGCCATCATCATTCTTGGCGGGATGTCTTGTCTAATTCTTGTGCTACCAACATTCTGTAACTTCTGAAAACTGAGGAAGCCAAAAGCTTCTCCTATGAATATTTTAGCGGGCTTGGATCTTCAACTGTTACTGAGCTGTGTCGATGGGTAGTTGCAACTACAGAAATCATGGGAAAAATGAATGCTTCTACTGCACAAGCCTTCTCACTGATCTAGCAACCTCTGCGCCACACGACAATAATACCATTAGATAAACGACGTAACAAAAAACATCAGGGATACAATTTAAGCTAAAGTGCCGGGAGTAGAGACTATGGATAATATAACCATTTTTAAGGATAAACCATGACCGGAGTTGTAAAACTGAAGGGTAAATAACAAGGTTGTGGCTGGTTAGAATGTTGAGGATATGGTTTCATGGGTTCAACCCTCGTGTCTCTTCCAACAGAAATTTGTTCCTACACATCTCTACTGTTCACTTTTAGGACCAGTGTGCATTTGCTTTCTGTTAGAGCATTTCTAGTCGAGCCCTTAAACGGGCCGGAACTGTGAAATTCCGGTGAGTACTAGTCGAGCCCGTGAACATGTCCGGCCCGTAAAACATTTTAAAGTCGCCCGTCGCGCCGCGGTCAGTACAAATACCAGCTGCTCGGGCGGGTGCGGGTCGAAACCCTCGCTCGTCCCCAGACCCAACCTTAGCGCCACCACCACCTCCAACTCCGGCAAGCAATCGCGCGCACCGCGCTAGTAGATCGAGCCCGATGCCTTCGCGCAGCGGAGGGTGCGGCCTTGGGGGAGGGAGGTGCGAGGCGGGGGCAACGAGCGCCCTCCACGCCACCTCGCCGACGACGCACACGCCAAGTTCGTGTGGCCCGAGGGTGCGAACAAGCGGGCCTCCTTCAAATGGGTGAACCTCAAAGAGTCCCCGCCGCCGTCCCTGCGCGCCAACGCGCCGGCGTGGTGTCTGCAGGCGAGGGCGGCCCACTGCGCCGCGTCGATTTGTAGGTACGTCGGCCCCGGGAGGGATCCTCGCGGGCCCCCGCTCCTCCCTTCCCTCCCTCCTCTAACGACTTTAGCTCGTCGTCTCCTCCACGTGCGCGCGTCGTCGGCTCGGCCGATTACGCCTACGACAGCGACGAGGAGATGGCCCTCGAGCTCGCAACGCGCGAGTCCAAGCTCTCGGCCGCGGCGGAGCTCATGCTCATGCACGCGGAGCAGCGTCGGCCCATCGGGCTCGTCCGGCTCTGCAAGGCCAGGGAGAGAAGGAGGCGCGCGAGTCCACTAGCGGCGCCGTCGTGAAGCTAGAGCTTGCTGACCTCATCAACCACACTGACGCGTGAGGTCCTCGGTCGCCACATCGCCGCCACGCCCTGCAGCTCCCAGTGACACTGAGGAGCTCATTTTTAGTCTAGGGCACGGCGATGCCCCGCAGTACTAAATCGTGCAGCTTTTGATCCGCTGCTTTCATGTAAATTATGTGTAATATGCCGTGAAGAACCATGATCACACGCTAGTTTGTCGTCGAATTTATCCGCATGGTTTGAATTTCAAATTCACTGTTCGTATTTACGATTCCATTCTGCGCCCCGTCGTTTTGAACTCTGAATTTGGTTTTCAGTGGACTATATACTCGTTTATAGTCCGTCCCGGTTAAGGGCTCGATTAGAGCATCTCTAGCAGATCTAGGCGGATAAGGGGCGAGTTTTTGCTCATTTTTGCTCCGCGGAGTCGATGCGCGGAACAGAAACTGCAAAACGAGACCGTAAACAACCAAATTTTAAACATTCCAGGGATATTTCGAAAATTTCATATTAGTCGCTGCAATCATACATACAAATTGTGGGTGATCTGCCGTCGACGCCACCTAAACCCTAGCCCTGTACACAAAATTGGGCTCACCGGAGCCCTAGGGTGCGGCGCGGACGATACAGGCTCTAGGTCCCACTCCAACTGCTTGTTTGCGGTGCTCGTGGTCGCCGGCATTCCCCTTCTCGTAGAAGATCTCATTGAGCTATGTGTCCCGACAAGCTCGCCTGTCGACGACGCTTCGCTGCACAATGACATCCGTCCAGGGTTGAAGGAGGCCTCGTCGACGAAGTCCTCTCTGGTTATGACGCCGCCAAATGTGCCAAATCGGTTGTGGCGGCAATCCACCACCCTCGTGCATGTATTCAACGGCCACATGCTTGTTCTCATGGCATCCTGGTACTCGGGCAGTCCTTTTCGGGCGAAACCCTAATTTGGGGGTCCCAAAGGTGTACCCCCGTAGTATTCTCCGTACGAGGGCTGACCAATGTACTTTCCTGGTGGTTTAGGTTTGCTTAGGTCATAACTACATAGAAAACAAAGGCTAGGCCCTAGGTTCCACCAGTTTGCCTCCGTTTGACCCGTCGCGGGAGTTTCCTCCTGCAGGTCTAACACACTTCTCTGTGTTATTGCATGCACCGTAGACAGTCACACCCAGGAGCTAGGTTTTCTATCTAGGAGCAATCCAACACCCTTGTGCTTGTATTCTAGGGCCACATGCACGTTCTCATGGCATCCTAGCGCTCGGGCGGTCCTTTTCCAGCGAAACCCTAATCCGGGGGCCCCGTGGGTCTACCCCCGTAGCATTCTCCGGACGAGGGCTGAACAATGTAATTTTCTAGTGGTTTAGGTTTTCTTAGGTCATAAATACATTGAAAAACAAGGATAGGCCCAAGGTTCCACCGGTTTGCCTCCGTTTGACCCATCGCAGGAGTTTCCTCTTATAGGTCCAGCACGCTTCTCTAAGTGTTATTGCATGCACCATAGACGGTCACCCCCGGGAGCTAGTTTTTCCATCTAGGAGCAATCCACCACCCTTTTGCATCTTTCTAGGGCCACATGCATGTTCTCGTGGCATCCCGGCACTCACGCGGTCCTTTTCTAGCAAAACCCTAATCCGGGGCCCCACAGGTCTACCCTCGTAGCATTCTCCGTACGAGGGCTGACCAATGTACTTTTCTGGTGGTTTAGGTTTCATTAGGTCATAACTACATGGAAAAACAAGGCTAGGCCCAAGGTTCCACCGGTTTGCCTCCTTTTGATGCGTCGCGGGAATTTCCTCCTGCAGGTCTAGCACACTTCTCTAAGCGTTATCGCATGCACCATATACGGTCACACCTGGGAGCTAGGTTTTTAATCTAGCAGAAATCCACCACCCTTGTGCATATTTTCTAGGACCACATGCATGTTCTCATGGCATCGCGATGCTCGGGCGGTCCTTTTCTGATGAAACCCAAATCTGGGGGCTCTATAGGTCTACCCCTGTAGCATTCTCTGTACGCGGGCTGACCAATGTACTTTTCTGGTGGTTTAGGTTTTATTAGGTCATAACTACATGGAAAACCAAGGCTAGGCCCAAGGTTTCACCGGTTTGCTTCCGTTTAACCCATCACGGGAGTTTCCTCCTACAAGTCTATCACACTTCTCTAAGTGTTATCGCATGCACCGTATACGGTCACACCCGGGAGCTAGGTTTTCCATCTTGGAGCAATCCACCACCCTTGTGCATGTATTTCAGGGCCACATGCATGTTCTCATGGCATCCCGGTGCCCGGGCGGACCTTTTCAAGTGAAACCCTAATCTAGGGGCCCTGTAGGTCTACCCCGTAGAATTCTCCGTACAAGGGCTGACCTGTCACATCCCAAAATTTTCCAATTTTGAAATGTGAAAATTTTAAACAAAATGAAGAACTAACTTCCTGAAATTTCAGAAGGAACAAAAACTTTTGGAACATTTAATATAACTTTTCCCAAAACCCAAGTCAAATAAAATGAATTTTGTTTGTGAAGTGGTGTGCATGTTTTAAAATCCCAAATCATAAAGCATGCATGAGCATCTTGACTTGGTTGCATTTTAAAAACCTAAGAGAAGTGAAAATTAGCTCAAACCCTAAAACTCTAATTATTTGTTAACACTAAGAACAACACCATACCATGGATGAGCTAAAAAGATAAAGGACAAAATAATAAAACAATAGAGATTGGTTTCATCCAATTTGGACCCATGGATAAAAAGATATGAATTAATTAAGAATATAATTAAGAAAATACAATACTAGCTATTAAAGACAAAGTGAATAAATTTGATTAGAAAAAATTGAGATGGAAAGTAAATGTGCTCTATAATATCCTAAGAGCATAATTTGAGTTTTACAAATTTTTAGAAATTTGTTTGATTCAAATTGGATCACTAAATAAAAAGTTTTTGAAGAAAACAGAAAAAGAAAAAGAAAAACTAAAAAGAATAAGCAAAAGAGAAAAAAACAGCAGCAGCAATCGGCCCACACCCCCAGCCCACTAAGCCCACGCGGCTCTCCCCTTCTTCCCCTCTCTTTCTTTTTCCACCGACCCCTCTTCACCCCCTCTCCCTGACGCCTCGGCCCCACCTCCACGTCACCTCCACCTCACCTTCTTCCACCGTGGGACGAAGTACCCCTCTCTCTTCTCTGCCGTTTCTAATCGTCTCGAATTCGAGCGTTTTTACGTTTAATTCTACACTCCGACCCCGGCCTCTTAATCCCCTCTCCCTCCTCTTCAGTTTCCCTCAGTCACCACCCCCAGAGAGCCCCTAGGCTCTCCAATCGTGAGCTCGAACCGCCACAGTCACCGGCGAGCTCCGGCGATGATTCCGGCGAGAATCAACTACCCCAGGCCCTCCTCTCTATCCTATAAGCTCCGCCATGCTCTGGCGAACCTACTAACACTTCCCATGCATTTTTATGTGCCCCAGGTCGTATCCACGGTCACCACCGGCGTCTCGCTCTGCCGCCGCCGTTCACCGACTATTTCCAGTGAGACGCAGGTTCCCGCCGCCCCTTTCTGGACACCACTCGTTTGTACTGGACCGGGCGCACTCCTCTGACCCTTCTCTTTGTCTGATCGAGCCCTAGGACGATGTCACCGTCTCGAAGACGCGAGCTTCACCGTCGGCAGGAACTCCGGCGAGGAATCCTCGACGAAGCCGAGCGTCCCTCCCTCCACCACGACCACCATCGAGACCACCGAGGCCGCCGCAACCCCCCGGTAAGATCGCTACTTCCTCTACCCCTCTAGAACCACCGGAACGCCACCCACCTGACGCGTCGCCGCCGCGCGCGGTCGCTAGCGCCGCCAGTTCTTGGCCACGTGCTGAGTGACGTCCGATCTATCACCAGCGGCCAGGATTATATCTCTAACCGAAGCGGTACGGGCTAATCTGGTTCGTCCGTCGCCACTTATAATCCAACGGCTCACAGTGACCGATCTGACCGAACCAGTATGGACCAATAGGAACACGCCACGTCAGCCCTGGCGTCTGTTTAAATTAGAAAATAGACAGAATATATGATTAACTTAGAAATTCAATAACTTTTGATCCACAATTCAGAAAAATACAAATTTGGTGTCCATGGATTCAAAAAAATGAGAGCTTTACTCCTTATTTCGCCCTTTAGCTTCTGGAAAATTGGAGTTTTAGGCAGAACCTTTTTAGGAGTATTTTACCCATAAAAATTATTTTGTAACTTATTTTTGGGTGAATCTTTTTGCTATGGATTGCAAATTGAACCCAATGTCCAGTAAGACCAGAATATAAATTTAGTTAACTACATAATAACACGGAAATTATTTAGTGAGTCTGGCCTTTCCAAATGCCAGAAAATATTGCTAATTGCTACAATTGCACAAATGGTTGCATTTGTAATCTTGCAAATGTAAAATGTTCAGAAAGCACTTAGTAATGTTCAAGACCTTTGTTGTAACAATTTGTACAATAAAAATTTCCATCTTGCATGCTTGCATATCTTGCATGATTTTTGTATTGCCATTAGTGTTGATCTTGTGCATGTTTTGTCTTGGTTGATTTATTTGATAGATTGTGTGGATTGTCAAGTCTGTTATTGCGAAGAGTGTACCAACACCACCAACTACTAAGGCAAGTGGCACTATCATCCATGTCTTACTATTTTCATTACACTTAGTGGAATTTTGTATTATGCATGATAGGACTACTATGTTACTATGCTATGATATGTCCTATTTAGGATATCCTTTGTGCTATATTAGTTGAAACATCATAGCTATAGTATGCTTAGCCCTGCTATAGATTCGGGGTGGAATATACCATATTGTGATTATATAAAGTGTTGGAAAATATATGTTTTATATAATAAAACAAGTACTCAATGAATCACCTGGGTGGAATGTGGATACTAAGTTGTGAATAAGGTGGCAATGAAGGGAACCATATCTATGGCTCTCTCTCTCGTGTGTGCACTAGAAGAATACCACCCAGGAACTTAGAGATTGGACATGTTTCTCGTACAGTGGCTTTCGTGTACAGCCACATGCCAAATGGGCTCTGGCTTAGTCAATTACATAGTGGAAGACCCATGCAATGGTACCTCTTCGGGTTAACTTGAATTATGTATTGGAAATATATCCTTGCATTGGTGCCTGGTAGACGTGCTGGCATTATGTATTGGGAGGACTTCTATGGAAAGACTTTGTCACATTCTCGATATGCCGGTACTCCATCTTGGTGAGTACTAATCCAGCGGCCACTGGTGGCGTTAAGACGAGATTGTGTCATGTGGGTAAAGTGTACAACTTCTACAGAAGATTAAATTCTAAGTACTTAGCCGTGTCCTCGGTTATGGACAACTCTGAGCAACTAAGGCCTGAAGCTATGGAAGATCTCGACACTCCAATTTCTCAAAGTAAAACTTGATGGTGTCAACAAGGGATTAGAAGGACTAGGAGTTCAGAAAGTTGTTGAAAGATGAAAAGTATTTTACAAACAGAGGATAAAACCATATTGCTTTCTGCAAATAAGCCTAAGATCTACTTAGACAAATATGCATGTAGGGATAGTCCAGCTTATATTCACAAACTTGTGACACTTGCCAATACATTCAAAGTATTGACCCTTTGTGGCTGCAACCTATCATGTTGCAGGTTATTCTATTGATGAGTGAGGAACGATGATAGGATTACGAGTCTGCACTCAACATGTTTTCCTGTGGCACATGAAGATGAAGGACTCCATGCTTTACTTGTATTCTGCTTCTTTGTAATAAGATAGCCTATGGCTATGAGTTTGTAATAACGTATTCATATTCTGGATCATGCGATGCAATATGACCTTTGTATCTTGATATTACATCTTAAACTATGGGTGCTAGCTATTCGATCCAGGGACTAGCACTGTAATCACAGGGATTTGAACCAAGCCGGGTTCGGGTCTTTACAGATGGTATCAGAGCACTGTGTTGCTTGTAGGTTCGTAACCCTAGGAATTAGACAAACCCCCTTGTTAGGAATGAACTTATAATTTTATACTTAGTAGGTTTTTTCGTATACCTTGATCATTCTTTACTGAATGTCTTCTCCTTCAAACATGTAGAGGACCAACCTTTGCTTTCTCTAAGGACCTTGAAGATGGATCAGGTCAACAAGAAGTTCAAGATAGAAGTTTCTACAAAACCTCGAGCTTGCAAAATATGTGGAGAAGTAGGCCACATCTCTAAGGAACATCAAGATCAATGTCCCTTTTGTGATCACAACCATCTAGTTGGAGAATGCCCCACATCTCAAGTCACTTGTTACCTATGTGAAGGAACCAACCACATTCCTGCCAAGTGCCACCTCGACTTCATAGTGCAATAAGTGAAAGAACAAGTCAAGGATAGAATGTATCAAGCTCTCAAGAAGATAGAAGAAAACCTTAGCCATATCACCTGCTTCAAATGCAAGAAGGGAGGACACAAAATCAATGAATGCCTAGAGAAGGAAGTTCAAGAAAACCACAACAACACTTCAAGGAAAAGGACTCAAGACATGACAAAAGTGTTTTGCCATCACTGCCGGAAGATAGGACACTTCACCGATGATTGCCTAACTTGAAAGAGAGCTCCCACTAATGTTATCATAGTGCGACCCATGAAACCTTAGATTGCCTACCAATTATCATGTTTGAGTTATCGATATCGTGTTAGCGTATGGATCATACCGACCTATGTGGTATGACTATACTAGGTTGCTTGTTTCTAGAAAACTTGTTGTTTTCTTCTATAATGAATTAAACTCAGAAGTTGCTAAGTGATTGGTTCCTTGATGAATGTTTGATTAAACTAGTTTGTTTTGGGTTGAGTGTGTTAGAACTCCCTTAGACCTATATATCTATCTATCTATCTATCATTACTTATCCCTATTAAACCAACAGATGCCTCCAAGACGCGCCAACAACCGCAATAACAATGGAGACAACAACAACAATGGAAATGAGATGCAACAGATGATGACTATACAGACTCAGCTAATGCAGATGATGACACAATTCATGGCAACCATCAACAATCAGAATCAGAACAACAACAATCCACCACCTCTGGATATGCTCACTAGATTTTTGAGGTTGAGACCTGCAAATTTCTCATGTACTTCTGATCCAATGGTAGCTGATGACTGGTTACGTTCAGTGAACAGGGATCTAGTGACTGTTGGATGCTCTGATGCTGAGAAAGTGAGATTTGCAGCGCACTTGCTTGAAGGCCCTGCAACTACATGGTGGGACAACTTTCAAGTCACTCACCCCATTGAAGAAGTGACTTGGGAAATATTTGAAGATAGTTTTCGTACTAATCATATCTCTTCAGGTGTGATGAGTCTGAAGAAGAGTGAGTTTCATAATCTTAAATAGCGTCACCACAGAATTGCTGAATCTATTGAGGAATTCAACAATCTATCACGTTATGCTCCAAATGATACTAATACTGATGCTAAGAGGAAGGAAAAGTTCCTAGATGGACTGAATGATGAACTTTCCATGCAATTATCAGTTTCTTATGTTCCAACTTATCAATCACTATGTGACAAATCTACAATTTTAGAGAGTAAGAAGAATAAAGTTGAGAACAGGAAGAGGAAGCATAGCTTTGACAAATATCACTCAGGATCATCACCGAAGATGCATTCATTCAGAAAGTACAATGGGGATTCTAGATCACATCAGCATGAAGGAAATGGACATAATCACCATCACACAAGAATCACCACATCAACAATGGAAGTGGTAGTAACAATGTGAATGGTACTAACATTGGAGATAACCTTGGTCAGAACCAACATAATGATCCCAAGAATGACATTAGCCAGTTGAAGTGTTACAATTGTAAGCAACTTGGACACTATGCAGCAGATTGTCCTGAGAAGAAGAATAATAAGAATGTTGGAGACTCTAATGGGAGCAATTCCAATGTGACCCAGAAAGGACATGTGAACCACATCAACATGTATGGAACCCTTGAAGAACTAGATGATGTGGATGGTAAGCTTTAGCTAACTCAATTCAGTGGTATAAGAATCTCAAGATGCAGAAATGTTAACAACCTTTGGATGTCCATCATTGGACCCTTAGCCAAGTGAATCATCGAATGTAACCCAACAAATTTTCCTTTTAAGGGTGGTAGCACCCAAGTTATCCTAAAACCCAACCTATTCTTTCTAGCCTTCTCAAATCTCGGGACGAGATTCCTTTTAAGGGTGGTAGTCTGTCACATCCCAAAATTTTCCAATTTTGAAATGTGAAAATTTTAAACAAAATGAAGAACTAAGTTCCTGAAATTTCAGAAGGAACAAAAACTTTTGGAACATTTAATATAACTTTTCCCAAAACCCAAGTCAAATAAAATGTTTTTTTTGTGAAGTGGTGTGCATGTTTTAGAATCCCAAATCATGAAGCATGCATGAGCATATTGACTTGGTTGCATTTTAAAAACCTAAGAGAAGTGAAAATTAGCTCAAACCCTAAAACTCTAATTATTTGTTAACACTAAGAACAACACCATAATATGGATATACTCCATATTCAAATTATACAAAAGAACTTCTGTGAGAGCTAAAAAGATAAAGGACAAAATAATAAAACAATAGAGATTGGTTTCATCCAATTTGGAGCCATGGATAAAAAGATATGAATTAATTAAGAATATAATTAAGAAAATACAATATTAGCTATTAAAGCCAAAGTGAATAAATTTGATTAGAAAAATTTGAGATGGAAAGTAAATGTGCTCTATAATATCCTAAAAACATAATTTGTGTTTTACAAATTTTTAGAAATTTGTTTGACTCAAATTGGATCACTAAATCAAAAGTTTTTGAAGAAAACAGAAAAAGAAAAAGAAAAACTAAAAAGAATAAGCAAAAGAGAAAAAAACAGCAGGAGAAGTCGGCCCACACCCCCAGCCCGCTAAGCCCACCCGGCTCTCCCCTTCTTCCCCTCTCTTTCTTTTTCCATCGACCCCTCTTCACCCCCTCTCCCTGATGCCCCAGCCCCACCTCCACGTCACCTCCACCTCACCTTCTTCCACTATGGGACGAACTGCCCCTCTCTCTTCTCTGCCGTTTCTAATCGGCTCAAATTCGAGCGTTTTCGCGTTTAATTCTCCACTCCGATCCCGGCCTCTTAATCACCTCTCCCTCCTCTTTAGTTTCCCCTCAGTCGCCACCCCCTAGAGAGCCCCCAGGCTCTCCAATCGTGACCTCGAACCACCGTAGTCACCGGCGAGCTCCGGCGACGATTCCGGCGAGAATCAACTACCCCACGCCCTCCTATCTATCCTATAATCTCCGCCATGCTCTGGCGCACCTACGGACACTTCCCATGCATTTTTATGTGCCCCAGGTCATCTCCACGGTCACCACCGGCATCTCCCTCAGCCGTCGCCGTTCACCGACGATTTCCGGTGAGACACAGGTTCCCGCCGCCCCTTTCTTGCCATCACTCGCTTGTACTGGACCGGGCGCACTCCTCTGACCCTTCTCTTTGTCTGATCCAGCCCCAGGACGACGTCACCGTCTCTGAGACGCGAGCTCCACCGTCGGCAGGAACTCTGGCGAGGAATCCTCGACGAAGCCGAGCGCCCCTCCCTCCACCACGACCACCATAGAGACCACCGAGGCCGCCGCAACCCCCCGGTAAGATTGCTGCTTCCCCTACCCCGGAACGCCACCGACTTGACGCACCACTGCCGCGCGCAGTCGCCAGTGCCGCCAATTATTGGCCACGTGCTGAGCACCGTCTGATCTGTCACCAGCGGCCAGGATTAGATCTCTAACCGAAGCGGTACGGGCTAATCTGGTTCGTCTGTCGCCACTTATAACCCAACGGCTCACAGTGAACGATCCGATCGAACCGGTATGGACCAATAGGAACACGCCACGTCAGCCCTGGCATCTGTTTAAATTAGAAAATAGACAGAATATATGATTAACTTAGAAATTCAATAACTTTTGATCCACAATTCAGAAAAATACAAATTTGGTGTCCATGGATTCAGAAAAACGAGAGCTTCACTGCTAATGCCTTATTTCACCCTTTAGCTTCTGGAAAATTGGAGTTTTAGGCAAAACCTTTTTAGGAGTATTTTACCCATAAAAATTATTTTGTAAATTATTTTTGGGTGAGTATTTTTGCTATGGATTGCAAATTGAACCCTCTGTCCAGTAAGACCAAAATATAAATTTAGTTAAATAAATAATAACATGGAAATTATTTAGTGAGTTTGGCCTTTCCAAATGCTAGAAAATATTGCCATTAGTGTTGATCTTGTGCATGTTTTGCCTTGGTTGTTTTGTTTGATAGATTGTGTGGATTGTCAAGTGTGTTACTGCGAAGAGTGTACCAACACCACCAACTACTAAGGCAAGTGGCACTACATCCATGTCCTACTATTTTCTTTACACTTAGTGGAATTTTGTAGTATGCATGATAGGACTACTATGTTACTATGCTATGATATGTCCTATTTAGGATATCCTTTGTATCTATCTTAGTTGAAACATCGTAGTTGTAGTATGCTTAGCCCTGCTATAGATTCAGGGTATATACCATATTGTGATTATATGAAGTGTTGGAAAATATATGTTTTATATAATAAAACAAGTACTCAATTAATCACCTGGGTGGAATGTGGATACTCAGTTGTGAATAAGGTGGCAAGGAAGGGAACCATATCTATGGTTATCTCTCTCATGTGTGCACTAGAAGAATACCACCCAGGAACTTAGAGATTGGACATGTTTCTCGTAAAGTGGCTTTCGTGTACAGCCACATGCCAAATGGGCTCTGGCTTAGTCAATTACATAGTGGAAGACCCATGCATTGGTACCTCTTCAGGTTAACTTGAATTATGTATTGGAAATATATCCTTGCATTGGTGCCTGGTAGACGTGCTGGCATTATGTATTGGGAGGACTTCTATTGAAAGACTTTGTCACATTCTCGATCTGCCGGTACTCCATCTTGGTGAGTACTAATCCAGCAGCCACTGGTGGCGTTAAGACGAGATTGTGTCACGTGGGTAAAGTGTATAACTTCTGCAGAAGATTAAATTCTAAGTACTTAGCCGTGTCCCCGGTTATGGACAACTCTGAGCAACTAAGGCCTGAAGCTATGGAAGATCTCGACATTCCAATTTCTCAAAGTAAAACTTGATGGTGTCAACAAGGGATTAGAAGAACTTGTAGTTTGCCAAGGAGTTCAGAAAGTTGTTTGTCGTTGTGTTGGGAACGACAGTACCTAAGGAGGTTAGATAGAGGTGTGGGGACTAGCAGGGAATCTATCGACGGCGTCCGCATGCGAGATTGGGTACAAGCGAGCGTAGCCGGACGCAAGAAGTACCCAGGTTCGGGGCCCTCGTGGTGAGGTAATGCCCCTACTCCTGCCGGATCTGACTATGTAGAGTACGCGAACTACAAATGCTCCTCGAGCTATATGTGCTAGCTGCTGCCTTAAATGTTGTATGACCAACCCTTTCTACTGAGGCCTTGCCTCTCCTTATATAGGCAGAGAGGCAAAGGTCTCATCAAGAATCGACCAAGCGGCCCCATAGGCGGGTCCCAGCCGACTAGTCATCTACAGTATCCAGTATGGCTTGTCTTATCGGAGTATGAGCGGTATGGTTGTCGTAGGCACGGTGGACGCTGTGCGAGCCCGTCGTCAGCACATGCCATTGTTCCAGCGTCACCCACGCAAAGTCTTCGGTATGGGCAGGTGGTTGCCCGTCTTGTCATCGACAGTATGCATTTCGTACCATCGATACGCACGCCGCCCCGTCTCATCGATTGGTCTGCTACGCCGCCAGATTCAGCCGGTTCTTGATGATCCGGCTACTGGGTGATAGTCGGCTCGTCTTGCCCTGTCCGGCTGCATCTGGTCAGCCGGACGCGATCCGACTGTCCTGTTTCTTATTCGGATGGGGTACCCGGGGATCATCCCCCTGACATTGTTGAAAGATGAAAGTATTTTACAAACATAGGATAAAACCATATTGCTTTCTGCAATAAGCCTAACTTGTGACACTTGCCAATACATACAAAGTATTGACCCTTTGTGGCTGCAACCTATCATGTTGTAGGACGCGATCCGACTGTCCTGTTTCTTATCCGGATGGGGTACCTGGGGATCATCCCCTTGACACTAGCCCCCGAGCGCGTGTGGATTCCGCCCTTAGGCGAAATGTGTGCGTGCTCCTTCTTGCTTTTTGAATTTTCGTCCGGCTGAGCCTGGCAGTTGCGCTACCCGTGACGCTGGCCGACGCCGCCACAAGACGCGCCATCATTGCTCGCGGCAGCAGATAACGCCTCGCCGACGTCGCCGAAATCACGTCTGGCGCTTCGGTTCTCGCTCTAGGATCTTCTGCGCATCCTGCCCTGGCACATGGGATCTAGGCGGCGGTTGGGGTGTGGGTTGCCCGAATGTGCGCCACGTGGCCCCGTCGACGGTTGCCCTTCCGATCCTTTAAAGGGGTGCCGCGGGGGAGGCAGTTCCTTTCCTTCGCTCCCCCGTTGTAGTTTCCTTCTCCCCCGCGTGGTCTTGCTTCTGCGCTCTTGGCCTCTGCGCCGCCCGCTCGCCGTCGTCGATGCTACGGGCCACCGCCACTCTTCCGTCGCTGCTCCTCTCCACCAGCCGGAAATGGCCGCTGACCGCGGGGCTTGGTGCGGCTCCTCCGTCACCGAAGAACAAATCGTGAAGTACCACGCCACCCGCGTCCTCCCGCCGGCGGAGGTGGTGGCGGTGCGGTTGGCACCGGCGGGGGAGGTGTTGCCGCATCCGGCGGAGGGGGAGCGCGTCATTTTCCTCTCCCACCTGGCGCGTGGGTTCGCCCTTCCGGTGAACCCCTTCGTTCTGACATTCCTCGCCTTCTTCGACCTCCGTCTTCACCACCTCGGCGCCAACGCCATCGGGACGCTGGGGCACTTCATGGCTTTCTGCAAGAGCTATGTCGGGATCCAGCCAGATCTCGGGCTCTTCTGTCTGCTCTTCCGAGTCCGACCATCGGTGCAGTACACGAAGGGGCCGCTAGTCGTCTGCGGCGGCGCCTCCATCTACTCCCTCTCCCAATCCGGCTACCCCAAGTTCTTGCTCCAGGACACAGTACGGCTGTGGTAGCAGTCGTACTTATACATCAAGAACATCACCAACGTCGACCGGATAAATCTTCCGGCCTTCCAGGATGTCGAATCCAGCTGGCAGAACTGGGACTTAATGTTCAACGCCGACAAGGCGGAGACGGACGCGATGCTGGCGCGCATGCGCTCCCTCGTCACCTGCCGGCTAACCGGTCGGGACATCACCCTTAGCTGGATGTCCCGGCTGATGATGCCGATGCAGCAGTGGGCGCACAAGATGTGCTACTACTCTGGCCGGCTGGACCCGACCCGGCTGTCACGCCGTGATCCCCTCTACCACAACCTGAAGGAGTGGTTGTGGACGATCAGCAAGGAGCCGCTGCCGGAGAACTGGACGTTCAGCCTGGCGCCATACAGCCGGGAGAACCGCGTGCCCCGGGTAAGTTCTTGTAGCCGGAAATTTTGTTTGCTCTTTCTGTGTTATTTCCTTGTTCTCTCTGATTGACTTCTTGCATTCGGCAGATCTTCGCCTGCATCCTTCACGAGGAGGGCGAGGCTCCTCTCGAGGCATTCACGCCCGACTTGCCCGAGCCGCACGCTCGGCGGTCCGACGAGGAATCGGATGGGGACGGCGACGCCTTCCCCAGCCGGAATGACGAGCCAGCCGCTGACCCGCACACAGAGGTGCACGAGGAGGAGGAGGCCGCACCGACCGCGGAGCCGGTGACAGGCTCCGTGACGGACGTCGAGGCAAGCGGGAGCGGTTCTAGCCGTTCCGGCTCCCGCCGGCCCGCGACGGAGGAGCCGTTCCGGCGCCTTGCCGCCAAGCCGTCTTGGCCGGAAGAAGGGGACGCCCCAAGTTGTGCCGGGGTATGCTCCTTCTCCCCCTTTCCTTTTTCTTTTGGCGCTTTCTGTCTGCTTGCTCTCTTACTTGTTTTTCTGACTTTGGTTTATTTTGCTTTTGCCTTCTCCTCCTTCTTTTTAGCGCGTTGGTTTCTTTCGGAGATGCGAGCCCGGCACGGGCGCCGACCGGGTCGCCGCCCCGTGCCTCGACTCCGCCAACTGGCGCCTCTCCTTCTTCCGAGGTGCAGCCTCCGCCTCCCTCCTCGAGTTGAGCCGGCTGCCTCCGCCCAGCCAGAGGGTCCCCAGCCGGAAGCGGAGCCGTCCCAGCTAGAAGGCTCTTTCGCGGGCACGCGAGGGGCTGCCGGCAAGGAGCTCATCGTTGTTGGTGATGACAACTCTGACGAGGAGCTCGGGGAGGAATGGCGAACGGCGGTGGTCTCAGCGAAGGAGTCCTTGGCCGTCAACGCCGTGGACGACGAAGCTTCCTCTACCGCCTCGCTGTCGGACCTTGCCGCCACGCTCGAGCTGGCGGTGAAGGAGATCCGGCTGTTGGAGGCCGCAGCCCGTGAATCGGACGTTGGAGCGTGCTTGCCGCCAACGGACTTCCTGCAGTAAGTTCGGTTCACCCAGCTCTCTCTTTTTTTTACTGATTGCCGGTTTTGTTGCAGCCATTCTCGTGTGCGCTCAGCACGAGATCAATCGCTTGAAGAAAGAGAACGACCGGCTGAGCAAGTCCAACTCCACTCTGCGGCTGCAGAACAAGGATTGGCACGCGCGGGTAGACGGTTTGGAGGCCACCGTCAAGGAGCACGACGCCTCGCTCGCTAGCCGGGCCAAAGCCTTCACCCTTCTCGAGGCCCAGAACAAGGACCAAGAGAAGGAGATCAAACGGCTAGCAACCAAGGAGAAGGATCTGGTGGAGGAGCTGATGCAGGTCGGCCACACTACCAAGGGTAAGTTCCTTTTCCCGTCTTCCTTTCTTTTCGGATCCGGTAGCCAGATCTGACCCTTTTTTCTGATGGCCTTTTACCTCGGCATAGACCTGCTGGCCTACAACCGGCTGCAGGGGAACTGGCCGGGAGCGCAGCCGACGGCCCAGGAGCTCGTCGTCCTTCTTAGCGAGGAAGCTGCAAAGCTTCGTCAGGTGGCACGGGACGTCTTCTCCTTCATGTGGCCAGAGGCTCCGGTTCCGGAGACGATGGCGCAGCTGGCGGCGAAGGTGGGAGAGGTGCCGGCTGCGAGACTTGGCGGCGCGGGCCGGAGCAGAGATGGCTCTGGCCCTCATGCTTTCCTGGTACAAGGACACTCGCGTCGAGAAGATCTACGGTGGCTTCCGTGCCGGAGCCGATCTTGTCGCCATCCGCCAAGACCATCTGGAGCTCCGCGGATCCGCCATCAAGATCGCCGATTACGTGGATCTCGACGAGGCGCTCACCAACTCAGAGTCCGTCAGTATTCCTGATATGGAGGGCTCGATGCCACCGCCCGCAGGCGCCGGAGTCGGATCAAGCTTCGTGCCTCCTCCACCGCCTGAAGCTTCTGCCGGCCAAGATCCCCCGCACGGCAAGTGTCCTGCCGTCTAGTTATTGCCCCGGGATGCTGGGTGTATTTGTCTTATGTTATATGTTCATGAACCTTGTCTGCTTGTACCGGCTGTCTTTGACGCCGGGTAACTTATGGGAGCTTCGTCTCTCTTTTGTTTGTTATTGTTGAAATTCTTGAATCTCCCTTGTGTGTTGAGTTCTCCTTTTTCGTCCGGCTACACACCTTTAGCCAGACGACCTACACCTCTAGTGGGGCGCGCTAGCGCACCCACTGGGTGTAGCCCCCGAGATTCAGAGTAGCTGGCGCAGCCAGGTGATTCGAATCTTTCTTATTTCTCCCAAGTCTTCTAACTTTATCCGACCGCCTCGCCCCGGCCGCTGGCCGGCTGAACGCTTTAGCCGGGAACTAACATTCTGAGGCGAAAGCGCACCGACTAGGTGTAGCCCCCGAGATTCGGAGTAGCTGGCGTAGCCAGGTGCTTCGAATCTTTCTTGTCTTTTCTTGCTCCCGCCCTTGCCCTCACCTGGGCTCCGAACGGCCGGCTAAACACCCTTAGCCGGTCAGGAACTACAAGATTACACTGGTGCACGCGAGCGCACCCAGTGGGTGTAGCCCCCAAGATTCAGAGCGCCTGATGAAGGCAAGGACTTCGAATCTTCTTTCCTTCTCCTGAATTCCGACTCGAGGTAGTCGGACAAGAATGTACATACGCATACACATACGTCCACATAGGTTAGTAGGTTATTCTGTCAAATTGTAGCCGGAAAACGGCTTGTTTTTTTTTCGAAAACTGGCTTGCTCCTTTCTAGACACTTAGTTGCCTTCCCGTGTGCTCTGCTGTTTTTGCTGTGTCCTGTCGGGCAGCCGGGTTGCGGTCTACAGCCGGAATCGAAGGGAGCTGACAGTACATTACGCACGGTACTAACGGCTTAGCAGCTGGATTGGTTCGAGCTAGTTGCAGGGCCAGGACGCCCGATCTGTCGTGTCTCCTCCATGTTTTTCGTGTGGGATGCCTCGGGCTTTTGCTCTTGCTAGCCGGACAGCCGGGTTGCGGTCTATAGCTGAGACGAAGAGTGGGCCTCTGACATCGTCACACACTACTCAGCCGGTTTGTTGACTTGGCAGGCCGGGCCAGCCGGCGAGCCCCCGGGTAGGGGTTGCCGGAGCCGGAAAATTTGAACCGGAAAACAGGTGCACACATATTTCTAGAAGGAGCCCTCGAGATTCTCGTGGGGGTCCGTATTTTTATTCATGGGGTTTTTGGGATACATACACTGCCCGGCGACTAGGTGTAAAACGGGCGCAGCAGGGCCGCTTTCCAAGGACGCTCGGTCTCCTCGTCTGATTTGTCCATCTTGTTCTTGCACGGCTGCTGTGCGTCGATGAGGTAATAGGAGTCGTTGGGCAGTGCCTGGCTGATGATGAAGGGGCCCTCCCAGGGTGGTGATAGCTTGTGCATGCCCTTCGTGTCTTGCACTAGCCGGAGAACCAGGTCGCCCTCGCGGAATGCGACTGGGCGAATCCGGCTTGAATGGTAGTGACGTAGTCGCTGCTGGTACAGGGCAGATATGGACAGGGCCAGCTCGCGGGCCTCCTCCAGGAGGTCCACCCCGTCCTCCCGCACCTCCTTGTTGGCTTTTTCATCGTACAGGAGCTTGCGAGGGGAGTCGAACTCGATGTCGGCGGAGAGGACGACTTCCGATCCGTAGACCAGGAAGAATGGCGTCTAGCTGGTTGACCTATTTGGTGTGGTGCGGAGGCTCCACAGCACAGCCGGAAGCTCTTCGATCCAACATCCGGGTGACCGCTCCAACGGCTCGATGAGACGTGGCTTGATGCCGGTTAGCACCAAGCCGTTTGCTCGTTCGACTTGCCTGTTGGACTGCGGGTGTGCAACGGAGGCAAGGTCTAGCCGGATGCCCTTGTTGCTGCAGAACCAGGCGAAGGCCCCCTTGGCGAAGTTTGTGCCGTTGTCGGTGATGATGTTGTTGGGGTAGCCGAAGCGGTTGATGATGTCGGTGAAGAAAGTAACAACCGTCGCTCCATCCAGCTTTCGGATAGGCTTGGCCTCGATCCACATTGTGAACTTGTCCACCGCTACCAGCAGGTGGGTCATGCCCGCGCGTGCTCGCTTGAAGGGACCGACCATGTCAAGGCCCCAAACTGTGAAGGGCCAGGTGATCGGTATGGTCTTGAGTACCGAGGTTGGCATGTGCCTGAGCTACCCAAAGCGCTGGCACCCATTGCACGTGCGGACCAGCTTCTCGGCATCCTCGAGGGCGGTGGGCCAATAGGAACCATGCCGGAATGCCTTGGCGAATATCGCCCTTGACGAAGCGTGGTCCCCGCATTCACCCTGGTGGATATCCTTTAGTAGCCGGTAGCCCGTGTCCTCATCAACACATCTTTGGAAGATACCGGATACACTGCGCTTGTACAACTTGCCGTTTATGATGGTGTATGTATGCGCGCGGCGCCGGATTTGCCTGGCCTCCACCTCGTCGTCCGGGAGTTCTCTGTTGGCGATGTAGCTCATGAAGGGCTGTGCCCAGGATGGCTCTTCCCGGATGAGGAGGACGCTCCTGTCCTCCGGCTGACAGATGTCGGGGGGTCGTCCGGTGGAGTACCCGGGACGACAGCCCCCGAGCCACTAGGCGAGCCGGCAGCCCCCGGGTCTTGCGAGACGGAAGGCACTGCTTGGCCGGAATTGGTGCGAGTTTTCTGCTTTGGTGGTTCTGCTGGCTCCACTTCTGCTGTTCCGCCAGCCGGAACGCTTCCCGCCCAGACGATGGAGTCTGATTCCGGCGACGGGTTGATGGATGGCTTGCGCAGATGCTCCAAGGAGACCCCTGGTGGGATGGCCTGCCTGGTGGATCCTATCTTGGAGAGCGCATCGGCCGCCTCGTTGTTGGTGCGGGGGACGTGGTGAAATTCGCATCCGTCAAAGGAGGCGCTGAGCTTCTGGATGTGGAACCGGTAGAGAGCCATGTTTGCATCTCTGGCGTCCCATTCCTCGGACACCTGTTGCACCACCAAGTACGAATTGCCGAAGCATAGGATCCGGTTGACACCGATCTCCTTGGCCAGCCGGAGCCCGTGCGCCAGTGCCTCGTATTCGGCTACGTTGTTGGAGGCCTTGAAGTGGATCTGTAGCACATACTCCAGCCGGTCTCCTTTGGGCGAGGTGAGCACGATGCCGGCTCCCAAGCCCCCGAGCATCTTCGACCCGTCGAAGTGCATCCGCCAGTGGTCCGAATTCGGAACCGGTGGGAGGTACTGGGTCTCGGCCCAGTCGACGAGGAAGTCCGCCAACGCTTGCGACTTGATCGTGTGCCGGGGCTCGTACTGGATGGAGTAGGCGGCGAGCTCGATGGCCCACTTGGCGACTCGTCCGGTGGCGTCCTTGATGCTGATGATTTCCGAAAGGGGTGCAGTGCACACGACCTTAATCGGGTGCTCCTGGAAGAAGTGCTTGAGCTTCTTGCATGCCAGGTACACACCATAGCACATCTTTTGGTAGTTGGGGTAGTTCTGCTTGGAGAGGGAGAGAACCTCACTGAGGTAGTAGATGGGTCTCTGAACCGGCTGAGCCTGGCCTTCCTCGGGGCGCTCCACCACCAGGACGACGCTAACGACCCGGCTGATGGCTGCTATATAGAGCAACATCGGCTCCTTGCTAGCCGGCATGGCTAGAACCGGTGTTGTGGATAGCATGCGCTTGAGGTCGTGAAACGCGGCATCGTCTTGCGAAGTCCAGGAGAACTTGTCCGTCTTCTTCATTAGCTGGTACAACGAGAGTGTCTTCTCCCCCAGCCGGCTGACGAAGCGACTGAGGGAAGCCAGGCATCCGGTGAACTTCTGGACCCCAAGCAGGTTCCTGGGCGGCTGCATCCTCTCGATGGCCGCGATCTTCTCCGGATTCGCCTCGATACCTCGTTGTGATACCAGGAAACCGAGTAGTCGACCGGATGGTACCAAGACGCACTTCTCCGGGTTCAGCTTCATCCGCATCGGAGGTTGCCAAATGTTTCTCCCAGATCCTCGAGGATGGTGCGCTTTTCCTTGGTCTTGATGACCACATCATCCACATAAGCGTGCACGTTTCGGCCTATCTACGAGTGCAAGCATTTCTGCATACTTCGCTGATAGGTGGCGCCTGCGTTCTTTAGGCCGAAAGTCATGGTTACATAGCAGAAAGCCCCATAGGGGGTGATAAATGATGTCTTAATCTGATCAGCCGGATCTGATTGTACCCGGAATAACAATCTAGAAAAGACAGCAAATCATAGTCGGCCGTGGAATCGATGACTTGATCGATACGGGGCAAGGCGAAGGGGTCTTTCGGGCATGCCTTGTTCAGGCTGGTGTAGTCGATACACATGCGCCAGGTCTTGTTCTTCTTCAGCACCAGGACTAGGTTCGCCAACCAGTCCGGGTGGTACACTTCCATGATGAACCCGGCTACAAGGGGCCTGGTGATCTCGTCACCGATTATCTTTCTCTTCTCTTCTACGAACCGGCGTAGAGGTTGTTGACCGACTTGGCATCCGGACGTACATGAAGTGAGTGCTCGGCGAACTCCCTCGGCACACCTGGCATGTCCTTGGGGGACCATGCGAAGATGTCCTGATTCTCACGGAGGAAGTCGACGAGCGCGCCTTCCTATTTGCTGTCCAAGCCGGCGCCAATGGTGACGAACTTAGTCGGGTCGGAGGGGTCTAGCAGGATCCTCTTCGTCTCTCTCACCGGCTAGATAGCTCCTTCTCCAGCCGGTTTGCTGCTAGCCGGAATGTCCTGCTGGGCCATGGCCACATTGCGCATGATCACGAGCTTCTCCTCGGCTATGATGAGGGCCTCTGCCAGTTTAGAACCGGCTGAGGCGCACTCCATCGACCGTCTGAAGCAGCCGGTGATGGTGATCACGCCGTGGGGTTCCGGCATCTTCGTCTTGAGGTATGCATAGTGGGGGATGGCCATGAACTTGGCGAGGGTGGGGCGCCCGAGGATAGCATGGTAGGAGCTCGTCAGATTTACCACCTCAAACAAGATTGGTTCGCGGCAGAAGTTCTCCTTGGTCCCGAAGATGACGTCCAGTTGGATTTTCCCTAGCGGGGAGCAGGCTGGCCCCGGCAGTACGCCGTGGAACGTCGTGGTAGTCGGGCGCATGTCGCTTTCATGAATGCCCAGCTTCTCTAGCGAGGACTGGTAGAGGAGGTTGAGGCTACTGCCTCCGTCTATGAGGACGCGCGAGAATCGGCAGGTGCGCGCGTTGGAGACGATGAGGGGGTCGAGCACCATGGCGTAGCCCCCGGGAGTCGGTAGATGCTCAGGCTGATCTGCGCGGCTCTAGGTGATGGGGGTTTCCGACCAGTTCAGGTACTCGGGGACCAGGGAGACAACGGTGTTGACCTCCTTGGAGCGTCGCCTACGACTGTGCTTATCGTCCTTCTCCGTCTCGAAGATGTGGTAGGCGGCGTGCGGCTGGGGGTAGCCGTTGTTGTTGTTGCCGCCGTTACCATCATTGCCAGCTCCCCTAGCCAGTGGTGGGGGCCCGCCCGGAGGCAGAGGGGGAGACGGGGCTGGTTGCCCTGGTCCTTTAGCTGGCGGGTCCAGCTGCAGTTCCGGGTGGTGTGTGTAGCCGGCTTGAAGGGACCGCTATGCCACTTGGACGGGCCGTCAATCATCTGGTCAAAGGTGAGCCGGGGCTTCTGCCTTGTTGCCTCATTAGCCACTGCGTCGGGCGCACCCTCCACAACATTGACCTGCCGCGCATGGTAGCAAGGCTTCTGTTGCCCGGCCTGCGGTCCCCATGGAACCAGTTGTCGTTGCCGTGGCGTCTGGAGGATCCGGCTTCACCTGCCGGATTGCTCGGACGGTCGCGAGCCAGCTCCGTGGGAGTCGGCCGTCCGTCCGCGTTTACTCGGAGGGGCTTCTTCATGGCGGCATCCGCCGTGGCGTACTGGTCCGCAACCGTCATAAGCTCCGCCATGGTTTTCGACTCGTCACACAGTAGCCGGTGGCGAAGCATGGTGCCCTCTCGGCAACATTCGATGAAGAAGCCGATCGCTTGGCTCTCCAGGATGCCCTCGCAAGTATTGCGCAGCTCCGTCCACTTGGCGAGGTACTCGCGGTCGGTCTCACGGTCGCCCTGGACGCACAGGGCCAGGTCGCGCGGGCGCCCTGGTCATTTGTACGCGCTGTTGAAGTTGCGGACGAACACCTTCTCGAAGTCAGGCCATGCATTGATGTTGTTGGGCGCAAGGCTATTGAGCCATGTCCTTGCCGACCCGGTTAGGATGAGTGGGACGTAGCGCACAGCTGTGCTCTTGTTCCCGTGGGCGATGCCGACTGCCGTAGCGTAGTCGGTCAGCCAGTCTTCCGGCTTCATGCTGCTGTCGTACTTGGGGGTGTCCCTGGGTAGGGAGAATTTATCCAGAAACGGTTCGTTCTGGATGCAGGGTCCGAAACAAACCAGGCCGGTGGAATCTTCCTCCTCCGTGACGCGCGCTTGAGCGAGGAGCTCGATGCGGTCGCGAGCATCCGGGAAATCCGGGTTGGGCGCTCCCACCCGACCCGAGACGGAACCGGAACTGGTCTGCTGGCGCCCGGCCAGTGAGGGGACATGGCGGTTGTCGTTCACCGCTCGCTTCGGCGCGCTGGCCCTGCGTATTCACGAACTTCGCTGCGGGCCCCGGGCGGCTGAGGGAGGACGCTTTCTGGTCTCGCGGTGTGCCCTCGCTGTTGGCGGTAGCTTGCTCCTCCGAGAAGCTAAGGTCTTCTGATTCGCCGGTTAGCACCAGCTCGCTTGCTCGCTGACGCTGGAGGAGATCCTGCACGAAGCGTCTTTGTGGGCTCCTCTCACCGCCCGTGCTGGGTAGCCTTCATCGCGGCTCGCCCACGCGCAAGTTCTTGATGGGCGGTAGGTGGGCCGTGAGGGCAAGCGCGATCCGTTCCCTATCCTTTTCCATCCTACCACCCAGCTTCGCCGCTCGCGCTGCACGGCCTGGCTGGTCGGCTCATGATAGCCGGAGTAAGGTCGCGCGCGCGTCGCATTTCGCCCGGTGATCTCGAAGTTGCTTGGGCTGCCAGCTCCATGGCCTCCGGAGGAGGATCTGATTCCATGGTGAAGTTGGCCTCCGCCTCCGGGTTATCTCGAGGTTAACCGCGCCGGCCGATCAATGTTATCCTCCACCGGGTTCCGAGGCTGCGGGGGAGCGGAAGTTCTGACCTCGTCCGTGCCTTGCTCCCGCGGCTGGCGGGGATGTGAGCTAGAACTGGCCATCATGACCTCCACGTCGCGGGGTGTGGCGGAGGTGCCACCGTCTGAGCGCGGCAGCTCCGTGACAGAGAAGATTTCCCTAGGGAAACGCTCCGGGACGGTGGCGATGTAGAAGGGTAGATCGCCGAATAGCAGGACGGTGCCGTTTGCCGGGAAGGAGGTTCTAGCGAAGCAGGAGGCTTTTTCGATGACGCAGTCGAACTTGCCAAGCATGAGCACCAGGCCGAAGGCCACGCGCTCACCGGCTGAACTGCGGGCTTCCGTGCGGAACGTGACTCCGGTCAAAGCCATCTGCCCCATTTGGGCGCCAATCGTCGTTAGTTGGGAACGATGATTTGAGGAGGTTAGATAGAGGTGTGGGGACTAGCAGGGAAGCTATCGACGGCGTCCACAGGCGAGATTGGGTACAAGCGAGCGTAGCGGGACGCAAGAAGTACCCAGGTTCGGGGCCCTCGTGGTGAGGTAAAGCCCCTACTCCTGCCGGATCTGACTATCTAGAGTACACGAACTACAAATGCTCCTCGAGCTGTACGTGCTAGCTGCTGCCTTAAATGTTGTATGACTAACCCTTTCTATTGAGGTCTTGCCTCTCCTTATATAGGCCGAGAGGCAAAGGTCTCACTGGCTAGTCCGACTGGCGGGCCCCACAGGCGGGTCCCAGCCTACTAGTCATCTACAGTATCCAGTATGGCTTGTCTTATCGGAGTATGAGCGGTATGGTCGTCAGAGGCACATGGACGCCAGCGAGCCTGCCGTCAAAAATGGCACTGCTCCAAAGGCCACCCACGCAAAGTCTTCGGTATGGGCGGGTGGTTGCCCGTCTTGTCATCGTACATGGCATACCATGCACTGATAGACACGTCATCTCCTCTTCACGATTGGGTCCGCCACGTCAGATCCATTCCGGCTGTCTCTTGATGATCCGGCTACCGGGTGATAGCCGGCCCGTCTTGCCCTGTCCGGCTGCATCTGGTCAGCCAGACGCGATCCGACTGTCCTGTTTCTTATTCGGATGGGGTACCCGGGGATCATCCCCCTGACGTTGTTGAAAGATGTAATGTATTTTACAAACATAGGATAAAACCATATTGCTTTCTGCAAATAAGCCTAAGATCTACTTAGCCAAATATGCATGTAGGGACAACCCAACTTATATTCACAAACTTGTGACACTTGCCAATACATTCAAAGTATTGACCCTTTGTGGGTGCAACCTATCATGTTGTAGGTTATTCTATTGATGAGTGAGGAACGATGATAGGATTACGAGTCTGCACTCAACATGTTTCCCTATGGCACATGAAGAAGAAGGAATCCATGCTTTACATGTATTCTGCTGCTTTGTAATAAGATAGCCTATGGCTATGAGTTTGTAATAAAGTATTCATATTCTGGATCATTCGATGTAATATGACCTTTGTATCTTGATATTACATCTTAAACTGTGGGTGCTAGCTATTCGATCCAGTGACTAGCACTGTAATCACAGGGATTCGAACCAAGACGGGTTCGGGTCTTTACAGATGGTATCAAAGCACTGTAAATTGTGCAGCTTTTGGATCCACTGCTTTCATGTAAATTATGTGTAATATGCCATGAAGAACCATGATCACACGCTAGTTTGTCGTTGAATTTATCTGCATGGTTTGAATTTCAAATTTGCTATTCGTATTTACGGGTTCCATTCTGCGCCCCGTTGTTTTGAACTGTGAATTTGGTTTTCAGTGGACTATATACTCTTTTTATAGTCCGTCTCGTTTAAGGGCTCGATTAGAGCATCTCTAGCAGACCTAGGCGGATCAGGGGCGAGTTTTTGCTCATTTCTGCTCTGCGGAGTCGATGCGCAGAACAGAAACCGCAAAACGAGACCGTAAATAACCAAATTTTAAACATTCCGTCGCTGCAATCATACATACACATTGTGGGGGATCTGCTGTCGATGCCATCTAAACCCTAGCCCTGTACACAAAATTGGGCTCACTGGAGCCCCAGGGTGTGGCGTGGACGATACCGGCTCGATGTCCCACTCCAACTGCTTGTTTGCGGTGCTCGTGGTCACCGGTGTTCCCCTTCTCGTAGATGATCTCATTGAGCTCTGTGTCTCGGTGAGCTCGCATGTCGACGACACTCTGCTGCGCCATGATGTCCGTCCAGGGTTGAAGGAGGCCTCGTCGACGAAGTCCTCTCTAGTTACGACGCCGCCGAATGTGCCGAATCAGCTGTGGCGGCAATCCACCACCCTTGTGCATGTATTCAACGGCCACATGCTTGTTCTCATGGCATCCTGGTGCTCGGGCGGTCCTTTTTGGGCGAAACCCTAATTTGGGGGTCTCGTAGGTGTACCGCCGTAGCATTCTCCATACGAGGGCTACCCAATGTACTTTTCTGGTGGTTTAGGTTTGCTTAGGTCATAAGTACATGGAAAACCAAGGCTAGGCCCCAGGTTCCACCAGTTTGCCTCCGTTTGACCCGTCGCGGGAGTTTCCTCCTGCAGGTCCAGCACACTTCTCTGTGTTATCACATGCACCGTAGACAGTCACACCTGGGAGCTAGGTTTTCTATCTAGGAGCAATCCAACACCCTTGTGCTTGTATTCTAGGGCCACATGCACGTTCTCATGGCATCCTAGCTCTCGGGCTGTCCTTTTCGAGCGAAACCCTAATCCGGGGGCCCCGTGGGTCTACCCCCGTATCATTCTCTGGACGAGGGCTGAAAAATGTAATTTTCTAGTGGTTTAGGTTTTCTTAGGTCATAAAAACATTGAAAAACAAGGCTAGGCCCAAGGGTCCACCGGTTTGCCTCTATTTAACCCATCGCGGGAGTTTCCTCTTGTAGGTCCAGCACACTTCTCTAAGTGTTATTGCATGCACCATAGACGGTCACACCCGGGAGCTAGTTTTTCCATCTAGGAGCAATCCACCACCCTTGTGCATGTATTATAGGGCCACATGCATGTTCTTGTGGCATCCCGGCACTCAGGCGGTCCTTTTCCGGCGAAACCCTAATTCGTGGGCCCCACAGGTCTACCCCCATAGCATTCTCCGTACAAGGGCTGACCAATGTACTTTTCTGGTGGTTTAGGTTTCATTAGGTCATAACTACATGGAAAAGCAAGGCTAGGCCCAAGGTTCTACCGGTTTGCCTCCTTTTGACCCGTCGCGGGAATTTCCTCCTGTAGGTCTAGCACCCTTCTCTAAGCGTTATCGCATTCACCGTATACGGTCACACCCGGGAGCTAGGTTTTCCATCTTGGAGCAATCCACCACCGTTGTGCATGTATTCTAGGGCCACATGCATGTTCTCATGGCATCCCGGTGCTCGGGTGGACCTTTTCAAGTGAAACCCTAATCTAGGGGCCCTGTAGCTCTACCCCATAGCATTCTCCGTACGAGGGCTGACCAATGTACTTTTCTGGTGGTTTAGGTTTGCTTAGGTCATGACTACAGGGAAAATCAAGGCTAGCCCCACGTTTCCACCAGTTTGCCTCTGTTTGACCCGTCATGGGAGTTTCCTCCTCTAGGTCCAACACACTTCTCTAAGTGATATCACATGCACTGTATACGGTCACACTCGGGAGCTAGGTTTTCCATCTAGGAGAAATACAACACCCTTCTGCATGTATTATAGGGCCACATGCATGTCCTCATGGCATCCTAGAGCTCAGGCGGTCCTTTTCCGGTGAAACCCTAATTTGGGGGCCCCGTAGGTCTGCCCCCGTAGCATTCTCCATACGAGGGCTAACCAATGTACTTTTCTGGTGGTTTAGGTTTCCTTATGTCATAACTACATGGAAAACCAAGGCTAGGACCAAGGTTCCACCGATTTGCCTCCGTTTGACCCATAGCAGGAGTTTCCTCCTATAGGTCTAGCACACTTCTCTAAGTGTTATCACATGCACTGTAGACGGTCACACCCAGGAGCTAGGTTTTCCATCTAGGAGAAATCCACAACCCTTGTGCATGTATTCTAGGGCCACATGCATGTTCCTTTGGAATCCCGGCGCTCGGGAGTTCCTTTTCCGGCAAAACCCTAATCTGGGGGCCCCACAGGTTTACCGCCATTGCATTCTCTGTACGAGGGCTGAACTATGTATTTTTCTGGTGGTTTAGGTTTTCTTAGGTCATAACTACATGTAAAACCAAGTCTAGGCCCAAAGTTCCACCAGTTTATCTCTGTTTGACCTATTGCGGGAATTTCCTCCTGCAGGTCCAGCACACTTCTCTAAGTGTTATCACATGCACCATAGACGGTCACACCTGGGAGCTAGGTGTTCCATCTAGGAGAAATCCACCACCATTGTGCATGTATTCTAGGGACACATGCATGTTCTCCTGGTATCCCGGGGCTCGGGCGGTCCTTTTCTAGTGAAATCCTAATTTGGGGGCCCCGCAGATCTACCACCGTAGCATTCTCCGTACGAGGGCTAACTAATGTACTTTTCTGGTGGTTTAGGTTTTCTTAGGTCATAACGACATGGAAAACCAAGGCTAGACCCAAGGTTCTACCGATTTTCCTCCATTTGACCCCTCGCGGGAGTTTCCTCCTGTAGGTCCAGCACACTTCTCTAAGTGTTATCACATGCACCATATACGGTCACACCCGGGAGCTAGGTTTTCCATCTAGGAGCAATACACCACCCTTGTGCATGTATTCTAGGGCCACATGCATGATCTCGTGGCATCTCGACGCTCAGGCGGTCCTTTTCCCGCGAAACCCTAATCCGGGGGCCCCGCGGGTCTACCCCCATACCGTTCTCCGTACGAGGGCTGACCAATGTACTTTTCTGGCGTTTCAGGTTTTGTTAGGTCATAACTACATGGAAAACCAAGTTTAGGCCCAAGGTTCCACCAGTTTGCCTCTGTTTGACCCGGCGTGGAAGTTTCCTCTTGCATGTCCAGCACACTTCTCTAAGTGTTATCGCATGCAGCATATACGGTCACACCCGGGAGCTAGGTTTTCCATCTAGGAGCAACCCACCACCTTTGTGCATGTATTATAGGACCACATGCATGTTTTCATGGCATCCCGGCGCTTGGGTGGTCCTTTTCCGGTGAAATCCTATAGCCCATGCTTTTCTGTGAGGTCTACCCCATAGCATTCTTCGGGACGAGGGTGACAATGTAATGCTTTCTAGTATTTTAGGTTTCATTAGGTCATAAGTACATGGAAAACCAAGTCCAGGCCCTAGGTTCCACCAGTTTTCCTCTGTTTGACCTGTCGTGGGAGTTTCCTCCTGCAGGTCCAGCACACTTCTCTGTGTTACCGCATGCACCGTAGATAGTCACACCCGCGAGCAAGGTTTTCCATCTAGGAGAAATCCACCACCCTTGTGCATGTATTCTAGGGCCACATGCATGATCTCGGGGCATCCCGGCGCTCGGGCGGTCCTTTTCCAGCGAAACCCTAATCCGGGGGCCCCGTGGGTCTACCCTCGTAGCATTCTATGGACGAGGGCTGACTGATGTCTACGCACTTCTATTCTTGTAGACAGTTGTTGGGCCTCCAAGTGAAGAGGTTTGTTGAACAGTAGCAAGTTTTCCCTTAAGTGGGTCACTGATGGCTCTGTGTATGGCGCCAGAAAAATGCTGGAGCGGTGTTGATGTAGAGTTCGTTGGATAGTCACAACTTGAGATAGTCAACCCAAATAAAGCATCAAAGGAGAATACCACTATACCATGCTTTAATATGCTAAAACAACGCATGATTCATCCAAGGCACATTAAACAATCTCAATTGTTTATAACAAGTCATGCTACAGCAAATAATACTAAGCATAAAGCCAAAACAATATCAAGCATGGCATGACAGAGCATAAACGAGCTCTTTTTACCACATAAGCATGAACTTTCCTACTCTTTTCCAAACCAAACCAAACTATTTGCAAACCAATGTATGAAAGAGGGGGTCCAACCAATTTATTCAGAAAACTAAGCAAACCAAAGCAAATGAAAAACCAAAACGAAAACAAAAAAGAAGACGCTCCAAGAACAACACAACTGTGCATGAAACAATAAAAATGAAGCGTTTGGAAGGAACCTGGGATTTTATTGATGAAGAAGGGGATGCCTTAGGCATCCCCAAGCTTTGATGTTTGTACTTCTTGGATATTTCTTGGGGTGACACGCGTGGTATCCCCAAGATTGAGCTTTAGTCCATCCTTCATCTCATTACTCATTCCTTCCATACACCTGAAATTTTTCTTCATACAAAACTTCACACAATCTTTATTAGCAACATTAGTGCACTCAAGATAAATAAGTATTAAGATTCAGTTCTAACACCAAATAAACTTCCATTAGAACACTAGATACTGTAGAACTTCCCTCAAAAATCTCAATTCCCCAAAAGAACTCAAAAAGGAACCTACAAGAAGCAAATGCAGAAAATGGCAGAAATATGTCAAAACAGACTAGCAGGTAAAGACGAATTTTTTCGAAGACCTTCTATTGCTCAAATGAAAAAGTGTTGAACTAACGAAAGTTAAATAACAACCTGGGGCAGAAGCAAAAAAATTGATGGCTCAAAAAGACGTTGACAGAATTTACACGAATTTTTACGGTGAAGCACAGAAATCTGTTTCGGGACAACAACTTTTCCAATCATTACTTCTCTCTCATTAGAGGTTACTCTTGGCACAAAAAGCAAATAAAAAGGATAAATAGCGGTTATTACTGAAGTAATAACTTCCAAGACTCATCTAAAACTTTTGGGCTATCTCCCAATAAGTACTTTTCTTTAACGCCTTTAAGTTAGGCATAAGAAGCAAGAAAGAATCAAGTGTTCTCAAATGAAGAAGCATTAAGACCAATTTTTGTTTTCATAGGAGAAGCAAAAGAAATCTTATCTCTCCTCTTAGGGAAGTGTTCTATACCTTTCTTGAGTGGGAGTTGATATTTAATGGTGCCTTCTTTCATATCAATGATGGCACCAGCAGTTCTAAGAAAAGGTCTTCCCAAAGTAATAGGACAAGAAGCATTGCATTCAACATCCAAAACATAGAAATCAACAGGGACATAGGCATTGTTAACCATAATAAGAACATCATTAAGACCCCCCATGAGTTTCTTTTTAGCATTATCATCAAGTGGAACATTCAAATACCAATCTTCAAGAGGAGGCAAATCAAGCATATCATAAATCCTTCTAGGCATAATAGAAACACTACTATCAAGATCACATAAATATTTGAAATCAAAGTCATTCACTTTTACATTAATGATGGGTTCCCAACCATCTTCTTGTTTTATAGGAATAGAAGCTTTATGTTTCATCTTTTCTTCTTTAATCTTTATGAGAGCATCAGTAATGTGTTTTGTAAAGGCCATGTTCATAGCACTAGCATTAGGACTTTTAGCAAGCTTTTGTATGAACTTAATAACTTCAGAGATGTTGCAACCATCAAGATCAAAATCAAATTTATCATCTAGAGTAGTAGAACTATTACTAGCCTCAACACTAGTGGTGGTAATAGTAGAAACACTAATGTTTCTAGCAATTTCATCTTATCTTTCCCACTTAGCATGTAATTCAGCTAATAGTCTAACATTTTCATCAATTCTTACTTATATAGCATTAGTAGCTGCAAAGGGGTTATCATTAGTTTCAGGTTTAGCAGCCATTTTATTAATCGATGAAGATTGAGCTTCAGACAAAGATGATATATTCCTTTCAGCATTAGAGAGTTTCAATTGTAAGCTAGGAATTTCCCTATTTAGACTCTCAAGTTGATGGCTAATGTTTTTCAAAATGGTAGATTGTTCCTCCATAGTTTTAGTAAATAGTTTATTTTTCTCATATTGCATTTGCATGAAGTTTTTAGTGGCTCTTTCAACTTCTAAAATTCTTCCTTCACTAGGTAATCCAGGTTTACCATTATAGCCATAAGTATTATTAGGAGGGTAGGGCCTATAATTGTTATTACCATAAGCATTATTGCCAAAATTGTTATTTCTTATGAAGTTCACATCAACTTGCTCTTCTTGAGCAACCAAAGAAGCTAAAGGAACATTATTTGGATCAATATGGGCTTTCCCATTAACAAGCATAGACATAATAATATCAATTTTATCACTCAAGGAGGAGGTTTCTTCAACAGAGTTTACCTTCCTACCTTGTGGAGCTCTCTCAGTATGCCATTCAGAATAATTAACCATCAGATTGTCCAGAAGTTTTGTTGCAGCACCCAAAGTAATGGTCATAAAAGTACCTCCAGCAGCAGAGTCCAATAGGTTCCTTGAAGAATAGTTCAATCCTGCATAAAAAGTTTGGATGATCATCCAAGCAGTCAGTCCATGAGTGGGAGAATTCTTTACCAAAGATTTCATTCTTTCCCAAGCTTGAGCAACATGTTCATTATCAAGTTGTTTAAACTTCATTATTTCACTTCTCATAGATATAATCTTAGCAGGAGGATAGTATTTTCCAATGAAAGCATCTTTGCACTTAGTCCAAGAATCAATACTATTCCTAGTTAAGGAATTCAACCATTCTTTAGCTTTTCCTCTCAAAGAGAAAGGAAACAATTTCAGCTTAATAATATCACCATCTACATCCCTATGCTTTTGCATCTCACAAAGTTCAACAAAGTTATTTAGATGGGAAGCAGCATCTTCATTACCAATACCAGAAAATTGTTCTCTCATAACAAGATTGAGCAAAGTAGGTTTTATCTCAAAGAAAGTATCTTTAGGCACAGGTGGAGCAATAGGTGTGCTCATAAAATCATTGTTGTTGGTGCTAGTGAAGTCACACAACTTAGTATTTTCAAGAGTAGTCATTTTTTTGTGTTTTCAATTAAGAAAGCAAACTTGTAAAACTATTTTTTTGTGTTTTTGATAAAGAAACAAGCAAACTAAACAAAAATAAACTAAGCAAAACAAAAATAACAACGTAAAGAGATTGGTTATGAGGGACTCCCCTTGTGAAGATGTCCTTGACTCCCCGACAACGGCGCCAGAAAATTGCTTGATGGCTCTGTGTATGGCGCTAGAAAAATGCTGGAGCGGTGTTGATGTAGAGCTCGTTGGGAACCCCAAGAGGAAGGTATGATGAGCACAGCAACAAGTTTCCCTCAGTATGAAACCAAGGTTTAATCGAAGCAGTAGGAGCAAGGAAACACCCCAAAGGTGTTACTAGCTGAGCTTTGTATGCACTACCGGTGCTAGTACCAACGTGGAGACCTGCACAACACAACCACAGAACTTTGTTCCCAACTTGCGATGAGGTTATCAATCTCACCGTGTTTTGCGGAAAACAAAGGATTAAACGTATAGAATGGAAAGAAGTAAGAGTTTGTAGAAAGTAAACACAAAGCAGTAAACAGTTTATAGATTGTATGTAAAAGAAAAGGACCGGGATCCATAGTTCACTAGAGGTGGCTCTCCTTAAGATAGATAACATGCTGGGTGAACAAATTACAACGAGGCAATTGACAAACATCGAAAAAGCAATACATGCATTTACTAATCATCTTGACTCCTTTGGGATTCGATTGGGCATTATAACATTATACATAGACCGCCATCCAACTGCATCTATTACTAATAATCCACCTTCAGGTTATCATCCGAACCCCCTCCAGTATTAAGTTGCAAGCAACAGATTATTTCTTTACGAACTCCGTGTAAAGTAAACAATACGATTGTTCTATGAACAAAGGATTGTTGTTTTCTCCCTAGTAGCAATAGGAAATCTAGTACCTTAGAGATTGTTCTGTCACTTCCCCAGATTACCAGAGGCATGAACCCACTATAGAGCATAAATACTAACTCTTGGAGTTTCTAGCATCTACTTGGCCAAGATAGCTACTAACAACGGAAAGCATGCAAGATCACAAATAACAAAGACATGACAGAATCAATAATCAATCTGAAGTAGCATCTCAATATCCATCGGATCCCCGCAAACACAACATGCAGAATTACAAATATATGATCTTGATCATGAACGGAGCTCACAAGATCTAGACATGAAAGCACAAAGGAGGAGAACCAGCCATCTAGCTACTACATGGATCCGTAGTCCAAGCATGAAATACTCACGCATCACACCGGAGGCTTGCATGGTGATGAAGAAGGCCTCCAGGGTGAATTCTCTCCCATGTGGTGCCGGAAGAGCTTCAGATCCCTCCCGATCTAGGGATGGAGATGACAGTGGCTACAGACTCTTTCGTGGATTTTTTGATCGGGTACTTAGGGTTTTCGTCCCGAGGGAATCTTATAGGCGGAAGGGGAGACCCAGGGGGTGCTAGGGGCCACCACACCACCCCCTGGCACAGGCCAAGCCTGGCCTCGCGGCCAGGTGGTGTGGCCGGCCTCTGGCCCCTCTCCGTCTCGTATTCTGGCATCTGATGACTTTCGGAAAAATAGGCACTTTGGCTTTTGTCCCGTCCAATTCTGAGAATACTCATTTTCTGACTTTCCTAGAACCAAAAACAGCAGAAAATAGGCAGCTGGCACTATGGCTCTTGTTAATAGGTTAGTCCAAGAAATCATATGAAAAGTACTCCAAAGTGTGGACAAAACACAAGAAAGTGGATAAACGCAAGCATGGAACATCAAAAATTATAGATACATTTGCAATGTATCAATCACCCAAAGTTTATCGAATTTAGGGAGGAAGTGGTCAAAGGTATCCCCTCTCAAGCAACCCTACAATCAAAATACAAGAAGTCTCTTGTGTCCCCAACACACCCAATACACTTGTCAGGTGTATAGGTGCACTAGTTCGGCGAAGAGATAGTGAAATACAAGTGGTTTAGATAATTATAAGTGGTAACAGTGATAGAAAATAGCTTGATGGCGTGGAAAAGACTAAAGTAAAACTAAAATAAAGATAGAAGCAAGCAAACATGTAATAGATCTAATAGCAAACGGTGTTTCAATGCTTAGAAACAAGGCCTAGGGATCATAATTTCACTAGTGAACACTCTCATATAAATATCTTGTCTTTATGATACTACTCTACACTACTCTCTGGTTGGACACTCTAATCCATGGTAGGGCTATAACAGCACACCTCAAAGTTCACTTTCCGCATCTAGATAACCCCACACATCACCTTGAGTACTAGATGGTTCAAACAAACACCACAATTTCATAAATACATCCAACTCCAAATATAAATCATAACAAGTATTTGTAATCTCTAGCCTAAGTGCCACCATGGTGTGCACACTATCAACTTCACACACAAGGGGAGAGCAGAGATCTATTAAAGCACTTGAGTAGCAAGGTAGATCTATAGATTACAAGCTCATGATCTCAATAAGATCATGCATAGAGAGAGAGATGAACACATAGCTACCGGTAGAACCCTTTGCCTCGAGAGAGAACTACTCCCTCCTCATCATGGGAAACAGCAATGGTGATGGAGATGGTGGTGGAGATCGATGGAGATGGCTCCGAGGGCACTTCCCCGTCCCGGTAGGGTGCCAGAACAGAGACTTTCGGTCCCCCGAATCTCCCCTTCGGTGGCGGCGGCGCTGCGGAACTTTTCGTGGCTGGAGGCTTGACGACTTAGGATTTATGCATCGGGATGCATCTTATAGGCGAAGAGGCAAGTTCGGTGGGTGGCCAGGGGCCCACACCACCTGGTGGCCCTGCCAGGGCTAGCCCGCTCCATGAGTCATCCGGTAAAACATCGACTTTGGCTTTTGTCCGGTCCAATTCCAAGAATATTGATTTTCTGACTTTCCTGGAACCAAAACAGCAGAAAACAAGCAACTGGCACTGTGGCATCTTGTTAATGGGTTAGTCCAGGAAAGTGTATAAAAAGTACTCCAAAGTTGGACCAAAACATAAGAAAGTAGATAAAACCAAGCATGGAACATCAAAAATTATGGATACCTTAGCAACGTATCACTGACCAATGTAGTTTTCTGGTGCTATAGGTTTGCTTAGGTCATAAATACATGGAAAACCAAGGCTAAGATGAAGGGTCCACCTGTTTGTCTTTCTTTGACCCATCACGGGAGATTCCTCCAGCAGGTCCAGCACACTTCTCTAAGTGTTATTGCATGCACCGTATATGGTCACACCCGGGAGCTAGGTTTTCCATCTAGGCACAATCCACCACCCTTGTGCATGTATTATATGGCCACATGTTTGTTGTTGTGGCATCCCGGTGCTCGGGCGGTCCTTTTCCGGTGAAACCCTAATCCGGGGGTCCTGCAGGACTACCCCCGTAGCATTCTCCATACGAGGGCTGACCAATGTACTTTTCTGGTGGTTTAAGTTTGATTAGGTCATAACTACATGGAAAACCAAGGCTAGGCCCAAGGTTCCACCTGTTTTCCTCCTTTTGACCCGTTGCAGGAACTTCCTTCTGCAGGTCTAGCACACTTCTCTAAGTGTTATCGCATGCACCATATACGATCACATCTAGGAGCTAGGTTTTTAATCTAGGAGAAATCCACTACCCGTGTGCATGTATTCTAGGACCACATGCATGTTCTCGTTGTCCCGGTGCTCGGGCGGTCCTTTTCCGATGAAACCCTAATATGGGGGCTCCGTAGGTCTACCCCGTAGCATTCTCTGTACGAGGGCTGACCAATGTACTTTTCTAGTGGTTTAGGTTTTATTAGGTCATAACTACATGGGAAACCAAGGCCAGGCCCAAGGTTTACCGGTTTGCTTCCGTTTAACCCGTCGTGGGAGTTTCCTCCTACAGGTCTATCACACTTCTCTAAGTGTTATCGCATGCACCGTATATGGAGCAATCCACCACCCTTGTGCATGTATTCTAGGGCCACATGCATGTTCTCATGGCATCTCGGTGCTCGGGCAGACCTTTTCTAGTGAAACCCTAATCTAGGGACCCCGTAGGTCTACCCCGTAGCATTCTCCGTACGAGGGCTGACCGATGTACTTTTCTGGTGATTTAGGTTCGCTTAGGTCATAACTACATGGAAAATAAAGGCTATCCCCACGTTTCCACCAGTTTGCCACCCTTTGACTCGTCACGGGAGTTTCCTCCTCTAGGTCCAGCACACTTCTCTAAGTGATATCGCATGCACTCTATACGGTCACACTCGGGAGGCAGGTTTTCCATATAGGAGCAATCCATCACCCTTATGCATGTATTATAGGGCCACATGCATGTCCTCGTGGCATCCCGGAGCTCGGGCGGTCCTTTTCTGGTGAAACCCTAATTCGGGGGCCCCGTAGGTCTACCCCTGTAGCATTCTCCATACGAGGGCTAACCAATGTACTTTTCCGGTGGTTTAGGTTTCCTTATGTCATAACTACATGTAAAACCAAGGCTAGGCCCAAGGTTCCACCGATTTGCCTCCGTTTGACCCATCGCAGGAGTTTCCTCCTACAGGTCTAGCACACTTCTCTAAGTTTTATCACATGCACCGTAGACGGTCACACCCGGGAGCTAGGTGTTCCATCTAGGAGAAATCCACCACCATTGTGTATGTATTCTAGGGACACATGCATGTTCTCGTGTTATCCTGGGGCTCGGGCGGTCCTTTTCTAGCGAAACCCTAATTCGGGGGCCCCGTAGATCTACCGCCATAGCATTCTCCGTACGAGGGCTAACCAATGAACTTTTCTGGTGGTTTAGGTTTTCTTAGGTCATAACGACATGTAAAACTAACGCTAGACCCAAGGTTCCACCAATTTTCCTCCATTTGACCTGTCGCGGGAGTTTCCTCCTGTAGGTCCAGCACACTTCTCTAAGTGTTATCACATGCACCGTATACGGTCACACCCGGGAGCTAGGTTTTCCATCTAGGAGCAATCCACCACCCTTGTGCATGTATTCTAGGGCCACATGCATGATCTCGTGGCATCTCGTTGCTCAAGCGATCCTTTTCCCGCGAAACCCTAATCCAGGGGCCCCGCGGATCTACCCCCGTACCATTCTCCGTACGAGGGCTGCCTAATGTACTTTTCTGGTGTTTAAGGTTTTCTTAGGTCATAACTACATGGAAAACCAAGGTTAGGCCCAAGGTTCCACCGGTTTGCCTCCGTTTGACCCGTCGCGGGAGTTTCCTCCTGCACGTCCAGCGCACTTCTCCAAGTGTTATCGCATGCACCATATACGGTCACACCCGGGAGCTAGGTTTTCCATCACCTTTGTGCATGTATTATAAGACCACATGCATGTTTTCATGGCATCTTGGCGCTTGGGTGGTCCTTTTCTGGTGAAACCCTAATCCGGGTGCCCCGCAGGTCTACCCCCATAGCATTCATCGTACGAGGGCTGACCAATGTACTTTTCTAGTGTTTTAGGTTTTCTTAGGTCATAACTACATGGAAAACCAAGTCTAGGCACTAGGTTCCACCGGTATGCCTCTGTTTGACCTGTCGCGGGAGGTTCCTCCTTCATGTCCAGCACACTTCTCTAAGTGTTATTGCATGCACCATATACGGTCACACCCGGGAGCTAGGTTTTCCATATGAGAGAAATCCACCACCCTTGTGCATGTATTCTAGGGCCACGTGCATGTTCTCGTGGCATCCCTGTGCTCGGGTTGTCCTTTTCTGGTGAAACCCTAATCCGAGGGCCTCGCAGGTCTACCACCATAGCATTCTCCATACGAGGGCTAACTAATGTACTTTTATGGTGCTTTCGGTTTTCTTAGGTCATAACTACAAGGAAAACCAAGGCTAGGCTGAAGGTTCCACCGGTTCGTCTCTGTTTGACCCATCGCGGGAGATTCCTTCAGCAGGTCCAGCACACTTCTCTAAGTGTTATCGCATGCACCATATACGGTCACACCCGGGAGCTAGGTTTTCAATCTAGGCACAATCCACCACCCCTGTACATGTATTATGGGGCCACATGTTTGTTCTTGTGGCATCCCGGTGCTCGGGCGGTCCTTTTCTGGCAAAACCCTAATCCGGGGGCCCCGCAGGTTTACCCCCATAGCATTCTCCATACAAGGGCTGACCAATGTAATTTTCTGGTGGTTTAAGTTTGATTAGATCATAACTACATGGAAAATCAAGGCTAGGCCCAAGGTTCTACCGGTTTTCCTCTGTTTGACCCGTCGCGGGAGATTTCTCCTTCATGTCCAGCACACTTCTCTAAGTGTTATCGCATGCACCGTATACGGTCACACCCGGTAGCAAGGTTTTCCATCTAGGAGCAATCCACCACACTTGTGGATGTATTATAGAGCCACATGCATGTTCTCATGGCATCCCTGCGCTCAGGCGGTCCTTTTCTAGCGAAACCGTAATCCGGGGGCCCCGCAGGTCTACCCCCATAGCATTCTTCATACGAGGGCTGACCAATGTACTTTTCTAGTGGTTTAGGTTTGCTTGGGTCGTAACTACTCCCTCCTTTTCAGAATATAAGATGTTTTCGATTTGTAAAAGAAGTGTATCTAGACCCCTTTTACTGTGTATGTTCACTGCAAACCTAGATGAACCTACATACTAAAACGGCCTAGATACATTCTTTTCACAAAACTAAAACATCTTATATTTTGAAACACAGGGAGTACATGTAAAACCAAGGCTAGGCCAAAGGTTCCACCGGTTTGTCTATGTTGGACCCGTCGTGGGATATTCCTCCTATAGGTCCAGCACACTTCTCTAAGTGTTATCGCATGCACCGTATACGGTCACACCCGGGAGCTAGGTTTTCCATCTGAGAGAAATCCACCACCCTTGTGCATGTATTCTAGGGCCACGTGCATGTTCTCGTGGCATCCCTGTGCTCGGGCTGTCTTTTTCCGATGAAACCCTAATCCGAGGGCCTCGCAGGTCTACCTCCATAGCATTCTCCGTACGAGGGCTAACCAATGTACTTTTCTGGTGCTTCATGTTTGCTTTGGTCATAACTACATGGAAAACCAAGGCTAGGATGAAGGTTCCACTGGTTTGTCTCTGTTTAATCCATCGCGGGAGATTCCTCCAGCAGGTCCAGCACACTTCTCTAAGTGTTATTGCCTGCACCGTATACGGTCACACCCGGGAGCTAGGTTTTTCATCTAGGCGCAATCCACCAGCCTTGTGCATGTATTATAGGGCCACATGTTTGTTCTTGTGGCATGTCGGCGCTCGGGCGGTCCTTTTCTGGCGAAACCCTAATCTGGGGGCCCCGCAGGTCTACCTTCGTAGCATTCTCCGTACGAGGGCTGACCAATGTACTTTTCTGGTGGTTTAAGTTTGATTAGGTCATAACTACATGGAAACCCAAGGCTAGGCCCAAGGTTCTACCGATTTTCCTCCGTTTGACCCGTCGCGGGACATTTCTCCTTCTTGTCCAACACACTTCTCTAAGTGTTATCGCATGCACCGTATACTGTCACACCCGGTAGCTAGGGTTTCCATCTAGGAGCAATCCACCACCCTTGTGCATGTATTATAGAGACGCATGCATGTTCTCATGGCATCCCTGCGCTCAGGCGGTCCTTTTCTAGCGAAACCGTAATCCCGGGGCCCCGCAGGTCTACCCCCGTAGAATTCTTTGTACGAGGGTTGACCAATGTACTTTTCTAGTGGTTTAGGTTTGCTTGGGTCGTAACTACTCCCTCCGTTTCAGAATATAAGATGTTTTAGATTTGTAAAAGAAGTGTATCTAGACCCCTTTTAGTGTGTAAGTTCACACCAAACCTCGATGATCCTACATACTAAAATGGGTCTAGATACATTCTTTTCACAAAGCTAAAACATCTTATATTTTGAAACAGAGGGAGTACATGTAAAACGAAGGCTAGGCCGAAGGTTCCACTGGTTTGTCTCTGTTTGACCCGTCATGGGAGATTCCTCCTATAGGTCCAACACACTTCTCTAAGTGTTATCGCATGCACCATACACGGTCACACCCGTGAGCTAGGTTTTCAATTTAGGATAAATCCACCACCATTGTGCATGTATTCAAGGGCCACATGCATGTTCTTGTGGCATCCTGACACTTGGGCGGTCCTTTTCCGGCGAAACCCTAATTCGGGGGCTCCATAGGTCTACCCCCATAGCATTCTCCATTCGAGGGCTAACCAATGTAATTTTCTGGTTGTTTAGGTTTTCTTAGTTCATAACGACATGGAAAACCAACGCTAGAACCAAGGTTCCACCAGTTTTCCTCCATTTGACATGTCGTGGGAATTTCCTCCTGTAGGTCCAGCACACTTCTGTAAGTGTTATCACATGCACCATATACAATCACACCCGGGAGCTAGGTTTTCCATCTAGGAGCAACCCACCACCTTGTGCATGTATTCTAGGGCCACATGCATGATCTCGTGGCATCTCGGCGCTCAGGTGGTCCTTTTCCCGCGAAACCCTAATCCGGGGGCCCCGCGGGTCTACCCCCATAGCATTCTCCGTACGAGGGCTGACCAATGTACTTTTCTGGTGTTTTAGGTTTTCGTAGGTCATAACGACATGTAAAACTAACGCTAGACCCAAGGTTCCACCAATTTTCCTCCATTTGACCTGTCGCGGGAGTTTCCTCCTGTAGGTCCAGCACACTTCTCTAAGTGTTATCGCATGCACTATAGACGGTCACACCCGGGAGCTAGGTTTTTCATCTAGGAGCAATCCACCACCCTTTTGCATGTATTCTAGGGCCACATGGATGTTCTCGTGGCATCCCAGCGCTCGGCGCGGACCTTTTCTGGCAAAACCCTAATCTAGGGGCCCCGCGGGTCTACCCCCATGGAATTCTTCGTATGAGGGCTGACCAATGTACTTTTTTGGTGGTTTAGGTTTCTTAGGTGATAACTACATGGAAACCGAAGGCTAGTCCCAAGGGTCCACCGGTTTGCCTCCGTTTGACCCGTCGCGGGAGTTTCCTCATGTAGGTCCAGCACACTTCTCTAAGTGTTATCGCATGCACCGTAGACGGTCACACCATAAAGGAGCAATCCACCATTCGTGTGCATTTATTCTTGGGACACATGCATGTTCTTGTGTCATCCCGGTGCTCGGGCGGTCCTTTTCCATCGAAACCCTAATCTGGGGGCCCCGCAGGTCTACCCCTATAGCACTCTCCGTGCGAGGGCAAACCAATATACTTTTCTGGTGGTTTACGTTTGCATAGATCATAAATACATTTAAATCCAAGGCTAGACCCAAGGTTCCATCGGTTTGCCTCCGTTTCTCCCATCGCAGGAGTTTCCTCCTGCAGATCTAGCAAACTTCTCTAAGTGTTATCGCATGCACCATAGGCGGTCACACTGGGAGCTAGGTTTTCCAACTAGGATCAATCCACCACCCTTGTGCATGTATTCTAGGGCCAAATGCATGTTCTCGTGGCATCCTGGCGCTCGGGCGGACCTTTTCTGGCGAATCCCTAATCTGGGGAACCCGCAGGTTTACCCTATAGCATTCTCCATACAAGGGCTAACCAATGTACTTTTCTGGTGGTTTAGGTTTCCTTAGGTCATAAATACATGTAAAAACAAGGCTAGGCCCGAGGTTTCACTGCTTTGCCTCTGTTTGACCCGTCGCAGGAGTTTCCTCCTACAGGTCCAGCACACTTCTCTATGTGTTATCGCATGCACCATAGATGGTCACACCCGGGAGCTAGGATTTCCATCTAGGAGCACTCCACCACCCGCTGTGCCGTATAAAACCTTCGCACTGAACCGCATTGATCTCCTAGTCCATCCTCATCCTATCCTTCCCTCTTCCTCTCCCTCGGTCACCCTTAATTTCACAGAAGCCACCCCAGCAAGCTCCGGCTGGCCAATGATTTAGACCATCTCGAGGTCCAAGGAGTGGTCTAGGAGGAGCTCCCTTGCGTGTTGATCATATGGGATAAGTGCAAGGTCAAGGGGAGTTTGGTGGAGGGTGAATTTCACCGTTCCTTTTTGTTGGTCTTCGCCAGATTTCTTATCGGAGAGCTCGCAAACCACCACGCCTACCTTCGTCGACCATGATACAAGCATCAGGGTGAGCTAACGCATTCCCTGACACCACTCTCGCTTACCAGATCGTTCTGTAGACCTAGTCTCGTCGAGCGCTGCCGTGCGCTGCCGTAGGTGCTCGTCGTTGTTACTGTTCCAGTAAACTTTAGCAAGCAGCACTACCACTACTAGAAAAACCATCACCTCATGGTTCCAACGTGCCAAACCATAGCTGTGGGGATGCCCTACATTGCCGCTGACGACCACTTTCTGCCGGTGGAGACTGGCTGACGTCGTACTGACGTCAAGCCACGTCATCCTTGCCCCGCCAGTTGCGTTTGACTTGGTCCTTGCCCATGTGGCAAGTGACGTGGCCCCGGGCCCGCTTGTCATGGAACCTGGGTAGAAACAGGGTTAGTTACAAAAGTCGTGCTGACGTCATGGTTCAATCCAGTGACATCACCCCATACCCAGTTAGCAAGGTTGGCCCAGTCAGTGCCTCGGTGGCATCTGACGTGGTCCTGACCCCACTGGTCAGTGACCGTGGTTAGGTTGGGTCCGGGTGTAAGAAGTTCTCCTCTGTTCAAAATCCAATTATAAATGAATGAACAATATAAATTTAAATATAAATAAATTTCAGGAATTTAGGAAAATGATTAAATCTTAGAAATTGAATATCTTTTGTTTTATAAATAAGAAAAATATATATTATATATCAAAATGGTTATAAAAATAAATCTATAATTTAACTTTATTATCAAACATTATTGTGTTAACTATTTAAATAATTATTATTTAATAAAGATTTCATAGGAAATAATACTTTGAAAATTAATATTTTAATATTAGTAAATGAGAAAAATATAAATAATATACTAAAATTCTTGGAAAAATAAGAACTAAAATGTAAATCTATAAACTTAAAATATTATATCACTTAACTAAGTATTTATTATTTATTTAGTATTTATAAAGTGATAAAACTTGTAAAAATCATATCTTATTATTTAAAAATCACAAAAATACTTATAGTATACCAAAATGATCATAAAAATAAAATCTACACCTTAAAAATATTATATTTCTTAATTGAAGTCAAATAAAAGGTAAAATAATAAATCTTATTTTAACTCTTTTATTTTATTTTAATTCATTAAAAATATATAAACCTTTACTATTGCCTTTACCATTATTTGTTCAAAGTCTAAAAGTGGAATAACAATTGCAAGTTATGTTTAAGTGAAGTTAAGATATATCTAACAAATTCAAGTTGTACTTGTTAAACTACCATTTAAAATTAAGTAAGTTTTACTCTCCAGAAATATTTTATCAATTATAAAATCATCAAGAGATTAACTACCAATGCTTTTACAAGTTGGGAAAACTACTCAATGGTTGAAACCAAGTTTTTAAGTAATTTAAGTAATACCCTTTCTATGTTTATAATAGGTAAGAATTAATAATAAAGTAAGTCTATTCACTTATAACTTTAATGAAACACCACCTCATTGAAGTAATAATACTTAAAATCTAACTTTGTGGAATGTTAAGAAGTCAACCATCTACAATGTGGTGCCTTGTTCAAAACATGTAAATCTCCACCACTTATGCTATGATTGTTTAATGTAGTAATGTTTTCCTCTTTAATAATTTTATCTAATAAGAAAACCTTAAAGTGTTAGTCTTAAGTTTAAATATATTTTACTTTGTAAAGTAATATTATCCTCAAAAGTTATTCCTTTAAGAAGCATTAAAAGTGATCAGTGAACACTTATTTAAAATCTCTAATTGATTCTTAATCTTGTTTAAGAAATATTTTAGTTATTATACCCCATTTGAGTGCTTTAGTATTGTATACTACTTGTTGTACTTGCATATGGATTCACACACTATCACAAGCCTTAATAACAAGCACAAGTGTGAATCTAATATAAAAGTGCAACACATTCCTAAGAACTCATCACCAGTCTCCAAACCCTAGATCAGATACGATTATTCCGGGGATTCACGTTTATCAAACTGCATTACATTACTTATGCATAATTGCATCTTGCTTCTTTAAACATTACTCCTTACCGGTCCAATGATGCTATTTATAGAATTTGGATCTTCTATTATCTCGAAGACCGTGAGTGCATAATCTTGCAATCACAAAAGGCAAGTTCACAACTTGCTCATGTCCTTTGATTATTTTCCATGCTTGTAACTCAACTGTGTCATCATATGCATTTCAAAAAGGTCGAAAACACTATTTTCATAATTAACTGGAAATATCGGTTACTGATCCAGGGTGATCAGCTAATCTATCATAACTGGCATTGGAAACGCCATTGTACAGTAATGTATCATCTAGGACCTAACAACCAATGTCGCTAGTGATTCTAGCACCGTATATTACGCGTCAACCATGAGATTTGGAATGGGACGGAGAAGTCAGTTCTATCTTCTTCCTCTCGCACGCATCTGGATGGCCAGGTTGTGGCTATTATCCTCGTAGCATGCATTTATTGGTAATTCGTAGAGGATATGTACCATATAGGTGGGAGCCCTCAACGTCCCACGATAGTTCTGGCATCTGACGGTCTATACTAACCATTGCTGTAATTCAAGATGTGGGCATGGCGTGCACCAAGGGGACATGCGGGGTCGCAAAGGGGGCTGTGATTGGCTTGGATCTTAGACTAGGCCCCACACCAAGGAAGTGTGGACGAGAATGCAACTCAGATGTGCAACAAAGCTAAGGTCTCTTGTGGGAAAGTGACGCACCTCTGGAGAGTGTGTTACTCCCTGTTCTGGGAAGGAGCTACGAATGCGGTAGAAAAGGAACCCCACGATGGTTCTGGTCAACCTGTCAAGGCTGTCGGACATAGTTTTTAGAATAAAAGCAACCTTTGTAGAAATTTTTACGAAAACGTGCATTGCCTACGACCTATGGTCTGTGGATGTAGAGATAGTGCATCATATACTCCTTTTTAGTGAACTTGCTGAGTACGCTCCTACTCAACCGTACCTTCTTAACCCTTGCTAGGTTGTAAGCCGTTGAAGACGATGTCAACATCAATTTCTGCTCAATAAACCATCATCAACAGCTCAAGTTTTTCAATAAAGTCAACATATACAACAACCGAAGTGAAGGCAAAGTCTCTATTTAGATAGGAGTAGATACTCTAGCCATAAAACCTACTTCTGTAGAGCATTGCATTAGCAGCAATGGCAATCCAAATAGTTTAGATACTAGTCTTAGTTGTTAGATAGCTCTAAGTTATTACTTCTGGTTCTTCTTTGTAAGAAGTTCTTTCTCTCTCTTTAATCTAGAGTGTTATCTAGATCTTTTGTAAAGAGTCGATTTGTAATCTATAGTCATGTCTTGGACCTGATGTGTTTCTGTTGTACCACTCTGAGGGATGTAATAGTAGTGAACGGTGTTTCATTGGTGTTATGTCAGCGACTATAGTGTACTACATCATGAAGTGGTATGTTGGGTCACCGCAGCTGGTATCAGAGTATATGCTTTGACCTTAGGATTAAAACCCTTTTAGGAAGATCCATAGGTTGGATAGTGACTATAGGAACCATCTTATCTAAACCAAGACTTTCTATGGGTATCCCCTTGAGGATAAACCTTGTCACACTTAAGTTGGATGCTATGTCATCTTTCTTAAAGATTAGTTATCTATCTTCTCTAGAGAAGTGTCCTTTTAGTGTAGATCCAAATAAGTATAAGACCACTAAGGTATCTTAAGTAAGATAAAATATCAAATAAGATTACGACCAAGAATAGGATATCATGTAGAGTAGTATTAGTGATGGAGTCTATATTTAGGACCCCTATGAAGTAGCAAAATCTTACCACTAGTCGATACTACTATACCACATAAGGTAGACCATTAGAGTATGTATAGATACAACTGAAAGTAAATCATGTGGCATTCACTTGAGAATTCCATGTGACGGAGTAGAATTTTGTTAAGAATCAACAATATTATGCTAAGAAGAAGAGTCATGATGGTGAGATTATCTCTTTAATCATGATGACTAGGTAAATCTTGACAAGTTCGTGGTGAGAATAGCTTCAAGGCCATGATAAGTCTATAATTAGGATAGGTACTTAGTAAATAATCTTGTAATAATAGTAAGTAAAGAACTGTGTAGGTCTATGGTAGAAGTCATAGGTATTATAATATTATAATAATTATTGGATTAAGGTAGTAACTACAATGTTGTTAGTAGTTTTAGGAGATCATGTGAGGATAGTTTACGATAGAATGGAAAGTTGGTAGTCTTTAGTAGTCCCGAAAGAAAGGTAAGAGGTTAGTTAGAACCAAAGTGAGACCACTTTGCTCAAAATTATCTAGTTGCAACTGATAAAATTGGGTAAATATTGAGACAAAGAGTAGTTTAACCCCTAAGTGCTAAGTATCACAAATTCAACCTATACTAGGAGGTGTCATATACTACACAGCTAAGCCTGAATTCTAGAGGTATTATACTCAACTATTCTATTATGGGCTTAGAAGGATGTGCGTTATATGTACCACATTTGGATTTTTTGGTTTTTTCTTGGATTTTCTTGATTGACTAGATCTGTACATGAAGTTTGACTTGGTGTGCAAATGCATGTTGCATCATCAAATTATTACTTGATGTTATAGACCTATATCGATAAGGAAATTCGTGTAAGGGTGTGACGAGTTCCGAAGATTAAGATGAAGACTTGCACGAAGAAGGAAGCTAAATATAAGGTATATCAACACTATTTGGAAGGATGGATCAATCCCAACTTGTTATTAGTTGGCAACAAGAAGGAATATTAGGGCAGAAAAGGTGGAGCAACATGAAGGAATGAACTTAAGTTCACTCAAGATAGGTGATATTGCTCAGAAGCTAATGAAGTAGTTGTCCCAAAGTCATGGAAGTAACTTGGAAGGGTACAAAGAAGAAGTCTTGGAACAAAAGGGGATTCAAGCTCTGACAACTCAGAGGGAATGCCAATAAGATGTAGAAAATTCGTAGGGTAATCCATACACCTAGGAGGATTTGCAGCTAGTATCCATAGCTGGTATGCTAGCGGTTTAGCTAATTAGGTCATCTTTGTATGATTTAAAGAGCATAAAACTTGGCCTAAGTTAAGAAAGACATAAAGGAGTATAGAAAGACATTTCATGAAATCAGGTTTGTCAGTAAGAAATACTGTCTAAGAAAATAAAAGTAAGACAAGCAACATTGGAAGATTCATTTTGGAGATCCACAATTGTGTGGGTGTACCGCAGATTCTTTCATGAGACCTTATATATGTAAGATATAAACTAGACAGAGACCAATACCTTAACTATTGGGTATTATACATGAAGTTTAGAGACCATTAGGAAACCCCAAGGGGGAGAGTAAACAATAAACACTGAAGTGTTGTTGTCAAATTTTCTGACTAAAGGTTGGAAAAGAAGTACTAAGTCATGATGGGATTAAGCCTTACTCGTATGTCTGGATGAATGACCCAAGTAGATATAATAGATTAAACCTAGTGGACTAGTTCAAAAAGAAACAACTCGTATGTTTACCTTAAGAAGGAGTAGATCCTACTAAAATAGTCTAGTGTAAAATAGTAGGAAAACTAGATTGGAATGGACGAAATGTGTCCACAACCAATTCTAAATAGAAATGTAAGGACGTAATCCAAGAAATTATAGTAAAAGAAACCATAGGATAAATTAGAAGTGATAATGTATATTGTCAAGGATGAAGAGGATTGAAGGAAAAAGATCTAGATATAGGATACCACAACTATCCCTAATTATGATCACAGTGGATTTGAGAAATGTCCTGATCAATAAAAGCCATTACCTCATTCCGAAACGTAAGATAGTATGAAGTTTGGGGACGAATTTTATTTTAAGGGGGAGAGTTTGTAACACCCCAGCATTAGAGCTCAGAAATAAGCTGAACACAGGTGTGTGCATTGCATTCATGCATAGAAAATCCGGATAATTTTCGCGCTTTTAAATAAAACTTGTCAAAGTGATTGAAGCTTCTCTTAACTTGGTGGAACTGAAGTAGATCATCAAGTTGATTGCGATAAGTTTCAATATGACCTTTGCTAAAACCTTACCTTCGGGTAATATAATTTGATCTAAGGATAGATCAAATGTAATAAAACTAAGTCACAACACACTACTTAATAAGGAGTACTAGATCTTCTAGAGATCATCACATGGTATTCCATACAACAACTCAAAGATGAGTACTTAATGTTCTAAATATGATATCAAGGTATTATCTACCACAAACCTTGAATAGCAAGTTAAGTAAATAACTTAAGTAAAAGAAACTCATAATTAAATCTTGAAACACTTGTTTGCCATAGTTACTCTTATCATAGGTACCATGGTAGTTCTTAAACATTAACTCTTATTACAACTAGAGTAGAAAGGGAAGTCAAACCAAGACCATCCATCACACACCCTTAGTGTCATGTTAATAGATGGCAATCCTATTTAAGCAAGTTCTAGTGTCTATTGATCATCAGTGTGTATGATCAATTCTTAACCTAGCACTTATTGACTCATAGCCTTTGACCTATTATATTAACCTTCCAAAGACCTTAAGTAAGTTAATAATAAGAAGGAACTAGCTATGGTGAAGTATGCCATCATAAATGTAATGAGATCCTTAGCGGTGATCAAACCATTTGATGTTGGAGGAGTTAACTAACTCATGAGTTAATAGAAGGAGTACCTAAACCCAAGAAGTAACTAAGGAACATGGAGCTATAAGGAAGCTAGTAGTATTAGAATATCCAATGATAATCTTGTTAAACCAAGGGGGCATAAACTTAAAATAAGTGTTCTTAACAAGATAAATATTATAGATAGACTAGTACAAGTCTACTACTTAGTTGAGTATAGATCTTGATCAGATAATTAAAAGCCCAAGCTTTGTTTGATCAAATGATGGTGGTCATTATTCTCAAGTCACTTGAGAATAGATGACTAGGTGTTGAAGAAGAGTTGTGAGTGTACCAAATTAGGTAAAGCCCTAGTAAGCTAAATCATCTAGCTTGATTATGAGAAGTCAAGCTAGAGTATAATGAAGCATATAACATAAGTTGTAGGAGTAGTTGGAAGTATAATAGTTTAACCAAGCTAATACAAGAACAAACTTGTATTATGGAGAGTAATACCATGCCTCTTCTAGAAGATTGATATCCTTTGTTATCTACAGTGAGTATTGTAATCTTGCAAGTCTTGGAAGTAGTTGCAAGATGGATTTAAAGGAGTTAATAAATGGAGTTAGAAGTAGCTACATTGATGGATTCATTAGAGGTAGTTAAGAAATGGAAGTTTCCTACTAGAGTAATAATGGAGAATGATTATTGCTGAAATGGCATGACCATGTCATCATATGATGATGGATATGGTAGAGTTAGATGATTGACTTATTCAGGAAGATGTGATCTTTGTGAATAAGATAAGAGAGATTTAAATAGAGTATATTTAGGAAAGGAATTCCTTATCTCAAGATAAGCCTAGTGAGGTATTAAGGTAAGGATTCTTTAGAAGCCTTAACCAAGATCATATCCAACCATGACAGAACCATGTCTACCTCTTTGTTTAAAACCCTAAATAAAGAAGGTAGTTAAACCAATTCCTATTTTTAGGCAACCAATGGATAGTATCTCTTAGGCAAATGAAATGTCTAAGAGATAAGTAGAATACCAGTTGAGAGTGTATTGATGAGAGCTTTGTCTACTCTATTACCTTAAACCCTAATAGAAACCTAGACCCATGAACCAACAAGATTGCTCTAGGAAGTAGTTCCAATATCTTACTCTAAGTTGAGATATCAAACCTACTCATAGATTTAGAAGTAGTGTCCCTAAACCTTGATCTTTATCCATATTCATAATATTATATGAGTCTATTAAACCTTTCCAAAACCCATGGAAATAATTTGGAGATGAACATTTTCATTTCCTCATTAATGATTGATATCCATGCATAATGACTTCACCAAGGTTGTCCATGGTAATACTAAACACCAAGTAGATATGAGTAGAAGAAATCACCATATTGAGCACCACAAGATTTAAAGCATAAATAGGGATAGATATGAAATCTTATGTGATGCCAAGTGTGTATAGAATGATATACACATCATTAGCCATTCAAACCATTCCCATTAAAACATTATCAAGTGAAAACAAATAATTTTTATCAGATTTCTTGATAATGAACAAAATATTAAACCCTAAGGAATAAATGTTGCCATTAATAAAATAGGTTCTTTACTAGTTTAAAATTTGTAAAGAAACATGAAAGATATAAGCATCAATTAATCTCAAAGCTCACTTTAAGATTTCACAAACTTTATGAATGAATAAATAGTTAGAAATCAAAATTTGAAAGGAATTTGAATTGAAAATGGTTTATGGAAACATAAAACCAAAATAGAAAAAGAAAAAGCAGCACAGCAGCTTCGCCCCACGGCCCATTCTCTAACCACCGCTCGCGTGCCCCAGCCGCCTAGCCCAGGATACCCTTTCGCTCTCTCTCTGCCAAGTGGGGCCCGTGCGAGTACAGAACCTTCGTTCTCGTCTTCCTCCACATGGCCGACACGCCGCCGGCGAGCCATGTCACCGCTGTCATTCGAGACCGTCCCCACTTATTCCATCAAGATTCGCGCCCAAATCAAGCTCATCACGACCGCCGCATCTCATCGGTCCTCACCACCGTGCCGTCGTGGCAATGCCAGCCATGCCGTATAAAACCTTCGCACCGAACCACATTGATCTCCTAGTCACCCTTAATTTCACCGAAGCCGCCGCCAGCGAGCTCCGACTAGCCAATGATTTAGACCATCTCGAGGTCCAAGGAGTGGTTTAGGAGGAGTGCCTTCGTGTGTTGATCATTTGGGATAACTACAAGGTCAAGGGGATCTCGGTGGAGGGTGAATTTCACTGTTCCTTTTCGCCGGTCTTCGCCAGATTTCATGTCGGAGAGCTCGCAAACCACCACGCCTGTAACATCCCAAAATCTTTAATCACGGTTATCAAAATTCAAATCACCCAATTTAGGGTTAACAAAAAACTTTTTATTATTAAAATAATTATGAGTGCATGTGTATGTTGCATTAGTATAGAATTGTGTGTAAATGCCAGGTTTGATTGTTCTAAATGATATGAAATGGTTTAAAGGTGAATGACACATCATCTAGACCACTTACAAACAAAATCCAAAGAAAAAGAAATCAAATAAGATTAAATAATGCAAATGGTCATTTTGGCCATTTTAATCCACTAGGCCACTTTAGGTGTTCCTAGAAGTCATTTCCTAATATAAACAATTCTAGATCTTTTCACCCCTTGCTAGACCAAGTAAAGATGTACCAAGGCCCACTTTACCAACTTACAAAAACCCTTAGCCACTAAATTTAAATGACATTTGAAAATTGAATCCAATACATATGTGAAGATCCCACTTTTGCCAAAACCCACCAAACCAACTCCACTTGATAATCCCAAGCAACCACAGATGATAAAGCTTATGACCAACACACCCAGCAAAAATCTTTCCAAAATTCAAATTTAAACTTCATGCGGGCATTGTGTCGAACAATTGGTGAGCACAAAATAACCTGCCTAACAATTACTGTTTTGATCAATGTCTTGTCCCCCCCATTTGGCTCAATATTTATCCCCTGGTCACCCCACCACCAACCAAAGCCTCTAAGCCTAGACCCCTTCACTGTATGGGCTAGTGCCGAGCCACTCGAGCACCATGCTGCCGGTCGACCATGGTGCACTCGCAGCAGGCCACCCCTATCTCTCCCGCAATGTCTAGGACGATTGTCGCACCCTACTGCCCCTCTATGTCCCGTCCCCAAGCACTGCCAAGCCCTGGACCACCACAGAACGACCGCGCCCACCGTGTCTGCGCCATGCCGAGCACGCGCCAGAGCGCCGCGCCCGACAAGCATGCACACACCGTGCCTCGGCCGCAGCCCGCACGCACCGCTCCACCACGACCCCAGGAACCGCCTGGACATGCTCGTTCGCCGCCGCTTGACCTGCATCCCCCGTGCGCCGCGTCGAACGCCGCTTCTGCCGTGTAGAGCATCAACCGCGCCCGACCAAATGCCACCACCCCTAGGTGCGCCTTTACCCCATAGACGACTGCCAGTAGACCGTGCACCGTCCCCTACCTCCAGCCATGATGATAGCACGCTGTACCGCCCTTGCCGGACATGCCAGCCCATCCCGTTTGGTCGCTTTGTCAAACTATAAATAGAGGCCATCCCTAACCTCATTCCGCACACCATCTCACTCCCCTCTCACCACTGAGCCTTCCCCACTTCTCCCCGGAGCCAACCGAGCCCTCAGTCGCCAGAATTCCATCGGAGCTGGCCGCAGCAGAGGAGAAGAGGCATCGCTGACTGCGACTGCCCCAGGAGCCGTCGCGACCACGCCTAGAACTGCCTTCGTCCACCAGTTCGATCGCCCCAATCGCGACGTCTAGCTGGAGCCCTGTTAAGCCCCCACGTACCCCACCGTGCCGTGTTAGGGTTTGATCTCGCCGGAGCTATTCACCGGAAAACGATGAACCACGATCGTCGATTTCTGTTCTAATTGTACGGCTGATATTGCCTCATACCGCTTCGGTTAGGATCAGCCGCTGACATGCGGACCCCTGCCAGTTTCCCTTTGTGCCACGGAGTTCCACTGGGCCGACCCATTTCTTTTCCCGCCCTAGCCCACAGATTCAAATAAAGGTTTTTATATTAAGATTTAAACTAGATTATGTCCACTTGTTTAAAAATCAACCCAAAGAGATTCACTTAACCAAAATGCATGATTCAAATTTTGTTAGAAAGATAATAAAATTATCTATCCAAGCCTGTTGGATTTAAATCAATTGGAGTTCGATATCATATATAGCAAAAATAACAAGACAGAGACTTTTCTACATTCAAACATTTTCAAAAATCAACCATAATAGCTTCTGAGTTGATTCCAACTCTCAAAAATCACATTTGACAATAGCAATCTGAATATGTAATAATATCTAGGATTTCATGCAGTGACTTTGGACTAATACCAAATAATGCTATTAGGGCATTCCTGGTCACTTTAAATCATTTAAATGATAAACTTAAACTTATTGAAATATGATCAAGCATTTAAATCACATTCCCATGTATTAGAATATGTGGTGATGACATGTGTCCACATGATCCCATATTTTAATTGGAGAATATTAAATCTTAAATATTTTCAATGAGTAGAAATTACTTTTCTCAAATAAAATAAATGAAACTAGTTCTTTAAATCTTATGATGAGTGTGATGATGCTAGATCATCAAGTGTGTGCATTAATGTGCTAAATAGACTAGTTAAGTATTGTTTGGTGATTGTGTATCCCATATGTATTTATAGACGATAGTACCAACCAAGTCTACGAGGAGGAGGAGTTCTACCCCGAAGAAGACGAGGAGAATTTCAACCACTTCACCAATCAAGGCAAGCAATCACTAGATGCAAGTTAACCTAAGCAAAATGCATTAGGCATGCTTTGGTTATACCTTTTGAGTTATACCCATCCCAAGTTTTACTTGCAAGCTTTACTTTTTACTTTACCAAAGTTTCTTTACTTTTAGTAATGCTTGGTGAGATTTTGAAAAGTAGTATATATAGCATAAAGAGTATAAAACTTGGCCTACACTAGATGTCATTCTGTGGCATGAGATTGAGATTAGCATCTCACCTTAGTGAACACTCTTAACTCAGTGGTTAGTGCTAAACCAAGAACTTGATCACCTTAGATGGGAATACTTGGTGAAAATGCTGATGAAAACCTTGGAATGATGAGTCATTCTATTGAAATGTTTTGACATATGTTGAGAAACACAAATGGTTTATGATGATGAAAATGTTGAGGCATGGGCCTTAGCCCCTTTATAAAAACTGATGGTTGGGTTCAGATGCGATACCATTCCAATTTTACCGTACAACCACAATACCTGAATTGGGTAAGGCTTAGCCAGAAGTTTATATGCATTAGTATGGGTTCCCTTGCGGAAGAGGTTTGAGATGAGGCTACCTCTTGATGTTGTCCACCTATGTAGTGCCCAGGATGGCAGATGGCCATGGCTGGGAGGCCAAGCTCATAGGAGAGGTGCTTATACTAGAGTGTGTAAAGGAAAGGTTATGATTGATTATCCGCATACTAAGTACGATGATTCAGGGTTATCCCTGACGGATGTATCGAATTTTGTGGTGAAACTGTACCACCTCTGCAGAGTGTCAAACTATTCGAATAGCCGCGTCCGCGGTCATGGACAGTTGGAGTGACCATACTGTTCCATCGTCAGGTGTTTTCAAAATTACTTATTAAATGAATTGTGACATGACTTGACCCCAACAGGGCTGTGACTATGAAAACTAAGTTCCCCACTTCGGTGATTTAGAACTTTATTTTATCTTTCTTTGTTTCTGAACTCACCTTAGGTTTCAAATTTAGCTTTGCAAATAAACATAGAGTTTAGCATTCCTACTAGAACTACCTTACTTGTTAGTGATAGTTTGCGAGTTGTTAAAGAGTACTCATGGCTTTGTCCCTGGCTATTCCTGTGGCCAGACTGTGAGGAAGACTATCCAAAAGAAGGACAGCGGGACGGCTACAACAACTTGGATCATCTCCCATCGTCAGCATTGCCTGTGACACTGAAGATGGAGCCCACTGCTACGCTTATATTTCTGCTGCTTGTTTGTATTAAGACTGGATCATGAGATCCTTTATTTGTGTAAGACCTTATTATGGTTTGTAATGGATTATGTACTATGATATCCAAATCTGTTATGTCTTGCAAAAATGGTAATCCTGGGATTGCGATGTATGGCATAACAAGCATCTGGGATTAAAAATCCGGGTGTTGACAAGTTGGTATCAGAGCCATCCTGACCATAGGAGACCCTAGTTAGAATGGACGTCCGAACAAAAACTTAGTTTTAAAACCAAAGAAGTGAGTATTTATGAAAACCTATTTCCCCTCTTATCCTTGAGATTCTTTCAAAAAAATTCATGTTCCTCAAAAATTCTTAAATTCCTACATAAAATTTTACACACTTGATCACCTCACTAACTTATCCTAAATTCTTATAGATGGAAGTTCTACCAGTTGGGCAACGGAGGCCAACTGATCTTCGAGAGGGATCTTGATGCACTGTTTGAGTACCTTGAGCCCCGCATCCGGAATTCTTCAGAGCCCAACTCAAGGATTTTCCCGGAGGAAATTTATAATGGCTGATAATTGCTGATCTTCGAGGCAAGATGGAAGAACCTCTTTTCGAGAAGATTCAATTCACCTTGAGAGAGAACAACTGGCTAGATGGATTAGCCAGGGCTATACATGAAGCTCTCGACCGTCTTTGCGGATAGAGCGTCAACTTGATCCAGGGAACTCGCTTTGCTCACTATGCAAGGCGTGATTCTATGGGAATGCCATTAGAGATGCCAAGTCACCCAGAGTTGAAGCGCCAGGTGGAGAATCTTGACTTCCTGCTGTATGATCTATAGAAGGAATTGGACAATGCTCGAGCCTACGCCAACCACAACCTTGCCATTGCCGCCCAGAAGGCCCAGAAGGCCCAGACTTTCGCCCTGCTCATCAAGGATCCACAATCACTTTGCCGGCAACGCGAGAAGAAGGATCGCACCATCGCTTGTCTTCGCAAGAAGGTGGCTGACCTCGAGAAGACCATCCAGGAACAAGAAGCTCAGCTTGCCGCAAAAGAAGAAGAAGAGGAAGAAGGTGAAGACATCCAAGGGATATTCACTCATACCTTAGTGATGACAATGACTATCTGGAGGATGTTGCCATGGACTTCTACACCGATGATGACGACTCCGACTTCATCGATGATGAGTAGATGCACTTGATCACTATCGTAGGAGTGAGAAGTATCGGTCCCATTGAATCTTAGCTCACAGAATGGTTCTTAAAACCATCTATTTTCCTTTCATATTGTGGTGTGTGTGTTTGTATCGTGTGCCTTGATTGAATGAATGAATGAGAAGGAGTTAGTTGCAAAACCTGAGTTCAAACTCAAAGTTTTAGCTGTGAAAACAAAACCATGAATCTTAGAACTTTCCCACTTACCCCATTATCTATCTCAATCTTCAGATGACTCGTGAAGACCAAGGAGGGAGCAGTTGATCGCAGGACCCGATGCTGCAGATTCTGCAGATGCTAGTTTCCGACCGTGAAGCTAGTAGAGCAGAGCGCCAAGCCAACCTAGCCACCCTGCAACAGATCGCCCAGATGGCCCACAATAATCAAGGCCATGGAAATCAGGATCATCATGGATCCAAACTCAAAAACTTCCAGAATACCAATCCCCCTATATTTAACAAGTCGGAAGACCCGTTGGATGCTAATGATTGGTTACAGACCATGGAGAATAACCTAGACGTCGCAGCAGTTGACACCAACGAGAAAGTTATGTTTGCCACCCACTATCTGGCAGGAGATGCAAGAGCCTGGTGGAATAGCACGCGTACGATGAACCACGCTCAAGTGATGACGTGGGAAGCTTTCAAGGTCAAGTTCAGTCGCACCCATGTGCCGCAGGGTTTAGTCACCAGAATGAGAGATGAATTCAGAGAACTGAAGCAAGGAAGAATGACGGTAGTGGAGTACCGTGACAGATTTTTGTCCCTCGCTAGGTATGCACCACAAAAAGAAGGAGAGATTCCTGAACGGACTACATGATGAGATGTAGACGATGTTAGTCAACATCCGTTTTGATGATCTCGAAGAGCTAGTCGACTCTGCCATCCAGATGGAAGGGAAGATCAACCAAGCGAATGACAACCGCAAACGCCGGATGATGCACCAAGTTGGGCCCCACAATACCCAGAAGTATCACCCCAACCCATCTACCGGATATGCCCCAAGGAACAATAGACCCCCAATGTCTCGTCCAAGATACCCCAATCGTAGCGGAGGAAATGTGAAGACCGGAGGAAACAACAACAACAACAACAACCCTGGCAACTCCAACAACTTCAACTGTGCACCGCCCAAGTCCAAAAACAACAACAACAACAATACTGCCCCAAGGACTAGAAGCAATGTCGTGCCTATTGCAGCCAAAGACAAGTCTGATATTACTTGATTTGAGTGTGGAGTGAAGGGTCACTACTCCAACGAGTGTCCCAAGAAGATTGCAGCCACTACCAATGTGAATGCCCCAGCTCAAAAGCAAAGCCGTGTTCAACCCGGAAGAAGATTCGCCCAAGGGAACTCGCTCAACCGCAACGGCCGTCTATTCCACATGAATGATGAGGAAGCCCAAGAAGCGCCAGCTGTCGTGCTGGCTATGTTTTCTATTAACTCAGTATTAGCAAGAGTGTTGTTTGACTCTGGAGCATCGCACTAGTTTGTTACAGAGGAATTTACATGCACTAGTATGATTCACCCAACCAACTTGAAGCATGTTATGATAGTTCATATACCTGGTTCAACCACCAACGCTAGAAAAATTTGCAAGGCTGTGCCTATCAGAATACATGGGATAGATTTTTATGCCAATCTAATAGTACTTGGAACCAAAGGTTTGGAAGTAGTACTAGGAATGGATTGGATGTCGAAACATAAAGGATTGATCAACAGTTCCAAGAAAGCCATAACCATGACTAGTAGCTCTGGAGTATCAGTAGAGCATATATCTGAAACCTTGCCCCGTCAATTCAAATGCAACAAGAGTCTATCCCAACCAACCATAGACCAAGTCAGAGTGGTCTTTGAATACCCCGACATATTCCCTGATGAATTGCCCGGTATGTCCCCAGATCGGGATATTGAGTTCATTATTGAACTAATTCCTGGAACCGGACCAATAGCCCAGAGACACTATAGCATGAACCCATCAGAATTAGTGGAGCCGAAGAAGCAACTTCATGCTATGCTGGAGAAAGGCTTGATTCAACCAAGCGCATCGCCATGGAGATCGCCCGTTCTGTTTGTCGACAAGAAAGATGGAGGTAACCTCTTGTGCACAGATTACTGGAAGCTGAATGATTTCACCCTCAAGAACAAGTACCCACTGCCCAAGATAGAGGATCTGTTTGATCAGTTGACTGGTGCCAGAGTGTTCTCTAAGATTGATCTTAGAATTGGTTATCACCAACTCAAGATTCATGCAACGGATATTCCAAAGACCGCCTTTACCACCAGATATGGACTGTATGAGTATACGGTCATGTCTTTTGGATTAACCAATGTCCCGCTTATTTCATGAATCTCATGAATAATATTTTTATGAATTTTATGGATAAGTTTGTCATTGTTTTTATCAACGATATTCCTATATATTCCAAGTCAGAAGAAGACCATGAGCAACATATGAGAGTCATTCTCGAAACCCTCAGGGAGCATCAGTTGTATGCCAAGTTTAGCGAATGTGAGTTTTGGATGAAATAAGTAGGATTCCTTGGACATATTGTGTCAGTAGGAGGAGTCGTTGTTGATCCCGCCAAGATAAAAGATGTTGAAGAATGGGAAGCCCCAACCACTCAAACCCAAGTATGTGCATTTCTCGGATTAGCGGGATATTACCGCAAGTTAGTTGAAGGATTTTCGAGCATCGCAAGACCGATGACCCAATTGTTGAAGAAGGACAAGAAGTTTGAATAGACCGACAAATGTGAAGAAAGTTTCCAAGAGCTCAAGAAGAGATTGATTTCAGCCCCAATATTGATTATGCCAGATATCAAGAAGCCGTTTGATGTGTATTGTGATGCATCCAAGATTGGTCTCTGATGTGTGTTGATGCAAGAAGGCAAAGTCATCGCATACTTGTCTCGACAACTGAAGCAGCATGAGCAAAACTACCCTACCCATGATCTTGAACTAGTAGTTATAGTTTTAGCCTTGAAGAGATGGCGTCATTACCTTAAGGGTAACCGCTGTGAGATTTCTTCAGATCACAAGAGCTTGAAGTATATTTTCACTCAGAAGGAGCTGAATATGAGGCAAAGGAGATGCATAGAGTTAATCAAGGATTATGACCTTGACATTCACTATCACCCCGGCAAAGCCAATGTGGTAGCGGATGCTCTTAGCAGATTGCCGTGTAGATTAAACACCATGATCAAAGAGAACCAGCCAAGTTTGCATGAAGAGTTGGAGTAGTTTAGAACTGATCTAGTTAGCAAAGGATTTTTAGCTAGCATTGAACTTCAACCCACCTTGATTAGCCAAGTCAAGGAAGGTCAGAAGGGAAATGCATGTATCAACGGAACCAAGCGTCGTATCAGTACAGAAAAGGTACCTAAATTCACCAAAGACGAAGAAGGAGTTTTGTGGTACAAAGGACGTATCTGTGTGCCAGCAGATTCAGGGTTGAAGCAAGTTATCATGCAAGAAGCTCATGATACTCTTTATTCTATCCACCCTGGAGGAACGAAGATGTATCAAGATTTAAAGGAGCAATTTTGGTGGCACAAGATGGAGAGAGAAAGAGGAAGCTACATCGCCAAGTGTGATATCTGTTGGAGAGTCAAAGCAGAACATCAGAGACCCGCAGGACTATTGCAACCATTGCAGAATCCGGAATGGAAATGGGATTCCGTCAGAATGGACTTGATCACCGGTTTGCCTACTTCTAGTAGGGGAAATGACTCAATCTGGGTCATCGTTGATAGACTGTCCAAGGTATCCTACTTTATACCTGTCAAGACAACCTACCAGAGTTCGAAGCTAGCAGAGTTATACATTGTTAGAATCGTTAGTTTGCATGGAACCCCCAAGACCATAGTATCGGATCAAAGAACCCAATTTACCTCGAGATTTTGGCAGAAAGTCCAAGAAGGATTAGGAATTAAGTTGAATTTTAGCACAACTTATCACCCGTAGACCGACGGATAGACTGAAAGAGTCAACCAAATCTTAGAAGATATGTTGAGAGCTTGTGTGTTAGAGTATGGATCAAAATGGGAAGATTGTCTGCCTTTCGCAGAATTCTCATACAACAACAGTTATCAAGCTAGTTTGCAAATGGCCCCATTTGAATTTCTATATGGAAGAAAGTGTCATACCCCTTTGAATTGGTCGCAAGTAGGAGAGAGTAAGATTTTTGGACCCGACATCCTATGAGAAGCCGAAGAGAAGGTTCATAAAGTCCATGAGCACCTCAAGACTGCCCAATCCAGACAGAAGAGTTATGCTGACAAGATACGTAGAGACCTGACTTTTAATGTCGGAGATTTTGTGAATCTCAAAGTGTCGCCATTGAAGGGAATGCAATGTTTTAGTCTGAAAGGAAAGTTAGCCCCCAGATATATTGGACCCTTCAAGATTTTAAATCACAGAGGAGAAGTATTGTATCAACTGGAACTACTAGAAGAGATTTTAGCCATCCATAATGTGTTCCATATCTCGTTACTTCGCAAATGCTTAGAAGTGCTAGAGAGGACTGAAGTTTTCAAGAACATAGATCACCGAGCCATTGATATCAACAAGGATCTGACGTAACGTGAAGTGCCCATCCATATCTTGGAAGAAGCCTTCAGAACCATCAGGACCCGGAGTATCAAATTCCTCAAGATCCAATGGAGCAACCACACCGAAGAAGAAGCTACTTGGGAGCGAGAAGATTACATTAGGACTGAGTTTCCAGATCTCTTTAGTTCCTAGTTTTTCTTAAATCTCGGGACGAGATTTTTTTAAGGGGGGAAGGTTTGTAACATCCCAAAATCTTTAATCAAGGTTATCAAAGTTCAAATCACCTAATTTAGGGTTAACGAAAAAAAAATTATTATTAAAATAATTATGAGTGCATGTGTATGTTGCATTAGTATAGAATTGTGTGTAAATGCCAGGTTTGATTGTTCTAAATGATATGAAATGGTTTAAAGGTGAATGCCACATCATCTAGACCATTTACAAACAAAATAGAAAGAAAAAGAAATCAAATAAGATTAAATAATGCAAATGGTCATTTTGGCCATTTTAATCCACTAGGCCACTTTAGGTGTTCCTAGAAGTCATTTCCTAACAGAAACAATTCTAGATCTTTTCACCCCTTGCTAGACAAAGTAAAGATGTACCAAGGCCCACTTTACCAACTTACAAAAACCCTTAGCCACTAAATTTAAATGACATTTGAAAATTGAATCCAATACATATGTGAAGATCCCACTTTTGCAAAAACCCACCAAACCAACTCCACTTGACAATCTCAAGCAACAACAGAAGATCAAGCTTATGACCAACACACCCACCAAAAATCTTTCCAAAATTCAAATTTAAACTTCATGTGGGCATTGTGTCGAACAGTTCGTGAGCACAAAATAACCTGCCTAACAATTACTGTTTTGATCAATGTCTTGTCCCCCCCATTTGGCTCAATCTTTGTCCCCTGGTCACCCCAACACCAACCAAAGCCTCTAAGCATAGCCCCTTCACTGTATGCACCAGTGTCGAGCCACCCGAGCACCATGCCGCCGGTCGACCATGGTGCACTCACAGCAGACCACCCCTCTCTCTCTCATGCAGTGTCTAGGACGATCGCCGCGACCTACCACCCCTCTCTGTCCCGTCCCAAGCGCTGCCAGGCCCTGGACCACCGCAGAACGACCATGCCCACCGCGTCTGGGCCATGCCGAGCACGCGCCAGAGCGCCGCGCCCGACAAGCATGCACATGCCACGCCTCGACCGTAGCCCGCGCGCACCACTCCGCCACCACACTAGGAACCGCCCGGACATGCCCATTCGCTGCCGCTTGACCTGCAACCCCCGTGCGCCGCATGAAACGCCGCTTCTGCCGCGCAGAACATCAGCCGCGCCCGACCAAATGCCACCGCCCCTAGCCGCTCCTTTATGCCATAGACAATCGCTAGAAGACCGCGCACTGTTCCCTACCTCCAGCCATGACGATAGCACGCTGTACCGCCCTCACCGGAGACGCTAGCCTGTCCCGTCTGGTCGCTTCGTCGAACTATAAATAGAGGCCACCCCCAGCCTCATTCTGCAAACCATCTCACTCCCCTCTCACCACTGAACCTTCCCCACTTCTCTCCAGAGCCAATCGAGCCCTCAGTCGTTGAAATTCCACTGGAGCTGGCCGGAGCAGAGGAGAAGAGGCGCCGCTAATTGCGACTGCCCCAGGAGCCGCCGCGACCATGCCTAGAACCGCCGTCGTCTACCAGTTTGATCGCCTCCATCGCCACATCTAGCTGGAGCCCTGGTAAGCCCCCACGTACCCCACCATACCGTGTTAGGATTTGATCTCACCGGAGCTGTTCACCGGAAAACGATGGACCACGGTTGTCGATTTCTGTTCTAATCGCACGGCTGATATTGCCTCGTACCACTTCAGTTAGGATCAACCTCTGACATGCGGACCCCCCTGTCAGTTGCCCTCCGCACCACGGAGCGCCACTGGGCCGGCCCATTTCTTTTCCCGCGCTAGCCCACAGATTACAATTAAGGTTTTTCTATTTAGATTTAAACTAGATTTTGTCCACTTGTTTAAAAATCAACCGAGAGAGATTCACTTAACCAAAATGCATGATTCAAATTTTGTTAGAAAGATAATAAAATTATATATCCAAGCCCGTTGGATTTAAATAAATTGGAGTTAGAAATCATATATAGAAAAAATAACAAGAAAGTGACTTTTCTACATTCAAACATTTTTCAAAAATCAACCATAATAGCTTTTGAGTTGATTCCAACTCTCAAAAATCACATTTGAAAATAGCTATTTGAATATGTAATAATATCTAGGATTGCATGTAGTGACTTTGGACTAATACCAAAATAATGCTATTAGGGCATTTCTAGTCACTTTAAATCATTTAAATGATAAACTTAAACTTATTGAAATATGATCAAGCATTTAAATCACATTCCCATGTATTAGAACATGTGGTGATGACATGTGTCCACATGATCCCATATTTTAATTGGAGAATATTAAATCTTAAATATTTTCAATGAGTAGAAATTACTTTTCTCAAATAAAATAAATGAAACTAGTTCTTTAAATCTTATGATGAGTGTGATGATGCTAGATCATCAAGTGTGTGCATTAATGTGCTAAATAGACTAGTTAAGTATTGTTTGGTGATTGTGTATCCCATATGTATTTATAGACGATAGTACCAACCAAGTCTACGAGGAGGAGGAGTTCTACCCCAAAGAAGACGAGGAGAATTTCAACCACTGCACCAATGAAGGCAAGCCAGCACTAGATGCGAGTTAACCTAAGCAAAATGCATTAGGAATTATTTGGTTATACCTTTTGAGTTATACACATCCCAAGTTTTACTTTTTACTTTACCAAAGTTTCTTTACTTTTAGTGATGCTTGGTGAGATTTTGGAAAGTAGAATAGATAGCATAAACAGTATATAACTTGGCCTATACTAGATGTCATTCTATGGAATGAGATTGAGATTAGCATCCCACCTTAGTGAACTCTCCTAACTTAGTGGTTAGTGCTAAACCAAAAACTTGATCACCTTAGATGGGAATACTTGGTGAAAATGCTTATGAAAACCTTGGAATGATGAGTCATTCTATTGAAATGTTTTGACATATGTTGAGAAACACAAATGGTTTGTGATGATTAAAATGTTGAGGCATGAGCCTTAGCCCCTTTATAAAAACTGATGGTTGGGTTCGGATGCGATACCATTCCAATTTTACCGTACAACCACAATACCTGAATGGATAAGGCTTGGACGGAAGTTTATATGCACTAGTATGGGTTCCCTCACAGAAGAGGTTTGAGCTGAGGCTACCTCTTTATGTTGTCCACCTATGCAGTACCCAGGATGGCAAATGGCCATGGCTGGGAGGCCAAGCTCATAGGAGAGGTGCTTATACTAGAGTGTGTAAAGGAAAGGTTATGATTGATTATCCGCATACTAAGTATGATGATTCAGGGTTATCCCTGACGGATGTATCGAATTTTGTGGTGAAAGTGTACCACCTCTGTAGAGTGTCAAACTATTTAAATAGCCGCGTCCGTGGTCATGGATAGTTGGAGTGGACATACTGTTCCGTCGTCAGATGTTTTCAAAATGACCTATGAAATGAATTGTGACATGACTTGACCCCAACAGGGTTGTGACTATGAAAACTAAGTTCCCCACTTAGGTGATATAGAACTTTATTTTATATTTCTTTGTTTCTAAAGTCAGCTTAGGTTTCAAATTTATCTTTGCAAATAAACTTAGAGTTTAGCATTCCTACTGGAACTACCTTACTTGTTAGTTATAGTTTGCGAGTCCATAAAGAGTACTCATGGCTTTGTCCCTGGCTATTCCCATGGCCAAACTATGAGGAGGACTATCCGGAAGAAGGACAGCAGGACGGCTACGACAACTAGGATCATCTCCCATCGTTAGCATTTCCTGTGACACTGAAGATTGATCCCACTGCTATGCTTTTATTTCTGCTGCTTGTTTGTATTAAGACTGGATCATGAGATCCTTTATTTGTGTAAGACCTTATTATGGTTTTTAATGGAAGATGTACTGTGATATCCAAATCTGTTATGTCTCGCAAAAATGGTAATCCTGGGATTGTGATGTATGGCATAACAGGCATCTGGGATTAAAAATCTGGGTGTTGACAGTGCCTCCCTTTGTCGACCACGGTACAAGCATCAGGGTGAGCTAACGCATTCGACACCATTCCTCGCCACTTACCGATCGCTCAGACCTAGTCTCGTGAGCGCCATGCGTCGCAGCGGCAGGTGCTCGTCATCATTACTATTCCGACAAACTTTAGCAAGCGGCGCTACCACTACTAGAACAACCATCACCTCCTGGTTCCAACCCGCCAAACCATAGCCACGGGGATGCCCTACATCTCCGCTGGTGAACACTTCCTGGCGGTGGACACTGGATGACGTCGTACTGATGTCAAGCCACGTCATCCCTGCCCCGCTAGTCGCATTTGACTTGGTGCTTGCCCATGTAGAAAGTGATGTGGCCCCGGGCCCGCTTGTCATGGAACCTGGGTTAGTTACAAAAGCCGTGCTGACGTCATGGTCTAGTCTAGTGACATCACCCCATACCCAATCAGCAAGGTTGACCCGGTCAGTGCCTCGGTGGCATCTAACGTGGTCCTGACCCCACTAGTCAGTGATCGTGGTTAGGTTGGGTCCGGGTGTAAAAAGTTTCTCCTCTGTTTAAAATCCAACAGAAATGAATGAACAATATAAATCAATTTCACGAATTTAGGAAAATGAATAAATCATAGAAATTGAATATCTTTTGTTTTATAAATCAGAAAAATATATATTATATGTCAAAATGTTCAGAAAAATAAAATCTATAATTTAACTTTATTATGAAACATTATTGTGATAACTATTTAAATAATTATTATTCAATAAAGATTTCATAGGTAATAATACTTAGAAAATTAATATTTTAATATTTGTAAATGAGAAAAATATAAATAATATACTAAACTTCTTGGAAAAATAAGAACTAAAATGTAAAACTATAAAATTAAAATATTATATCACTTAACTAAGTATTTATTATTTATTTAGTATTTATAAAGTGATAAAACTTGTAAAAACATATCTTATTATTTAAAAATACAAAAATATTTATAATATACCAAAATGATCATAAAAATAAAATCTACACCTTAAAAATATTATATTTCTTAATAGAAGTCAAATAAATGGTAAAATAATAAATCTTATTTTAACTCTTTTCTTTTAGTTTAAGTCATTAAAAGTATATTAATCTTCACTATTGCCTTTAACATTATTTGTTTAAAGTCTGAAAGTGGAATAACAAGTGCAAGTTAAGTTTAAGTGAAGTTAAGATAGGTCTAACCAATTCAAGTTGTACTTGTTAAACTATCATTTAAAATTAAGTAAGTTTTGCTCTCCAAAAATATTTTATCAATTATAAAATCATCAAGAGATTAACTACCAATGCTTTTACTCAATGGTTTAAACCAAGTTTTTAAGTAATTTAAGTAATGCCCTTTCTATGTTTATAAAAGGTAAGAATTAATAATAAAGTAAGTCTATTCACTTATAACTTTAATGAAACACCACCTCATTCAAGTAATAATACTTAAATTCTAACTTTGTGGAATCTTAAGAATTCAACCATCTACAATGTGGTGCCTTGTTAAAAACATGTAAATCTCCACCACTTATGCTATGATTGTTTAATGTAGTAATGTTTTCCTGTTTAATAATCTTAGCTAATAAGAAAACCTTAAAGTGCTAGTCTTAAGTTTAAATACTTTTTACTTTGTAAAGTAATATTCTCCTCAAAAGGTATTCTTTTAAGAAGCATTAAAAGTGATCCTTGAACACTTCTTTAAACGCTCTAATTGATTCTTAATCTTGTTTAAGAAATATTTTAGTTATTATACCCCATTTGAGTGCTTTAGTATTGTATACTACTTGTTGTACTTCAATATTGTTTCACACACTATCACAAGCCTTAATAACAAGCACAAGTGTGAATCTAATATAAAAGTGCAACACATCCCTAAGAACTCATCACCAGTCTCCAAACCCTAGATCAGATACGATTATTCCGGGGATTCACATTTATCAAACTTCATTACATTACTTATGCATAATTGCATATTGCTTCTTTAAACATTACTCCTTACCGGTCCAATGATGCTATTTACAGAATTTGGATCTTCTATTATCTCGAAGACCGTGAGTGCATAATCTTGCAATCACAAAAGGCAAGTTCACAACTTGCTCAAGTCCTTTGATTATTTTCTATGCTTGTAACTCAACTGTGTCATCACCTGCATTTCAAAAAGGTCAAAAACACTATTTTCACAATTAACTGGAAATATTGGTTACTGATCCAGGGTGATCAGCTAATCTATCATAACTGGCAATGGAAACACCATTGTACAGTAATGTATCATCTAGGACTTAAGAACCAATGTCGCCAGTGATTCTAGCGCCGCATATTATGCATCAACCAGGAGATTTGGAATGGGACGGAGAAGTCAGCTGTATCTTCTTCCTCTCGCATGCATCCGGATGGCCAGGTCATGGCTATTATCCTCGTAGCACGCATTTATTGGTAATTCATAGAGGATATGCAGAATATGGGTGGGAGCCCTCGATGTCCAATGATAGTTCTGGCATCTGACGGTCTGTACTAACCATTGCCGTGATTCAAGATGTGGGAATGGCGTACAGCAAGGGGACATGCGGTGTCGCGAAGGGGGCAGTGATTGGCTTGGATCTTAGACTAGGCCCCACACCAAGGAAGTGTGGATGAGAATGCAACTCGGATGTGCAACAAAAGCTAAGGTCTCTTGTGGGAAAAGTGACGCCCTCTGCAGAGTTTAAGAATAGTGACATGTTACTACATGTTCTAGGAAGGAGCTATGAACGCGGTAGGAAAGGAACCCCATGAAGGTTCTGGTCAACCTTTGAAGGCTATCAGACATAGTTTTCAGAATAAAAGCAACCTTTGAAGAAATGATTATGAAAACCTGCATTGCCTATGACCTATGGTTTGTGGCTGTAGAGATAGTGCATCATATACTCCTTTTTAGTGAACTTGCTAAGTACGCTCGTACTCAACCGTACCTTCTTAATCCTTGCTAGGTTCTAAGCCGTTAAAGACGACGTCAACATCAATTTCTTCTCAAGAAACCATTATCGGCAGCTCAAGTTCTTCAATAAAGTCAATGAAGTTAACATATCCAACAACCGAAGTGAAGGCAAAGTCTCTGTTTAGATAGGAGTAGATACTCTAGCCATAAAACCTACTTCTGTACAACATTGCATTAGCAACAATGGTAACCCAAATAGTTTAGATACTAGTCTTAGTTGTTAGATAGATCTAAGTTATTACTTCTGGTTCTTCTTTGTAAGAAGTTCTTTCTCTCTCTTTAACCTAGATTGTTCTCTGGATCTTTTGTAAAGAGTCGAGTTTTAATCTATAGTCATGTCTTGGAACTACTGTGTTTATGTTGTACCACTCTGAGGTATGTAATACTAGTGAACGTTGTTTCATTGGTGTTATGCAACCACTATACCGTACTACATCATGCAGTGGTATGATGGGTCACTGCACTAGGCCCAAGGTTCCACCGGTTTGCCTCCGTTTGCCTCGTCGTAGGAGTTTCCTCTTGTAGGTCCAGCACACTTCTCTAAGTGTTATCGCATTCACCGTAGACGGTCACACCCAGGTTCTAGGTTTTCCATCTAGGTTAAATGCACCACCCTTCTGCATGTATTCTAGGGCCATGTGCATGTTCTCATGGAATCCCGGTGCTCGGGCGGTCCTTTTCTAGTGAAATCCTAATCCGGGGGCCCCGTAGGTCTACCCCCATAGCATTCTCCGTACGAGGGATAACCAATGTACTTTTCTGGTGGTTTAGGTTTGCTTAGGTCATAAATCTATGGAAAATCAAGGCTAGGACCAAGCTTCCACCAGTTTGCCTCTGTTTGACCCGTCAGGGGAGTTTACTCCTCTAGGTCCAGCACACTACTCTAAGTGATATCGCATGCACTATAGACGGTCACACCCGAGAGCTAGGTTTTCCATCTAGGAGCAATGCACCACCCTTGTGCATGTATTATAGGTCCACATGCATGTTCTCGTGGCATCCCGGCACTCGGGCGATCCTTTTCCGGCGAAAGCCTAATTCGGGAGCGCCATAGGTCTTCCCTCGTAGCATTCTTCGCACAAGTTCTGACCAGTGTACTTTTCTAGTGGTTTAGGTGTTCTTAGGTCATAACTACATGGAAAACCAAGGCTAGGCCCAAGGTTCCACCGGTTTGCCTCTGTTTGACCCGTCGAGCGAGTTTCCTGATGTAGGTCCAGCACACCTCTCCGTGTTATCGCATGCACCATAGACGGTCATACCCGGGAGCTAGGTTTTCCATCTAGGAGCAATCCAACACCCTTGTGAATGTATTCTAGGGCCACATGCATGTGCTCATGGCATGCCAGCGCTCGGGCGGTCCTTTTCCATCGAAACCCTAATCTAGGGGCCCCGTAAGTCTACCCCCATAGCATTCTCCGCACGAGGGCTGACCAATGTAATTTTCTAGTGGTTTAGATTTGCTTAGGTCATAACTACATGTAAAACCAAGGCTAGGCCCAAGGTTCCACCAGTTTGCCTCTATTTGACCCGTAGCTCGGCCCAAGAAACCAAGGCTTAGCCCAAGAAAACCAACGCTCGGCCCAAGTATATTTGGCGGTTTAGGTTTGTTTAGGTTAAATACCCCTGCCTCCTCTATCATTCCACTCAGCTCGCTGTCGCCACTCTCCTCCCACCTGCGCCTCCTCCTCCTCTTGCACAAAGCCGATGTCGACCTGGCACCGCCACCACCCGCCCAAAGCCGCTGCCACTAGATCCCTTCGCCTGCACGAAGACGCCACCACCGACCGTAGGTAATCTCCAAGCCCCTCTTTTTTTGTACTGCAAATTTGATTTTATTTTGATTTTTTGACATAAATTTGGAGCAACTGCAAACTAGGAATTTGTTATTTTGATCAAATGAATACTTTAGTATGCCCAACCCGCATCCTCGTCATCAACTCGACGGCAACGATGGAGCACTGCTGGGCTCAGCTAGGTATGTCCGAGACTGGGCTCCGTCGGGCTGGCACTGGGAGGTGCTACCTTCCGGGATGAATAGCTTGGTGAGGAATCTGGGTCCCTTAATCGACCTGGAGCTTCTTTGGTGGTGGTCGAGTGGTCCACTGTCGGTGCAGAGGGACTCGGCCGCCGAGGAGATCGTACGGAATCGTGTCAGGGAGGAGGACGAGCACGTTCGTTGCTATATGGCTGCGTTGGAGGTAATGGTCTCCAATACCTGGTAGATTCTTCAGGGATCTCACTCGAGATATGCTCGTGTGATGGTTCCTTCTCTTTGGGTGTTCACCGCCCATGACTCAGTACCCGGAAGTCGGCATCCAGTTTGATTGAGCGAGATGTATTAGTGATATTATCGAATTTGTAGTAGAACTATGTCGAGAATTTGAATATAAGATAACTAATATCTTAATTGTGGATGTTGAATATGATTCTAATATATCTTATTGAGCTACTGGTATGATGTTATTTCTTCTAGGTGTTGCAGATAAAGTAATTACCTGTAGCCCTTGTAACACCCCAAAATCTTATAATCAAGATTATCAAATTCTAATCACCCAATTTGGGGTTAACAATAACTTTTATTAAGAAAATGTATTTGAATGCATGTGTGTTTGCATTAGTATAGAATTGTGTGTATATGGCATGCTTGATTGTTCTAAATGCTGTGAAATGGTCTAAAGGTGAATGCCACATCATCTAGACCATTTACAAATAAAATCCAAAGAAAAATAAATCAAATAAGAATAAATAAAGCAAATGGTCATTTTGACCAAAATTAACCACTAGGCCACTTTGAGTGTTCCTAGAAGAAGATTTCCAATAGAAATATTTCTATTTCATTTCACCCCTTGCTAGACGAAGTAAAGGTGTATCAAGGCCCACTTTACAAACTTACAAAAACATTTTCCAAATCAATTTAATGTACAGTTGAAAATGGAATCTATATCATATGTTAAGATCCCACTTTTTCAAAAACCTATCAAATCAATTCCCCTTGGCAAATCCAAGCAACCAGAGACTCTCAAGCTTAATCTAAGATCACTTAAAAATTTTGAATCAAAAATTTAAAAGTAAAATTCATGCGGCCATTAATAGAAACACCTTGTCTACACTAATTATACCCCTGGCCTAACTTCACTGTTGTGCACAGTAAACCTCGACCATTTGGTCCCCTCTGCACTCTCTGGTGTCTCCTAAGTCTAACCAGCACCCAGACCAATCCCCTCCTTCGACGTGGAGCACAGTGGAGCGCCGCCTGAATTTGGTCACTGCCAGCTGACCATGGCCAACTCGCAGCAGACCACCCCGCGCCCATCCAGGATGTCCAGGAGATGCGCCACAGTCCATCGCCACCACCTGTCCAGGCCACAGCCCCAGACGAGCCATGGACCACCCTAGCTATGCCGCGCCCCGCCTCTCTGCACCGTGTCCAGAGCGCGCCAGTGCGCCATGCTCGATCATCTCGCCTAGCTCGCGCGTTGCCCTCACCGTGCGCGCGCAGCCTCGCCATGATCACGCCACCCCGGCAGATACCCCCATTCGTCGCCGCGCGACCCACAGCTGCCGCATGCCACCGCAAAAACTTTTGCCGCTGCTCAGAACACCACACGCCCCCGACCGAACCACACCGCCCCACGCCGCTCTTTTAAGTCAGAGAGAACAGCCAGGAGACACCGCACCGTCCTACGCCCTTGCCCATGCTGTTAGCTGCCTGTAGCGATGCCACCGTCGAACTCACCGCCGCACCGCTCGGTCCCCTCACCGTGCTATAAAAGGAGGCCATCCCCGCCTCTATTCTCCACACCATTTGAATCCCCACTCCTCATAGCCACTCCCCCACCTCTCCTCGGAGCAAGGAGAGCACCACCGCGCAGGTGTTTCACCGGAGTCCACCACTGCTGGAGGAGAAGGGCGCCAGCGATTTCGACCACTCCAAGCCTTGTCGTGACCATGCCTCGCCTCGCCGTCATCTACCACGTCATTTGCCCTCGTCGCCGACCCTAGCTGGAGCCCAGGTGAGCCCCGCGAGACCCCCACCGCCGCGCTAGGTTAATTTCTCGCTGGAGCTGTTTGTCGTCGATGATGACGCTCGCCCGTTAGATTAGAATTTGATCGCACGGCTCAGATTCGCTGAAACCGTTTCACGTTAGAACAGTCATTGACTGGTGGACCCCACCTATGAATAGCCCGTTGCGCTGGATAGTGCAGCTAGGCCGGCCCATTTAGCTTTCCCGCCCAGGCCTGGATATTCAAATATTGTTTTTCCTTTTTAGTTTAAACTAGCTTCTATCTACTTATTATAAAATCAATTCAGAGAGTTTCCCTGAACCAAATTGCATGATTCAAATTTTGTTAGAAAGATAAATAAATTATCTATCCAAGTCCATTGGATTTAAATCATTTGGAGTTAGATATAATCTTTAATAAAAATAACAAGACAGATACTTTTGCAACTTCAAACATTTTTCAAAAATCAACCATAAGAGATTTTGAGTTGATTCCAACTCTCAAAAATCATATTTGATAATCTCTATCTGAATATGTAAAAATATCTAGGTTTGCATGCAGTGACATTGGACTAGTACCAAAAGAATGCTATTAGGGCATTTCTAGTCACTTCAAATCTATTAAATGATAATCTTAAACTTTATAAAATATGATCAACCCTTTAAATCACATTCCCATGTATTAGAATATGTGGTGATGACATGTGTAAACATGATCCCATATTTTAATTGGAGAATATTAAATCTTAATTAATTTCAATGAGTAGAAATTACTTTTCTCAAATAAACTAAATAAAACTAGTTCTTTATTTCATGAGATGATTGTGATGATACTAGATCATCAAGTGTGAGCCTTATTGTGCTAAATAGAATTAGTTAAGTATTGTTTTTTGATTGTGTACCTCGTATTTATGTATAGACGATAGTACCGACCCAAGCTATGAGGAAGAGGAGTTCTACCCTGAAGAAGAGGAGGAAACTTCAATCACTACACCAATCAAGGCAAGCTATTATTTGCAAGCTAACACTTGCAAGTTTCTTAACTATGCAAGTTAGATCTATGCAAGCTTTAACCTAAGCAAGATGAATTAGGCATGCTTTGGTTCTATACCTTTGATTTATACCCATCCCAAGTTTTACTTGCAAGCTTTACTCATTTAGTTTACCAAAGTTCTTTACTTTTATTTAATGCTTTGTGAGCTTTACTCTTTTAGTTTACCACCTCTGCAGAGTGTCAAACTATTCGAATAGCCGCGTCCGTGGTCATGGACAGTTGGAGTGGCCATACTGTTCCGTCATCAGATATTTCGAAATGACTTGTGAAATGAACTATGATTTTGACTTGACCATACTAGGGTTGTGAATGTGAAAACTAGGTTCCCACTTAAGTGATTTAGAACTTTTACTTAGTTTTCTTTACTTCTGAACTCAGTTTAGAGAAATCTGGCTTTTTGCAAATAAACTTAGAGCTTAGGATTCCTACTAGAACTACCTTACTTGTTAGTAATAGTTTGCGAGTACTTGAAGAGTACTCATGGCTTTGTCCCTGGCTATTCCCGTGGCCAGACTATGATGAGGACTATCAGGAAGATGGACAGCAGGACGGCTACGACAACTAGGATCATCTCCCATCGTCAGCATTTCCAGTGACCCTGAAGATGGAGCCCACTGCTACGCTTATTATTCTGTTGCTTGTTTGTATTAAGACAAGATCATGAGATCCTTTATTTGTGAAAGACCTTATTATGGTTTGTAATGGATGATGTACTGTGATATCCAATCTGTTATGTCTCGCAAAAATGGTAATACTGGGATTGTGATGTATGGCATAACAGGCATCTGAGATTAAAAATCCGGGTGTTGACATGTTGGTATTAGAGCCATCCTGACCATAGGAGATCCTAGTTAGAATGGACGTCCAAACAAAAACTTAGTTTCAAAAAAACCAAAGAAGTGAGTATTTATGAAAACCTATTCCCGCTCTTATCCTTGATTCTTTCAAAAAAAATCATGTTCCTCAATAAAATTTGACACACTTGATCACATCACTAACTTAGTCATCCTAAATTCTTATAGATGGAAGTTCAGTATTGCAAGTTCTACCAGTTGGGCAACGGGGGCCAGCTGATCTTTGAGAGGGATCTCGATGCACTATCAGAGTACCTTGAGCGCCCGCATCCGAAAATCTTCAGAGCTCAACTCAAGGATCACCTAGGAGGAGATCTACAATGGCTGATAGTTGCAGATCTCAGAGGCAAGATGGAAGCACCCATTTCTGAGAAGATTCAATTCACCGTGCAAGGGAACAACTGGTTAGATGGATTTTCTAGGGCTATGCATGAAGCTCTTACCCGTCTGTGTGGGCAAAACATCAACTTGATCCAGGGAACTCGCTTTGCGCACATCGCAAGGCGTGATTCTATGGGAATGCCATTAGAGATGCCAAGTCACCCAGAGATGAAGCACCGGGTGGAGAATCTGGACTTGCTGCTGTATGATAGGTAGAAGGAATTGGACAATGCCCGAGCCTACACCAACCACAACCTTGCCATTGCCGCCAAGAAGGACCAAACTCTTGCCATGCTCTTCAAGGATCGCCAATCACTTCGTCGTCAACGCGAGAAGAAGGATCGCACCATCGCTCGTCTTCGCAAAAAGGTGGCTGCCCTCGAGAAGACCATCTAGGAGCAAGAATTCCATCTTGAAGCAAAGGAAGAGGAAGAAGGTGAAGACATCTAGGGAGATCTTCACTCGTACCTCAATGATGACAACGACTACCTGGAGGATGATGCCATGGATTTCTACACCGATGATGATGATTCCGACTTCATCGATGATGATTAGATGAACTAGATCACTATGGTAGGAATGAGTTGTATCAGTCCCACTGTATCTTAGTTCACATAATGGTTTTTAAAAACATCTGTTTTCCTTTTGTGTTGTGGTGTGTGTTTGTATTGGGTGCTTGAATGAATGAATGAATGAGAAGGAGTTAGTTTGCAAAACCTGAGTTCAAACTCATAGTTTAAAGCTCTTGAAACAAAACCATGAACCTTAGAACTTTCCCTCTTACCTCATTATCTATCTCAATCTTCGGATGACTCATGGAAACCCGGAGGAAGCAGTTCATCGCGGGACCTGATGTTGCAGATTCTGGAGATGCTAGATTCCGACCATGAAGTTAGTAGAGCCGAGCGCCAAGCCAATCTAGCCACCCTGCAACAGATAGCTCAGATGGCCCACAATAATCAAGGCCATGGAAATCAGGATCACCATGGATCCAAGCTTAAGAACTTCCAGAATACCAATCCCCCTATCTTCAACAAATCTGAAGATCCCTTAGATGTTGATGACTGGCTGCAAACCATGGAGAACAATCTGGAAGTCGCAGGAGTTGACGCCAACGAGAAGGTACTGTTTGCCACCCACCATTTGGCAGGAGATGCAAGAGCCTGGTGGAATAGCACCCGTACTATGAACCATGGTTAGATCTGACTTGGGAAGCTTTCAAGATCAAGTTCAGCTGCACCCATGTGCTGCAAGGTTTAGTCACCAGAATGAGAGATGAATTCCGAGAACTGAAGCAAGGGAGGATGACGGTAGTTGAGTACCATGCCAAATTTCTATCCCTCGCTAGATATGCCCCTAATGAGATCAACACTGAATCCAAGAAGAAACAAAGATTCCTGAATGGATTGCATGACGAAATGCAGACGGTGTTAGTCAACATCCGTTTTGAAGACCTAGAAGAGTTAGTCGACTCTGCCATCCAGATGGAAGGAAGGATCAACCATGCCAATGACAACCGCAAGCGCAGAATGATGCATTAGACTGGGTCCCACAATACCGAGAAGTATCGCCCCAACCCCTCTGCAGGATATGCCCCAAGAAACAATAGACTCCCGATGTCTCATCCAAGCTACCCCAATCGTAGAGGTGGAAACTTGAAGTCTGGAGGAAACCACAACAACACCCCCGACAACTCCAACAACTTCAACCGTGCACCGCCCAAGTCCAACAACAACAACATTGCCCCAAGGACTGGAAGCAATGCCGTGCCTGTTGCAGCCAAACACAAGTCCCAAATTACATGATTTGAATGCGGAGTCAAGGGTCACTACTCCAACTAGTGTCCCAAGAAGCTCGCAGCCACCACCAATGTGAATGCCCCAGCTCAGCAGCAGCACCGTGTTCAGACTGGAAGAAGATTTGCCCTAGGGAATTCGCTCAACCGCAACGGCCGTCTATTCCACATGAATGCTGAAGAAGCCCAGGAAGGGCCAGATGTCGTGCTGGGTATGTTTACTAGTAACTCAGTACTTGCAGGAGTGTTGTTTGATTCTGGAGCATCGCACTCGTTTGTTACAGAAGAATTTGCATGCACTAGTAAGATTCAACCAAAAAAATTGAAGCATGTTATGATAGTTCAAATTCCTGGTTCAACCACCAAAGCAAGAAAAATTTGCAAGGTTATACCTATCAGAATCCATGGGATAGATTTTTATGCCAATCTAATTGTACTTAGAACCAAAGGTTTGGAAGTAGTACTAGGAATGGATTGGATGTCAAAACATAAAGGATTGATCGACTGTGCCAAGAAAGCCATAACCATGACCAGTAGCTCTAGAGTATCTGTAGAGCATGTATCGGAAACCATGCCCCATCAGTTCAAATGCTACAAGAGTATAGCCTAACCACCCCTAGACCAAGTCAGAGTAGTCTGTGAATACCCCGACGTATTCCCAGATGAATTGCCCGGTATGCCCCCAGATCGGGATATTGAGCTCATTATTGAACTAATTCCTGGAACTGGACCCATAGCTCAGAGACCTTATAGTATGAACCCATCTGAATTAGTGGAGTTGAAGAAGCAACTTGATGCTATGCTAGAGAAAGGTTTGATTCAACCAAGCGCATCGCCATGGAGATCACATGTTCTGTTTGTGGATAAGAAAATGGAGGTAACCGTTTGTGTACGAATTACCGGAAGCTGAATGATGTCACCATCAAGAACAAGTATCCACTTCCCAAGATTGAGGATCTATTTGATCAGTTGACTGGTGCCAGAGTGTTTTCTAAGATTGATCTTAGAACTAGTTATCATCAACTCAAAATTCGTGCAACGGATATTCCAAAGACCGCCTTTACCACCAGATATGGATTGTATGAGTATACGGTCATGTCTTTTGCATTAACCAATGCCCCTGCTTATTTCATGAAATCTCATGAATAAGAATTTTATGAACATCCTGGATAAGTTTGTCATTGTTTTTATTGACGATATTCTAATCTATTCCAAGTCAGAAGAAGACCATGAGCAACACCTTAGAGAGCATTAGTTGTATGCCAAGTTTAGCAAATGTGTGTTCTGGCTGAAAGAAGTAGGATTCCTCGAACATATTGTGTCTGCAGAAGGAGTCGCTGTTGATCGTGCCAAGATAAAAGATGACATGGTTATACCCGACGGGTACATAACTTCAGCATACCTGGTCCAGCCCAAGGAAGGCCCACAGCAGACATACGCTGGCCCATGAAGATTTTCGGGTGGCCAAGGCCCATGACGCCTTCGGATCCTTGGAGAGCAAGACTAGAGTTTAAATACAACTTGTAACCTACTCGTATCGGTACCTGAGACCTAGCCTCCCCATATATAAAGGCTAGGAGGGTCCAACGAGGAGGACAACCTACAGACAGATCCATACTTTTCGTACATGCCTCCACGCCAGATCGAATCTGCGCACCTTGTAACTTTCGGTTCCGCCGTAATCAAAGAGCAGACAAGCAGGAGTAGGGTTTTCCCTCCGGGGGCCTGAACCTGGGTAAATCTCGTGTCCCCTGGTTGCTTGTCTGTTAACCGTGCCACGATCTCCAGCATCCCCATCTTCTCCAAAACCCAAGTCCATAACAATGGGCATTGACGAGATTAAACCTCGTCAATTGGCGCCGTCTGTGGGAATTGGGGCTGCTGATTGTGCGGTCGTGACGGTTCCGACCCGATCGATCTACAACTCCTCAGCGACGGAGAATCACCTCCTCTTCGGCACTTTCGACTTCACCGCCCACTCGCCGGGCACCATGAAGGATTTCGAGCCCGTAGGCAACGGACTCGAAATTCTGTTCGGGAGCTTCTGCTTCCAGGTGGGACAAGCTGGTACCCTCCGCCTCCCTGAGCGGGTGACCGTACCATCAATCAGGCCCGCTTCATGGGCTCCACACTCTGTGCTACGCACGTCACCATCAACAGATGAGTTTTTCGACAGCAGCAACTGCAACTCCGATCTGTGCGATCCACCTTCGGATGAAGGGACCTACGGTTCCGAATCCGAAAGCTGCGGCAGCAGCCAACCAATCTGCAGGCGCTATCTGTGCGCCGCAATCATCCAAACCAACGAAGACATGCCTAACCCACCGCCCAACCCCAAAACGGCGAGAACGGGGAAAACAGGGGCCACCTCATCCAACTTAGCAAAGAAGGATGGGCCGAAGCATGCCGCGCCGTCGCAGGCGAAATAGTCCTACCTCTGGACTCCCCACGTGACCTGCTGATGGCATACCACTACCTCCTCATCGAGGAGCACAAGAAGCAAGTCAAGATGCAGGAGACGCTCGATAAATGCAAGAAAGCAGCCTCTGAGTCCAGTGCGCGGCGAGCTGCGCTCTCCGCCATGGGACCCGGCTCTAGCACAAACGGAAATCAGGGAAACAAGCACCACTCTCGGGTGGAAAACATGGACCCGAAGGAGCGGCGTGACGTGACCCGAACCCTCCACACATCGTTCATGGATATGGACGCCGACGGCAACATCACCCCGAAGACGGCACAAGCCGCGATCATGGCAGCCATCACAGATCTTGCGGCTCACCCACCTCCGGAGGGGGACCCGAAAAGGGCCATGCATAGGTCCGCACTCACCGGACTAGGACTAATCGGAGCTGCGCTCCACGAAGACGCTCCTACGGAGCCGAAGAAAAAAGCTCCGGCCAGGCGCGATCGGAGCCCCACTCCCTCATCCGAAGATGAAGAAGAACACGATCCTCCTCGAAGAAAGAAGAGCTCGCACTGCCATAAGCACGACTATGACGCCAGGGACAAGCTTACACAGCGCAAAATCGACAAAGCACGTGCCAAACGCGCATGCTCATCCGAATCTGAGATGGATGAAGACGAAGGAGAACTCTGCGGGGCTCGATGCTTCAGCAGATCCGTCCGGCGAACACAGATGCCACGCAACTTTAAGCTTCCTTCGGATACTCCGAAGTTCAACGGCACGCAAGATCCAAAGTCCTGGCTCAGCGACCATCTGTCATCCGTCAAGCTTCACGGAGGCAACAAAGAAACCGCCATGCAATGCCTTCAGCTGCAGCTGACAGGCGCGGCACGGGTCTGGCTCAGCAGCCTGTCATCAGGATCCATCCGAAGCTGGGAGGAGCTCGCTTATAGCTTCATCCGAAACTTCAAAGGCACCAGCAAAAGGCCCGCCTCAATCGAAGAGCTGCGAGCCTGCACTCAGAGAACGGGTGAATCTATTCGCTCGTACATACTACGCTGGTCCACGACCAAGAACTCCGCAGCACACATCTCCGAAGAACGGGCCATCGACGCCTTCAGGGACGGCGTCAAACGCCCAGACTTCAAGGAGAAACTTGGACGCGTAAAGCCCAAGACACTCGACCAGCTCATGGAAATCTCCAACAGTTGGGCAGATGGCGAAGATATCATCCAGCGGGCGCTATCAAATGAAGAAGACGACTACGGCCGAAGACGCGAACGCCGCAGCAAGAGGAGACCGCGCGTATACGAGGACCACGACGGACCCGACATGGTCGCAGCCGACTACGCCGACCGCCGTAACGACAACAGCCGCAGCAGCGGAGGATATCGTAGCGGAAACTTCCGCGACAACGGACGACCAACGCAGTCGTGGCAACGCCGCGACCGCGACAACGGACCTTCAGCATTCGACAAACTTTCGGGTCCATGCACCATCCACTTCTACATCGACAAACAAGACGGCAAAAAGAAAGCTAGCCACATGCTCAAGGACTGCCGCGAGTTCCAGAAACTCAGCGAAAGCATGGTACAGATGAGGCAACAAGCTCCAATTCCTGCGTTCGGAAACGCACTTGCGCCAGGCGAAATAGCACACAGAGCTCCTCCACCGCCGCCTATCGGAGGACCACATCAACCAGCCGCACCAGCGCAAAACAACGCTGGAGTCGCATACCCCCCACCAAAAGGAGCACTCAATATGATACAGAAAGGACGCCCAACCAACAGGGTACAAAAGAAGATCACCCGCCAAATCAATATGGCCGTGACAGCTCCACCTGCCATCCCTGAGTACCTCAGCGGATCGGAGTCCTGCATCACATTCACTTGCGCGGATCACCCTATTCAGATCCCTCACCCAGGTCATGCTGCCCTGGTGCTGGAGGCGCAGATCGGAGGCTTCGAGATGAGTCGCGTCTTCATGGACGGCGGCAGCGGCATCAACCTAATATTCGCAAGCACTCTAGCAGCTATGCGGATCCCGCAATACAGCCTGGAACAATCAGACACAATGTTCCACGGCATTGTCCCAGGGAAGGGCATCTTCCCCCTGGGCAAAATAGGGCTCGACGTCATCTTCGGGACACAGGACAACTTTCGACAGGAGCGCCTAGAATTCGAAGTGGTGGACCGGCCGTCGCAATACCACGCCATCCTGGGACGCGTAGCATTCGCAAGGTTCCCGGTCCCCCACACTATGCATACCTACTACTCAAAATGCCAGACCAAGGGTGTCATCACAGTCCACGGAGTTTCACCCGATCGGACCAATGCGACGAGGATTTCAACAAAATCTCCCGATCTTCGGCATGCAAGACGAGCTTGTAAGGCTCCGTAAGTGATGCATAATGGGCTACCCCTAGTCACCAAGCGTAACGCACCGATATGTCTTTCGACTCCACCATCAACACCAAAAAGTACAGGTCCATCAACGGATGCCTCAAGACGGCGCTAATCGCCAACGACCTCAACACCGCATAGGAAAGCGCTCGTCGAATTCCTCCGTGAGCACTGGAAATCTTACGGTGTCCTGCGGACATGCAGGAGTTCGTGGAATTCACCGAGCACGCACTCAATGTCTTCCCAGACACCAAACCAGTCAAGCAGTCCATCCGAAGACTGTCGGAGCCACGAGCTGAAGCTATCGGCAAGGAGATCAACAGATTACTCGCAGCAGACTTCATCCGGGAAATCAAGGAAAGCGAGTGGCTGGCAAACACAGTGATGGTCCCGAAGAAGGACACGGACATCCTGCGGATGTGCGTGGACTTCACGTCACTGAACAAACACTGCCCTAAGGACCACTTCCCTCTCCCTCGGATCGACCAGATCATCGATTCGACTGCAGGTTGTGAGAAACTCTCCTTCCTCGACGCCTACTCAGGCTATAATCAGATTCGACTCAAGGTCGAAGATCAAGAGAAAACAGCGTTCATCACACCGTTCGGAGTATACTGCTACAACACAATGCCCTTCGGGCTAAAGAACGCGGGTGCCACGTACCAGCGATGCATGCAGGCCTGCCTCAAGGACCAGATCGGTCGCAACGTCCAAGTCTATGTCGACGACATAGTCATCAAAACCAAGGAGGCAAGAACACTTATCGACGATCTCCGCGAGACGTTCGACAACCTTGATCGCTACAGATCAAGCTCAATCCAGAAAAATCGCCTTGGCGTCCCCTCAGTCACCGCTCGGATACTTCATCTCTCAACGAGGATCAAGCAAACCGAAGAAAATCAAAGCTATCATGACAATGGAGAAGCGAAAAACCTCAAGGCGTTCACCAGCTCATGAGGCGATAGCGGCACTAAGCGTGTTCATCACCGCATGAGAAGGCCCTACCATTTTACCAATCGCTACGCCAGCGCACAAGTTCGAGTGGACACCAGAAGCCAACGACGCATTCGAAAACCTCAAGCGGCTCCTCTCCACCTCGCCCGTTTTGGTCACGCCAAAAGAGCGCGAGCCCCTGTTGCTGTACATAGCAGCCACGCACCAGGTGGTCAGCACAGTACTTGTGGTCGAACGACCCGAAGAAGGCAAGACCCATGGGGTACAACGCCCAATTTACTACCTCAGCGAGGTTCTCACTCCAACAAAACAGCGGTACCCGCACTACCAGAAGCTGGCCTACGGCGTGTTCATGACGGCTCGACGACTGAGCCACTACTTCCAGGAGCATCAGGTGATGGTCGTCAACGAGGCACCCCTAAACAGCATCCTGAACAATCCAGAGGCCACAGGACGCGTGGCCCTGTGGGGCATCGATCTATCACCACTGGACATCACCTACGAGAAGCGACACGCAATCAAATCTCAAGTCCTTCCGGACTTTCTGGTGCACTGGATGGAGCTACAGCTGCCTGACACCCCAGACATGTCACAGTCCTGGACAATGCATTTTGATGGCTCCAAACGCGAAGCCGGAGTAGGGGCAGGAGTCATACTGCCCTCCCCCCAAGGTGACAAGATGAAGTACGTCCTTCGGATGAAATTCAGAGCCTCCAACAACGAGGCCGAATACGAGGCCCTCATCCATGGCATGCGGATGGCAAAAATATGCGGCGCAATGCGCCTGGTCATATACGGTGACTCCAACCTTGTCGTCCAACAGACGATGAATGAGTGCGACGCACACGCCGAAAACATGATAGCATACCGCGCACTATACAACCCACTCGAAGGAGAATTCGACGGCTGCGAACTTCGGCACGTTGGAAGAGAGAGCAACGAGGAGGCCGACAGACTCGCCAACATCGGCTCGACTTGTGCAAAAGTACCACCAGGTGTGTTCCTCGAACAGATCTGCGTGCCATCCATCAAGCGGAAATTCCCCAAGGGATCACCGGAAGAAGCAGAACACTCGGGGGCTACGCTACCCGAAGGACAGGAAGGACCCGAAAAGTTGGATACCGAAGTCGCCATGGTCAACCTGATGCAGGTCATGGCAGTCGAAGAAACTTGGACACGTCCATACCTCCGATGCACGATAAGCGGAGAATTGCGGACAGCCCGACAGATGCCCGGCGCATATCTCGTCGGTCAAAAGCCTTCACCATCATCAACGGCGAGCTGTACAAACGCAGCATTACAGGCGTCCTACAACGGTGCGTCACCATCGACGACGGCAAGGCCATACTCCAAGATATCCACAAGGGCATCTGCGGCCACCATGCAGGCAGCCGCTCCCTTGTCGCCAAAGCTCTACGAGCAAGATTCTATTGGCCAACGGCAATGAACGATGCAAAGGACATCGTCCGAAGATGCAACGGGTGCCAACGGTTCGCCGACAAACCACACGCACCTGGGTCCGAACTTCGACCCATACCCATAGCTTGGCCTTTCGCTCAATGGGGCCTTGACATGATCGGCAAACTGCCAAAATCCTCGAAGGGAGGACACGTCTTCCTCTTGGTCGCAGTCGACAAATTCACCAAGTGGATCGAGGCCATGCCAGTCACCAACCAGAAGGGCAAAACCGCCGTCAAGCTCTTCGAATCCATAATCTACAGATTCGGCGTACCGCACAGCATCATCACCGATAACAGATCAAACTTCATCTCCGAAGAATTCCAGGACTTCTGCGAAGGCCTCGGGATCAATATCACAGTGGCGCACCCGCAAACAAACGGGCAAGTGGAAAAGGCCAACGGCCTAATTGGTGTTGGCATCAAGAAACGCCTCACAAGCTCACTCGAGCACAAAGCTGGCAACTGGACGAAAGAGCTACCGTCTGTCCTGTGGAGCTTACGAACTACGCCAAACAGCTCCACCGGTTACACACCGTTCTTCATGGTACACGGAGCTGAGGCGGTGCTACCAGACGAAGTACTTCACCAGGCTCCACAGTGCGTAAATCCATCCAATCGACCGCACTCGAAGATGCCATCGACACACTCGACGAAGCACGGGATATAGCAGCAGCTAGATCCGCGGTGTACCAGCAAAGTCTCCGCAACTATCACAGCCGCCGGCTGCGCCCAAGGTCCTTCGTCAAAGGAGACCTCGTCTTGCGACTCAAGCAAAAGCGACCGAACAAACTCAAGTCGCCATGGGAAGGACCCTACGCCATCACCGAGGTCATCCCAGGTGGCGCCTATCGCCTCAAGCACGTGGAGTCTGGAGTCGCATACTCCAACCCATGGAACATCTCGCACCTGTGACGATTCTACCCATAGCAATGGGCAATGTACCCCTTTTACTTTCAATAAGGCTTACAGCCAAGGCTACTCAGCCGAACCATGTACCTTCTCCATTACGCTACAAATAAAGCTAAGTGTCTCGCTCCCAACCTTCGAGTGACTATTTCTCTGCAACTTTGATTACATGCTACTAATGCACTCGGGGGCTCCCCCCACCTCACGATTTCATCGACTGAGGACAAAACGTGTATACCTGAGTAGCTGACCATGTCAGGCAAACGAAAAGGGCGCGTACTAAATCAAAAGCACTGCATGCTCGGGGGCTCCCCCCACCTCACGATTTCATCGACTGAGGACAAAACATGTACACCTGAGTAGCTGACCACGTCAGGCAAACGAAAAGGGCATGTACTAACTCAAAGCACTGCGTGCTCGCTAACAAGCGAACCTTTACAACAAAGGGCACATACACGCCCAGCCGCAATATACGAATTTTACATCTATCTGTTTATTTTCAGGTTCTACCTATTCTGAAGAATAGCCTGAGCACGCTGCTCAAACAAATCTACAATCTGTTCGGCACACTGCCTTACAGCCGCGTAATGCGGACGCATATTCCACTCGCCACCATCTGGCCGAGGAGGTGGCCCAGTCGCCACAGCAGCCAAATCTACATCAGGGCGATGCACCCTCACAAGAGACAAGGCAGCCTTCACCCCTGCGACAAGCTGCTGCCGCACCAGCTCCTTGACATTGCTGGCACTCCGAAACTTCGCCAGAAGACCTGCAAGGGTCGTCGGCACGCCATCCAACGGAAACATGACGTGCAACACCGAGGACAGTGATGTCTGCACCTGGCGGAGCACCCGCGAAACCTGGAAGACGCGATCCTGCACCGTCGCCAGAACCATGGCACGATCGCGATCCATCCAAAAGAAGCCACCGGCTTCCATGTCCTGTTGAGTCAAGCAATTGACTCGAACAGCAATGCGCTCCTTTTCTTCCTTCGGAGCAAGATTCGCACCTGCGACAACAGCACAGAACAAGAGTAAGGCCAGCAGGCTCACCCGAAGAACTAAGCTACGACCCGAAAGAAGGACCAACTTACACTGCAGCTGCTCGGACAGCCGACCCAGCTCCGCCATCAAGTATTCCTCTCTGGCTGCACTACGGTCTGCCTTGGACTTCCAAACGTCAGCACGACCGCGTAGCCCAAGCAAATCCCTCTCCAAGCTGCGTACACGATCCCGAAGAAAAGCGAGCTGCGAGGTATCATCCAACGATGCTCGCAAGGGCCTTTCGGATGAAGTACCAACTGGGTCAACACCCGAAGGAACCTAAAGCAGAAGAAAAAGAAGGCACACCGATACTCAGCCAAAGATAAAAGCCCAACTCGGAGGAATTCATTAAATAAGGCCACTGCGTGGCTCAAGAAGGTGCTACAAAAGATATTTACAGCAAAATAAACTACATACTACCCTACATCTCCTATGCCTAAGGCGTGGGACAAAATCGCCTCGAGCCAGGCAGGCCTAGCTTTGGCCTCGCCTGCCGCATCAGACAACAAGTCAATGAGCTTGGGCCCATATCGCTGCGGCCAGTGGAGTAAGCAGCGAAGGCTACCTCGATCCATCCGCAGCCGTCGGCATCCGAGAAGTGATCTGGGCAAGTCCAGCTCCGCCCGGCCGCCATGGCCATCGCCAGCCCGGACGGACGCGCGATGCCCTTCGCTTGCGCTTATGCAGCTGCGCCAGAGCACCCACATCTTCAAGGGTTGCGCCCTTCGGGAAGAACTCCTGGTAGAAGCGACCAAGGACCTCCTTCGCCTTGGCAAGGGAGTTGACGACGGTACTGCAGCGGTCTTCGACCGCCACAGTGGCATCATCCAGAGCACTCCCGTGCTCCAGAGCACTGCGGTCGAACTCGATGCCTGCGGCATCTGAGACAAAACAGAAGAAAACATGAAGAAAAGCAACATAGAAGAAGACCCGAAGAAAAAGGAGCAAGTGCAAAAGCTAGCACTCACCCGAAATTGCCTTGGCAGCAGCCATGAGCTTCTCCGCCGCCCCCCTTTCACGACCTGCGGCTTCCTGCAGGCAGCTCTTTTCGCTTGTTTTCGGCTCCAGCTCAAAGGCTCTTTCGCCTCAGTGACTTCGCCTTCTGCTCCAATTGGCCAAGGCTCTTCTTCAAAGCATCAACCTCACGAAGAGAGTCATTATGCTCCTCTACATTTACAACAGGCAAGTGTCAAAGCACAGCACCAGGATAAGCAAGAAATGTAATACAAGGCATACGAATACCTTGAAGCTGCCGAAGTTTCGCCTCCAGCGTCAGGCGCTCCTCTACCAGCCGCCTAGCCTCTTGGACAAAAGGCTGCAGAAAAAGACAACATCAGTAAGCACAGGACTTGGGGGCTACGCCCAACACAAAGAAGCAAACACAACATCAGCATCCGAAGACGCTCGGGGGCTCCCCCCGTGACGTGAAGCAGAAAACTTACATGCTCCGAAGGCGAACCCGCAGGCCCGCCTGCGAAATTCTGAGGCGCAACCACCAGCCTCTCCTGCACAGGAGGATCCGGAGCGGCGCCACCCGAAGTCGCCACCGTCTGAGGAGGAGGCGACGCAATGTTCGATTCCCCCATCATCTCGCGCGCTCCATCACTAGAGCCGTCGGAGGATTGCCTGCATACGAATCAATCAACACAGGCGCAAAAATAACAAGGGAACAAAAGACAACAATGGCAACAAGATCACTTACGAGGCCAACGCGCTCAGGTCGAAGATAGGGGAAGCCTTTCGGGCCCTCTTCTCCTCCTTCTTCTCCTCCTTCTTCTCTTCCTTCTTCCACTTTGCTGGCGGATGCGGAGCAACAGCTCGCACAGGAACGGCAGGAATGGGAGAAGACGAACACCCCTGAACATCATCATGACGCTCAAAACCCCGAGGATTTCTGGGAGTCGGAGGAGTCGAGGCATCCGAAGACTCGCTCGAGCTTCGTGATCGCTTACTCTAATGATCTTCACTCGATTCATCGGCATCCTCCGCCGGAGATCGCGCCGAAGGAAGCTCGGACACGGAATCCACCACTTCATTATCCGGGGCATTCGGATACCTTTCGGGCAATGGTGGCGCCATGCCTGGCACTTTGAAGCTCTACAAGATGAGAAGAAACTTTGTTAGCAAACAAAGGGCACAAGTACCTGGCCCGACAAAACATAAGGGAAGCACTACGTGCGCAAATCTACACCTTTGGCACGGCCAACGTCGACGAAAAGGGCGGAGTCAACGACTTCCCCGGGATTTCCTCGTCGGCCTTGAACTTCAACAACACGCGAAGAGCCCTGTCAAGTTCCACCTCGGAGATTTTCTCACTCGAAACCCTCGTCGGATCACGGCGCCCAGAGTAAAGGAACATCGGATGCACCCTACTTTGGGCGGCTGCACCGCTCAAGAAACACCCGGATAATGTCGACACCGTTCACCTCCTTCTCAGGAATCAATTGGAGCTCCTCCACCCGATGGTACAAGGCCTCTATCTCCGCCACCTCACCGTCTAAGATCTGATTTTTCCAGGACCTCTTCTTCACAATCAACTGGGAGGGGTCAAAAGGAACAAGACCAAAATCTTGCCCAGGCAGCACGGAGTCACGGATGTAAAACCATTTCCTCCGCCAGTACTGGACAGATTCGGACATGGAGAAGGAAAAGAATTGGACATCGGGACTAAGAGAGATGATGAAACCCCCAATGGGATACACACCATCCGAACGGACGCCTCCTCACGGAATACAGCTTCGAAGAGGCCAAAGTGCGGCTCAATGCCAAGCCAACACTCGCAAAGAGTGATAAAACACGCAATGTGGAGAAGGGAGTTGGGAGACAGATGATGGAGTTGAACCCCATAGAAGAAGAGCAGTCCACGAAGGAAGTCATGGACTAGATACGAAAACCCACGCAAAACAAAGGCGACGAACATAACCCGGTACCCAGATGGGGGACGGGGGATTACCTCATTGCCGGGGAGTTTCACAGCCGTCGCGTCCTGCGGGATTAGGCTCCGCTCGCGCAGCTTGCGAAGATCGCTCTCCCGCGTCTCTGATCGCTGCCAACCACCATCGGTGACACGCGCAGCGGCGGCGCCCTTCTTGCCTCCGGCAGCGCTGGTCCCAACTGCAGATGAGGATTTCTTCTTCCCCATGGCGCTACGGCGGTGGTGGCGTTGCCAACGACGAAGACAAAGGAAATGCGAAAGGAAATCTCAGCACGCAGCAAGAAACGCTCGAGCGCAAGGAAGCAATGGACAGATGAACTGCTGCGGTAAAAGACATACCACGATTTCACCACGGATTATAACAGCAAAGACGACGCACGCTGGCCGTCCATCGAGAAGACCTAACGCCAGCAGAGATCTGGCCGTGCGTGTCGGCACCAAAAGCGAACCGTCGTTCCCACGACGTCCACTACGCTGAAATCGAGGAAACGTCGTAATCATCTCACGCCGCGTGACCGGTCAATTCAAAGTCGAAGTGGGACCCACGCGTCCGATCAAGTCATCTGGCGCAGCAAACGCTTGAGGTCATTGATCGTCAGCACTCACGTCATCAACAGCTATACTAGCAATAACTTCGGCTCCACAGCTAAAAGTACACACTCGAATCTACGATTCGACTAAATACTTGGGGGCTACTCCTATCAGGAGCGCTGGTCGCGCACCCGATGTACTTCCGGGTCAGCAGACGTACGAGATTTTCCTACTACCGTTGCATGATACAAGACTGAGTCCTGCCCGAGTCTACGACTCCGCCAGACACTCGGCTACTCCAAACTAGGCGATGGCCGTTCACACAAGAGCTTGAGTCCTCGCCGAGTCCACGACTCCACTACGGACTCGGGGCTACTCCATAGGAAGGAAGGATTTCAGCATCCGAAAATTTTGAGTCCTGGACTAAACAACTGAGCAATGCTTGCACTAAAAGTCTCCGCTCGAGTCTACGACTCGAACAGACACTCGGGGGCTACTCCCATAGGGAGCGCTGGTCGCGCACCCTATTAAATCTTCGACTGCGATCTTCCAGATCTGCATGCAAAAACTTTTCGGCAACTCTGCCCTAATTAATGCTAAGTGAGTAACATCCTCCTTGGCCACCCGAAACACCTCCGCGGTGATAAACATTCAGATGCTGCGTCTGCGACGCAAAGATAAGACCTCTGATACCATCGATGGCACAATGCCCTTTTGTTGCGCTGCTAGTATAAATCCATGCCAACAGCGTGATGAAAAATCGGACAGACGCGTTGGGTACATCATTTAAAATCACTGGAATTCCACTCCTGTAAGTCCTCCATGCCTGAGTCGAATTACGCCAGACATATGTTCGGGTTCGAGTCGAGGACTGCACTGAAGAAGATCGTGTTGTTTTGTCCTAAGACGATTAAGCGACCCTGATCCGTCGGGTGAGTCGCACATGCATCAACAATCCCTACACATTCTCTTGAAAGAGAGTTACACCGAAGGATTGAAGAGTCCTCGAATCTACGATTCATTGAACACTCGAAACTCTTGACATGGTTATACCCGGTACATAACTTCAACATACCTGGTCCAGCCCAAGGAAGGCCCACAGCGGACATCGTTGACCCATGAAGATTTTCGGGTGGCCAAGGCCCCCACGCCGGATCCTTGGAGAGCAAGACTAGAGTTTGAATACAACTTGTAACCTACTCGTATCGGTACCTGAGACCTAGCCTCCCCATATATAAAGGCTAGGAGGGTCCAACGAGGAGGACAACCTACAGACAGATCCATACTTTTCGTACATGCCTCCACGCCAGATCGAATCTGCGCACCTTGTAACTTTCGGTTCCGCCGTAATCAAAGAGCAGACAAGCAGGAGTAGGGTTTTCCCTTCGGGGGCCTGAACCTGGGTAAATCTCGTGTCCCACAGTTTGCTTAACCGTGCCACGATCTCCAGCATCCCCATCTTCTCCAAAACCCAAGTCCATAACAATGGGCATTGACGAGATTAAACCTCGTCAAAAGATGTTGAAGAATGGGAAGCCCGAACCACTCCAACCCAAGTCCGTGCATTTCTCGAATTAGCGGGATATTACCGCAAGTTTCTTGAGGGATTTTCGAGCATCGCAAGACCGATGACCCAATTGTTGAAGAAAGATAAGAAGTTTGAATGGACCGACAAATGTGAAGCAAGTTTTCAAGATCGAGATTGATTTCAGCCCCAATCTTGATTATGCCAGATATCAAGAAGCCTTTTGATGTGTATTGTGATGCATCCAAGATTGGTCCCGGATGTGTGTTGATGCAAGAAGGCAAAGTCATAGCGTATTTGTCAAGACAACTGAAGCAGCATGAACAAAACTACCCTACCCATGATCTTGAACTAGAAGCCGTAGTTTTAGCTTTGAAGACATGGCGTCATTACCTTATGGGTAACCACTGTGAGATTTATTCGGATCACAAGAGCCTGAAGTATATTTTCATCCAGAAGGAGCTGAATATGAGGCAAAGGAGATGGATAGAGTTAATAAAGGTTTATGACCTTGACATTCACTATCACCCCGTCAAAGCCAATGTGGTAGCAGATGCTCTTAGCAGATTGCCGTGTAGATTAAAAACCATGATTAAGGAAGCCCAGCCAAGTTTGCATGAAGAGTTGAGAAGTTTAGAACAAAGCTAGTTAGCAAAGGATTTTTAGCTAGCATTGAACTTCAACCCACTTTGATTAGCCAAATCAAGGAAGCACAGAAGGGAAATGCAAGTATCGATGGAATCAAACGTCGTATTGGTACAGGAAAGGTACCTGGGTTCACCGAAGATGAAGAAGGAGTTTTGTGGTACAAAGGACATATCTGTGTGCTAGCAGATTCGGAGTTGATGCAAGTTATCATGCAAGAAGCTCATGATACTCTTTATTCTATCCATCCGGAGGAACGAAGATGTATCAGGATTTGAAGGAGCAATTTTGGTGGCACAAGATGAAGAGAGAAATCGGAAGCTACATAGCCAAGTGTGATATATTTCAGAGAGTCAAAGCGGAACATGAAAGACCCGCAGGACTATTGCAACCATTGCAGATTCCAGAATGGAAATAAGATTCCATCGGAATGGACTTTATCACCGGTTTGCCTACTTCTAGTAGGGGAAATGACTCTATCTGGTCATAGTTGATAGACTATCCAAGGTATCCCATTTTATACCTGTTAAGACAACCTACTAGAGTGCGAAGCTAGCAAAGTTGTACATTGCTAGAATAGTCAGTTTGCATGGAACCCCCAAGACCATAGTGTCGGATCGAGGAACCCAATTTACCTCAAGATTTTGGAAGAAAGTCCAAGAAGGATTAGGAACCAAGTTGAATTTCAGCACAACTTATCACCCGTAGACCGATGGACAGACTGAAAGAGTCAACCAGATCTTAGAAGACATGTTGCGAGCTTGTGTGTTAGAATATGGATCAAAATGGGAAGATTGTCTGCCTTTCGCAGAATTCTCATACAACAACAGTTATCAAGCCAGTTTGCAAATGGCCCCATTTGAATTTCTGTATGGAAGGAAGTGTCGTACCCCCTTGAATTGGTCGCAACTAGGAGAGAGTCAAGTTTTCGGACCCGACATCCTAGAAGAAGCCGAAGAGAAGGTTCAAAAAGTCCGTGAGCACCTCAAGACCGCCCAATCCAGGCTGAAGAGTTATGCCGATAAGAGACGTAGATACCTTACTTTCAATATCAGAGATTTTGTGTATCTCAAAGTGTCGCCTTTTGAAAGGAATGCAACGTTTTCAGCTGAAAGGAAAGTTAGCCCCCAGATATATTGGACCCTTCAAGATTCTAAATCACCGAGGAGAAGTATCTTATCAACTGGAACTGCCAGAGGAGATGTCAGCCATCCATAATGTGTTCCATATCTTGTTACTTCGCAAATGCCTAGAAGTTCCGGAGAAGACCAAAGTTTTCAAGAACATCGACCACTGAGCCATTGATATCAATAGGAATCTGACGTATCGTGAAGTGCCCATCCGTATTTTGGGAGAAGTTTTCAAAATCAACAGGACCCGGAGTATCAAATTTCTCAAGATCCAATGGAGCAACCATACGGAAGAAGAAGCTACTTGGGAGCGAGAAGATTACATTAGGACTGAGTTTCCAGATCTCTTTAGTTCCTAGTTTTTCTTAAATCTCGGGACGAGATTTTTTTTATGGAGGAAAGGTTTGTAACACCCCAAATTCTTATAATCAAGATTATCAAATTCTAATCACCCAAATTGGGGTTAACAAAAACTTTTATTAAGAAAATGAATTTGAATGCATGTGTGTTTGCATTAGTATAGAATTGTGTGTATATGCCATGCTTGATTGTTGTAAATGTTGTGAAATGGTCTAAAGGTGAATGCCACATCATCTAGACCATTTACAAACAAAATCCAAAGAAAAAGGAATCAAATAAGAATAAATAAAGCAAATGGTCATTTTGACCAAAATTAACCACTAGGCCACTTTGAGTGTTCCTTGAAGAAGATTTCTAACAGAAACATTTCTATTTCTTTTCACCCCTTGCTAGACCAAATAAAGGTGTATCAAGGCCCACTTTACAAACTTACAAAAACATTTTCCAAATCAATTTAATGGACAGTTGAAAAAGGAATCTATTTCATATGTTAAGATCCCACTTTTTCAAAAACCTATCAAATCAATTCCCCTTGGCAAATCCAAGCAACCAGAGACTCTCAAGCTTAATCTAAGATCACTCAAAAATTTTGAATCAAAAATTCGAAAGTAAAATTCATGCGGCCATTAACACAAACACCTTATCTGCACTAATTAAACCCCTGTCCTAACTTCACTGTTGTGCACAGTAAACCTCGACCATTTGGTACCCTCTGCACTCTCTGGTGTCCCCTAAGTCTAACCAGCACCTAGACCAATCCCCTCCTTCGCCGTGGAGCACAGTGGAGTGGCGCCCGAATTTGGTCACCGCCGGCCGACCACGGCCAGCTCGCAGCAGACCACCCCGCACCCATCCAGGATGTCTAGGAGGTGCACCATAGTACACCGCCACCCCCTGTCCAGGACACAGCCCTAGCCGAGCCATGGACCACCCTAGCTACGCTACGCCCTGCCTCTCTGCACCGTGTCTAGAGCGCGCCAGTGCGCCAGCTCGCGCCTTGCCCTCACCATGCACACGCAGCCTCGCCATGATCACGCCACCCCGACAGACACCCCGTTCACCGCCGCGCGAACCGCAGCTGCCGCACACCGCCGCAAACACTTCTGCCGCTGCTCAGAACACCACACGCCCCCGACCGAACCACGCCACCCCACGCCGCTCCTTTAAGTCCGAGAGAACCGCCAGGAGACACCGCACCGTCCTACGCCCTCGCCCATGCCGTTAGCCGCCTGTAGCAACACCACCATCGAGCTCACAGCCGCACCGCTCGGTCCCCTCGCCGTGCTATAAAAGGAGGCCACCCCCGCCTCCATTCTCCACACCATTCGACTCCCCACTCAACACAGCCACTCCCCCCCTCTCCCCGGAGCAAGGCGAGCACCACCACGCTGGAATTTCACCGAAGTCCGCCGCTGCTAGAGGAGAAGGGCGCAAATAATTCCGACCACCCCAAGCCCTACTGTGACCACGCCTTGCCTCGTCGTCGTCTACCACGTCGTTTGCCCCTGTCGCCGACCCTAGATGGAGCCCAGGTGAGCCCCGTGAGACCCCCACCGCCGCGCTAGGTTAATTTCTCACCGGAGTTGTTCGTCGTCGACGATGACACTCGGCCGTTAGATTAGAATATAATCGCACGACTCAGATTCGCTGATATCGTTTCGCATTAGAACAATCACTAACTAGTGGACCCCACCTGTTAGTAGCCCGCTGCGCTGTGTACTGCAGCTGGGCCGGCCCATTTAGCTTTCAGGCCCGGAAATTCAAATATTATTTTTCCTTTTTAGTTTAAACTAGCTTATGTCCACTTATTCAAAAATCAATTCAGAGAGTTTCCCTGAACCAAATTGCATGATTCAAATTTTGTTAGAAAGATAATTAAATTATCTATCCAAGCCCGTTGGATTTAAATCATTTGGAGTTAGATATAATCTTTCGTAAAAATAACAATACAGAGACTTTTGCAACTTCAAACATTTTTCAAAAATCAACCATAATAGATTTTGAGTTAATTTCAACTCTCAAAAGTCACATTTAATAACATCTGTCTGAATATGTAAAAATATCTTGGTTCGCATGTAGTGACATTGGACTAGTACCAAAAGAATGCTATTAGGGCATTTCTAGTCATTTTAAATCTATTAAATGATAATCTTAAACTTTATAAAATATGATCAACCTTTTAAATCATATTACCATGTATTAGAATATGTGGTGATGACATGTGTCAACATGATCCCATATTTTAATTGGAGAATATTAAATGTTAATTAATTTCAATGAGTAGAAATTACTTTTCTCAAATAAACTAAATAAAACTAGTTCTTTATTTCATGAGATGATTGTGATGATACTAGATCATCAAGTGTGAGCCTTAGTGTGCTAAATAGAATTAGTTAAGTATTGTTTGTTGATTGTGTACCCCGTATTTATCTATAGACGATAGTACCAACCGAAGCTACGAGGAGGAGGAGTTCTACCCCGAAGAAGAGGAGGAAAACTTCAATCACTACAGCAATCAAGGCAAGCTATTATTGGCAGGCTAACACTTGAAAGTTTATTAACTATGCAAGCTAGATCTATGCAAGCTTTAACCTAAGAAAGATGCATTAGGCATGCTTTGGTTATATACCTTTGATGTATACCCATCCCAAGTTTTACTTGCAAGCTTTACTCTTTTACTTTACCAAAATTCTTTACTTTTAGTTAATGCTTTGTGAGGTTTTGGAAAGATAGAATATATAGCATAAAGAGTATAAAACTAGGCCTATACTAGATGTCATTCTATGGCATGAGATTGAGATTAGCATCCCTCATTAGTGAACACTCTTAACTTAGTGGCTAGTGCTAAGCATAAAACTTGATCACTTTAGATGGGAATACTTAGTGAAAATAATTATGAAAACCTTGGAATGATGAGTCATTCTATTGAAATATTTTGACATGTGTTGAGAAACACATATGGTTTTGGTGATGAAAATGTTGAGGCAGGAGCCTTAGCCCTTTTACAAAAAACTAATGGTTGGGTTCGGATACGATACCATTCCAATTTTACTGTACAACCACAATACCTGAATTGGATAAGGCTTAGCCGGAAGTTTATATGCATTATTATGGGTTCCCTCGTGGAACAGGTTTGAGCTGAGGCTACCTCTTGATGATGTCCACCTATGTAGTGCCCAGGATGGCAGATGGCCATGGCTGGGAGGCCAAGCTCATAGGGGAGGTGCATATACTATAGTGTGTAATTGAAAGGTTATGATTGATTATCCTCATACTAAGTATGATGATTCGGGGTTATCCCTGATGGATGAATTGAATTTTGAGGTGAAGGTGTACCACCTCTGCAGAGTGTCAAACTATTCGAATAGCCGCATCCGCGATCATAGACAGTTGGAGTGGCCATATTGTTCTGTCATCAGATGTTTTCGAAATGACTTGTGAAATGAACTATGATTTTGACTTGACCACAACAGGGTTGTGAATATGAAAACTAGGTTCCCACTTAACTTATTTAGAACTTTTACTTAGTTTTCTTTACTTCTGAAGTTAGTTTTTAGATAAATCTGGCTTTTTGCAAATAAATTTAGAGCTTAGGATTCCTACTAGAACTACCTAACTTGTTAGTGATAGTTTGCGAGTACTTGAAGAGCACTCATGGATTTTTCCCTGGCTATTCCGTGGCTAGACTATGAGGAGGACTATCAGGAAGATGGATAGCAGGACGGATATGACAACTAGGATCATCTCCCATCGTCAGCATTGCATGTGACCCTGAAGATAGAGCCCACTGCTACGCTTATTATTCCGCTGCTTGTTTGTATTAAGACTGGATCATGAGATCTTTTATTTGTGTAAGACCTTATTATGATTTGTAATGGATGATGTATTGTGATATCCAATCTGTTATGTCTCGCAAAAATGGTAATCCTGGGATTGCGATGTATGGCATAACAGGCATCTAGAATTAAAAATCTGGGTGTTGATAGCCCTCAACTCTAAAGGTTGGGACCATCGTTCCACCGATTTCTTCCCGTTTCACCCGTCACGGGAGTTTCCTCCTGCAGGTCCAACACACCTCTCTAAGTGTTATCACATGCACCGTAGACGGTCATATCCAGGAGCTAGGTTTTCAATATAGAGGCATTCCACCACACTTATGCATGTATGCTAGGGCCACACGCGTGTTCTGGTGCCATTCCAGATGTCAGACGGTCCTTCTCCAGCGAAACACCAATCTGAGGGCACCGCCGATCTAGCCCCCTAGATTACTCTACAAGTTTATTTTATTCAACAAAAATATGTCACATTTGAATTTAGATAGATAGATTTTACTTTCTACAAACTTTGATATATTATATGTATTTTTTTGATTTATAATGATTTAGTTATGATGTTTCTAGGTTTATTGTGGGGAAAATAGAAAATACCTATGCCGATGGCCGAGCCGTCAGCGTACCCTTCCAGACTGGGTCGACGGCCAAGCCGTCGGCATAAACTAGATGCCGTTGCGGGCCGGGTACTTGGGCCCACGTGGGGCAACCTTACGATGATGGCCACACAACACTGACGACTCGATTGCGTCGACAGCCCGCCTGAGCCTACGCCGACAGCTTTTCTGGGCCGATGACCCGTTTGTTGGCGGCCGGCTCGTCTTGCTTCTTGGCAAAATTGACCTTTGGCCGCTTCACCTGTAGTGAATGGCCTCCCCTCCTGACTCGTTGCTAAAAAATGTGTTTCCAAAGTATTATTTTCTATCTTCCTAAGATATATACATGTGATAAATTTTGTGCAATAGAAATTTTCTCCTTGTAAGATTCAAAGAAACTAGCTTGGCATGTTCGAGTCACGAGCTCATGACTCAGGACCACAACAAGAGCACTATCTTCACCAGTACATGCATCAAAGGAAATCACCTTAACTTAATATGGTAGATCCAAATTCATGTTTACACCAAAAGGAAATGCGTATAATGAAACTCAACACGAACCGACACCGGTATAATATATAGAATAGAGGGTACATAGACCGAGAAGAGCTATGTACAATCAAGATTTATTTCACGAAATTATTCAATATCATATATTGTATATCTCTGGATGAGAGAGATACGAATCGTAATCACTAGATGGAGCAACAACAACCGTTGTGGTGCTCATCTTTAAAGTTGCGGCCGAAGGTAGTGTAGTCGTAGCCTGCCACTTGCAGCTGGTAGTAGCCGAAATAGGTGTTGTAGTGACCATACAGGTGGTGTCCAATGCCCATCGTAGCAATGGGTGCCGGGAAAGCAGAGCTCAGAGGAGGCACCATGGCATATCGACCACCCATCAGAGGAGCAGATACGACCCCAAAGTCGGCGTTGAGGACTGCGGGTGTGTTCAGCCTGCTCTCAAGACACACCTTTAGCGTGGCTGTGTCAGCCATGCCGATTATCCCGACGTGACCCGTCACTAACGAGGCACAGACCTCCACCACACCTGGAAAGACAACAATATATAGCAGCTGTAAGCCATGCATGCATCTCGAATTCAGTCAATCAACCGTGTTACTCTGGGACACACGCGTGCAAGTAGTTACTTACCCGGGATCTTCATGAGATCCTCCTTGGCCTTCTTCTCGCTGCTAGGGCAGTGCACGCCCATATTGACGCCAAATACCACCGCTCTTTGACGTACTGGTTCATCATGGGAGGGGATGCCGCCAAAGGGAGTGCGGCGATAGGCGGCCCCCGGCGGCAGTGACGGCATCGCGCCATAACCATAGGCATGGGTGAAGGAGATATGCCCTAGAGGCAAATAAGAAATAGGTTTTTATTATCATATCTCAATTAGTTTATAATAGTTTCATATTATGCTATAACTGTGCCAAGTAGAAACATTGGTACAGGTGTGGTATGAAACAACAAAGTCCCTAGTAGCCTCTATTCATACTAGTTCGTTGGTCACGAAGATGATCTAGGTTTCAAGATCATGGGCATTTATGCCGACTCGCAACGAGATCATATCATTGTAGAATGATGTGGTTGGACATTCCTCGAAGGATTGCAACACGATCAAGTCATCTAGTTCATTGTTGCAACAGCTATATCTAGACTCCTTCTCCTTAGACCATGAGCTCATATTACGCACTGTTTCCCTAGGCTGCTTAGACTGCATCAACCGTCATATGGTAATATGGTGGCCATAAAGGTGTATGTTGGGTATTCCAAAGGAACAGTAGATGACATGTGACTGCAAGAACGGGATTTGTTCACCCACATGATGGGTAAAGATACATACGGCCGGCTTGGTGAGATTACATCCATAAATGTTGCAACATGTGACTAGGTCACGGGGATGTAATATCACGGTAACAAGAAAAGATAACTTGTTGTGAACGAGATTGAACAAAGGTATGGGATACCAATGATCGGATCTCGGACAAGTTGTATCGAGAAACAAAAGGAAGAGGATGCTACATTTAGACGGTTCAAACGACATTGTCATTAGGAATGCATAGGGGTCACATGGATATCCCTGGTCCCTCTATTGATCATTGATACAGATCATGTCTAGAGCATTCCCGAGCCGTGAGAGGATACACTTAAGGGTACGATGAGAGCGACCATTCATAAGACGGAATCGTAGTAGAGAAAGAGAAAGCCGGAATCGTTCCGCAGAGAGATACGAAGTTGTTCGGAGAAAGAATAAAGGACCGGAATCATTCCGGGAAAGATCTGATGTCATTTGGAGGAAGTCGAAAGGGAACCGAAAGGTGTTTTGGGTCAAGATGGATTTCGTAATATGTATTTACATATTAATTAGTGTAATTAATATTAAATATAATATTAAAATCTAATTTGAAGAGTTATTCCACTAATGGGCCAAACTTCCTAGGGAAATAGGGCCCATGAGGGAAAACCGGAGGAGGGAAGGGCCAAGGCCCAGGCGCCTTGAGGGGCCCCACCCGGCCAGCCTAGGGATGTGCGCGGGGTGGGGCCCACCCCATTCCGGCTGGTCCATTAAGGCCCATGCGCCTCCCCCCTCTCCCTTGAATAGTCCCACATGGAAAACCCAAAGGAGAGGGCACACCGCCCCCCCTATATAAAGGGGTGCCCATGGGTGGGATTAAACACACCAATATTTGGAGAAGTCCTTTGGTTGACTTTATCCTTCTCTCTCTATATATATACCTTGTGACCATGGCCCCAAGTCTGGGCTGTGCGATCAAGGCACACATGCAGTACGTCGTTGCGCTGCAGGGATTCCTAGCCGGATATCAACTTCTGCACTCCCGGCGGGATCAGGGAGCCGGAGGTCTCATCGTGCACCGGATGTGTACGAAGGCACGAGGCGCAACACTTGGGGTGCTTGAATGTCGTGAGCCGGAGCTGTTGCACGATGAAGATGATGAAGATTAAGAAGGAGCAAGGGGTGACCTGCGAGGAGCTTCGCGACCTTGAGGTCGGCTTCGAGTACGACTACTCCAACCACGTTCCCCGCAGAATGTTAACCGCGTACGGTCTACAAGGGTATGTATTCTCTATGCTCTGGCCGTTACCGCGTTACTACATAGATAGATCCTAGGCAGTTTCTAGGGTTTCAACGTAGGGAAATTTTTGTTTTCCGCACCGATCCCCTACAGTGGTATCAGAGCCGATCTATGCATAGGAGTGTTGTATGGCTAGTACGCACAAGTATTGTGTGGGCATTGATCCCTTATTTGTTACCCTCTAGCGTGTACTTGTTTATATCACGGTATTGTTTGATGAAGCGGCCCGGACCGACCTTACGCGTATTCGTACGCGAGACTGGTTCCATGCTCAACATACAGCTCGTACCGTATAAGTGGCTAGCGGGTGTCTGTCTCTGATTCGATAGTTGATATAGCATTTACAACGGAGGTCCCCGAAAGGGGTGTAGTAGAGACAACTGTCGGATCCATGTTATGGTTGGAAAGTTCATAGTTTAGAAATGGTTCTAGTGCGAAAGCCCTAACAACCACGTAAAACTTGCAATAGATAAAGTAGAAGCGTCTAACTTTATTTTGCAGGGGGCATGTGATTATGATATGGCAATGGTCGTTACGAAGGTAAAGTAGTTTACTTTTCTGTTACTAAGTAGTATAGTGATAGTCATCGTTCCGATGAATGACCTGGTGGAGCCGTCATGGACTTGGCGTCAAACCAAGGGCAAGATGGAGATCATGCCAGAGCGTTTGATGGAGATCAAGGCGCAAGAAAGACCATATCATATCACATTATACATATGATGTCGATACCAGTTTTTACATCTTATTATGCGCTAGTATTTAGATACTCAATGGTAGCAAATAAGATAATCCCTATTTAATTACAATGTTCTGTATTCCCCTTATGTGTGCACCACCAAGAAAGTTCTTTGGTATGAGGCGATCCAGGGTTACAGGCCTGGGTGTTAAACATATCTACGTTCGCATACAGTGGGTGTAAGCCATGTTGCACAGCGAATACACACAAGTTAGATTTGGCGAGCCTAGCACGCTAGAGAAGCGTGGACTCGGAACACAAGAGATCGAAAGATCGAGCATGAGTCACATGGATGATGTGATTGGCATTTTTGAATGTCTACCTTTGATAATGCACTGATGGCCATGACGATCGGGGGAGGTGCAGAGGATAGGGATCATGCGATGACTAAAATCGTCCAGGGGATGACCGTTTTAGTGGAGACCAATTATAAATTGATATCTTATTATAAACTTAGTCTAGATGTCTATTTGTAAATATCTTAGTAGACCTTGGCATATCCCACTGAGGTCCTTTGCGACCATGGGAATATATTGCTTAATTTGGAACTTAGCAAAAGGGTCCAACTTCATAGATTAATACCCATGCCTAAGGGATATCCTCGTAAAAGGTGATCTTCTCTTCTTGATACAATAACCATTAGGAGATAATTCGATGACTCTGCAATGATTGTGTTTTCTCCATAATCATCCAATAAGCCATTCCCATTCGATGGAGAGTTGGGCTACATTTTGTATTCTGCATTATAAGGCACATAGAGTATGAGCTGTTGGATGGGTTTTCCTCCGTCATGGATGAAAAGAGAATGTTTGGAAAAACACTTAGTGATCTTGCATTAGAGTTAAGAACTCTTAGAAGGTCTTGATTGCAAAAGGAGGTCATGGATGAAAGAGGTATATGTTAGATATACAAAATTATAAATGCGGTTCTTACAAAACTCGTTGCAGTTTGCAAAGTATATGATACTTGTCCCGTTTTGTGAAAACAGGATCATCTGCTTGAGAATTGCTGGATTTGAGGCAACATGACTTGATGACGGCAAGCAAAACAGTTGATGGCCGACATCACCTCTTCCCTCAAAGTTTATCATTTGGATTAGTGGACTTGAATATAATTTTGTAATCCTAGTTTGTGTGTCTTGCTTTTGGCGAGACGATTATTCATATGAACAAGTTGCAAGCCAGTTTGTACTATTCTTATGAACAATACCTTATGGTCACATTATGATTACAAATAAGTTATTCTCATCACTATGTTAATGATAATAGTTTAAACATTTATAAAAGGATTAGAATGCTAAAAGATATCCAAAGCTTAATAATGAAAAGACACTACGGTTTAAGTCATTTTGGTTATTGCATGTTCTTTATGAAAGATCGGGGTCCTAGATGCTTAATCTAGAGACTTTGCAAAACCATGCCTCTTGGGCAGAATGACTAAAACTCCGCATTCTGGTAAAACGGTGATATGCAAAGAAATGTTGAATCTTATACATATTGATATATCGTATTTTCAACAAGTAGTGGAAATCATTAGGTAATTGTGGACTTAGGTGAATAAGCGTATTTACTTAATGAAACATGAGTTTGAAATGATTTGAATTGTTCAAATGAGTTCATGACTAAATGGGATATTGAATTAACTGAATTAGCAAGTCTCTTCGATTTAATCGACATGACTAAAGTATTCAAGTTAAGTTTAGCATAAAAAGAACTTGTGAAAGATGTTTCACAAATTATGATAATTGGACGAAGTCAAACTTTGTTGAAGTGTCTAAACATCATAATCAATATGTATTAGATACATATGGTACAATATTATCTCTTATCAGGGTTATAGTTGTTGTTTAGAGTTAGAGATCAAAATAAGCAAACACTCATTTGAAATACAAAGGAGCATCTAAAAGATCCGTGGAAACAACACCATAAGTGTTATGGCATGTTCGAGTTTCTAGAGATTTCGATAAGTCGAAATCGTGGCGAATAAACAAGTCTTTGTAGAGCATTCTTAGGAAGCTATGAATGCATCATCCACAAGGGGCAAACCTGCTATTGTCCTAAGTTGATGTGTCTTGATGAAGATACAGGTGGAAGAAAGTAAAAGATCAAAACAAGGTATTTGACCTTACCTCTGAATTGTTGAGTGGCTCAGCGGAATTTGTTTCGTGAATCCAAACTCTACAAATAGAGGAGAAACCAATGATAATGATCATAAAGTTTCAGGGAATACTTTTACAAAAGAAAGTAGGATTCAACTATATATTCTACAAGTTGGTGGAATTGTATTATTGATTCACTTGTCATGTTTTGAACAAGACATACCTACGAATTACAAAGAACCGTGATGGACCTGAGTGCGAGAAATGACTATGAGTCATAAAATCCTATATTAAGTTACATTTGAGATTGCAAAGTAACATGTTACTTGATCTTATTAAAGTAAAGATGTTTACTTGATATTTCTGAATGACTGCAAAGTCATAAGAATGAAATGAAACTTAATAAATGACAACATCTCGATTTGTCACAAGTTTGGACAAATTCAAGGAGTTGACTACAACAGTAGTGATGCTTAAGTCTTTTGGATTTACACTAGAAATATATGGATATTGAAGTCTCGTAATTGGAATTCTCAAATTGATAATGATCAAAAAAATTCGAATGTCGAAGATTATCGAGAGGACCTAGACTTGAGTGGGAGCAAATCAGCTTAGCTAATTCATAATATGTAGCTGACATATTTTGAGTGGGAGCTAAGTGAAATCCCTGGCTCTCAAACATGAATGTCATATTTGAGTGGGAGCTAAGTGAAATCCCTGGATCTCAAACATGAATGTCATATTTGAGTGGGAGCGTGAAATCATTCTGGGATATGTGGACGACATATGTGAATGATGTGATTGGTGTTAATAACATTTAAGTTAGATAAGTAAGGATGAAGTTGAAGTTATTAAACAAAGAGATCTATCAGAATAGATTGATGAGTTTAATAAACACTAAATGTAGAATGCTTCTTGGACTTGATTCTGAAAGATGTTCGGAATATCCTAAGCAAGATTTTGAAGTAGCTTAGAATGAAACAAGGTAAGAAAGTAGTTCTTACTGTATAAAGCATTGAGTATTGCAACTATGGTTGAAAGAAAAAGATGTGTTGCATCTCCTGTGCCTCAGTCATAGGTTCTTCCATATAACCATGTTGTATACTCGACATAAAGTGACCCGAGGTTCTGGTTGGTAAGACAAAGTCTTAACTGTAAGAACATGTCTTTAAGTGATTCCTGAGTTGATCACTGAACCAGAATTAAGTTTGTACTTAAGTAGGAAGAAGCAATGTAAGTGGCATAGTTGCATTTCATGCACTAGGATCTACATAGATATAGAAGTATAAAGGCTACATCTAATGTGTTGTATAATGTTATGGCGGGGCTAGTTTGCTTTTAACGTAGAATGATGTGTCCCAGGGCCCAGTGCCCACGAGAAAGCCCTCGAGGTTGATCTAACATCACTCTAAGCTCCTGGAATCCGGCCTCGTTCTGCTGCCATGACTATAGTATATACACAAAGGATAGCAAAGTGTGTTTCGAAGTTTAGATGGCAACAGTTAAAAACGACCGTCATCATAAACACTAGAAACAAAAGTCTCACTTTGTTGCCAAACAAATACTTCGACCCATTATAAGATAATGGAGTGAATGTCATATTAGGAAGAAATCAATGATTTGCAAAAAAAAACATAATGATCTGGTAAAACAGGACATGGACATGACGTTTCCCATGAGCATGCATGATCTGTAAATGCATATGGTATATGGTTTATATGAGTAAAATGCGAACTAGATTATTTGTACTCTAGTGCAAGTGGGAGACTGAAGGAGATATGCCCTAGAGGCAAATAAGAAATAGGTTTTTATTATCAAATCTCAATTAGTTTATAATAGTTTCATATTATGCTATAACTGTGCCAAGTAGAAACATTGGTACAGGTGTGGTATGCAACAACAAAGTCCCTAGTAGCCTCTATTCATACTAGTTCGTTGGTCACGAAGATGATCTAGGTTTCAAGATCATGGGCATTTATGCCAACTAACAACGAGATCATATCATTGGAGAATGATGTGGTTGGACATTCCTCGAAGGATTGCAACACAATCAAGTCATCTAGTTCATTGTTGCAACAGCTATATCTAGACTCCTTCTCCTTAGACCGTGAGCCAATATTACTCACTGTTTCCCTAGGCTGCTTAGACTGCATCAACTGTCATCTAGTAATACGGTGGCCATAAAGGTGTATGTTGGGTATTCCGAAGGAACAGTAGATGACATGTGACTGCAAGAACGGGATTTGTACACCGACATGACAGGTAAAGATACATACGGCCGGCTTGGTGAGATTACATCCATAAATGTTGCAACATGTGACTAGGTCACGGGGATGTAATATCAGGCTAACAAGAAAACATAACTTGTTGTGAACGAGATTGAACAAAGGTATGGGATACCAATGTTCAGGTCTCGGACAAGTTGTATCGAGAAACAAAAGGAAGAGGATGCTACATTTAGACGGTTCAAACGACATTGTCATTAGGAATGCATAGGGGTCACATGGATATCCCTGGTCCCTCTGTTGATCATTGATACAGATCATGTCTAGAGAATTCCCGAGCCGTGAGAGGATACACTTAAGGGTACGATGAGAGCGATCATTCGTAATATGGAATCACAGTAGAGAAAGAGAAAGCCAGAATCATTCTGCAGAGAGATCCGAAGTTGTTCGGAGAAAGAATAAAGGACCGAAATCATTCCGGGAAAGATCCGAAGTCATTTGGAGGAAATCAAAAGGGAACCAAAAGGTGTTTCGGGTCAAGATGGATTTTGTAACATGTATTTACATATTAATTAGTGTAATTAATATTAAATATAATATTAAAATCTAATTTGAAGAGTTATTCCACTAATGGTCCAAACTGCCTAGGGAAATAGGGCCCATGAGGGAAAACCGGAGGAGGGAAGGGCCAAGGGGCCATGGCCCAAGCGCCTTGAGGGGGCCCAGCCGGCCAGCCTAGGGCTGTGCACGGGGTGGGGCCCACCCCATGCCGGCTGGCCCATTAAGGCCCATGCGCTTCCCCCCTCTCCCTTGAATAGTCCCACATGGGAAACCCAAAGGGGAAGGCACACCCCCTCCCCCTATATAAAGGGGTGCCCATGGGTGGGATTAAACACACCAATATTTGGAGAAGTCCTTTGGTTGACTTTCTCCTTCTCTCTCTCTCTATACCTTGTGACCATGGCCCCAAGTCTGGGCTGTGCGATCAAGGCACACATGCAGTACACCGTTGCGCTGCAGGGATTCCTAGCTGGATATCAACTTCGGCACTCCCGGTGGGATCGGGGAGCTGGAGGTCTCATCATGCACTGGATGTGTACGAAGACACGAGGCGCAACACTTGGGGTGCTTGAATGTCGTGAGCCGGAGCTGTTGCACGATGAAGATGATGAAGATCAAGAAGGAGCAAGGGGTGACCTGCGAGGAGCTTCATGACCTTGAGGTCGGCTTCGAGTACGACTACTCCAACCACGTTCCCCGCGGAACGTTAACCGCGTACAGTATACAAGGGTATGTATTCTCTACGCTCCGGCCGTTACCGCATTACTACAAAGATAGATCCTAGGCAGTTTCTGAGGTTTCAACGTAGGGAAATTTTTGTTTTCCGCACCGATCCCCTACAATGGGGAGGAGCATGTGCGGCCCTATGGTCGGCTAGGACGACGACAGGCCTCCTCAGCGTTTCCTCGATCTTCTCCTTGAGAGTCGCCGCGTCGGCCGTGCTGATGATGGCCACATGCCCCGTCTCGAGCACGTCCACATCCACCACACCTGGAAACACATAGATCAGCAGTATCGTGTAAAACTAAAACATCATACCGATGATGCATCGGTGGAGTGAGTCAGATCGATTGATCGACACTGTATACGTACCAGGGATCTTCTTGATGAGGTCCTTGGCAATCTTCCTCTCGCTGCGGCACATCTCGACTTCCAGTACCACTAGCGACATTGCTCGATTGCCCTGCGCGCTTCTTCTTCTCCATGTAAGGTTGGACTGATATGAGGGATTCGATCGTATAGTAATATTGTGTGTATTTATAGCTGCCAGGAGGGGCGCCAGCTGGTAGAACCGCGTGAATTCTGATTTTACTTGCCACACGACGTTCTCTTGCCTATACCTCTTCCCTCTCGATCTTGATCGGGAGCCTAGTCCGTTACCTGGAAGAATTAATCGCTAGCTAATCCCTTGATTTCCGCTGGCTATCGCCGAATCTGTTTTCCTGCCATTCCCAATTAATTCACGCGACTACCTTTCAATTCTCGGTCGATCCTGACCCTCATCCGCAAGCAGATGGATATTTACTTGATTGACCATTACAAATCGGAATCTTGACGCTCCCGTCAAGTCATCGTATGTCTCATGCATACGTTTGTTGCTGCGTACTACGTGGCAACACAACTATATGTTTATGGAGCATTCATTTCTATCTATAGTTATCTGCAGAATACATAAGACATCCAATGACGGAGAAAAGGGGACATGATGTGAAGTGAAATACCGAGGAGCCAACCTGAAGCAAAGAGAAAAGTTCGGCGAATCTGTGTGCTTGCTGTTACTATTGCATCTTACTCAAAATCTTAATTTTTCGTTGAGTCATAGCTCGAGAAAGGAATAAAATGTAAAATCCTACTATAGATGGTAGAAAATTCAGATTACCATGTGATTTTGGACCTTCAGAAACGTATGGCACAGCTTATAATTCGTATTTCTCAAGTTGTGTCTCAAGTTTGACACATTTTTTACTTGTCATTACAACCTTCGACGAGTGTCCAATAAAGGGTGCACTATGTGGTCTCGTCAGGGAGGTTGCATCAAACAGGTTTACCACATCGCCAGGCAGACATATGCACACATGTTTTTTGGGGTTTATTAGAGTTTCCATCTCACCCTTAAAAACTCTAGGTCACTTGTTGTCATCGGGCATAGCATTTCACATTTCTAATCCGTGATAAAACAGAAGAGAAGCGTCACCACCAGAAAGAAATGGTACACACCGACGACAAAAACCATCGAGCTCTTCATGGACCAGTTAACCACACAAAAATGTAGGCCCCAGAAAGAACCTAATATTTATAATTTGACTATACCCAGTTACAAAGGATACATGATTCCATACAATTGTACAAGCAAGAAAAAACGTCCCCGCATTGCATCAAAAATAGATGCAGCAGAGAACATGGAGTGACCAGCCATCATCATTCTTGGCGGTTTGTCTTGTCTAATTCTTGTGCTACCAGCATTCTGTAACTTCTAAAAACTGAGGAAGCCAAAAGCTTCTCAATATTTTAGTGGGCTTGGATCTTCAACCGTTACTGAGCTGTGTCGATGGGTAATTGCAACTACAGAAATCATGGGAAAAATGAATGCTTCTACTGCACAAGCCTTCTCATTGATCTGGCAAGCTCTGCGCGACACGACAATAATACCATTAGATAAACGACGTAACAAAAAACTTCAGGGATACAATTTAAGCGAAAGTGCCGGGAGTAGGGACTATGGATAATATAACCGTTTTTAAGGATAAACCATGACCGGAGTTGTAAAACTGAAGGGTAAATAACAAGGCTGTGGCTGGTTAGAATGTTGAGGATATGGTTTCATGGGTTCAACCCTCGTATCTCTTCCAACAGAAATTTGTTCCTACACATCTCTACTGTTCACTTTTAGGACCAGTGTGCAGTTGCTTTCTGTTAGAGCATTTCTAGTCGAGCCCTTAAACGGGCCGGAACTGTGAAATTCCGGCGAGTACTAGTCGAGCCCGTGAACATGTCTAGCCCGTAAAAGATTTTACAGTCGCCCGTCGCGATGCGGTCGGTACAAATACCAGCTACTCGGGCGGGTGCGGGTCGAAACCCTCGCTCGTCCCCACACCCAACCTTAGCGCCACCGCCACCTCCAACTCCGGCAAGCAATTGCGCGCACCGCGCTAGTAGATCGAGCCCGATGTCTTCACGCAGCGGACGATGCGGCCTCGGGGGAGGGAGGTGCAAGGCGGGGGCGACGAACGCCCTCCGCGCCACCTTGCTGACGATGCACACGCCAAGTTCGTGTGGCCCGAGGGTGCGAAGAAGAGGGTCGCCCTCAAATGGGTGAACCTCAAAGAGTGCCCGCCGCCGTCCCTACGCGCCAACGCGCCGGCGAGGTGGCTGCAGGCGAGGGAGGCCCCCCGCGCCGCGTCAATTTGTAGGTACGTCGGCCCCGGGAGGGATCCTCGCGGGCCCCCTCTCCTTCCTCCCCTCCCTCCTCCGATGACTTTAGCTCGTCGTCTCCTCCACGTGTGCGCGTCGTCGGCTCGGCCGATTACGCCTACGACGGCGACGAGGAGATGGCCCTCGAGCTCACGACGCGCGAATCCAATCTCTGGGTCGCGGCGGAGCTCGAGCTCAAGCACACAGAGCAGCGTCGGGCCATCGCGCTTGTCCGCCTCCGCAAGGCCAAGGAGAGGAAGGAGGCGCGCGCATCCACTAGCGGCGGCGTAGTGAAGCTGGAGCTCGCCGACCTCACCGACGTGTGAGGTCCTCGGTCGCCACATCGCTGCCACGCCCTGCAGCTCCCAACGACACCGAGGAGCTCATTTTTAGTCTAGGGCACGGCGGCGGCCCCCAGTAGTAAATCGTGCAGCTTTTGATCCGCTGCCTTCATGTAAATTATGTGTAATATGTCGTGAAGAACCATGATCACACGCTAGTTTGTCGTCGAATTTACCCGCATGGTTTGAATTTCAAATTTGCAGTTCGTATTTATGGGTTCCATTCTGCGCCCCATCGGTTTGAACTGTGAATTCGGTTTTCAGTGGACTGTATTCTTGTTTTATAGTCCGTGTCATTTAAGGGCTCGACTAGAGCATGTCTAGCAGATCTAGGCGGATAAGGGATGAGTTTTTGCTCATTTTTGCTCCGTGGAGTCGATACGCACAACAGAAACCGCAAAACGAGACCATAAACAACCAAATTTTAAACATTCCTAGGATATTTCGAAAAGTTCATACTAGTCGCTACAATCATACGTACAAGTTGTGGGGGATCTACCGTCGATGCCACCTAAACCCTAGCCTGTACAAAAAATTGGGCTCACCGGAGCCTCAGGGTGTGGCGCGGATGATACCGGCTCGAGGTCCCACTCCAACTGCTTGTTTGCGGTGCTCGTGTTTGCCGGTGTGCCCCTGATCGTAGAAGATCTCATTGAGCTCTGTGTCCCGGCGAGCTCGCGTGTTGATGACGTCCGTCCAAGGTTGAAGGAGGCCTCGTCGACGAAGTCCTCTCTGGATACGACGCCGCTGAATGTGCCGAATTGGCTGTGGCAGCAATCCACCACCCTTGTGCATGTATTCAACGGCTACATGCTTGTTCTCATGGCATCCCGGTGCTCGGGCGGTGCTTTTCCGGCAAAACCCTAATTTGGGGGTCCCGTAGGTGTACCGCCGTAGCATTCTCCGTAAGAGGGCTGACCAATGTACTTTTCTGGTGGTTTAGGTTTGCTTAGGTCATAACTACATGGAAAACCAAGGCTAGGCCCTAGGTTCCACCAGTTTCCCTCCGTTTGACCCGTCGCGGGAGTTTCCTCCTACAGGTCCAGCACACTTCTCAGTGTTATCGCATGCACCGTAGACGGTGACACCCGGGAGCTAGGTTTCCCATCTAGGAGCAATCCAACACCCTTGTGCATGTATTCTAGTGCTACATGCATGTTCTCATGGCATCCTAGCGCTCGGGCGGTCCTTTTCTAGCGAAACCCTAATTCGGGGGCCCCATGGGTCTACCCCCGTAGCATTCTCGGGAGGAGGGCTGAACAATGTAATTTTCTAGTGGTTTAGGTTTTCTTAGGTCATAACTACATTGAAAAACAAGGCTAGGCCCAAGGTTCCACCGCTTTGCCTCTGTTTGACCCATCGCGGGAGTTTCCTCTTGTAGGTCTAGCACGCTTCTCTAAGTGTTATTGCATGCACCATAGACGGTCACAACAGGGAGCTAGGTTTTCCATATAGGAGAAATCCACCACCCTTGTGCATGTATTATAGGGCCACATGCATGTTCTCGTGGCATCCCGGTACTTGGGTGGTCCTTTTTTGGTGAAACCCTAATCTAGGGGCCCCACGGGTCTACCCCCGTAGCATTTTCCGTACGACGGCTGACCAATATACTTTTCTGGTGGTTTAGGTTTTATTAGGTCACACCTACATGGAAAACCAAGGCTAGGCCCAAGGTTCCACCGGTTTGCCTCCTTTTGACCTGTCGCGGGAATTTCCTCCTGCAGGTCTAGCACACTTCTCTAAGTGTTATCACATGCACCATATATGGTCACGCCTGGGAGCTAGGTTTTTAATCTAGGAGAAATCCACCACCCTTGTGCATGTATTCTAGGACCACATGCATGTTCTCGTTGCATCCCGGTGCTCGGGCGGTCCTTTTCAGGCGAAACCCTAATCTGGGGGCTCCGTAGGTCTACCCCGTAGCATTCTCTGTACGAGGGCTGACCAATGTACTTTTCTGGTGGTTTAGGTTTTATTAGGTCATAACTACATGGAAAACCAAGGCTAGGACCAAGGTTTCACCGGTTTGCTTCCGTTTAACCCGTCGCGGGAGTTTCCTCCTACATGTCTATCACACTTCTCTAAGTGTTATCGCATGCACCGTATACGGTCACATCCAGGAGCTAGGTTTTCCATCTTGGAGAAATCCACCAGCCTTGTGCATGTATTCTACGGCCACATGCACGTTCTCATGCATCCTAGTGCTCAGGCGGACCTTTTCTAGTGAAACCCTAATCTAGGGGCCTTGTAGGTCTACCCCGTAGCATTCTCCATACGAGGGCTGACCAATATACTTTTCTAGTGGTTGAGGTTTGCTTAGGTCCTAACTACATGAAAAATCAAGGCTAGGCCCACGTTTCCACCAGTTTGCCTCTTTTTGACCCGTCACGGCTCCTCTAGGTCCAACACACTTTTCTAAGTGATATTGCATGCACTGTATACGGTCACACTCGGGAGCTAGGTTTTCCCTCTAGGAGCAATCCAACACCCTTCTGCATGTATTATAGGGCCACATGCATGTCCTCATGGCATCCCGGAGCTCGGGCAGTCCTTTTTCGGTAAAACCATAATTCGGAGGCCCCATAGGTCTACCCCCATAGCATTCTCCATACGAGGGTTAACCAATGTACTTTTATGGTGGTTTAGGTTTCCTTATGTCATAACTACAGGGAAAACCAAGTCTAGGCCCAAGGTTCCACCGATTTTCCTCTGTTTGACCCATCACAGGAGTTTCCTCCTATAGGTCTAGCACACTTTTCTAAGTGTTATCACATGCACCGTAGACGGTCACACTCGGGATCTAGGTTTTCCATCTAGGAGCAATCCACCACCCTTGTGCATGTATTCTAGGGCCACATGCATGTTCTATTGGAATCCCGGTGCTCGGGAGTTCCTTTTATGACGAAACCCTAATCTGGGGGCCCCATAGGTCTACCCTCGTAGCATTCTCCATACGAGGGCTGACCTATGTATTTTTCTGGTGGTTTAGGTTTTCTTAGGTCATAAGTACATGGAAAACCAAGGCTAGGCCCAAGGTTCCACTGGTATCTCGGTTTGACCTGTTGCGGGAGTTTCGTCCTGCAGGTCCAGCACACTTCTCTAAGTGTTATCGCATGCACAATAGACGGTCACACCCGGGATCTAGGTGTTCCATCTAGGAGAAATCCACCACCATTGTGCATGTATTCTATGGACACATGCATGTTCTCGTGGTATCCCAGCGCTCGGGCGGTCCTTTTCTATCAAACCCCTAATTCGAGGGCCCCACAGATCTACCACCGTAGCATTCTCCGTACGAGGGATAACCAATGTACTTTCTGGTGGATTAGGTTTTCTTAGGTCATAACGACATGGAAAACCAAGGCTAGACCCAAGGTTCAAACGATTTTCCTCCATTTGACCGTCACGGGAGTTTCCTCCTGTAGGTCCAGCACACTTCTCTAAGTGTTATCACATGCACCATATACGGTCATACCCGGGAGCTAGGTTTTCCATCTAGGAGAAATCCACCACCCTTTTGCATTTATTCTAGGGCCACATGCATACTCTCATGGCATCTCGGCGCTTAGGTGGTCCTTTTCCCGCGAAACCCTAATCCGGGGTCCCCGCGGGTCTACCCCCATACCATTCTCCCTACAAGGGCGGACCAATGTACTTTTCTGGTGTTTTAGGTTTGCTTAGGTCATAACTACATGGAAACCCAAGGTTAGGCCCAAGGTTCCACCGGTTTGCCTCTGTTTGACCCATCGCGGGAGATTCCTCCTTCATGTCCAGCACACTTCTCTAAGTGTTATCGCATGCACCGTATACGGACACACCCGAGACCTGGGTTTTCCATCTGGGAGAAATCCACCACCCTTGTGCATGTATTCTAGGGCCACATGCATGTTCTCGTGGCATCTCGGCGATCGGGCGGTCCTTTTCTGGTGAACCCTAATCCGGGGGCCTCGTAGGTCTACCGCCATAGAATTCTCCATACGAGGGCTGACCAATGCACTTTTTTGGTGCTTTAGGTTTGCTTAGGTCATAACTACATGGAAAACCAAGGCTAGGCTGAAGGTTCCACCGGTTTGTCTCCATTTGACCCATCGCGGGAGATTCCTCCAGCAGGTCCAGCACACTTCTCTAAGTGTTAAGGTATGCACCGTATACGGTCACACCTGGGAGCTAGGTTTTCCATCTAGGCGCAATCCACCACCCTTGTGCATGTATTATAAGGCCACATGTTTGTTCTTGTGGCATCCTGACGCTCGAGCGGTCCTTTTCCGGCGAAACCCTAATCCAGGGGCCCCGTGGGTCTACCCCCGTAGCATTCTCCGTACGAGGGCTGAACAATGTACTTTTCTGGTGGTTTAGGTTTGATTAGGTCATAAATACATGGAAAACAAAGGCTAGGCCCAAGGTTCCACCAGTTTTCCTCCGTTTGACCCATCGTGGGAGATTCCTCCTTCATGTCCAGCACACTTCTCTAAGTGTTATCGCATGCACCGTATACAGTCACACCCGGGAGCTAGGTTTTCCATCTAGGAGCAATCCACCACCCTTGTGCATGTATTCTAGAGCCACATGCATGTTCTCATGGCATCCCTGTGCTCAGGCGGTCCTTTTCTAGCGAAACCCAAATCCGGGGCCCTGCAGGTCTACCCCTATAGCATTCTTCGTACGAGGGCTGACCAATGTACTTTTCTAGTGGTTTAGGTTTGCTTGGGTCTTAACTAATCCCTCTGTTTCAGAATATAAGATGTTTTAGATTTGTAAAAGAAGTGTATCCAGGCCCCTTTTAGTGTGTAAGTTCACTCCAAACCTAGATGAACCTACATACTAAAACGGTTCTAGATACATTATTTTCACAAAGCTAGAACATCTTATATTTTGAAACAGAGGGAGTACATGGAAAACCAAGGCTAGGCCGAAGGTTCCACCGGTTTGTCTCTGTTTGACCCGTCGTGGGAGATTCCTCTTGTAGGTCCAGCACACTTCTCTAAGTGTTATGGCATGCACCATATACGGTCACACCCGGGAGCTAGGTTTTCCATCTAGGATAAATCCACCACCATTGTGCATGTATTCAAGGGCCACATGCATGTTCTTGTGGTATCCCGACGCTCGGGCGGTCCTTTTTTGGCGAAACCCTAATTCGGGGGCTCCATAGGTCTAACCCCATAGCATTCTCCGTTCGAGGGCTAACCAATGTACTTTTCTAGTTGTTTAGGTTTTCTTATGTCATAACTACATGGAAAACCAAGGCTAGTCCAAAGGTTCTGCCGGTTTGCCTCTGTTTGAGCCGTCGCAGGAGATTCCTCCTGTAGGTCCAGCACACTTCTCTAAGTGTTATCGCGTGCACCGTATATAGTCACACCCGGGAGCTAGGTTTTCCTTCTATGATCAATCCACCACCCTTCTTCATGTATTCTAGGGCCACATGCATGCTCTCGTGGCATACCGGAACTCGGGCGGTCCTTTTCTGGTGAAACCCTTATCCGGCAGCCCCGTAGGTCTACCCTCGTAGCATTCTCTGTACAAGGGCTGACCAATGTACTTTTCTAGTGGTTTAGGTTTGCTTAGGCCATAACTACATGGAAAACCAAGTCTAGGCCCAAGGTTGTACCAGTTTGCCTCTGTTAGATCTATCGCGGGGGTTTCCTCCTGTAGGTCCAGCACACTTCTCTAAGTGTTATCACATGCACCATAGACGATCACACCCGGGAGCTAGGTTTTTCATCTAGGAGCAATCCACCGCCCTTTTCATGTATTCTAGGGCCACATGCATGTTCTCGTGGCATCTCGGTGCTCGGGCGGACTTTTTCTGGCAAAACCCTAATCCGGGGGCCCGCAGGTCTACCCCCATGGCATTCTCTGTACGAGGGCTGACCAATGTACTTTTTTGGTGGTTTAGGTTTTCTTAGGTCATAACTACATGCAAACCCAAGGCTAGGACCAAGGGTCCACCGGTTTGCCTCCGTTTGACCCGTCGCGGGAGTTTCCTCATGTAGGTCTAGCACACTTCTCTAAGTGTTATCGCATGCACCATAGACGGTCACACCCGGGAGCTAGGTTTTCCATCAAGGAGCAATCCACCAATCTTGTGCATGTATTCTTGGGCCACATGCATGTTCTCGTGGCATCCCGGCGCTCGGGTGGTCCTTTTCCATCGAAACCCTAATCCGGGGGCCCTACAGGTGTACCCCTGTAGCAGTCTCCGTGTGAGGGCTAACTAATATACTTTTCTGGTGGCTTACGTTTGCATAGATCATAACTACATGTAAAACCAAGGCTAGACCCAAGGTTCCATTGTTTTGCCTCCGTTTCCCTCGTCCCAGGAGTTTCCTCCTACAGATCTAGCACACTTCTCTAAGTGTTATTGCATGCACCATAGACGGTCACACCGGGAGCTAGGATTTCCATATAGGTTTAATCCAGCACCCTTGTGCATGTATTCTAGGGCCACATTCATGTTCTCGTGGCATCCCGGCGCTCGGGTGGACCTTTTCTGGTGAATCCCTAATCTAGGGAACCCGTAGGTTTACCCATTAGCATTCTCCATACGAGGCCCGACCAATGTACTTTTCTGGTGGTTTAGGTTTACTTAGGTCATAAATACATGTAAAACCAAGGCTAGTCCCAAGGTTTCACCACTTTGCCTCTATTTGACCCACCGCAGGAGTTTCCTCCTACAGGTCCAACACACTTCTCTATGTGTTATCGCATGCACCATAGACGGTCACACCCGGGAGTTAGGTTTTCCATCTAGGAGAAATCCACCACCCGTGAGCATGCATGCATGTTCTCGTGGCATCCCAATGCTCGGGAGGTCCTTTTCTGGCGAAACCCTAATCCGGGGGCCCCGTAGGTCTACCCTGTAGCATTCTCCGTAAGAGGGATGACCAATGTACATTTCTGGTAGTTTAGGTTTTCTTAGGTCATAAATACATGGAAAATCAAGGCTAGGCCCAAGGTTCCATCAGTTGGCTCCGTTTGACCCGTTGTAGGAGTTTCCTCCTGCAGGTCCAACACATTTCTCTAAGTGTTATCGCATGCACCATAGACGGTCATAGCCGGGAGCTAGGTTTTACATCTAGGAGTAATCCACCACCCTTGTGCATGTATTCTAGGGCCACATGCATGTTCTCGTGGTATCTCGGCGCTCAGCGGTCCTTTTGCCGCGAAACCCTAATTTGGGTGCCCCGCGGGTCTACCCCCGTAGCATTCTCCATACGAGGGCTGACCAATGTACTTTTCTGGTGTTTTAGGTTTCCTTAGGTCATAAATTCATGGAAAACCAAGGCTAGGTGTAACACCCACCATTAGAGCTTAGAAATAAGCTGAACACAGGTGTGTGCATTACATTCATGCATAGAAAATCCGGATAATTTTCGCGTTTTAAATAAAACTTGTCAAAGTGATTGGAGCATCTCTTAACTTGGTGGAACTGAAGTAGATCATCAAGTTTACTGTGATAAGTTTCAATATGACCTTTGCTAAAACCTTATGTTTGGGTAATATAATTTGATCTAAGGGTAGATCAAATGTAATAAAACTAAGTCACAACACACTACTTAATAAGGAGTACTAGATCTTCTAGAGATCATCACATGTATTCCATACAACAACTCAAAGATGAATACTTAATATTCTAAAGATGATATCAAGGTATTATCTACCATATACCTTGAATAGCAAGTTAAGTAAATAACTTAAGTAAAAGAAACTCATAATTAAATCCTGAAACACTTGTTTGCCATAGTTACTCTTATCATAGGTACCATGGTAGTTCTTAAACATTAACTCTTATTACAACTAGAGTAGAATGGGAAGTCAAACCAAGACCATCCATCACATACCCTTTGTGTCATGTTAATAGATGACAATCCTATTTAACCAAGTCCTAGTGTCTATTGATCATCAATGTGTATGATCAATTCTTGACCTAGCACTTATTGACTCATAGCCTTAGTTACGATCTCGACAATACGAAGCAATATGTTGGTTATTAGTTAATTTTCTATAATTACTAAGTTTTTTTCTTTTTCTTTAAAAAAGAAAAAAATAACAAGTCACACACTAAGCATAGAAATTATATTAAATGATTTATCAATTTTCATTAAATCTTATAGAAAGAAAGAGGTAGAATTTATTGTTTTTTCAGGGATTTCAGACCTATTAGATTGACCTTCCAAAGACCTTAAGTCAGTTAATAATAAGAAGGAACTAGCTATCGTGAAGTATGCCACTGTGAATGTATGAGATCCTTAGCGGTGATCAAACCATTTGATGTTGGAGGAGTTAACTCACTCATGAGTTAACTAGAAGCCGTACCTAAACCCAACAAATAACTAGTGATCATGGAGCTATAAGGAATCTAGTACATGGAGAGTAATACCATGCCTCTTCTAGAAGATTGATATCCTTTGTTATCTACAGTGAGGATTGTAATCTTGCAAGTCTTCGAAGTAGTTGCAAGATGGATTTAAAGGAGTTAATAAATGGAGTTAGAAGTAGCTACATTGATGGATTCATTAGAGGTACTTAAGAAATGGAAGTTTCCTACTAGAGTAATAATGGAGAATGATTATTGCTGAAATGGCATGACCATGTCATCATATAATGATGGATATGGTGGAGTCAGATGATTGACTTATTCGGGAAGATGTGATCTTTGTGAATGAGATAAGAGATATTTAAATAGAGTATATTTAGGAATGGAATTCCTTATCCCAAGATAAGCCTAGTGAGGTATTAAGGTAAGGATTCTTTAGAAGCCTTAACCAAGATCATATAAAACCATGACAGAACCATGTCTACCTCTTTGTTTAAAACCCTAGAATAAAGAAGGTAGTTAAACCAATTCCTATTTTTAGGCAACCAATGGATAGTATCTCTTTGCCAAATGAAATGTCTAAGAGATAAGTAGAATACCAGTTGAGAGTGTATTGATGAGAGCTTTGTCCACTTTATTACCTTAAACCCTAATAGAAACCTAGACCCATGAACCAACAAGATTGCTCTAGGAAGTAGTTCCAATATCTTACTCTAAGTTGAGATATCAAACCTACTCATAGATTTAGAAGTAGTGTCCCTAAACCTTGATCTTTATCCATATTCATAATAATATATGAGTCTATTAAACCTTTCCAAAACCCATGGCAATTATTTGGAGATGAACATTTTCATTTCCTCATTAATGATTGATATCCATGCATAATGACTTCACCAAGGTTTTCCATGGTAATACTAAACACCAAGTAGATATGAGTAGAAGAAATCACCATATTGTGCACCACAAGATTTAAAGCATAAATAGGGATATATATGAATTCTTATGTGATGCCAAGTGTGTATAGAATGATATACACATCATTAGCCATTCAAACCGTTCACATTAAAACATTATCAAGTGAAAACAAATCATTTTTATCAGATTTCTAGATAATGAACAAAATATTAAACCCTAAGGAATAAATGTTGCCATCAATAAAATAGGTTCTTTACTAGTTTAAAATTTATAAAGAAACATGAAAGATATAAGCATCAATTAGTCTCAAAGCTCACTTTAAGTTTTCACAAACTTTCTGAATGAATAAATAGTTAGAAATTAAATTTTGAAAGGAATTTGAATTGAAAATGGCTTATGGAAACATAAAACCGAAATAGAAAAATAAAAAGAAGCACAGTAGCTTTGGCCCATGGCCCATTCTCTAACCACCGCTCGCGTGCACCAGCCACCACACTCTCGCTTACTTAGCCACAACCCAGTAGCAGCCTAGCCCAGGATACCCTTTCGCTCTCTCTGTCAAGTGGGGCCCACGTGAGTAGAGAACCATTGTTCTCGTCTTCCTCCACATGGTCGACACGCCGCTGGTGAGCCACGTCGCCGCTGTCATTTGAGACCGCCCCAGACACGATTGACCAACCTAGAGCCGTGAACTACTAGCGTGGAGTCCGTCCCCACTTTTCCATCAAGGTTCGCGCCTGAATCGAGCTCAGCACGACCTCCGCATCTCATCGGACCTCACCGTTTGCCGTCGCGGCAGTGCCCGTCGTGCCGTATAAAACCTTCGCACCAAACCGCATTGATCTCCTAGTCCATCCTCATCATCTCCATCTCTCTTCCTCTCCCTCAGTCACCCTTAATTTCACCGAAGCCGCTGCCAGTGAGCTCCGGCTAGCCAATGATTTAGACCATCTCGAGGTCCAAGGAGTGCTCTAGGAGGAGCGCCTTCACGTGTTGATCATCTGGGACAAGTGCAAGGTCAAGGGGAGCTCGGTGGAGGGTGAATTTCACTATTCCTTTTCGTCGGTCTTCGCCGGATTTCATGCCGGAGAGCTCGCAAACCACCGCGCCTACCTTCGTCGACCATGGTACAAGCATCAGGGTGGGCTAACGCATTCCCTGACACCACTCTCTCTTACCAGATCATTCTGTAGACCTAGTCTCATGGAGCGCCACTGTGCGCTGCCGCAGGTGCTCGTCGTCATTACTGTTCTGGCAAACTTTAGCAAGCGGCGCTACCACTACTAGAACAACCATCACCTCCTGGTTCCAACGCGCCAAACCATAGCCGCGGGGATGCCCTACATTGCTGCCAGCGACCACTTCCTGGCGGTGGAGAGTGGCTCACGTCGTACTGACGTCAAGCCACATCATCCCTGCCCCGCCAGTCGCGTTTGACTTGGTCCTTGCCCATGTGGCAAGTGACGTGGCCTTGGGCCTGCTTGTCATGGAACCTGGGTAGAAACAGGGTTAGTTATAAAAGCTGTGCTGATGTCATGGTCTAGTCAAGTGACATCACCCCATACCCAATCAGCAAGGTTGACCCGGTCAATGCCTCGGTGGCATCTAACGTGGTCCTGAGCCCACTGGTTAGTGATCATGGTTAGGTTGGGTCCAGGTGTAAAAAGTTCTCCTCTGTTTAAAATCCAATTAGAAATGAATGAACAATATAAATAAATTTCAGGAATTTAGGAAAATGATTAAATCTTAGAAATTGAATATCTTTTGTTTTATAAATCAGAAAATTATATATTATATATCAAAATGTTCAGAAAAATAAAATCTATAATTTAACTTTATTATCAAACATTATTTTGTTAACAATTTAAATAATTATTATTTAATAAATATTTCATAGGTAATAATACTTTGAAAATTAATATTTTAATATTGGTAAATGAGAAAAATATAAATAATATACTAAAAAATTCTTGGAAAAATAAGAACTAAACTGTAAAACTATAAACTTAAAATATTATATCACTTAACTAAGTATTTATTATTTATAAAGTTATTAAACTTGTAAAAATCATACCTTATTATTTAAAAATCACAAAAATACTTATAATATACCAAAATGATCATAAAAATAAAATCTACACCTTAAATATATTATCTTTCTTAACTTAAGTCAAGTAAAAGGTAAAATAATAAATCTTATTTTAACTCTTTTCTTTTATTTTAATTCATTAAAAATATATAAATCTTTACTATTGCCTTTACCATTATTTGTTTAAAGTCTAAAAGTGGAATAACAAGTGCAAGTTATGTTTAAGTGAAATTAAGATAGGTCTAACCAATTCAAGTTGTACTTGTTAAACTACCATTTAAAATTAAGTAAGTTTTACCCTCTAAATATATTTTATCAATTATAAAATCATCAAGAGATTAAATACCAATGCTTTTACAAGTTGGGAAAACTACTCAATGGTTTAAACAAGATTTTAAGTAATTTAAGTAATGCCCTTTCTATGTTTATAAAAGGTAAGCATTAATAATAAAGTAAGTCTATTCACTTATAACTTTAATGAAACACCACCTCATTCAAGTAATAATACTTAAATTCTAACTTTGTGGAATGTTAAAAAGTCAACCATCTACAATGTGGTTCCTTGTTCAAAACATGTAAATCTCCACCACTTATGCTATGGATGTTTGATGTAGTAATATTTTCCTCTTTAATAATCTTAGCTAATAAGAAAACCTTAAAGTGTCAGTCTTAAGTTTAAATACTTTTTACTTTGTAAAGTAATATTCTCCTCAAAAGTTATTCTTTTAAGAAGCATTAAAAGTGATCCTTGAACACTTCTTTAAAATCTCTAATTGATTCTTAATCTTGTTTAAGAAATATTTTAGTTATTATACCCCACTTGAGTGCTTTAGTATTGTATACTACTTGTTGTACTTGCATATTGTTTCACACACTATCACAAGCCTTAATAACAAGAACAAGTGTGAATCTAATAAAAAAGTGCAACACATTCCTAAGAACTCATCACTAGTCTCCAAACCATAGATCAGATACGATTATATTACGGGGATTCACGTTTATCAAACTACATTACATTAACAGACCAATAGCATCATCGCATTACATTACATTACTTATCCATAATCGCATCTTGCTGCAATAGCATCATTAGTCCTTAACGGACCAATGATGCTATTTACAGAATTTGGATCTTCTATTATCTCGAAGACCGTGAGTGCATAATCTTGCAATCACAAAAGGCAAGTTCACAACTTGCTCATGTCCTTTGATTATTTTCTATGCTTGTAACTCAACTGTGTCATCACCTGCATTTCAAAAAGGTCGAAAACACTATTTTCACAATTAACTGGAAATATCGGTTACTAATCTAGGGTGATCAGCTAATCTATCATAACTGGCAATGGAAACACCATTGTAGAGGAATGTATCATCTAGGACTTAATAACCAATGTCGCCAGTGATTCTAGAGTCGTATATTACGCGTCAACCAGGAGATTTGGAATGGGACAGAGAAGTCAGCTGTATGTTCTTCCTCTCGCATGCATCTGGATGGCCAGGTCATGGCTGTTATCCTTGTAGCATGCATTTATTGGTAATTCGTAGAGGATATGTAGCATATGGGTGGGAGCCCTCAACGTCCCATGATAGTTCTAGCATCTGACGGTCTATACTAACCATTGTCGTAATTCAAGATGTGGGCCTGGCGTACACCAAGGGGACATGCGGTGTCGCGAAGGGGGCAGTGATTGGCATGGATCTTAGACTAGGCCCCACACCAAGGAAGTGTGGACGAGAATGCAACTCGGATGTGCAACAAAGCTAAGGTCTCTTATGGGAAAGTGACGCCCCCTCTGAAGAGTGTAAGAATTGTGACATGTTACTCCCTGTTCCGGGAAGGAGCTACGAACGCGGCAGGAAAGGAACCCCACGAAGGTTCTGGTCAACCTGTGAAGGCTGTCAGACATAGTTTTCAGAATAAAAGCAAACTTTGAAGAAATGATTATGAAAACCTGCATTTCCTACGACCTATGGTCTGTGGTTGTAGACATAGTGCATCATATACTCCTTTTTAGTGAACTTGCTGAGTACGCTCGTACTCAACCGTACCTTCTTAACCTTGTTAGGTTCTAAGCCGGTGAAGACGACGTCAACATCAATTTCTTCTCAAGAAACCATTATCGGCAGCTTAACTTCTTCAATAAAGTCAATGAAGTCAACATATACAACAACCGAAGTGAAGGCAAAGTCTCTGTTTAGATAGGAGTAGATACTCTAGCCATAAAACCTACTTCTGTAGAGCATTGCATTAGCAGCAATAGCAATCCAAATAGTTTAGATACTAGTCTTAGTTGTTAGATAGCTCTAAGTTATTACTTTTGGTTCTTCTTTGTAAGAAGTTCTTTCTCTCTCTTTAACCTAGAGTGTTCTATGGATCTTTTGTAAAGAGTCGAGATGTAATCTATAGTCATGTCTTGGAACTACTTTGTTTATGTTGTACCACTCTGAGGTATGTAATACTAGTGAACGGTGTTTCATTGGTGTTATGTCAAACACTATAGTGTACTACATCATGTAGTGGTATGCTAGGTCACCGCACTAGGCCCAAGGTTCCACCGATTTGCCTCCGTTTGACTCGTCGTAGGAGTTTCCTCTTGTAGGTCTAGCACACTTCTCTAAGTGTTATCGCATGCACCGTAGACAGTCACACCCAGGAGCTAGATTTTCCATCTAGGAGAAATGCACCACCCCTCTCCAGACAGCGGCACTCGCTGGTCGCCCAACCTCGCGACTCGCCAGACTCCAGACAGTGTCGAGCGCTACTCGCCATGCTCGAGAACAACCTCTACTATGCATCTCTAAAGATCCTCAAGTCGTCTCTAAAAGTCAACTCAATCCTCGGGGACTACTCCTAGGCATACTGCATGTGCACGTGGTTCCACCACCGTGGATCGCCACACTTGGGGACTCGCCACCGCGGATTCTCCCTCGCGTACTCAACACGCTAGGGGACTCGCCACCGCGGATTCTACCTCGCGTACTCAACACGCTCGAGGACTCGCCACCGCGGATTCGCCCTCACGTACTCAACACGCTCGGGGACTCGCCACCGCGGACTCTCCCTCGCGTACTCAACACGCTCGGGGACTCGCCACCGCGGACTCGCCCTCACGTACTCAACACGCTCGGGGACTCGCCACCGCGGACTCGCCCTCGTGTACTCAACACGCTCGGGGACTCGCAACCACGGATTCGTCCTCGCGTATTCAACACGCTCAAGGACTCGCCACCGTGGATTCGCCCTCACGTACTCGCCACCGCGGACTTGCCCTCGCGTACTCAACACGCTCGAGAACTCGCCACCGCGGATTCACCCTCACGTACTCGCCACCGCGGACTCGCCCTCACGTACTCAACACGCTCGGGGACTCGCCACCGTGGACTCGCCCTCGCGTACTCAACACGCTCGGGGACTCGCCACCGCGGACTCGCCCTTGTGTACTCGCCACGCTCGTGGACTCGCCACCGCGAACTCGCCCTCGCGTATTCTCCACGCTCGGGGACTCGCCACTTGCGGACTCGTCTTGCGTCTTCCCTGCACCAACTTGGCGACTTCGCCATCGACTATTTGGTGGCCTCCACGTCCTCTACGACAGCAAGTGTACAAGGCGCCGTCCAAACTTCTCCAAGGGGCGACTCCATCCAATGACGAATCGCCCGACACATTGACTAGCCTTGGAGATTTGGCTACTTCATGAGCTATTTCTCTATTTCAGGAGCTCGCCAACGACTCACCATCGACTCCACCCTGGAATCATCTGCACCGATTTGGCGGCTTGAAGTCATCGCCGAGTCCCTGACGCGCTCGGGGACTACTGATGGGAGAATACCAATCGGGGTATACCCACGAAGCGGAATCGCCAGCTGGAGCGAGCCGACTGAAGCCTAACCCATGGCGGATTGACTCGCCAAGTACAACGACTGGCACATACTGGACCTAGACGCCACGCCGACTGGAGTCCCAAGATAGCGACTCCAATAAAAAAGCCCATTAGCACTTGTAAACCCTAACTGGTTGCATGTATAAAGCCACCAGGGGCACCCCCACGGGAGACAAAACATTACATTTTATTCACACCATATTAGATCTAGTCTCTCCCTCCGCCTACGGCGGCTCCATGTAAACCAATCTATGATCTTATACTGGATTGCTAGCAGGACGTAGCGATCCTCCACCGAGGGGACGTGAACCTGGGTACATCGCGTGCCAATCTCGCTCCCGGATTCTCCTACACCGCCTTGCCCTTTCCTCTACGTAAGCTACCTTGTAGCATCTGTCGTGGTCAATTCCACGACAGTAGGCGCTCACCGTGGGGCAAGCGGTGCTTGGAGGAGATGATCCGGGCGGGATACCTCACCTTCAACATCGATCAGATCGCATCCGGCCAATTCATCCGCTTTACTGCGTCCATATTTGTCAACTCGCAACGCCAGATTTGATCTTCATCGGCTCGAACGTGCAACACTAGATCCAGTTCAATTGATTGGCTGTCGGTGATCATGGATGCGCGTGATCTATGCACTCACCGTGTAAAATTCACTGTATCAAGGCCAAGGGCACGCGTGTGACCTTCTGACTTCAAGATGGAAACATACTGCATCTAGTCTGATCGATTTGGAGCAGATGCACGCAAGCACAAAAACTCCAGTCCAAGGGAAGAGCAATTTGTTCAACTCATAATCGGTGACACCTTTCCTCTTCTCTTTGATTATTAGTATTTAATTATTAGTATGTATAAATTACTTTGGATTGTGAAGGCGATTAGATCAATCGGTAAATCATACGTAGATCCGTTATAAAAATTCTTTGGTTTGCATGATCATGATCAGATTAATTTTGTTCTCAATTAAATTAAGTAAGATCATACAATCATATATGAATACTAATTTCTCGTTTTTGGTCTATGCGCAAGGAGAAAATCAGCCACTGCACGTCGACACAAGGCGACTAGAAATTAAGGCTTGGCGACTTAAGCTGCGCACGCGAGCACCTCAACGGCAACACACCGGTGAAACAGGCCCGACTGACTCTGCCCCGCGAAGGTCCGATCGGACGTGCTATCACGAGCTTGTCCGATGGATTGAACAACTGCTCTACCGCAAACTTCTTCAACTTTTCGCCGTCGTGGCTGCCTACAACTTCGCCTGCGATGACTCGACTATGGAGGATAATTATCTCCCACTCAATTTTATTTTAAATATTTCATTCGTAACCTGATAATATTGTTGCAGAATGTGTGTTGATGTGTATGTGCGAGGAACAAGCAAACTGCGCACTCGTGGCCGGATGCGTGCGGAGTGCTCACCCGACCATGTCCACCGCGTTGACTCCCTTCTGGCTAAATGTTGTACTAGGGGATTCACCTCGCCTGTCGCGGACTTGCCGCCCTCGCGGACTCTCCATGCTCGGGGACTCGCCTAGGCTTTCGTGGACTCGCCGACCTCACGTACTCTCCATGCTTGGAGACTCGCATCACCTATTGCAACTCTCCCTCGGGGACTCGCTCGCCACGGGCACGCCACGCTCGGGGAATCGTCCATCACCGACTCGCCATGCTACCGGCTAAACGCCACACGACTTCGCCATAGCGCAACCTTCGTCCGCCGCGTCGACCTTGTGTCCGCCGCGTCGACTTCTCCCTAGCGCGACATCCGTCCGCCGCGTCGACCCCGTGTCCGCCGCGTCGACTTCGCCACAGCGCAACATCCGTCCGCCGCGTCGACCCCGTGTCCGCCGCGTCGACTTTGCCACAGCGCGACCTCCGTCCACCGTGTTGACTCCGTGTCCGCCGTGTTGACTTCGCCATAGCGCGACCTCATCCGCCGCGTCGACCCCGTGTCCGCCGCGTGGACTTCGCTATAGCGCGACCCCGTCCGCCGCGTGATCATATGTCCGCCGTGTCGACTCCGCCAAAGCGCGGCCTCCCTTCGCCAAAGCGCGACCATACGTCCACCGTGTCGACCCCGTGTCCACCGTGTCGACTTCGCCAAAGCACGACCTTCATTCGCCGTGTCGACCCCGTGTACGACGCGTCGACTTCGCCAAAGCGCGACCATACTTCCGCCGCGTCAAATCTTTTCGGCTACGTCGAATGTGACCGCCGCGCCTACTAAGGGACCTTCATTGTCCGAGTCGCCAGAGAGGGTCGCATGCCACACTGCATGGACTCACCATTGGGCGTCTCTTCCCCCCGGGAAAATCAATTCACCTTTGTCAACCTTTGAAAGAGCGACTCGCAATAGCCAAGTAATGCGGACGAGGTCTCGCAAACCGAGCCTCGGATCGTCCACGAAAAACTCTAACCGAGAGCCATCATTGGAGTCGCCTTGCTCGACTGGCCTTCCGGGCTAAGACAAATGGCAGTGCTACACAAACAGCACCATGTCCTTCTCAACCTTATATAGTGCGACTCACACGGCCAGGTTTTGCGGACGAGGACTCGCAAACCGAGCCTTGGATCGTGCAGGAAGAACACCAAGTCGAGAGCCATCTTTGGAGTCACCAAGTGATTGCCCCCCCGGGCCAAGACGAGAGACTCGCTAACAAAAATAGCGCAATCAACGTCATCGCGGACTCGCCACACTCGAGGACTCTCCCCTCGCGGACCTGCAATCATCGCGGACTCGCCACACTCGGGGACTCTCCCCTCGCAGACTCGCAATCATCATGGACTCGCCATACTCGGGGACTCTCCCCTTGTGGACACGCAATCATCGCGGACTCGCCGCACTCGGGGACTCGGCGCGCTCCAGACAGCAGCACTCGCCGGTCGCCCAACCTCGCCACTCGCCGCACTCCAGACAGTGCCGAGCGCTACTCGCCATGCTCGAGAACAACCTCTACTATGCATCTCTAAAGAGCTTCAAGTTGCCTCTACAAGACAACTCGAGGCTCGGGGACTACTCCTAGGCATACTGCGTGTGCATGTGGTTCCACGACCGTGGATCGCCACGCTCGGGGACTCGCCACCGCGTATTCGCCCTCGCGTACTCAACACGGTCGAGGACTCACCACCGCGGATTCGGCCTCACGTACTCGCCATCGCGGACTCGCCCTCATGTACTCAACACGCTCGGGGAATCGGAACCGCGGACTCGCCCTCGCGTACTCAACACGCTAGGGGACTCGCCACCGCGGACTCGCCCTCGCGTACTCAACACGCTCGGGGACTCGCCACCACGGACTCGCCCTCGCGTACTCAACACGCTCGGTGACTTGCAACCACGGATTCATCCTCGCGTACTCAACACGCTCGAGGACTCGCCACTGCGGATTCGCCCTCATGTACTCACCACCGCGGACTCGCCCTCGCGTACTCAACACGCTCGAGGACTCGTGTCAACACCCGGATTTTTAATCCCAGATGCCCGTTATGCCATACCTCGCAATCTCAGGATTACCATTTTTGCGAGACATAGCGGATTGGATATCACAGTACATCATCCATTACAAACCATACATAAGGTTGACACAAATAAGGATCTCATGATCCAGTCTTCAATACAACACGTAGCGGAAATAAACGATAGCGTAGCGGTGGGGTCCATCTTCAGGGGCACAGGCAATGCTGACGAAGGCAGATAACCCTAGTTATCATAGCCGTCCTGCTAACCATCATCTTGATAATCTCCTTCATAGTCTGGCCATGATAATAGCCAGGGACAAAAGCCGTGAGTACTCTTTAAGTACTCGCAAACTACTACTAGCAAGGAGTATAATTCTAAGTTAAAGTACTGAATCTAAGTTAACTATCAAGTTAAGTTTGGAACCTAAGCTGAGTTCAGAAGCAAAGAAAGATAAAATAAGGTTCTAGAATCACTTAAGTTGGGAAGCTATTATCATCAACACAACCCTGTTGTGGTCAAGTCAAATTTCATTATTCGTTTCAAGTTATTTAGAAAACATCTGACAACGAAACAGTATGGCCATTCAAGCTCCATAACATGGATGCGGCTATTCGAATAGTTTGACACTCTGCAGAGGTGGTAAACTTTCACCACAAGATTCGATACATCTGTCAAGGATAACCCTGAATCATCATACTTAGTATGCAGATAATCAAACTTAACCTTTTCTTTACACACCCTAGTACAAGCACCTCTCTTATGACCATGGACTCCCAACCATGACCATCAGTCATCTTGGGCACTGCATAGGTGGACAACATTCAGAGGTAGCCTTAGCTCAAACCTCTCCCGTGAGGGAACTAATACTAATGCATATAAACTTCCAGCTAAACCTTACCCAATTCAGGTAATGTGGTTGTACGGTAAATTTGGAATGGTATCGCATCCGAATCCAACCATCAGTTTTATAAAAGGGTTAAGGCTCATGCCTCATCATTTTCATCATCATAAACCAATTGTGTCTCTCAACACATGTCAAAACATCTCAATAGAATGACTCATCATTCCAAGGTTTTCCTAATTCATTTTCACCAAGTATTCCCATCTAAAGTGACTCAAGTTTTTGATCTATTCTAAAATACTAAGTTAAGAGTATTCACTAAGGTGGAAAAGATGGTTTCAATCTCATGCCATAGAATGACATCTAAAGGTTTCTATGTAGGTAAAGTTTTATACTTTTTATGATACCTTCAAAACAAGTAAAGAACTTTGTGTGAACTAAGGGAGGTAAAACTTGTCAATAAGACTTGGGGTACTAATAGTTAAAGGGGTGTGATCAAAGCATGCTTAAGGCATCTTTGATAAACCATCTAGTTTTAAATCTAGCCTGCTAACAATAGCTTGCCTTGGTTGGTTCAGTGGTTGAAGTTTTCTTCTTCTTCTTCTTGGTAGAACTCCTCCTCCTCGAAAGTTTGGTCGGTACTAGCGTCCATAATACATAGGGAGTAGACAATCACCAAACAATACTTAACTAGGCTAAGTAGCATTCTAAAACACACAATTGATGATCTATTATCATCACAAGCATCACAAGTTTAATTCAATAGTTTCAACCTTTTTATTTTAGAAAAGTAATTTCTACTCATTGAAATTTTAACTAAAATTTAATATTCACCACCAAAATATGGGATCATGTGGACACATGTCCTCACCACATATTCTAACATGTGGGAATGAGATTTAAAGGTTGGATCAATATTACTTTAGTTTAAGTTCATTATTTAATGATTTAAAGTGACTAGAAATGCCTATATAGCATTATTTTGGTACTAGTCCAAATTCACTGCATGTAAACCTTAATATTATTACATATTTGGATAGATATGATGAAATGTGATTTTTGAGAGTTGGAATCAACACAAAAGCTAACTTGGTTGATTTTATAAAAATGTTGCAAGGTGAAAAAGCTTCTGTTTTGTTATTTTTATTAGGAGAGATCTATAACTCTAATTGAAATAAATCCAACGGGCTTGGATAGATTATTTTAATACCTTTCAGAAAAAATTTGTTTCATGCTATTTGGATTTGTCAAACTCACAGAATTTAATTTTGAAATAGTGGACAGAAACTAGATTTAACTAAAAAGAAAAATCCAGATGTGAATGGGTGGGCTAGCGCGGGAAAAAGAAATGGGCCGGCCAAGTGGCGCTCGCGGCGCGGGGCTCAGCTGACAGGGGGGTCCCACGTGTTAGCGGCACTTAACACGTGAAACGGTACGCCCTCTGTGGGCCGTGCGATTAGAAGCGAGATCAACGGCTAAGGGTCGTCGTCGATGACAAACAGGTCGCCGACGAGCTCGAACCCCAGCGACTCGGTGGGGGTCTACTGGGGGCGTACCAGGGCTCCAGCAGGGTCGACGAGGCGGGCAAACGACGTGGAAGACGACGGCGAGGCGAGGCGCGGTTGCGGCGGAGCTTGGGGCGGTCGAAATCAACGGCGCCCTTCTCCTCCAGAGGCGGCGGCTCCGGTTCCAATTCCGATGAGCTGCTACTCCACTTGCTCCGGCTAGAGGTGGGTGAGGTTCAGAGAGGTGAGGGGAGTGGAATGGTGTGGAGAAGAATGGCTGGGGAGGGCTCCTTTTATAGGCCCGACGGTGAGACCGAGCGGGATGGGCGGTCGACGGTGGCGACATGGCTACGGCGAGTTAGAGGCATGGCTGGGGGTGGCGATCGATGGGACGTTCCCTGGTGGTGCTCTAGGACTTAAATGCGGTCGTAGGGGCGGTTGTACGCGGTCTGGGTGAGGTGGCGCTCTGTGCGGCCGAAGCGGCGGTGTCCACGGCGAGCGGTGGCTGTGAGGCTTTGGGCGGCGAACGGGGATGTCTAGGGTGTTCGCCAGGTCGAGGCAGGCCAGGCGGGCTCTGATCGGCGGCAGCTTGCCTGTGAGGAGACGAGCGTGCTCTGCATGGCATCGGCATGGTCTTGATGGCAGGACACGGGCTTTCCTCGGTGGTCCATGGCAGCACTTGGCTCGGGCAGGGGACAGAGAGGGGCGGTGAGTTGCTGGCTACCTCCTAGACATGGAGAGGAAGGAGGAGGTAGTCGGCTGGGGTGAGGGCAAGGTTGGACGGCGAGTTGGTGCTCGGCATGGCTTGGCCTGGCCACTAGGTTGTAGGGGGTGGGGTGGTAATGGCATGGTTTGATCAAGTGGAGACAGAAGGAGTGTTTTTTGGTCAAATGGGTGGCTAAACTCTGTAGAAACAGTGAGCTAGCTATTTGTGTTTGATTCTGCCTGCCATGTGTTTGATGAAATGGCCGCCAGAGAAAAAAGTTTTGAATTTTGAGTTCAAATTTTTTGAGTAATCTCCAATAGTGATAGGTAGTCTCTGGTTGCAAGGGTTCTGAAAGTGGAGCTCAAATAGATGGTTTTTGAAATAGGGGTGATCTATGCATATGCATTAGAATCAATTTTAAACTGTCATTTAAAATAGTTAACAGAATGTTTTTAGCAGATCCAAAGGTGGGCCTTGGTACCTCATTATATGTACTAGCAAGGGGTGCAAAGATCAAGAATTCTTTCTGTTAAGAATTGAGTACTAGGAATAGCCAAAGTAGGCATGAGAGTTAAATTTGCCAAAATGACCATTCCTTCCTTTTAATTCTTTTTGATTTGATTTTCTTTAGGAAAAGTTTGGGAATGATGTAGATGATGTTTAAATCACCTAAGAAACATTTTACAAGCATTGGATCAATCAATCATGGCAATTCAAACAACTCCTATTTTAAATGCATACCCATATGAATGCTTTCATTTTAAAAGTGCAAAAGTTTTTGTTAACCCTATTTTTGGATGATTTGATCTTGATAAGCTTGGATTAAAGTTTTGGGATGTTACAAACCTTCCCCCCTTCAACGAAATCTCGTCCCGAGATTTACAAAGAAAACTAGGAACTAAAGAGATCTGGGAACTCTGTCCTAATGTAATCTTCGCGTTCCCAAGTGGCTTCCTCCTCGGTATGGTTGCTCCACTGAATCTTGAGAAACTTGATACTCCTAGTCCTAGTGGTTCTATAGGCTTCTTCTAAGATACGGATGGGTATTTCCCGATAGGTCAGGTCATTGTTGATTTCCACAGCTCTGTGATCGATATTCTTGAAAACTTCAGTCTTCTCAGGCACTTCCAAGCATTTGTGAAGTAACAAGATATGGAACACGTTGTGGATGGCTGACATCTCTTCAGGTAGTTCCAGATGATATGATACTTCTCCTCGGTGGTTCAGAATCTTGAAAGGTCCGATATATCTGGGAGCTAACTTTCCCTTCAGACTAAAGCGTTGAGTTCCCTTCAATGGTGAAACCTTGAGATATACGAAATTTCCGACATTGAAAGTCAGGTCTCTTCTTCTCTTGTCATCATAGCTCTTCTGTCTGGATTGGGCGGTCTTTAGGTGCTCACGGACTTTGTGAACTTTCTCTTCTGCTTCTCGGAGAATGTCGGGTCCAAAGATCTGAATCTCTCCTCCTTGCGACCAATTCAAAGGGGTACGACACTTTCTTCCGTATAGGAATTCGAATGGTGCCATCTGCAAACTAGCCTGATAACTGTTGTTATATGAGAATTCTGCGAAAGGCAGGCAATCTTCCCATTTTGATCCGTATTCCAATACACAAGCTCTAAGCATATCCTCCAAGATCTGGTTGACTCTCTCAGTTTGTCCATCTGTTTGCGGGTGATTCGCGGTACTGAAATTCAACTTGGTTCCTAAACCTTCCTGAACTTTCTGCCAAAATCTTGAAGTAAACTGGGTTCCTCGATCTGAGACGATGGTCTTGGGGGTTCCATGCAGACTAACAATCCTAGCAATGTACAACTCTGCTAGCTTTGCACTCTGGTAGGTTGTCTTGACTGGTATGAAGTGGGCTACCTTGGACAGTCTATCAACTATGACCCAGATTGAGTCATTTCCCCTACTAGAAGTGGGTAAACCGGTGATAAAGTCCATTCCGACGGAATCCCATTTCCATTCTGGAATCTGCAATGGTTGCAATAGTCATGCAGGTCTCTGATGCTCTGCTTTGACTCGTTGACAGATGTCACATTTGGCGATGTAGCTTCCAATCTCTGTCTTCATCTTGTGCCACCAAAATTGCTCTTTCAAATCCTGATACATCTTTGTTCCTCCGGGGTGGATAGAATAAAGAGTATCATGAGCTTCCTTCAGCTCCGAATCTGCTGGCACATAGATACGTCCTTTGTACCATAGTACTCCTTCTTCATCTTCGGTGAATCCAGGTACCTTTCTTGTACCAATACAACGTTTGATTCCGTCGATACTCTCATTTCCCTTCTGGCTTCCTTTATTTGTCTAATCAAAGTGGGTTGAAGTTCAATGCTAGCTAGGAATCCTTTGCTAACTAACTCAGTCCTGAACAGCTCCAACTCCTTTGCTAACAAACTTGGTTGCTTCTCTTTGATCATGGTGTTAAGCCTACACCGCAATCTGCTAAGAGCATCCGCTACCACATTGGCGTTGCCGGGGTGATAGTGAATGTCAAGGTCATAATCCTTGATTAACTCTATCCATCTTCTTTGCCTCATATTCAGCTCCTTCTGGGTGAAGATATACTTCAAGCTCTTATGATCTGAGTAAATCTCACAGCGATTACCCATCAAATAATGACGCCATGTCTTCAATGCTAGAACCACGGCTGCTAGCTCAAGATCATGGGTCGGATAGTTCTGCTCATGTTGCTTCAATTGTCGAGACAGATACGCGATGACTTTGCCTTCTTGCATCAATACACATCCTAGGCCAATCTTGGATGCATCATAATACACATCAAACGGCTTCTTGATGTCTGGCATGATCAAAATTGGGGCTGATATCAATCTCTTCTTCAACTCCTGGAAACTGGCTTCACATTTGTCTATCCATTCAAACTTCTTGTCCTTCTTCAACAATTGGGTCATTGGTCGGGCTATGCTCGAGAATCCTTCTACGAACTTGCGGTAATATCCCGCTAATCCGAGAAATGAACGAACTTGGGTTTGATTGGTTGGGGCTTCCCATTCTTCGACATCTTTGATCTTGGTGGGATCAACAGAGACTCCTCCGGCAGACACAATATGTCCTAGGAATCCTACTTCTTTCAGCCAAAACTCACACTTCTTTGAACTTGGCATATAACGGTGCTCTCGTGGTTTCTAGGATGATTCTCAGATGTTGCTCGTGCTCTTCTTTTGACTTGGAGTAGATAAGGATGTCGTCGATAAACACAACTACAAACTTATCGAGGAAATTCATAAAGATCTTATTCATGAGATTCATGAAATAAGCAGGGGCATTGGTTAATCCAAAAGACATAACCGTATACTCGTATAAACCATAGCGAGTAGTAAAGGCGGTCTTCGGAATATCCGTTGCACGAATCTTAAGTTGGTGATAATCAGTCCTAAGATCAATCTTTGAGAATACCTGAGCTCTGATCAACTGATCAAATAGATCCTCTATCTTTGGCAAAGGGTACTTGTTCTTGATGGTGACATGATTCAACTTTCTGTAATCTGTACACAGACGATTGCCTCCATCTTTCTTGTCGATGAATAACACTGGTGATCTCCATGGCGATGCGCTTGGCTGAATCAAGCCTGTTGCTAACATGGCATCCAACTGCTTCTTCAGTTCCACTAACTCTGAGGGGTTCATGGTATAGGGTCTCTGGGCTATAGGTCCAGTTCCGGGGATTAGTTCGATAATGAACTCAATATTCCTATCCGGGGGCATACCTGGCAATTTATCTAGGAATACGTCGGGGTATTCACAGACTACTCTGACTTGGTCAATGGTAGGCATGGCTACACTCTTGTTGCACTTGAATTGACGGGGTAAGGTTTCAGAGATATGCTCTACTGTTACTCCAGAACTACTGGTCATGGTGATGGCTTTCTTAGCACAGTCTATCAGTCCTTTATGCCTTGACATCCAGTCCATACCTAGTACTACTTCCAATCCTTTGGTTCCAAGTACAATTAGGTTGGCATAAAAATCTATCCCATGTATTCTGATAGGTACAGCTTTGCAAATTTTTCTAGCTTTTGTTGTTGAACCGGGGATTTGCACTATCATGACATGCTTTAGGTTGGTTGGGAGAATCTTACTAGTGCATACAAATTCTTCGGTGACAAATGAATACGATGCTCCAGAATCAAACAATACTCTTGCTAAAACTGAGTTGACAGAAAACATAGCCAGCACTACATCTGGCGCTTCCTGGGCTTCTTCTGCATTCATGTGGAAGAGATGACCGTTGCGGTTGTGCAGGTTCCCTGGGGCAAATCTCCTTCCTGGTTGAACACGACGCTGCTACTGAGCTGGAGCATTCACAGGGGCATTGGAGGCAGTCTTCTTGGGACACTCATTGGAGTAGTGACCCTTCACTCCACACTCGAAACAAGTGATCTGGGACTTGTCCTTGACTGCGAAAGGTACAACATTGCTGCCAGTTCTGGGTGTAGTGTTGTTGTTGTTGTTCTTGGGAGGGGCACGGTTGAAATTGTTGGCATTGCCGGAGTTGTGATTCTTTCCTCCGGACTTCACATTTCCTCCGCTACGGTTGGGGTAGCTTGGGCAAGAATTTGGGGGTCGGTTGTTCCTTGGTGCATATCCTGGTGAAGGGTTGGGACGGTACTTCTGGTGACTACTGGATCTAGACTGCTGCATCATACGGCGCTTGCGGTTGTCGTTTGTCTGGTTAATCTTCCCTTCCATCAGAATGGCAGAGTCGACTAGCTCTTCGAGATCATCGAAACGGATGTTGACGAGGACAGTCTGCATCTCATCATGCAGTCCGTTTAAGAATCTCTCTTTCTTCTTGGCCTCCGTGTTGATCTCATCTGGTGCATATCTGGCAAGTGACAAGAATCTGTCACGGTACTCCACCACAGTCATTCTTCCTTGCTTCAATTCATGGAATTCATCTCTCATCCTGTTGACAAGACCTTGCGGCATGTGGGTGCGGCTGAACTTGACCTTGAATGCTTCCTAGGTCATCACCTGGCCATGGTTCATATTGCGAATGCTATTCCACCAAGCTCTTGCATCTGTCGCCAAATAGTGGGTGGCAAAGAGAACTTTCTCATTCTCATCAACTCTGGCAACCTCTAAGTTGTTTTCCATGATGCATAACGATCCATGACATCTAATGGGTTTTCAGATTGATTGAAGATCGGGGGATTGGTGTTCTGAAAGTTTTTGAGTTTGGATCCTTGGTGATCCTGATTTCCATGTCCTTGGTTGTTGAGAGCCATTTGGGCGATCTGCTGCAATGTTGCTAAGTTGGCTTGACGCTCGGCGCTGCTTGCTTCACGGTCCGCGATGAGATTCTGCAAGATCTGCAGCATTGGGTCCTGCGACAAGCTGCTCCCTCCTTGGTTTCCATGAGTCATCTGAAGATTGAGATAGATATAGGGGTAAGAGGGAAATTCTAAGGTTCATGGTTTTGGGTTTTCAAAGATAAAACTTTAGTTAGACTCAGTTTTTTCAACTAACTTCATATCCATTCATGCAAGCAAGCACCCGATACAGCACACACCACAACCATCAAAGGAAAGCAGATGGTTTGAAGAACCATTCTGCAAGCTACGATACAATGGGACCGATACAACTCATGCTACGACAGTGCTCTAGTGCATCTACTCATCGTCGATGAAGTCGGAGTCTTCATCATCAGTGTAGAAGTCCACAGCATCCTCCTCTAAAAAGTCATCATCGTTGCTGAGGTAAGAATCCATATCTCCCTGGATGTCTTCACCCTCATCTTCTTCTGCCTTGGCGGCAAGGTGAGCTTCCTGCTCCTTGACGGTCTTCTCGAGGTCGGCCACCTTCTTGCGAAGACGGGCGATGGTGCGATCCTTCTTTGCACGCTGGCGGCAAAGAGACTGACGATCTTGGACAAGCAGTGCGAAAGTCTGGGCCTTCTGGTCGGCAATGGCACGGTTCTGGTTGGCTAACTCTCTAGCATTGTCCAGTTCCTGCTGCCTGTCATGAAGCAAGAAGTCAAGGTTCTCCACTTGACGCCTCAACTCTGGGTGACTTGGCATCTCCATCGGCATTCCCATGAAGTCACGTCTTGCATAGTGGGCAAAACGGGTTCCTTGAATCTTGTTGACGCTGAGGGCACATAGACGTGCGAGAGCTTCATGCATTTCCCTGGCTAATCCATCTAGCCAGTTGTTCTCTCTCACGGAGAACTGAATTCTCCCGGAAGTTGGTGCTTCGATGCTTCCTCGAAGATCCGCGGTGACTAGCCACTGTAGGTCTCCTCCTGGGGGTCCTGGAAGTTGAGCTCCAAGAAACTCCGGATGTGGGCGTGCCAGTAACTCCGACAGCGAATCCAGATCCCTCTCGGAGATCAGCTGACCTCTGTTTCCCAACTGGTAAAACTTGCTGAACTGAGTCTCCATCTACAAGAATTTAGGATGAGGAAGTTAGTGAAGTGATCAAGTTTGTCCAATTTTAAGTAGTAATGTAAGAATTTTGAGGAACATGCATTTTTGAGAAAGAATGAGTTCACAAGGGTAAGAGGGGAAATAGTTTTTCATAAATACTCCCTTTGGTTTTGAAGCTAAGTTTTTGGTTTGGACGTCCATTTTAACTAGGGTCTCATATGGTTAGGATGGCTCTGTTACCAACTTGTCAACACCCGGATTTTTAATCCCAGATGCCCGTTATGCCATACCTCGCAATCCCAGGATTACCATTTTTGCGAGACATAACAGATTGGATATCACAGTACATCATCCATTACAAACCATACATAAGGTTTTACACAAATAAGGATCTCATGATCCAGTCTTTAATACAACAAGCAGCGGAAATAAACGATAGCATAGCGGTGGGGTCCATCTTCAGGGGCACAGGCAATGCTGATGAAGGAAGATAGTCCTGTTATCATAGCCGTCCTACTGACCATCATCTTGATAATCTCCTTCATAGTCTGGCCATGATAATAGCCAGGGACAAAAGCCATGAGTACTCTTTAAGTACTCGCAAACTACTACTAGCAAGGAGTATAATTCTAAGTTAAAGTACTGAATCTAAGTTAACTATCAAGTTAAGTTTGGAACCTAAGCTAAGTTCAGAAGCAAAGAAAGATAAAATAAGGTTCTAGAATCACTTAAGTTGGGAAGCTATTATCATCAACACAACCCTGTTGTGGTCAAGTCAAAGTTCATCATTCGTTTCAAGTTATTTAGAAAACATCTGACAACGAAACAGTATGGTCATTCCAACTGTCCATAACATGAATGACGCGCTATTCAATAGTTTGACACTCTGCGAGGTGGTACACTTTCACCACAAGATTCGATACATCATCGGGGATAACCCTGAATCATCATACTTAGTATGCAGATAATCAAACATAACCTTCCCTTTACACACCCTAGTACAAGCACCTCTCCTATGAGCATGGCCTCCTAACCATGACCATCAGTCATCTTGGGCACTGCATAGGTGGATAACATTCAGAGGTAGCCTCAGCTCAAACCTCTCCCGTGAGGGAACTAATACTAATGCATATAAACTTCCAGCTAAACCTTACCCAATTCAGGTAATGTGGTTGTACGGTAAATTTGGAATGGTATCGCATCCGAATCCAACCATCAGTTTTATAAAAGGGTTAAGGCTCATGCCTCATCATTTTCATCATAATAAACCAATTGTGTCTCTCAACACATGTCAAAACATCTCAATAGAATGACTCATCATTCCAAGGTTTTCCTAATTCATTTTTACCAAGTATTCCCATCTAAAGTGACTCAAGTTTTTGATCTATTCTAAAATACTAAGTTAAGAGTATTCACTAAGGTGGAAAAGATGGTTTCAATCTCATGCCATAGAATGACATCTAAATGTTTCTAAGTAGGTCAAGTTTTATACTTTTTATGCTACCTTCAAAACAAGTAAAGAACTCTGTGTGAACTAAGGGAGGTAAAACTTGTCAATAAGACTTGGGGTACTAATAGTTAAAGGGGTGTGATCAAAGCATGCTTAAGGCATCTTTGCTAAACCATCTAGTTTTAAATCTAGCCTGCTAACAATAGCTTGCCTTGGTTGGTCCAGTGGTTGAAGTTTTCTTCTTCTTCTTCTTCTTGGTAGAACTCCTCCTCCTTGAAAGTTTGGTCGGTACTAGCGTCTATAAATATATAGGGAGTAGACAATCACCAAACAATACTTAACTAGGCTCAGTAGCATTCTAAAACACACAATTGATGATCTATTATCATCACAAGCATCATAAGTTTAATTCAATAGTTTCAACCTTTTTATTTTAGAAAAGTAATTTCTACTCATTGAAATTTTAACTAAAATTTAATATTCACCACCAAAATATGGGATCATGTGGACACATGTCCCCACCACATATTCTAACATGTGGGAATGAGATTTAAAGGTTGGATCAATATTACTTTAGTTTAAGTTCATTATTTAATGATTTAAAGTGACTAGAAATGCCTATATAGCATTATTTTGGTACTAGTCCAAAGTCACTGCATGTAAACCTTAATATTATTACATATTTGGATAGATATGATGAAATGTGATTTTTGAGAGTTGGAATCAACACAAAAGCTAACTTGGTTGATTTTATAAAAATGTTGCAAGGTGCAAAAGCTTCTGTTTTGTTATTTTTATTAGGAGAGATCTATAACTCTAATTGAAATAAATCCAACGGGCTTGGATAGATTATTTCAATACCTTTCAGAAAAAATTTGTTTCATGCTATTTGGATTTTTTTAACTCACAGAATTGAATTTTGAAATAGTGGACAGAAACTAGATTTAACTAAAAAGAAAAATCCAGATTGGAATGGGTGGGCTAGCGCGGGAAAAGAAATGGGCCGGCCCAGTGGCGCTCCGCGGCGCGGGGCTCAGCTGACAGGGGGGTCCCACGTGTCAGCGGCACTTAACACGTGAAACGGTACGCGCGCTGTGGGTCGTGCGATTAGAAGCGAGATCAACGGCTGAGGGTCGTCGTCGACGACGAACAGGTCGCCGGCGAGCTCGAACCCTAGAGACTCAGTGGGGTCTACTGGGGGCGTACCAGGGCTCCAGCGGGGTTGGCGAGGCGGTCAAACAACATGGAAGACAACGGTGAGGTGAGGCGCGGTTGTGGCGGAGCTTGGGGCGGTCGAAATCAACGGCGCCCTTCTCCTCGAGAGGCGGCGGCTCCGGTTCCAATTCTGGGGAGCTGCTGCTCCACTTGCTCCGGCTAGAGGTGGGTGAGGTTCAGAGAGGTGAGAGGAGTGGAATGGTGTGGAGAAGAATGGATGGGGAGGGCTCCTTTTATAGGCCCGACGGTGAGACCGAGCGGGATGGGCGGTCGACGGTGGCGACATGGCTACGGCGAGTTAGAGGCATGGCTGGGCGTGGCGATCGATGGGCGGTTCCCTGGCGGTGCTCTAGGACTTAAATGCGGCCGTAGGGGCGGTGGTACGCGGTGTAGGTGAGGTGGCGCTCTGTGCGTCCAAAGCGGCGGTGTCCATGGCGAGCGGTGGTTGTGAGGCTTTGGGCGACGAACGGGGATGTCTGGGGTGTTCGCCAGGTCGAGGCGGAGCGGCGGGCGCGGGCTGTGGTCGAGCGGCGGCTTGTGCACGCGGGGACAGAGCATGCTCTGCGGGTGGCATCAGCATGGTGCGGTGGCACTAGGCGCGGGCTTTCCTCGGTGGTCCATGGCAGCACTTGGCTCGGGCAGGGGACAGAGAGGGGCGGTGAGGTGCTGGCTACCTCCTAGACATGGAGAGGAAGGAGGAGGTGGTCGGCTGGAGTGAGGGCAAGGTTGGCCAGCGAGTTGGTGCTCGGCATGGCTTGGCCTGGCCACTAGGGTGTAGGGGTTGGGGTGGTAATGGCATGGTTTGATCAAGTGGAGACAGAGGGAGTGTTTTGTGGTCAAAAGGGTGGCTAAACTCTGTAGAAACAGTGAGATAGCTAGTTGTGTTTGATTCTGCCTGCCATGTGTTTGATGAAATGGCCGCATGAGAAAAAAATTTGAATTTTGAGTTCAAATTTTTTGAATAATCTCCACTAGTGATAGGTAGTCTCTGGTTGCAAGGGTTTTGAAAGTGGAGCGCAAATAGATGGTTTTTGAAATAGGGGTGATATAGGCATATGCATTAGATTCAATTTTAAACTGTCATTTAAAATAGTTAACAGAATGTTTTTAGCAGATCCAAAGGTGGGCCTTGGTACCTCATTATGTGTACTAGCAAGGGTTGCAAAGATCAAGAATTGTTTCTGTTAAGAATTGATTACTAGGAATAGCCAAAGTAGGCATGAGAGTTAAATTTGCCAAAATGACCATTCCTTCCTTTTAATTCTTTTTGATTTGATTTTCTTTAGGAAAAGTTTGGGAATGATGTAGATGATGTTTAAATCACCTAAGAAACATTTTACAAGCATTGGATCAATCAATCATGGCAATTCAAACAACTCTTATTTTAAATGCATACCCATATGCATGCTTTCATTTTAAAAGTGGAAAAGTTTTTGTTAACCCTATTTTTGGATGATTTGATCTTGATAAGCTTGGATTAAAGTTTTGGGATGTTACAACTCGCCACCGCGGATTCGCCCTCACGTACTCGCCACCGCGGACTCGCCCTCATGTACTCAACACGCTCGGGGACTCGCCACCGCGGACTCGCCCTCGCGTACTCAACACGCTCGGGGACTCGCCACCGCGGACTCTCCCTCGCGTACTCAACACGCTCGGGGACTCACCACCGCGGACTCGCCCTCGCGTACGTGCCACGCTCGTGGACTGGCCCTCGCGTACTCGCCACGCTCGGGGACTTGCCACTTGCGGACTCGTCTTGCGTCTTCCCTGCACCGACTTGGCGACATCACAATCGACGATTTGGTGGCCTCCACGTCCTCTATGACAGCAAGTGTACAAGGCGCCGGCCAAACTTCTCCAAGGGGCGACTCCGTCCAATGACGACTCACCCGACACATTGACTCGCCTTGGCGATTTGGCTACTTCATGAGCTATTTCTCTGTTTCAGGAGCTCGCCAACGACTCACCATCGACTCCACCCTGGAATCACCTGCACCGATTTGGCGGCTTGAAGTCATCGCCGAGTCCCTGACGCGCTCGGGGACTACTGATGGGGGAATACCAATCGGGGTATGCCCACGAAGCGGAATCGCCAGCTGGAGCGAGCCGACTGAAGCCTAACCCATGGCGGATCGACTCGCCAAGTACAGCGACTGGCACGTACTGGACCCAGACGCCACGCCGACTGGAGGCCCAAGATAGCGACTCCAATAAAAAAGCCCATTAGCACTTGTAAACCCTAACTGGCTGCATATATAAAGCCACCAGGGGCACCCCCACGGTGGACAGAACATTACATTTCTTCACACCATATTAGATCTAGTCTCTCCCTCTGCCTACGGCGGCTCCATGTAAACCAATCTATGATCTTATACTGGATTGCTAGCAGGACGTAGTGATCCTCCACCGAGGGGACATGAACCTGGGTACATCGCATGCCAATCTCGCACCTGGATTCTCCTACGTCCCCTTCCCTTTCCTCTACGTAAGCTACCCTGTAGCATCTGCCGTGGTTAATTCCACGACATGACCAATGTACTTTTTTAGTGTTTTAGGTGTGCTTAGGTCATAACTACATGGAAAACCAAGGCTAGGCCCAAGGTTCCACCGGTTTGCCTCCATTTGAACCGTCGCGCGAGATTCCTCCTGTAGGTCCAGCACACTTCTCTGTGTTATCGCATGCACCATAGATGGTCACACCCAGGAGTTAGGTTTTCCATCTAGGAGCAATTCAGCACCCTTGTGCATGTATTCTAGGGCCACATGCATCTTCTCATGGCATCCCAGCGCTCGGTCGGTCCTTTTCTAGCGAAACCCTAATCTGCGGGCCCGTAGGTCTACCCCCATAGCATTCTCCGCACGAGGGCTGACCAATGTAATTTTCTAGTGGTTTATATTTGCTTAGGTCATAACTCTATGTAAAACCAAGACTAGGCCCAAGGTTCCACTAGTTTGCCTCTGTTTGACATGTAGCTTGGCCCAAGAAACCTAGGCTTAGCCCAAGAAAACCAAGGCTCGACCGAAGTATATTTGGTGGTTTAGGTTTGTTTAGGTTAAATACCCCCGCCTCCTCTCTCATTCCACTCAGCTCGCTGCCGCCACTCTCCTCCCACCTGTGCCTCCTCCTCCTCTTTCCCAAAGCCGATATCGCCCTGCCACCCCCACCACCCGCCCAAAGCCGTTGCCACCCGGATCCCCTCGCCCGCATGAAGCTGCCACCACCCGAAGCCGCCCGCCACCACCGCCCATAGGTAATCTCCAAGTCCCTCTTTTTTTGTACTACAAATTTGATTTTATTTCAATTTTTTGACATCAATTTTGAGCAACTACAAAACTTAGGAATTTTTTATTTCGATCAAATGAATACTTTAGTATGCCCAACCCGCATCCTCGTCGTCAAATCGGCGGCAACGATGGAGCACTGCTGGCCTTCGCTGGGTATGTCCGAGACTGGGCTCCGTTGAGCTGGCACTGGGAGGTGTTACCTTCCGGGACGCGTAGCTTGGTGAGGAATCTGGGTCCCGTTATCGACCTAGAGCTTATTTGGTGGCGGTCGAGTGGTCCACTGTCGGTGCAGAGGGAGTTGGCCCCCGAGGCGGTGGTACAGAATCATGTCAGGGAGGAGGATGAGCACGTCCGTCGCTATATGGCTGCATTGGAGGTCATGGTCTCCAATACCTGGCAGATTCTTCAGGGATCTCACCCGAGCTATGCTTGTGTGATGGTTCCTTCTCTTTGGGTGTTCACCGCCCGTGACTCGGTACCCAGAAGTCGACATCTAGTTTGATTGAGCGAGATGTATTAGTGATATTATCGAATTTGTAGTAGAACTATGTCGAGAATTTGAATATAAGATAACTAATATCTTAATTGTGGATGATGACTATGATTCTAATATATCTTATTGAGCTACTGGTATGATGTTATTACTTCTAGATGCTATAGATAGAGTAATTACCTATAGCCCTTCTAACAACCCAAAATCTTATAATCAAGATTATCAAATTCTGATCACCCAATTTGGGGTTCACAAAAACTTTTATTAAGAAAATGAATTTGAATGCATGTGTGTTTGCATTAGTATAGAATTGTGTGTATATGCCATGCTTGATTGTTCTAAATGTTGTGAAATGGTCTAAAGGTGAATGCCACATCATCTAGACAATTTACAAACAAAATCCAAAGAAAAAGAAATGAAATAAGAATAAATTAAGAAAATGGTCATTTTGACCAAAATTAACCACTAGGCCACTTTGAGTGTTCCTAGAAGAAGATTTCCAACAGAAACATTTCTATTTCTTTACACCCCTTACTAGACCAAGTAAAGGTGTATCAAGGCCCACTTTACAAACTTACAAAAACATTTTCCAAATCAATTTAATGGACAGTTAAAAATGGAATCTATTTCATATGTTAAGATCCCACTTTTTCAAAAACCTATCAGATCAATTCCCCTTGGCAAATCCAAGCAACCAGAGACTCTCAAGATTAATCCAAGATCACTAAAAAAATTGAATCAAAAATTCAAAAGTAAAATTCATCTGGCCATTAATACAAACACCTTGTCTGCACTAATTAAACCACTGGCCTAACTTCACTGTTGTGCATAGTAAACCTTGACCATTTGGTCCGCTCTGCACTCTGGTCTCTCCTAAGTCTAACCAGCACCTAGACCAATTCCCCCTTCGCCGTGGAGCACAATGGAGCGCCGCCCGAATTTGGTCACCACCGACCGACCATAGCACGCTCGCAGCAGACCACTCTGGCCCATCCAGGATGTTCAGGAGGTGCGCCACAGTCCACCGCCACCCCCTATCCAGGCCACAACCCCAGCCGAGCCATGGACCATCCTAGCTACATCGTGCCCCGCCTCTCTGCACCGTGTCCAGAGAGCGCCAGTCCACCGCGCCCGACCAGCTTGCCCAGCTCGCACCATGCCCTCACCACGCACGTGCAGCCTCGCCATGATCACACTACCCCGGCAGACACCCCCGTTCGCCGTCGCGCGACCCGCAGCTGCCGCACGCTGCTGCAAACACTTATTCCGCTGCTCAGAACACCGCACGCCCCCGACCGAACCACGGCTTTAAGTCCGAGAGCACCGCTAGGAGACACCGCACCGTCCTACGCCCTCGCCCATGCTGTGACCCACGTGTAGCAACGCCACCTTCGAGCTCACCGCCGCACCGCTCGGTCCCCTCACTGCGCTATAAAAGGAGGCCACCCCCGCCTCCATTCTCCACACCATTCGTCTCCCTACTCCTCACAGCCACTCCCCCACCTCTCTCCAGAGCAAGGCCAGCACCACTATGCCGGAATATCATCGGAGTCCGCCGCTACTGGAGGAGAAGGGCACCAGCGATTCCGACCATCCCAAGCCCTGCCGTGACCATGCCTCGCCTCACCGTCATCTACCACATCGTTTTCCCCCATCACCGACCCTAGATGGAGCCCAGGTGAGCCCCGCGAGACCCCCACCGCCGCGCCAGGTTAATTTCTCGCCGGAGCTGTTCGTCATCGACGATGACGCTCAACCGTTAGATTAGAATTTGATCACACGGCTCAGTTTTGCTGATACCGTTTCGCGTTAGAATAGTCATTGACTGGTGGACCCTACCTGTTAGTAGCCTGTTGCGCTGTGTAGTGCAGCTGGGCCCGCCCATTTACCTTTCCCGCCCAGGCCTAGAAATTCAAATATTGTTTTTCCTTTTTAGTTTAAACTAGCTTCTGTCCACTTATTTAAAAATCAATTCAGAGAGTTTCCCCGAACCAAATTGCATGATTAAAATTTTGTTAGAAAGATAATTAAATTATCTATGCAAGCCCGTTGGATTTAAATCATTTGGAGTTATCTTTAGTAAAAAAACAAGATAGAGACTTTTGCAACTTCAAATATTTTTCAAAAATCAACCATAATAGATTTTGAGTTGATTCCAACTCTCAAAAATCACATTTGATAATATCTATCTGAATATGTAAAAATTGTAGGGGATCGCAGCAGAAAACAAAAAAATCTACGATGGAACCCCAAAACTGCCTAGGATCTATCTATGTAGTAATGCGGTAACGACCAATGCATAGAGTATACATGCCCCTGTAGACCGTACGCGGTTAACGTTCCGCGGGGAACATGGTTGACGTAATCGTACTCGTAGCTGACCTCAAGGCCGCGAAGCTCCTCCCAGGTCACCCCTTGCTCCTTCTTCATCGTGCAGCAGCTCCGGCTCCCGACATTTAAGCGCCCCAAGTGTTGCACCTCGTGTCTTCGTACACATCCGGTGCATGATGAGACCTCCGGCTCCCCGGTCCCGCCAGGAGTGCGGAAGTTGATATCTGGCTAGGAATCCCTGCAGCGCAACAGCGTACTGCAGGTGTGTCTCGATCGCACAGCCCAGACTTGGGGCCATGGTCAAAAGGGCTAGAGAAAGAGGGAATGAGGAAGTCAACCAAAGGACTTCTCCAAATATTGGTGTGTACAATCCCACCCACGGGCACCCCTTTATATAGGGGGAGGGGGTGCGCTCTCCCCTTTGGGTTTCCCATGTGGGACTATTCAAGGGAGAGGGGGAGGCGCATGGGCCTCATGGGCCAGCCGGCCAGGGGTGGGCCCCACCCCGCGCACAACCCTAGGCTATCTAGTTGGTCCCCCTTGAGGCGCCTGGGCTTTGGCACTTTGGCCCTTGGCCCTTCCCTCCTTCGATTTTCCCTCATAGGCCCTTTTTCCCTAGGAAGTTTGGCCCATTAGTGGAATACCCCTTCAAATTAGATTTTAATATTATATTTAATATTAATTACAGTAATTAGTATGTAAATACATATTACAAAATCCATCTTGACCCGAAACACCTTTCGGTTCCCTTTTGATTTCCTCCGAACGACTTCTGATCTTTCCTGGAATGATTCCGGTCCTCTATTCTTTCTCCGAACAACTTCGGATCTCTCTATGGAACAATTCCGTCTTTCTATTTCTCTACTGTGATTATGTCTTACAAATGATCGCTCTCATGATCTGTATGAATGATCAACAGAGGGACCAGGGATATCCATGTGACCCCTATGCATTCCTGATGACAATGTCGTTTGAACCGCTAAATTAAGCATCCAATCCCTTTTGTTTCTTGATACGACTTGTCCGAGATCCGATCATTGGTATCACATATCTTGTTCAATCTCTTTCACAATAAGTTCTGTTTTCTTGTAACCATGATATTACATCCCCGTGACCGAGTCACATGTTGCAATATTTATGGATGTAATCTCACCAAGCCGGCCGTATGTATCTTTACCCGTCATGTGGGTGAACAAATCCTGGTCTTGTAGTCACATGTCATCTAGTGTTCCTTCGGACTACCCAACGTACACCTTTATGGCCACCGTATTAGCAGATGACGGTTGATGCAGTCTAAGCAGCCTCGGGAAATAGTGATTAATATGAGCTCACGGTCTAAGGAAAAGGAGTTTAGGTATAGCTGTTGCAACAATGAACTATATGACTTGATCGTGTTGCAATCCTTCGAGGAATGTCCAATCACATCATTCTTCAATGATATGATCCCGTTGTCAATTGTCATAAATGGCCATGATCTTGAAACCCAGATCATCCTCATGACCAACGAACTAGTATGAATAGAGGCTACTAGGGACTTGGTTGTTTCATACCACATGTGTACCAATGTTTCTACTTGGCACAGTTATAGCACAATATGAAACTATTATAAACTAATTGAGATATGACAATAAAAACCTATTTATTATTTGCCTCTAGGGCATATCTCCTTCAGTCTCCCACTTGTACTAGAGTACTGATGTCTACGCACTTCTATTCTTGTAGACAGTTGTTGGGCCTCCAAGTGCAGAGGTTTGTAGAACAGCAGCATGTTTCCCTTAAGTGGATCACCCAAGGTTTATCAAACTCAGGAAGGAAGTGGTCAAAGCTATCCCTCTCAAACAACCCTACAATCAAGATACAAGAAGTCTCTTGTGTCCCCAACACACCCAATACACTTGTCAGGTGTATAGGTGCACTAGTTCGGTGAAGAGATAGTGAAATACAAGTGGTATGGATATAAGACAACGGTGATAGAAAATACTTTGATGGCATGGAAAAGACTAAAGTAAAACTAAAATAAAGATAGAAGCAAGCAAACATGTAATATATCTAATAGCAAACGGTGTTTCAGTGCTTAGAAACAAGGCCTAGGGATCATACTTTCACTAGTGAACACTCTCATATAAATATATTCTTCTTTATGATACTACACTGAACTACTCTCCGGTTGGACACTCTAATCCATGGTAGGGCTATAACAGAACACCTCAAAGTTCGCTTTCCCATCTAGAAAACCCCACACTATCACCTTGAGAACTAGATGGATCCAACAAACACCACAATTTCATAAAGACATCCAACTCCAAATATAACTCATAATAAGTATTTGTAATCTCTAGCCTAAGTGCCACCATGGTGTGCACACTGTCAACTTCACACACATGGGGAGAGCAGAGATCTATTAAAGCACTTGAGTAGCAAGGTAGATCTATAGATTATAAGCTCATGATCTCAATAAGATCATGCATAGAGAGAGAGAGATGAACACATAGCTACCGGTAGAACCCTTAGCCTCGAGAGAGAACTACTCCCTCCTCATGATGGGAATCAGCAACGACGATGGAGATGGTTGTGGAGATCGATGGAGATGGCTCCGAGGGCACTTCCTCGGCCCGGCAGGGTGCCGGAACAGAGACTTTCTATCCCCTGAATCTCCCCTTCGGTGGTGGTGGCGCTACCAAACTTTTCGTGGCTGGAGGCTTGACGATCTAGGGTTTTTGCATCGGGGATGATATATAGGCGAAAGAGGCAAGGTCGGTGGGCGGCCAGGGGGCCCACACCATCCCCTGGCGCGGCCTTGGGTTGCCCGCGCCAAGGGGTGGTGTGGCCACCCTGTGGCCCCTCTCCATCTCCTCTTCTGGCTTCGTGAGTCTTCCGGTAAAATATCAACTTTGGCTTTTGTCCGGACCAATTCCGAGAATATTGATTTTCTGGCTTTCCTAGAACCAAAAACAGCAGAAAACAGGCAACTGGCACTGTGGCATCTTGTTAATAGGTTGGTCCAAGAAAGTGTATAGAAATACTCCAAATTGTGGACAAAACATAAGAAAGTAGATAAAAACCAAGCATGGAACATCAAAAATTATAGATACGTTAGCAACGTATCAAGTACAAATAAACCAGCCTGCATTTTACTCACATAAACCATATACAATATGCGTTTACAGATCATGCATGCTCATGGGAAACGTCATGTCCATGTTCTATTTTACCAGATCATTATGTCTTTTGCAAATCGTTAATGTCTTCCTAATTTTGACATTCACTCCATTATCTTATAATGGGTCAAAGTATTTGTTTGGCGACAAAGTGAGACTTTGTTTCTAGTGTTTATGATGATGGTCGTTTTCACCGTTGTCATCTAAACTTCGAAACACACTTTGTTATCCTTTTGTGTATATATTGTAGTCATGGCAGTAGAACAAGGCCGGATTCCAGGAGCTTACAGTGACTTTAGATCAACCTCGAGGGCTTTCTCATGGGCACTGGGCCCTGGGACACATCATTCTATGTTAAAAGCGAAGTAGCCCCGCCGTAACATTATACATCACATCAGATGGAGCTTTTATACTTCTATATCTATGTCGATCCTAGTGCATGAAATGCAACTATGCCACTTACATTTGCTTCTTGCCATTTAAGTACAAACTTAATTCTGGTTCAGTGATCAACTCAGGAATCACTTACATACATGATCTTATAGTTAAGACTTTTTCCTTCTAACCAGAACCTCGGGTCACATTACGTTGAGTATACAATATTGTTATATGGAAGAACCTATGATTGAGGCATAGGAGATACAACGCATCTCTTTCTTTCAACCATAGTAGCAATACTAACTCAATGCTTCATATAGTAAGAACTACTTTCTCACCTTGTTCCATTCTGAGCTTCTTCATAATCTTGGTTAGGACATTCTAAACATCTTTCAGAATCAAGTCCAGGAAGCATTCGACATTCAGTGTTTATTAAACTCACCAATCTATCTCGATAGATTTTATTGTTTAATAATTTCAACTTCATCCTTATTTATCTAACTTAAATATTATTAACACCAATCACATCATTCATATATGTCGTCCACATATCCTAGAATGATTTTACGCTCCCACTCAAATATGACATTCATGTTTGAGATCCAGGGATTTCACTTGGCTCCCACTCAAAATCTAGGTCCTCTCGATAATCTTGGACATTCCAAAATTCTTTGATCACCATCAAATCGATAATTCCACTAAAAAGATTTCAATGACCATTCATTTCTCATACTTAGGTCCATCATGCTTCTTTGTAATTCGTAGGTATGTCTTGTTCAAAGCATGACAAGTGAATCAACTATGATTCCACAAACTTGTAGAATATATAGTTGAATCCTACTTTCTTTTAGTAAAAGTATTTGCTTGAAACTTTATGATCATTATCAATAGTTTCTCCTCCATTTGTAGAGTTTGGTTTCACGAAACACATTTCGCTGCGCCACTCAACAATCCGGAGGTAAGGTCTAATACCTTGTTTTGATCTTTTACTTTCTTCCACTTCTATCTACATCAAGACGCGTCAATTTTGGACAACAGCAGGTTTGCACCATGTGGACGATGCATTTATAGCTTCCTAAGAATGCTCTACAAAGACTTGTTTATTCGCCATGATTTCAACTTATCGAAATCTCCAGAAACTCGAACTTGCCATAACACTTATGGTGTTGTTTCCACGAATCTTTTGATGTTCCTTTGTATTTCAAATGAGTGTTTGCTTATTTTGATCCTTAACTCTAAACGACAACTATAACCCCTATAAGAGATGATATTATACCATATGTATCTTAATACATAATGATTATGATGTTTAGACATTTCAACATAGTTTAAATTTGTCCAATTATCATAATTTGTGAAACATCTTTCACAAGTCCCTTTTATGCTAAACTTAACTTGAATACTTTAGTCATGTCGATCAAATCGAAGAGACTTCGTATTCTTCTTAATTTCAATATCCTCCTATTGTTGTGAACTCATTTGGAACAATTCAAATCATTTCGAACTGATGTTTCATTAAGTAAATACGCTTATTCACTTAAGTCCACAATAAATGATTTCCACTACTTGTTGAAAATACGATACATCATCATGTATAAGATTCAACATTTCTTCACATATCACTGTTTTACCAGAATGCGGATTTTTAGTCATTCTACCCAAGAGGCATGGTTTTGCAAAGTCTCTAGATCAAGTATCTAGGACTCCGATCTTCATTTACAATGAAGAACATGAAATAACCAAAATGACTTAAACTATAGTGTCATTTCATTATTAAACTTTGGATATATCTTAGCATTCTTATCCTTTATAAATGTTTAAACTATTATCATTAACATAGTGATGCAAATAAATCATTTATAATCGTAATGTGACCATAACGGTATTGTTCATAAGAATAGTACAAACTGGCTTGTAACTTGTTCCTATGAATAATCGTCTCGCCAGAAGCAAGACACACAAACAGGGATTACAAATTTATATTCAAGTCCACTAATCCAAATGACAAACTTTGAGGGAAGAGGTGATGTCGTCCATCAACTGTTTTGCTTGCCATCATCAAGTCACGCTACCTCAAAACCAGCAATTCTCAAGCAGATCCTCCTGTTTTCACAAAACGGGACAAGTATCAAATACTTTGCAAACCGCAACAAGTTTTTGCAAGAACTACATTTATAATTTTGTATATCTAACATATACCTTTTTCATCCATGACCTCCATTGCAATCAAGCCCTTTCAAGAGTTCTCAACTCTAATGCAAGATCGCTAAGTGTTTTTCTAAACATTCTCTTTTCATCCATGATGGAGGAAAACCCATCCAATGGCTCATACTCTATGTGCCTTATTTTGCATAATACAAAATTTAGCCCAACTCTCAATCGAATGGAGAATGGCTTATTGGATGATTATGGAGAAAACATAAACATTCCGGAGTCATCGAATTATCTCCTAATGGTTATTGTATCAAGAAGAGAAGATCACCTTTTACGAGAATATCCCCCAGGTGTGGGTATTAATCTATGAAGTTGGACCCTTTTGGTAAGTTCCACATCAAGCAATATATTCCCATGGTCTCAAATAACCTCAATGGGATAGGCCAAGATCTACTAAGATATTTGCAAATAGACATCTACACTAAGTTTATAATAAGAGATCAATTTATAATTGGTCTCCACTAAAATTGTCATCCCCTGGACGATTTTAGTGATCGCATGATCCCTATCCTCTCCATCAGTGCATTATCAAAGGTAGACATTCAATGATGCCAATCACATCATCCATGTGACTCATGCTCGATCTTTCGATCTCTTGTGTTCCGAGGCCACGTCTTTGTAACATGCTAGGCTCGCCAAATCTAACTTGTGTGTATTCGCTGTGCAACATGGCTTATATCCACTGTACTCACCGTAGGGCGCCTCATACCGAAGAACTTTCTTGGTGGTGCACACACAAGGGGAACACGGAACATTGGAATTCAATAGGGATTATCTTATTTGCTACTGTTGAGTATCTAAATACTAGCACACAATAAGATGTAAAACAGAAATCAACATCATATTTATATTGTGATATGATATGGTCTTTCTTGCGCCTTGATCTCCATCGAGTGCTCCAGCATGATCTCCATCTTGCCCTTGGTTTGACGCCAAGTCCACGACGCCTCCACCAGGTCGTTCATCGGAACGATGACTATTACTATACTACTTAGTAATAGAAAAGTAAACTACTTTACCTTCGCAATGACTAGTGTCATATTATAATCACATGCCCTCCTGCAAAATAAAGTTAGACGCCTCTACTTTATCTATTGCAAGTTTGACATGGTTGTTAGGGCTTTTGCAATAGAACCGTTTCTAATCGACGAACTTTCCAACCACAACATGGATCAGACAGTTGTCTCTATTACACCCCTTTAGGGGCCCTCTGTTGCAAATGCTATATCAACTATCGAATGAGAGACAGACACCCGGTAGCCACTTATATGGTAGAAGCCGCATGTTGAGCGTGGAACCAGTCTCGCGTATAAATACGCGTAAGGTCGGTCTGGGCAGCTTGATCAAACAATACCGCGATATTAACAGGTACATATTAGAGGGTAACAACTAAGGGATCAATGACCGCACAATACTTATGCGTACTAGCCGTACAACACTCCTACGTATAGATCCGCTCTGATACCACTATAGGGGATCGCAGCAGAAAACAAAAAGTTTCCTACGATGGAACCCCAACACTGCCTAGGATCTATCTATGTAGTAATGCGGTAACGGCCAATGCGTAGAGAATACATACCCTTGTAGACCGTACGTGATTAACGTTCCGCGGTGAACGTGGTTGATATAGTCGTACTCATAGCCGACCTCAAGGTCGCGAAGCTCCTCCCAGGTCACCCCTTGCTCCTTCTTCATCGTGCAGCAGCTCCGGCTCCCGACATTTAAGCGCCCTAAGTGTTGCGCCTCGTGTCTTCGTACACATCCGGTGCATGATGAGACCTCTGGCTCCCCGATCCCGCCAGGAGTGCGGAAGTTGATATCTGGCTAGAAATCCCTGTAGCGTAATGGCGTACTGCAGGTGTGCCTCGATCGCACAGCCTAGACTTGGGGCCATGGTCACAAGGGCTAGAGAGAGGGAAGGAGGAATTCAACCAAGGGAGTTCTCCAAATATTGGTGTGTACAATCCCACCCATGGGAACCCCTTTATATGGGCACCCCTTTGGGTTTCCCATGTGGGACTATTCAAGGGAGAGGGGGGAGGCGCATGAGCCTCATGGGCTAGCCGGCTAGGGGTGGGCCCCACCCCACGCACAGCCCTAGGCTGGCCTTGTGGGCCCCTTGAGGCGCCTGGGCTTTGGCCCTTTAGCCCTTGGCCCTTCCCTCCTCCGGTTTTCCCTCATGGGCCCTTTTTCCTTAGGAAGTTTGGTCCATTAGTGGAATACCCCTTCAAATTAGATTTTAATATTTTATTTAATATTAATTACATTAATTAATATGTAAATACATATTACAAAATCCATCTTGACCTGAAACACCTTTCGGTTTCCTTTCAATTTCCTCCGAACGACTTCGGATCTTTCCCGGAATGATTCCGGTCCTTTATTCTTTCTCCAAACAACTTCGGATCTCTCTGCGGAACAATTCCGACTTTCTCTTTCTCTACTGTGAATCCGTCTTACGAAAGATCACTCTCATCATACCCTTAAGTGTATCCTCTCACGGCTCGGGAATGCTCTAGACATGATCTGTATCAATGATCAACAGAGGGACCAGGGATATCCCTGTGACCCCTATGCATTCCTGATGACAATGTCGTTTGAACCGCTAAATGTAGCATCCAATTCCTTTTGTTTCTTGATACGACTTGTCCGAGATCCGATCATTGGTATCACATACCTTGTTCAATCTCCTTCACAACAAGTTATGTTTTCTTGTTACCGTGGTATTACATCCCCGTGAGCGAGTCACATGTTGCAACACTTATGGATGTAATCTCACCAAGCCGGCCGTATGTACCTTTACCCGTCATGTGGGTGAAAAAATCTTGGTCTTGCAGTCACGTGTCATCTACTATTCCTTCGGAATACCCAACGTACACCTTTATTGCCACCGTATTACCAGATGACGGTTGATGCAGTCTAAGCAGCCTCGGGAAATAGTGAGTAATATAAGCTCACGGTCTAAGGAAAAGGAGTCTAGGTATAGTTGTTGCAACAATAAACTATATGACTTGATCGTGTTGCAATCCTTCAAGGAATGTCCAATCACATGATTCTCTAATGATATGATCCTGTTGTCAATTGGCATAAATGCCCATGATCTTGAAACCCAGATCATGCTCATGACCAACGAACTAGTATGAATAGAGGCTACTAGGGACTTGGTTATTTCATACCACACTTGTACCAATGTTTCTGCTTGGCACAGTTATAGCACAATATAAAACTATTATAAACTAATTGAGATATGACAATAAAAACCTATTTATTATTTGCCTGTAGGGCATATCTCCTTCAAAAATATCTAGGTTTGCATGCAGTGACATTGGACTACTACCAAACGAATGCTATTAGGGCATTTCTAGTCACTTTAAATCTATTAAATGATAATCTTAAACTTTATAAAATATGGTCCACCTTTTAAATCACATTCCCATGTATTAGAATATGTGGTGATGACATGTGTCAACATGATCCCATATTTTAATTGGAGAATATTAAATCTTAATTAATTTCAATAAGTAGAAATTACTTTTCTGAAATAAACTAAATAAAACTAGTTCTTTATTTCATGAGATGATTGTGATGATACTAGATTATCAAGTGTGAGCCTTAGTGTGCTAAATAGAAGTAGTTAAGTATTCTGTGTTGATTGTGTACCCTGTATTTATCTATAGACGATAGTACCGACCCAAGCTACGAGGAGGAGGAGTCCTACCCCGAAGAAGAGGAGGAAAACTTCAATCACTACACCAATCAAGCCAAGCTATTATTGGCAAGCTAACACTTGCAAGTTTCTTAACTATGCAAGCTTTCACCTAAGCAAGATGCATTAGGCATTCTTTGGTTATATACCTTTGATTTATACCCATCCCAAGTTTTACTTGCAAGCTTTACTCTTTTACTTTACCAAAGTTCTTTACTTTTAGTTAATGCTTTGTGAGGTTTTGGAAAGATAGTATAGATAGCATAAAGAGTATAAAACTAGGCCTATACTATATGTCATTCTATGGCATGAGATTGAGATTAGCATCCCTCATTAGTGAACACTCTTAACTTAGTGGCTAGTGCTAAGCATAAAACTTCATCACTTTAGATAGGAATACTTGGTGAAAATGATTATGAAAACTTTGGAATGATGAGTCATTCTATTGAAATGTTTTGAAATGTGTTGAGAAACACAAATGGTTTTTGTGATGAAAATGTTGAGGCATGAGCCTTATCCCTTTTACAAAAAACTGATGGTTGGGTTCGGATGCGATACCATTCCAATTTTACCGTACAACCACAATACCTGAATTGGGTAAGGCTTAGCCAGAAGTTTATATGTATTAGTATGGGTTCCCTCGCGAAGGAGGTTTGAGTTGAGGCTACCTCTTGATGATGTCCACCTATGTAGTGCCCAGGATGGCAGATGGCCATGACTAGGAGGCCAAGCTCATAGGGGAGGTGCCTATACTAGAGTGTGTAATTGAAAGGTTATGATTGATTATCCGCATACTAAGTATGATGATTCAGGGTTATCCCTGACAGATGTATCGAATTTTGTGGTGAAAGTGTACCACCTCTACAGAGTGTCAAACTATTCGAATAGCCGCATCCGCGGTCATGGACAGTTGGAGTGGCCATACTGTTCCGTCGTCAGATGTTTTCGAAATGACTTGTCAAATGAACTATGATTTGGACTTGATCACAACAGGGTTGTGAATATGAAAACTAGGTTTCCACTTAAGTGATTTTGAACTTTTACTTAGTTTTTTTACTTCCGAACTCAGTTTAGATAAATCTGCTTTTTGCAAATAAACTTAGATCTTATGATTCCTACTAGAACTACCTTACTTGTTAGTGATAGTTTGCGAGTACTTGAAGAGTAGTCATGGCTTAGTCCTTGGCTATTCACGTGGCCACACTATGAGGAGGACTATCAGGAAGATGGATAGCAGGACGGATACGACAACTAGGATCATCTTCCATCGTCAGTATTGCATGTGACTTTAAAGATGGAGCCTACTGCTACGCTTATTATTCCACTGCTTGTCTGTATTAAGAATGGATCATGAGATCCTTTATTTGTGTAAGACCTTATTATGTTTTGTAATGGATGATGTACTGTGATATCCAATCTGTTATGTCTCACAAAAATGGTAATCCTAGGATTGCGATGTATGGCATAACAGGCATCTGGGATTAAAAATCTGGGTGTTGACAGCCCTCAACGCTAAAGGTTGGGACCATCGTTCCACCGATTTTCCCCAATTTCACCCGTCGCGGGAGTTTCCTCCTACAGGTCCAGCACACCGCTATAAGTGTTATCACATGCACCATAGACGGTCATACCCGGGAGCTATGTTTTCCATATAAAGGCATTCCACCACACTTATGCATGTAGGCTAGGGCCGCACGCGTGTTCTCGTGCCATTCCAGACGTCAGACGGTCCTTCTCCGGCGAAACACTAATCCGATTTTATTTTATTCTACAAGTTTATTTTATTCAACAAAAATATGTAACATTTGAATTTAGATAGATATATTTTATTTTCTACAAATTTTGATATATTATATGTATTTTTCTGATTTACAATGATTTAGTTATGATTTTTCTAGGTTTATTATGGGGAAAATAGAAAATACCTATGCCGACGGCCGAGCCATCGGCGTACCCTTCCAGACTGGGCCGACAGCCAAGCCGTCGGCATAAACTAGACGTCGTTGCGGGCCGGGTACTTGGGCTCACGCGGGGCGACCTTACGATGATGGCCACACAACGCCGACGGCTCGATTGCGTCGACGGCCCGCCTGAGCCTACGTCGGCGGCTTTTCTGGGCCACCGACCCATTTGCTGGCCGGCCCGGCTCGTGCCGCTACGCCGATAGCCCCGACCTTTGGCCATCGGTGTAGCATATGGCCGTCGGTGCCTTGAGCGTTTCCTGCAGTGAATGGCCTCCCCTCCTAACTCGTTGCTAAAAAAATATGTTTCCAAAGTATTGTTTTCTATCTTCCTAAGATATTTACATGTGATAAATTTTGTGCAATAGAATTTTTCTCCTCGTAAGATTCAAAGAAACTAGCTTGGCATATAATGCATGTTCATGTCACGAGTTCATGACTCAGGACCACAACAAGAGCACTATCTTCATGAGTACATGCATCAAAGGAAATGACCTTAACTTAATATGGTAGAAGACCAAATTCATGTTTACACCAAAAGGAAATGCGTATAATGAAACTCAAAACGAACCGACACCGGTATAATATATAGCAGAGGGAACATAGACCGAGAAGAGCTATGTACAATCAAGATTTATTTCACTAAATTATTCAATATCATATATTGTATATCTCTGGATAAGAGAGATACGAATCTTCAATCACTGAATGGAGCAACAATAACCGTTGTGGTGCTCATCTTCAAAGTAGCGGCCGAAGGTAGTATAGTCGTAGCCAGCCACTAGCGGATGGTAGTAGCCGAAATAGGGGTTGTAGTGACCGTACGGGTGGTGTCCAACGCCCATCGTAGCCATGGGTGCCGGGAAAGCAGAGCTCAGAGGAGGCACCATGGCCTATCGACCACCCATCAGAGGAGCAGGCACGGCCCCAAAGTCGGTGATGCGGACTGCGGGTCTGTTCAGCCTGCTCTTAAGACGCGCCTTCAGCGTGGCCGCGTCAGCCATGCCAATTATCCTGATGCGACCCGTCACTAACGAGTCGCAGACCTCCACCACACCTGGAAAGACAACAAATATATAGCAGCGTGTAAGCCATGCATGCATCTCGAATTCAGTCAATGACCGTGTTACTCTGGGACGCGCGCGTGCAAGTAGTTACTTACCTGGGATCTTCATGAGATCCTCCTTGGCCTTCTTCTCGCTGCTAGGGAAGTGAAAGAGAAGTGAACGCCCATATTGACGCCAAATACCACCGCTCTTCGACGTACTAGTTCATCATGGGAGGGGATGCCGCCGAAGGGAGTGCGGCGATAGGCGGCCCCCGGCGGCAGTGGCGGCATCGCGCCATATCCATAGGCATGGGGAGGAGCATGCGCAGCCCTATGGTCGGCCAGGACGATGATGGGCCTCCTCAGCGTTTCCTCGAGCTTCTCCTTGAGAGTCGCCGTATCGGCCGTGCCGATGATGGCCACATGCCGCGTCTCGTGCACGTCCACATCCACCAGGCCTGGAAACACATAGATCGGTAGTATCGTGTAAAACTAAAACATCATAGCGATGATGCATCGGTGGAGTGAGTCAGATCGATCGATCGACACTGTATACGTACCAGGGTTCTTGATGAGGTCCTTGGCGATCTTTCTCTTGCTACGACGCATCTCGACTTCCAGTACCACCAGCGACATTGCTCGATTGTCCTGCGCGCTTCTTCTTCTCCACGTAAGGTTGGACTGATCTGAGGGATTCAATCATATCGTAATATTATGTGTATTTATAGCCGCCAGGAGGGGCGCCAGCTGGTAGAACTTCAATCATATCGTAATATTACGTGAATTCTGATTTTACTTGCCATACGGTGTTCTCTTGCCTATGCCTCTTCTCTCTCGATCTTGATCGGGAGCCTGGTCCGCTACCTAGAAAAATTAATCTCTAGCTAATCCCTTGATTGCCGCTGGCTATCGCCGAATCTGATTTCATGTCATTCCCTATTAATTCACGCAATTGCCTTTCAATTCTCGGTCGATCCTGACCCTCATCCGCAAGAAGATGGATATTTACTTTATTGACCATTACAAATCGGAATCTCGACGCTGCCGTCAAGTCATCGTACGTCTCATGCATACGTTTGTTGCTGCGTACTACGTGGCAACACAACCATATCTTCATGGAGCATTCATTTCTATCTCTAGTTATCTGCAGAATACATAAGACATCCAATGACAGAGAAAAGGGAGAGGACGACTAGCGGGAGCGTGCTCTCTAGGAAGTCGCGTGTGTTTCCGGCCGCTCGGCAGCGCGCGTATTCCCGGCCGCACTGCAGCCCGACACGTGGCTAGCTGCTCATGCAGTGCACGCGACCAAAGCCAGTTCAACGCGGTGCAATGAGGTAGTGCACGAGCGGTGCAACTCGTGTACTGTCGACCGTAAGCAGTGTAACGCAGTACAACAAGACAGTGCATGGACCGTGCACTGCAAGAACACCGCGTAGTGCACTGCGACAGAAGGCAGTGCAAGGCAGTACAACGAGGCAGTACACTGCCAGGACACCGCACAGTGCACTGCGAACTAAGACAGTGCAACATAGAACAACAAGGAAATGCATGGACGGGGCACTGCCTAGACAGTGCGCAGTGCACTTCTTGGACACCGCGCAGTGCACTGCGATCGAAGATAGTGCAACACAGAATAACAAGGCAGTGCATCAGCGTTGCACTGCCAGAACATCACGTAGTGCAGCGCAGTACAAGGCAGTGCATGGACGGTGTACTACCAGGACATCATGCAGTGCACTACGACCTTAGGCAGTGCAACACAGTACAACAAGGCAGTGCACTGCCAGGACACTGTGTCGTGCATTGCAACCGAAGGCACCGTGCACTGGACCAAAAGGCAGTGAAACCTACACATCAAAGGCAGTACGAGAAAAAAGTTCATCAAAACAGATCAACAATGGATCTAGTTTTGAAAATCTAGACGTGACTAGCAAGGCTATGAAAACAGATATCGATTTGAACTCTCCATTTGAAAGATATCGTAGTTTTCGTGTTCAAATCTACAAAAAGAAAAGAAAAAGGATCCGCGACCTTCTCAGCATCTACCACGTGTCGGCACTCCACGTCCGCCACGTGCAGGCAGCAGCGACGCGGCGCAGCCTCCTAGGAGGGCACCCTTTTTCTAGCCTTTTCAAAAAGGGTACCTGATGTGAAGTGAAATACCGAGGAGCCAACCTGAAGCAAAGCGAAAAGTTCTGCAAATCTGTGTGCTGTTACTATTGCATCTTACTCAAAATCTTAATTTTTCGTCGAGTCATAGCTCGAGAAACGAATGAAAATGTCAAATCCTACTATAGATGGTAGAAAATTCAGATTACCATATGATTTTGGACCTTCAGAACCGTATGGCACAGCTTATATTTCGTATTTCTCAAGTTTGACACATTTTTTACATGTCATTACAACTTTCGACGAGTGTCCAATGAAGGGTGCACTATGTGGTCTTGTCAGGGAGGTTGCACTCAAACAGGTTCACCACATCACCAGGCAGACATATGCACAAAAGTTTTCAACCGTTACTGTGAGCTGTGTCGATGGGTAGTTACAACTACAGAAATCATGGGCAAACTGAATGCTTCTACTGCACAAGCCTTCTCACTGATCTGGCAAGCTCTGCGCGACAAGACAATAATACCATTAGATAAACGAAGTAATATAAAACTTCAGGGATAAAATTTAAGCTAAAGTGCCAGGAGTAGGGACTATGGATAATATAACCTTTTTAAGGATAAACCGTGACCGAAGTTGTAAAACTGAAGGGTAAATAACAAGGATGTGGCTGGTTAGAATGTTGAGGATATGGTTTCATGGGTTCAACCCTCGTATCTCTTCCAACAGAAATTTGTCCCTACACATCTCTACTATTCACTTTTAGGGTTAGAGCATTTCTAGTCAAGCCCTTAAACGGGCCGGAACTGTGAAATTCCAGTGAGTATACAGGCCAGGTCGAGATGCGTCGGTCTAGTCGAGCCCGTGAACATGTCCGGCCCATAAAATATTTTACAGTGGCCCGTTCTACTCGTGACGCGGTCGGTAAAAATACGAGCGGCTCGGACGGGTGCGGGTCGAAACCCTCACTCGTCCCCACACCCAACCCTAGCGCTGCCACCACCACCTCCAACTCTGGGGAGCAATCGCGCGCACCTCACTAGGCGGGGGCGGCGGCGACCGCCCTCCATGCCGCCTCGCTGACAACGCGCACGCCATGTTCGTGTGGTCCGAGCGGGCGAATAAGCAGGCCACCCTCAAATGGATGAACCTCGAAGAGTCCCCGCCGCCGTCTCTACGCGCCTACGCACCAGCGTGGTGGCTGGAGGCAAGGGTGGCCCGACGTGGTTCGCAGGTACGTCGGCCCCGGGAAGGGATCCTCGCGGGCCCCCGCTCCTCCCTCCTCCGACGACTTTAGCTCGCTGTCTCCTCCGCGTGCACGTGTAGTCGGCTCGGCCGATTACGCCCATGATGGCGACGAGGAGATGGCCCTTGAGCTCGCGACGCGCGAGTCCGAGCTTTCGACCGCGGCAAAGCTTGAGCTCAAGCACGCGGAGCAGCGCCGGGCCATCGCGCTCGTCCGGCTCCGCGAGGCCATGGAGAGGAAGGAGGTGCGCACGTCCACTAGCGGCGCCCTCATGAAGCTGGAGCTCGCTGACCTCATCGACATCACCGACACGTGAGGTCCTCGGTCGCCACATCGCCGCCGCGCCCTGCAGCTCCCAACGACACCGAGGAACTCATTTTTGGTCTAGGGCGCAGCGGCGCCCCGCAGTAGTAAATCGTGCAGCTTTTGATCCGCTGCTTTCATGTAAATTATGTGTAATATGTCGTGAAGAACCATAATCACACGCTAGTTCGTCATCGAATTTACCCCCGTGGTTTGAATTTCAAATCCGCAGTTCATATTTACGGGTACCATTCTGCGCCACGTCGTTTTGAAATGTGAATTCGGTTTTCAGTGGACTGTATTCTCGTTTTATAGTCCATCCCGTTTAAGGGATCGACTAGAGCATCTCTAGCAGACCCAGGCGGATAAGGGGCGAGTTTTCGCTCATTTTTGCTCCACAGAGTCGATGTGCAGAACATAAACCGCAAAACAAAACCATAAACCACCAAATTTTAAACATTCCCGGGAGATTTTGAAAAGTTCATACTAGTCGTTGCAATCATACATACAAAATGCGGGGGATCTGCCGTCGATGCTGCCTAAACCCTAGCCCTGTACACGAAATTGGGCTCACTAGAGCCCCAGGGTGCGGCGTGGACGATACCGGCTCGAGGTCCCACTCCAACTGCTTGTTTGTGGTGCTCGCTAACGCCGGCGAACACCTGCTCATAGAAGATCTCATTGAGCTCAGCGTCCCGGTGAGCTCGTGTGTCGACGATGCTCCGTTGCGCGATGACGGCCATCCAGCGGTCGAAGGAGGCCTCGTCGACGAACTCCTCTCCGGTGACGATGCCGCCGGGTCATAGCCGGGGATCACCTCCTCCTATGCCTCCTCTCTCTTCAGCAGCGGCAGACGAGCGCGATCTCTCTTCGAGCTCCCCTTGCCCGACCTGTGCCGGCGGTCGAACTCCTCCACTTTGCGGCGGAGGAGCTTGGGCGGCACCGACGCACGGCGACTGGTGTAGTGGAGGGCTGCGCGGTTACGCGCCTCATCTGTGCAAACGCAGCGACGATGCTCCTCCTTAGAGTTGGAGCCGGCGTCATGACGACAGCCGTGCGAAAAAGATGCCGTGGAACGGCCAACCTGCCCCCCCATGCCGCGGAAGCTACCGAACGAGACATTGCGGCAGTGCGGTGCCGGATCTGGTATGCAACAAGTCTAATTGCTCATTGGAGGGGGTCGATTTGCACGGCGGAGTGCAACGGAGGAACGTAGGGGGCGGTGGAAAAGTGTCGGATCGAGAACCATATCCGTCCCTCGAATCCTTAACTATATAGGCTGGGGGTGTTTTACTCGGCCCCCTTAAAATAAATACGGGCCGGTCGGGGTATAAGGGGTCTGTTAGGGTCAGAAAAACACGCCCCGACCCTCATACCCGCCGGAGAAATAAAGGCTAGCCCATTTTTAAGGGGTCTGTTGCTAGAGATGCTCTTATAGAAATCTACTAATTCCAAGATCATTCCGCAATTATGATTCAATAGCGGAAAAGATTTGCTTCGAGAAGGCCACAACAATGCCAAATAAAACAGTCATATTCAAACCTGTTCTGGTTCAACTCAACTAAAGATGGTTGATGTGGAGACCTTATTTGCATATATACACAGGTCCATATATAACAAACTCTTCAATGATGCCCTAGGAGTTAAAGTTGAGACGCATGCCCTTATAGATATGTGGAAGGAAAGTGGAGTTCTGTACTCTGCCATTTTGGCATCTTCATCTGCTTACTTTTTCTAGGATGGCCTTTCACTTGGACTATATCGGGGGATTTGACGATTTGCCCCGTTTTATTTTGCAATTTGATCATTTGCCACATCTCGTGTCACTGACATGTGGTGGTCAATGTGGCAAATGATCAAATTTCAGAGTAAAGTGGGCCAAATGATCAAATATCTCGGACTATATCACACATCTACGGAACTCTGATTTCTCAAAATAGACTATGATAACAGACTTAGGATTCACTGTCCGGATGTAAGATATTCACGAACGACAATAATAAATGTTTTTATATTTCGAAGTACTCCATCCGTCCACTAACATAAGATGATTTGGCAAACTATATTAGGAAACAGACGAAGTAAATCAAAGGTCATGGAAAATTGGCAAGTACTTACCAGGCCAAGAGCTTCTGCGGCAGTTTGGACATTACCAGCAGTACAGACGCTCATGTATAGAGATAGAAGGTGAACCCTCTCTGCAACTTCCAAATTCTTTTTTAGTCCACCAGCAACCATTGTTATATGTTGATCCAAATTCTAAGTAGAGGCCAACTTCTGACGGAGCGGAGCGAGGCCCGTCGCCGGATACTTGGGCCGATAAGTTGCATCTGTGAAATCCCCGGCGTTGTGTAAACACTCTCCGATATAGTGAAGTTTCGCTGGCTGGCGCCCGTGGTTTTTCCCCTCTCTTTGTTGGAGAGGGTTTTCCACGTTAAATCTGTGTCCCCCTCGCTGCAATTTTATTTTCATTCTTCGTTATTTACTTGTCGCAAAGCTAACAAGTGGTATCAGAGCCCCAGGTTCTAATCTAGGGTTTGCGACATGTCGTCATTGAAGTTCGATCTATCGCAGCTGGACTACTCCACAAGATTCTGCTTGTGGCAGGTGAAGATGCGGGCGATTCTCGCCCAAACTTCAGATCTGGATGATGCGCTGGATGGATTCGGGGAAAAGGATGCTAAGAGCTAGTCTGACGAAGAAAAGCGGAAAGACCGTAAGGCTTTGTCTATGATTCAACTTCATCTATCCAATAATATTTTGCAGGAAGTCTTGACAGAGAAATCTGCTGCTGCCCTTTGGGGCAAACTGGAATCGATCTGCATGTCAAAAAATCTAACCAGTAAGATGCATGTGAAGATGAAGTTGTTCTCGCATAGATTGCAGGAAGGTGGATCGATAATGAATCACTTATCTCTTTTCAGAGAGATTATTTCTGATTTGCAATCTATGGAAGTAAAATATGATGATGAGGATCTAGCTCTATTACTCTTATGCTCACTGCCTAGTTCTTATACACACTTTCGTGATACAATGTTATTGAGCCGTGATAAGATAACCCTTGATGAAGTGCAAGATGCCCTCAAACAGAGGGAAAAGATGAAATCTATGGTGCAGGCAGATGGGGTGTCTTCCAAGGCTGAAGCTCTGCAGGTTCGTGGCAGGACCGAGCAGAGATTTAACAACCATGGCAACCGAAATAAGAGCAAAGACGGCAGAGGTCGTTCGAAGTCCAAGGGAAAGGACAAGTTCTGCAGGTATTGTAAGAAATCTAATCATGTTATTGATGACTGTTAGAAGCTGCAGAATAAGGAGAAAAGGAACGGTACTTACCAACCGAAAGATAAGGATCAAGGTAATGGTAAGGCTGTTGTTGTTTCTGGTGATAGTTCTGACGGTGAATGTTTAGCCGTTTTTGCTGCTTGTGCTTCTCGTGATGATGAATGGATACTTGATACTGCATGTTCATTTCATATTTGTTGTAACAAAGATTGGTTCAGTTCATATGAGTCTGTGCAGACTGGAGATTTTGTACGTGTGGGGAATGACAACCCGTGCCATATTGTCGGAGTTGGATCTATTAAGATCAAGACACATGATGGCGTGACGCGTATGTTGAATGAGGTGAAGCACATACCAAGCATGGCCAGAAATCTGGTCTCCTTGAGTACCATGAACGTTGATGGATACAAGTACGCCGGTGGGCGTAGGTTGTTAAAGGTACCGCTCTCTTATTCACATGATAGGTGATATGAATTCTGCTAAGTTATATGTTCTTAGAGGTAGCACTTTGCCTGGTATTGCTGCTGCTGTTACTACTAATGATTCTGATGATTGTGGTAAAACAAATCTTTGGCATATGCGCCTTGGCATATGAGCGAACATGGTATGGCAGAATTGGTTAAGAGAGAGATGATTGATGGTTGCAACTTGGGTAAGTTTGAGTTCTGTGAGCACTGCGTTTTTGGTAAGGACAAAAGAGTTAAATTCAATGCTTCCGTTCATACCACCAAAGGCATTTTAGATTATGTGCATGCTGATGTATGGGCACCTTCCCGTAAGACATCTATTGGTGGTGCTAATTACATGCTTACTATTATTGATGACTACTCAAGAAAAGTGTGGCCATATTTTCTAAAACACAAATCTGATGTTTTTGATGCTTTTAAGAAGTGGAAAGTTATGGTAGAAAAGCAAACTGAAAAGAAGGTAAAGGTACCACGTACTGACAATGGTATGGAATTCTGTTCTAATGAGTTTGAGGAGTTTTGCAGTAATGATGGTATGATCAGGCACCACACCATCCCTTACACTCCTCAGCAGAATGGCGTGGCTGAGCGCATGAACAGAACCATCATCTCGAGGGCTCGCTGTATGTTGTCCAATGCAGGTATGCATAGACGTTTCTAGGCTGAAGCAGCCAACACAGCGTGTTACCTCATCAACAGGTCACCTTCTATTCCACTTGAGAAGAAAACTCCTATTGAGGTATAGTCAGGTTCGCCTGCTGATTATTCACAGTTGAGAGTTTTTGGTTGCACTGCTTATGCTCATGTTGATAATGGAAAGTTAGAGCCTAGAGCTGCCAAGTGCATATTCCTTGGTTATGGTTCAGGAGTTAAGGCATATAAACTATGGAATCCTGAAACTAAAAAGATTTTGTTGAGTGGGAACATTGTTTTCAATGAATCCGTTATGTATCATGATAGCTTGCCATCAGATCCCTCTCCTGTTGCTATTGGAGAGGAGGGAGTTCGTGTGCAGGTGGAGCACCTGCAGAAAACTGTTGATAATAATGCTGTTGTTGATGATACTCATGAGAAAAATATTGATGATGATGTTGTTCAGCACTCACCTACTGTTTTGCAGCAGCCACAGGAATCTATTACTGTTGATAGACCGAGGAGTGACATAGTTCCACCTCGTCGTTTGATTGAAGAGTGTAATCTTGCTCATTATGCTTTGAGTTGTGCTGAACAGGTGGAGCATGATACTGAACCTGCTACATACAATGAGGCTATTGCATCCGTTGACCACGAGAAGTGGGTTTCTGCTATGCAAGAAGAGATGCAATCGCTTGATAAGAATGGCACATGGGAAATTGTGCGCTTGCCTAAACAGAAGAAGGCCATCCGCTATAAGTGGATATATAAGAGAAAAGAAGGTTTGTCTCCTAAAGAGCCTCCAAGGTTTAAGGCAAGGTTAGTAGCAAAAGGTTTTAGCCAGATTCCAGGTATTGACTATAATGATGTTTTCTCTCCGGTTGTGAAGCATAGCTCTATTCGTACTTTCTTTGGTATTGTTGCTATGCATGATCTTGAGCTTGAGCAGCTAGATGTAAAGACTGCTTTTCTGCATGATGAACTGGAGGAGGAGATTTACATGGACCAACCTGAAGGGTTCATAGTTCCTAGAAAAGAGGATTTTGTGTGCAAATTGAAGAGGTCGCTTTATGGTTTGAAGCAATCTCCAAGACAGTGGTACAAAAGGTTTGATTCATTTATGATCTCACAAGGTTTTAAGAGGTCTCAGTTTGATAGTTGTGTTTACATAAAGTTTGTTAATGGATCACCTATTTACTTGCTGTTATATGTTGATGATATGTTAATTGCTGCCAAGAGCATGAAAGAAATCACTACTTTGAAGGCACATCTAAGTAGTGAATTTGAGATGAAAGATCTTGGTGCTGCTAAGAAAATCCAAGGTATGGAAATTAAACGGGACAGAAAATCTAGGTTGTTGTTTCTTAGTCAGCAAAGTTACGTTGAGAAAGTTCTTCAACGTTTTAATATGCATGATGCAAAGTCAGTTAGTACTCCTATTGCTTCTCACTTTAAATTGTCAGCATTGCAATGTCCTAGTTCTGATGAAGATATTGAGTACATGTCTCGAGTTCCTTATTCTAGTGCTGTTGGTTCCTTGATATATGCCATGGTTTGCTTTCGCCCTGATTTATCATATGCTATGAGTTTGGTGAGTCGTTACATGACTAATCCTGGTAAAGAACATTGGAAAGTTGTTCAGTGGATTTTCAGGTACCTCCGTGGCACATCCAACGCTTGATTGAAGTTTGGCAAGACTGATGAGGGACTCGCAGGCTATGTGGATTCAGATTTTGCTGCCGACTTGGATAAGAGGAGGTCCCTCACAGGTTATGTGTTCACGGTAGGTGGATGTGCCGTGAGTTGGAAGGCAACGCTGCAACCAGTTGTTGCTCTATTTACAACCGAAGCAGAATATATGGCTGTTGCTGAAGCTTGCAAAGAGTCTGTTTGGTTCAAAGGTTTGTATGCTGAGCTTTGTCAGGATGATTCTTGTATTAACCTGTTCTGTGACAGTCAAAGTGCTATTTACCTTACTAAGGATCAGATGTTCCATGAGAGAACAAAGCACATTGATATCAAGTACCATTATGTTCGTGATGTTGTTGCACAAGATACACTAAAGGTATGCAAGATAAACACTCATGATAATCCTGCTGATATGATGACAAAGCCTATTCCTATTGCTAAGTTTGAGCTATGCTCAAGCTTAGTTGGTATAACTACTTAGCCCAAGTGGCTATTGGCGCCGAAAGTGTTTTCTTTGTTTGTTCAGGGAGATGATTACTATTGATGCTACAAGAAGGAATTTGTCTTAAGGTGGAGTTTGTTATATGTTGATCCAAATTCTAAGTAGAGGCCAACTTCTAACGGAGCGGAGCGAGGCCTGTCGCCCCCCACGGTACGGATCGTTGATGACCTAGGTTACCACCGCTATATATACTTCTTGTAAGCCGCCGGTTGGGATAAGTTGCATCTGTGAAATCCCGGCGTTGTGTAAACACTCTCCGATATAGTGAAGTTTCGCTGGCTGGCGCCCGTGGTTTTTACCCTCTCTTTGTTGGAGAGGGTTTTCCACGTTAAATCTGTGTCCCCCTCGCTGCAATTTTATTTTCGTTCTTCGTTATTTACTTGTCGCAAAGCTAACAACACCATTTCCATTTCTGCCTGTAGGATACAAGAAATGAGAACTTGCATTAATTATGCTTTTTCCCATCAATAGGAGGATATTGCAAAATGCCAAAAAACTAAGTCCTGGATTTTTAAAGTTCAGGTTAAATGCGTAGTACAAGACTGATTTTTTTTAGATGAGTACAAGACTAAGTTGGTAAAGCCATGTAGCGAGGCAACTCAGATAGCCAAAATCAAGTATTACCGATGGAAATAGCACCATGCCACCACGCACCAGCGATCATGAATCTAACACATGAAACCTGATTCGCATGCTAGATATTGAATTGCATGTACTAGCCAACGCAACCAACAGTTCGTAATTAATGAAAAGATCTAAGCAATATATTTCAACATCCATCCTACGTCCTTCGTCCTTTGGCCTATTGTGACATTTGTTTGGTGAGCCGCAATATTTGTTTTTAATTTTTGCGTTGGCCAGAATTTAATCATAGGACCTCCTGCTCTTATACCATATTGAATTACATGCACTAGCCAACGCAACCAATAGTCCAAACTAATGAAAAAAGCTAGACAATATATTTTAACACTAAAGACATACAATCACCAAGGGAACGTGTAAGGCCTCAAAGTCAAAGGCGGTGTTTAGTCGAAGGCGGTGTTTTGGCTCATAGGTCTAGATGCACCCATCAAGGAAAACTCATTCAAAATGTTTTAAAAAATTCAAAAAACAAATCTTGAGAATGTACACGTGTGTTTTACATGTGCTCAAACATTTTGTGAAGAAAAAACATATGTAATGTTGTACTAAAAATTGACAAAAAAAATGTCTTCAAAAGTCTATTTGTAGCACCAAAAATTGTCTTTTTCCACAAAGGTCACAAATATGTTTTTTTCCTATGAAAGTATATGCGCGCCTAGATGTACACCAGATATCTTTTTCCAGATTTTTTTTACATTCTGAAATGTGTTTTTTCACGATGGGAGCATCTAGTCCTATGACACAAAGTGGATTTCCGCTCAGTCACACTACAACCTACTATAGGCCCAGAAGGATAAACCATGTGAAATGATAGCAACACAGCCAGGCTTTCTTCCTCAGTTCACCCGAATTTTTTTAAACTTGGCCTGAGAGTTACTACAGTTGTTTCCCTTGGAATTACATGTTGTCAAAACATAAATAACCTCAATAGGACGATGCATGCCACTTGCACAAGAAGCTGCGGGCCAGGGAATCACAAGTTCACAACTCTTAAGAAACCAAAGGATGGAAATGGATTGAAAGAAGAAAATAGTAGTAGCACAGGAAGACAAATTACCAAACTAAAGGAGAAAATACATACTGAATTTTCTTCTGGGGGGAATACATTATGAATTCTAGAAATCTTCACAAGCTCATCTAGTGCCTCTGTTCTTTTTCCCTGAATCTCCAGAGCCTGCAGGCAATGTACAGATAGAATCAACATGACCGATGTGTATGCAAGATCATAAACATGTCTAAAAGCTAGATAAATCCATACCCAGCATTGCAGGAAGCACGCACCAGTGCGAGCAGCAACTGATGCACAAACAAGTGTTGCAGCACGGAACTTGTCCAGCCCAATATTTATAGCACGACCAGCAAGAAAGTTTCTTGGATCCTCTCCATTGATTTGTGCTGCTCCCATGTCTTCTGCTGTTCTTTAATACGAACAAACATATCAGGGCCATGCAGATCGAGTAGGCGAAAAAATTAAAATAATTACTTAAGAGAAAACAAGTAAAACTACAAGTTCTTCTATAGCAGATATTTGCCAGGAAGAGCTGAAAGAACATGTGAGTGAAACCCCCAAAAGAAGTTGGGCTGAAATAAAACACCTGCTGCAATCATCAAGAACAAAGCCTGTTGTTGCCCTATAGAAAGAATCGCCTGCATTCTCTGCATCAAATGAGACCTTTACACCAGATATCTTGCACAACTGCCTTAGCTGCATTAAAAAAGAAGGCACGGTTAAGCAACAGTAAAGAAGCTTGTTGGTCAAACTGTAACCTTATTTATTCAACACTATTTCCTGTGCACAAAAGAATGGAAGATTTATTTATTCAACAATATTTCCGGCGCACAAAAGATTGGAAGATTTATTTGACACAGGTAAATGTTAAAGCATTGCCTAGTAATATTTGGAATAAGATATTTCAGAAATTCCTATAAAGCAAATTCTTTGTATAGTTAGGGTGATTAACGTAACAAAACACTCCAGTGGCTAACACATGTGCTGTTGGATAAATAATAAATCCATAAAGGGGAGCGTGATTGCGATGAGTGTCTAATTAATATTACTTCAGTCGCATGCAGACAAACAAATAGTCCCTTGTCGTGGAACTGAGGGAGTTTTAATGAACAGAAGAAATATTTATAGGGTAGATTAAGAATGTACACTGGGTAAGGAATGAAATGAAAAAACAAAAAATAAAGACTAATAAAGCTGATCCAGCCAGCCTTACAGACGAGCTGCAACCTCCTCTTTCATCCTAAAGGAGAGGAGAAAGAGATATCTTTTCAAAGGGAATAGACCAAGAAGCTATGCTAGGGGTTACAGTGTCAAAAAGAATCACATTTCTTTGCTTCCAGATGTTCCACACTGCCACACTGAAGGATTGGATAAACAAAGGCTTCTTGAAGATCAATTTTGCTTCGGGGACAAGGTGTTCCCCTTTAGAGTTGGCATTGATGAGCATTGGCCTAGCACCATCTAATGAAAAGGGCAGGACCTAAAGAGATGAGTGTGAGTCTTAGTCTCACTAGCACTACACAAAATATAGATTGGTTCCTCAATGATCTTGATGTTACACCTTTATAGCACGTGTCTAATGTTGAGCCTGTTAGGAGAAGCCAAACAAAAGCTTTCAGTTTAGAGGTGCATTTGGATTCTAAATCCAGGAAGTGTAAGCAGTGGGTCTGAAGGTGATGGAAGGAGGCTTTAGAAAACTTTCTCCCCAGGGATAGTCCTGGGTGTCAATATTGTGCATGCTAGGATGGTGTTGTTGGGAATATGCCCTAGAGGCAATCATATATAATGTTATTCCCAATATATTCATAAAGTCATTGTCCTTGTATGAACTACTGATATGTATCATTGAATATGTGATTCGATTCTGGAACTATATATTCATGTTGTTCATACTAATTGTCATTGGTCATTGAGGTTATGCTGGACACACCACTTAGACCAATGTGAAAGTCGACAGATGACTCGGTTCCACTTGTCATGGGCATGGAGATGCTATTCCGACTTACACGGATTCGGCTAATGAGTTTAGCGAGTCGGACTGACCCATATTGATATGCAACGAACAAGTCGTCATTTGCATATCTCAATCAATGTAATCCTTAGACCTGAGGTTATTGCACAATCCGAGTTGAGGATCACCGACTTAGGTTTTGTCAAACGTTGTTCCATCATTGGGCAGTTATAAAGGCGGAGTTCGGGTCGACTAAGAATCAAGCTGCATGATGTGAATAACAAAGATGAGATTGTGCGCCTCCATCTGGAGAGATATTCTCTGGGCCCTCTCGGAAGATATGATTCGGAAAGCATGGCCATGCACGACTCGGTTAAGTGTTAACCGAGGCGATCGACTAAGAGTTAGTCGGATGAATCACTTATCTTGGATAGAGAAAGAGAGTCGGATTATTTAAAGGATGACGATTATTCGCCTATAGTTCAACAAGGTATATCGTGAGGCAAAAGGGACTCAGACGAAAGTCGCATTGGAAGGTATGTCGTCAGGACTCTTTGGTACATGGAAGTCGGCACGTTCTGCTAGGAGCCGCTACTGACTAATCGGTCACGAGTGAGACTTGGATCGTGTCCGGGTCACCATGAGCCTGTCGGGTCACACACTTAATAGTGGGAGAAAGTTTGGGTTAGACCCAAACAGGAAATCTATTTGGGTTGGACCCAAATAGAGACATGGAATTAGTCAGTGAGTTGGACTCGTAGTGACTAATATAGGTCTTTTAGTGAATGGGCCACATGTGAGTGAAGCCCACTTTCACTCCCTATATAAGCTAGGGCGCAGGTGCTTAGAGCACACGGATAGGTCACTCAATATGTTGGAAACCCTAGCCCTAGTCCAATCCTGTCGCCGCCGTACCGGACCTAGCAGTCCACCGTCGGCGTTCCTCCTCGTACGTGTGGATAGTGGCGGAGGTGTTGTACGTTCAGCACTTTGACGATCGTGGATCGGAACGGATCGTGAGGACTACACTGCATCAAGCGACGTGCTACATCGATTTCGCAACCGCGCGTCTAGTGGTAATTCTCGTGGCCTACTACCTCAGCTAGATCTTGGGATCACCACGTAGGGAAAAAGTTTTGTTTATCTCTGAGTGGCCCAACGGGTGTTTGGGAGAACTTGCTTGAATTCACTGAAGTTCGTCAAAGGCTTGGGGAGTAAGGGGAAGGTGGAACAGGTCCAGAGGCTCCGAGCAAGTGAGAACACTATTTGTTGAAGTGAGATTGACATCCTAGGGGAATCTGATCCCATCCGCCTCTCCGGCCCACCAATCACCTCTTGCAATCGAATAGGAGGCTTGGAAGACAATCTCACCACTAGAAGCCACCTTTTTTCAAATAGGGGAATAAACCCTAGCCTCTGTATCAAAGCGATGCATACGGCTCTTTATTTCATTATTAATAAAAAGTAGTAAACGCATTATTAATAGGGGAATAAACCCCAGCCACCTGAGCCAACACATCCATGGTAGTGATTCCAAATGATACACACTTAAGGAATGTTGATCTTGTTATAAAACAGGTGAAGATGTTTCATGAGTAGGGCATCATTATGAATTTGTGATGCCAAGATTACCTTTGAAATAGGTTTACCAATTTTGTCCCAAGCTGCCAGCTATTTGGATTTTCCCGAGAACTCCGATTTTCTCCAGAGGCATAAACGCCAGGTTTTATCAATGGCGTCTTTCACTCCCTCATGGAGCTTCAAAATGCAAACATAAGAAGTTGAGAGGGCATGCATAACAGCTTTGGTAACCATAACGCGACAAACCAACAATTTTAGTTTTATTCCATAGTTTAGTGATGCTTGCTTCAAAGTCCAAATTACAGTAGGGACTAAAAAATCAGAACTCTATGTGTAAGCTGGCAAACAAGACTTTTTTCTCTACAATTGCATGCCTATATGCCAGGCTACAACTCCCAACTTCTAGCTTCTAGAGATAAGGTCAAACTCTCCAGGTTCCACCAATGTTTAAGCCAGAGCCAGACAAGATGGATGTGCATTTGTATAGGTAGCTTCACCACCTCCTAACGTCTACTAGAACTGTAAGACTGGATTTTTCTGGGATTAGCTTTGAGAGCTCAAAGTTTGAAGCCTGAGCTGACCAACAGGGAATAAATATAGCAAGAAGTAGATGCTAACAACAAAATTCAATGGAAGGGATTGAAACCCATAACATCTCAATATTTAAGAGTCAGAACATAATCTAGAGGACCAGACCATCTTATCAGAATGCAGATTTAATTTATGTCTCTGAATGACAACCTACTTTCCGTTAAAGAAAATGCTGACCCTTGAATACTTCAGAAGCTATATAATTATAAGAACATGCTAGCCTCAAGTTCAATAGAAGGATGTGATAAAAATTGAAAAAATAATGCCATAATGTTGACAGGTAGGGAGACTAACTTGAATTGCATCATCAAATCTATTATCCTCCCCGCAATCCTATTGTCAATGATTGCTGGAGCATTATCCGTATGATGGCTGAACAATGTACTTTTCTTGTGGTTTAGGTTTGATTAGGTCCTAACTACATGGAAAACCAAGGCTAGGCCCAAGGTTCCACCGGCTTGCCTCTGTTTGACCCTTCACAGGAGTTTCCTCCTTCAGGTCCAGCACACTTCTCTAAGTGTTATCGGATGCACCGTAGATGGTCACACCCGAGAGCTAGGTTTTCCATCTAGGAGCAATCCACCACCCTTGTGTGTGTATTATAGGTCCACATGCATGTTCTCGAGGCATCTCGACGCTTGGGTGGTTCTTTTCTGGCGAAACCCTAATCTTGGGCCCTGTAGGTCTACCCGCGTAGCATTCTCCGTATGACGGCTGGCCAATGTACTTTTGTGGTGTTTTAGGTTTGCTTAGGTTATAACTACATGGAAAACCAAGGCTAGGCCGAAGGTTCCACCGGTTTGCCTCTGTTTAACCCGTCGCGGGAGATTCCTCCTTTAGCTCCAACACACTTCTCTAAGTGTTATCGCATGCACCATATATGGTCACACCCGGGAGCTAGGTTTTCCATCGAGGAGCAATCCACCATCATTGTGCTTGTATTATAGGGCCACATGCATGTTCTTGTGGAATCCCGGCGCTCGGGCGGTCCTTTTCTGGCGAAACCCTAATCGGGGGCCCCCACAGGTCTACCCCCATAGCATTCTCCATACGAGGGCTGACCAATGTATTTTTCTGGTGGTTTAGGTTTTCTTAGGTCATAACTACATGGAAACCCAAGGCTAGGCCCAAGGTTCCACCGGTTTGCCTCCGTTTGACTCGGCGCGGGAGTTTCCTCCTGTAAGTCTAGCAAACTTCTCTAAGTGTTATCGCATGCACCGTAGACGGTCACACCCGGGAGCTAGGTTTTCCATCTAGGAGAAATCCACCACCCTTGTGCATGTATTATAGGACTACATGCATGTTCTCGTGGCATCCCGGTGCTCGGGTGGTCCTTTTCTGGAGAAACCATAATCCAAGGGCCCTGCAGGTCTACCCCTGTAACATTCTCCGTACGAGGGTTAACTGATAGCTCCAAATTTGATCACTTTTTACCATTGGTTTTCCTCTTGCTTATTTCCGGATTTCACTAGAGATTGCCCCTTTCCACTAATGTTAATGTTGCAGTTAGCGAATCTTTGGTTTCTTGTGATGGTTTTTAGGCAATGAACATTTAATGAAGATCTAATAGCATTTATTGGAGCAACTTTCATTGGAGGTGTTCAGTACGCATAACGACCACTAGTACGGTCGGGGCGTGATGTCTACGCACTTCTATTCTTGTAGACAGTTGTTGGGCCTCCAAGTGCAGAGGTTTGTAGAACAGCAGCAAGTTTTCCCTTAAGTGGATCACCCAAGGTTTATCAAACTCAGGGATGAAGTGGTCAAAGGTATCCCCTCTCAAGCAACCCTGCAATCAAGATACAAGAAGTCTCTTGTGTCCCAACACACCCAATACACTTGTCAGGTGTATAGGTGCACTAGTTCGGCGAAGAGATAGTGAAACACAAGTGGGATGGATAATTATAAGTGGTAATGGTGATAGAAAATAGATTCGTGGCGTGGAAAAGACTAAAGTAAAACTGAAATAAAGATGGAAGCAAGCAAACATGTAACAGATCTAATAGCAAATGGTGTTTCAGTGCTTAGAAACAAGGCCTAGGGATCATACTTTCACTAGTGAACACTCTCATATAAATATATTCTTCTTTATGATACTACTCTTAACTACTCTCCGGTTGGACACTCTAATCAATGGTAGGGCTATAACAGCACACCTCAAAGTAAGCCTTTCCCATCTAGATAACCCCACACTGTCACCTTGAGTACTAGATAGGTCCAACAAACACCACAATTTCATAAAGACATCCAACTCCAAATATAACTCATAACAAGTATTTGTAATCTCTAGCCTAAGTGCCACCATGGCGAGCACGCTGTCACTTTCACACACATGGGGAGAGCAGACATCTATTAAAGCACTTGAGTAGCAAGGTAGATCTACTTGATTACAAAGCTCATGATCACAATATGATCATGCATAGAGAGAGAGATGAACACATAGCTACCAGTAGAACCCTTAGGCTCGAGAGAGAACTACTCCCTCCTCATCATGGGAATCAGCAACGGTGATTGAGATGGTGGTGGAGATCGATGGAGATGGCTCCAGGGGCACTTCCCCGTCCCGGCAGGGTGCCGGAACAAAGACTTTCTGTCCCCCGAATCTCCCCTATGGTGGCGGCAGCGCTGCGGAACTTTTCGTGGATTTCTGATTGATCATTTAGGGTTTTGGTATCGGGAGGCTTCTTATAGGCGAAGAGGGAAGGTCGGTGGAGTGCCAGGGGGCCCACACCACCTGGTGGCGTGGCCAGGGCTAGCCTGCACCACCATATGGTGTGGCCACGCCCTGGCCCTCCTCCGTCTCTGCTTCTGGCTCCGGAGTCTTCCGGTAAAATAGGAACTTTTGCTTTTGTCCCGTCCAATTCCGAGAATATTCATTTTCTGACTTCCTGGAACCAAAAACAGCAGAAAACAGGCAATTGGCATTGTGGCTCTTGTTAATAGGTTAGTCCAAGAAATCATATGAAAAGTACTCCTAAGTGTGGACAAAACATAAGAAAGTAGATAAAACCAAGCATGGAACATCAAAAATTATAGATACATTTGCAATGTATCAGGGCGCGCCCGTACCGCGGTTGTAAGAGAGAGAGAGATTGGCACTTGTAAGATTAGTGTTTGAGATTTTGATCTACCTACGGTTTGTATTTGATTGGATCTTTAATCGCTATTGTGGTTTGCGACAATAACATTGGGATGATTTCTATTTGCAATGCAATTATGCCTTTGATTTGTCTTCCTATAATGTCTGAGTAAATCCCCATAGGCGTGAGAGATGTAGGGGATTGGTGAGATGTGATGTGCCCCCTTTAATTCCATCCATTTGTGATCGTTGTAATGTTTATTTAAACAGTGAGAATGGATATCTAAGGTTGCCTAATGCTTGTTATCTAATTTTAGGGCCCATGTAACATGATCCAAAGATCTCATAGGTATGAACTTGTATGCTAGTAATTTAGCGACCCCCGAGTGACACAGCCGATATCAAAGAAGATCTAGCACCACTCGAGGACAACAAGGAACCATCAAGATTAAAGCCTTGATCTAGTTGCAAGACCTTAAATAATGCACTGACCATGGCCGTGGTAATAGGCAGATGGATCATTGGGATTGGGAAGAATTGTCCATGAGGACTCCTAGTTGGTATATGGGTTGCTTGCCTACTCACTTATAAATAAGATATATGATTATCACTTGTTCTTCTCATTCCATTTGGCACTTTCACTATCACCATGAACTGATTCTCTCAGCGCCTAACTTCTCATCTGCAGGACCTTTACACACCTTTTGTGTCTTTACTTTTATGCAATTTACATATTTCCTAAGCTAGTTCCTATATCTTTTACTCACTACTTCCACCATCAACTTTTACAGTCAATTCACTCAAGACCTGTGACACCTTGGGTGCGACAGAAACACCGCATAAAAACACTTTCCTAGGTTCCTTGTTGGGCTCGATATAAATACTTCCGTGAAAACATTCTGTGACGAACCTGTGCACTTGCAGGCCATCAAGATATTTTCTGGCACCGTTGTCGGGGAGCTAAGCCCTAAGTGTTGTTTCTTCACAATAGCAATGTCAACACCCGGATTTTTAATCCCAGATGCCTGTTATGTCATACATCACAATCCCAGGATTACCATTTTTCCGAGACATAACAGATTGGATATCATAGTACCTCATCCATTACAAACCATAAATAAGGTCTTACACAAATAAGGATCTCATGATCCAGTCTTAATACAACAAGCAGCGGAATAAATGATAAGTGTAGCAGTGGGGTCCATCTTCACGGGCACATGCAATGTTGACGAAGGCAGATAGTCCTAGTTATCATAGCCATCCTAATGGCCGTCATCTTGGTAGTCTCCTTCATAGTCTGGCCATAGGAATAGCCAGGGACAAAAGCCATGAGTACTCTTTAAGTATAAACTAATACTAATGCATATAAACTTCCGGCTAAGCCTTACCCAATTCAGGTATTGTGGTTGTACGGTAAATTTGGAATGGTATCGCATCTGAATCCAACCATTAGTTTTGTAAAAGGGTTAAGGCTCATGCCTCAATATTTTCATCATCATAAACTATTTGTGTTTCTCAACACATGTCAAAACATCTCAATAGAATGACTCATCATTCCAAGGTTTTCAGAATTCCTTTTCACCAAGTGTTCCCATCTAAAGTGACTCAAGTTTTGATCTAGCTCTAACCTACTAAGTTAAGAGTGTTCACTAATGTGGGGTGCTAAGATCAATCTCATGCCATAGAACGACATCTAAGGTTATCTAGATAGGTCAAGTTTTATACTTTTTATGCTACCTTAAAAACAAGTAAGGGACTTTAGTAAAGTAAAGAATGTAAAGCTTGGAAAATAAGACTTGAGGTAGGTAAATAGTCAAAGTGGTATAACCAAAGATGCCTAGTGCATCTTGCTCAGATTATCTAGCTTAATCCTAGCTTGCTAATCATTATACTTGCAAGTGTTAGCTTGCCAATAATAGCTTGCCTTGGTTGGTGCAGTGGTTGAAGTTTTCTTCCTCCTATTCTTGGTAGAACTCCTCGTCCTCGAAAGCTTGGTCGGTACTATCGTCTATAAATACATACGGCATACACAATCACCAAACAATACTTAACTAGGCTACTTAGCATTCTAAGGCACACATTTGATGATCTAATATCATAACAAGCATCACAAGGTTTTATTAACTAGTTTCATTCTTTTTATTTAAGAAAAGTAATTTCTACTCATTGAAAATATCTAAGATTTAATATTCTCCACTTAGAATATGGGATCATATGGACACATGTCATCAACACATATTCTAACATAAGGGAATGTGATTTAAGGGTTGGATCACATTTACTTAAGTTTAAGTTTATCATTTAATGATTTAAAGTGACTAGAAATGCCTATATAGCATTATTTTGGTACTAGTCCAAAGTCACTGCATGTAAACCTTAATATTATTACATAATCAGATAGGTATAGTCAAATGTGATTTTTGAGAGTTGGAATCAACTCAAAAGCTATCATGGTTGATTTTATAAAAATGTTTGAATGTGCAAAAGCTTCTATCTTGTTATTTTTACTAAGAGAGATCTCTAACTCTAAATGATTTAAATCCAACGGGCTTGGATAGATATTTTCGGTAGCTTTCTAACACAATTTGAATCACTCAATTTGGTTTAGTAAATCTTCCTAGATTGATTTTTGAACTAAGGGACAGAAGTGAATTCAAACTAAAATAGAAAAACCTAAATTTGAATTCACGGGCTAGCGCGGGAAAGGAAATGGGTCGGCCCACTGGTGCTCCGTGGCGCAGAGAACAGCTGACAGGGGGGTCCACATGTCAGTGGCTCTTTAAACGCCAAGCAGTATGGGGCGATGTGCACCGTGCGATTAAAAGGAAGATCTGCGGCTGAGGATCGTCGTCCCCGACGAACAGGTCGCCAGCAAGGGCTAACCCTAGCGGCTCGGTGGGGGTGCAATGGGGGCATACCAGGGCTCCAGATACTATGGCAAGGCGGGCAAACGAACTGGTGGACAAACGGCGAGCTCAGGCAAGGTCGCGGCAGCTCCTGGGTGGACAAAATCGACGGCGCCTTCTCCTCCTCTACAACAGGCTCCTTCGGTGCAATTCCGGCGAACTATGGCTCGAGTGGCTCCGGCGAGAGGTGGGGAAGGATCAGTGAGGAGAGGGGAGTGGAATGGTGTGAGTCATTGGTGCTGGGGAGGGCTCCTTTTATAGGGCGACGAGGGGACCGAGCGGTACGACGGCGAGCTTGTCGGTGACATGGATACAGGCGGCCAGAGGCATGGGCGGCGTAAGAGGATGGTGGCCTGCCTCCTGGCGATGCTCTATGACGTTAATGCGCGGCTAGGGGCGGTGGTGTTTGGTCGGGAGCGTTTCGTGCTCTGGGAGACACAGGCGGTGCTTGACGCCGCGCACGGCGACTATGGGTCGCGCGGCGGCGTGCGGCCATGTCTGGCGGGGTGCTGGGGTCGAGGTGGAGTGGCGTGCAGGATTTTATGTCAAGTGGCAGTCTGCTGCGTCCTAGCGATGATCGTGCTCTGGCGTGTGCTAAGCACGGCGCAGAGAGAATGGGCGGCGGCGTTGGGGTGTGGTCTAGGGCCTGGGGGTGATCGAGGGGTGGACAGGGGGCTGCGGTAGCGTTAGGCGGAGCTAGAGGTGGCGCTGGAATGGCATGGCGTGGTCTGTGGCGCTCTGTCCACGATCGGTCGGGGGCGACCATAAAGTGGCGGCGCTCCACTGCTGCTGCGGCTTAGGGGTAGGCCGGTGACCACTTGGTTGGACTCAGGGGGGACAAGGGAGTGCAGAGTGGGTCAAATGGGGGACAATGGCTTAAGTACAAATAGTAAGAGTTAGGCAGTTTATTTTCTGCATGCCACATGTTCGACACAATGACCGCATGAGAAAAGTTTTTGAATTTTTGGTTGAATTTTGGTGGAGTTGTTGATCATATGCTTGAGCATCTGCGGTTGCTTGGGATTTGAAAATGGAGCTCATTTGAGTGGTTTTTGAATAAGTGGGATCTTCCCATATGAACTACATTCAATTTTCAAATGTCATTTAAAATTAGTGTTTGAAAGTTTTTGGCAGATCACAAAGTGGGCCTTGGTACATCATTACATGTACTAGCAAGGGGTGCAAAGATCCACATTTGTTTCTTTTAAGAATTGAGTCCTAGGAATATCCAAAGTAGGCATGTTGATTAAAATGGCACAAATGACCATTTGGTTATTTTATTCATTTTGATTTCTTTTTCTTCGGGATTTGTTTGGGAATGATCTAGATGATGTTTATTTCACCTAAGAATCATTTTACAAGCAATGGATCACTTAATCAAGGCAATTCAAATCAACTCCTATTTAAATGCACACACATATGAATGCTTTAATATTTTTAAATGGAAAAGTTTTTGTTAACTCTAAATTTGATGATTTGGATCTTGATCACTTGGATTAAAGTTTTGGGATGTTACAAACCTTCCCCCTTAAACAAAATCTCATCTCGGGATTTACGAAAGAAAACTAGGAACTAAAGAGATCTAGGAACTCTGTCCTCATGTAACCGTCTCACTCCCAAGTGGCTTCCTCTTCGGTATGGTTGCTCCATTGTATCTTGAGAAACTTGATACTCCTGGTTCTGGTGGTTTTGTAATCTTCTTCCAAGATACGGATGGGCACTTCACGATATGTCGGGTCCTTGTTGATCTCCACAACTCTATGATCGATGTTCTTGAAAACTTCAGTCTTCTCTGGCACTTCCAGGCATTTGCAAAGTAACAAAATGGAACACATTGTCGATGGCTGACATCTCTTCCGGCAGTTCCAATTGATACGATACTTCTCCTCGACGGTTCAGAATCTTGAAGGGCCCGATATATCTGGGGGCTAACTTTCCTTTCAGACTAAAGCGTTGGGTTCCTTTCAATGGCGAAATCTTGAGATATACAAAATCACCGACATTGAAAGTCAGGTCTCTCCTTCTCTTGTCAACATAACTCTTTTGTCTGGACTGGGCGGTCTTGAGGCGCTCACGGACTTTGTGAACCTTCTCTTCAGCTTCTCGGAGAATGTCGGGTCCAAATATCTGACTCTCTCCTACTTGCGACCAATTCAAAGGGGTGCGACACTTCCTTCCGTATAGGAACTCAAATGGTGCCATCTGCAAACTAGCCTGATAACTGTTGTTATATGAGAATTCTGTGAAAGGCAGACAGTCTTCCCATTTGATCCGTACACTAGCACACAAGCTCTTAACATATCTTCTAAGATTTGGTTGACTCTCTCAGTATGTCCATCAGTTTGCGGGTGATAAGCGGTGCTGAAGTTCAACTTGGTTTCCAATCCTTCCTGGACTTTCTGCCAAAATCTCGAGGTAAACTGGATTCCTCGGTCTGATACTATGGTCTTGGGGGTTCCATGCAAACTAACAATCCTAGCAATATACATCTCCGCTAGCTTAGAACTCTAATAGGTTGTCTTGACAGGTATAAAGTGAGCTACCTTGGACAGTCTATCAACAATGACCTAGATTGAGTCATTTCCCGTACTATAAGTAGGCAAACCGGTGATAAAGTCCATTCCGACGGAATCTCATTTCCATTCTGGAATCTACAAAGGTTGCAACAGTCCTACGGATCTCTGATGCTCTGCTTTGACTCTTTGACAGATGTCACACTTAGCGATGTAGATTCCAATTTCTCTCTTCATCTTGTGCCACCAAAATTGCCCTTTCAAATCCTGATACATCTTTGTTCCTCTGGGGTGGATAGAATAAAGAGTATCATGAGCTTCCTGCATGATAACTTGCTTCAGTTCCGAATCTTCTAGCACATAGATAACTCCTTCGTCTTCAGTGAATCTAGGTACCTTTACTGTACCAATACGATGTTTGATTCCGTCGATACTTTCATTTCCCTTCTGGGCTTCCTTGATTTGGCTAATCAATGTGGGTTGAAGTTCAATACTAGCTAAGAATCCTTTGCTAACTAGATCAGTTCTAAACTGCTCCAACTCCTCATACAAACTGGGTTGCTTCTCCTTGATCATGGTATTTAGCCTACACGGCAATCTGCTAAGAGCATCTGCTACCACATTGTCTTTGCCGGGGTGATAGTGAATGTCAAGGTCATAATCCTTGATTAACTATATCCATCTCCTTTGCCTCATATTCAGTTCTTTCTGAATGAAAATATACTTCAAGCTTTTGTGATCTGAGTAAATCTCACAGCGATTACCCATCAGATAGTGACACCATGTCTTCAATGCCAACACTACGATTGCTAATTCAAGATCATGGGTCGGATAGTTCTGCTCATGCTGCTTCAGTTGTCGAGACAAATAGGCGATAACTTTGCCTTCTTGCATTAGTACACATGCGAGACCAATCTTGGATGCATCACAATACACATCAAACGGCTTCTTGATATCTGGCATGATTAGTATTGGGGCTGATATCAATCTCTTCTTCATCTCCTGGAAACTGGCTTCACACTTGTCGGTCCATTCAAACTTCTTGTCCTTCTTCAGCAATTGGGTCATGGGACTGGCGATGCTCGATAATCCTTCTACGAACTTGCGGTAATATCCTGCTAATCCGAGAAATGCACGGACTTGGGTTTGAGTGGTTGGGGCTTCCCATTCTTCGACATCTTTGATCTTGGCGGGATCAACAGAGACTCCTCCGGCAGACACAATATGTCCTAGGAATCCTACTTCTTTCAGCCAAAACTCACATTTGCTGAACTTGGCATACAACCGATGCTCTCTCAGGGTTTCTAGGATGATCCTCAGATGTTGCTCATGCTCTTCTTCTGACTTGGAGTAGATAAGGATATCGTCGATAAACACAACTACAAACTTATCTAGGAAATTCATAAAGATCTTATTCATGAGATTCATGAAATAAGCAGGGGCATTGGTTAATCCAAAATACATAACCGTATACTCGTATAAACCATAGCGAGTAGTAAAGGCGGTCTTCGGAATATCCGTTGCATGAATCTTAAGTTGGTAATAACCAGTCCTAAGATCAATCTTTGAGAATACCTGGGCTCCAGTCAACTGATCAAATAGATCCTCTATCTTTGGCAAGGGGTACTTGTTTTTGATGGTGACATCATTCAACTTCCTGTAATCTGTGCACAAACAGTTGCCTCCATCTTTCTTGTCGATGAATAACACTAGTGATCTCCATGGCGATGCGCTTGGTTGAATCAAGCCTGTCGCCAACATAGCATCCAACTGCTTCTTCAACTCTACTAACTCTGAGGGGTTCATGCTATAGGGTCTCTAGGCTATGGGTCCGGTTCTGGGGATTAGTTCGATAATGAACTCAATATCCCTATCCGGGGGCATACCTGGCACTTCATCTGGGAATACATCGGGGTATTCACAGACTACTAGGACTTGGTCAATGGTGGGTAGGGCTAGACTCTTGTTGCACTTGAATTGACGGGGTAAGGTTTCAGATATATGCTCTACTGTGACTCCAGAGCTACTGGTCATGGTGATGGCTTTCTTAGCACAGTGTATCAGTCCTTTATGCCTTGACATCCAGTCCATACCTAGTACTACTTCCAATCCTTTGGTTCCGAGTACTATTAGGTTGGCATAAAAATCTATCCCATGTATTCTGATAGGCACAACTTTGCAAATTTTTCTAGCTTTTGTAGTTGAACCGGGGATTTGAAGTATCATGACATGCTTCAAGTTGGTTGGGTGAATCTTACTAGTGCATGCAAATTCTTCGGTGACAAATGAATGCGATGCTCCCGAATCAAACAATACCCTTGCTAAAACTGAGTTGACAGAAAACATACCCAGCACTACATCGGGCGCTTCTTGGGCTTCCTCGGTGTTCATGTGGAAGAGACGACCGTTGTGGTTGTGAGGGTTCCCTGGGGCAAATCTTCTCCCTGGTTGAACACGACGCTGCTGTTGAGCTGGGGCATTCACATTGGCAGTGGCGGCAATCTTCTTGGGACACTCATTGGAATAGTGGCCCTTTACTCCACACTCGAAACAAGTGATCTGAGACTTGTCTTTAGCTGCAACGGGCACAACATTGCTGCCAGTTCTGGGTGAAGTGTTGTTGTTGATGTTGTTGTTGTTATTGTTGTTGCTCTTGGAAGGGGCACGGTTGAAATTGTTGGTGTTGTCGGAGTTGTGGTTGGTTCCTCCGGACTTCACATTGCCTCTGCTATGGTTGGGGTAGCTTGGGCGAGACATTGGGGGTCGGTTGTTCCTTGGTGCATACCCTGGTGATGGGTTGGGACGGTACTTCTGGTGACTGTTGGATCCAGATTGCTGCATCATACGTCGTTTGCGGTTGTCGTTTCCCTGGTTAATCTTTCCTTCCACCTGACTTGCGGAGTCGACTAGTTCTTCGAGATCCTTGAAGCGGATGTTGACGAGGACAGTCTACATCTCATCATGCTGTCCGTTCAGGAATCTCTCCTTCTTCTTGGCCTCTGTGTTGATCTCATCAGGGGCGTACCTTGCAAGGGACAGGAATCTGTCACGGTACTCTACCACAGTCATTCTGCCTTGCTTCAACTCTCTGAATTCATCCCTCATTCTGGTGACTAAGCCCTGCGGCACGTGGGTGCGGCTAAACTTGATTTTGAAGGCTTCCCATGTCATCACTTGACCATGGTTCATCAGGAGGATGATGTTCCACCATGCTCTTGCATCTCCTGCCAAGTAGTGGGTGGCAAAGAGAACTTTCTCGCTGTCATCAACTCTGGCTACTTCTAGATTATTCTCCATTGTCTGCAACCAGTCATCTGCATCTAATGGGTTCTCTGAAGTGCTAAAGATTGGGGGATTGGTATTCTGGAAGTTCTTCAGCTTGGATCCATGATGATCCTGATTTCCATGCCCTTGGTTGTTGAGAGCCATCTGGGCGATTTGTTGCAGTGTTGCTAGATTATCTTGGCGCTCTGCCCTGCTCGCTTCTCTGTCTGATGAGATTCTGCAAGATCTGTAGCATTGGGTCTTGTGACGAGCTGCACCCTCCTTGGTTTCCACGAGTCATCCGAAGATTGAGGTAGATAAAGGGGTAAGAGGGAAAGTTCTAAGGTTCAGGGTTTTGATTTCAAAGATAAAACTTTGAGTTTGATTTAGATTTTGCAACTAACTTCATTTCATTCATTCAAACAAGCACACGATACAAACACACACCACAACAACAAAGGAAAACAGATGGTTTGAAGAACCATTCTGCAAGCTACGATACAGTGGGACCGATACATCTCAGGATACGACAGTGCTCTAGTGCATCTACTCATCGTCGATGAAGTCGGAGTCCTCATCGTCAGTGTAGAAGTCCACGGCATCCTCCTCCAGAAAGTCATCATCATTGCTGAGGTAAGAATCCATATCTCCCTGGATGTCTTCACCCTCCTCTTCTTCCTCCTTTGCTGCAAGCTGAGCTTCTTGCTCCTTGACGGTCTTCTCGAGGTCGGCCACCTTCTTGCGAAGACGGGCAACGGTGCGATCCTTCTTCTCGCGCTGGAGGCGAAGAGACTAACGGTCCTTGCCAAGCAGTGAGAAAGTCTAGGCGTTCTGGGCGGCAATGGCAAAGTTGTGGTTGGCGAACTCTCTAGCATTGTCCAATTCCTTCTGGCGATCATACAGTAGGAAGTCAAGGTTCTCCACTTGACGCTTCAGCTCCGGGTGACTGGGCATCTCCATCGGCATTCCCATGAAGTCACGTCTTGCATAGTGAGAAAAACGGGTTCCTTGGATTTGGTTGACACTGAGGGCACATAGACATGCGAGAGCTTCATGCATTGCCCTGGCTAATCCATCTAGCCAGTTGTTCTCTCAGACGGAGAACTGGATTCTCCCGGACGTTGGGGCTTCTATGCTTCCTCGAAGATCAGCGGTGACGAGCCACTATAAATCTCTTCCTGGGGGTCCTGGAAGTTGAGCTCCAAGAAACTCCGGATGCGGGCGTCCCAATAACTCAGACAGTGAATCTAGATCCCTCTCAAACATCAGCTGGCCTCCATTGCCCAATTGGTAGAACTTACTGAACTGAGTCTCCATCTACAAGAATTAAGGATGAGGACGTTAGTGAAGTCATCAAGTGTGTCAAATTTTAGGTAGTAATGCAAGAATTGGAAGAACATGAATTTTTGAGAAAGAAGGAATTCCCAAGGATAAGAGAGGAAATAGTTTTTCATAAATACTCACTTTGGTTTTGAAATTAAATTTTTCTTCGGACGTCCATTCTAACTAGGGTCTCCTATGGTTAGGAAGGCTCTGATACCAACTTGTCAACACCCAGATTTTTAATCCCAGATGCCTGTTATGTCATACATCGCAATCCCAGGATTACCATTTTTGCGAGACATAACAGATTGGATGTCACAGTACCTCATCCATTACAAACCATAAATAAGGTCTTACACAAATAAGGATCTCATGATCCAGTCTTAATACAACAAGCCGCAGAATAAATGATAAAGTGTAGCGGTGGGGTCCATCTTCAGGGGCATAGGCATTGTTGACGAAGGCAGATAGTCCTAGTTATCATAGCTATCCTGCTGGCCGTCATCTTGGTAGTCTCCTTCATAGTCTGGCCATAGGAATAGCTAGGGACAAAAGCCATGAGTACTCTTTAAGTACTCGCAAACTACCACTAACAAGTAGGATAGTTCTAATGTAATGTGCTAACTCTAAGTTTAACTATAAAGTTAAGTTTGAAACCTAAGCTGAGTTTAGAAACAAAGAAAGATAGAATAAAGTTCTAAAATCACTTAAGTTGGGAAGCTAGTGTCATTGTCACAACTCTGTTGTGGTCAAGTCAAGATTCATCATTCATTTCATAAGTTATTTTGAAAACATCTGACAACGAAACAGTATGGCCATCCCAACTGTCCATAACCGTGGACGCGGCTATTCGAATAGTTTGACACTCTGCAGAGGTGGTACACTTTCACCACAAGATTCGATAGGTATGTCAGGGATAACCCTGAATCATCATACTTAGTATGCAGATAATCAAACATAACCTTTCCTTTACACACCCTAGTATAAGCACCTCTCCTATGAGCATGGCCTCCCAACCATGACCATCTGTCATCTTGGGCACTGCATAGGTGGACAACATTGAGAGGTAGCCTCAGCTCAAACCTCTCACGCGAGGGAACTAATACTAATGCATATAAACTTCTGGCTAAGCCTTACCCAATTCAGGTATTGTGGTTGTACGGTAAATTTGGAATGGTATCACATCTGAATCCAACCATCAGTTTTGTAAAAGGGTTAAGGCTCATGCCTCAATATTTTCATCATCATAAACCATTTGTGTTTCTCAACACATGTCAAAACATCTCAATAGAATGACTCATCATTCCAATGTTTTCATAATTCCTTTTCACCAAGTGTTCCCATCTAAAGTGACTCAAGTTTTGATCTAGCTCAAAGCTACTAAGTTAAGAGTGTTCACTAATCTGGGGTGCTAAGATCAATATCATGCCATATAAAGACATCTAAGGTTATCTAAGGTTTATACTTTTTATGCTACCTTAAAAACAAGTAAGGGACTTTAGTAAAGTAAAGAATGTAAAGCTTGGAAAATAAGACTTGAGGTAGGTAAATAGTCAAAGTGGTATAACCAAAGCATGCCTAGTGCATCTTGCTCGGATTATCTAGCTTAATCCTAGCTTGCTAATCATTATACTTGCAAGTGTTAGCTTGCCAATAATAGCTTGCCTTGGTTGGTGCAGTGGTTGAAGTTTTCTTCCTCCTATTCTTGGTAAAACTCCTCGTCCTCGAAAGCTTGGTCGGTACTATCGTCTATAAATACATACGGCATACACAATCACCAAACAATACTTAACTAGGCTACTTAGCATTCTAAGGCACACATTTGATGATCTAATATCATAACAAGCATCACAAGGTTTTATTAACTAGTTTCATTCTTTTTATTTAAGAAAAGTAATTTCTACTCATTGAAAATATCTAAGATTTAATATTCTCCACTTAGAATATGGGATCATATGGACACATGTCATCACCACATATTCTAACATAAGGGAATGTGATTTAAGGGTTGGATCACATTTACTTAAGTTTAAGTTTATCATTTAATGATTTAAAGTGACTAGAAATGCCTATATAGCATTATTTTGGTAGTAGTCCAAAGTCACTGCATGTAAACCTTAATATTACTACATATTCAAATAGGTATGGTTAAATCTGATTTTTGAGAGTTGGAATCAACTCAAAAGCTATCATGGTTGATTTTATAAAAATGATTGAATGTGCAAAAGCTTCTGTCTTGGTATTTTTACTAGGAGAGATATCTAACTCTAAATGAATTAAATCCAACGGGCTTGGATAGATCTTTTCGGTAGCTTTCTAACACAATTTGAATCACTCAATTTGGTTCAGTAAATCTTCCTAGATTGATTTTTGAACTAAGGGACAGAAGTGAATTCAAACTAAAATAGAAAAACCTAAATTTGAATTCACGGGCTAGCGCGGGAAAGGAAATGGGGGCCAGCCTAGTGGCGCTCTGTGGCACAGAGAACAGCGGACAGGGGTTCCACATGTCAGCGGCTCTTTAAACGCGAAGCGGTACGGGGCGATGTGGAACGTGCGATTAAAAGGAAGATCTACGCTGAGGATCGTCGTCCCCGGCGAACAGGTCGCCGGCGAGGGCTAACCCTAGCGGCTCGGTGGGGGTGCAATGGGGGCATACAAAGGCTCCAGCTACTGCGGCGAGGCAGGCAAACGAACTTGTGGACGATGGCGAGCTCAGGCGAGGTCGCGGCAGCTCCTGGGGTGGACGAAATCGACGGCGCCTTCTCCTCCTCTGCAGCGGGCTCCTCCGCCGCAATTCCGGCGAACTATGGCTCGAGTGGCTCCAGCGAGAGGTGGGGAAGGATCAGTGAGGAGAGGGGAGTGGAATGGTGTGAGTCATTGGTTCTAGGGAGGGCTCCTTTTATAGGGCGACGAGGGGACCGAGCGGTACGACGGCAAGCTCGTCGGTGACGTGGATACAGGCGGCTAGAGGCATGGGCGGCGTAGGCAAACGGTGGCCTTCCTCTTGGCAATACTCTACAGCGTTAATGCGCGGCTAGGGGCGGTGGCGTTTGGTCGGGAGCGTCCCGCGCTCTAGGAGATATAGGCGGTGCTCGACGCGGCGCACGACGACTGTGGGTCACGCGGTGGTGCACGACCATGTCTGGCGGGGTGCTGGGGTCGAGGCAGAGCGGCGTGCGGGGTTTTATTTCAAGTGGCGGCCTGCTGCGTGCTGGTGACGATCGCGCTCTGGCGTGCTGAGCACGGCGTAGAGAGAATGGGCGGCGGCACTAGGGTGTGGTCCAGGGCCTGGGGTGATCGAGGGGTGGACAGGGGGCAGCGGTAGCGTTAGGCGGAGCTAGTGGTGGCACTAGAATGGCGTGGCGTGGTCTGTGGCGCTCTGTCCACGATCGGCCGGCGGCGACCATAAAGTGGCGGCGCTCCACTGCTGTTGCGGCTTAGTGGTAGGCCGGTGACCACTTGGTTGGACTCAGGAGGGACAAGGGAGTGCAGAGGGGGTCAAATAGGGGACAATGGCTTAAGTACAAACAGTAATAGTTAGGCAGTTTATTTTCCGCATGCCACCTGTTCGACACAATGCCCGCATGAGAAAAGTTTTTGAATTTTTGGTTGAATTTTGGTGGAGTTGTTGATCATATGCTTGAGCATCTGTGGTTGCTTGGGATTTGAAAATGGAGCTCATTTGAGTGGTTTTTGAATAAGTGGGATCTTCCCATATGAACTACATTCAATTTTCAAATGTCATTTAAAATTAGTGTTTGAAAGTTTTTGGCAGATCACAAAGTGGGCCTTGGTACATCATTACATGTACTAGCAAGGGGTGCAAAGATCCACATTTGTTTCTGTTAAGAATTGAGTCCTAGGAATAGCCAAAGTAGGCATGTTGATTAAAATGGCACAAATGACCATTTGGTTATTTTATTCATTTTGATTTGTTTTTCTTTGGGATTTGTTTGGGAATGATCTAGATGATGTTTATTTCACCTAAGAATCATTTTACAAGAAATGGATCATTTAATCAAGGCAATTCAAAGCAACTCCTATTTAAATGCACACATATATGAATGCTTTAATGTTTTTAAATGGAAAAGTTTTTGTTAACTCTAAATTTGATGATTTGGATCTTGATCACTGGGATTAAAGTTTTGGGATGTTACAAGCAACTGTTGACACCATTCATGATCTTCGTTGAAGACAGAGGTACGACTCGATCAGGAAAAACCTATTTACCTCCATATATTGATCGTGTTCCGATCGAGAGACGATTAGAATTTATTGAAGATTTCACTAATTCGCGTACTGTAGATGTGAACAGCTTGATTCCATTTATGGCAGATTTGACCATCACCCGAGGGGCCAAACTTGAGCTAACTTTGGGAGAGTATGGGAATCCATCTAGGCACTTGAGAAAAATGCCTATTATTTGTCTTGAATTTGAGGGCGAAGAATTTGAAATATATCCTGAGCTAATATATATGATGAAAGGAATTTCTTTTGCAGGAAAAGAAGAGGAAGACCCTACTGATCACTTAATAAGGGTACATGACCTTTGTGTTACTCTTAAACCAGCAAGTTTACCCATAGAATTTTTACTTCTTAAAATCTTTCGCTGGTCTTTAAAAGATAATGCTTCTGCTTGGTTACAATCATTACCTAATCACACTATAAGAAGCTGGGAAGATTGCATTCGAGAATTCATGCAAATATTTTTCATTTACTAAAATCATGAAGATCAAACGAAGTATAACAAATTTTCTGCAAACAATTGGAGAAACCTTTTATCAAGCATGGAATAGATATTATGCAATGATTATGAAAGTTCCAAATCACGGTTTTCATGAGAGTTTAGTTATCCAATATTTTTATAATGGGCTTAATGACAAGACAAAAGAAATGATTGATCCATCTGCAGGAGGAGCAATATGCAACTTGACACTGTCGGAATGTGTAAAGCTTTTTTAGGTAAGTTCCTTTAATGACGAACAATACAATCAAGTTGGGGATATTGAACCACAAAAAGGTATGATTCACATACCACCAGATCTTATATCTGAAGTCAAAAAGTCCATGGAAGAGAAAGGTATAGCTTCAGAACTAGTAAAAGAAAACAAAGTTGACATTCTTCAAACTTATGTAATAGAAGATGATATAAATCTTGTAATGCAAAAGTTTAAATATCAACAGAATCAATTCCGTGAGAAAACTATAAACATCTTATAACACAAGAAAATAATATAAGAGACCTAACAAAAGTCTTTGATGACTTGGGTCAAGCCACAAAACATCTAGACATATATCTAAGTATGGTTAAAACCCAGTGTGAGCAAATAAATGAAACCCAAACTTTGATTTTGAACCAAGGAAATTTCAATATTATTTCTACTAACATTGTTACTAGGAGTGGTACAGAGACTCAGGAACCACAAGGGCCACCTTGGTATCAAGAAGAGCAAGCTCGAAAAGCAAGAGAGACTCAGGAGATGAGTCAAGAAGAAGAGGATCTAGTCGATCCCCAGGACGACATTGATTATGAGGCCCAGAAAAGGGAAAATGAAGCTTCCAAAACCGAAGAAGAAGAGGAAGCATGGGATAAGCATAAACCATATGATTCAGACGCTAAGACTATCGATTCAAGGGAAGAAACCAATCTCAGGAAGGAACAAGAAGAGAAAGTTATCATCCCGCGTGAAGAACGTGTCGATAAGAAAAAATCGGCTGCAAGGAAAAATAAAAGGAATGTTGAACCAGTGACAAAGGTAAAAGAGAAGGTAATACCTACCAAAAATAAAATTCCTTATCCTAACCATGTTCATTACGAACCCGATAAATCTATTTATGACTCTTTTGCTGAGGCACTAGGCAGCTTGCGTTTAGAACTTCCTTTAACTGATGCTATTCAAGCCCCTACTTATAAAAAGTTTATGCAAGACATCCTTAATAGAAAAAAGAAGGTAACTAAGACTGTAGCAGTTATGACAAGCTTTGGCGATAAACTTCTTGCGAAGCTTGGGGATCCAGGGATACCAACCATCTCCTATGCAATAGGGAAAACTAATATATTCAACGCTCTTTGTGATTTAGGAGCAGGTGTTAGTGTTATGCCTTATTCCTTATTTAAGTAATTGAATCTTGGAGAATGTTCTCCTACTTCAATAACATTACAAATGGCGGATAAAATAACTAAACAACTTGTCAGAATGATTGAAGACATTTTACTTAGAATAGATCAACATGTTATACCGACTGATTTCATTATTCTTGATGTTCCTGAGGATGACAAACTATCTATCATCCTTGGAAGACCTTTTCTTAGTACAACTGGACCTAACGTAGATTGGTCCAGCGGTAAGATTGTCTTCAATATATATGATGATCATATTGTTTGATACTTTCCTAAGAAACATGAACACAATGGAAAATACATTCCACCACCTAAGCGTGATCAAGCAGCAAAAACTAAAGAAAAAGTGCAGCTTGAAATGAACGTTGACGACATGGAGTTTGATTAGTCAAAATTATAGAATAAAACACTTGATGGGAGTTAACCCGTTCTTAATAAATTAAGTTTAAATTTTATTTATGATTACTATTTTATTATTTGTATGATGTAATAACTTTGTTTAGTTTTGAGTTCATTCAGAGAATTTACCTTAGTGAAGTTGAGAAGCAAGGGAAAATGAAGAAAAGGAAAGGGTTCAGCACAATTAACGACCACTGGTACGGTCATGGTACGCCCATCCCGCGTGCCTCAACGAAACCTACAGCAGGAATAGTGCCGGCGATGACCAGTGTTATGGCCGGGGTATGCTCGTACCCCGCGCCCGTACCGAACATCGTCGAAACCGATCATGCCTCCGAATGGATAACAACCACCGGTATAGCCGTGGTACGCCCATACCACGTGCTCAGACTAGGTCGATCAGGTTTAATCTCAAACCCTAGAGTTGATCCAACGGTGACAAACACTGGTATGGGTGGGCTGCGCCCATACCGCCCACCCGTACCCGTGTGTCGCTAGGTAAAGGCCGATAGTTGCTGGATCCTAGCCAGCCTCCTTTTTCTTCTTCCTCTTTCTTCCTTGTTCTTTCTCTCTCCACCACAAACCCTAGCCTCCTAAAACCTTTGATTATTCATTGTTTTCATGTTTTTGAGTTGGGGAATCTTCACATCAGTAAGTTTCTCGTCCGATCCATACTCTATTTTCTGAAATCCATGGTTGAATTCATCACATTGGCTATTTAGATGAGTTCATCATATATTTAGATTATTATTGATTCCTCGCATTAGGATTTGTAACTTCTACCTGTAGTCATTTGTTTACGTGATAGAAACTTGATGCCTATAGTTTTCTTCAAAAAATTCGCAGCACAATGCATTACATTGGAAGGATGTTCCACTTGGACAAGGGATCGGGTACGGCGGGAGCCTCGGGCTCCACCAAGCCGTCGGGTTCGAAGAAGATACGTTGGGAGGTGGTAAGCTTGAGGGCTGCCATGAGCCGAGACTACGAGAGGGTGAGCAACCACAAGGTTTTGCCCACCAACTGGGTAGACCATGAGTTCCTCTCCCGCTAGGGTCTCTTGAAGGACTCTGAACAGATGACTGTGCAAGCTGGCATGGTCAACTTCTCCTACCTCTCCGTTGACACCTACAAGATCGCCACCTTCGAGTTCCTTTCATCGTTCCATGATGATCTCGAAGCCCAAGAGCGTAATTGCACTATAAGTTTTGTCCTCAATGGGCAACTCCACAACCTGAACTTCTATGAATTTTGTGATAGTTTTGGATTCTCCCATGAGGGAGAACTCAATATTAATGACAATGTGCACACAGAGGAAATGCAATCTTGGGGGCAAATTTCTATCCGTAGGAACAATGATTACTTGCGCAAGAAGAGAACCACTATCCAAAATCCTATGATACGTTACTTTCATACCTTCCTTGTTAATTCTTTATTTGGGAAAGGTGATGTTGGGGCAATTGCAGGCCCCGAAATGAGTGTCATTCATATGGGCTTGCATCCAGAGATGGTGCGCAAGGTAAACTTGGGTGCCTTGCTGATCCAGCACTTTTTCCACCAAAGGTCGGCTTCTGCAGGGGACATTCGTTGTGGTGGGTTGATCACACAGATCTCCTACACAAATGAATTTGTCCTACCACAGGAAAGAGTTGTGGATGGCAGTAAGATCCTAGATGGCGATCTTATGGATAGCGCCAAGTTCATGGGGGTCTATATACCAAAGCATGCCCTCCATGCTTACCGGTTTTATTTTGAACCTAACGGTGATCTCCACCAAATCTTGCTTCCTTTTGTCCAAGCTTTTGGTTTGCCAGGTAAACAAAGTTGGGTCCTCACCGAGGAGGAGTTCCAGCAGGCACTGATCCTCTCAGGAAAGACTGCGCCACCAGGTGGCCATGATAACTGGGAAAATGCAGTAACTAGCCAGGAGCAACAAGATCAAGGAGAAGAAGGCTAGCATGGTGCAGGATGGGACGACTACGGAGAAAAACACCATCACCAACAGCCTTTCCACCAACACCAGCAAAAAGGTATGCCTCCACCACAGTCGGGATTCAACTATGTCCCGAGGAGTGATTTTGACCAGGTGGTGCATCGCACCGACAACATAGAAAACACGTTGTATGATGTGAACGCCAACATAGTCAACCTCACTCAAGATTTCACATCTTTCATGATAGACTTTCCAAACCGCTACCTGAACTTCCCATATCAGCAGCCACCACCCGATGATAGCGACGACAGATTCTAGTTAGGCAAAAGCCTAAGCTTGGGGAGGTTAAAATCCTCCCACCTTTTTGCATTCATATTTTTATTTCTTATTTTTATTTGTTTGTTTTGTTTCAATGCATGTTTACTTTCAGTCTTGCAATCTATAAAAGAAAACCCAAAAAAATTAGACTAGTCTCTAGCTTTATTTGTGCAAATTTCTCTCGGCTCTTGTTGATTCTTTCTGTAGGTTGCTCACTTCTAGTGATGGATCTATGGAGATGAACACAAAGGGTTGGCTCAAGCAGAAGATGAACAATCAAGAGGAGGTACCAGATTCCTATTTTCCTTCTTCCTATAAGCTTACTCATGAACATGTTATGTTTGTTCGGTTGCACTTGAGTTCGACTCAATGCTTAGTTAGTTATCTTTTAGAATTTGAGCTCAAAGGTTTTTGTCACCTCTTTGGTTAAGACTTTCGACAATTAATATCAGTTTGAAAAACCACTCTTGGGATTCAATTCCAAACCTTTTAGAAAGTGTCCATCGACAACTTTGGTATCATGTCTTTGTCTTAAGGGCTTAATCTTAGTAGTGTTCAACCCCACATACTGATCGTTTACTTGATGACACCTTCTGAAAAAGAATTACTTGATAGAATGAACTTTTTAGAGTGGGAGAGGGAGATGCCAAAACTTGCATTGACTTGATAAAAAAAGAGAGAAAGGAAAAACAAGAAGAAAATAAAAGTACTTTCTTTCAAATACACACCTTTGGGATGTCAACAACTCTAATAGCTTCTGAATGATCTATGGCATAACGAGTTGATGGCATGAGTGGCATACGTGTCGCTATATGGGAAAATTATTGGTATTCCCAATAGGTTGTGTAGGAGCTTATAACAAAAATATTCATTGATCCTTGAGAAGGAAAAAGAAAAGATCCATTATCAAAATATGAGCTGAGAAACTTTCGATACTTTTGATTGTTGGCATCACCTCACCACCTAAAATGTGCAATTAGAGTTCTTGATAGGCAAGGAAAACAAGAGGTATTTGATAGTCGCGATTATCGAAGTGGGAGATTAATGAAAAAGCTCAAAGTTTATCCTTCTTTTAACATCTACACGTGCACCCTTAATTTTGACTCAAGCGATTGATACCTTCGATCCGGATTACGGATATAGTATAGCTTCTTTTTCCCTAGTAGACCTAGGTTATCAAATCCTTGGGAAGTGAATGCGTAGTGAAGTTACTTTAACGGACCTTCGGGAGTTCCAGAATTCCATTTGTGTTTTTACCGAACCAATAGCTTGCGTCTTTTTGTTGTTGTCGATGATGGAGAGAGAGGGCCTAGGGTTGGTTTCACCTGTAGTTGTGCAAAACATGTGATGGGAATAAAAGATAGAAATAAAGTATGCATGTACTTGTTAGAGCAAGATAAATTATATGTGGGCAGGGCATCCATAATTGCCATTTCCTCCACAACCGCCTATAGCAATAACCTACTAGTCTCATCCATAGAAGAAGGAGAACTAGTGATATGCATAGTGATGTCACCGTTAATCCCAAGTAAATCCCTCACATACAGCAGTAGTACCCCTTCTGTCACTAGGGTTCCCAACCTACAGATCAGTCGTTACTCATACTCCCTATACCTAGCTCAACCCTTGGGGTCTTAGGTACCTGACAAGTCCTTGGATTGAGTCAAGAGAGGATACAATAATCATCATGTCATACAAACTAATACATGATCCCATCTATGATAAATAACATGCACAATTGCTACATGGCTAGGCCGAAGCCCTTAGCCTAAGGAGAATTACTCACACATAGAGATGAGATCAACAATCATAAACATTGTAATGAAAATCATAAGATTTATAGCAATAGTCTTACAATGTCACCAATTGAAGAATAGATCTACTATTACAAGAGGTGGAATATGGCTATGGAGATGGAGAAGGGTTTTGACATCTAGAGGCGGTTAATATCTGTGGCAGAGACATTTTGCGAGGTCTAGCTTCGGGGGGCGGCATTTTCTCATTGCCCAAGGCTTCTTTATATAGGGGTACCTTCATGAAAGTTGTTCTGTTTGACCTGACGGTGGCGGCGCCAACTATACGACCGGAGCTATACGGCCGGAATTTTGCTCCGGTCGTATAGTTGTTCGTTAAAGCGTCTGCCCCCGCTTCATGGCTCCTAGTTTCTTCTGGTTGATGGAAATCTCATATCTTTGACTTTAATGTAGTGATTCCCATATTTAAACGACATTATGTGTGTAGGAAAAATATAAAAGAAAGGATTTAATACCCCTTTAAATATTAGGCATTAGTGGCATGGTTTAGAGACATATTTCATCAAAAATGTGAATAATATCCAGTTTAAATGTGGACGTAGATAGCTATATTTTAGAGCTATCAACCTCCCTAAGATTAAACTTGATCGTCCCCGAGCAAGAAAACCAGAATAAAAAACGAACTCAGCATTTAAACTGAAATAATGAGATGGTGATCTTACTCATGATTGGTAGTCTCATGTTTCCTCCACTTCATAAATCTGAAAAACTTCAGCTAGATAGAGTAATGGCAAGCATATCATATGGGCTTTATGCATCCTTATAGTGCAGGAAAATTATTGTTAACATGGATGATTCAAATGAGTAAACTTTATTCCATGTCATGTAATCAAATCATAGGCTTGCCTTTGAACAATAAAGTATAATCATGTAAATTGAGAGTGTGAGAGTTGTCATGAAAAGCATATATACTAGAGTATCTAAATTCTCCCACATCAATAAATCAAGACTTTTCAAGCACTACTTTTCTATTCATTGTCCTTCAAGAATTTCATGTTGGGGATATACTTCCTCACTGTACCTCATCACTGTGGTGGCCACTTGGTGAGAGCTTCTTCACAGGCCCCGATCGGGGAGAAGAAACGAGTCCATCCGGCCACGGAAGGCCAAGACTTACCGACATAGGCTCATAGTGTTACTTGTAGTTCAAGATGTACTCTGTAACCAACTCTTAGTCGTAGCCGGATAGATCTCTCCTGTAAACCCTAGGCCGGATATCTATATAAGCTGTCCTAGGGAGAGCCTTTAGGGCACCCTCACAATAGTCTACACTCTCAACTCACACAGGCGAAACCCTTGTAACCCATATTCCGGCTCTGCCGTATTACTGGATTGCTAGCAGGAGTAGGATCCGTCCAAAGCCGGCGGATTCGAACCTGGGTAAACTTGTGTGCTCACCGTCCTGGAATACCGTACGTCTCACACCCCTCTCTTCCACACGCCTCGAGGACCCCCTCACGACGTACTTTTTATCAATCCGACGATAGTTGGCACCCACCGTGGGGAAAGTGAGCTTCAGATCTGCGTTCCAAGCGGAATCTACAAGAATCGGAATCGGCGAGACTATCGTCGTCGGTCGCATCCTCTACACCAGCAACGTCCCTCTCGTCGTTCTCGACGAGACCTGGATTCTGGCTAGGGAGGTCGTGACTGCTTACACCATTATGTCTTTCGGTGAGATCGATGTGTACATCGGATTCGCTCAACCTATCCCACCCACCCCAGCGGTGATGATAAAGGCAGAAGAAATTTCTGGGTCCCCTTTGTTCGTGGAGGCGGCAGAGTTCCGGATCTCAGAAAACCCTAATCCCACCCAGCCTGCACCCGTTGCGGAGATAGTGGAGAAATCCGGGCCTAAAGCAGACCTTGCGGTTCAAGTCGAATCTGGAGTGGATCTCCCTAGCGAGGCCGAATCCCAGATTTATCCACCCACTGAAGTCAAAATCCAGGAGGATCACAGCAACAACCTTGGTTCCGGCTCTGCCAACGCCGGAACAGATCAACCGTTCCTGAGGCACACGTTGAGGCGCATGATGATGCAAGACGCAAGCGTGGATGAGGTTCTAGAAACCATTAAGATCTTCGAGGAAGCCCATGAGGAAAGCCGCAACTACCTCAACACCCACACATCGCACTTCGTCGGATACATTGGATCCAGATCCGGCTCTACCGATGCTGGAGACAACACTGACTTAGTGCTGGAGGCGATCGGAACAAACACTGACTTACCATCATTCTCGGATGACTCGATGACGTCGGCGGATTTACGAAAGTTCTCCGCGGAGAATGAAGAGGAGTACAATTCCAAGGCTGCAGAAGAAGGAGAAGCCATGGATGAAGGATCCGGGGAAAACTCTCCCAAAGCGCAGGATGACATGGATATCAGAGATAATCCCAAGCTCTAGATGTACGAAAGTACCGATCAGAGCTTGACTCCGGGAAACGGACCCAAAGCCGTCTTTGCTACTGGTGCTGCCAAGAAGGAAAAGAAGAGGAACAAGAAGAACAAGACCCTGGCAAAAGAACTTCCAGCAAAGGAGGTGATTGCCGAGGAATACAAGGAAGACTCGGATGGAGCACTTATCCCAGACGAGCCCAAAGAAGAATCGGTGGATGGACACGTGGTCACCACAGGTGCCCGTAAACTGATCGATGCTGCATTAACCACACCTATCGCTACTGCAGCAGAACTAACTGCTGCGGAATTGGACGAAAGGGCCCAAGCCCTAGAAGCGTGTCGCCAAGTACTCCTGGATGAAGCTAAAAACATCGAGGAAGAAAAGAAACGCATGGCCAAGGCGGAGAAGCTCATCTCTCTGCAACATCAGAAGAACCGGAAATGACATACACATGACAATCAATTTCCGAAAGTACGTAAGGTTCTCTTTGAGGGAGATCTGGGATGCCTTGGCTCGATAGCAAGGGATATCTGGTGTATCCAACACCAGTGCAAAACACTGCCGCTGCTCGAGACATCCTGGCAAATAATCCAGGCCCAGAACAGGTTCGATTGGGCATTAAGCTACTCACCAAGGGTCTGGAGCAGCAGAAGGCCGCGAAATCCGGAAGCGGAAAACTGGTCTCCCAATCTAACCAATGTCGCATGGATCCGGCCTGGAATGACGTAAGACCCCAACGTGCTCCGGAACAGCATCACCGTTCCGACCATCGAGAAGACAACTACTCAAGAACCGGATCTTCAGGACAGCATCACAGAACTGCACGTGACTGGCGCAATGTTGTTCCAGCTGCTGAGAAAGAGGCAATTGCTACACTGTATCCGAAGAATCCTCCCCGACGAGAGTCAAACAATCACAGGGAAGAAGACAAAGATAAATGTCGGGAGGAGGACCGTAAAAGAATGCCACCTCCTAGACATACAAGCCGTCCGGCTGAGCCCCGCCGTGGTGGGAGTGACGGACAAAGGAACGATGGACACCATGCCAAGTCAAGCCGATAAGGCGCTCATCGTAATAAAGATCCTCCCCGGAACCGGAATAATGATGCTCTAGACGGAGGCCGGCGATCAGCCGGAAACAATCCAGCTGCTCCACCCTCTCCACCCAGCAGCCACCACAACGGCTCCCAAGGAGGCCAGGAGGGCATCGTGGCGGAGGAGGTGGTGGCAGAAGCCGAAGTCCGGCTCCAAGGCACCGCAGCCTTAGCCGTCAATCAGGGCGATCTCTGTCCCCAAGAGACACAAGGCACAGGATTAACTCCAACATAGAGGCGCGGCGCTACGAAAACGATGATATATACGTGGGCCCAAAATTCTTCGGACCATGCATAAGAGTGATGACCCACAAGTATAGGGGGTGTATCGCAGTATTTTCGAGGGAAGTGAAACCCAATTTATTGATTCGACACAAGGGGAGCCAAAGAATAGTTATAAGCCTTAACAACTGAGTTGTCAATTCAACTGCACCTGGAAACAATCTTGCTCACAGCAGTTTATCAGTAGCAACCGTTTTGTAGTAAGAATAGCAAAGTAACAGCAGTAGTAAAGCAAAGACAGTAGTAACAAAAGCAGTAATAGTGGGATTCGAGTGCGTTAGACATAGGGATGGATGGATGGGTGTTGCATGGACAAGACAATTCACATAGCAATCAGAACATAGGGCAATTGCAGATAAATAAGATAAAGCATCCAAGTACTAGATAATCCTAGGCATGTGTTCCATATATAGTCATACGTGCTCGCAATGAGAACTTGCACAACATCTTTTGTCCTGCCAGCCCGTTTTCAGCGGGGCCTCTAGGGAACTACTGGCAATTAAGGTGCTCCTTTTAATAGAGCACCGGAGCAAAGCATTAACACTCCATGAACACATGTGATTCTCACATCAAAGCCATTCCCTTCCGGTTATCCCGATTTCTGTCACTTCGGGGCCATAGGTTCCGGACAACAACGTGTGTATACAACTTGCAGATAAGACCAAAAATGATAATATCATAATGAATCAATAACATGTTCAGATCTGAAATCATGGTACTCAGGCCCTAGTGACAAGGATTAAGCACAACAAGTCGCAACAAAGTCATAAAGCACTAATAAAAGATCTAGGCACCATGCCCTAACAATCTGATGCCATTACATGAACGATCTCATCCAATCCCTACCATCCCCATAGCCTACAGCGGGGGATTACTCACTCATAGATGGGGGAAACATGGATGGTCGATGGAGAAGTGATGGTGATGATGATGGTGATGATCTCCTACAATTCCCGTCCGTGAGTGCCAGAACGGAGTTTCTGGTGCTGTTTCGTGGAATCTGGTGGTGGCGGCGGAGCGGAACTCCTTCTGGAAAAACATCGAACCCCCCGGAGTTTTTAGGTCAGAAGGCTTCTTATAGGCGAAGAGGGAGAACGAGGGGGTGCCCGGGGCCACCACACCATGCCCTGGCGTGGCCAGGCCCAGCCCGCGCCGGGGGGGTTGTGGCCAGCCCCTGGCCCTCCTCCGTCTCGTATTCTGGCTCCTGGAGTCTTCTGGAAAAATAGGCACTTTGGCTTTTGTCCCGTCCAATTCTGAGAATATTCATTTTCTGACTTTCCTCGAACAAAAACAGCAGAAAACAGGCAGCTGGCACTGTGGCTCTTGTTAATAGGTTAGTCCAAGAAATCATATGAAAAGTACTCCAAAGTGTGGACAAAACACAAGAAAGTGGATAAAACCAAGCATGGAGCATCAAAAATTATAGATACATTTGCAATGTATCAACATCCCCAAGCTTAACTCCTACTCGTCCTCGAGTAGGTAAGTGTTAAAAAGAAAGAATAATTTTTGAGGTGACATGCACCATCAAAGACTTGATCAAAATATTTGTAAAACATTCAAAGCTGTGATCATAGTACTTCAATCATAACATGAAAGACAAAGTTCTAGCAATAAGACAAAGAGACTATGATGCAACATGCAAAGGCATAAACAAAATATTTATGAATAACAATGCCTTGCAAGACATTTGTTTGTTTCACAAAAAGAAAACATAGCATAATAGCATTCAGCTTGTCCCTCATAGAGTAGCAAACATAAATGCATAGGACACCTTCAAAGTTTACAAGAGTGACTAGATACAAATAGTTTAAAACAAGCAATATCAAGGTATGCATCAATCAACAAGACTTGGGACAATGCACATAGAACTAAGAATGGACACTATGCTCTCAAGAAAGTGCTCATAGAATGTGTGGAGACTCAACAAGGAAATGAACAGGGTTTGAAAAGTTTGAAAGGCTTCCAAATGCGGAAAGTATGGTAGTCATTAGCTTTGAGCTCTCATTGCCCCTATCATAAGCATCTTTAAGTGGTTAAGGTTAAAGTGACACAACTAAGAGGATATGCTTGACAAGTTATAAATCGAAGTCTCATGCCCCTTACTTACGAAGACCGATCCTCATGCTACTCAACTTCAGTCACGAGTAAGCTCTTGTCATTGTAAGTATATAAGTATCATAGAGAACCGCCAACGGGGTACCCCTTGCACATGACACGGGAGCTATCCCATAATCAAAATAAACAAGGCAAGCAGACAATGAGCATCTCGGTGATCTTTTTATTTACTACGTGCATAGATTTTTATTGAGGATGCTTCATAGAATCCTCATTATGGTTATGCTGCAAGTTTCCACCATGATTAGGCATGGCTTAGGCTAGCGGCCTAGACGTTTCTCTAACAAACATACAAACTCCATGATCTTACAAGTTCCACTTTTATTTCACACCGCCGGGATCCATAAGCAAAAGAACATGATATCAACGAGGTACTAAGTACCAGTGCAATGTTGAAAGCGTTCCCCATGATACATGGTTCTGCTAATTTCAACTTATAAAGCGCAAGCATATATGCAACAAAGAAGGATGCAATGGTTTAGGTTTATTAAGTGCAAGAAAATAAAGTGTTCCATCAAGTTCGTGAGAGCTTTACTAACTAACTTTCTCATAACAAGCAAACATTTTATTCGAAAGAAAACAAGGCATATTGAATATGCACGGAGGTAGCAAATAATGCTAATGGGTAGGTATGGTGGACACTTTGGAAATATTTGGTTTAGGGAGTTGGGAACATGAGTAAAACATACTCAGTGAAAGTGAAGGCTACCAATAGTAAGGGAGCGACAAACGAGAGAGCAATAATGGCCATAATCATGCAGAGCGACAAAACATCATTGATCAAAGCATAAGGTGATACTACAAGTTGAAAACTAAAGGATCATGAAGGCTTATGGTGACTTGGGATAGTCCTAACATGGTGTGAACATGTGCCAAGTCAACCCAAATAAAGCATCAAAGGAGAATACCACTATACTATGCTTTAATATGCTAAAACAACACATGATTCATCCAAGGCACATTAAGAAATCTCAATTGTTTATAACAAGTCATACTACAGCAAAGAATACTAAGCATAAAGCCAGAACAATATCAAGCATGGCATGACAAAGCATAGGCCACAGTCAAAAACAAGCTCTCTTTACCACTTAAGAATGAGCTTTCCTACTCTTTTCCAAACCAAACCAAACTATTTGAACACCAATATATGAAAGAGGAGGTCCAACCAATTTATTCAGAAAACTAAGAAAACAAGCAAACAAAAAACCAAAACGAAAACGAAAAAGAAGACGCTCCAAGAACCACACAATTGTGCATGAGACAATAAAAATGAAGCGTTTGGAAGGAACCTGGGATTTTTATTGATGAAAAAGGGGATGCCTTGGGCATCCCCAAGCTTTGATGCTTGTACTTCTTGGATATTTCTTGGGGTGATACGCGTGGCATCCCCAATCTTGAGCTCTATTCCATCCTTCATCTCATTACTCATTCCTTCCATACACCTGAAAATTTTCCTTCATACAAAACTTCACACAATCTTTATTTGTAACATTAGTGCACTCAAGATAAATAAGTCTTAAGGTTCAGTTCTAACACCAAATAAAATTCCATTAGAACACTAGCTACTGTATCACTTCCCTCAAAAATCTCAATTCCCCAAAAGAACTCAAAAAGGAACCAACAAGAAGCAAATGCAGAAAATGGCAGAAATCTGTCAAAACGGACCAGCAGGTAAAGACAAATAATTTCGAAGACCTTATGTTTCTCAAATCAAAAAGTGTTGAACTAACGAAAGTTAGATAACAACCTGAGGCAGAAGCACAAAAATTCACGCCTCAAAAGGACGTCCAGAGATTTTACACGAATTTTTACGGTGAAGCACAGAAATCTGTTTCGAGACAGCAACTTTCCCAATCATTACTTCTCTCTCATTAGAGGTTACTCTTGGCACAAAAAGCAAATAAAAAGGATAAGGAGCGGTTATTACTGAAGTTATAACTTCCAAGACTCATCTAAAACTTTTGGGTTATCTCCCAATAAGTACTTTTCTTTAACGCCTTTAAGTTAGGCATAAGAAAAAACAAAAATGGATAGAATAGAAGTAAGCGGAGATAATCATGGTGAAAACATTGTTTTGTTCAATGAAATCCTTTTGTTAACAAGGATGATCAGGTCTTGTTACCAAAACAATTTCATATGAGACAAAACTTTGTATTCCATAATGATTATGTTACCTCAACCTTGATAGCAATGGTCCCAATCATAATAGTTTCAAAATTTTCTCTTGGTATGGGACAATATAATTCTCCAACTTGAATGCCTTCAACATGTTCAATTGAATTCAAACCATAAGCCTTTCAATCTTCTTGGGGAAATAGACAGTATGTTCCTTGTCATTAACATTGAAGGTCACTTTTCCTTGATTACAATTAATAATATCTCCTGCAGTATTAAGAAAAGGTCTCCCAAGAATAATAGACATATTATCATCTTTGGGCATAAAAGTTTGAGAGGATGCTCTCATAAGAAATATGAGTTGAAGTAAAAGAGAGCATCAAGAAGCAAATTCAAAACACATTTAAGTCTAACCCACTTCCTATGCATAGGAATCGTGTATGCAAATAAATTCACAAAGAGCAAAGTGACAAGCATAGGAAGATAAAACAAGAGTAACTTCAAAACTTTCAGCACATAGAGAGGTGTTTCAATACCATGAAAACTTCTACAACCATATTTTCCTCTCTCATAATAATTTTCAGTAGACTCATGAATAAACTCAACAATATAACTATCACATAAAGCATGCTCTTCATGATCTACAAGCATTAGAGCTTTATCATAAACATTTTCAAAAGAATCCTCATGAACATAACATTCATCCTCCTTTAGTAAGCATGGAGGACAATCAAATAATGTAAGGGATAAAGAGTTACTCTCATTAGAAGGTAGGCATGGGTAGCTAATCCATTCTTCCTCCTTTTGTTCATCACTCTCCTCCTCTTTTTCATCTAATGAGATTTCAGGTTCATCAATTTCTTCTTCCATAGAATCCTGCAAGGCATTAGTCTCTTCCATTTGTGGAAAGCATCTATTAAAATATTCAAGAATATAGCCATTTTCATCCTTGTCATTATCAAAGCAAAATTTAAGCATACCATAAACCTCATACTTATAAGGTGAATCATCAATATTTTCAAGCAAACTAGCAAGTTCAAAAGCACCCTTCCAAGCAATAAATTCTTCAATTTGTTCCGCATCATAAAAGTCATAAATTCCTTTAGAATAGGAAGATATGGTATCATTATCATTATACTCACATTGAAAAGGGAGGTGTTTATACCTCTTTCTGCAACGAGATTCATCGCAGCAATAAGTAACATTATAAGTAGAGCACACATTTCTAGCAGTGGTATACAATCTATCAATTTGTTCCCATATGTGTTTCCCTTTTTGTGATAAGCGGTGTTTCTTATAATAATATTTTTGATCTTCTGTGAACCCACCTTGCCAATAAGCTTCAGTTTCAAAGAAACCAACCATTGACAACAAGCATGACAAAGCAAGACAATAACAGACCAACGAAAATAACAACTAGAGTAGGAACTATTTTTTTGTATTTTTGATAAAGAAACAAGCAAAAAAGGAGAAAATAAACTTAGCTTGAACAATAGTGAATCCAAGTGGACTTGATAAATAAAGCTATGCTCCCCGGCAACGGTGCCAGAAAATAGTCTTGATGACCCACAAGTATAGCGGGTGCATCGTAGTATTTTCGAGGGAAGTGAACCCCAATATATTGATTCGACACAAGGGGAGCCAAAGAATATTTATAAACCTTAACAACTGAGTTGTCAACTCAGCTGCACCTGGAAACAATCTTGCTCACAGCAGTTATTAGTAGCAACAATTTTGTAGTAGGAATAGCAAAGTAACAGCAGTAGTAAAGCAAAGACAGTAGTAACAAAACCAGTAACAGTGGGATTCGAGTGTGGTAGGCATAGGGATGGATGGACGGGCATTTCATGGACAAGACAATTCACATAGCAATTAGAACATAGGGCAATTGCGATAAATAAGATAAAGCATCCAAGTACTAGATAATCCTAGGCATGTGTTCCATATATCGTCATACGTGCTCGCAATGAGAACTTGCACAACATCTTTTGTCCTGCCAGCCCGTTTGCAGCGGGGCCTCTAGGGAACTACTGGCAATTAAGGTGCTCCTTTTAATAGAGCACCGGAGCAAAGCATTAACACTCCGTGAACACATGTGATCCTCACATCAAAGCCATTCCCTTCCGGTTATCCCGATTTACATCGCCGGGGCCATAGGTTCCGGACAACAACGTGTGTATACAACTTGCAGATAAGACCAAAACAATACTATCATAATGAATCAATAACATGTTCAGATCTGAAATCATGGCACTCGGGCCCTAGTGACAAGCATTAAGCACAACAAGTCGCAACAAAGTCATAAAGCACTAATAAAAGATACTAGGCACCATGCCCTAACAATTTGATGCCATTACATGAACGATCTCATCCAATCCCTACCATCCCCATAGCCTACAGCGGGGGATTACTCACTCATAGTTGGGGGAAACATGGATGGTCGATGGAGAAGCGATGGTGATGATGATGGCGATGATCTCCTCCAATTCCCCGTCCCGCCAGGGTGCCAGAACGGAGTTTCTGGTGTTGTTTCCTGGAATCTGGTGGTGGCGGCGGAGCGGAACTCCTTTTGGAAAAACGTCGAACCCTCCGGAGTTTTTAGGTCAGAAGGCTTCTTATAGGCGAAGAGGGAGACTGAGGGGGTACCTGGGGCCACCACACCATGCCCTGGCGCGGCCAGGCCCAACCCGCGCCTGGGGGGGTTTGGCCAGCCCCTAGCCCTCCTCCGTCTCGTATTCTGGCTCCTGGAGTCTTATAGAAAAATAGGCACTTTGGCTTTTGTCCTGTCCAATTTCGAGAATATTGTTTTTCTGACTTTCCTGGAACCAAAAACAGCAGAAAACAGGCAGCTGGCATTGTGGCTCTTATTAATAGGTTAGTCCAAGAAATCATATGAAAAGTACTCCAAAGTGTGGACAAAACACAACAAGGTGGATAAAACCAAGCATTGAGCATCAAAAATTATAGATACATTTGCAATGTATCAAAGAGCAACAAAATTCCTAGAAGGATTTGCTATCTCAAGACACATCCAAGCCTATGACGGTATAGCTCGGCCAGATACTTGGCTCCAGGATTTTTTCCAGGCTTGCTGTATCGCCAAAGGGAGAAACAGCCTGGTCGCAACCCAATATCTCCCACTCATGTTACGGAAGACGGCACGATCATGGCTCAATGAACTTCCGGAGAACACCATCCACAACCGGTATGACATGCAAAGCGCGTTCTTTCGGAATTTCAAAGGCACATATCGGAGGCCCTGTACGGTAGGAGACCTACAGTGTTGCACCTAGAAAGCCGGAGAAACTTGACGAGATTATCTTGGGCAATGGATTGATACTAAAAACTCCTGTGAAGGGGTAAATGACCAAACTGCGATCGAAGCTTTCATTGCAGGACTCCCAATTGTCTTACTACATCATCGCTTGAAGTATGACAAGGTCACTAATTTGGGAGAGATGATAGAAAAGCGAGCAAGTATGCAGATGTTGACGATGATGCAGAGGGATTACTTAATGCCCTAGCTATGCCACAGTCGGCAAAACAACCAAAGCAGCAAGCTCAGAAGCGCAAGAACACCTCGGAAGAAAATCCCAACACGGAAACGGCAGTGGTCACTGCTACTTTCGGGTCTGGAGGACAAGGAGGGCACGACGGAGGCCGTGGATGCGGTCATGGGAGATCAAGAGTCTAGGGTAGAGGAGACCAGCAACCTGGCAAAACCTACTCGGGGGACGACATTGCCAATAACCCGTGTGTGCATCACTTAGATGCAAATGGGGGCTCGTCTCACACAAACGCCGAGTGTCGTTTTAATGACGACATCAAGAAAGATGATATTGCTGGCTACAGGGCTAAGCGAAAGAAGGGAAAGAAGAATCCCAAAAAGATAAAGAGACCAAGGAATATTCCGACATGGTGGAAGCCGCTGCTTCAAATCCCAAGCTGGAAGGGAAGAAGAATTTCCCAACAAACAAAGACACTTACGTCACCTTCCTCGGATCTCAACCAGCTAAGGTCAAGAAAGCAGTTCTACATGAGCTCAACGCAACAGTTCCGGCTGTCCCTCAATTCTTGGACTGGTCAGAAGTGGCAATCACCTTTGACGTGCTGATCATCCGCCTAAGTTTTACAGGCAAGGAAAATACGCGTTAGTCGTCAAACCACTTATGGACTCTCATGGACGGCGGTGATGACGCACAAGTATAGGGGGTGTATCGCAGTAATTTCGATAAGTAAGAGTGTCAAACCCAACGAGGAGCAGAAGGTGCTGGCTAGTGGTATGGATCAGGAATTCTCTGCAAATACTTAGCAAACGGATTTTTAGGGGTTTTTGATAATGCATGTAAATAAAGTACAAGTAAATAAAAGACAATAAGAACAAATGCAGCAAGTGGCCCAATCCTTTATTCAGCAAAGGACAAGCCGTTTGTATTACTTAAGATGACCAAATGTTCTCAAGGACACACGGGAATTCTGTCAAGTGCTTTCGCTTCATATAGTTGATCAATCTTCTTTACTTTGCTAAGTGTTGTGTGGGTGAACCTATGCTAATGTACCAAACTTCCTAGGACTAATACATACTTGTGATTATACCCCTTGCAAACATCCGTAAGTACAAGAAAGTAATTAAGGTAGAAACCTAACCACAGCTTTAAACTCTAAGACCCTGACGTCCGTTGCGCTATGGTTTCCTAACGGGGGTTTAGGTTTCTGTCACTCCAGCAACCCCTACGATTAGTAGCCAAATACACAATGCATTCCCCTAGGCCCATATAGGTGAAGTGTCATGTAGTCGACATTCACATGACACCACTAGAAGAAGTACACCACAACTTAAATATCAAACTATTGAATCTTTCTCAACACAATTCCACTACTAACAACATGACTTCTCCCATGTCCTCAAGAACAAAATGAACTACTCACAAGACATCATATGGATCATGATCAGAGATGTAATAATGATGTATAACAATCTGAACATAAACGATAATTCAATGGTCCACTCAATAGCATCAACTACAAAGAGTAATCAACACCGGGAAAGTTTCCCCTAAGAACTATGCAAGATTCAACCCAGTTGTTATAGCAATATGGAGATGGTGATGATGGTGCTGATGGTGATGGTGGTGGTGATGATGATGATCCCGATGATGTCCAGCTTGATGGTGGTGTTGATAGCGACGATCTCCCCTCTCCGGGAAGGAATTCCCCCGGCAGAAATCTGTCTGCCGGAGAGATCTTTCTCTCTCGGTGTTTTTCGCCCCGTAGAGGCGGCGGAATCTTTCTATAGTCGCTCCCCAGGTATTAGGGTTCCGTGGAGATAATATACGCCAGAGGGGAGAGCTGGAGGTGGGCCAGGGCGACCACACTACCTAGTGGTGCGGCCTAGGGTGGCCCACACCAAGGGGTGGTGTGGGCCCCCTGTGGCCCATCTCCACTCCTCCTTCTGGCAGTCTTCGTCTTTTGGAAAAATAGGATTTTCCATATATTTTCCCGGATTTTCTGATCTTCGTGAATTTTGCCTCCAAACAACACGTTTTCCATCAGAATCCTGACTGCAGCGGTCCATGCTCCAAAAGTCATCAACCATGCAAAAACAGATGAAATAACATAAGTATCATCTCTTAATATGAAATATATCAATGAATAACAGTGAATTATGATATAGAATAGTGATGGATAATGGACATACAAACTCCCCCAATCTTAGACTTTGCTTGTCCCCAAGCGAAACTGAGCTCAATAAACATGGCCTCAAGTTTATGGAGTAAAGAGTCGATAAAAGAATACGGACAAGAAGCATCACATTCATCAATACATAGATCATAATAGAAGACAACTCACTATTATATAACTTAACTTGCAATAAGTAAAGGAAACACAATAAATATACATAAAGTGAATCATAATTGGTAGCAAACTTATCTCTTGGTCGAAGAATAGTTGACAATTTGCTGGAGTTCATAAATAACTGATTTTCAATGATAGCTTTCAAAGTAGTAATCACCATGATAAGAGCAATGTGCAAAACAAGGAACATAAGAAACATGATTGAATAAATCATCATATGAATGAATGAAACACAACAACTCAAAATACTTGCTGAGGTAGAAGGGAATAGGTTTACTGACTTGACTTAAAAAGTAAAAGAAAGGCCCTTCGCAGAGGGAAGCAGGGATATCAAGTTTCATAAAGAGCTCCCAAAAATTATGATACTTATTAGCTTTCAGCTCTCATTGCCCCTATCATAGGCATCTTTAGGTGATTACGGTTAAAGTGATCAAATACAAGGATATGCTTGACAAGTTGTAAATTGCGAATCTCATGTCCCTTGAATACGAGGGCCGCTCCTCATGCTACTCAAGTTTAGTCACCGGTAAGTTCTTGTCATAGTAAGCACATGTGTATCATGGAGAACCGCCAACGGGGTACCCCTTGCCCGATGATATGGAAAAATCCCCATATCAAAATGACAAGGCAATCAGACAACGAGCATCTCAGCAATCTTCTTATTTACCATGGGAATATGGTGCTTTTTTCTCTCTTTCCTCTTTTCTCATCTTTTTTTATTTTCCTCTTTTTCTCAATCTCTATCTCTTTTTTTATAAGAAGAATGCTTCATAAATGCTCATTATGGTTACGCTGCAAGTTTCCACCATGACAGCATGGATTAGACTGGCGGCCTAGGCGTTTCTCTAACACACATTCATAACTCCATGGACTTACAAGCCCCCCTTTCATTTCACACCGACGACATCCATAGACAAAAGAGCATGATATCAACTAGGTACAAAGTACCAGTGCAATGTTGAAAGCGTTCCCCATGACAACATGGTTCTGCTAATTCACAACTTACAAAGCGCAAGCATATCATAACATAGATGGGCACAATGGTTCAAGTTTATTAAATGCAAGAAAGTAAAGTGTGCCATCAAGTTCGTGAGAGCTTTAATCACTAATTTTCACATAACAAGTTTAATTTGGAAGGTAGATAAAAACAAGAATTTACTTGTAATAACAATAGTGCTAATAGGTAGGTATGGTGGACACAAATGGCATAGGTTTTGGTTTAAGGAGTGGATGCACGAGAAGAATTCCCTCTCAGTATAGGTTTTTGGCTAGCAAGTCTGGGTAGCAAGTATACGAGTTGAAGGAAAGAAACAAACATATAAGTGATAAAAACAAAGATGCAATCTTCCTGGAAGCACAAAAGATCTTAACTAGAGAATACTAAACTTATGAGCAAATCAAGAAAGAAATATGATGAAATTATATTTCTTTAGAGTACTTCTATCTTTTTCATTCAATTCTCAAAAATAGTGTTGCTACTGGCCGAGCCAGGTTTGCCAAAACCAACTAAATTAACTCAATGATCCCAAAGTGATACCAATACTAACAAGAAGACCGATCATATAACCATGAATTGAAAACTAATATAAGATATGCAAAAGAGTAAATGATAGAACTTCTCATTAATTTTCCATAACGGCTACTCACACCAAGGGATACATATATAACGAGAGAGGGGACACTTCCATAATGCAAACCATCCTACATGATAACTTCTCTATTCATGATATGACTCTACTAAAAAGGTAAAAAGATAGAAGATAGTGATGTGATACCGCGACACTCCCCTAAGCTTGGAACAAACCAAGGGGATGCCAAACCTGATGACGAATTACTCCTTCGGTGGTGGTGGTATCCTCTCGATGAGCTCTTTGTTCAGTTTCCCCAAGTCCTCAATCTCAAAGGTGAGATTACGAATCAGCTGTGAGTTTTGCTCAATGCAGCTCATGATCATGTCGGGTTGAGAATTCCAGCTCTTGTGATTCTTTCCCCACTCTGCCTCCTTGAAGTATTCTTTTCCTGCATGTCTAGAACGAGGCCAATCCCAATTGGAGGGTAATTTGTCCTTGGGCATATTCTGGTATTGATGCTCATGGATAAGGGTATGGAAAGGATTCTTGGTGCGTGGAGGAAGTGACCAGGGATCTGAACAGTGATGAGGAGGCTTCCCTCCAATTGACATAGTCCTGACAGGGTTTTCCACCACTCCAATGCTTGCAATGGTAGTGCTGGTGTGCTTTGCCTCCTCTTCATCTTCACTCTTGATCTCCTTCTCCTGCCTTGGGTCTTGGAGATATTCCTCCATAGGCTCCTTTCCTTTATCCTTGGCGGACACCATTGTGCTTCTAAACTTTCAAGAATAGTTCCTAGCAGAAACATATCGAAACAAAAACACGACGAGAACACGATATACGAACCTCGGAAGATCCGGGGGATTATATATTACGAAGTTTCACAACAAAAGGAAGGTACTGGGAGAAAATGGGTCCAAGACGGAGTCCGAGGTGGCCACACCACCTGGTGGCGCGGCCAGGGGTGGGCCCGCGCCACAGGGTGGTGTGAGCCACCCTGGCTCCGTTTCCATCCCTCTTTCGCTTCGTAACTTTCCTCGTTGGATAAAAACTGCAAAAATATAACTGGACAGATCTTTCGTGGAACTTTTCTTACCAGAACTGTTACCTATTTGAAAACGGATTCTGCAGGTCTCCGTATTTGGTTTTTAGCAGATTATTCCTGAGTCACCACTTGAATGATATCAATATCTTCATCTTCATACACTTATTGCTTGAGTCATGAAACCTTTCACTTTCTCATTACACCATTTTCTCCACTAACCTAGAAATTTCTTTCACACAAAACTTCACATAGTTCTCATTAGCAACATTAGTATAAGTGAAGTGATAAAACCTTTTGAGTCCAAATTCAACTGAAAACCATCAAAAAATAATCTACTGTAGCAACTCCTTCCGAAAACCCAAAAATAATTCAAAAAGGAAATCGAATAAAGAAGCAAATACAAGAGTGGCAAAATCTGTCAAAACAGACCAGCAGGTAAAGATCATTTTTTTTCCAAAATCTTCTGTTGCTCCAATCAAAAAGTGGAAAACTAACAAAAGTTAATTAACATCCTGGGGCAGAAGCACAAAAAATTACAGCTCAATCCGACGTACAGAGATCTCTCACGATTTTTTACGGTGAAGCACCAAAAATCTGTTTCAGAACAGCAACTTCCCCAAATCTTACTTCTCTCTCATTAGAGGTTGATCTTGAAACAAAAACCAAACAAAAAGTATAAGGAGAGGTTATTACCAAAGTAATAACTTCCAAGACTCAAAAAAACAAAAACAAACTGAAAGCAAAAATAAATTGGGTTGTCTCCCAAAAATCTCTTTCTTTATAGATATTAAGATGGGCATGATAATTTTGATGAAGCTCACACAAGAATATGAATTGAAGTGAAAGAGAGCATTAAGAAGCAAAAATGCACATGTTTAAGTCTAACACACTTCCTATGCAAGGGAATTTTGTAAACAAACAAGTTGTTGAAACCAGAGGCTACTAGCATAGGAAGGCAAAAGAAGTGCAACATAAAAACTTTCAGCATAAAACGAGGAAACTTGATATTATTGAGATACATAAGAACACTTTACCCTCTCTCATAGTATATTTCAGTATCATGCATAAACTTAACAATATAACTATCACAAGGGCCATCGTAACAGTGATAACTTATTCTAATAAAAAACACAGGAATACTAGTTCTCATAATACTACTTTGTGAAATAATATTAGAGGCATCCTTACCAAGGATAGTGTGTCTCTCTTCTACATATTTAGTGACAAAGTCTTTCACATTTTCTATTATAGGTTCATCATCCATTTGTTTATCATGTTCAACAGCTTCATTTGTACTTTCATTAACCATACTAGCTATCATAGAATGTTCCTTTATCTTAACTGGGAAAGGGATTTTCTAAATGTAAGGTTCAGATAAAACATGATTAGCAGTATAAACTTCAGTATTTATTGCAGGAACACTCTTAGCAATATCTTTATAAGGTTCATGATACTTATTGCACTTCTTTTTAGGCACTTCAATGTAGGAAGCAAAAGCCTTAAAATAAGAAGCAATGGCTTGAGAGTCTAGACCATAAGCATTTTTAATATTTTGAAAGTAATCAGTTCCCATAAAAGATTCAATGCATTCATAATCATAATTTATACCTGACTTTCTACCTTTGTCATTCTCCCATGCTTCAGCATTGTCTTGAATACGGTCCAGAAGATCCCATTTAGCTTCTTGTTCCATGCGAGTGAATGATCCAGCACACGAAGCATCCAATAAATCTTTATCATGAAGAGAAAGCCTTGCATAAAAGTTATTGATAATAATATTGTTGGGGAGCTCATGAATGGGACATTTGAGCATTAATAACTTCAGTCTCCCCCAAGCTTGAGCTGTACTCTCTCCATCAAGAGGCCAAATGTTGTGTATTTGATTCCGATCTTTATGAATCTCACTAGGAGGATAAAACTTTGAATAAAAGAGAGGTACTATTTCCTCCCATTCAAGAGCTTGACCATTCTTCAGCAGCGTATACCATTCCTCAGCTCTTCCTTTCAGTGACAATGAGAATAACTTCTTCTTAACTTGATCTGTAGTAATACCTGCACACTTGAACAACCTGCATAATTCGTGTATAAAGAGTAAATGATCACCGGGATGGATAGTTCCATCCCCAACATAGTAGTTATCCATAACACGATTAGGTATTTTAAAAGTATCATTCTCAGCAGGTGGTGGTTCATCTACTACTTTAGCAGTGGTAGTAGCATTACGAAATAAGAAACTCAGTGAATTATCCATATTGAAAATAAAGCAACTAACAGAAATAAACAATACTCACAGTAGATGTTTCCTTTACCAGTTCCACTCCCCAATAGCGCTTCACTCATCGGCAATGGCGCCAGAAAATAGTCTTGATGACCCACAAGTATAGGGGGTGTATCGCAGTATTTTCGATAAGTAAGAGTGTAGAACCCAACGAGGAGAAGAAGGTGCTGGCTAGTGGTACGGATGAGGAATTCTCTGCAAATACTTAGCAAACGGATTTTTAGGGGTTTTTGATAATGCAAGTAAATAAAGTACGAGTAAATAAAAGACAATAAGAACAAATGCAGCAAGTGGCCCAATCCTTTATTCAGCAAAGGACAAGCCGGTTGTATTACTTAAGATGACCAAACATTCTCGAGGACACATGGGAATTCTGTCAAGTGCTTTCGCTTCATATAGTTGATCAATCTTCTTTAGTTTGCTAAGTGTTGTGTGGGTGAACCTGTGCTAATGTACCGACCTTCCTAGGACTAACACATACTTGTGATTATACCCCTTGCAAACATCCGTAAGTACAAGAAAATAATTAAGGTAGAAACCTAACCACTTCTTTAAACTCTAAGACCCTAACATCCCTTGCGCAATGGTTTCCTAATGGGGGTTCAGGTTTCTGTCACTCTGGCAACCCCTACGATTAGTAGCCAAATACACAATGCATTCCCCTAGGCCCATATAGGTGAAGTGTCATGTAGTCGATGTTCACATGACACCACTAGAAGAAGTACACCACAACTTAAATATCAAACTATTGAATCTTTCTCAACACAATTCCACTACTACCAACATGACTTCTCCCATGTCCTCAAGAACAAAACAAACTACTCACAAGACATCATATGGATCATGATCAGAGATGGAATAATGATGTATAACAATCTGAACATAAACGATAATTCAATGGTTCACTCAATAGGATCAACTACAAAGAGTAATCAACACCGGGAAAGTTTCCCCTAAGAACTCTGTAAGATTCAACCCAGTTGTTAGAGCAATATGGAGATGGTGATGATGGTACTGATGGTGATGGTGGTGGTGATGATGATGATGATCCCGATGAAGTCCAACTTGATGGTGTTGTTGATGGCAACGATCTCCCCTCTCCCAGAAAGAATTCCCCCGGCAGAAATCTGTCTACCGGAGAGATCTTTCTCTCTCGGTGTTTCCGCCTCGCAGAGGCGGCGGAATCTTTCTGTGGTCGCGCCCCAGGTGTTACGGTTCCGTGGAGATAATATACGCCAGAGGGGAGAGCTGGAGGTGGGCCAGGATAGCCACACCACCTAGTGGCGCGGCCTAGGGTGGCCCGCGCTAGGGGGTGGTGTGGGGCCCCTGTGGCCCATCTCCATTCCTCCTTCTGGCAGTCTTCGTCTTCTAGAAAAATAGGATTTTCCATATATTTTCCTGGATTTTCTGATCTTCGCGAATTTTGCCTCCAAACAACACCTTTTCCATCATAATCCTAACTACAGCGGTCCATGCTCCAAAGTCATCAACCATGCAAAAATAGATGAAATAACATAAGTATCATCTCTTAATATGAAATATATCAATAAATAACAGTGAATATGATATAGAATAGTGATGCAGAATGGACGTATCAGGCAGCAGCAGTATTAACATCCTATATGTTGAAACGCTACGCCAGATGAAGATCTCGGAGACCTAGCTAAATTTCTGCTCTGTGATCTTTCACGGGGTTGTCCCAGGAAGACAAGCAAATTCCCTGGGAGAGATCACTTTGGATGTGACCTTTGGAACTCCGAAGAACTATCGGACGGAGGCATCCTTCGAAGTGGTCCCATTCAAGAGCATGTACCACGCTATATTCGGACGTCCAGCTTACTAGGCTTTTATGGCTCGTCCGTGTTACATTTACAATATGATGAAAATTCCAGGTCCCAACGGCATGATCACCATCAGGGGAGACCCGAAGAAAGCGCGAGAGTGCGAGGACGGAAATGCCCCCTTTTCTGAAGCCATGCTGCACGCCCAGGAGTACCAGGAGATCAAGAAGACCATAGATCCGTCCAAGATTCCCGTGACAAAGAAGGAGGTGACAAAGCCGAATTCGGAGTTCAAGGCATCGGAAGAGACGAAGAAGACGCTGTTGAAGGATGACGACCCCTCCAAGGTGACCCAGATAGGCGTAGGCCTAGATAGCGCATAGGAAAGCATGCTCGTCAAGTTCCTCCAAGCAAATCAAGATATCTTTGCATGGAAGCCATCTGACATGACCGGAGTACCTAGGGAACTTGCCGAGCACTCTCTAAATGTACACCCGAACACTAAACCCGTCAAACAGTCCCTACGATGTTTTGGCGATGAAAAGCGTAAGGCAATAGCTAAGGAACTAGCCCGGCTCGAGTTAGCCCGATTCATAGAAGAGGTGATCCACACTGAGTGGTCGGCCAATCCTGTAATGGTCCCTAAAAAGGACACCATTGCTTTAAGGATGTGTGTTGATTATACTGCCTTCAACAAGGCTTGTCCCAAAGATCCGTTCGCTCTGCCTAGGATTGATCAAGTTATCGATTCTACGGTCGGCTCGGAACTTCTATGTTTTCTCGGCGCATATTCCGGTTATCACCAAATCCGGATGAAAGAATCTAACAAAGTCAAAACTTCATTCATAACCCCTTTTGGAACCTTCTGTTTCGTTACGATGCCCTTTGGGCTCAAGAACGCAGGAGCTATGTGCCAACGCACTATGCAGCGTTGCCTCCACGATCAAATCGGACGCAATGTACATGCATATGTGGACGATATTGCGGTGATGTCCAAAAAGAAGGAAACATTGATTTCCGACTTGGAGGAAACATTCGCCAATCTACGAAAATACAACATAATGCTTAACCCGAAGAAATGTTTCTTTGGGATCCCAGCTGGAAAATTGTTAGGTTTTATCGTGTCTCAAAGAGGCATAGAGGTAAACCGGGACAAAATCAAGGCTATACTCAATATTTCCAGGCCAACTCGCCTGAAGGATGTTCAAAGACTAACTGGTTGCATTGCTGCAGTCAGTCGATTTGTCAGCCAGCTCGGTGAAAGAGCCACACCACTATAAGCTCCTGAAAAACACCAAGAAATTCGTTTGGACCGACGAAGCTGAAGTTGCGCTACAAGACCTGAAAGCAGTACTCTCATATGCTCCCATCCTTGCAGCGCCGGAACCACGGGAACCGATGTTGCTCTATCTCGCTGCGACAAACAAGGTCGTCAGTATCGTCATGGTGGTGGAGAGACCGGAGGAAAATCAGGAACACCTGGTGCATCGTCCTACTTACTATCTTAGTGAGGTCTTAACTGAATCAAAATAGCGGTATCCGCACTATCAAAAGCTGGCTTACAGTGTGTTCTTAGCATCTCGTAAGTTACGCATTATTTTCAGGAACATCCAATTACCATGGTGACCATAGCTCCCATGAGAGATATAATTAACAATAGTGACACCACAGGACGCGTCGCCAAATGGGGCATAGATCTTTCAGCTTTTGACATTGAATACAAACCTCGTACATCAATCAAATCCCAAATCCTTGCTAACTTTGTTGATGATTGGACAGAGATAACGGAGAATATGACCATGCGAGAGTCAGAATACTGGACCTTGCATTTTGACGGGTCTAAGGCGCTCGGGGCTCGGGGGCTGGCATGGTGCTCAAATCACCCTAGGGAGATAAACTTTTCTATGTATTCTAGATACACTTCACAGCGACAAATAACATTGCCGAGTATGAAGCATTACTGCATGGAATCCGGATTGCTAAGGACATCGGCATCCGACGATTAATGTGTTATGGATATTCAGATCTTGTTGCCCAACAAGTGTCGGATATCTGTAAGGCAAACAAGCACATGGCGGCATATAGGGCTGTCGTGGATGAACTATCTAAATCGTTTGAAGGGTTTGAAATCCAACACATCCCTCGAACAGAAAATGAGGAAGCAGATGCACTATCTTGAATAGGCTCTGCCCGGAAAAAGGACCCAAATGGCGCTTTTTTAGAGCACCTCAAAGTTACCTCTATAAAAGGAGTGGACGAGGAATATCCGAACAAATACGACTCACCTTTAGTAGCAGTTCTGGATGTGATTCCTAGCTGGACTCAACCCTACCTTGATTACTTGGTAGATGGAAAATTACCCGGAGATGAAGTTCCGAGCCGGCAGATCATCCGACGAGCAAAAGCCTACAATATAATTAGTGGTGAGCTCTATAAGCGGAGAGCATCTGGGGTCTTTCAGTGTTGTGTATCTCCGGAAGAAGGAGTGGAAATCTTACGAGAGATCCATGAAGGCGAGTGTGGTCACCACTGTAGCACCCCGCTAAAACCACTACTAGAAAATCTCGTGTTGTTTTTGTTTCGTGCATCATCATGACTGCATGCTCATGCCATCATGCCATATTGCATTTGAGCATCTTCATGTCTTTATGCATATGTTTGCCTAAAACTATTTTCTAAAAGCCTAACTTTGTTTTCTAGATACCCCTGTCTTTGTTTCAAATAAAAACCCTGGTCTTACCTAGTATTTTGTTTTTCTAAAACTATTTGAACAACATTTTATAAAAACTAAAATAAATAAAATCTTTTGTCCAGGGACGCGGTCCAGTCGGTTAGACCAGACGCCCAACCGTCTGAACCACCTACGACCCGGACCATCTAACCCTAACCTACCTAGCGGCCTCCTGCATCTAACCCAGCCGTGTACACACCACCCCGCGGTGCACGCGCACGTCTCGCTCGCGGTCAACCGCACAGCCGCCCCGTGCACCCTGCCCTGTCACGCTGCCGCTGGACCCACCCAGCCCCGCGTACACCACATGCCTAGCACGACCGACCGCGAGGCCCACGCCTTGGGCCCGATCGATCCCCTCCCTCGTATCCCCATCATCCCCACCTACCGCTCGCTTCCCTGGCTCCTCTTCGTCGCCCTTCACAAAGCGCCGCCGCCGCCCGCATCTCCCTTGTGCGCCTCCTCCATCCTAGTGCTCTACCGGGCGGCCCTCCCTTTTCCTGCATCACCGGGCTCCTCCATCCTCGTCCTGCAAGCTGCGCGACCCTGGCCCCGCTGCTGCCAGGGCGCCGCCACCATCGGCCTCTGCCTCCACTACTGAGCTACCCTCAGGCGTCCGACCTCCTCTTGTTGCGCCTCCCCATGGTTGCCTCCACCTTGACCAGGTCGCACCGTGCCGCTGCCTGCGCAAGGCCCGCCCTGGTCGTCCTTCTCACCACCGACCGGAGCTCACCCAACCTCCGTGGGAGCCCGACCCCGCGCCAGCACCGTCCCCAAGCCCCAGCACCGCCAAGCTCTGCGCCCGGCCCCGCATCTCTGGTCGCTCCTCTACCTGGCGTCGTCTGCGTGTCCTCTGTCCATGCGCAAGATGTCGTCATCCAGAGCTCGTCCCCAACGCCAAGGCCCTGTGACCCGGCCTCCGGCGCCCTCCTCAACACCGACGCTGCTCCGGCCTCCCACCTCGAGCGTGTCCACCTCCATCTTGCAACTCGATAACCTCGCACAGTCTGTAGGATCTTCATGTTATTGTGCTGCCCCTTGGCGATGGGTTCCTTGTCTGTGGCTTCCTGTTATTTATTTTTTGGCCATCTCGCTGCAGTGGAGATGCGTTTTGGTACGGTGATGGGAGGAGTGGTGATGTTGTGATCTTGTTAACCAAGAGAAGTGTGTTGGAGTGTGGTGCTACAAGGACTACCGACAAGGTCTCCGTTCGCCCACGAGTACCATATGACACCAAGATCTTCAATTCATCATGACCTTATCATACCCGGTCTAGACAAACCCTCGACAAGGCCTCCTCCATGGATCTGAGACCCCCGATCCCGGAGGCCGAAGCTCCAAAGATTCAAAGACCGATCCCCGTCGAACCCCGAGACTCCAGATCCGAACCCCTAATGTGTAACCCTCTTTCCGACCCTATTTTTATAATATGACATATACCTGTCGCATAATTAAATCATCATGTGGGTTGGGTTATATAGTCGATTCACCTAAATTAAATATGGAGTCTATATGCGGGATATTCTAGTCTAATTCCGGACTCCACTCAAATTTGTGTAGCGAACCGATACCATGTTTTGCCTTGTTAAGACAACATTTAAATTGTGGGGTATCTAAACAACATGAACCACTTAATTAATTGTGGGAACCCCGGTTCCGCTTAATATTGCCTAGTTGCATCGCACCTTTGCCATGTCATGCATCATACACGCATCATGCCCGTTCTTCTGTCGTAGTATTAAATAGTGCATTCGATGTTTCTTTTAGTGCTTTGGTTCTTCACGGATTAGGCCGTTGAGTTGATGCGAGTATCGACAAGTCCTTCGGACAATGTCTCCTCGGCAGTGTTTCCCAGGCGAGAACTCTCCCCCTTTCTACCTATTTTGCATTTATAGTCTTTATTTCCTCCTGTTGATCTATTGCTATCCGTGTCGCGATGCTTTAGTGTTCTGTATCAGATATATATTCCGTGCAGCCTTTATATTGCCTTGGACACCTCCTATTACCTGTTGTTGGGTAGATAGATGGTCTTGCGAGTCGTAGACGCTTGCTCAGGTGTGATCCCGTGTCGTGACGTACCACACAGTTGTTGGAATGTTGTCATATGCTTTACGGTGGAGAGGATCATGACTTTAAATACAACTATTAAATTGCTGAGATAACTAATGAAAGAGGCACCGGTGGACAATATATGCTATTTGGTTTTTCGTGTCCACTTGTGTCCCGTAGGCCCCGAGTACTTGATACCTGTTCCTTGACTATTCACACTATCCACATACGGGAGACTCTATGAATCCCCCTTAGCCAGATCTTGATTCATTTCTTATTTCTTGGGGCCACAAACTAGTTTGGGGCTTTATTACTATCCTGTACTTATGCCATGCTTTACTGCTTTATTTAAGATTGTGCGTGGAGCACCTGTACTATTTTGTATCGTGCCATGCTTTCGCGGTATCGACAAACCCAGTCACACTTTCGGGTTCCCAGTCATTTACAGCCGTCGTCACAAACCCTGGGTCCGTTCCGGAGCCGGCCAACTTCGTTGCGGGTAGCTTAGTTGGGTGGCCCCCTGAAATATTTTATGAATCCTGTGATTGCTTTGTCGTGAAAGCCTCGTTGGGTTTTGATTTGGTTTTTCCGAGGTTGATCGTGTGTGTGTTGCTATTTGTGCACCCCTGCAGGGTAAATCTTTCTAAAAGCCATGTCCACGGTTATGGACGACTTGGAGCACAGTATATCGATCATAGACAAGCATAACTAAAGTAGTGCTATAAATTTGACTTAATATGTGACTAGTAATCAGCTTCACTACAATGGAATGGATAATAAAAGTGCCAACAACTGATGGAACTGGGATGTATCGTGTCATATTATACCTGCGTACTAAGTATTGCAACTCCAATGGAATGAAATAAAAGTGCCAACACTGCTGGGTTTGGGGTGTCACATGCTAATTGTGTCTGACTAGTAAGTACTGCAACCACAACTGAATGGTTAATTAAAACTGCCCACTACTTATGCTATCAGGATGACTCATGCTATCCATATCTGATTAGTAAGAGCTTCAACTATAATGGAATGAATAAAACTGCCAACTGTGTGAGTTCCTCGGTTTGACTTCCTCGTTTGGTCTCAAGGGGGAAATGCCAGGATGGGTATGATTGGTGTTAGTATCAGGTGGTTCCGAATAGGTCTTTCTTATCTCTCTCTAATAGCCGACAGTTGTACTGAGTCTCTATAGGTTGTTTAGTGCTGCTGCGCTGCCGCTTCAGTCCACCATACCTATGTAGGCGAGGACCGCCGAATTCTAGCCTCGCCGTGTACTGGCCTTAGTACTGACGCTCCTTTTTTCCTTTGCCCTTTGTCGGCACCCCCTTTTGTTCTAGCAGGTTTGCGATCGACGTTGTTAGCAGGGTTACCCTTCCGGCTTGGACTGGGCAGGGTTATGGACGCCATTGGTTATACTTCAGGGCTCTTAGCCCCATTTGCATCTTATTCGTACTCGGATGTTGTATCGTTTTCAAGGTCATTTGGATCTTTGTACTGTATATCTGTATCCTTGACTCTTTGAGTCGTTGTTGTATATAAATGTTTCTGTGGGTTCCATCGTGAACTATTGTGTAATGGTATTACTTCGTTTTCCACCCGCACGCAAGTGCCTGGTGGGCAACTTTGAATCGTTTCTATGCGGGTTTGGCGGGAATCGCTAAAACTTGCATAGGGCCGATTCGAGGGTGTTACAAAGTGGTATCAGAGCTCAGCAGTTACGATACCTCACTGGTCCAGCCTATAGGATAACCTAGCTAACGGCCGATGTAGAGTGTCAAAACTATTTTCTAAAATTTGGTTGGATAGATCTAATTAGGTAAGCTTTTACTTCTTACCCCTGTGCTATTCTCCTCTTACCTTCGCGTGTTTGTAATCTACTCTTATCTTATCTTGGAGTCCAGGATTTCTTGTGGTTGGGTTTCTGTTGTACCTTCAGGGTCTCGATTCCTTTCTCTTGCAATGGTGTTTCCACATCCGGTCTTCGTGTTATCTGAGTAACCCTTCATCTGTTGTACCTTTCGGTGGATCAAAATCCACTGAAATCTTTCTTTTGTATCTTCCAGTGTTTTCCCAATGTGACGATGTCTTCTGCGTCAGATTCGATGAAGAGCCTGCATCACTCCTTTTTTTTCCGAACGTTGCTTGTCGAGATCTTTAGTCTAAATTCCGAGAATGGTTTGCACGATTTTCTACTACATGTGCAGAGTAATAGTTTGGGTGCGTGATGGATTGGCCCCCATGCCGACTACTCATTTTATTCACTGTCGTACATTCAAGTGGATTAGATTGCACTTATTCTCTCCTCTCACGGAAGTTAAAGGTGGCCTTATCTTTTGATACCTTTATCTTCGTCCTTTGTTCTCTGGAGTATTCTCTCGATGATCGTGAGCAACGATCCCTTGTTGGTGGTGTCGCCAATTCAAGATGGAGCAAGAATTTTTGTTAGTGGTGTCACGAGGATCTACACGAAGAGAGGAGATTCAAATCGTCAGCCTTCTCCCCCATACCATGAGGCGGATCTCGAGGGCGGGATCCATTGTTTGTGGTGTCGAATTGTAGCGCCCTGCTAAAACCACTACTAGAAAATCGCGTGTTGTTTTTGTTTTGTGCGTCATCATGACTGCATGCTCATGTCATCATGCCACATTGCATTTGAGCATCTTCATGTCTTTATGCATATGTTTGCCTAAAACTATTTTCTAAAAGCCTAACTTTGTTTTCTAGATACCCCTGTCTTTGTTTCAAATAAAAACCCTGGTCTTACCTAATATTTTGTTTGTCTAAAACTATTTGAACAACATTTTATAAAAACTAAAATAAATAAAATCTTTTGTCCAGGGAGACAGTCCAGTCAGTCAGACCAGACGCCCAACCGTCTGAACCACCTACGACCCGGACCATCTAACCCTAACCTACCTAGTGGCCGCCTGCATCTAACCCAGCCGTGTACACACCACCCCGCGGTGCACGCGCATGTCTCGCTCGCGGTCAACCGCACAGCCGCCCCGTGCACCCTGCCCTGTCACGCTGCCGCTGCACCCACCCAGCCCCGCGTACACCACATGCCCAGCACGACCGACCGCGAGGCCCATGCCTTTGACCCAATCGATCCCCTCCCTCGTATCCCCATCGTCCCCACCTACCGCTCGCTTCCTGGGCTCCTCTTCGTCGCCCTTCACAAAGCACCACCGCCGCCCGCATCTCCGTTGCGCGCCTCCTCCACCCCAGTGCTCTGCCGGGCGGCCCTCCCTTTTCCTGCATCACCGGGCTCCTCCATCTTCGTCCTGCAAGCTGCACGACCCTGGCCCCGCTGCTGCCAGGGCGCCGCCACCATCGGCCTCTGCCTCCACCACCGAGCTACCCTCAGGCGCATGGCCTCCCCTTGCTGCGCCTCCCCATGGTTGCCTCCACCTCGACCTGGTCGCACCGTGTCGCTGCCTGCGCAAGGCCCGCCTTGGTCGTCCTTCTCACCGCCGACCGGAGCTCACCCAACCTCCGCGGGAGCCCGACCCGGCGCCAGCGCCGTCCCCAAGCCCCAGCACCGCCAAGCTCCACGCCCGGCCCCGCGTCTCCGGCCTCTCCTCTACCTGGCGTCGTCCGTGTGTCCTCTGTCCATGCACAAGATGTCGTCATTCAGAGCTCGTCCCCAACGCCAAGGCCCTGTGACCCGGCCTCCGGCGCCCTCCTCAACGCCGATGCCGCTCCGGCCTCCTGCCTCGAGCGTGTCCGCCTCCATCTTGCAACTCGATAACCTCGCACAGTCTGTAGGATCTGCATGTTGTTGTGCTGCCCCTTCGCGATGGGTTCCTTGTCTGTGGCTTCCTGTTATTTTTTTTGGCCATCTCGCTGTAGTGGAGATGTGTTTTGGTACGGTGATGGGAGGTGTGGTGATGTTGTGATCTTGGTAACCAAGAGAAGTGTGTTGCAGTGTGGTGCTACAAGGACTACCGACAAGATCTTCGTTCGCCCGCGAGTACCATATGACACCAAGATCTTCAATTCATCAAGACCGTATCATACCCGGTCTAGACAAACCCTCGACAAGACCTCCTCCATGGATCCGAGACCCCCGATCCCGGAGGCCGAAGCTCCAAAGATTCGAAGACCGATCCCCGTCGACCCCCGAGACTCCAGATTCGAACCCCTAATGTGTGACCCTCTTTCCGACCCTATTTTTATAATATGACATATACCTGTCGCATCATTAAATCATCATGCTTGCATACATGTCATCTGGTGGGTTGGGTTAAATAGTCGATTCACCTAAATTAAATATGGAGTCTATATGCGGGCTATTCTAGTCTAATTCCGGACTCCATTCAAATTTGTGTAGCGAACCGATACCATGTTTTGCCTTGTTAAGACAACATTTAAATTGTGGGGTATCTAAACAACATGAACCACTTAATTAATTGTGGGAACCCCGGTTCCGCTTAATATTGCCTAGTTGCATCGCACCTTTGCCATGTCATGCATCATACACGCATCATGCCCGTTCTTCTGTCGTAGTATTAAATAGTGCATTCGATGTTTCTTTTAGTGCTTTGGTTCTTCACGGATTAGGCCGTTGAGTTGATGCGAGTATCGACAAGTCCTTCGGACAATGTCTCCTCGGCAGTGTTTCCCAGGCGAGAACTCTCCCCCTTTCTACCTATTTTGCATTTATAGTCTTTATTTCCTCCTGTTGATCTATTGCTATCCGTGTCGCGATGCTTTAGTGTTCCGTACCAGATATATATTCCGTGCAGCCTTTATATTGCCTTGGACACCTCCTATTACCTGTTGTTTGGTAGATAGATGGTCTTGCGAGTCGTAGTCGCTTGCTCAGGTGCGATCCCGTGTCGTGAAGTACCACAAAGTTGTTGGAATGTTGTCATATGCTTTACGGTGGAGAGGATCATGACTTTAAATACAACTATTAAATTGCTGGGATAACTAATGAAAGAGGCACCGGTGGACAATATATGCTATTTGGTTTTTCATGTCCACTTGTGTCCCGTAGGCCCCGAGTACTTGATACATGCTCCTTGACTATTCGCACTATCCACATACGGGAGACTCTATGAATCCCCCTTAGCCAGAGCTTGATTCATTTCTTATTTCTTGGGGCCACAAACTAGTTTGGGGCTTTATTACTATCCTGTACTTATGCCATGATTTACTGCTTTATTTAAGATTGTGCGTGGAGCACCTGTACTGTTTTGGATCGTGCCACTTTTTCGCGGTATCGACAAGCCCAGTCACACTTTCGGGTTCCCAGTCGTTTACAGCCGTCACAAACCACAGGTCCATTCGAGCCGCCAACTTCGCTATGGTAGCTTAGTGGGGTGGCCCCCTGAAATATTTTATGAATCCTGTGATTGCTTTGTCGTGAAAGCCTCGTTGGGTTTTGATTTGGTTTTTCCGAGGTTGATCGTGTGTGTGTTGCTATTTGTGCACCCATGCAGGGTAAATCTTTCTGAAAGCCGTGTCCGCGGTTATGGACGACTTGGAGCATAGTATCTTGATCATAGACAAGCATAACTAAAGTAGTGTTATAAATTTGACTTAATATGTGACTAGTAATCAGCTTCACTACAATGGAATGGATAATAAAAGTGCCAACAACTGATGGAACTGGGGTGTATCGTGTCATATTATACCTGCCTAGTAAGTATTGCAACTCCAATGGAATGAAATAAAAGTGCCAACACTGCTGGGTTTGGGGTGTCACATGCTAATTGTGTCTGACTAGTAAGTACTGCAACCACAACTAAATGGTTAATTAAAACTGCCCACTACTTATGCTATCAGGATGACTCATGCTATCCATATCTGATTAGTAAGAGCTTCAACTATAATGGAATGAATAAAACTGCCAACTGTGTGAGTTCCTTGGTTTGACTTCCTCGTTTGGTCTTGAGGGGGAAATGCCAGGATGGGTATGATTGGTGTTAGTATCAGGTGGTTCAGAATAGGTCTTTCTTATCTCTCTCTAATATCCGACAGTTGTACTGAGTCTCTATAGGTTGTTTAGTGCTGCCGCGCTGCCGCTTCAGTCCACCATACCTATGTAGGCGAGGACCGCCGAATTCTAGCCTCGCCGTGTACTGGCCTTAGTACTGACGCTCCTCTTTTTCCTTTGCCCTTTGTCGGCACCCCCTTTTGTTTTAGCAGGTTTGCGATCGACGTTGTTAGCAGGGTTACCCTTCCGGCTTGGCCTGGGCAGGGTTATGGACGCCATTGGTTATTCTTCAGGGCTCTCAACCCCATTTGCATCTTATTCGTACTCGGATGTTGTATCGTTTTCAAGGTGATTTAGATCTTTGTACTGTATATCTGTATCCTTGACTCTTTGAGTCGTTGTTGTATATAAATGTTTCTGTGGGTTCCTTCGTGAACTATTGTGTAATGGTATTACTTTGTTTTCCACCCGCACGCAAGTGCCTGGTGGGCATCTTTGAATCATTTCTATGCGGGTTTGGCAGGAATCGCTAAAACTTGCATAGGGCCGATTCGAGGGTGTTACAACCACGCTCCAGCCAAATATCTAGTGGCAAAAGCTTTCCGACACAGTTTTATCTAGCTTACAGCCAAGGCAGATGCCAAATGGCTGGTCAAGACATGCAAGGGATGCCAAAAATACGCCAAACAAGCTCATGTTCCGGCTGGTTAGCTGCGAACAATACCTATAACATGGCCTTTTGCGGTCTAGGGGCTTTACTCACCTCTTAGTGATGGTGGATAAATTCACCAAATGGATTGAGGCTAAACCCATCACTAGTTGTGATGCAGCAACAGCCAAAAGATTTGTCGAGGATGTCATAATCCGATATGGTTATCCGCATAATATTATCACGGACAACGGGAGTAACTTCTCTATGGGAGAACTTGCCAAATTCTGCAATGAACAAAATATCCGGCTTGACATTGCGTCAGTCGCACATCTGCAAGCTAACGGACAAGTCGAAAGAGCAAATGGTTTAATCCTACAACGCCTAAACCAAGACTCGAAGCACCACTACGATGTGTTGTGGGGGCTTAGGTACAGGAATTACCTTCTGTAATATGGAGTTTGCGAACAACTCCAAACAGGTCAACCGGATACACACCTTTCTTCTTGGTCTATGGCGCAGAAGCAGTTCTTCCTAGTGATTTCATTCATACTTCTCCTAGAGTGGCCACGTATATTGAAGAGGATGCCGAAATTTCTCGACAAAATGATCTCGACTTAGTCGAAGAAGTTCGTGTCGTTGATGACATGATATCAACAGCCTATCAGCAGAAGTTATGCAAGTATCATAGTCAGAGAGTCAGAAACCATTCTTTCAATAAGGGCGATTTGGTTCTCCGGCTTGTGCAGCAAAGAAAGCACAAACTTTCCCCAATCTGGGAAGGGCCATTTTTAGTTAGTCGAGTATTGCACAATGGTTCATACTACCTAACTGATATGCGGCCAGTCAAAGAAAGTCCTGCTACGTCCCTTTTATTCAGCTACGTCCCTTTTATTCAGCTAGTCAAAGAAGAGAAAGAGAGCTGGAGGCAGTACAAACCTGGATGAATTAGACAGACCATGGAATATTGTTCAGCTACGTCCCTTTTATTCTTAGTTTATTTTTCTTTGTAATCATATATGTGTACATGTTCAATGAGAAATAAAGTCTTGGTTGCCTCAAAATCTTTCTGAGAAGTTTTTACCATCTTATTTCCGAATGACCATGTCACAGTCGAAAATCCCAGAATACTTGCAAGTACTTTATGCTCATGTTTGTGCTGGTTTAGATTTCTGATTCTAAAATTGCTATCTTCGGGTATAAATCTAAATTTTCTAGTCTATACTTTGGTTATTTGTCTGATTGCTGGATGCGGGCATTTTCCGAGTAGTGAATTGTTGGTACTGGAGGCCGGCTTTGTTTCCGAGTTTAAACTGGTTTAGCAATTGAGCTCCGTTGCTCGGCAAAGTTTCCGTGCTAAAAGTTGGCTGGCTCACGAAAGGGACAAGGGGAAAGACAGATAAACGATAAGTGCAGACAAAAAATACAAGTGCTTATGCAAACATTTCAGGCACATAATATTAAAGCCAAAAGTGCTGAATAGATAAAATAAAGCTTCGCACTTGCAAAAGTATCATACTACTTATTTACAGACCCAAATTGTTTTCAGAATAACACATTGTTCTTTCTGATACTCTATGATGCAGGGGGAGAGGTAGGAGTTGCCGGCTCGCTGGATAAATCAGCCTCATTTTGATAACGTTCTGAGATGTTCAAATCTGATACAGTTTGATCATCGTCGGAAACTTCAGCTGTTTCTTCGGAAGGCGGAGGTGGTGTGTCCACGCGGGTGAAGAAAGGAGTGTCGTAGCTGGTCAAATCAGCTACGTGGCACCCATATCCGGCGCAGGAGTCCATGATAGCCTTAATGTCTTGCTCCTATCTATCTTCATCCACTTTGCAGTACCCTCTGGTTACTTGCTAGATTTCCATGTTTCCATGGTGGCTCATAACCATGGTGAGCGCGTTCTGCGCCGCGGTTCGCGCGTAGGACATGTTCCAGTCCTGGACAAGCTGCGGCATGTCCTTGGCCTTATCTCGCACTTCAAAGCCGGACATGCTATGCATATCCGGAACCTTGAGAACTTCACCAATATCTTCGATGGATTGGCGGAAGTCATGCAGCAAATCACTGACTTGGGTAAGCCGGCTAGTGCAAGATCCAGTAGAGGCTGAGTCCAGTAAGTTCAGAGGACCTGCAAATGTAATGCAAAGGGGTTAATCAGATAAATCCAGACTCCAAAGAGTTAGAAGATGCAGATAAGTTAGAAAAAGGGAAACATACCAAAGATGACATCGTCGACTTTGGCCTTCTCTTCCCGAAGACTCTGGAATTCAGCCCAAAGTGCCTCAGAAATGTCCCTCTCTCTGAACGAATCGTTGCTGAGATCCAAGATTTTCTTATCTTGAAGCGTAATCTTACGATCGCGCTCCTCGGTAGCCAAGGAGGTGGGTTCGAGAATTTGAGCTATGCTCTTCTCATGATCCGCCTTAAGCTTATCTAGCTCTTGGCGGAGTTCCTTGTTTTCCACCACCAGGGTTTTAAGATTCTCGGCTTCTTCAATCATAGCACAGGACTGCTTTACTAGTGCTGTAGTAAAAAGAACAAAAGTTGAACAAAAAAATTCGACTATGAAATACAAGACAAGGTTTGAGTTCTGGAATGTTTACCTTCAGCCTCATCCTTGGAAACTTTCAATTGAGCTTTTTCAAGTCGGAGAGCTTTGATTTATTTCCACTTGTTGCAAACATTCTTCAATAAGTCCTGGTTATAGGAATATACTTTCTGTAAGTCAGAATACCCAGAGTTAGAAGTCTACTAAAGACTTGGGATAATATTTTTACTAATATCAGCACGAGCCTTGGGGGCTACATTAGTTCATTCTTTGGCATCCTACGGAAGCATAAAACTGGATTTGTATGTCCAGCTTCATGCTTGGGGGCTAGAGGATATCATATGAAATAAGGGAAAACATGAGTTGGAATTCCGACTTACATATTGTTCACGAGCGAGTTTGTTCAAACTCGCATTTACTTCGGTGGTAACTTTCTCGGCGAGGGTTAGGGGGACCACTAGCACAGTTGGAAGCTCATCGGTCCTCAGCTTCTCGTTGCGAAGACGGACTTGTTCAAGAAGATCAGAGTGCTTGATGTCCTCTGCTTCTTGTGCTTCTTCTTCGGCAGAGATGGTCCGGCTTTCTAGGCATTGCCTGGCCAGCCGTTGGATCTCCTCCGCTGATTTCCGAGATAAGCCAAATTTGGCAAGTTCTAGATTTCTTAGGAGGTTGTCAGCAAAGACCTCTGCAGAGGGATCATTACCCCAAGAGGGTTCACCCTTATCAAAACTTGAGTCACCCATGCTGACGTCAGTCTGTGATCCGAGGATCACTGGCTCTGCTGGCTGAGACAGATCTTCTGTATGGAGTAATCTGTGGCGCTGTAGAAGGCTGAGGGGCAGGAGTTGGAGGAGCTACGGCAGGAGAAGTCAAGTTTAGCTTCGACTGGCGTAGAGGCTTCGAGACAACCCCTTTCCCTTTGCCCTTGGTGAGTTGTTTAGCTCTGAGAAGGTAATAGAACAAACAACATTACATATCGGAAGGAATTATGAACAAAATACAAAGATCTTGTGAGGAAACATTACCTCTTCACAACAGGCACTTACTTTGTGCCAATGGCCACTGTCGGAGCTTTGCGCTTCCGAGGAACAACATCCGGCAGTGGAACCAATACTCCCTCATCCTAAGAAAACTCAGGAGGATATCCCTCAACTGGAGCAAGCTCCGACTCGGGGAGGTCGGCAAGCTGAAAAGAAGAAGTATCTCAGTATTGCGAAATAATATAAAGATGAGCACATAAAAAGAGTTGTTGTTGAAGCTTACCAGCACAATGTGATCTTCCGCTGTATGCATGTCCAGGGACAGCTCCGGAATCTTCCTCTCAATCCACTCCCTTATCAGCCATTTGATTTGGCATACATAATCTTTTGGCTCATAGGCCTTGGGGCTGATTCATAGGGAATCCTTCTTCGAAGACATGATGGTGTGCATCATTCGATCTCCATGATGTGGAAGAGGATGGATCCGGCGTGCCACCCAGCACTGAACTAAGTCAGACCCTCTCAGGCCCTTGTGTTTCATCCAATACACGATTCGCCTCTTGGCGCGGAGAAGATCGTCACTGAGAGCCGGAGCAACCTCATCCCAGGATTCTTGGGGCGTGGCGGTTCCATCGATGAAAGCCGGCAAAAGCAGTAGCTTTGCCGGGAGCGGGAATATCCTTGTGATAGAAAAAAGTGGACGAACATTGCTTGACCGACCGTCTGGCCATGATCCGAGGATAGACGCGCTCTCGCCTAACCGAAAAACTAATAGTACCGGTAATATAAGGATTACCGGCAGTAATAGAGTTTCTCCGGACATGGAAATAATACCGGAAGAGAGTAAGGCTCGGCCTAATGCCGAGATACCCCTCACACAAAGATGCTTACACACTCATCTCTAAGATGGAGTTCGGGGGGAGATGATGGAGATGAACTCCGTAATGATCTATGACCTCCGAAAAGAAATCTGAGGGAGGAAAGCTCAGACCTCTGTCAAGGTGAGTGCCAAAGTGCACTCGCTCATCGTTGCGGGGGTTGGGGATGGTTTCGCCGAAGCCGCTCCGCCAATCGCTGGCGCGGAGGAGCCCTTCTTCTTCCACGACGTGGAGCATGGCGTCATCAAGGACGCACGAGATCCAAACCCTATGGTTGCTCTCCTTCTCCGCCGCTACTGTCATCACTACCGTCGCCGCCATGACAGAGGAGAAGGAAACGGTGCAAAGTGTTGGTGAGGGGAGATGAGGAATAGGATCCTCACTACTTATATCCACCGGCCGTGTCAAGATTCGTGCAAAACGCTACAGTAAACATCATTGTGGAAGGAACTAGGAAACCCCCACGCGATGATTACGCCGCCTCGATCTCCACGCACGCATTGAAACTACGCCTCGGTAACGCGAAAGTTGGACCCACCAACGGTCGTGCTGACATGAAATGTCTATCAGTGACGTGACTTGACCATGACTAGTGTCAGGTTACGTCAGAGACCAAGTTCCGGCTTAGTTTGAATTTCGACATGGAAACCCGAATAACATATTCTTAGGTTCGACTCATTTTTTGAGACCTGGATCGTATCTTTTCTTTTGAAGTTTCAGGAACCCTTCAAGATTCTGCAAGCCAAAGATCAAGCTAGATGATGATGAATCCGTCTTTGGATCTTGGAGGCCTCCGGGGGCTGCTGTTGGCGATATACTTTCCGGGTATCCTCACTATACCTCACTGACTAGGGTGGCCCACTTCGGGTTAGAGCTTTGCTTCACGGGCGGCCTAGTCAGGGAGAAGAAACAGAGTCCAGTCCCGCTACGGGAAGTCCCAGAAGACTTATCGACATAGGCCCATAGTGTTACTTGTAGTTTAAGATGTACTCTATAACCGACTCTTAGTCGTAGCCGGATAGATCTCTCCTGTAAACCCTAGGCTGAATATCTATATAAGCCGTCCTAGGGAGAGCCTTTAGGGAACCCTCACAATAGTCTACAATCTCAACTCGCACAGGCGAAACCCTTGTAACCCATATTCCGGCACTGCCGTATTATTGGATTGCTAGCAGTAGTAGGATCCGTCCAAAATTGGCTGATTCGAACCTGGGTAAACTTGTGTGCTCACCGTCCCGGAATACCGTAAGTCTCACACCCCTCTCTTCCACACGCCTCGAGGACCCCCTCATGGCGTACTTGTCATCAATCCGACGACATTTCAGTTTTTAAGTAATTGAGAGCATGCCAAAGATTTTTATTAGTTTATCAGGCTATGATGGACACTCGTGGCATCACTAAGGTTTTTGTTCCTCTTGCATAATGATTACCCATAACAGCCAGAGGATTGATTCCATCATGATTACACCTACCCGGGAGTGGTAAGAATCTTACCCACCAGAGCATTGCTACTACAAGTGTTTAATCAACTTATAGCTGAAATCTAGGAGTTTCCTCCATGAAAATCATTCGTAGGTCAGCGGAGTTGTTGGCATCCCATGAAGTTTGACACCCATAAAGCTATATGATTTTTATGATTAACAAGTCAAACTTTTCCATGGTCACAAAATACGCTAAACATTAATTCAATCGAACAAATCTTTTTAAAGAGAGCTATCAAGTCAATCAACATTTTCTATGTTGTTGAGTGTCTCTAGAAATAAACCTTCAAGACTAAGCACTACAACACCCAAGCCTTCAATTGTGAGACTTTTTCTTATTACAATTGTTTTGCAATTTTTAGGCAAGATTTGGTTACTTACACGAGCTGGAACAAAATGTACCCAATTAAATACCCATGCAAATGAAAATCTTCTTACTAAATACAACGACTCACTCCACCAATATAATATCTCAACATTTAATACTAGCTAGCATGGGTTTCTCAAACTTCAAAAAGTGGGGAGTCATAAGGCATACCTCTCATGTTTGGTTCTACTTCTCTCTTACTCTTTTTATTTGCTTCTTGGAATCTCGAAGTCGATCACTCTACTGCAAACATATGAACCTCGAGGTGGAAAGAAAAGAAAGAGGGAAAATAAGGAAAAATGGAGAAAACTTTTTGTGGTTTTTAAGAGAGGGAATTTAAAGGATAGAAAATTGGCGGCAAAGCTCGGCTAGAAAATCTCAAAAGTATATAGAAAATTAGAAAATAAAGTGTTGGGGAAACCAACACGATTGCTTATAAACTCAAAATAAAAACACAACCTCGAAATAAATAAAAGTAAATGAATGCCAAATAAAGATAAATGAGGAAACTTCCCCAAGCTTAGGCTTTTGCAAGCCCTTCAAATCATTGTGGTGGTGGGAAAAAGTCGTTACTCTAGTTCACAAATTGAGTTGAGAGGTTACTAGTTGATTCTCGGAGGTTCAAAGAGAGGCTATGCACCCTCTCCATAGTCCCTCCAAGTCCTTGGAAGTCTTGGTATGTGGGGAACCGGGTTTGTGGCTGCTCCTCTTGATAAGGAACTTCTTGCTCCTGCTCTTGGTCCTCATCCTCCTCCAGAATATCCTCCTCGGGTTGGTGTTGCTCAACCTGCAAGTCATATAGCAAATGTCCTTCCTCGATAGAGAAAGGACCATTAGGGCAAGGAGCGGGGTAGAAACGCCCAGCTCCAGCAATATGCAGGTAATAAACACCACCTCTCCTAGTAAGCATACCACAAGCTTTCAAAGTGGAGAAACCAACACGTCACTCACCTAGCATGGGTTGCAACTCACCTAGGTCGATGCCTAGGGCAGTGGCAAGCACGGTGATGACACGTCCACCTGTGATTGGTCCTTGGCTTTGGGAGGCTTGGTGCTCCAAGTAGCGCACAAGGATGGCGCCCAAGTTGAGTGGCAGGCTGCAGTTGATGTAAGCATCCTTTGTGAGGACTAAGATGTCCTCCTTGTTGAGTCTCGTGAACTCATTACGTGCCTTCAAGGTGTTAGCAATAACATAGAACATATAGTGAATTGCAGGATGTTGAATATTCTTCCCCTTGCTAACTATAGTAGTGAAACTCATTCCATTATAGTATTGTTCAGGGGTAGGTTCTAAGTCAGTAAAGGATGCGCGTAAGGCATTAACATCATTGTTTTGCAAATTAAAGCATGCACACCATTCATCTAAAGTTAAAGTGTAGTTGTTGTTCATAAGTCGGAAAGAAATAGTGTCCTCCCCTTGCCATTGTTTAACGATGCTTTGCAACGAACTTAGAAATTCAATAGTTAAGCGGTGATAAGTAGGCACATCATTGTACAGAAAGTTTTACAGGCCAGCTCTATTACAAAGTAAATTGAAGTCATCAAAAAGAGTTGGTTCAATATAATGGGGCAAGCCCACTTGGTGTCCTTTACTTCGCGGTTCTTGAACTTGTTGAAGCGATCGTGTTGGGGCTCATCCTTGAACCATATCCCCATGCGTTCTTGAGCGGCAGCCCGAGAAGTGCTAGCAGTGGCACGAGCACGAGTTTGCCTCCATGTGTTCATCATCTAAAACATTGAAGAAAGACAAAAAAAACTTTTTGATCCAACAATAGTAAGTGCATCATATTCCTCATCATAGCACACTAAAGAATCTCCTTGAAATAATAATCTAGGCAAGAGAATCATGGCAATTGGTTCATAATAGATATCATCCTAGGTTGATAATGAAAATAGATTGAAGATGAATTTGCAAAAAGTAATTGGAGGATCGGAGGAGAAACATACCGTAGATCACTTTTGTGTGAGGAAATCTAACGAAATTGAGTAGAGATGAAGATCTCTTGAGGGTTTGAGAGAGTTTGGAGGTAGAAGAGAGAAAAAAGGATTGAAGTTTTGGAGTTGGGGGTACCTTCCCGTGTGTTTTTGTGGTCAGACGCAACTATACGGCCGCAACTATACGGCCAGAACAAGAGTTCCCGCCATATAGGTTGCCTTCTGTCAAAATATTAGGGTTTCCTCCTAGCGGTGCAGCTATACGGGCATAACTATACGGCCTGAACAAAATGTTCCAGCCGTATAGTTGGTTGTCAAACTATTTGTCCCTGAAAAAGAAAATATACAAAGGCATCGATATCTATACGACTAGAACTATACGGCCAGAATTTTTATTCTCGCCGTATAGTTGGTCGTTAAACTCTCAGTACATTAGAAAAGAATTCGTAAAGAGGCACTGATATCTATACGACTGGACCTATACGGCCGAAATTTTTATTTATGCTGTATAGTTGGCGTTAAACTCTCAGTACATATTAAAGAAAAAAATTCGATGGCAAAGATATCTATACGGCTGGAACTATACGGCCAGAATTTTATTCCCGCTGTATAGTTGGTCGTTAAACTCTCTGTGTGCATCAAAAAAATTCTGTTTCTTTGAAAACTATTTCTTTTCATGTAACTTAGTGATATACTTATTTATGACAGAAAATTGAAAGTAAATATTGTCGACCAAGAATAGCATGAATAAAGCAGGATTTTTAGTACTACCGAACTTCTTCCCCTCAATTGGAGTTTTCTAGCACTCTTTATTAAACATAAACTTAAACTAAAACTTAAAAACTTTACTCAAACCTTTATTTCACATGGGTTGCCTCCCATGAAGTGCTCTTTTATGGTCAATAGCTCGACCTTAATGTTGCTCACTTAGGCTATATGAGTGGAACACCCACACCAAAGTAATTGGCCTTCAAAGTGATGGCCTCCTTTTCATCATGCTTGGCTTTCTGCTTCCTGGAAAAATGAATAACAAAAGGATCCCGCGAAGGCAATTAAATCTTCACGTTCCCTTCATGTAGATTAATCAAAGCCTTAATAGTTCTTAAGAAAGGATGGCCTAATATAATAGGAGCAGTAGCATCTTCAGGCATGTCAACAATAACAAAATAAATGAGAGCAGGACAGCCTTTAATGTATACTAAAGTATTCTCCTTAATTCCTACAGCTTGTTTGTAGGTAGAATCTGCTAGATGCAATATAATAGGAGCCAAGATTTAACTTGTTAAAAAGACTCTTCGGAATTGTTGAGACACTTGCACCAAGATCACAAAGTGCAGCTATCTCATTGGTTCCAATTTTAATCTTAATAGTAGGCTCAAATATGTCATCAAGCCTTACAGGTAATTGTTCAACAATTTATTTATATTCTTCCTCAAGATCACGTACCTTAATTGATACCTAATTAACAAAGTCTTGGTACATAGCTTCCTCACTGCCTTCACTTACCGGAATCTTGACGTTGATCCTTTTTACGAGATCTTCAATAGTGTAGCTTGGTGAAGGAGCATTCCTATAGTCAAGTTCTTCAGGATCCTCCCTTTGGACTCTCATCATCTTGAGGTCCTCAACGGGATTTGGCTTAGCTTTACCTGCAAATTTAGCTTGAATGAGAGTTTGACTCTTGGTTATCTTACCTAGCTGTGCCTCAATGATCCTCGTTCTTTCTTGGAGGGCCTGCAAATCATTTCTCAAACTAACAGCTTGGTTAGATAATTTACCAAGCATAGCATCATGGTTATCCACTATTTTAACAAGAATATTGGTTTGCTCATTTTGTGATTCTATAAAAGACTTTAGTGTTTCTTGGAAACTACTATTACTAGTTCCCATATTATTATTAGAGTTACCTACAGGACTAGAATAATGTTTCTAAAAATTAGGATTATAATTCTTCTTCCAAGCAGGGTTATAATCATTACGAGCTACAAAGTCTATGTCTTCAATATTTGTTTCGGGGATAGCTCTTAGCTGGGTTTCCTTACCTTTTACGGCTCATCCAATTTAGCATTGAGTTCTTCATTTTCTTGTGGTGAGATGGAGTTCACCTTCTTAGTGTTTGATCTATACACATGTCATTGAGCATGGTTGTCTTGCATATTGTCTAGCAGCTGCTTTGCTTCGGTAATATGTTTACCCATAAACGTTCCTCCAGCGGCAGTATCAAGCATAGACTTAGACACAGGATGAAGAGCATTATAAAATAGATGGAGAATTAACCAATTTTCCATCCCATGACTAGAACAGTTTCTCATGCATTCTTTCATCCTCTCCCATGCAAGTGCTAGTGGGTCACGCTCTTCCTGTCCAAAGCCAGTAATATTAGATTTGAGTTGCATAGTCTTTGCAGGTGGGAAAAGTTTAGTCATGAATAAAGAAGTACATCCCACCCATGATGTAATAGTATTTCTAGGCAAAGATAGCAACAATTCTTTTGCTCTTCCTCTAAGAGAGAAAGGAAATAGACACAATTTGACCGCATTAGGGTCAACGTCTTTTATACGCATCATATCATATATTTCAATGAAAGTATTCAAGTGCATACCTGCATCTTCAACAGCAGAGCCTCCAAACTGATTATGTTGAACCAAACTTAAATAATGGGGCTTAATTTCATAGTCATCAGCAGCAATTGCTGGCTGAGTAATAGAAGTACGCAAATAATCATTGTTGGGAGTAGCAAACTCCGTAAGCTTATTTTCATCCATATTTCCTATGTTTCTGGGTTTTCTTAAACAAATAATTATAATAGTAAAAGCAAGAATTTAAAGGCTAACTAATGTTTTTGGTTTATCAAATAAAGACTGAAAGCAAACTAACAAAATTAAAAACAAGAATTAAAACTAGCAAGGTTCCTAATAACCTCACCAGGGTAGCTATTGCTTCCCGGTAACGGCTCCAGAAAAAGAGTTGATACCTTCGATCCAGATTACGGATGTAGTATAGCTTCTTTTTGCCTAGTAGACCTAGGTTATCGAATCCTAGGGAAGCGAATGCGTAGTGAAATTACTTTAACGGACCTTCGGGAGTTTTAGAATTCCTTTTGTGTTTTTACTGGACCAATAGCTTGCGTCTTTTTGTTGTTGTCGATGATGGAGAGAGGGCATAGGGCGTTCGATTTCACCTGTAGCTGTGCAAAACATATGATAGAAATAAAAGATAGAAATAAAGTATGTATGTACTTATTAGAGCAAGATAAATTATATGTGGGCAGTGCAACCATAATTGCTATTTCCTCCGCAACCACTTATAGAAATAACCTACTAGTCTCATCGATAGAAGAAATAGAACTAGTGATATGCATAGTGATGTCACCGTTAATCCCAAGTAAATCCCTTACATACAGTCGTACTACCCCTTTCTGTCACTGGGGTTCCCAACCTGCAGATCAACCATTACTCATACTCCCGATACCTGGCTCAACCCTCAGGGGTCTTGGGTACGTGACAAGTCCTTGGATTGAGGCAAGAGAGGATACAATAATCATCATGTCATACAAACTAATACATGATCCCATCTATGATAAATAACATGCACAATTGCTACATGGCTAGGCCGAAGCCCTTAGCCCAAGGATAATTACTCACACATAGAGATGAGATCAACAATCATGAAAATCATAAGATTGATAGCAATAGACTTACAATGTCGCCAATCGAAGAAAACATCTACTATTACAAGTGGTGAAATATGGCTATGGAGATGGAGAAGGGTTTTGAGATCTAGAGGCGACTGAAGATCTGCGGCAGAGACTTTTTGCGAGGTCTGGCTTCAGGGGGGCGGTGTTTTATCGTCGCCCGAGGCTTCTTTATATAGGGGTCTCTTTATGAAAGTTTTTCTGTTTGACCTAACGGTGGCGGCGCTAACTATATAACCGGCACTATACGGCCGGAATTTTTCTCCAGTCGTATAGTTGGTCGTTAAAGCGTCTGCCTCCGCTTCACGACTCCTGGTTTCTTCTGGTTGTTGGAAATCTCGTATCTTTGACTTTAATGTAGTTATTCCCATCTTTAAACGACATGATCTACGCAGGAAAAATATAAAAGAAAGGATTGCATACCCCTCTGAATATTAGGCATTAGTGGAAGTGTTTACAGAGATATTTCATCAAAAATATGAATAATATCCAGTTTAAATGTGGACGTAGATGGCTATATTTCAGTGCCATCAGCGATCTCTCTTAAAACATTTTCAATCTCATAGCAAGAGAGGCGCTGAAAGAAATTGATTTGCAAAGGCTTGCCAAATTTTTAACAATCTCATTTGAGTTATAAGAACTATTAGCTAGCGAATTACTTGCATTTAGGAATCAAGCTTAAGTGCAACTATTCAGATATATTATGCTCGTGTTCAAGGTTGCAAGATTTGAGATGATGGAATATGATGCAACCTCAAAATTGTAAGTTTTCATCTTGATTGAATTCTTTGCTACTATTCATTATAGCTTTGCCACTCGAGGGCGAGTAATTGCTAAGCTTGGGGATGTTGATAGCTCCAAATTTCATCACTTTTTACCATTGGTTTTCCTCTTGTTTATTGTTGGATTTCACTGAAGATTGCCCCTTTCCACTAATGTTACTGTCACAGTTAGCGAATCCTTGGTTTCTTGTGATGGTTTTCAGGCAATGAACATTTATTGAAGTTCTAATATCATTTATGGGCTAATTACACCAGAATAAGCAAATCCCCAATTGGAGCCACTTCCATTAGAGGTGTTCAGTACGCATAAGGACCACTGGTACGGTCAGGGCGCACCCATACCGCCCGCCCATACTACCCACCGGCGCCTTCCTTATATCAATACAAGCAACTTTCGTACAGAGGGAGACACAAGAAGAACCACATAACAGATGTTACAGCTGTTGCAAGCAATCTAGAGTGGGAGATCAGATCTGAAAGAGGAGAAGAACTTCACCTTGTTCCCTGATGATTTTCAACCTCTAAAACCACATACTCCACCATCATTCCATCATTACTTAGAGAGAGATTGAGCTTGGCACTTGTAAGATTAGGTTTTGATACTTTGATCTACCTATGGTTTGTATTTGATTGGATCTTTAATCGCTATTGTGGTTTGCTACAATAACATTAGGATGATTTCTATTTGCAATACAATTATGCCTTTGATTTATCTTCCTCTCATGTCTGAGTAAATCCCCATATGAGTGGGAGATGTAGGGGATTGGTTATATGTGATGTGCCTCCTTTAATTCCATCCATTTGTGATCGTTGTAATGTTTATTTAAACAGTGAGAATCAATATTTCTGTTTGCCTAATGCTTTTTATCTAATTTAAAGGCCCATGTAACATGATCCAATGATCTCATAGGTATGAACTTGTATGCTAGTAATTCGGCGACCCTCGAGTGACACGGTTGATATCAAAGAAGAGATAGCACTACTCTTGGACAATAAGGGACCATCAAGATTAAAGCCTTGATTCGGTCGCAAGACCTTAATTAATGCACTGAACATGGCCGTGGTAACAGGCAGATGGATCATGGGGATTGGGAAGAATTGGCTATGAGGACTCCTAGTCGGTATATGGGTTGCTTCCTTACTCACTTATAAATAAGAAATACCATTATCACTTATTCCGCTTATTCCATTTGGCACTTTCACTATCACCATAAACTGATTCTCTCCACGCCTAACTTCTCATCTGGAGGACCTTTACACACCTTTCACATCTTTACTTTTATGCAATTTACATATTTCCTAAGTAAGTTCCTCTGTATTTTACTCACTACTTCCACCATCAATTTTTGCAGTCAATTGGGTGCGATAGAAACACCGCATACAAATGCTTTCCTAGGCTCCTTATTGGGATCAATATAAGAATTGGAATTAATACTTTCGTGAAAACATTCTTTGACGAACCTATGCACTTGCATTCCATCACTGACCAATGTACTTTTCTGGTGTTTTAGGTTTGATTAGTTCATAACTACATGGAAAACAAGGGCTAGGCCAAAGGTTCCACTAGTTTGCCTCTGTCTGACTCGTCGCAGGAGATTCCTCCTACAGGTCCAGCACACTTCTCTAAGTGTTATCGCATGCACCGTATACGGTCACACCCAGGATCTAGGTGTTCCATCTAGGAGAAATAGACCACCCTTGTGCATGTATTCTATGGCCACATGCATGTTCTCGTGGCATCCCGGCACTCGGGCAATCCTTTTCCCACGAAACCCTAATCCGGGGGCCCCGCAGGTCTACCCCCATAGCATTCTCCGTACGAGGGCTGACCAATGTACTTTTCTAGTTGTTTATGTTTTCTTAGGTCATGACTACATGGAAAACCATAGCTAGGCCCAAGGTTCCACCAGTTTGACTCCTTTTGACCCATCGCGGGAGTTTCCCCCTATAGGTCTAGCACATTTCTCTAAGTGTTATCGCATGCACAGTATACTGTCACACCCGGGAGCTAGGTTTTCAATCTAGCAGCAATCCACCACCCTTGTGCATGTATTCTAGGACCACATGCATGTTCTCGTGGCATCCCGATGGTCGAGTGGTCCTTTTCCGGCGAAACCCTAATCCGGGGGCCCCGTAGGTCTATCCCCATAGCATTCTCCGTACGAGGGTTGACCAATGTACTTTTCCGGTGGTTTAGGTTTGATTAGGTCATAACTACATGGAAAACCAAGGCTAGGCCCAAGGTTCCACTAGTTTGCCTCCATTTGACACGTCGCAGGAGATTCTTCCTGTAGGTCCAACACACACTTCTCTAAGTGTTATCGCATGGACCATATATGGTCACAACCGAGAGCTAGGTTTTCCATCTAGGAGCAATCCACCACCCTTTCCCTGAATTCTAGGGCCACTTGCAGGTTCTCATCCCAGTGCTCTGGTGGTCCTTTTCCGGAGATACCCTTATCCGGGTGCCCCGTAGGTCTACCCCCGTAGGATTCTCCGTACAAGGGCTGACTAATGTACTTTTCTAGTTTTTTTAGGTTTTCTTAGGTCATAACTACAGGGAAAAAAAATGCTAGGCCCAATGTTCGACTGGTTTGCCTCCGTTTGACCTGTCGCGGGGGTTTCCTCCTACAGGTCCAGCACACTTCTCTTAGTGTTATCGCATGCACCATAGACGGTCACATCCGGGAGCTAGGTTTTCCATCAAGGAGAAATCCACCACCTTCTACATGTACTCTAGGGCCACATACATGTTCTCGTGGAATACCGGTGCTCGGGCGGTCCTTTTCCAGCGAAACCCTAATCTGGGGCCCCGCTGGTCTACCCCCATAGCATTATTCGTACGAGGGGTGACCAATGTACTTTTTTGGTGGTTTAGGTTTGCGTAGGTCATAACTACATAGAAAACCAAGGCTAGGACCAAGGTTCCACCGGTTTGCCTCCGTTTGACTCATCGTAGAAGTTTCCTCCTGCAGGCCCAACACACTTCTCTAAGTGTTACCGCATGCACCATAGATGGTCACACCCGGGAGCTAGGTGTCTAGCTAGGAGCAATCCACCACCCTTGTGCGTGTATTGTAGATCCACATGCATGATCTCGTGGCATCCCGACACTGGGTGGTCCTTTTCAGGCGAAACACTAATATTGGAGAATATCATTTTGCGGCCCGAAAGTTGAGACGCCAGTGCATCGTGATACCCGAGTTGATTTTAATCACCGCGATTCGAAAATTTGGGGCACCGATTGCTGAGAGGGGTGTTTCGAGTGAATGATGGCCAAACCCAATATTTTCAAATCATGCCCGTTAAGTCAGGAAATTCCGTTACACTAGTTCATGTTGTGCCTCTTCTTCGCTGGTCTCTCTTCTTAGCCATCCTACACATGTCATAGGGGCAAATCCATTACTGTACTTTCCTAATTCTCGGCACTGAATCTGGCTACGGCGGCGGCGGTCCTTTTTCTTCCCTTCCCCGACCCTGAATCTGCCGGCGGTGGAGGTCCTTTTTGCTCCCTCCCCTGACACTGAATCTGGTGGCGGTGGCCCAGCATGTCTTGCAAGGCGAAGGTTGTAGCTATGTCGCCGACTGATTCGGGTCTATCAACGGCGAGGTCTTCGACCCCAATTAGCGAGGAGGTCAGCAAGGATTCTGCTCCCAAGGTACCTATGAGCAGCGGGTTAAAGAGAAAAGCAAGGCCGACGATAGACTGTTCGGCTCCGGTTGGCGGATGCGGCACCCAAATCTAGAAGTATAACCAGGGAGAAGAGCAAGAGGTGAATTTTTCTTATATGTGCCTTATCTTACAAGTAGATTAGTTACGGCATAATAGAATCGAATGAACTGAAAAGTTCCGCTTTTTAATCAAATTAGGCACAACTTTGATACAAGGGACCTATATGAGTTCCCAGTTCATGTTTGCTAGTACACTGCAAAACTAGATTTTGGTTGCGATAGGGTTGTGTTCGGGCAAGAAGTGCATCTGCTTGTGAATTGCAAAGAAGTTTTGTCTGTTTCGTAGCTGGTTGATATGCTTCATGCTAGGATTCCCTGGGGTTCTAGACAGACGAAAAAATTGGTGTGGCGCAACATGAATGATACCTATATGCAAATGGAGCACTCCCATGAGCTTCAGATGGTTTGTGAGTGTTGTGTAGCTGATCGTAATGTGAAAGTTGAAGCGAGGATTGATGATATGTATGCAGATGTTGGAGATCTTGCTGCCAGAGCTTCGGCTCCTAGAGACTACGGAGCAATAGATGCTGGTCTAGATAAGTTCAATATACACTTAGAGGTCGATTCATACATGGCAAAACTTGATGATGGAGTTAATAAGCTAGTTTCGTCATGTACTATGGAGATCATCGTCGATTCCAAAAACATAAGTATTGATGAAATGAGAGAGATGATCGGTAAGAAAATTAGTATTGGCCCTGAGAAGATGGCATGAATCCAGTGGTGGCATCATAAGAAGTAGGAATTCATAGAGGTTTTGGATACTAAAGATCTTATGCAGATTATGCAACGAAAGAAGTGAACCAGAAAGGTGTTCTTCGTGGGTACAGTTTCTGATATTGTTGAACATGTTATAGTGGATGTAGAGGCCCCTGTAGTGGCTGAACAAAATGAGGTGATCGACGTTGATGAGATCCGATGAGAGATGTTACCCTAGGATTGTCATATGGACCGTGGGGTTCCCCTTCCTGTATTTGTAACATTGACTGCTATTGCATTTAGACCGTGTTTCTGTGATTATGTTTGTTGAGATGTTGCGATATAATGTTGTGCGAGATGTTGATATTTTTGGACATGTCACTCAGTGAAACCATTGTTGTTGTATTAAGACATAAGTACATTGTAGTTGGCATGATTATGTTTCTTGAGATGATGTACTGTACATGTTTCTGTTATTATGTTTGTTGGGAGATTGTAATGTAATGTTTTGTGAAACCATGACTGGACAAGTGATGCATACATACATTGTAGTTGACATGATTATGTTTCTTGAGATGATGTACTGTACTTGTTTCTATTATTTTGTTTGTTGAGAGATTGTAATGTAATGTTTTGTGAAACCATGACTGAACAAGTGATGCATAAGTACCTTGTAGTTGAAATGATTTTTTTTGTTTCGATGATGTAATATACTCGTATGTTTTCCTTAGGCAATGAAATTGGGATGGAGGGAGTACATGTTTAAAATTCGAAATAAGAATATATGAAGAGAAACCCGATTAGGCAGGAGACAGGAAAGGGAATGGTATCCATTAAACTATTGTAACATGCCAATTTAGTCATTGTTGCAGCGGTGACGCGCTTCACTATCCCCACTCTTTCTCTCTCTCTCAAACTCTCTCTCTCCTCACCGTCACCGATGATAACGCCGACGCATTCGCCATGCTGCCCTAGAACGAGGAGGACGACCAGTCGAGCAGCGACAGCCTTCTCTCCAACATCGAGTATTCCTTCCATGATGTGAGTTCCTCTGTTTTCTTGGGCTAGGGTTAGGCATTGGTAAATCCCTCGATCTGAGCTCCATATGTGCATGCATACGTGTTCAATTCTAGCTTTGTCACTCAAGGGCAAGTAACCGCTAAGCTTGGGGATGCTGATAGCTCCAAATTTCATCACTTTTTACCATTGGTTTTCCTCTTGTTTACTGTCGGATTTTTCTGAAGATTGGCCCTTTCCACTAATGTTATTGTCCCAGTTAGCAAATCCTTGGTTTCTTGTGATGGTTTTTAGGCAATGAACATTTATTGAAGATCTAATAGCATTTATGGGCTAATTACACCAGAATAAGAAAATTCCCAATTGGAGCCACTTTCATTAGAGGTGTTCAGTATGCATAACGACCACTGGTACGGTTGGGGCGTGCCCGTACCACCTGCCCTTACTACCCACCGACGCCTTCCTTATATCAATACAAGCAACTTTCATAAAGAGGGAGAGACGAGAATAATGACAGAACAGAAGTTACAGCCACCACAAGCCATCTAGAGGGGGAGATCAGATGTGAAAGAGGAGAAGAACTTCACCTCGTCCCAGATGATCTTCAACCTCTAAAACCACATACTCCACCATCATTCCATCATTACTTAGAGAGAGACAGAGATTGGCACTTGTAAGCTTAGGGTTTGATACTTTGATCTACCTAAGGTTTGTATTTGATTGGATCTTTAATCTCTATTGTGGTTTGCTACAATAACATTGGGATGATTTCTATTTGCAATACAATTATGCCTTTGATTTATCTTCCTCTCATGTCTGAGTAAATCCCCATAGGCGTGGGAGATATAGGGGATTGGTTAGATGTGATGTGCCTCCATTAATTCCATCCATTTGTGATTGTTGTAATGTTTATTTAAACAGTGAGAATGAATATCTATGTTTGCCTAATGCTTGTTATCTAATTTAAGGGCCCATGTAACATGATCCAAAGATCTCATAGGTACGAACTTGTATGCTGGTAATTCGGCGAACCCCGAGTGACATATCCAATATCAAAGAAGAGCTAGCACTACTCGTGGACAGCAAGGGACCATCAAGATTAAAGCCTTGATTCGGTCACAAGACCTTAATTAATGCGTTGAACATGGCCATGGTAACAGGCAAATGGATCATTGCGATTGGGAAGAATTGGCTATGAGGACTCCTAGTCGGTATATGGGTGGCTTCCCTACTCACTTATAAATAAGAAATATCATTATCACTTATTCCGCTTATTCCATTTGGTACTTTCACTATCACCATAAACTGATTCCCTGTGTGCCTAACTTCTCATTTGCAGGACCTTTACACACCTTTCGCATCTTTACTTTTATGCAATTTGCATATTTCCTAAGCAAGTTCCTCTATATTTTACTCACTACTTCCACCATCAACTTTTGCAGTCAATTCACTCAAGACCTGTGACACCTTGGGTGCGATAGAAACACCGCATAAAAACACTTTCCTACGCTCCTTGTTGGTATCAATATAAAAACTTGAATTAAAACTTCCGCGAAAACATTCTTTGACAAACCTATGCACTTGCAGTTTTTTTGAGAATATGCACTTGCAGTTCATCACTGACTGATGACCCACAAGTATAGGGGGTGTATCGCAGTATTTTCGAGGGAAGTGAACCCCAATTAGTTGATTCGACACAAGGGGAGCCAAAGAATATTTATAAGTCTTAATAGCTGAGTTGTCAATTCAGCTGCACCTGGAAACAATCTTGCTCACAACAGTTTATCAGTAGCAACAGTTTTGTAGTAGCAATAGTAAAGTAATAGCAGTAGTAAAAGTAAAGACAGTAGTAACAATTGCAGTAAACAGTAAGATTAGAGCGCGGTGGGCATATGGATGGATGGACGGGCGTTGTATGGACAAGACAATTCATATAGGAATCATAACATAGGTCTTTTGCAGGTAAATAAGATAAAGCATCCAAGTACTAAATAATCATAGGCATGTGTTCCATATATAGTCATACTTGCTCGCAATGAGAACTTGCACAACATCTTTTGTCCTGCCAGCCCATTTGCAGTGGGGCCTCAAGGGAACTATTGGCAATTAAGGTCCTCCTTTTAATAGAGCACCGGAGCAAAGCGTTAACACTCGGTGAACACATGTGATCCTCACATCAAAGCCATTCCCTCCAGTTATCCCGATTTCTGTCACTTTGGGGCCTTTGGTTCTGGACAACAACGTGTGTATAAAACTTGTAGGTAAGACCATAAACAATACTATCATAATGAATCAATAACATGTTCAGATCTGAAATCATGGCACTCGGGCCCTAGTGACAAGAATTAAGCATAACAAGTTGCAACAAAGTCAAAAAGCACTAATAGTAGATACTAGGCACCATGCCCTAACAATCTAATGCCATTACATGAACGACCTCATCCAATCCTTACCACCCCCATATCCTACAGCGGGGATTACTCACTCATAGATGGGGGAAACATGGATGGTCGATGGAGAAGCGATGGTGATTATGATGGCGATGATCTCCTCCAATTCCCCATCCCAGCAGGGTGCCAGAATGGAGTTTCTGGTTCCGAATCGCGGAATCTGGTGGTGGCAGCACAGCGGAACTCTTTCTAGAAAAACGTCGACCCCCTAAGTTTTTAGGTCACGAGGCAACTGATAGGCGAAGAGGGAGACCGAGGGGGTGCCTTGGGCAGCCAGACCACCCCCTGGCACAGCCATGCCTAGCCCGCGCGGCCAGGTGGTGTGGCCAGGCCCCAGCCCCTCTCTGTCTCATATTCTAGCTCCATGAGTCTTCTGGTGAAATAGGATTTTTGGCATATTTTCCGGGATTTTTCCTGATAGTTGATTTTCTGCACAAAAACTAGACACCAAGGTAATTCTGCTGAAAATAGCATCAGTCCGTGTTAGTTGTATCCAAATCAAACAAGTTTAGAGGAAAAACAATAGCAAAAGTGTTCGGGAAAGTAGATACGTTTTGGATGTATCAACTCCCCCCAAGCTTAGCTTATTGCTTGTCCTCAAGCAATTCAGTTGAAAACTGAGTGAGATAAAAGAAACTTTCACGAACACATTTGCTTCATAAGATGTATATATTCTCAGCACAAGATCAACTACTTAGGCAATTCATAATAGAGAGTATGCAACTAAATTTACTTAATAGTCATTGCAAGCTATGAAGCGATTCCAACTCAAAAATAATAAGTAGCATGAAACATAAACATAAGCAACATTGCAATGCTCATAAAAATGTATGATAGAGTGGTATCTCGCTTGCCTTTGATTGTAGAGCAAACATAAATGCCAAGGCACCTCTGAAGTTCAAGTGAAGACTAGAAGTAAAGATGTCAAAGATACAAGCATCAAAGTCATAACATAATTAATCAAGTTTTGGAACAAGCACATTACACTAAGAATGACAACTATGCTCTCAAGAAAGTGCTCATAGAATGTGTGGAGACTCAAAAAGGAAATGAAAAAGTTTTGAGAAATTTGAAAGGCTTCCAAATGCTGAAAGTATGGTACTCATTAGCTTTGAGCTCTCATTGCCCTATCATAAGCATCTTTAAATGGTGAAAGTGAGGTCCAATCTGAGTTATATGCTTAACAGACTATAAACTGGAAATCTCATGTCCCTTGAGTACGAGGGCCGCTCCTCATGTACTCAACTTTAGTTACTGGTAAGTTCTTGTCATAGTAAATACGTGCGTATCATAGAGAACCGCCAACGGGGTACCCCTTGCCTGATGATACGGAAGAATCCCCATATCAAAATGACAAGGCAAGCAGACAACGAGTATCTCAGCAATCTCCTTATTTACCATGGGAAAATGGTGCTTTTTTTCTCTTTCCTCTTTTTTCATATCTCTCTTTTTTTTCTTTTTCTCAATAGCTATATCTTTTTTTATAAGAAGAATGCTTCATAGATACTCATTATGGTTACGCTGCAGGTTTCCACCATGATTAGGCATGGATTAGACCGGTGGCCCAGGCGTTTCTCTAACACACATACATAACTCCATGGACTTACAAGCTCCCATTTTATTTCACACCGACGACATCCGTAAACAAAAGAGCATGATATCAACTGGGTATATATTTACAGGTGTTGAAAGCATTCCCTATGAAAGCACGGTTCTGCTAATACCCAGCCTATAATTTGCAAGCATATAACTTTCATGGACAGTCACAATGGTTCAGGTTTAATTAAGTGCAAGAAATAAAGTGCGCCATCAAGTTCGTGAGAGCTTTACTAACTAACTTTCTCATAACAAGCAAACATTTTATTCGGAAGAAAACAAGGCATATTGAATATGCACGGAAATAGCAAATGATGCTAATAGGTAGGTATGGTGGACACTTTTGGCAATATTGGTTTAAGGGAGTTGGAAACACGAGTAGAGCTCATACTCAGTGCAAGTGAGGGCTAGCAATAGTAAGGTAGTGACAAACGAGAGAGAAATAACTGTCATAATCATGCTTGCAACAAAACAAGACTAATCATGGCATGAAAGTGATTCAAGACCCCCGAGGCAAAATAATTCATCGAGGCTTAACTGATTATTGTTTCAGTCATATGCATGCATGAGCATGTGCCGAGTCAATTCAAGTGAAACATTCAGAGGGATATACCACAGTGTCATACCAAGTTATGAATAGAGCAATGCAAGCAAACATTAATACGACATGCTACAAACTATTAGCAAGCTAGAGCTAATCATAAGAAAGCAAGAACTACTAAGCATCCATAATAACGTACACCCTACATGAACAGACTAAGCATGCCCACAATGATGAGTATATGTACAAAAATGAAAACAAATAGAGTTTGTTACTAGCCTCTCACCACACCTCAAGTTGTCATTAATCTTCATTATTGCCCTTCACTTGTGTGGCTTGAATAATAACATGAAACCAAATTCCACTGAGAACTGCTGAACCCTGCAACAAACTCACAAAACCAAAGAAGAACAACAAATATTTTTGGTGTTTTCGATTTTTAAAAGCAAGAGCCAAAAAGTAAGAACAAGCAAAGCAAAATCTTTTTGGGTTTTTCGAATAGTTCAAACAAAGCAAAAAAGCAAACCAAGGCAAAAAGAAGAAGAAGCAAACAAAGAGAAACAACAGAAATATTTTTGGTCTTTTTGTGTTTTAGGAAACAAAAACAAAGAGAGAACGAAAACTAAAAAGAGAATGAAACATGAATATACAAAGTACCGACGAATCATGATAAGAAGATGAGTGTGATGTCGGTGTATCTCCCCCCAAGCTTAGACTTTTGGCCTAAGTGGGTATCAATCCCAAGCTGGCCAAGATGGAGCGCCTCCGTAGTAAGGTCAGGAGGTTCCCTCGTCCTGGTGCGAGCTCGAGGACGCCCCACCGTAGTGTGCAGAGTAATCTTAAGAGGGCACATCCTCCTGGTGCTGTTTGTGGAAGCCAAGCAAGCGGAGCTGCTCGTCCACCTCCTCCTTGGAGCGCGACCATGGCCTCCTGTGAACACTAAACAAAGTAGATTGCGGCAAATGAATCTCCCTTTCATCCCAGCAGTAAACAACATCCTGTATACTAAACTCTCCATATCAGAGTCAACAGTGACGAAGTGATGCATTTTCATGGCAGCAAGATCAAGCCTTTGTGGTGCCAATATAGTATCATTAGGATCCACAGAAATCTCTAACGCATTAACCATGCGTGAAGCAATAATGCCCCCATAAATAGGTCCCCTAGCTGCTAGGCGGCGAGCAATGTGAGAGCCTAGATTGTACCGAGTATCATTATTAAGTGCAGGAGCGAGCAAGGCTAAATGATAATTGGAGATATTACTTGTATTCTCCCTACCAAGAGTGCTAGTAGCAAGATAATAAGGAAAGTATCTAAGAGCTGGGAGTTGGATGTTTCTTATCTTCCCGCGCTGAGCTACGCGGTCATCGTCATTGGTCACACCTCGATAGAGCTCCAGCAAATCAGGGGGTCGCCCTTGGATCTTCTTCACGGTCCCTGTCATGCCTATACCTATAATGCTGCAAAATCTTTCCAATGGCATGGTAAATGGCAGATTATAAATTCTGAAAGAAACAGTTGACTGATAGGGGGTGTTAGTGAAAACGAAACTCTCAACGAAAGTTTTGGTGAGCATGGCATATTGCTCACTCTCATCTTCCATGTATGAGGTCAAACCAACCCTATGAATCAATAGCAAGAAATCATCGAGAATCCCTGCAGCTTGCAAGAAGGTATAACAAGGAAAAGTAGATGGGTGAGCATCCCCCTCATCTCCTTCATTGCCAAAGGGTGGTGCAATGAGATCTTTGTTGTATGAAGGCCTAAACTGAGACACTGACCTTGAAGGCCTTGACCTCCTAGGTGTGTCCCTCTCAAATATTTCTCCAAATGTGTGGTTGTTCATCTTTGGTATTCTGAAATTTAAACATCCATTAAACAAGTGATTGCAAAGTGAATATATAATGAAGGGCACTACTCATAGGGACTTATAAGAGGCCTAAACATGCATCAAAACAATAACTCTAAGCATTGAACAAGCTTACAAGCTCTCACAACCTGTCAATGACAGTAGCAAAATACTCAAGATACAAACCACTAAACACAAATCTACTTGGACAAGTGGAGGAGTCACATACTGGAGAACAAATGCTCCAAATTTCAGCAGCAAAGATGGGCTGAGCAAGGAGATCGAAAAATCATGGACAAGAACAGCAAGAACGCAATTTCGAGCAATGAACTGGTGTTTTCTCAGGAGAGAGAGAGAGCAGGGGCAAGTGAGAGAGTGATTGGAGAGCCAGGGGTGGCCCAGACCATGGCCAGGCGCGCCCTTGGGCTGGCCGCGCCACCAGGTGGTGTGCCTGCCTGGTGCGCCCCCCTGGTACCTGCTAGGCACTTCTCTGCCCCTTTTTTCACGTAAAAATTTAATATGAGTTTTCTGGAATTTTTCGAGACACTTTATTTTTGAGCAATTTTCATGCATAGATGAATGATTTTCTGACAGAAAAAGGTTTCTAGAAAAATGCAATGACAAAACGAAGCTAAAGCTTCAGAAGTTCTAAGACACTCTAAAATGCAAGCAACTAATAATAGAAAAGTAATCTAAATGAAAACCAAAACTAAAATGGATAAAATAAAAGTAAACGGAAATAATCATGGTGAAAACATTGTTTTGTTCATTAAAAATCCCTTTGTTAACAAGGTTGATCAGGTCTTGTTACCAAAACAATTTTATATGAAACAAAACCTTGTATTCCACTAATGATTATGTTACATCAACCTTGATAGCAATGGTCCCAACAATAATGGTTTCATATTTTTCTCGTGGTATGGGACAATATATTTCTCCAACTTGGATGCCCTCAACATGTTCAATTGAATTTAAGCCATAAGTCCTATCAATCTTGGGGAAATAGACAGTATGTTCCTTGTCATTAACATTGAAAGTCACCTTTCCTTGATTACAATTAATAATAGCTCATGCAGTATTAAGAAAAGGTCTCCCAAGAATAATAGACATATTATCATCTTCAGGCATTTCAAGCACAACAAAATCAATTAATATCAATCAATTATGAGCCACTTGAACAGGTACATCCTCACGTATACCAACAGGAATAGTAGTAGATTTATCTGCCATTTGCAAAGATATATCAGTTGGTATTAGTTTTTCCAGTTGAAGTCTCTTATAGAGAGAAAAATGCATAACACTAACTCCAGCTCCCAAATCACACAAAGCAGTTCTAACATAACTATTTTTAATACAGCATGGAATAGTTGGAATCCCTGGGTCTCCAAGTTTCTTTGGAACCTTACCATTAAAGGAATAATTAGCAAGCAAAGTAGCAATTTCTTCATTAGGGATTTTCCTTTTATTTGAGACAATATCCTTCATATACTTTGAATAAGGAGGCGATTTAATAGAATCAGTCAAAGGAATTTGCAAGAATAAAGGTTTCATCCACTCACAAAACTTATTATAGTGTTCATCTTCCTTTGACTTGTGTTTCTTATCAGGGAAAGACATAGGTTTTTGGACCCAAGGCTCTCTTTCACTACCATGTTTCTTAGCAACAAAATCTTCTTTAGTGTATTTAGTATTCTTAGTGTGCTTTTTAGATTCTTCTTCAACTTTTTCTTTATCAGGAACATCATTTTCTTCATTACCACTTTCAATTTCAGCATCAGAGACATATATACTATTAGGATCTTTAGCAGGTTCAGAACGTTCTACAATAGTTTTATGTTTCTTCTTTCTTTTCTTAGGAGTAGTACCACTATGCTCAGCTTGATGAGAATACAGCTCAATTCTTTTAGGATGCCCCTCAGGATATAGAGTATCCTAGGTAGCAGCACCACTTCTAGTTCTAATTTCATAAGCATGTTTTTCTTTAGCAGCATTAACTAGCAAGTCTTTTTGTACTTTAATAAGCTGATCAATTTGAGTTTGAACCATTTGAAAATGTTTAACAAGCATTTTAACATCATTAGAGGTTCTTTCTACAATATCTTTTAACTCAATAATAGCTCTAGAGTTTTCCATTAAATGATTTTGCACCCTTTTATTGAAATTATCTTGCTTAAAAATAAAAACACCAAATTCTTCTAAGCATTGATCGGGAGGTTTAGAGTAAGGGATATCACCTTCATCAAAATGTTGGAGAGAGTGTATCTCAATGGTGGATGAGTGGGAGATTGGCTTACATAGTTCTTCTATAGGAGGTAAATTCTTGACATTTACAGCTTTAATACCCTTCTCCTTACGACATTTCTTAGCTTCCTTCATCACTTCATCATTTAGTTCAATAACTCCCCTCTTCTTAGATGTTGGTATAGGCGCAGGTATAGATGGTTCAGGTATAATTGTTTCAGGTATAGCTGGTTTAGGGGGAGTCTAGTCTTCATAATTCTGGCTTATTTTAGCCATTAATTCCTCAGCTTCCTTGGGAGTCCTAGTCCTAAAAACACAATCAGCACAACTATCTAGTTATGTCCTGGATTCTTTAGTTAGTCCATTATAAAATATATCAAGAAGCTCATTCTTAGGTAATGGACATCCAGCCTGTGCATGAATCAAAGCACAAAACCTTGCCCATGATTCAGGCAATATCTCTTTTTCTCCCTGTTTATAATCAAAAAGTTCGTGCAAAATAGCATGTCTAGCACTAGGAGGAAAATATTTCTGCAGGAAGGTACTAATCAAGCAATCAGGGTTATCAATAGATCCAGGAGGTAAATTATTAAACCAAGTTTTAGCTTCTCCTTTCAGTGAAAAGAGGAAAATTTTAGCAACAAAGTAGGTGTGCATCTTAATATCATCAGAAAAGAGGTCACTCATGGTAGAAAGCTCAGTCATATGTGCTACCGCACTTTCATTCTTATTCCCATAAAAAGGTTCTTAGCCTTAGGAGATAGATCAAGGGAGAAATCATAATCCTTATCTTTAATGTTTATGGGAGATGCAGCAAACTTAGCCTTAGGAGACAATTTGGGTTTTATAGTACGCCTCTCAAGGAGAATCTTAATAGCACTCCTATCATGGGTGTTTTGACATTCTTTAATAAATTCATCGGTCATCTCAATATAACCATCTTCAATATCATAGCTCTCTCTAGACTCAGGTGAACTAACAGGTGTAGTAGTGTCTTCATTAGGAGTTTCAGTATTTCCAGCTATAGTTCTAGCAATCGTAGCATCTAGGGAAGGACCTAATGAACCACTCTTATCAAGCACAGTAGAAGCGGCATCATAAGTATTAGAAGTTTCATATTCAGCAGTAGTAGCAGCGAGTGTAGCATGTGTATGTGGTGGTGTAAGGAACTTACTCATAACAGATGGTGAATCAAGAGCAACAGAGGTGTTCAGAACCGTACCTCTTCTTGAAGTGGATGGTAAAATAGGAACCTTGTCATCACGAGACTTACCCATGATGGATGGATGGCAGCAAACAATAGTGATTCCAAGCTAGGCTCCCCGGCAACGGTGCCAGAAAATAGTCTTGATGACCCACAAGTATAGGGGGTGTATCGCAGTATTTTCGAGGGAAGTGAAACCCAATTTGTTGATTCGACACAAGGGGAGCCAAAGAATATTTATAAGTCTTAACAACTGAGTTGTCAATTCAGTTGCACTTGGAAACAATCTTGCTCACAGCAGTTTATCAGTAGCAACAGTTTTGTAGTAGCAATAGTAAAGTAATAGAAGTAGTAAAAGTAAAGACAGTAGTAACAATTGCAGTAAACAATAGGATTAGAGGGCGGTAGGCATAGGGATGGATGGACGGGCGTTGCATGGACAAGACAATTCATATAGCAATCAGAACATAGGGCTTTTGGAGATAAATAAGATAAAGCATACAAGTACTAAATAATCATAGGCATGTGTTCCATATATAGTCATACGTGCTCGCAATGAGAACTTGCACAACATCTTTTGTCCTGCCCGCCCGTTTGCAGCAGGGCCTCAAGGGAACTACTGGCAATTAAGGTGCTCCTTTTAATAGAGCACCGGAGCAAAGCATTAACACTCTGTGAACACATGTGATCCTCACATCAGAGCCATTCCCTTCGGTTATCCCGATTTCTGTCACTTCGGGGCCATTGGTTCCGGACAACAATGTGTGTATACAACTTGCAGATAAGACCATAAACAATACTATCATAATGGATCAATAACATGTTCAGATCTGAAATCATGGCACTCGGGCCCTAGTGACAAGCATTAAGCACAACAAGTCGCAACAAAGTCACAAAGCACTAATAAAAGATACTAGGCACCATGCCCTAACAATCTGATGCCATTACATGAACGATCTCATCCAATCCCTACCATCCCCATAGCCTACAACGGGGGATTACTCACTCATATATGGGGGAAACATGGATGGTCGATGGAGAAGCGATGGTGATGATGATGGCAATGATCTCCTCCAATTCCCCGTCCCCGCAGGGTGCCAGAACGGAGTTTCTGGTTCTGAATCGCAAAATCTGGTGGTGGCGGCACAGCGGAACTCTATTTGTAAAAACATCGACCCCCTAGGTTTTTAGGTAAGGAGGCAACTTATAGGCGAAGAGGGAGACCGATGGGGTGCCTGGGGCGGCCAGACCACCCCCTGGCGTGGCCAGGCCTAGCCCACGCGGCCAGGACCCAGCCCCTCTCTGTCTTGTATTCTAGCTCCTTGAGTCTTCTGGTGAAATAGGATTTTTGGCATATTTTCCGGGATTTTTCCTGATAGTTGATTTTTTGCACAAAAACTAGACACCAAGGTAATTCTACTGAAAACAGCGTCAGTCCGTGTTAGTTGTATCCAAATCACACAAGTTTAGAGGAAAAACAATAGCAAAAGTGTTCGGGAAAGTAGATACGTTTTGGACGTATCACTAACCAATGTACTTTTATGGTGTTTTAGGTTTGATTAGGTCATAACTACATGGAAAACAAGGGCTAGGCCCAAGGTTCCACCAGTTTGCCTCCGTTTGACCCGTCGGAGGAGATTACTCCTACAGGTCCAACACACTTCTCTAAGTGTTATCGCATGCACCATATACGATCACACCCGATACCTAGGTTTTCCATTTAGGAGCAATCCACCACCCTTGTGCATGTATTCTAGGGCCACATGCATGTTCTCGTGGCATCCTGGTTCTCGGGCGGTCCTTTTCGGTGAAACCCTAATCCGGGGGCCCCGTAGGTCTACCCCCGTAGCATTCCTCGTACGAGGGCTGACCAATGTACTTTTCTGGTGGTCTAGGTTTTCTTAGATCATAACTACATGGAAAACCAAGGCTAGGCCACAGGTTCCACCGGTTTGCCTCCGTTTGACCTGTCGCGGGAGATTCCTCCTGCAGCTCCAGCACACTTCTCTAAGTGTTATCGCATGCACCATATAAGGTCACACCCATGAGCTAGGTTTTCCATCTAGGAGCAATACAACAGCCTTGTGCATGTATTATATGGTCACATGCATGTTCTCGTGGCATCCTGGCGCTCGAGCGGTCCTTTTCCGGCGAAACCCTAATCTGGGGGCCCCACAGGTCTACCCCCATAGCATTCTCCATACGAGGGCAGACCAATGTACTTTTCTAGTGGTTTAGGTTTTATTAGGTAATAAATGGATGTAAAAACAAGGCTAGGCCCAAGGTTCCACCCGTTTGCCTCCGTTTCACCCGTCGTGAGAGTTTCCTCGTGTAGGTCCAACACGCTTCTCTAAGTGTTATCGCATGCAACATAGATGGTCACATCGGGGAGCTATGGTTTCCATCTAGGAGCAATACACCACCCTTATGCATGTATTCTAGGGCCACATGCATGTTCTTGTGGCATCCTGGCGCTCAGGCAGTCCTTTTCCAGCGAAACCCTAATTCGGGGGCCCCGCAGGTCTAACCCCATAGCATTCTCCGTACGAAGGCTAACCAATGTACTTTTCTGGTTCTTTAGGTTTTCTTAGGTCATAACTACATGGAAAACCAAGGCTAGGCCCAAGGTTCCACTGGTTTGCCTCCTTTTGACCCGTCACAGGAGTTACCTCTTGTAGATCTAGCACACTTCTCTAAGTGTTATCGCATGCACCGTATACTATCACACCCGAGAGCTAGGTTTTCAATCTAGGAGAAATCCACCACCCATGTGCATGTTTCTAGGACCACATGCATGTTCTTGTAGGATCTCGGTGCTCGGGTGGTCCTTTTCTGGTGAAACCCTAATCTGGGTGCCCCGTAGGTCTACCCCCATAGCATTCTCCGTACGAGGGCTGACAAATGTACTTTTCTGGTGGTTTAGGTTTTCTTAGGTCATAACTACATGGAAAAACAATACTAGGTCCAATGTTCGACCGGTTTGCCTCTGTTTGACCCGTCGCGGGGGTTTCCTCCTGCATGTCCAGCACACTTCTCTAAGTGTTATCGCATGCACCGTAGATGGTCACACCCGGGAGCAAAGTTTTCCATATATGAGAAATCCACCACCCTTGTGCATGTATTATAGGGCCAGATGCATGTTCTCGTGGCATCCCAGCGCTCGGGTGGTCCTTTTCCGGTGAAACCCTTATCCGGGGGCCCCGTAGGCTACCCCCATAGCATTCTTCGTATGAGGGCTGACCAATGTACTTTTCTGGTGGTTTAGATTTTCTTAGGTCATAACTACATGGAAAACCAAGGGTGGGCCCAATGTTCCACCAGTTTGCCTCCATTTGACCCGTCGCGGGAGTTTCCTCCTACAGGTCCAGCACACTTCTCTAAGTGTTATCGCATGCACCGTAGACGGTCAAACCCGGGAGCTAGGTTTTCCATCAAGGAGCAATCCACCACCCTTGTGCATGTATTATAGGGCCACATACATCTTCTCATGGAATCTCGGTGCTCGGGCAGTCCTTTTCCAGCGAAACCCTAATTCAGGGGGCCCCCGCAGGTCTAACCCCGTAGCATTCTCCGTACGAGGGATGACCAATGTACTTTTCTGGTGGTTTAGGTTTGCATAGATCATAACTACATGGAAAACAAAGGCTAGGCCCAAGGTTCCACCGGTTTGCCTCCGTTTGACTCGTCGTAGGAGTTTCCTCCTGCAGGTCCAGCACACTTCTCTCAGTATTACCAAATGCAACATAGATGGTCACACTCAGGAGCTAGGTTTTCCATCTAGGATAAATCCACCAGCCTTGGGCATGTATTCTAGGGCCACATGCATGTTCTCGTGGCATCCTGGCGCTCAAGCGGTCCTTTTCTGGCGAAACCCTAATCTGGGGACCCGTATGTCTACCCCCGTAGCATTCTCCGTATGGGGGATGACCAATGTACTTTTTTGGTGTTTTAGGTTTTCTTATGTCATCACTACATGGAAAACCAAGGCTAGGCCCAAGGTTCCACCGGTTTGCCTCTGTTTGACCCATCGCAGGAGTTTCCTCCTTTAGGTCCAACACACTTCTCTAAGTGTTATCGTATGCACCGTAGATGGTCACACTCAGGAGCTAGGTTTTCCATCTAGGAGCAATCCACTACTCTTGTGTGTGTATTCTAGGTCCACATGCATGTTCTCATGGCATCCTGGCACTCGGGTGGTCCTTTTCTAGCGAAACCCTAATCTGGTAGAATATCATTTTGCGGCCTGAAAGTTGAGACGCCAGTGCATCGCGGTACCCGAGTTGATTTTAATCACCGCGATTCAAAAATTTGGGGCACCAATTGCTAAGTGTGGTGTTTCGAGTGAATGATGGCCAAACCCAATATTTTCAAATCGCGCCCGTTAAATCGGGATATTCCATTACACTAGTTCATGTTGGGCCCCTTCTTTGTCGGTCTCTCTTCTTAGCCACCCTGCATGTGTCGTAGGGGCAAATACATTACTGTACTTTCCTAACTCCCGACACTAAATCTGGCTATGGTGGCGGTGGTCCTTTTTCTTCCCTTCCCCGACCATGAATATACCGGTGGCGGAGGTCCTTTTTTCTCCCTCCCCCGACACTAAATCTGGCGGCGGTGGCCCGACATGTCTTGCAAGGGGAAGGTTGTAGCTATGTCGCCGACTGATTTGGGTCCATCAGCGGCGAGGTCTTTGGCCCCGATTAGCAAGGAGGTCAGCAGGGATTCTGCTCCCAAGGTACCTACGAGCAGCGGGTTGAAGAGAAAAGCAAGGCCAACAATGGATTGTTCGGCTCCAGTGGGCGGATGCGGCACCTAGATGAATTTTTCTTATCTGTGCCTTATCTTACAAGTAGATTAGTTACGGCATAATACAATCGAATGAACTGAAAAGTTCCCCTTTTTAATCAAATTAGGCACAACTTTGATACAAGGGACCTATTGGAGTTCACAGCTCATGTTCGCTAGTACACTGCAAAACTAGATTTTGGTTGCGAGAGGGTTCTTTTTGGGCAAGGTGTGCATCTGCTTGTAAATTGTAAAGAGGTTGTGTATGTTTCGCAGCTGGTATATATGCTTCATGCTAGGATTCCCTGGGGTTCTAGATAGAGGACAAAATTGGTGTGGCGCAACATGAATGATACCTATATGCAAATTGAGCACTCCCATGAGCTTCAGATGGTTTGGGAGTGTTGTGTAGCTGATCGTAAGGTGAAAGTTGAAGCGAGGATTGATGATAAGTATGCAGATGCTGGAGATCTTGCTGCCAGAGCTTCGGCTCCTAGAGACTACGGAGCAATAGATGCTGATCTAGATAAGTTCAGTATACACTTAGAGGTGGATTCAAACATGGCAAAACTTGATGAGGGAGTTAATGAGCTTGTTTTTTCATGTACTGTGGAGATCACTGTCGATTCCAAAAACATAACTCTTGATGAAATGAGAGAGATGATCGGTAAGAAAATCAGTATTGGCCCTAAGAAGATGGCATGAATCTAGTGCTGGCATCATAAGAAGCAGGAATTCATAGAGGTTTTGAATACTGAAGATCTTATGTAGATTATGCGACAAAAGAAGCGAACCAGTAAGGTGTTCTTCCTGGGTACCATTTCTGATGTTGTTGAACATGTTATAGTGGATGTAGATGCCCCTATAGTGGCTGAACAAAATTAGGTGATCGACGTTGATGAGATATGATGAGAGATGCTACCCTAGGCTTGTCATATGGACTGCTGCTGCATTTAGACTGTGTTTCTATGATTATGTTTGTTGAGATATTGTGATATAATGTTGTGCGAGCTGTTGATATTTTCAGACATGTCACTCACTAAAACCATCGTGGTTGTAATAAGACATAAGTACATTGTAGTTGACATGATTATATTTCTTGAGATGACGTACTGTACTTGTCTCTGTTATTATGTTTGTTCGGAGATTGTAATGTAATGTTTTGTGAAACCATGACTGGACAAGTGATGCATAAATACATTGTACTTGACATGATTATATTTCTTGAGATGATGTACTATACTTGTGTCTATTATTTTGTTTGTTGAGAGATTGTAATGTAATGTTTCGTGAAACCATGACTAGACAAGTGATGAGTAAGTACCTTGGAGTTGACATGATTTTGTTTCTAGAGTTGATGTAATATACTTGTTTCTGTGATTATGTTTGTTGAGAGATTGTAATGTAATGTTTTATGAAACCATGACTGAACAAGTGATGCATAAGTACCTTATAGTTGACATGATTTTTTTTCTTTAGATGATGTAATATACTCGTATGTTTTCCTTAGGAAATGAAATTGGGATGGAGGGAGTACATGTTTAATATTTTAAATAAGAATATATGAAGAGAAACCCTATTAGGTAGGAGACAGGAAAGGGCATGGTATCCATTAAACTATTGTAACGTGCCAACTTAGTCATTGTTACAGCGGTGACGCACTTCACTTTCCCAACTCTTTTGTTCTCTCTCAAACTCCCAAACTCTCTCTCTCTCTCTCTCCTCACTGTCGCCGACGCTAATGCCAACGCATTCGCCATGCTATCCTGGAACAATGAGGACGACCAGTCGAGCAGCGACAACTTTCTCTCCAACATCGAGTATTCCTTCCATGATGTGAGTTCCTCTGTTTTCTCGGGCTAGGGTTAGGCATTGGTAAATCCCTCGATCTGAGCTCCATATGTACATGCAATCATGTTCAATTCTAGCTTTGTGTTTACTTATAGGTACCACGGACGATCTACAACTCCAAATGGGAGGGCCTAGATCTCGATGGAGAAGTACAATGTGACCATGGGCTAAAACTAAGGAGATATGTTGCATTCGAAGCCAGTAACACTGGGAGAAGGTTTTTGGGCTGTACAAATCAGGTTTGTTTACATTATGTGCAATGGTGACATGAAGAAAAATGTATCGTGTATGTTTATAACACGATAGTGTGTGTTTTTTTAGGTTGGCTAGGTGTGTAAAGTAGTAGATTGGGTGGATCTTGAGTGGCCAGATGCACTTAAGTAATGTTTGTCCTAGTTATTGGAGATGTATGAGTTGGAAAGGTCGGGGAGGTTTACTGATGCTTGTCATGCAGTTGAAAAAAATTACAAGCTATCGGTACGAAATAAGGAGCTAGAACAAGAAATCGAGAATTTGCAGTCAGAACTAAGTGACAGAATCAATGGGGGCTTGGTTGTTGGAACTGCAAAGAAGCTTCAGGATAGTCCTAGGTTGCTGATTCATAATGTAGAAAAGGAGAGGGATCATCTCAGGGAAGAGAAGAAGATAGAGTACTACATTCTGGATCTTTTGAAGGAATTGAAGAAGGCGCGCCAGGGTGAACAAGGATAGACTACAGAGGTTAAATGAAATTCTAGATGAATAATTTATGTTGTGCTAATGCCTGAAACTAGTTAACTGTAAGACTTGAAGTTGTTCTTTCTTAACTAAGCCAAACTCAATCCTCGAGCAAATTAATTTTAGACGAACACACATATCGTGCATAGAGTTAAGTTCACGATTACAAAATCACCACTCCAGATGATAAAATAGGTAGTTCGGTATTAAATAGACATATGCTGGGTTCAAGCAAGCTTGGCCTGGAGCTGCTTGTTTTCCTCCCTAAGATCGGCCATCTCCTTCAGACTTTGTTGTGCACCTGCCACAGGTTTCAACGCTCCGTCAGGGATTCGAGAAATTGGTCCGTAACCATACGATTTTCCTTCATGACCACTTTCATGATCTCCGTTTGCTTACTAGCCGAGGTGCAACCTTCCCTGTGAAGTTTCTCCCAGCCGGTGTTTACCTCCTTCAGTTTCAGGCACTTGTAAAAAAGGACCGCGACTTCAGCGCACGGGTGGTCAAAGGCCAACTTTTGGGAATTATGCTTCTCCCTTTGGATGGCTATCTTGTCATTTAGACAGGTCGCCACGTCCTGGTTGAGCTTTTGCCTCTTTCCCTGCAACAAAAATATAGAGTATGGTTTGTTCAGTTCACCAGGACAAGGTGGTTAGTTTCAATAATTAACTGAATCGACTAGTGGCACTGTCATAATTTCAAGGAAGACGCAATCTAGGACTAATCAACATTTTATGAATCGACTAGTGGCACTGTCATGATTTCAATTTCAAAGAGAAATAAGGTTTATCTGTAGTTTAGTGTTCTGTGGGTTTTTCCCATGTCACCAAATAGTAGTGGCAAACTCATAATGCAGAAACCCATGTCCAGATATAGAATGGAAAGAGCTCATGGTGTCCATTCATGAACATGAACACCTACACATGTCCAGATAGATAAGGAGTTGCCCTAGGATTCTTCTTGCACCCTATAACAGGAATCATACTTGGGAATTGCTCCATGAACCCTAAATATTACAAAAAGAGTGGAGCATGAACTGATATTCGTGCCCCCTATAACAGGAATCAAACTTGGGCATTTCTCCGATACGCCTCCAGACAAGCCCATAGCACCTCGTTCTCTTTCCGAACACCCTCGAGTACGGTGATCCCTCTACTCATGTCCTCCTTCATCTCTTTCACTACATCTAGGCAATGGTTCCTATCATGGTAGGCTGGGATGGCAGCCTTGGTTTCCTCGACGCGTCCTCTGAGTGCCTTGGTGACTTCGTCCTGCAGGAGGGTGCACCTTTTCTCGAGATTCTTCTTCTCCTCCACGAGCTCGTTGATTATCTTGATGGCCTATTCTTACCTGTTCAAGTTACGGTCAAGCACTTTCTGTACCCTCACGATGTCATGTGCAAAATCTAGCAAGATCTCCTTCTGCATAGATAAACGCTTGAGTAGGCTCTCATTAGCTTGGGTGAGGGAGCATGCAAGCTCTTGTTGGTTGTCGGTGTTGGCACTGATCGCAGCCACCTTGTCACGGTACTCAGCCTTTGATCATTGCATCGTTCATGTTAATTGAAATAGAAATTCTATAATTACACTCCAGGTTCCAGGTGAATACTAATACAAATCAAAAAATCCCCATTGAATCTATGGACAACAGTATTAAAAATGGACCTAGAGATCTAGTCATAATCACGATAAACTAATCCTAATCACAGAATCCCCATTGAATCTATGAACAGTGGTATTAAGGAAAGACCAAGAGATCTAGTCATAATTATGAAAACTAGTACAACTCGCAAAAAAACCCAATGCAGGGCGGACACGATCTAAGAAATCCACATTACAACTCAGAGAAATAACAGTGTGGAGATTTGCTACCTCGGTGAGACATGGAACAGGACCGAACGGGTCCTGCAACTCCGCCGCCATGGTGGATTATGGCTCCATGGCCGGCCTGTAATACGTAGAAGAGGAAGAGCAAGAAGAAGAAGAAAAACAAGAAAAATCAGAATAAGATCATGATGGAGAAGGAGATGGATAAGTAGAACAAGAAGACCGTACCGAGAGGAGCCCTCGCCTTCTAGAACATTCGGCGCCATTGTCGGGAGAGATTGGGCCTCAGTGAGAGGGGGGCTTAAGGGGCTGGTAGAGAAAGAACTGCCTGGCGGCGAGATATCTCCTTTTTCTCCACGAGGATGGTCGACCAGCCTCTCGTCGGGGGAGCCATGGCTTGCAGGGGGAGGGAGGTGGCGGCCGGAGGAAGAAGATAGTGATTAGTGTGGGAGAAGAGTCAAAGAGTACAGGCCATGGTCCAGTAGTACTACTACTATTATACAAGACCACCGTGTACGGTCTACCTTCTCAATGAAGCCAGGGATAGAGAATTGATGGGACTTGTCTTTATTGCGATGGATAGTTCAATGGTCTTCGGCGCCGCATAAAATCCAGTATATAATAAAAGGAGTGTGATCTTACCCTTAAAAAATGAGTGGGGCCAGGTGGTAATCACGGGCATCGGCATGCACGCCCCGCGTGCGTGTGTCATGTGTTGATGGGGGAAATGTATGCGCAATTGCTGCACGATCACGTCGGCACGTCAAAATCCACGTCGATTGAACGCACGCCAAAATCCATGTCGATAGGCACGCACGGGATATTTACGAGTCTAGAATATGTTGTGCCACTTTTATTGTGATCAAATTATGTTCAGTACGCGAGATATTACATTTTTTAATAATCAAGAAATGCATGCGTGTACACGACGCACGAAACCGATGCTCTCCCCTTGATCAGATTGGTACCCAACTCTGTGTACCCGCCATCGCTCATTCCGAACAACTTCCTCGAGCACGATGGCCCCTCATCGTGGCAATGGCAGGTCCAAGCCATCCACTTACCTTCCTGCGTCCCCTGCTCTTCGCTGCATCATTTGCGCTCGTGAGTAGACTACTGAGGCAGCATGTCATATCTGACCGCGCCAGGATCCATCAACATCGGCACTCGAGGACACCACGATGTCAAACCTCGTACCGGCCGCAGGAGGAGCGTGGGGTACCTGTAGCGACGGAAAAGCGCAAAGTAGCAGCCAGGACGGGTGTACGTGTTGCACCGGCGAGTATAGACAAGAAGAGGAACGAGAGCAAGAGTAGGAAGAAGAGAGGAGACAGCTATTTGGACGAGTCTGACTCGGCCAATGAGGAGGCGTTCATAGATCAGTTGGATGAAGAAGCGGAGGACAGTGACATGGACCCGTGGCCCTACGAAGAGGAGGAGGAGGAGGACTCCAACAAGGAGATAGCGTGCTTATACGAAGAAGGGGCAGTGTCGACTCATCAGAGGAGGACACCAACAGTGGCAATGGCAAGGACCATGACGTTGACGAAGACAACGACGATCCGTAAAACAAAGACGAGAGCTTCTTCGAAATATGATCATTTATTTTATTTATTTTTTGAGATGGTTTTTCACTTCTTTATGGAGGTAAACTATCGGTGGCACGGATAGAGAGGTGGCACGGATAGACCCTACAAAAAAAGAGGAGGAGGGTGGGGTTATCATGCCTGTTGGATCACAGAGGATCAATGGTTGGTGGGCACGATCCATGTGACATCTCTGTCAGCCAATCAGGGCATATCAATCAGAGTGAGCGCACGTTTGGGATATTGTGAGATTTGTGACCAAGAGAGAGGGCGAAACTAAGTAGTATCAAAAAACCAAGGGCAAGACAAAATAAGGGAATCAAATAGAAAATAGAAAGAGTAGGCATGTGTGTTCCTTTAAAAAATCACATGGATCCACCGGTGCCCATTGCATGTGTGTTCTTTTCCTAAACCACCACCGGTGTCATTGGATGTGTGTTCTTTTCCAAAACCACCACCAGTGTCATTGCATGTGTGTTATTTTACTAAACCACATGGATCCACCAGAATCATTGCATGTGTGTTCCTTTCCTAAACCACATCCAGAGTCCTTGCATGTGTGTTCTTCTCCTAAACCACATCCAGATTCATTGCATGTGTCTTCATTTCCTAAACCACATGGATCTACCAGAGTTATTACATGTGTTCTTTTCCTAAACCACCACCAGATTCATCACATGTGTGTTCTTTTCCTAAACCACCACCAGGGTCATTGCATGTGTGTTCCTTTCCTAAACCACAAGGATCCACTAGATTCATTGCATGCGTCTTCTTGTCCTAGACCACATGGATCCAGTAGTGTCATTGCATGTGTGTTATTTTCCTAAACCACCACCAGTGTAATTGCATGTGTGTTCTTTTCCTAAACCAGATGGATCCACCATAGTCATTGCATTTGCAATACTTTCCTAAACCACATGATTCCACCAGATTCATCACATGTGTGTTCTTTTCCTAAAGCACCGCCAGGGTCATTGCATGTGTGTTCCTTTCCTAAACCACAAGGATCCACTAGAGTCATTGCATGCGTCTTCTTGTCCTAGACCACATGGATCCAGTAGTGTCATTGCATGTGTGTTATTTTCCTAAACCACCACTAGTGTCGTTGCATGTGTGTTCTTTTCCTAAACCAGATGGATCCACCAGAGTCATTGCATTTGCATTCCTTTCCTAAACCACATGGATCCACCAGAGTCATTGCATGCGTGTTCTTTTCCTAAACCACATCCAAAGTCATTGCATGTGTCTTTCTTTCATAAACCACCACTAATGTCATTGCATGTGTGTTCTTTTCCTAAATCACACCCAGTGTCAGTGCATGTGTGTTCTTTTCATAAACCACCACCAGTGTCATTGCATATGTGCTCTTTTCATAAACCACATGGATCCACCAGTGTCATTGCATGTGTGTTCTTATCCTAAACCACCACTAGAGTCATTGCATGTGTGTTATTTTCATAAACCAAATGGATCCACCATTGTCATTGCATGTGTGTTCTTTCCATAAACCAGAACTAGAGTCATTGCATGTTTGTTCTTTTCAAAAAACACATGGATCCACCAGAGTCATTGCTTGTGTGTTCTTCCCCTAAACCACATGGATCCACCAGAGTCATTGCATGTGTTTTTTTTCATAAACCACATTTATCCACCAGAGTCATTGCATGTGTGTTCTTTTCATAAACCACATGGACCCACTAGAGTCATTGCATGTGGGTTCTTTCCATAAACCACGTGGATCCACCAGAGTCATTGCATGTGTGTTCTTTTCATTAACCACCACCAGTGTCATTGCATGTGTGTTCCTTTCCTAAACCAGATGGATCCCCCAGTGTCATTGGATGTGTGTTCTTTTCCTAAACCACCACTAGAGTCATTGCATGTGTGTTCTTTTCATAAACCACTTGGATCCACCAATGTCATTGCATGTGTGTTCTTTTCATAAACCAAATGGATCCACCAGTGTCATTGCATGTGTGTTCTTTTCATAAACCACAACTAGAGTCATTGCATGTTTGTTTTTTCGTAAACCACATGGATCCACTAGAGTCATTTGCATGTGTGTTCTTTTTGTAAACCACTTGGAGCCACCAGTGGCATTACATGTGTGTTCTTTTTCATAAACCAAAACTAGAGTCATTGCATGTGTGTTCTATTCATAAACCAAATGGATCCACCAGAGTCATTGCATGCCTGTTCTTTTCATAAACCACCTGGATCCACCAGTGTCATTGCATGTGACTTTCTTTCATAAACCACCTGGCTCCAATAGTGTCATTGCATGTGTGTTTTTTCATACCAAATGGATCCACCATTGTCATTGCATGTGTGTTATTTTTGTAAACCACAACTAGAGTCATTGCATGTTTGTTCTTCTCATAAACCACCACTAGAGTCATTGCATGTGTGTTCTTTTCATAAACCACATGGATCCACCAGAGTCATTTGCATGTGTGTTCTTTTCAAAAACCACCACTAGAGTCATTGCATGTGTTCTTTTCATAAACCACTTGGATCCACCAGTGTCATTTCTTGTGTGTCCTTTTCATAAACCACAAATAGAGTCATTGCATGTTTGTTCTTTTCATAAACCACTTGGATCCACCAGAGTCATTGCATATGTGTTCTTTTCATAAGCCACTTCTAGAGTCATTGCATGTGTGTTCTTTTCATAAACCACATGGATCCACCAGTGTCATTGCATGTATGTTCTTTTCATAAATGACCACTAGAGTCATCGCATGTGTGTTCTTTTCATAGACCACATGGATCCACCAGAGTCATTTGCATGTGTGTTCTTTTCATAAACCACCACCACTGTCATTGCATGTGTGTTCCTTTCCTAAAAACCACATGTATCCACCAGTGTCATTACATGTGTGTTATTTTCCTAAACCACCACTAGAGTAATTACATGTGTGTCCTTTTCATAAACCACTTGGATCCACTAGTGTCATTGCATGTGTGTTCTTTTCCTAAACCACCACTAGAGTCATTACATGTGTGTTCTTTTCCTAAACCACCACTAGTGTCATTGCATGTGTGTTATTTTACTGAACCACATGGATCCAACAGTGTCATTGCATGTGTTTTCTTTTCCTAAACCAGCACTAGAGTCATTGCATCTGTGTTGTTTTAATAAACCACTTGGATCCACCAGTGTCATTGCTTGTGTGTTCTTTTCATAAACCACTAGAGTCATTTGCATGTGTGTTCTTTTCATAAACCACTTGGATCCACTAGTGTCATTGCATGTGTTTTTTTTTCATAAACCAAAACTAGAGTCATTGGATGTGTGTTCTTTTCATAAACCACATGGATCCACCAGAGTCATTGCATTTTTGTTATTTTCATAAACCATTTGGATCCACCAGTGTCATTGAATGTGTCTTTGTTTCATAAACCACCTGGATCCACCAGTGTCATTGTATGTGTGTTCTTTTCATAAACCAAATAGATCCACCATCGTCATTGCATGTGTGTTCTTTTCATAAACCACAACTAGAGTCATTGCATGTTTGTTCTTTTCATAAACCACCACTAGAGTCATTACATGTGTGTTCTTTTCAGAAACCACATGGATCCACTAGATTCATTTGCATGTGTGTTCTTTTCATAAACCACCACCAGTGTCATTGCATGTTGTCGTTCGGATTAATGACAAGTACGCCATGAGGGGGTCCTCGGGGCGTGTGTAAGAGAGGGGTGTGAGACGTATGGTGTTCTGTGACGGTGAGCACTCAAGTTTACCCAGATTCGAATCCACGGGCTTTGGACAGATCCTACTCCTACTAGCAATCTAGTAATATGGCAGAGCCAGAATATTGGTTACAAGGGTTTCGCCTATGCGAGTTGAGATTGTACACTATTGTGAGGTCTAAGGTGTTTCCCTAAAGGCTCTCCCTAGTACGGATTATATAGATATCCAGCCTATGGTTTATAGGAGAGACCTATCCGGCTACGACTAAGAGTCGGTTACGGAGTAGATTTTGAACTACAAGTAACACTACAGTCCTATGTCGGTAAGTCTTCTGGGCCTTCCGTAGCCGGAATGGACTCCGTCTCTTCTCCCTGACTGGGCCGCCCGTGAAGCTAAGCTCTAACCAGAAGTGGGCCACCCTGGTCAGTGAGGCACAGTGAAGATACCCAGAAAGTATATCCCCAACAGCAGCCCCCGGAAGCCTCCAAGATCCAGAGACGGATTTCATCATTGTCTAGCTTGATCTTCGGCTTGCTGAACCTTGAAGGGTTCCCGAAACTTAAAAAGAAAGGATAGGATCCGAGTCTCAAAAACGAGTCAGACCTATGAGTATATTATTCGAGTTTCCAGCTTGATATTAAAAAAAAGCCGGAACTTAGTCTCTGACGTAACCTGACATCAGTCAAGGTCAATTCATGTCACTACCAGACATTCCTGACAACACGACCATTGGTGGGTCCGCTTCACGTGGAACCGAGGCGTCATTTTAATGCATGCAGGGATATCGAGGCGGCGTAATCCTCGCGAGGAAGTTACCCAACTCCTTTCATGACGCGTGGCATGGTTACTGTTTACTTTGCATGAATCTTACCACAAGCAAATGATATAAGGGGTCTAGATCTCCTCTTCCTTCTTTACTAGCACCAAAACTTTCTCCTTCCTCTCAACGCTTCCTACGAACAGAGCTCCTCTGCCTCCCCCAAATCTCACAGCGCCGCCCATCCTAGGTCACCGGTACCCAGAAAATGGCCGAGGCCCCATCTTCTGCCACAACGGCGATGGCATCGACGGCTTCGGCGATGGAGAAGGAGAGTTTTTGCGGGGTCTAGATCACCTGCGTCCTTGATGATGCCAAGCTCCGTGTCGTCGAGAATGAAGGCCTCCTCTGCGCTAGAGACTAGTGGAGCGGCTTTGGACAAATCGTCCCCACCCGCAACACCGACGAGCAAGTGCATTTCGGCACCCACCTTGATAGAGGTTTGAGATCCCTCCCTCAAATTTCTTTTTTGAGGTTATAGATCATTATGGAGTGCAACTCCATCATCTCCCACAAAATCTCTCTTAGATATGAGCACTTTCGCCTCCTTGTGCGAGGGGTATCTCGGTATTAGGCCGAGTCTTCTTCTTTTCCGGTTTTACTTTCATACCCAGAGAAATTCCATCACCACTGGTAATCCTTACATTACCGGAACGCTTAGCTTTTCTGTTAGGAGAGAACGAGTCTATCCTAGGATTAAAGCTAGCGAGTCAGTTAAAAAGTGGTTGTCCACGTTCTTTTATGATAAGGACAAACCGGCTCCTGGCAAAGCTACTGCTTTGTCGGATTTTGTTGACAGCGCCGCCACGCCCCAAGAGTCCTGGGCGCAGATGCTCCGGCTCTCACTAACGATCTGCTTCTTGCAAAGAGGTGGATCGAATATCTGATGAAGCACAAGGGTCTGAAAGGGTCCGACTTGGTCCACTGCTGGCTGGCACGCTGGATTTAGCCTCTCTAACATCGTGGCGATTGGCTTATCCACTCCATCACCAACAGCAAGATGGACTCTCTCCGGATCTGCTCCAAGTCCTATTCGGATAAGGACTATGAGTCCCAAATCAAATGGTTGATCAAGGAGTGGGTCGAGAGGAAGATTCCGGATCTGTCCTTGGACATGCATACGGCTGATGATCCCGTGACACCAGTATGTTTTCCAGCAGTAACTCGAATTATGCGTTCATCTATACATTGTTGTGTCTTTTTCAATACTGATATATATCTTATTTTCAACTTGTTGATCTCCCTGAGTCAGAGCTTGCTCCTCTCGAAGGATATCCTCCTGAGTTCTCTTAGGATGATGCAAAATTGATTCCACTACCGGAGGTGCTTACCCGAAAGCGTAAAACTCCAACAGTTTCTATTGGCACAAAGGAAGTGCCCGTTGTGAAGAGGTAAAGCTTCCTCACAAGGTCCTTGTACATTATTTTGCATTCCTTCTGAAGTGTAATGATCTCTACTCTATTACCTCTTCAGAGCTAAATAGCTCAACAAGGGCAAGGGGAAAGGTGGCCCGTCGAAGCCCCTGCGCCAGTCAAACTTGAACTTGACTTCTCCTGCCGCAGCACCTCCGACTCCTGCCCCACAGCCTTCCGAAGCGCCAGAGATTACTCCATCTCCGCCTGTTGCAAAAGATCCGGCTCAACAGTTAGAGCCAGTGATCCTTGGCTCACAAACCGACATCACCATGGGTGACTCGGAACTTGATAAGGGTGAACCCTCTAAGGGTAATGATCCCTCGGTAGAGGTCTTCGCTGAAAACCTTCTCAGCAATCCGGGTCTTGCCAAACTTGGCATTACTCAGAAATCTGCGGAGGAGATCCAACGGCTAGCCCAGCAATGGTTGGAAAGCCGGAACATCACCGTCGAGGAAGAGGCGCAAGAAGCCGAGTACGTCAAGTACTCCGAGCTTCTTGACCAAGTTCGTCTTCAGGACGATAAGCTGAAAGCCGGCGTGCTTCCGCCACCGCTAGTAATCCCGCTAACCCTCACCGAGAAGGTTACCACTGAGGTGAACATGAGCCTGAGAAAGATCACTCATGAGAAACATGTAAGTCGGAATCCCAACTCACTTTTTACTTTATTTTATATCATATCCTCTAGCCCCCAAGCATGAAGTTGGATAGACAATCCGGATTTATTCTTTCATAGGATGCCAAAGAACGAACTAGTGTAGCCCCCAAGGCTCGTACTTATATTAGTGAAAATATTAGCCCGAGTCTTTAGTAGACTTCTAACTATGGGTATTCTGACTTACAAAAAGTTAATGCTTATAACCAGTAATTATTGAAGAATATTTGTAATAAGCGAAGAGAGATTAAAGCTCTCCGTTTTGAAAAAGCTCAATTGAAGATATCAAAAGATGAGGATGAAGGTAATCATTTTAGTCCTTAACCTTGCTATTTTTTGCTTTCATAGTCGAATTTCATATTCAACTGTTGTGATTTTTTTACAATACTGGTCAAACAATCATGTGCAATGATTGAAGAGGCCGAGAATCTTAAGACCTTGGAGGTGGAGAATGCCGACTTACGCCGAGAGCTGAATAAGCTCAAGGTGAATCACGAGTGTAACATTTCACAAGTCCTCGAATCCTCCTCCATGGCCACCGAAGAACATGATCGAAAGATTGTTGCCCAGGATCAAAAAATCTCGGATATCAACAATGAATTATTGAGAGAAAAGGACATCTCCGAGGCACTCAGGGCTGAACTCCAGAGCCTTAGGGCAGAGAAGACCAAAGTTGACGATGTCATCTTCGGTATGTTTCCTATTTTCTGATTTTCTATTTTTCTGACTCTATGAGTTTGGATGTATTTTCTGACCTTGCCTTACATGTGCAGGTCCTCTGAACTTAATGGATTCTTCCTCCACCGAGTCTCGCACTAGCCGGCTTACACAAGTCGGTGACTTGCTTCATGATTTCCGCCAATCTTTGGAGGATATTGGCAAAGTACTCAAAGTTTTGGACATGAATAGAATGTCTGGCTTTGAGGTGCGAGAAAAGTCCAAGGATATGCCCCAGCTCATCCAGGACTAGAATATGTCCTATGCGTGAACCGCAGCATAGAACACCCTCAGCATGGTTATGAGCCACCATGGAAACATGGAAATCTGGCAAGTAACCAGAGGATATTGTAAAGTGGATGAAGACGAACTAGAGAAAAACATCAAGGCCGTCATGGACTCCTATGCTGGATATGGATGTCATGTAGCTGATCTGACCAGCTATGACACTCCCTTCTTCACTCGTGTGGAGACGCCTCCTCCGTCTGCCGAAGAAACAGTTGAAGTTTCCGACGACGAGCAAACCATATTGGATTTGAACGTCTCGGAAAGATATCAAGCCGAGGGTGATGTATCTAGTGAGCCGGCTGCTCCTACCTCTTCTCCTGCATCGTAAAGTGCCAAAAAAACAATGTGTTATTCTGAAACAATCGGGTTGTAAATAAGTAGTGTAATACTTTTGCTAGTGCTAAGATTGAATGCTTCTATTTACCACTTTTGATTTTATTTTGTCGTGCCTGAAAAAAAATTACATAAGAACTTTATGTTTTGCCTATACTTATCGTTTATCTAGCTTTCCGTCTCGTCCCTTTCATGAGCCGACCAACTTTCCACACGTAAACTCTGCCGAGCAACAGAGCTCAATTGCTAAACCAGTTTAAACTCGGAAACAGAGCTGGCTTCTAGTACCATCAATTCACTACTCGGAAAATGTCCGCATTCGGCAATCAGATAAAGAACCAAAGTATAAACTAGAAAATTTAGATTTATACCCAAAGGTAGCATTTTTAGAATCAGAAATCTTAACCAGAACAAAAATGAGCATAAAGTACTTTCAAGTATTCTGGGATTTTCGACATGATCATTCGGAAATAAGATGGCAATATAAAACTTCTCAGAATAATTTAAGGAAACCAACACTTTATTTGTCATTGAACATGTACACATATATGATTACAAAGAAAGATAATTTAAGAATAAAAGGGACGTAGCTGAGCAATATTCCATGGTCCATCTAATTCTTCCGGGTCTGTACTGCCTCCATCTCTCTTTCTCTTCTTAGTAGCAGGTCTTTCTTTGACTGGCCGCATATCAATTAGATAGTAAGAACCATTGTGCAATACTCGGCTAACTAAAAAGGGCTCTTCCCATGTTGGGGAAAGTTTGTGCTTTATTTTCTGCACAAGCCGGAGAACCAAATCACCCTTATTGAAAGACCAGTTTCTAACTCTCTGGCCATGATACTTGCGTAACTTCTGCTGATAGGCTGTTGATCTCATCTTAGCAACAACGCGAACTTCTTCGATTAAATCGAGATCATTTTGTTAAGAAATTTCGGCATCCTCTTCAATATATGCAGCAACTCAGGGAGAAGTATGAATCAAATCACTAGGAAGAACAGCTTCTGCACCATAGACCAAGAAGAAAGGTGTGTATTCGGTTGACCTGTTCGGAGTTGTTCGTAAACTCCATATCATAGAAGGTAATTCATCTGCCCAAGCCCCCGCAGCATGACGCAGTGGTGTTTCGAGTCTTGGTTTTTGGCCTTGTAGGATTAAACCATTTGCTCTTTCAACTTGTCCATTAGCTTGTGGATGTGCGACTGATGCAATGTCAAGCCGGATATTTTGTTCATTGCAGAATTCGGCAAGTTCTCCCATAGAAAAATTGCTCCTGTTGTCCATGATAATGCTATGTGGATAACCATATTAGATTATAACATCATCGACAAATCTTCTGGCTGTTGCTCCATCATAAATTATGACGGGTTTAGCCTCAGTCCATTTTGTGAACTTATCCACCATCACTAAGAGGTGAGTAAATCCACTTGGAGCCCATTTAAATGGTCCTACCATGTCAAGCCCCCAGACCGCAAAGGGCCATGTTATAGGTATTGTTCACAACTGATCAGCCGGAACATGATCTTATTTGGCATATTTTTGGCAGCCTTTGCACATCTTGACCAGCCGTTCGGCATCTTCCTTAGCTGTAAGCCAAAAAATCCGTGTCTGAAAGCTTTTGCCACTAAAGATTTAGCTGCAGCGTGATGACCGCATTCGCCTTCATGGATTTCCTATAGTATTTCCACTCCTTCTTCCGGAGATACATAGCGCTGAAATACCCTAGACACACTCCGCTTATAGATCTCGCCACTTATGATAATATAGGTTTTTGCTCGTCGGACGATCTGCCGGCTCAAAACCTCGTCTTCGGGTAATTTGCCATCTACCAAGTAATTAAAGTAGGGTTGAGTCTAGCTGGGAATCACAACAAGAACTATTACTAAAGGTGAGTCGGATTTGGTCGGATATTCCTCGTCTACTCCTTTTATAGAGGGAACTTTGAGGTTCTCTAGAAAAGCGCCATCCAGGACCTTTTTCTGTGCAGAGCCTATGTGAGATAATGCGTCTGCTTCCTCATTTTTTTGTTCGAGGGATGTATTGAACTTCAAACCCTTCGAACGATTTAGCTAGTGGCCTTTCCGGGTCTTCTGATGTTGTAGAGAGATGAACTTTTCTGCAGTAGCTATGCGCTTCTTCTCTTCCTTGATGTTGTTAGCCTCATCGAGGAGTACTTGGCGACGTGCTTCTAGGGCCTGGCCCTTTCTTCCAATTCTGCAGGTATAAGTTCTACAGCTGTAGGGATAGGCGTAGCTAACGCAGCATCGATGAGTTTACGGGCACCAGCGGTCACCACGTGTCCATCCACCCGGAGTTTCTTTGGGCTTGTCTGGGATTAAAGCTCCATCCGAGTCTTCTTCATATTTTTCGGCAACCACTTCCTCCGGTGGAGGATCTTTCGCTGGAGTCTTGTTCTTCTTGTTCCTATTCTTTGCCTTCTTGACAGCACTGGTAGCAAAGACGACTTTGGGTCCATTTCCTAGAGTCAAGCTCTGATCGATACTTTCGGACATCTGGACATCGGGATTGTCTCCGAGATCCATGTCATCCTGTGCTTTGGGAGAGTTTTCTCCGGATCCTTCGTCCATGGCTTCTCCTTCTTCTGCAGCTTTGGAGTTGAACTCCTCTTCATATTCCATAGAGAACTTTCGGAAATCTACCGACGTAATGAAATCATCCGAAGATGTCGGTAAGTCGGTGTTTGTTCTGATCGCCTCCAGCACCGAGTCTTTGTTGTCTCTAGCATCAGCAGAGCCGGATCCGGATCCAACATATCAGACGAAGTGCGATGCATGCGCCCTGAGGTAGTTGTGGCTTTCTTCGTGGGCTTCCTCGCAAATTCTGATGGTCTCGAGAACCTCATCCACGTTTGCAACTTGCAGCATCATGCGCCTCGGCGTATGCCTTAGAAAAGGTTGATCTGTTCCGGCATTGGAAGAGCCGAAACTAGAGTTGTTGCCTTGCTGTTCCTGGATTTCGACCTCGACGAGAATATCAATCTAGGTTTCGACCTATCTAGGGAGATCCGCTCCAGATCTGACGTTCACTGTAAGATCTTCCTGAGGCTCAGCTTTCTCCACTATCTCCGCGTTAGGTGATGACCCACAAGTATAGGGGGTGTATCGCAGTATTTTCGAGGGAAGTGAAACACAATTTATTGATTCGAGACAAGGGGAGACAAAGAATATTTATAAGCCTTAACAACTGAGTTATCAATTCAGCTGCACCTGGAAACAATCTTGCTCACAACAGTTTATCAGTAGCTACAGTTTTGTAGTAGGAATAGCAAAGTAACAGCAGTAGTAAAGCAAAGACAGCAGTAACAATAGCAATAAACAGTGGGATTCGAGTGCGGTAGGCATAGGGATGGATGGACGGGCATTGCATGGACAAGACAATTCACATAGCAATCAGAACATAGGGCAATTGCAGATAAATAAGATAAAGCATCCAAGTACTAGACAATCCTAGGCATGTGTTCCATATATAGTCATACGTGCTCGCAATGAGAACTTGCACAACATCTTTTGTCCTGCCAGCCCGTTTGCAGCAGGGCCTCAAGGGAACTACTAGCAATTAAGGTGCTCCTTTTAATAGAGCACCGGAGCAAAGCATTAACACTCTGTGAAGACATGTGATCCTCACATCAAAGCCATTCCCTTCGGTTATCCCGATTTCTGTCACTTCGGGGCCATTGGTTCCGGACAACAATGTGTGTATACAACTTGCAGATAAGACCATAAAAAATACTATCATAATGGATCAATAACATGTTCAGATCTGAAATCATGGCACTCGGGCCCTAGTGACAAGCATTAAGCACAACAAGTCGCAACAAAGTCAGTCGCAACAAAGTCACAAAGCACTAATAAAAGATACTAGGCACCATGCCCTAACAATCTGATGCCATTACATGAATGATCTCATCCAATCCCTACCATCCCCATAGCCTACAACGGGGGATTACTCACTCATATATGGGGGAAACATGGATGGTCGATGGAGAATCGATGGTGATGATGATGGCGATGATCTCCTCCAATTCCCCGTCCCGCAGGGTGCCAGAATGGAGTTTTTGGTGCTGTTTCGTGGAATCTGGTGGTGGCGTTGGAGCGGAACTCCTTCTGGAAAAACGTCGAACGCCCCGGAGTTTTTAGGTCATAAGGCTTCTTATAGGCGAAGAGGGAGACCGAGGGGGTGCGTGGGGGGCCCACACCATGACCTGGCGCCCGAGCCCAGCCAGCCTTTGGGGTCTGTGGCCAGCCTGCTCTCCTCCGCCTTTGTATCCATCCATCGGTCTTCCGGAAAAATAGGCACTTTGGCTTTTGTCCCATCCAATTCTGAGAATATATTCATTTTCTGACTTTCCTGGAACCAAAAACAGTAGAAATCAGGCAACTGGCACTGTGGCTCTTGTTAATATGTTAGTCCAAGAAATCATATGAAATGTACTCGAAAGTGTGGACAAAACACAAGAAAGTGGATAAAACCAAGCATGGAACATCAAAAATTATAGATACATTTGCAATGTATCATTAGGTGCGGGCTAGGTGGGATTCTTATTGTCTGGGATCCAGAACTCTGCCGCCTCCGCGGACAAAGGGGACCCAAAAGCTTCTTCTGCCTCTATTAGCACCGCTGGGGTGGGTAGGGCAGGTTCAGCGAAACTGATGTAAACATCGATCTCACCAAAAGACATGATGGTGTAGGCAGTCATAGCCTCCCTAGCCAGAATCCAGGACTCGTTGAGAACAATGAGAGGGACATCACTGGCGTAGAGGACGCGACCGACAGCGATGGTCTCGCCCATCCCGATTCTTGCCAATTCTGCTCGTAACATAGACCCAAAGCTCACTTGCCCCACGGTGGGCGCCAACTGTCATCAGATTGATGACAGGTACGCCATGAGGGGTTCCTCGGGGCATGTTGAAGAGACGGGTGTGAGACGTACGGTGTTCTAGGATGGTGAGCACACAAGTTTACCCAGTTTCGAATCCACCGGCTTTGGACGGATCCTACTCCTGCTAGCAATCCAATAATACCGCTGAGCCGGAATATGGGTTACAAGGGTTTCACCTGTGCGAGTTGAGATTGTAGACTATTGTGAGGTCTAAGGTGTTTCCCTAAAGGCTCTCCCTAGGACGGCTTATATAGATATCTGGCCTAGGGTTTACAGGACAGACCTATCCGACTATGACTAAGAGTCGGTTATAGAGAACATCTTGAACTACAAGTTACACTACAAGCCTATGACGGTAAGTCTTCTAGGCCTTCCCGTAGCCGGACTGGACTCCGTCTCTTCTCCCTGACTAGGGCACCCGTGAAGCTAAGATCTAACCCGAAGTGCGAAACCCTGGTCAGTGAGGCACGGTGAGGATACCCGGAAAGTATATCCCCAACACATGTGTGTTCCTTTCCTAAACCACATGGATCCACCAGTGCCATTGCATGTGTGTTATTTTCCTAAACCACCACTAGAGTCATTGCATGTGTGTTGTTTTCATAAACCACTTGGATCCACCAGTGTCATTGCATGTGTGTCCTTTTCATAAACCACAACTAGAGTCATTGCATGTTTGTTCTTTTCATAAACCAATTGGATCCACCAGAGTCGTTGCATGTGTGTTCTTTTCATAAACCCCAACTAGAGTCATTGCATGTGTGTTATTTTCATAAACCACATGGATCCACCAGTGTCACTACATGTGTGTTCTTTTCATAAAACACAAGTAGAGTCATTGCATATGTGTTCTTTCCATGATCCAAGAAAGTCATTTGCATGTGTGTTCTTTTCCTGAACCACCACTAGTGTCATTAAATGTGTGTTATTTTAATAAACCACATGGATCCACCAGTGTCATTGCATGTGTGTTCTTTTCCTAAACCACCACTAGAGTCATTGCATGTGTGTTATTTTCATAAACCACTTGGATCCACCAGTGTCATTGCATGTTTGTTCTTTTCATAAGCCAAACAGATCCACCAGTGTTATTGCATGTGTGTTCTTTTCATAAACTACAACTTGATTCATTGCATGTTTGTTCTTTTCATAAACCACATGGATCCACTAGAGTCATTTGCATGTGTGTTCTTTTCATAAACCACTTGGATACACTAGGGTCATTGCATGTGTGTTCTTTTTCATAAAACAAAACTAGAGTCATTGCGTGTGTCTTCTTTTCATAAACCACATGGATCCACCAGGGTCATTGCATGCTTGTTCTTTTCATAACCCGCCTAGATCCACCAGTGTCATTGCATGTGTCTTTCTTTCATAAACCACCTGGATCCACCAGTGTCATTGCATGTATGTTCTTTTCATAAACCACAACTAGAGTCATTGCATGTTTATTCTTTTCATAAACCACCACTAGAGCCATTGCATGTGTGTTCTTTTCATAAACTAAATGGATCCACTAGGGTCATTTGCATGTGTGTTCTTTCCATAAACCACCACTAGTGTCACTGCATGTGTGTTCCTTTCCTAAACCACATGGATCCACCAGTGTCATTGCATGCGTGTTCTTCTCCAAATCCACCACTAGAGTTATTGCATGTGTGTTCTTTTCATAAACCACTTGGATCCACCTATGCATTGCATGTGTGTCATTTTCATAAACCACAACTAGAGTCATTGCATGTTTGTTCTTTTCATAAACCACTTGGATCCACCAGAGTCATTGCATGTCTGTTCTTTTCATAAATCACAACTAGAGTCATTGTATGTGTGTGTTTTCATAAACCACATGGATCCACCACTGTCATTGGATGTGTGTTCTTTTCGTAAACCACAACTAGAGACATTGCATGTGTGTTCTTTCCATAAACCACATGGATCCCCCAAAGTCATTTGCATGTGTGTTCTTTACATAAACCACCACCAGTGTCATTGCATGTGTGTTCCTTTCCGAAACTACGTGGATCCACCAGTGTCATTGCATTTGTGTTCTTTTCCTAAACCACCACTAGAGTCATTGCATGTGTGTTCTTTTCATAAACCACTTGGATCCACCAGTGTCATTGCATGTGTGTTCTTTTCATAAACCAAATGGATCCACCAATGTTATTTCATGTGTGTTCTTTTCATAAACCACAACTAGATTCATTGCATTTTGTTCTTTTCATAAACCACATGGATCCACTAGAGTCATTTGCATGTGTGTTCTTTTCATAAACCACTTGGATCCACTAGTGTCATTTCATGTATGTTCTTTTCATAAAATAAAACTAGAGTCATTGTGTGTCTGTTCTTTTCATAAACCACATGGATCCACCAGAGTCATTGCATGCTTGTTCTTTTCATAAACCACCTGGATCCACCAGTGTCATTGCATGTGTCTTTCTTTCATAAACCACCTGCATCCACCAGTGTCATTGCATGTTTGCTCTTTTCATAAACCAAATGGATCCACCAGTGTTATTGCATGTGTGTTATTTTCATAAACCACAACTATATCCATTGCATGTTTGTTCTTTTCATAAACCACATGGATCCACTAGAGTCATTTGCATGTGTGTTCTTTTCATAAACCACTTGGATCCACTAGTGTCATTGCATGTGTGTTCTTTTTCATAAAACAAAACTAGAGTCATTGCGTGTGTGTTCTTTTCATAAAGCATATGGATCCACCAGAGTCATTGCATGCTTGTTCTTTTCAAAAACCACCTGGATCCACCAGTGTCATTGCATGTGTCTTTCTTTCATAAACCACCTGGATCCACCAGTGTCATTGCATGTTTGTTCTTTTCATAAACCAAATGGATCCACCATTGTCATTGCATGTGTGTTATTTTCATAAACCACAACTAGAGTCATTACATGTTTATTCTTTTCATAACAACCACTAGAGTCATTGCATGTGTGTTCTTTTCGTAAACCACATGGATTCACTAGAGTCATTTGCATGTGTGTTCTTTCCACAAACCACCACCAGTGTCACTGCATGTGTGTTACTTTCCTAAACCAAATGGATCCACCAGTGTCATTGCACGTGTGTTCTTTTCCAAATCCACCACTACAGTCATTGCATGTGTGTTCTTTTCATAAACCACTTGGATCCACCTATGCATTGCATGTGTGTCACTTTCATAAACCACAACTAGAGTCATTGCATGTTTGTTCTTTTCATAAACCACTTGGATCCACTAGAGTCATTGCATGGCTGTTCTTTTCATAAATCACAACTAGAGTCATTGTATGTGTGTTCTTTTCATAAACCACATGGATCCACCACTGTCATTGCATGTGTTCTCTTTTCCTAAACCACAACTAGAGACATTGCATGTGTGTTCTTTCCATAAACCACGTGGATCCCCCAGAGTCATTTGCATGTGTGTTCTTTACATAAACCACCACCAATGTCATTGCATGTGTGTTCCTTTCCTAAACTACGTGGATCCACCAGTGTCATTGCATTTGTGTTCTTTTCCTAAACCACCACTAGAGTCATTGCATGTGTGTTCTTTTCATAAACCACAACTAGATTCATTGCATTTTGTTCTTTTCATAAACCACATGGATCCACTAGAGTCATTTGCATGTGTGTTCTTTTCATAAACCACTTGGATCCACTAGTGTCATTGCATGTATGTTCTTTTCTTAAAACAAAACTAGAGTCATTGTGTGTCTGTTCTTTTCATAAACCAAATGGATCCACCATTGTCATTGCATGTGTGTTATTTTCATAAACCACAACTAGATCCATTGCATGTTTGTTCTTTTCATAAACCACATGGATCCACTAGAGTCATTTGCATGTGTGTTCTTTTCATAAACCACTTGGATCCACTAGTGTCATTGCATGTGTGTTCTTTTTCATAAAACAAAACTAGAGTCATTGCGTGTGTGTTCTTTTCATAAAGCATATGGATCCACCAGAGTCATTGCATGCTTGTTCTTTTCATAAACCACCTGGATCCACCAGTGTCATTGCATGTGTCTTTCTTTCATAAACCACCTGGATCCACCAGTGTCATTGCATGTTTGTTCTTTTCATAAACCAAATGGATCCACCATTATCATTGCATGTGTGTTATTTTCATAAACCACAACTAGAGTCATTACATGTTTATTCTTTTCATAACAACCACTAGAGTCATTGCATGTGTGTTCTTTTCGTAAACCACATGGATTCAATAGAGTCATTTGCATGTGTGTTCTTTCCACAAACCACCACCAGTGTCACTGCATGTGTGTTACTTTTCTAAACCAAATGGATCCACCAGTGTCATTGCACGTGTGTTCTTTTCCAAATCCACCACTACAGTCATTGCATGTGTGTTCTTTTCATAAACCACTTGGATCCACCTATGCATTGCATGTGTGTCATTTTCATAAACCACAACTAGAGTCATTGCATGTTTGTTCTTTTCATAAACCACTTGGATCCACTAGAGTCATTGCATGGCTGTTCTTTTCATAAATCACAACTAGAGTCATTGTATGTGTGTTCTTTTCATAAACCACATGGATCCACCACTGTCATTGCATGTGTTTTCTTTTCCTAAACCACAACTAGAGACATTGCATGTGTGTTCTTTCCATAAACCACGTGGATCCCCCAGAGTCATTTGCATGTGTGTTCTTTACATAAACCACCACCAATGTCATTGCATGTGTGTTCCTTTCCTAAACTACGTGGATCCACCAGTGTCATTGCATTTGTGTTCTTTTCCTAAACCACCACTAGAGTCATTGCATGTGTGTTCTTTTCATAAACCACAACTAGATTCATTGCATTTTGTTCTGTTCATAAACCACATGGATCCACTAGAGTCATTTGCATGTGTGTTCTTTTCATAAACCACTTGGATCCACTAGTGTCATTGCATGTATGTTCTTTTCATAAAACAAAACTAGAGTCATTGTGTGTCTGTTCTTTTCATAAACCACATGGATCCACCAGAGTCATTGCATGCTTGTTCTTTTCACAAACCACCTGGATGCACCAGTGTCATTGCACGTGTCTTTCTTTCATAAACCACCTGCATCCACCAGTGTCATTGCATGTTTGTTCTTTTCATAAACCAAATGGATCCACCAGTGTTATTGCATGTGTGTTATTTTCATAAACCACAACTAGATCCATTGCATGTTTGTTCTTTTCATAAACCACATGGATCCACTAGAGTCATTTGCATGTGTGTTCTTTTCATAAACCACTTGGATCCACTAGTGTCATTGCATGTGTGTTCTTTTTGATAAAACAAAACTAGAGTCATTGCGTGTGTGTTCTTTTAATAAACCACATGGATCCACCAGAGTCATTGCATGCTTGTTCTTTTCATAAACCACCTGGATCCACCAGTGTCATTGCATGTGTCTTTCTTTCATAAACCACCTGGATCCACCAGTGTCATTTTAAGTTTGTTCTTTTCATAAACCAAATGGATCGACCATTGTCATTGCATGTGTGTTATTTTCATAAACCACAACTAGAGTCATTGCATGTTTATTCTTTTCATAACAACCACTAGAGTCATTGCATGTGTGTTCTTTTCGTAAACCACATGGATTCACTAGAGTCATTTGCATGTGTGTTCTTTCCACAAACCACCACCAGTGTCACTGCATGTGTGTTACTTTCCTAAACCAAATGGATCCACCAGTGTCATTGCATGTGTGTTCTTTTCCTAAACCACCACTAGAGTCATTGCATGTGTGTTCTTTTCATAAACCACTTGGATCCACCAATGTCATTGCATGTGTGTCCTTTTCATAAACCACAACTAGAGTCATTGCATGTTTGTTCTTTTCATAAACTACTTGGATCCACCAGAGTCATTGCCTGTCTGTTCTTTTCATAAATCACAACTAGAGTCATTGCATGTGTGTTATTTTCATAAACCACATGGATCCACCAGTGTCATTGCATGTGTGTTCTTTTCCTAAACCACAACTAGAGTAATTGCATGTGTGTTGTTTCCAAAAACCACCTGGATCCCCCAGAGTCATTTGCATGTGTGTTCTTTACATAAACCACACCTAGTGTCATTGCAGGTATGTTCCTTTCCTAAACCACATGTATCCACCAGTGTCATTGCATGTGTGTTCTTTTCCTAAACCACCACTAGAGTCATTGCATGTGTGTTCTTTTCATAAACCACTTGGATCCACCAGTGGCATTGCATGTGTGTTCTTTTGATAAACCAAATGGAGCCACCAGTGTTATTGCATGTGTGTTCTTTTCATAAACTACAACTTGATTCATTGCATGTTTGTACTTTTCATAAACCACATGGATCCACCAGAGTCATTTGCATGTGTGTTCTTTTCATAAACCACTTGGATACACTAGTGTCATTGCATGTGTGTTCTTTTTCATAAAACAAAACTAGTCATTGCGTGTGTCTTCTTTTCAAAAACCACATGGATCCACCAGGGTCATTGCATGCTTGTTCTTTTCATAACCCGCCTAGATCCACCAGTGTCATTGCATGTGTCTTTCTTTCATAAACCACCTGGATCCACCAGTGTCATTGCATGTTTGTTCTTTTCATAAACCAAATGGATCCACCATTGTCATTGCATGTGTGTTCTTTTCATAAACCACCACTAGAGTCATTGCATGTGTGTTCTTTTCATAAACCACATGGTTCCACTAGAGTCATTTGCATGTGTGTTCTTTCGATAAACCACCACCAGTGTCACTTCATGTGTGTTCCTTTCCTAAACCACATGGATCCACTAGTGTCATTCCACGTGTGTTCTTTTCCTAAACCACCACTAGAGTCATTGCATGTGTGTTCTTTTCATAAACCACTTGGATCCACCAGTGTCATTACATGTGTGTCCTTTTCATAATCCACAACTAGATTCATTGCATATTTGTTCTTTTCATAAACCACTTGGATCCACCAGAATCATTGCATGTCTGTTCTTTTCATAAATTACAACTAGATTCATTGCATGTGTGTTCTTTTCATAAACCACATGGATCCACAAGTGTCATTTCATGTGTTTTATTTTCCTAACCCACAACTAGAGTCATTGGATGTGTGTTCTTTTCATAACCAAATGGATCCACCATTGTCATTGCATGTGTGTTCTTTGCATTATCTACAACTAGAGTCATTCCATGTTTGTTCTTTTCATATACCACATGGATCCACCAAAGTCATTGCATGTGTGTTCTTTTCGTAAACCACATGGATTCACTAGAGTCATTTGCATGTGTGTTCTTTCCACAAACCACCACCAGTGTCACTGCATGTGTGTTACTTTCCTAAACCAAATGGATCCACCAGTGTCATTGCACGTGTGTTCTTTTCCAAATCCACCACTACAGTCATTGCATGTGTGTTCTTTTCATAAACCACTTGGATCCACCTATGCATTGCATGTGTGTCATTTTCATAAACCACAACTAGAGTCATTGCATGTTTGTTCTTTTCATAAACCACTTGGATCCACCAGAGTCATTGCATGGCTGTTCTTTTCATAAATCACAACTAGAGTCATTGCATGTGTTTTCTTTTCCTAAACCACAACTAGAGACATTGCATGTGTGTTCTTTCCATAAACCACATGGATCCCCCAGAGTCATTTGCATGTGTGTTCTTTACATAAACCAGCACCAATGTCATTGCATGTGTGTTCCTTTCCTAAACTACGTGGATCCACCAGTGTCATTGCATTTGTGTTCTTTTCCTAAACCACCACTAGAGTCATTGCATGTGTGTTCTTTTCATAAACCACAACTAGATTCATTGCATTTTGTTCTTTTCATAAACCACATGGATCCAATAGAGTCATTTGCATGTGTGTTCTTTTCATAAACCACTTGGATCCACTAGTGTCATTGCATGTATGTTCTTTTCATAAAACAAAACTAGAGTCATTGTGTGTCTGTTCTTTTCATAAACCACATGGATCCACCAGAGTCATTGCATGCTTGTTCTTTTCATAAACCACCTGGATGCACCAGTGTCATTGCACGTGTCTTTCTTTCATAAACCACCTGCATCCACCAGTGTCATTGCATGTTTGTTCTTTTCATAAACCAAATGGATGCACCAGTGTTATTGCATGTGTGTTATTTTCATAAACCACAACTAGATCCATTGCATGTTTGTTCTTTTCATAAACCACATGGATCCACTAGAGTCATTTGCATGTGTGTTCTTTTCATAAACCACTTGGATCCACTAGTGTCATTGCATGTGTGTTCTTTTTCATAAAACAAAACTAGAGTCATTGCGTGTCTGTTCTTTTCATAAACCACATGGATCCACCAGAGTCATTGCATGCTTGTTCTTTTCATAAACCACCTGGATGCACCAGTGTCACTGCATGTGTCTTTCTTTCATAAACCACCTGCATCCACCAGTGTCATTGCATGTTTGTTCTTTTCATAAACCAAATGGATCCACCAGTGTTATTGCATGTGTGTTATTTTCATAAACCACAACTAGATCCATTGCATGTTTGTTCTTTTCATAAACCACATGGATCCACTAGAGTCATTTGCATGTGTGTTCTTTTCATAAACCACTTCGATCCACTAGTGTCATTGCATGTGTGTTCTTTTTCATAAAACAAAACTAGAGTCATTGCGTGTGTGTTCTTTTCATAAACCACATGGATCCACCAGAGTCATTGCATGCTTGTTCTTTTCATAAACCACCTGGATCCACCAGTGTCATTGCATGTGTCTTTCTTTCATAAACCACCTGGATCCACCAGTGTCATTTTAAGTTTGTTCTTTTCATAAACCAAATGGATCGACCATTGTCATTGCATGTGTGTTATTTTCATAAACCACAACTAGAGTCATTGCATGTTTATTCTTTTCATAACAACCACTAGAGTCATTGCATGTGTGTTCTTTTCGTAAACCACATGGATTCACTAGAGTCATTTGCATGTGTGTTCTTTCCACAAACCACCACCAGTGTCACTTCATGTGTGTTACTTTCCTAAACCAAATGGATCCACCAGTGTCATTGCATGTGTGTTCTTTTCCTAAACCACCACCAGAGTCATTGCATGTGTGTTCTTTTCATAAACCACTTGGATCCACCAATGTCATTGCATGTGTGTCCTTTTCATAAACCACAACTAGAGTCATTGCATGTTTGTTCTTTTCATAAACTACTTGGATCCACCAGAGTCATTGCCTGTCTGTTCTTTTCATAAATCACAACTAGAGTCATTGCATGTGTGTTATTTTCATAAACCACATGGATCCACCAGTGTCATTGCATGTGTGTTCTTTTCCTAAACCACAACTAGAGTAATTGCATGTGTGTTGTTTCCAAAAACCACCTGGATCCCCCAGAGTCATTTGCATGTGTGTTCTTTACATAAACCACACCTAGTGTCATTGCAGGTGTGTTCCTTTCCTAAACCACATGTATCCACCAGTGTCATTGCATGTGTGTTCTTTTCCTAAACCACCACTAGAGTCATTGCATGTGTGTTCTTTTCATAAACCACTTGGATCCACCAGTGGCATTGCATGTGTGTTCTTTTGATAAACCAAATGGATCCACCAGTGTTATTGCATGTGTGTTCTTTTCATAAACTACAACTTGATTCATTGCATGTTTGTTCTTTTCATAAACCACATGGATCCACCAGAGTCATTTGCATGTGTGTTCTTTTCATAAACCACTTGGATACACTAGTGTCATTGCATGTGTGTTCTTTTTCATAAAACAAAACTAGTCATTGCGTGTGTCTTCTTTTCATAAACCACATGGATCCACCAGGGTCATTGCATGCTTGTTCTTTTCATAACCCGCCTAGATCCACCAGTGTCATTGCATGTGTCTTTCTTTCATAAACCACCTGGATCCACCAGTGTCATTGCATGTTTGTTCTTTTTATAAACCAAATGGATCCACCATTGTCATTGCATGTGTGTTCTTTTCATAAACCACAACTAGAGTTATTGCATGTTTGTTCTTTTTATAAACCACCACTAGAGTCATTGCATGTGTGTTCTTTTCATAAACCACATGGTTCCACTAGAGTCATTTGCATGTGTGTTCTTTCGATAAACCACCACCAGTGTCACTTCATGTGTGCTCCTTTCCTAAACCACATGGATCCACTAGTGTCATTCCACGTGTGTTCTTTTCCTAAACCACCACTAGAGTCATTGCATGTGTGTTCTTTTCATAAACCACTTGGATCGACCAGTGTCATTGCATGTGTGTCCTTTTCATAATCCACAACTAGATTCATTGCATATTTGTTCTTTTCATAAACCACTTGGATCCACCAGAATCATTGCATGTCTGTTCTTTTCATAAATTACAACTAGATTCATTGCATGTGTGTTCTTTTCATAAACCACATGGATCCACAAGTGTCATTTCATGTGTTTTATTTTCCTAACCCACAACTAGAGTCATTGGATGTGTGTTCTTTCCAGAAACCACCTGGATCCCCTAGAGTCATTTGCATGTGTGTTCTTTACATAAACCACCACTAGTGTCATTGAATGTGTGTTCCTTTCCTAAACCACATGGATCCACCAGTGTCATTGCATGCGTGTTCTTTTCCTAAACCACCACTAGAGTCATTGCATGTGTGTTCTTTTCATAAACCACTTGGATCCACCAGTGTCATTGCATGTGTGTTATCTTCATAAACCACAACTAGAGTCATTGCATGTGTGTTCTTTTCCTAAACCACCACTAGTGTCTTTCCATCTGTGTTATTTTACTAAACTACATGGATCCACAGTGTCATTGCATGTGTGTTATTTTCCCAAACCACCACTAGAGTCATTGCATGTGTATTCTTTTCATAAACCACTTGGATCCACCAGGGTTATTGCATGTGTGTTCTTTTCATAAACCAAATTGATCCACCAGTGTCGTTGCATGTGTGTTCTTTTCATAAACCACAACTAGAATCATTGCATGTTTGATCTTTCCATAAACCACATGGATCCACTAGACTCATTTGCATGTGTATTCTTATCATAAACCACTTGGATCCACCAGTGTCATTGCATGTGTGTTATTTTTCATAGACGATGTCTAGATATATTGCAGGTGTGTTCTTTTCATAAACTTCACGGATCCACCAGAGTCATTGCATGCTTGTTCTTTTCATAAACCATCTGGATCCACTAGTGTCATTGCATGTGTCTTTCTTTCATAAACCACTTGGATCCACCAGTGTCATTGCATGTGTGTTCTTTTCATAACCAAATGGATCCACCATTGTCATTGCATGTGTGTTCTTTTCATTATCTACAACTAGAGTCATTCCATGTTTGTTCTTTTCATATACCACATGGATCCACCAAAGTCATTGCATGTGTGTTCTTCTCCTAATCCACATGGATCCACTAGAGTCATTGCATGCGTGTTCTTTTCATAAACCACATGGATCCACCAGAGTCATTGCATGTGTGTTCTTTTCATAAACCACATGGATCCACCATTGTCATTGCATGTGTGTTCTTTTCATAAACCACATGGATCCACTAGTGTCATTGCATGTGTGTTATCTTAGTAAACCACGTGGATCCACCAGTGTCATTGCATGTTTGTTCTTTTCCTAAACCACCACTAGCGTCATTGCATGGGTGTTCCTTTCATAAACCACATGGATCCACCTGAGTCATTGCATGTGTGTTATTTTCCTAAAACACTTGGATCCACCAGAGTCATTGCATGCTTGTTCTTTTCATAAACCACATTGATCCACCAGTGTCATTGCATGTGTGTTCTTTTCATAAACCTGTTGGGTCCGCAGCATAGAAAACAAAAAAATTCCTACGGTGTGAACTACACGCCAAGATCTATCTACTAGGTACAAAGCAACGGATGGACATACATCCAACGAGAACTTACCCTCGTAGACAACGAGCTTTGTTAACGAGTAGGAACTCGTGGTTGATGTAGTCGTACACTTGCTGATCTCAAGATCGTGATGAAGTCTAGCAGGTCCGGCTCTAGCACGCCCATCAGATCTAGCTCCAGCACCACTAAGTCCAGCACCGCAAAGCAGCGGAGCACCCGTGATCGCACACACGTCCGGTACCCCGACAACCTCCCTCCTCGCCCAAAGAAGGCAAGGGAAGCAGCAACTCCTTTCCAGATAAAGCCACCGGGAACATGTATCTCGCTAATCCGAGACCATGGGGAAATAATACTAGAGGGGGAGAGAGATCCTTCACAAGGAGGTGTGTGTGAGAAGTGAGGAGGGGGTGGCCTTTCATAGGAGGAGGGGGGCTCCCCTCCATGGCCGGCGCATGGAGGGGGTGACCATTCACCTCCTCGGTTCATGTGGTGGTAACCCCTCCACATTAAAATGCCCCTTCACATTCTCTTTTAAAGTCTCCACTTTAAATGCATTAAATTTCTCCAAATTTAATGCTCTCTCATTTAATAAAACTCTTTTATTATTTTTATTCAGAATTTTTTTAATTACTTTAATTAACAAACATTCACATAAAACCCCCTGCAACATTTCAATATTACATGCAGAACCAATTTCAGCAATTTCACCCGAAACAGTTTTGGTGTCTATTGAAATAATTCCAGCGCTTTCTTAAATCTTTATCTGAAACATATTTGCTCCAAATGGTGTCGGTATCCCTTAAGTGTGTCACCCTACGGTTCGCGAATAATGTAGACATGATCGAGACCCCTCTCCGATCAATAATCAGCAGCGGGACCTAGAGATCCGTACTGACTCCTACACATTCTACGATGACTTCTGTGATCGTGAGAACCTTTAACGCTTGTAACTAAGTCCCTTTGTCTCGCGATATATTACATGTCCGAGATTCAATCATCGGTATCTCCATACCTAGTTTGATCTCGTTTCCGACATGCACTCTTTTCTCGTTCCCGTGATATAACATTCTAGTGATCACATCACTTGCTTGCAAGCTATTTCAATGTGATATCACCGAGAGGGCCCAGAGTATATCTATCCGTCATCGGGATTGACAAATTCCACTCTTGATCCATGAGCCTCAACATAACACCTTCGTAGCACTGAATCCATCTTTATTGTCACCCTGTTACGGTGTGACGTTTGATGTTATCAAGATACTTTTCCGGTGTTAGCAATTAACATGATCTCATGGTCTAAGGATAAAGATTACTTCGTATGATGTTATAGCAATATAAACATAATGACTTTGATCGTAATGCTATACTTCGGATGAACGTTCATCACATCATTCCACCAATGTTGTGACCTCGTTATTAACAACATCCAATGTCCATGATCAGGAAACCTTGATCATCTTGTTAATCAACGAGCTAGTCTATAAGAGAGGCATAACTAGGAACCCTTTTTGTTTATTAAACACACATGTATTGACGTTTCCGATCAATACAATTATAGCATGCAAACATTTATCATAAACATGGAATAAGATAATAACCACTTTATTATTGCCTCTCGGGCATATTCCCTTCAGTCTCCCACTTGCACTAGAGTCAATAATCTAGTTTAAAAACTTTGCGTATTGAACACCTATGGCTTTCTGGTGTTGCATATACGCTGTTGCTAGTGGTTAACATAATCTCTGGATCTGACAATTTTAGGTCCATGTGTATTTGCATGTCTCTGCGTCTCTACGCATCACTCATTCTCAAATGAGATGGCATTGTATAGATTTGGTCCTTTCGTGAGACCTTTAGTTCGTTCGGCTCAAAATATGTTGATATTATTGTCACACAATATATCTTCATAGTATTAGCCCACTTTGAACCACACCTAGTTTGATAACAAACTACTTAACACAAATGCCCTCCTTTGCTGCTACTATAGCAGTCATATACTTAGCCTTTTGTTGTATTATCCGTCACAATGTCTCAACTTTGGAACTCATCCAAATCCATCATGGAACATCCTTTCCATTACATTGTGCCACCCATAGTCTAAATTGAGATAAATTTAATTTGTATCTTGTGACAAAACTAGTATCAATGTAACACTTTACAATGAACTACCTTTAACTATTTGTCACTTATACATTATATATTCTTAGTTCTTCCAAAGCTCATAAGAATATCTTTACTATTGTCCAATGATCATCTTATGAATCATTCTGGTATATGCTCATAACATTTAGAGCATAGGACATTTTGGATATATACATATCATGGTATAATCGATCAAAATCTTCATGTGATTTTACTCACCAAGTATTGAAACACTTGAATTTTGATACAATCCTTTCCATGCAGCAAGAACCTTTCTTGTTGTTTCCATATTGGACCCTTTCAATATCTCATATATGTATGTCTGGCACAACCATATTAGCGCCTTAATCTATCCATATAGATATTGATGCCTAATATTCCGGGTTTGCCCAAGTATTTCATCGAAATCTTATTTTAATGAAATTCTTAACTTGTGTCAATACAAGATACATCATTTCCAATCAACAATATGTCCTCTACATAATGTATTAGAAATATGTCTCAGCGCTCCCACTTAATTTCTTGCAAATGCAAGCATCTTCATCATCTCCGATGAATTTAAACTCTTTTAACAGTTTCATCATGGTGAAGATTCCAACTCCGCTATGCTTACTTCAACTATTGAAGTTTACATGCCCTTTTAGCACCCTTTGAATTAACAAAACCCTTCGGACCATGTCATGTACATGTCCTAGGTTACCGTTCTATTAGAAGAACCTTGGTTTGTTTATTCAACTACCATATACCAAATTATATGTAGTGGTTGCTACATTAATCCGTCAAGACTATATATCGCTATGAAAGATCAAATCTTGTGATAGTCAACTCCTTGAACATTGTTGTAAACTTCTTTCCGACATGTCGACTATTTCATAGATGTTAAACATCCATGTCTTATTTCTTTATAGATCCAAACACGGCCGATAGGCTTCACGCCTTACCGGAGGGTCTTCCAAGTTCAGAAACTTGTTTTCTCGTGTATGGATACTCTCACGGATTCTATGACTTCTAGTCATTTTATGGAGTCAGGGCCCATCATCACTTCTTTGCATGTAGTCGGTTCATCATTGTCAAAACAATAACGACTTGCTTATCAAATCTTACTATTTGATTCTTACCGACCCACACGGTTCTATAGGAACTCTAATCTCCGAGATCACACCTTTTGTAATCACGAGAGCCATGAGCATTGTGGCCGCCACCGGGACACTTTCCGGTGCTACGCTACTTAGCACATATAGCTAAGGTTCAACAACCTTATCAAAGTTCTATTGTCCTCCCACTTAACTTTTCACGAAAAATTCCTTCTCAAGAAACTTGATGTTCCAAGTAACAAACTCTTTTGTCCTCGGTGTTATGGAGAAATTCCCAACAAATTCTTTGGGATAACCTACAAAGACGTGCTTATCCGACTTTGGTTGTAAACATTTTACTTATGCATAGCATATCAAAATTTAAGAAAAGACAATTCGGATTTTATCCCAAACCATAACTCATATGGTGTCGTTTCAATGGATCACGATGGTGCTCTTTTCAGTGTAAAAGTGGTAGTCTCTAAAGCTTCAATCCTTAAAACGTAATGGCAGTTTTATAAATGACACCCTTGATCTTACCATGTCAAACATGGTTTGATTTTATCTCTCGAATATGCCATACTCCTATGGTTTCTCGGGAAACACAAATCATGGAACAATTCCTCAACTCTTAGGTGTTCTTGCTAAACATGTAACTCAAATATCTTCCTTTATGATCGAATCATAAACTCTTTATTTTCTTGTTACAATGATTTTCTTCATCTTGAAGTCTTTGAACAATTTTCAAATGTTTCATACTTCTTCCTTATTAAGTAAATATACAGATATATTCACTCAAATTTTCAGATAAAGCATATGAAGCAAAAAGATCCATCGCATATGGCTACACATAATGGACTATGCACATCAGCATGCACAATTTCCAATAAGCTAGTCATCCGTTCCTCTCTGGCCTATGGACGGAGTTTCAATTATCTCAAGGAAAGTCTCACATGCGTCAATTCATCAAAATCAAAAGACTCCAAAAATCCATCAATATGGAGTTTCTTCATGTTTTCTTTCAAATATAATTTAAACAGCGATGTCACTTCATAAGTGATCTTTCAATCATTTGTATTGCGACATTTTAGCAATAGTGTTTATGGATGTGATTTCTCCAACTAGACTTGTAAAAGTTCATCCATCCTTTATGGAATACGGTAATTATTTGAACAGCCATTGTTCTCATGATACCGGAACAAAATAACAATTATTTAAACAAATCTTGAAGGCTTGGTTTGATGACAACGAAAAACACAATAACACTTTATTTGTTTTCGATGAACATCATCACTCATTCTCTTGCTGGTTTATTTAGGCCATTGTAGTTCATGAATTGCGTTGTCCTGTATGATACTTCATACCAACCAATTCGATATCCAATACCGGTATCCAATACCTCAGAACCACATTGTTTAACAAGAAAGGAATACAACCATAACATGTATATCTTCTATATACCTAAGCTGGACATTTCCAACTTTCTCTTTTCTACCAAATATTTTATAGATTTTCTTTCAGCAATTCCTTTTCCTTTTAAAAGAATCTATCAAACATCAATAGTGGTGTCATTCACATGACACATAGTACAAAGCATATATAGTCAAATACTAATACCTTTGGACTTGCACTTTGAAGTGGATTACCATCATCAAATGTTTGGTATTCTTTCAAAAATCCATTCTTTAGTAATCTATTAGTGTAGTAAACATTTTACTTACATCTTCTATTCATCCTTATCATGACAACTTTCATGATCAAGCTACTATAGCCTATAAGGAAGAATGACGAGTATAATTTTAGTTCCCAAAACCTTTTGGGAGATTCGGATGCCTAGCATCTCCATCCTTCACAAATTCTCATACAATATGAGAACATGTATTTTACTAAATTATACTCTATCATAATGCAACCAAAAACATTGTTTCAGATATCACAATATCTTTCACACATGATGGCTTATGAAACAATTTTTAGCTCCAATATAATCTTGATATTAAAACAACTTTTGAATATCAATAACATGGAGGCAAACATGATACTTTAGATACTAACATTGGAATTCTTACTCTTGATTTAATACTACTTATTAAACTTCATGGAGTAAATAGAGTTTGCTGAAAGTTTGCAATAGGACTTATAAACTTTAAATTGACATTCAAAACAATATGATACTAGTTCGTAAAGTAAATATCCAGAATTATATAGTTCTATTATCTCAATTAAAACTAAGCATAAGGTAGTGAACAGACACCAATGACTACAACAAATTATGCAAATTCACTTCGATTTAGTTTATGACAAATTGAGTTCGACTAATCCAAATTAGAAATGAACTCCCACTCAAAAACGACATCCCTCGTGCCTTTTTGGTGATTACATGAACCAAATCCACTACACCAAGTCCGATCATCACGTGAGTCGGTGTAGCTTCAAAGGCGAGCATAAATATGGGCATCATATCAACTATATGACTCATGCTTAACCTTTCGGTCCGTGTTCCGAGGCCATGTCTGTACATGCTAGGCTCGCCAAGTTAGAACCTTAGTACTCGCGTGTGTAAAACTGGCTTACACCTGTTGTATGAAAGCGTAGAGTCAAGTACACCCAATCATCACGTGATGTCTCGAAATACGATCCACAAAACGGTGCATACTTAAGGAAGAACACATTTTTATCTTGATATCTAAAAGAGGGATCATCTTACAATGCTACCGAAAGCGCCAAACTAGTAGTATAAGATGCTAACATCTAATGTGTAAAGTGAGATGATATGGTCCATGCATTTGATCTCTATCACTTGCATCGTAGTATGATCTCTATCATTCCTTTGTGTGTAAGGCCAAGGTCTATGGAACTTACACGTTAAGTGTGTTGTAAGAGTATCTATCATAGTTCTACTTACAACAATACCATATCAATACACTAGCCTAGCAACGATCTAAACTAGACGCATCTAATTTATCAATTGCAAGTTTTACGTGGCTTAGGGCTTTCGGAGATAGAACCGTTCTCACCTACGAACATGAACCACAACGAGGATAACTAAGTTATTAGCAACTCGTTATATATCAGATATTGACTATAGTAGGAGAGACACACACCCGCCAGCCACTTATGCAAAACAAGTTGCATGTTAGTCGTGGAACCGGTCTCATGTACGATGACATGTAAGGTTGGTCCGGGCCGCTTCATCCCACTATGCCACCAATATCCAAAATACATAGAAGATGCAATAACAAGATCTTCATCGCCCACATACTCTTATGTGTTCTACCCGTGCAAAGCACCTACGCATAGATCAGGCTCTGATACCACTGTTGGGTCTGCAGCATAGAAAACAAAAATTTTCCTACGGTATGAACTACATGCCAAGATCTATCTACTAGGTACAAAGCAACGGGTGGACATACATCCAACGAGAACTTACCCTCGTAGACAACGAGCTTTGTTAACGAGTAGGAACTCGTGGTTGATGTAGTCGTACACTTGCTGATCTCAAGATCGTGATGAAGTCCAGCAGGTCCGGCTCCAGCACGTCCATCAGATCTAGCTCCAGCACCACCAAGTACATCCGTGATCGCACACACGTCCGGTACCCCGACAACCTCCGTCCCTCGCTCTAGCAAAGCAGCGGAAGCAGCAAATCCTTTCCAGATAAAGCCACCGGGAACATGTATCTCGCTAATCTGATACCATGGGGAAATAATACTAGAGGGGGAGAGAGATCCTTCACAAGGAGGTGTGTGTGAGAAGTGAGGAGGGGGTGGCCTTTTATAGGAGGAGGGGGGCTCCCCTCCTTCATGGCCGGCGCATGGAGGGGGTGACCCTTCACCTCCTCCTTTCATGTGGTGGTAACCCCTCCACATTAAAATGCCCCTTCACATTCTCTTTTAAAGTCTCCACTTTAAATGCATTAAATTTCTCCAAATTTAATGCTCACTCATTTAATAAAACTCTTTTATTATTTTTATTCAGAATTTTTTTAATTACTTTAATTAACAAACATTCACATAAAACCCCCTGCAACATTTCAATATTACATGCAGAACCAATTTCAACAATTTCACCCGAAATAGTTCGGTGTCTATTGAAATAATTCCAGCGCTTTCTTAAATCTTTATCTGAAACATATTTTCTCCAAATGGTGTCGGTATCCCTTAAGTGTGTCACCCTACGGTTCGCGAATAATGCAGACATGATCGAGACCCCTCTCCGATCAATAATCAGCAGCGGGACCTAGAGATCCGTACGGACTTCTGTGATCATGAGAACCTTTAACGCTTGTAACTAAATCCCTTTGTCTCACTATATATTACATGTCCGAGATTCGATCATCGGTATCTCCATACCTAGTTTGATCTCGTTTCCGACATGCACTCTTTTCTCGTTCCCGTGATATAACATTCTAGTGATCACATCACTTGCTTGCAAGCTATTTCAATGTGATATCACCGAGAGGGCCCAGAGTATATCTATCCGTCATCGGGATTGAAAAATTCCACTCTTGATCCATGAGCCTCAACATAACACCTTCGTAGCACTGAACCCATCTTTATAGTCACCCTATTACAGTGTGACGTTCGATGTTATCAAGATACTTTTCTGGTGTTAGCAATTAACATGATCTCATGGTCTAAGGATAAAGATTACTTCGTATGATGTTATAGCAATATAAACAAAATGACTTTGATCGTAATGCTATACTTCGGATGAATGTTCATCACATCATTCCACCAATGTTGTGACCTCGTTATTAACAACATCCAATGTCCATGATCAGGAAACCTTGATCATCTTGTTAATCAACGAGCTAGTCTATAAGAGAGGCATAACTAGGAACCCTTTTTGTTTATTAAACACACATATATTGACGTTTCCGATCAATACAATTATAGCATGCAAAATAAACATTTATCATAAACATGGAATAAGATAATAACCACTTTATTATTGCCTCTCGGGCATATTCCCTTCAAAACCAAATGGATCCACCAGTGTCATTGCATGTGCGTGTTTTTCATAAACCAAATGGAACCACCATTGTCAATGCATGTGTCTTCTTTTTATAAACCAGAACTAGTAATTGCATGTGTCTTATTTTCATAAACCACATGGATCCACCAGAGTCATTTGCATGTGTGTTCTTTTCATAAACCACCACTAGTGTCATTGCATCTATGTTCCTTTCCTAAACCACATGGATCCACCAGTGTCATTGCTTGTGTGTTCTTTTCCTAAACCACCACTAGAGTCATTGCATGTGTGTTCTTTTCATAAACCACTTGGATCCACCAGTGTCATTGCATGTGTCTCCTTTTCATAAACCACAACTAGAGTCATTACATGTGTGTTCCTTTCATAAACCCCTTGGATCCACTAGAGTCATTGCATGTGTGTTCTTTTCATACACCACAACTAGAGTCATTGCATGTTTGTTCTTTTCATAAACTACATTGATCCACTAGTGGAATTGCATGTGTCTTCTTTTCATAAACCACAACTAGAGTCCTTGGATATGTGTTCTTTCCATAAACCACATGGATCCACCAGAGTCATTTGCATGTGTGTTCTTTTCATAAACCACCACCAGTGTCATTGCATGTGTGTTCCTTTCCTAAACCACATGGATCCACCAGTGTCATTGAATGTCATTGCATGTGTGTTCTTTTCCTAAACTGGCACTGGAGTCATTGCATGTTGATGACTACAAGTGCACATATCGTTTGTAGCTAGTTTTGAAATAAAGATATCGATCCCACAGGGAGCAATAGTCTGAAGTCTAATAACTCTTGAATTAAATACAGAAATAAAAATGCTAAATAAAGTTTTAAGTAACAAGATAAAATGCGAGTATTGTGTAAAAAGGTGTTTTTGGGTTTTGGTATAAGAGAACAATAAGTAAAGTAAAACAACTGAACACAGATAGTAAGTATCGCATATGTAAAAGAGATTTGAAATTGCAATAGGGAAAAGCGTTCTCAGGGAGTAGCGGATACACCACTAGTATTATAAAGATCTAAGGTAAAGATTATTATCATGAACATTCTCAACTATGTATGTGTGGGAGGAACTCTGTATTTGGACAAATTGGCAGTAACCACTACTCACATCATCCTCATAACCACAACAGACAGCAATCCACATCAATCGAATTACTGCAGTATTAATGGACTTAATCCCGTAGGACATATCCCATGGCATGGATAGTGTTTCGTGAGTTTCCTCGGTTCCTAAGTTGATACGTAAGGGGTGCCAATAGCTTTATAGTCACTATAAGTGCTAACACACCTCCGTCTACCAATAAGTAGTTCCCTCCGTCCAGTCCCCACAAGGGGCAAATATTGAGAGGTCGACTTCTCCCAACATCAAGATGAAGACAATCTAACACATGGTCACAGCGATGAATATCATAATAAACTTTATATTAATTCAATCTCATACTAGGGTTTCTCCATCTTCCCAAGAACTAATGATCTACTCAGACATGGAGGCAATCAACATCATGGCAATAACAATGGAATCTATCATAGATGAATAGTACTTGTATAAATCCACAACAAGTACGGAAATTACAACAAGATCTAGAAAAGATGTAGATGGGATGGTTGGAGATGGTGGTGATGAAGTGGTTGATGATCAAGATCGATGCCTTAGCCTCCTGGATCTGTGCAGGGCGAAGATGGATCCCTGGTGGACGAGTTCCCCCTCTAGATGCCATTCAGAGGTGAGGTTTCGATGATTTCTGGTTGTTCTGTATGTCGTCTCCCTAATCCAGTTGCATGGGGTGAAACTATTTGAGGAGGCGGTGGCGGTGCCAACTATACGGCACGAACTATATGACCGGAAAATTATTCCCACCGTATAGTTGGTCATTAAACTGTCTGGATGCCTTGATCACTTAGGGTTTTCTTCTGGTGTTATTAATATTTCCCAAATAAGAGATTTACGTTGTTTTTGACTCCTTTTCTCCCCAATACAACTGCTCCAAGAATTGTGTCCATTGTATCCATCATCTGTCCTGATCCTAGTGAAAATAGACATAAAATGTGCGGGCGAACACCGTGAAATACCAAGATCCTACAACTACAGTGAAAAATAATAATATAAAACATGATGCAAATATGCACTCATCAACTTCCCCAAGCTTAGACTCTTGCTCGTCCCGAGCAAGTTTAGCTTAATGGATGTGATCCTCATATTCATGAAGCTGAGTCGATAAAATAAATGAGGCAGTTGCAGCATGTGTTTATCATACATGATACATAGGAATAAGTTCATGAATACTACCTTACTCGAACCATCTGAATAATATTAGCAGGCTTCCACACCTTAGCATTTAACAATTCACAAATGATCACTCTCAATATGATGTAAAAGTATTCAGTTCAACCGAATGAGTTAGCGAGGTAGTCCCAAGTGTTTTTGCATTAACATATTCACTTGGGATTTAAAATCTCAAACTCTTCTTTATCATACTACAATATAGTGGTGTATGCCTATTTGCTCTCTGCACATTCGCTCTTTTTCTTCTCTCTTTTCTTCTTCTTATATATATATATGCTCACACTTTTGTTTAAGTGTTGTGCAAAGGAGCTATCCATACATTCCACTTCATGTAGGAATTCAAAGTTTAACGATCTCAATTACCAAATTCCAATTATATATGAAGCAATATTTATAGCTTGAATGTTCTACCTCGTCTTGATCTCACTCTAATGTGATAGCACTTTTAATTTTCCTTTGTTCAAGGTTTCTTTTTCTACTTAACTGATTAGATAATTATTTTCTTTGTAAATCAAACCATCAACTTACAACATATTGACCAAATTAGCTTTGTATGTTCCATTAATACCAATGGTGTGGAAGACTCCTACTGCTATCATAAAGTGCAAGTAAAATTATACTCAAGCCATTCATATATCCAATAGGACAAGCACAAACTCAATATTAATCCATATATGATAATAAACTCGGAATTTCATAAAAGGGATCAGCTATTCCTGAAGGGAATTCTAATGATGCAAACTTTATTTCTAATTTGAACTAATGCAAAACTAAGATAGTAATGTAAACATATAAGATAGATTACAAGGTCTTAAAGATCTCCCAAGCTTGGAATCAAGTCAGGCGGGATCAAATAATCCCTTGCGATTATTTGATACCGTGATTATTGTAGATCATTATGGCACCATGGCATGTAACACCGTGGTGCATAGCTTCTTGTTGGTATCCTCCAGAGCAGTCATGTGGCTATAGCACCTGTGCAAATCAGATTGCAAAGTGTCCACTTTCTCTGCGAGTTTAGTCACCAATGGGAGAAGATCATCCTTCTTCTCTATCTCGTTGATACGGTGGTAGACTTCAGCGTGATGGAGTAGCTCCTACTTCTGATATATCTCTAGCGCTTGCACGCGGTCCTTGGTCCTAGGAACAACTTCTTCTTCCTCATCAATAATTGATGGATCGGGGAAGTGGAAATCGTTCCTCCACTCTTCTTGAGGATTCACTCTCATACGAGCACTAATGGTAGGCTTCATGAGTGGCACCTTTGCTCCCTTGCTAGCACTTGTACAAATATTAGGTAATTCCTTACGCTTGTGTGGCCTGGGGTCCGTGGCGATGAACTTGATCGTCTCCAGACGCCCTTTTCCATATGGCTTGTTATCTTATCTCTCTTGTTGAGCTCTCTTCATTACCGCCCAGTTGATCTTTGGGGGATCATAGACATCACGGCAGGTGTAGAAGTAACTCCAATCTCTATTAGAATCGTTGTTGTAGAAGCTTGGCTCGATGTGCTCCTTGTACCCTGGGTTAAACCTCTCCACCTCCTCGTTGTCATCCTCCATGGACCGGCTGCTAGAGTGGTCCCTGGAAGGAGCAATGAGACCCAGGGTTTTCCACAGCCTGGGACGGGATAGCGCATGGCTGGATTGTTTCCTGGTGATTATGATTTAGAGAGAAACACAATGGCAGTATATAAGGGGGTCAGATGTGGGTAAAACTCACGAGAAACACCAAATTCATGCCCAAGAAAAGAATCTTTACGAAACAGGGAAAGAAATCGTGGATTTGGAGGAGTCCTGTCGCGTAACGACCAACTATACGGGCATGGCCCGTATAGCTTCGGCCGTATAGTTGGTTCCAGGCAGATATTTCCAAATATCTTGAGTCCAGGTCGATTAAGTTACCGACTCGGAACCGAAAAAACCTTTTTTTTTTAAATACGAAAAAGGAATCGAAAATGTCTGAGAGTTTAATGACCAACTATACGGTGGGAGGATTTTCTCCGGCTATATAGTTGCTACCGTATAGATCCAGACATCGAAAATCGAAAATTTCTGAGAGTTTAATGACCAACTATACGACAGGAGGACTTTCTCCGGCCGTATAGTTGCGACCGTATAGTTCCAGATAGCAAAAACAATTTTGCGAAGAAGATACAGAAGGTTTAATGACCAACTATACGGCGGGAGATTTTTCTCCGACCGTATAGTTGGTAAAAACCTTCAGAAACTTCAGAAAAACATGAGGAATTCAAAGGAAAAAATTTCAAAAGTAAATTTTGTGAAAAGAAATCACTTATTTGAGTATGAACACTTACCTTGCACTTACCGTTTACTTAGTCGGGGATGACAGGCTCCTCCAACAACAAAGACTTCTTCTCTTTTGAAGGAATTGACCTTAGTTCATTTAATAATTCGCGTAAACGAAAATCACCAAGACTAAAGTACCTCTCAATAAGATTGGTGTCTTGCTGGGCGAATATGGACACTGCATCCAACATATTTATTTCTTGCCTCTGCATAATCTGCAGCTCAAATTCTTGAAGTAAAAGGATCTAACGGATCAGTCCTGGCTTATGATTTTTTCTCTTAAGGAGTTCTTTTAAACCATCACGGTCCATATGAACTCTTACTTTTCCATCAACTATGTAAGAATGAAATTTATCGCAAGATAAAAGTACAGCAAAAAGTTCCTTTTCTTCCTTAGGATAATTCTTTTGAGCACTATTAAGAGTTATACTAGAATGATCTATAATATTAAATCTGTGACCTATATGTTGTCCTGGAGTTACTCCTACAACATCATCACTAGCTTCACATATTAAGTCAAAAGTCATATCCCAGATAGGTGGTTTAATGATAGGACAATGTGATAAAGCATATTTCAGTTTATCAAAGGTTACAAGACATTTATCATCAAAATTAAATCTTACTCCCTTTTGCAGAAGGTTAGTCAAAGGTTTAGATATTCCAGAGAAATTCCTAATGAACCTTCTATAAACACCCACATGACCAAGGAAACTTCTTATACCTTTTATATCCCTAGGTTGTGGAATTCTCTCTATGGCCTCAACCTTAGCTCTATCCACTTCAATTCCCCTACATGATACCTTATGTCCAAGGGTTATACCATCTTTGACCATAAAATGGCACTTCTCCCAGTTTAGAACAAGATTGGTTTCTTCGCAATGCTGCAAAACTCTTTTGAGATTATCCTTACAACTAGTAAATGAAGTTCCATAGATAGAAAAGTCATCTATAAATACTTCCATTATTAGTTCTATAAAATCCGCAAAAATAGCAGTCATGCATCTTTGAAAAGTAGCTAGAGCATTACATAAACCAAATGGCATACGATGGTAAGCATGTAAACCATAAGGACTAATTAAAGTTGTTTTAAGTTGTTCACTAGGATGAACAGCTATTTGAGAAAAACCAGAGTATCCGTCCAAGTAGCAAAAATGAGTGCGGTTTGCTATATCTATTAACGGTAAAGGATAGTGATATTTCCTAGTTTCTTTATTCGATTTCCTGAAATCTATACACATCCTATGTCCAACAATAATTCTTGTAGGTATCAATTCATTGTTTTCATTAGGAACAATAGTAAAACCGCCTTTCTTAGGGACACAATGAACTGGACTTACCCATTCACTTTCTTTTATAGGATAGATTATACCTGCGTCCAGTAGGCATACTATTTCTTTTCTTACCACTTCCTTCATTTTGGGCTTCAGTCGTCTATTAAATTCCGCAACTGGTTTAGCACCCTCCTCCATGAATATTCGATGGACGGTTATCATGGGACTAATTCCCTTCAAATCATCCATTGAGTACCCAAAGGCCTTGCGATGCTCCTTAAGTATTTTCATGAGTTCTTCTTCTTCATCTCCTGAAAGTTTAGCACTAATAATAACAGGAAATTTATTTGTATCATCTAAAAATCTGTATTTAAGATTATCTGGTAGAGTCTTCAATTTTGGGGGTGGTAATTCCTCATCTCCTCTCTTTTCTAGATCTTCGAAAGCCTCATTAGTTGGAGGACCTATAATGGGAAGTGAATCGAATTCACCTTCTAGTTCTTATAGGGACTTGTCCTCCATAACTATTTCTTCATAATTTGAGTCTTCATTTGTTTCTTCTTCTTGATTACTAAAGAAGAGAGCTTCCATTACCTCAATAGTTTTCTCTTTCTCTTCTTCTTGTATTTGTAGAGGTCTGTATTTAAATTTGGAAAAGTGGAATTCTTTTTCCGCTTCCCCGGGCTTAAGAGACACAATCTCCTTTTTGAAATCAACATTGGCACCTACATCACTCAAAAAATTTCTTCCAAATATAATTGGGCAAAGAGTGTCAGCTGGCATATCAACAACTACAAAATTGATAGGAAAGTGTTTATTACCAATTGTGATAGTTGCATCTTCAACTACTCCCATTGGAATTCTAAGAGTTTTATTGGCTAACATGATTGTCATATCAGTATTTTCAATTGTAGCCGGTTCTATTTCTTCTTTTATTTCTAAATAAAAATCATAAGATATAACATTAACTTCGGTGCCAAGATCGCATAAACCATAATGAGAGGTTTCCTTAAATATGCAGGGAAGAATAGGATTACCCACATCTTTTACCTTTGTTTTACCTTCAACCGATACGGAAGTCTCTCCATCAAGTTCAACTATGATACAATGTGCATAGATAGCCATAATTGCTTCCTTGGTTACCTCTTCATCTTTGGTTTCTTCTAGATGTTCCTCAACTTCTGGCATACTTTCCTCTTCCTTCTTCTCCTGTACTGCTTTGACCTGTTCATATTCAAAAATATGCTTCTGTGCAGTGTTAGGGAAAGGTATCTCATATGTTGGTTCTAAGGAGATCAGTGTTGCTTTAACTTATATTTTCTTCTCATGTTAGGGTGGTGGATCATACTTGACCAAACCCTCTTTTGGAGCTTTGATGTGTTCTGTAAAAGCTTTAACAATATGCAACACAAGATCTGAATCCAAATAAAGTTCTTTAGATAATTCGTTAACATGGCCCTTTTTATTATAGTCGTGAATACAATCATAATCTATTTATATGCCTCCTTCACTTCCTAGACCAAAATTCCATGAAACTCTATGATCGCGAATTCTATTAAGTAAAGCCCAAGCTTTAGTTATAGGAAGATTCATAAAATCTCCTTTCGCGAAAGAGTCTAGTTCAATTTTATTAGGTTCAATTAAACAGCCATAAAAGATATGCAATAAATACCATTCAGGCAAATCATGATGAGGACATAGATTAAGTAAATCTTTAAATCTGATATAAGATCTTACTAGTCCTTCATTAGGACGGTTCCTCCAAGTCATTATAAGACGCCTGATTCCAAAAGATTTTGATAATGGATAATATTTTGCTAGAAACTAATAGGCTAAATTATCCCAAGTAGTAGTTGCTTCTAGGGGTAGAGATATATACCATGAGAGTTATACTAGTCAAAGTCTGACTAAAAAGTTTAACCCTTACCTCATTAGCAGTATATCCCGGTTATTGGAAAGTGCCACGTATATCTTTGAAACATGCAATATGCTCATATGGATCAGGATCTTCTTCATCTCCAGTAAATTCCTTCTTGTGTAGAATACCAAGTAGTACAGGATTTATTTCAAACCCCCTTGTCTTCTTATTGGAGTTGGCTCTTTTATTAATATCATAGGGCTTCCCAAAGTGGCTGAGTGGGTTAGCACTAGTCATATGCTCAAACTCCATCATGTTGGTAGAAACCTGTAACTCAAAACAAAACTTAGCAAGACAAGAATAAATAAGCAAAAACTAAAAGACCTACAACGCTTAGCTCCCCGGAAATGGCGCTAGAAAATAGCTTGATGAATGCAAGTGCATAGATCGTTTGTAGCTAGTTTCGAAATAATGATATCGATCCCATAGGGAGCAGGAGTCTAAAGTCTAATAACTCTTGAATTAAATACTGAAATAGAAATGCTAAATAAAGTTCTAAGTAAGAAGATAAAATGCGAGTATTGTGTAAAAAGGTGTTTTTGGGTTTTTGGTATAATAGAACAATAAGTAAAGTAAAACAAATGAACACAGAAAGTAATTATCTCATATGTAAAAGGGATTTGAAACTGCAATAGGGAAAAGTGTTCTCTGGGAGTAGCGGATACACCACTAGTATTATAAAGAGTTAAGGTAAAGATTATGATCATGAACATTCTCAACTATGTATGTGTGGGAGGAACTCCGTATTTGGACAAATAGGCAGCAACCACTACTCACATCATCCTCATAACCATAGCAGACAACAATCCACATCAATCGAATTACTGCGCTATTAAGGGACTTAATCCCGTAGGACGTATCCCATGGCATGGATAGTTTTCCATGAGTTTCCTCGGTTCCCAAGTTGATACGTAAGGGGAAAATATTGAGAGGTCGACTTCTCCCAACATCAAGATGAAGACAATCTAACACATGGTCATAGTGATGAATATCATAATAAACTTTATCTTATTTTAATCTCATACTAGGGTTTCTCCATCTCCCCAAGAACTAATGATCTACTCAGACATGGAGGCAATCAATATCATGGCAATAACAATGGAATCTATCATAGATGAATAGTATTTGTATAAATCCACAACGAGTACCGAAATTACAACAAGATCTAGACAAGATGTAGATGGGATAGATGGAGATGGTGGTGATGCAGTGGTTGATGATGAAGATCGATTCCTTACCCTCCCGGATATGTGCAGGGCGAAGATGGATCCCTGGTGGATGAGTTCCCCCTCTAGATGCCTTCCGGAGATGAGGTTTTGGTGATTTCTGGTTGTTCTGTATGTCATCTCCCTAATCCAGTTGCACGGGGTGAAACTATTTGAGGAGGCAGTGGTGGCGCCAACTATATGGCGGGAACTATACGGCCGAAAAATTATTCCTGCCGTATAGTTGGTCATTAAACCGTCTGGATGCCTTGATCGCTTCGGATTTTCTTCTGGTGTTATTGATATTTCCCAAATAAGCGATTTACGTTGTTTTTCACTCCTTTTCTCCCCAATACAACTGCTCCAAGAATTGTGTCCATTGTATCCATCATCTATCCTGATCCTGGTAAAAATAGAGATAAAATGTGCGTGTGAACGTCGTGAAATACCAAGATCCTACAACTACAGTGCAAAATAATAATATAAAGCATGATGCAAATATGCACTTATCATATGTGTGTACTTTTTATAAACCACTTGGAGACACAAATGTCATTGCATGTGTGTTCTTTTCATAAACCACAACTAGAGTCATTGCATGTGTGTTCTTTTCCTAAACCACTACTAGTGTCATTGCATGCGTGTTATTTTACTAATCCACATGGATCCACCAGTGTCATTGCATGTGTGTTATTTTCCTAAACCACCACTAGAGTCATTGCATGTGTGTTCTTTTCATAAACCAAATGGATCCACCTGTGTCATTGCATGTGTGTTCTTTTTATAATCACAACTAGAGTCATTGCATTTTTGTTCTTTTCATAAACCACATGGATCCACTAGAGTCATTTGCATGTGTGTTCTTTTCATAAAACACTTGGATCCACCAGTGTCATTGCATGTCTATTCTTTTTCATAAACCAAAACTAGATTCATTACATGTGTGTTCTTTTCATAAACCACATGGATCCACCAGAGTCATTCCATGTTTGTTCTTTTCGTAAACCACCTGCATACACTAGTGTCATTGCATGTGTCTTTCTTTCATAAACCACCTGGATCCACCAGTCTCATTGCATGTTTGTTCTTTTCATAAACCCAATGGATCCACCATTCTCATTGCATGTGTGTTCTTTTCATAAACCACAACTAGAGTCATTGCATGTTTGTTCTTTTCATAAACCACCACTAGAGTCATTGCACGTGTGTTCATTTCATAAACCACATGGATCCACCAGAGTCATTTGCATGTGTGTTCTTTTCATAAACCACCACTAGTGTCATTGCATGTTTGTTCCTTTCCTAAACCACATGGATCCACTAGTGTCATTGCATGTCATTGCATGTGTGTTATTTTCCTAAACCACCACTAGATTCATTGCATGTGTGTTCTTTTCATAAACCACCACTAGATTCATTGCATGTGTGTTCTTTTCATAAACCACTGGGATCCACCAGTGTCATTGCATGTGTATTCTTTTCATAAAGCTCAACTAGAGTCATTGCATGTGTGTTCTTTTCCTACACCACCACTAGTGTCATTACATGTGTGTTATTTTACTAAACCACATGGATCCACAAGTGTCACTGCATGTGTGTTCTTTTCCTAAACCACCACTAGAGTCATTGCATGTGTGTTCTTTTCACAAACCACTTGGATCCACCAGTGTTATTGCATGTGTCTTATTTTCATAAACCAAATGGATCCACCAGTGTCATTGCATGTGTGTTCTTTTCATAAACTACAACTAGAGTCATTGCATGTTTGTTCTTTTCATAAACCACATGGATCCACTAGTCATTTGCATGTGTGTTCTTTTCATAACCACTTGGATCCACCAATGTCATCACATGTGTGTTCTTTTTCATAAACCAAAACTAGAGTCATTGCATGTGTGTTCTTTTCATAACCCACATGGATCCACCAGAGTCATTGCATGCATGTTCTTTTCATAAACCACCTGGATCCACCAGTGTCAGTGCATGTGTCTTTCTTTCATAAACCACCTGGATCCACCAATGTCATTGCATGTGTGTTCTTTTCATAAACCGAATGGATCCACCATTGTGATTGTATGTGTGTTCTTTTCATAAACCACAACTAGACCCATTCCATGTTTGTTCTTTTCATAAACCACATGGATCCACAAGAGTCATTGCATGTGTGTTCTTCTCCTAAACCACATGGATCCATCAGAGTCATTGCATGTGTGTTCTTTTCATAAACCACATGAATCCACCAAAGTCATTGTCTGTGTGTTCTTTTCATAAAACCACATGGATCCACTAGAGTAATTGTGAAGGAAATATGCCCTGAGAGGCAATAATAAAGTTGTTATCATGTATTCCTTGTATATGATAGATGTTTATTTTGCATGCTATAATTGTATTGATAGGAAACATCAATACATGTGTGTTTAATAAACAAAAAGGGTTCCTAGTTATGCCTCTCTTATAGACTAGCTTGTTGATTAACAAGATGATCAAGGTTTCCTGATCATGGACATTGGATGTTGTTAATAACAAGGTCACAACATTTGTGAAATGATGTGATGAACATTCATCTAAAGTATAGCATTACGATCAAGTCATTATGTTTATATTGCTATAACATCATACGAAGTAATATTTATCCTTAGACCATGAGATCATGTTAATTGCTAACACCGGAAGAGTATCTTGATAACATCAAACTTCACACCGTAACAGGGTGACTATAAAGATGGGTTCAGTACTACGAAGGTGTTGTTATGTTGAAACTCATGGATCAAGAGTGGATTTGTCAATCCAGATGACGGATAGATATACTCAGGCCCCTCGGTGATATCACATTAGGATAGCTTGCAAGCAAGTGATGTGATCACTAGAATGTTATATCAATGAGCGAGAAAAGAGTGCATGTCGGTAACGAGATCAAACTAGGTATGGAGATACCGATGATCGAATCTCGGACATGTAATATATCGAGAGACAAAGAGATTTAGTTACAAGCGTTAAAGGTTCTCACGATCACATGAGTCATCGTTGAATGTGTAGGAGTTAGGACGGATCTCCAGGTCACGCTGCTGATTATTGATCGGATAAGGGTCTCGATCATGTCTGCATTATTCGTGAACCGTAGGGTGGCACACTTAAGAGTTACAGACACCATTTTGGAGCACATATGTTTCAGACGAAAGAATTGCAAAGCGCAGGAATTGTTTCAATAGAAATCGGAAATTTGTTTCGGGTGAAATTGCAGAAGGTGGTTCTGCATGTGATATTGAAATATTGCAAGGGGCTATATGTGAATGTTTGTTAATTAAAGTAATTAACAAAATTCTGAATAAATTTAATAAAAAGAGTTTTATTAAATGAGAGAGCATTAAATTTGGAGAAATTTAATGCATTTAAAGTGGAGACTTTAAAAGGGAATGTGAAGAGGCATTTTAATGTGGAGGGGTTACCACCACATGAATGGGGGAGGTGAGGGGTCACCCCCCCCATGCGTCGGCCATGGAGAGAGGGGACACCCCCCCTCCTCCTATAAAAGGCCACTCATTCCCTCCTTCATCCTCATACCTCCTTGTGAAGGATCTCTCTCCCCCTCTAGAATTATTCCCTCATGGTCTCGGATTAGCGAGATACATGTTCCGGGTAGCATTTCGTCGGGAAGGAGTTGCTGCTTCCGCTGGATCGCTGGAGCGAGGAGGTGGAGGTTGTCCGGTGGCTTAAACGTGTGTGCAAGGATGGATGCGCTGCTGATTTGCGGCGCTCGGACTTCCACACGATCTTGAGATCGGCAACGTACGACTACATCAACCACGAGTTCCTACTCGTTAACAAACTCGTTGTTTTCGAGGGTAAGTTCTCCATGGATGTATGTCCACCCGTTGCTCTGTATCTAGTAGATAGATCTTGGCGTATAGTTCTCATTGTAGGAAATTTTTTGTTTTCTATGCTGCGGACCCAAAAGTGGTATCAGAGTCTGATCTATGCGTAGGTGCTTTGCACGGGTAGTACACATATGTTTATATGTGGGCGATGATGATCATGTTATTGCATCTTCTATGTACTTTGGATATTGGTGGCATAGTGGGATGAAGCGGCCAGGACCAACCTTACATGTCATCGTACATGAGACCGGTTCCACGACTGACATGCAACTAGTTTTGCATAAGTGGATAGCGGGTGTCTGTCTCTCCTACTATAGTCAATATCTGATTTACAATGAGTTGCTAATAACTTGGTTATCCTCGTTGTGGTTCATGTTCGTAGGTAAGACCGGTTCTATCTCCGAAAGCCCTAAGCCACGTAAAACTTGCAATTGATAAATTAGAGGCGTCTAGTTTAGATCGTTGCTGGGCTAGTGTCTTGATATGGTATTGTTGTAAGTAGATGTATGATAGATACTCTTACAACTCACTTAACGTGTAAGTTCCATAGACCTTGGCCTTACACACAAAGGAATGATAGATATCATACCACGATGCAAATGATAGAGATCAAATGCATGGACCATATCACCTCACTTCACACATTAGCATCTTATATTGCTAGTTTGGCGCTTTTGGTAGCATTATAAGATGATCCCTCATTTAGATATCAAGATAAAATGTGTTCTTCCTTAAGTATGCACCGTTTTGTGGATCATGTTTTGAGGCATCACGTGATGATCGGGTGTTCTCGACTCTACACTTCCATACAACGGGTGTAAGACAGTTTTACACACACAAATACTAAGGTTCTTACTTGACGAGCCTAGCATGTACAGACATGGCCTCGGAGCACGGACCGAAAGGTTAAGCATGAGTCATATAGTTGATATGATGCCCATATAGATGCTCGCCTTTGAAGCTACACCGACTCACGTGATGATCGGACTTGGTGTAGTGGATTTGGTTCATGTAATCACCAAAAGGACACGAGGGATGCCGTTTTTGAGTGGGAGTTCATTAGTAATTTGGATTAGTTGAACTCAATCTATCATAAACTTAGTCTAAATATATTTTAAAAATTCTATTGTAGATGGCACCACCTGCTTTTAATTTCAATGTGTTCATGGAGATAGAGAAGCTTGCTGCGAATGGTAGCAACTTCACCAACTGGGCTATGAATTTGAGGATTCTCCTCACTACTGCACAAAAGCAATATGTGCTAGAGGCGCTGCTAGGCCCCCCACCAGCTCCTGATGCCCCTGACGAGGAAAAGAACATCTATATAACTCGTCAGGAGGACCACAACTTAGTTCATTGCGGCATACTGTATGGGCTAGAGCCAGAACTTCGAAAACGTTTCGAAAATGGCAATGCCTTTGATACCATGGGAGAATTGAAAATGATTTTCGATACCCATGCTTTGTAGAGAGTTATAATGCTTCTAAAAAGTTCTTTAGCTGCATGATGGAAGAGAACAGCTCCGTTAGTGAGCACGTACTCAAAATGTCTGGGTACGCCGATAAGCTTGTGTCATTGGGAATAACGATTCCCATTGACTTAGGCATACATCGTGTTCTCCAATCTCTGCCACCTAGCTACAAGAGCTTCGTGATGAACTATAATATGCAGGGCATGAAGAAGTCTCTTCCCGAGATTTTGTCAATGCTTAAGACTACAGAAGTGGAGATTAGGAAAGAACATCAAGTGTTGATGATCAATAAGACCACCGGTTTCAAGAAGGACAAGAAAGGCAAGCAGAAGGGAAAGAAGGGCGGCAAATCATTTGCAGCGCTGAAAAAACCGAGATGGCCCTAAGTCCTGACCTTTGAGTGCTACTATTGCAAGGGGTGGCCATTGGGCATAACTCCCCAAGTATTTGGCGGACAAGAAGGCCGCAAAGGCAAACAAAGGTATATGTGATATACATGTTATTGATGTGTACTTGACTAGTACTTTCAGATGCTTACCGGTATTTGATACGGGATCGGTTGCTAATATATGTAACTTCGGTTCGGGCTGCGGAACAAGCGACAACTAGCAAGGGATGAGGTCACGATGCGAATTGGCAATGGATCAAGAGTTGATGTGATCGCCATTGAATGCCTCTCCATATTCCGTCGGGATTAGTTATAAACCTTAATAATTGTTATTTGGTGCCTGCACTTAGCATGAACATTGTATCCAGATCGTGTATGATGCAAAGTGGTTATTCGTGTAAGTCTGAAAACAATGGTTGTTCGATTTATATGAATAATATCTTTTATGGTCATGCACATGTCTTGAATGGTTTATTTCTGTTGGATCTCGATAGTAGTATTACGCATATTCATAATGTTGATGCTAAAAGTTAAACTTGATAATGATATATCTACATATATGTACTTCGTCTAGGTCATATTGGCGTTAAGCATGAAGAAACTCCATTGATGGACTTTTGGAATCACTTGATTTTGAATCATTTGATACATGTGAGCCATGCCTTATGGGCAAGATGACTAGAACGTCGTTTTCGGTTCAATGGAGCAGGCGGCATTTATTGGAAATCATACATACTGATGTGTGTGGACTAATGAGTGTGTCGGCGCGAGGTGGATATCGTTATTTTGTTACTTTCACGGATGATTTGAGTAGATACGGGTATATATATTTGATGAAACATTAGTCTGAATCCTTTGAAAGGTTCAAAGAATTTCAGAATGTAGTGGATTATCATCTTAACAGAAAGATCAAATTTCTGGATCGTAGTGGAGGAGAGTATCTTAATTCTGAGTTTAGCACACATATGAAAGGCGTGGAATAGTTTCACAACTCACACTAGGAACACCTAGCGTAATGGTGTGTCGAACATCGTGTCGTACTTTATTGGATATGGTTCGATCTATGATGTCTCTGGCCACTTACTTATCATTTTGGGGTTATGCCTGAAACCCTGCATTCACTTTAAATAGGGCACCATCTAAATCCGTTGAAAGACACAGTATGAATTATGGTTTGGAAACAAACCTAAGCTGTCATTCTTAAAGTTTGGGGATGCGATGTTTATGTGAAGAAACTTCAACGGATAAACTCGAACCCAAAGCGGAAAATCGTCTTCATAGGATAACCTAAGGAAATGATTGGGTATACCTTCTATCACAGATCCGAGGCAAGGTCTTTGTTGCCAAGAATGGATCCTTTCTTGAGAAGGAGTTTCATGAAAGGTGTGAGTAGTCGGAAGGTAGAACTTCGAAGAGGTTATTGAACCTTCTCTTCATGAAATGGTGAGTAAGCGCAGCTCGAAGTTGTTTGAGTTTACTTCACCTAATGAAGAGCTAATGATATTGATCATGAAACTCCGAAGAGGACAGCCGAACCTCGCGAGTCAAGCGGGACACGTGCGACTCTGGCTGCGGAAATCCTGTTATGAATTTCATGATTGATGAAATAGATGACCTTGCAGCGTATGAAGAAGCGATGATGAGTCTGATTCCAACAAATGGCTAGAAGCCATGAAATCCGAGATGGAATCCATATGCGAAAACCAGGTTTGGACCTTGGTGGACTTACCTCACGATCGAAGGCCATTGAGAATAAATGGATTTTCAAAAGAAAAACTGATCTTGATGGTAATGTAACCATCTATAAGGCTCGACTTATGCAAAGGGTTTCGACAAATTCAAGGAGTTGACTACAATGAGACATTCTCTCCGTAGCGATGCTTAAGTCGGTTAGGATTATGTTAGCAATTGCTGCATATTTAGATTATGAAATATGGCGGATGGATGTCAAAGCTGCGTTCCTCAATGGTAATATTGAAGAAGAGTTATATATGATACAACCTAAGGGTTTATCGATCCTAAGGATCTTGATAAGGTGTGCAAACTTCAGCGATCCATCTATGGACTAAAAGCAAGCATCCGGAGTTGGAATCTCGGCTTTGATGAGGTGATCAAAGAGTTTGGTTGTCAAACTTATGGAAAACTTGTATTTACAAGAAAGTGAGTGGGAGCAATGTGGCATTTCTGATATTATATGTGGATGACATATTATTGATTGGAAATGATATACATCTTTTAAACAGTGTTAAAACTTATCTAAGCAAATTTTCGATGAAGGACCTTGGTGAAGCTTCATATATATTAGGCATTAAAATCTATAGAGATAGATCAAGGCGCCTAATTGGGCTATCATGAGTACATACCTTGATAAGATATTAAAGAAGTTTAATATGGATGGAAGTAAGAAGGGGTACTTACCTATGTTGCAAGGCAAGACATTGAGTAAGACTCAAAAGTCCGACTCTGGCGGAAGAAAGAGATAATGGATAAGATCCCTATGCCTCAAACATAGGCTCTATAATGTATGCCATGCTATGTACAAGACGGATGTGGCACATGCTATTAGTTTGACTAGTAGGTACCAATCGATCCAAGTTGAACACTAGATAGCGGTCGAGAATATCCTTAAGTACTTGAGAAGAACTAAGGATATGTTTCTTGTATCTGGAGGTGAAGAAGAGCTAGTCGCTAAGTGTTATGTCGATGCTAGTTTTGACACTGATCCGGATGACTCTAAGTCTCAATCCGGATCGTATTTCTCTTGAGCAGACAGCGATTAGTTGGAGGAGCTCCAAACAACTTTGTGGTGGTTGGATCAACAGCGGAGGCGGACTATGTTGCTGCTTCAGAAGCAGCGCAGGAAGCGGTTTGGATGAAGGAGTTCATAACGGACCTAGGTGTGGTTCCTAGTGCGTTGGACCGCTCCATTGGGTCCAACGCACTAGGAACCACACCTAATTAAGATATATTGAACAACAACTGATTTGGGTAATTTCAACTGGCTGCATGATCATTTGTAGTTCCTTCTTCATTTGGTGAAGTCAACTCGGGGATTCGCTGCATAGGCCATTTATGAAGAGAAGGTTCAATAACCTCTTCATTCGCTATTCACACTGCTGCTTTTCTACAAAGGATCCATTCTTGTGACAAAACTTCAGTGGATGAGGCGATCGAACCATATCCAATAAATATGATTACAATGTTTCACACCATTCATTTAATGAAGAATGTCGTAAGGTTGTGATGAAAATTGATTTGTTCCATATGAATCATCACCGACCATGAAATGTTCAGGTATCCAGATTGATTCAAAATCAAGTGATTCCAATCCATTAATGAGTTTCTTCATCGTTTAATGCCAATATGACCTAGATGGAAGTGCCACATTTCATGAATATATCATTATTAAGTTTAATTCTTTTAAGCAATGTTCATTTGGAAACAATTTCTAGGACCATATTTACAGAAACAGAACTACAAACCTTTCAGGATGGGAAGCTATTTCAGACATCAAAGAAAAGTTACACCTACCATTTGCAATGGAAATCATTATCATGACTACCTGGGGTATATGGATATGCAGAAATGAGAAGATTTTTAATGACAAAAGACCCACACTTGAAAGATGGAAAGCAATCTTCTATCAAGAAATGAGATGGTTACAGTTCAGAATCAAAAGAAAATACAAGGAGAAATTCAAAGTCTGGCTGAACCAGCAATTAGATCAGGGATAGGGTAGACTTTACCCACTTTAGAATGGTTTTATTCTCATGTTTTGATCTACCTTAGATCAATAGACTATCGGTATCTATCTTTGTAACATACTCATACCTTATAATAAAAAAAATTGCAGTGGGGATTCTCCCTACTGTTTCACATCAAAAAAAAGATTCAACAGAAATAAACCATTCATCACGGGTGCATGACCATAAAAGATATTATCCATATAAGTCAAACAACCATTGTTTTCAAATTTAAACGAATAACCACATCGCATCGAACAAGATCCATATATAATGTTCATGCTTAGTGCAGGCACCAAATAACAATTATTTAAGTTTATAACTAATCTCGATGGTAGGTGGAGAGGCAGCGTTCTGACGACGATCACATCAACTCTTGATCCATTGCCGACATGCATCTTGACCTCACCCCTTGCTAGCGGTCGCTTGTTCCGCAGCACCTAATCCGAGTTACATATGTTAGCAACCGATCCGGTAGCAAATACCCAGGTGCTACTGCGAGTACTAGTCAAGTAGACATAAATAACATGTATATCATATATACCTTTGTTTGCCTTGCTGGCTTTCTTGTCCGCCAAAAACTTAGGGCAGTTGCCCTTCCAATGGCCAGTCCCTTTACAATAGTAGCACTCGGTATCAGACTTAGGGCCAGCCCAGGATTTCTTTTCAGGCACAACAACATATTTGCTGCCCTTCTTTCCCTTCTGTTTACCCTTCTTGTTTTTCTTGAAACCAGTGGTTCTATTGACCATCAACACTTGATGTTCTTTCCTAATCTCCACTTCTGCAGTCTTAAGCATTGACAAAAGCTCGGGGAGAGTCTTCTTCATGCCCTACATGTTATAGTTCATCACGAAGCTCTTGTAGCTAGGTGGCAGAGATTGGAAAACACGATGTATGCCTAAATCAATGGAAATCGTTATTCCCAAGGACACAAGCTTATTGGTGTACCTACACATTTTGAGTACGTGCTCACTTACGGAGTTGTTCTCTTCCATCATGCAGCTAAAGAACTTTTCTGAAGCATTATAACTCTCTACGGAAGCATGGGTATCGAAAATTATTTTGAATTCACCCATGGTATCAAAAGCATTACCATTTTCGAAACGCTTTCCAAGTTCTGTCTCTAGCCCATAAAGTATGCTGCAATGAACTTAGTTGTGGTCCTCCTGACGAGTCACATAGACATTCTTTTCCTCGTCAGGGGCATCAGGAGCTGGTGGGGGGCGTAGCGGCGCTTCTAGCACATATTGCTTTTGTGCAGCAGAGAGGAGAATCCTCAAATTCATAGCCCAGTTGGTGAAGTTGCTACCATTCACAGCAAGTTTCTCTTTCTCCATGAACAACATCCGTCGTGTCTTTTTTAAAGATTATTTAGACTAAATTTATGATAGATTGAGTTTAACTAAACTCCCACTCAAAAACAACATCCGTCGTGTCTTTTTGGTGGTTACATGAACCAAATCCACTACACCAAGTCCGATCATCACGTGAGTCAGTGTAGCTTCAAAGGAGAGCATCTATATGGGCATCATATCAACTATATGACTCATGCTTAACCTTTTGGTCCGTGTTCCGAGGCCATGTCTGTACATGCTAGGCTCGCCAAGGGAGAACCTTAGTACTCACGTGTGTAAAACTGTCTTACACCTGAAGTATGATCGTGGATTCAAGTACACCCGATCATCACGTGATGTCTTGAAGCGGCGAAACATAAATGGTGTGTACTTAAGGAAGAACACATTTTTATCTTGATATTTAAATGAGGGATCATCTTATAATGCTACTAAAATTCCAAACTAGCAATATAAGATGCGAACATCATATGTGTAAAGTGAAATTATATGGTTCTTGCATTTGATCACTATCATATGCATCATGGTATGATCTTATCATTCCTTTATGTGTAAGGCCAAGGTCTATGGAACTTACACGTTAAGTTTGTTGTAAGTGTATCAACTATACATCAACTCACAACATTACCATATCATGACACAAGCCTAGCAACGATCTAAACTAGACGCCTCTAATTTATCAATTGCAAGTTTTACGTGGCTTAGGGCTTTCGAAGATAGAACCGTTCTTACCTATGATCATGGAACCACAACGATGATAACCAAATTATTAGCAACTCGTTGTAAGTCAGATATTGACTATAGTAGGAGAGACAGACACCTCCCAACCACTTATGTGAAACTAGTTGCATGTAAGTCGTGGAACCGGTCTCATGTGCGATGACATGTAAGGTTGGTCCGGGCCACTTCATCCCACTATGCCACCAATATCCAAAGTACATATAAGAAGCAATAAAATGATCATCACCGCCCACATACTATTATGAGTCCTAGCCGTGCAAAGCACCTACGCATAGATCAGGCTCTGATACCACTAAAGGGTTCGCAGCATAGAAAACAAAAAATCCTACGATGAGAACTATACGCCAAGATATATCTACTAGATACAAGCAATTGGTGGATATACATCCATGGAGAACTTACCCTCGAAGACTACAAAGTTTTGTTAACGAGTAGGAACTCATGGATGATGTAGTCGTACGCTTGCCGATCTCAAGATCGTGTGGAAGTCCTAGCGCCGCAAACCAGCAGCGCATCCGCACTCGCACACACGTTCAGGCCACCGAACAACCTCCGCCTCCTCGCTCCAGCGATGCAGCGGAAGCAGCAACTCCTTCCAGATGAAATGCCACCAGGAACATGTATCTCGCTAATTCAAGACCATGGGGGAATTATTCTAGAGGGGGAGAGAGATCCTTCACGAGGAGGTGTAAGGAAGAAGGGTGAGAGGGGTGGCCTTTTATAGTGGGAGGGTGGGTGCCCCTCCCCATGGTCGGCGCCCCATGGGGAGTGACTCCTCACCTCCCCCATTCATGTGGTGGTAACCCCCTCCACATTAAAATGCCCCTTCACATTCTCTTTTAAAGTCTCCACTTTAAATGCATTAAATTTCTCCAAATTTAATGCTCTCTCATTTAATAAAACTCTTTTATTAATTTTATTCAGAATTTTGTTAATTACTTTAATTAACAAACATTCACATAAAACCCCCTGCAACATTTCAATATTACATGCAGAACCAATTTCAGCAATTTCACCCGAAACAGTTTCGGTGTCTATTGAAATAATTCCAGCACTTTGCAATTCATTCGTCTGAAACATATTTGCTCCAAATGGTGTTGGTGTCCCTTAAGTGTGTCACCCTACGGTTCGTGAAAATACAGACATGATCGAGACCCCTCTCAGATCAATAATCGGAAGCGGGACCTGGAGATCCATACTGACTCCTACACATTCTACGATGACTTCTGTGATCGTGAGAACCTTTAACATTAGTAACTAAATCCCTTTGTCTCGCGATATATTACATGTCCGAGATTCGATCATCGGTATCTCCATACCTAGCTTGATATCGTTACCGACATGTACTCTTTTCTCATTCCCGTGATATAACATTCCAGTGATCTTATCACTTTCTTGCAAGCTAACCAATGTGATATCACCGAGAGGGCCCAGAGTATATCTATCCATCATCGGGATGGACAAATCCCACTCTTGATCCATGAGCTTATACATAACACTTTCGTAGCACTGAACCCACCTTTATAATCACCCTTTCACAGTGTGACGTTTGATGTTATCAAGATACTCTTCCAGTGTTAGTCATTAACATAATCTCGTGGTCTAAGGACTAGGATTATTTTGTTAGATGTTATAGCAATATAAACCCAATGACTTTGATCGTAATGCTAAACTTCGGATGAATGTCCATCACATCATTCCACTAATGTTGTGACCTCGTTATTAACAACATCCAATGTCCATGATCAGGAAACCTTGATCATCTTGTTAATCAACGGGCTAGTTTATAAGAGAGGCATAACTAGGAACTTTCCTTTTGTTTATTAAACACACATGTATTAATGTATCAAATTAATACAATTATAGCATGCAAAATAAACATCTATCATATACTTGGAATATGTATAATAACAACTTATTATTGCCTCTCAGGGCATATGCCCTTCAGTTTCTGTATCAGAGGCATCTTATAGGCGAAATGGGAGGCCGAGGGGTGCCCTAGGCGGCCACACCACCCCTGGCGCGGGCCAGGCCTGGCCGCGCGGCCAGGTGGTGTGGCGGCCCTCTGGCCCCTCTCCGTCTCATATTCTGGCTCCGTGTCCCCCTCAGTGAAAAATTGACTTTGGCTTTTGTCTCGTCCAATTCCGAGAATATTCATTTTCTGACTTTCCTGGAACCAAAAACAGCAGAAAACAGGCAGCTGGCACTATGGCATCTTGTTAATAGGTTAGTCCAAGAAAGTGTATAAAAAGTATTCCAATGTGTGGAAAAAACATAAGAAAGTAGATAAAAACCAAGCATGGAACATAAAAAATTATGGGTATGTTAGCAACGTATCAACATCCCCAAGCTTAACTCCTGCTCGTCCTCAAGTAGGTACGTGATAAAAAGAAAGAATAATTTTTGAGGTGACATGCACCATCATAAACTTGATCAAAGTATTTGTAAAACATTGATAGCTGGGATCATAGTACTTCAACATAACATGAAAGATAAAGTTCTAGCAATAAGACATAGCAACTATGTTGCAACATGAAAAGGCACAAACCAAAGATTCATGAATAACAATGCTTTGCAAGACGTTTGTTTGTTTCACATAAAGAAAACATAGCATAGAGGCATTCATCTTGTCCCTCGTAGAGTAGCAAACATAGATGCATAGGACACCTTCAGAGTTCATAAGGGTGACTAGATACAAATAGTTTAAGAACAAGCAATATCAAAGTTATGCATCAATCAACAAGTCTTGGGACAATGCACATAGAACTAAGAATGGCCACTATGCTCTCAAAATAGGTGCATAAAGATAGAAGGTGGAGACTCAACATAAAAGTAAAAGAAAGGCCTTCATGGAAGGAAGTAGGGATTCAAGTTTCATAAAGAGCTTCCAAAAATTATGGTACTTATTAGCTTTCAGCTCTCATTGCCCCTTTCATAGGCATCTTTAGGTGATTAAGGTTAAAGTGACACAACTAAGAGGATATGCTTGACAAGTTATAAGTTGAAATCTCATGCCCCTTACTTACGAGTACCGAACCTCATGCTACTCAACTTCAGTCACAAGTAAGCTCTTATCATTGTAAGTACATATGTACCATAGAGAACTCAGCAGGTACCCTTGCACATGATACAGGAGCTATCCCATAATCAAAATGACAAGGCAAGCAGACAATGAGCATCTCGGCGATCTTTTTATTTGCTATTTGCATATGTTTTTATTGAGGATGCTTCATAGAGTGCTCATTATGGTTATGCTGCAAGTTTCCACCATGATTAGGCATTTCTTAGGCTAGCGGCCCAGGCGTTTCTCTAACACACATACAAACTCCATGATCTTACAAGTTCCCCTTTTATTTCACATAGTCGGGATCCATAAGCAAAAGAATCATGATATCAATGGAATAATAAGTGCAATGTTGAAAGCGTTCCCCATGATACATGGTTCTGCTAACTTCAACTTATAAAGGGCAAGCATATACGCAACAAAGATGGACGCAATGGTTTAATATTATTAAATGCAAGAAAGTAAAGTGTGCCATCAAGTTCGTGAGAGCTTTAATCACTAGTTTTCACATAACAAGTTTAATTCGGAAGGTAGATAAAAACATGAATATACTTGGAATAGCATATGCTAATAGGTAGGTATAGTTGACTCTTTGGAACAACTTGGTTTTATTTGGAGTTGGATGCATGAGTGGAACTCATACTTGGTTATGGAGGCTAGCAAAATACTGGGAGCGACCAACTAAGATAGCAATAATGGCCATAATCATGTAGAGCGACAAAACATCATTAATCAAAGCATAAAGTGATATTACAAGTCGAAAACTAAAGGATCATAAAGGCTATGGTGACTTGGGATAGTCATAACATGGTGTGAGCGTGTGCCAAGTCAGCCCAAATAAAGCATCAAAGGAGAATACCACAATACTATGCTTTAATATGCTAAATCAACGCATGATTCTTCAAATGCACATTAAGCAATCTCAATTGTTTATAACATGTCATGCTACAGCAAAGATCACTAAGCATAAATCCAAAACAATATCAAGCATGGCATGACAAAGCATAGGCCACAGTCAAAAACAAGCTCTCTTTACCACTTAAGAATGAACTTTCCTACTCTTTCCAATCCAAACCAAACTATTTGAAACCAACCAATTTATTCAGCAAACTAAGCAAACCAAGAAAACGAAAACCAAAAACAAAAACAAAGACGCTCCAAGAACAACACAACTGTGCATGAAACAATAAAAATGAAGTGTTTGGAAGAAACCTGATATTTTTATTGATGAAGAAGGGGATGCCTTGGGCATCCCCAAGCTTTGATGCTTGTAATTCTTGGATATTTCTTGGGGTGACAGGTGTGGCATCCCCAAGCTTGATCTTTAGTCCATTCTTCATCTCATTACATCATTCTCTCCATACACCTGACATTTTTCCTTCATACAAAACTTCACACAATCTTTATTAGCAACATTAGTGCACTCAAGATAATAAGTCTTTGGGATCAGTTTCAACACCAATAAAACTTCCATTAAAACACAAGCTACTGTAGCACTTCCCTCAAAAATCTCAATTCCCCAAAAGAACTCAAAAAGGAACCAACAAGAACCAAATGCAAATAATGGCAGAAATCTGTCAAAACAGACCAGCAGGTAAAGACGATTTTTTTAGAAGACCTTATGTTGCTCAAATCGAAAAGTGTTGAACTAACGAAAGTTAGATAACAACCTGGGGCAGAAGCACAAAAAGTCATGCCTCAAAAGTACGTACAGATATTTGACACGAATTTTTACGGTGAAGCACAGATATCTGTTTCGGGTACAGCAACTTTCCCAATCATTACTTCTCTCTCGTTAGAGGTTACTCTTGGCACAAAAAGCAAATAAAAAGGATAAGGAGCGGTTATTACAGAAAAGTAATAACATTCAAGACTCATCTAAAACTTTTGGGTTATCCCTCAATAAGTACTTTTCTTTAACGCCTTTAAGTTAGGCATGATAGTTTGAGAAGATGCTCACGTAAGAAATATGAATTGAAGTAAAAGAGAGCATCAAGAAGCAAATTCAAAACACATTTAAGTCTAACCCACTTCCTATGCATAGGAATATTGTATGCAAATAAATTCACAACAAACAAAGTGACAGACATAGGAAGATAAAACAAGAGTACCTTCAAAACTTTCAGCACATAGAGAGATGTTTCAATACCATGAAAACTTCTACAACCATATTTTCCTCTCTCAAAATAATTTTCAGTAGCCTCATGAATAAACTCAACAATATAACTATCACATAAAGCATGCTTTTCATGATCTACAAACATATAACTTTTATCAAGCTCAAAAATAGTGGGATTAAAACCTTCAAACCCACTTTTAACAATTTTATAACAAGATGACTGATCAATCTCATTTTCAATAGTTGTACAATTAATATTATCAACCAATATAGGACCATCATCTAGAGCTTTATTATAAACATTTTCAAAAGAATCCACGGGAACATGACATTTGTCCTCCTTTGGTAAGCATGGGGGACAATCAAATAATGTAAGGGGTAAAGAGTTACTCTCATTAGAAGATAGGAATGGGTAGATCCATTCTTCCTCCTCTTTTTCATCCAATGAGCTTCCAGTTTCAGCAATTTCTTCTTCCATAGGCTACTTCAAGGCATTGGTCCCTTCCATTGGTGGAGAGTATCTGTTAAGATATTCAAAAATATAGCCATTTTCTACCTTGTAATTATCAAAGAAAAATTTAAGTATATCATAAACCTCATATTTATAAGGTGCGTCATCAGTACTTTCAAGCAAATAAGCAAGTTCGAATGCACCCTTCCAAGCAATAAATTCTTCAATTTGTTCCACATCATAAAAGTCATAATTTCCCTTAACATAAGAAGATATGGTAACATCATCATTATACTCACATTGAAAAGGGAGGTGTTTATACCTCCTACAGCAACAAGATTTATCAAAGCAATAAGTAACATTATAAGTAGAGCACACGTTTATAGCAATGGTATACAATTTATCAATTTGTTCCCAGAAGTGTTTCCCTTTTTGTGACAAGCAGGGTTCCTTATCATAATATTTTTGTTCTTCCATGAACCCACCTTGCCAATAAGATTCGGTTTCAAAGAAACCAACCATTGATAGAAAGCATGATAAAGCAATACAATAACAGACCAACGAAAATAACAACTATAGTAGGAACTAATTTTTTTGTATTTTTGATAAGGAAACAAGCAAACAAAGCAAAAATAAAGTAAGCAAAACAAAAATAACAAAGTAAAGAGATTGGTTCTGAGGGACTCCCCTTGTGAAGATGTCCTTGACTCCCCGGCAACGGCGCCAGAAAAATAGCTTGATGGCCCAAAATATATCGAGCTCGTTGGGGAACCCCAACATGAAGGTATGATGAGCACAGCAGCAAGTTTTCCATCAGTTATGAAACCAAGGTTATCGAACCAGTAGGAGCAAGGAAACACCTCCAAGGTGTTGTTGCCAACTTGGAATCCTGCACAACACAACCATAGAACTTTGCCCGGTTTTGCTGAAAACAAAGGATTAAACATATTGTGTGGAAGAAAGTAAAAGCTTGCAGAAAGTAAACAGAAAGTGGTAAACCGTTGTAGATTGATGGTCAAAGAAAGGACTAGGATCCATAGTTCACTAGTGGTGGTTCTCCTTAAAATAGATGACAAGCTGGGTGAACAAATTACAGCGGGGCAATTGACAAACATCGAGAAAGCAAACATGCATATACTAATCATCTTGACTCCTATGAGATTTGATTGGGCATTACAACATTATACATATACCGTAATCCAACTGCATCTATGACTAATAATCCACCTTTAGGTTATCATCCGAACCCCCTCCAGTATTAAGTTGCAAGCAATAGAAAATTGCATTACGCATTGTGTGTAAAGTAAACAATACGATTGTTCTATGAAGAAAGGATTGTTGTTTTCTCCCTAGTAGCAATAGCACATCTAGTACCTTAGAGATTTCTGTCACTTCCCCAGATTACTAGAGGCATGAACCCACTCTCGAGCATAAATACTCCCTCTTGGAGTTGCTAGCATCTACTTGGCCAAGATATCTACTAACAATGGAGAGCATGCAATATCACAAATAACAAAGACATGATAGAATCAATAATCAATCTGAAATAGCATCTCAATATCCATCGGATCCCCGCAAACACAACATGTAGGATTACAAATAGATGATATTGATCATGAACGGAGCTCACAAGATCTAAACATGGTAGCACAAAGGAGTAGAACCAACCATCTAGCTACTACATGGACCCGTAGTCCAGGGATGAACTACTCACGCATCACACCGGAGGCTTGTATGGTGATGAAAAAGGCCTCCAGGGTGTATTCTCCCCTCCGGCAGGGTTCCGGAAGAGCTTCAGATCCCTCCCGGTCTAGGGATGGAGATGACGGTGACTATAGACTCTTTCGTGGAATTTTGGTCGGGTACTTAGGGTTTCTGTATTGGGGGCATCTTATAGGCGAAAGGTGAGGCCGAGGGTGTGCCCTAGGCAGCTACACCACCCCCTGGCGTGGACCAAGCCTAGCTGCACGGCCAGGTGGTGTGGTGGCTCTCTGGCCCCTCTCCATCTGGTATTCTAGCTCCGTGTGCCCCTTGATGAAGAAATGACTTTGGCTTTTGTCCCGTCCAATTCCGAGTATATTCATTTTCTGACTTTCCTGGAACCAAAAACAACATAAAATAGGCAGCTGGCACTGTGGCATCTTGTTAATAGGCTAGTCCAAGAAAGTGTATAAAAAGTACTCCAAAGTGTGGACAAAACATAAGAAAGTAGATAAAACCAAGCATGGAACATCAAAAATTATGGATACGTTAGCAACGTATCACCTTTTCAGAACCCACAACTAGAGTCATTGCATGTGTGTTCCTTTCATAAACCACTTGGATCCAGCAGAGTCATTGCATGTGTGTTCTTTTCATAAACTACATGGATCCATAGTGTCATTGCATGTGTGTTCTTCTCATAAACCAAAACTAGAGTCATTGCATATGTGTTCTTTCCATAAACCACATGGATCTACCAGAGTCATTTGCATGTGTGTTCTTTTCTAAACCACCACTAGTGTCATTGCATGTGTGTTCCTTTCCTAAACCACATGGATCAACCAGTTTCATTGCATGTGTGTTCTTTTCCTAAACCACCATTAGAGTCATTGCATGTGCGTTCTTTTCCTAAACCACCATTAGAGTCATTGCATGTGTGTTCTTTTCATAAACCACATAGATCCACAAGTATCATTGCATGTGTGTGATGACCCACAAGTATAGGGGGTGTATCGCAGTATTTTCGATAAGTAAGAGTGTCGAACCCAACGAGGAGCTGAAGGTGCTGGCTAATGGTATGGATCAGGAATTCTCAGCAAATACTTAGCAAACGGATTTTTAGGGGTTTTTGATAAAGCAAGTAAACAAAGTACGAGTAAACAAAAGACAGTAGGAATAAATGCCGCAAGTGGCCCAATCCTTTATGCAGCAAAGGACAAGCCAGTTGTATTACTTAAGATGACCAAACATTCTCGAGGACACATGGGAAGACTGTCAAGTGCTTTTGCTTCATATAGTTGATTAATCTTCTTTAGCTTGCTAAGTGTTGTGTGGGTGAACCTGTGCTAATGTACCGACTTTCCTAGGACTAATACATACTTGTGATTATACCCCTTGCAAACATCCGTAAGTACAAGAAAGTAATTAAGGTAGAAACCTAACCACAACTTTAAACTCTAAGACCCTTACGCCCCTTGTGCAAAGGTTTCCTAACAGGGGTTCAAGTTTCTGTCACTCCGGTAACCCCTACGATTAGTAGCCAAATACACAATGCATTCCCCTAGACCCATATAGGTGAAGTGTCATGTAGTCGATGTTCACATGACACCACTAGAAGAAGTACACCACAACTTACATATCAAACTATTAAATCTTTCTCAACACAACTCCACTACTAACAACATGACTTCTCCCATGTCCTCAAGAACAAAACGAACTACTCACAAGACATCATATGGATCATGATCAAAGATGGAATAATGATGTATAATGATCTGAACATAAACAATAATTCAATGGTTCACTCAATAGCATCAACTACAAAGAGTAATCAACACCAGGAAAGTTTCCCGTATGAACTATGCAAGATTCAACCCAATTGTTACAGCAATATGGAGATGGTGATGAGGGTGCTGATGGTGATGATGGTGGTGATGATGATGATCCCGATGAAGTCCAGCTTGATGGTGGTGTTGATGGCGACGATCTCCCCTCTCCGGGAAGGAATTCCCCTGGCAGAAATCTGTCTGCCGGAGAGATCTTTCTCTCTCGGTGTTTTCCGCCCTGCAGAGGCGGCGGAATATTTCTATGGTCGCCCCCCGAGTCTTAGAGTTTCGGGAGGATAATATACGCCATAGGGGAGTGTCAGGGGTGGACCAGGGCGGCCACACCACTGGTGGCGCGACCTAGGCTGGCCCGCTCCAGGGGTGGTGTGGGCCCCCTGTGGCCCATCTCCAGCCCCCCTTCTGGCTTCCTTCATCTTCTAGAAAATAGGGTTTTCCATGTATTTTCCCGGATTTTCTGATCTTCGCGAATTTTGCCTCCAAACAGCACCTTTTCCATCAGAATCCTGGCTACAGCGGTCCATTCTCCAAAAGTCATCAACCATGCAAAAACAGATGAAATAACATAAGTATCGCCTCTCAATACGAAATATATCAATGAATAATAGTGAATTATGACATAGAATAGTGATGCAAAATGAACGTATCAACTCCCCCAAGCTTAGACTTCGCTTGTCCCCAAGCGAAACTAAGCTCAATAAACATGGCCTCAGGTTTATGGAGTGAAGAGTCGATAAAAGAATACGGACAAGAAGCATCACATTCATCAATACATAGATCATAATAGAAGACAACTCACTATTATATAACTCAACTTGCAATGAGTAAAGGAAACACAATAAAGATACATAAAGTAAATCATAATTGGTAATGGCAAACTTAGCTCTTGGTCGAAGAATAGTTGATAATTTGGTGGAGTTCACAAATAACTGGTTTTCAATGATAGCTTTCAAAGTAGTAAACATCAAGATAAGAGCAATGTGCAAAACAAGGAATATAAGAAACATGATTGAATAAATCATCATATGAATGAATGAAACACAACAACTCAAAATACTTGCTGAGATAGAAGGGAGTAGGTTTACTGACTCAACTAAAAAGTAAAAGAAAGGCCCATCGCAGATGGAAGCAGGGATTGCAAGTCTCATAAAGAGCTCCCAAAAATTATGATACTTATTAGCTTTCAGATCTCATTGCCCCTATCATAGGCATGTTTAGGTGGTTAAGCTTAAAGTGATCAAATATGACAATATGCATTGACAAGTTGTAAATTGAGAATCTCATGTCCCTTGAATACGAGGGTCACTCCTCATGCTACTCAAGTTTAGTCACCGATAAGTTCTTGTCATCGTAAGCATATGTGTATCATAGAGAACCGCCAACGGGGTACCCCTTGCCTGATGATACGGAAGAATCCCCATATCAAAATGACAAGGCAAGCAGACAACAAACATCTCAGCAATCTTCTTATTTACCATGGGAATATGGTGCTTTTTTCTCTCTTTCCTCTTTTCATAATCTCTTTTTTCTTTTTATCTTTTTTCTCAATATCTATCTCTTTTTTTTATAAGAAGAATGCTTCATAGATGCTCGTTATGGTTACGCTGCAGGTTTCCACCATGTCAGCATGGATTAGACCAGTGGCCCAGGCGTTTCTCTAACACACATGCATAACTCCATGGACGTACAAGCTCCCCTTTCATTTCACACGGACGACATCCATAGACAAAAGAACATGATATCAACTAGGTACAAAGTACCAGTGCAATGTTGAAAGCATTCCCCATGACAGCATGGTTCGCTAATTCACAACTTACAAAGAACAAGCATATACACAACATAGGTGAGCACAATGGTTCAAGTTTATTAAGTGCAAGAAAGTAAAGTGTTCCATCAAGTTCGTGAGAGCTTTAATCACTAATTTTCACATAACAAGTTTAATTTGGGAGGTAGATAAAACAAGAATTTACTTGGAATAGCAATAATGCTAATCTTCCTTGGAAGCACAAAAGATCTTAACTAGAGAATTCTAAACTTATGAGCAAATCAAGAAAGAAAGATGATGAAATTATATTTCTTTAAGAGTACTTTTATCTTTTCATTCAACTCTCAAAAATAGTGTTTCTACTGACCGAGCCAGGTTTGCCAAAACCAACTAAATTAACTCAATGATCCCAAAGTGATACCAATACTAATAACATGATCAATCATATAAACACGAATTGAAAACTAATATAAGCTATGCAAAAGAGTAAATGATAGAACTTCTCATTAATATTCCATAACGGCAACTGATGACCCACAAGTATAGGGGGTGTATCGCAGTATTTTCAAGGGAAGTGAAACCCAATTTATTGATTCGACACAAGGGGAGCCAAAGAATACTTATCAGCCTTAACAACTGAGTTGTCAATTCAGTTGCACCTGGAAACAATCTTGCTCACAGCAGTTTATCAGTAGCAACAGTTTTGTAGTAGGAATAGTAAAGTAATAGCAGTAGTAAAGCAAAGACAGTAGTAACAAAAGCAGTAAACAGTGGGATTCGAGTGCGGTAGGCATAGGGATGGATGGATGAGCGTTGCATGGATAAGACAATTCACATAGAAATCAGAACATAGGGCAATTGTAGATAAATAAGATAAAGCATCCAAGTACTCGACAATCCTAGGCATGTGTTCCATATATAGTCAGACGTGCTCGCAATGAGAACTTGCATAACATCTTGTCCTGCCAGCCCGTTTGCGGCAGGGCCTCTAGGGAACTACTGGCAATTAAGGTGCTCCATTTAATAGAGCACCGGAGCAAAGCATTAACACTCCGTGAACACATGTGATCCTCACATCAAAGCCTTTCCCTTCCGGCTACCCCGATTTCTATCACTTCGGGACCATAGGTTCCATACAACCACGTGTGTATACAACTTGTAGATAAGACCAGAAACAATACTATCATAATGAATCAATAATAAGTTCAGATCTGAAATCATGGCACTCGGGCCCTAGTGACAAGCATTAAACACAACAAAGTTGCAACAAAGTCGTAAAGCACTTATAAGAGATACTAGGCACTATGCCCTAACAATCTGATGCCATTACATGAACGATCTCATCCAATCCCTACCATCCCCATAGCCTACAGCGGGGGATTACTCACTCATAGATGGGAGAAACATGGATGGTCGATGAAGATGATGGTGGGGATCGATGGAGATTGCTCCGGGGGCACTTCCCTGTCTTGGCAGCGTGCCGGAACAGAGACTTTCTGTCCCTCGAATCTCCCCTTCGGTGGCGGCGGCGCAGCTAAACTTTTTGTGGAAAAACGGCGAACCCCCTGAAGTGTTTAGGTCAGAAGGCTTCTTATAGGCGAAGATGGAGACTGAGGGGGTGCCTGGGGCCACCACACCATGCCCTGGCGCGACCAGGCCCAGCCCGCGCCTGGGGGTGGTGTGGCCAGGCCCTGGATCTCCTCCGTCTCGTATTCTGGCTCCGTGAGTCTTCTGGAAAAATAGGCACTTTGGATTTTGTCCCGTCCAATTCCGAGAATATTCATTTTCTGACTTTCCTGGAACCAAAAACAGCAGAAAACAGGCAGCTGGCACTGTGGCTCTTGTTAATAGGTTAGTCCAAAAAATCAGATGAAAATACTCCAAAGTGTGGACAAAACACAAGAAAGTGGATAAAACCAAGCATGGAGCATCAAAAATTATAGATACATTTGCAATGTATCAGCAACTCACACCAAGGGATACATATCTAACGAGAGAGGGGATACTTACATAATGCAAACCATCCTACATAATAACTTCTCTATTCATGATATGACTCTACTAAAAAGGTAAAAAGATAGAAGATAGTGATGTGATACCGCGACACTCCCCCAAGCTTGGAACAAACCAAGGGGATGCCAAACCTGATGACGAATTACTCCTTTGGTGGTGGTGGTATCCTCTCGATGAGCTTCTTGACCAATTTCCCCAAGTCTTCAATCTCGAAGGTGAGGGTACGAATCAACTCCGAGTTGTGCTCGATGCGGTGCATGATCATGTCAGATTGTGGATCCCAGCTCTTTTGATTCTTTTTCCATTCTTCCCTCTTGGAGTCTTCTTTTCCTGCATGGTTATGGAAAAAGGTATGGAAGGGACTCTTGGTTCATGGAGAAGGTGTCCTTGGTGCCAAACAGTGACGCGGAGGTTTCCCTCCAGTTGACATCCGTGCAGTCCTTCTGATCCTGGCAGGGTTAGCCACCACTCCAATGCTTGCAATGGTAGTGCTGGTGTGCTTTGACTCCTCTTCACCTTCACTCTTGATCTCCTTCTCCTGCCCGGGTTCTTGGAGGTCTTCCTCCATAGGCTCCTTCCCTTTATCCTTGGCGGACACCATTGTGCTTCTAAGCTTTCAAAAATAGTTCCTGGCAGAAACAGATCGAAACGAAAACACGATATACGAACCTCGGGGGATCCGGGGGATTATATATTACGAAGTTTCATAACAAAAGGAAGGTACTGGGAGAAAACGAGTCGGAGGCGGAGTCCTGGGTGGACTCACCACCTGGTGGCACGGCCAGGGGTAGGCCCGCGCCACAGGGTGGTGTGAGCCACCCTGGCTCTGTTTCCATCCCTCTTTCCCTTCGTAACTTTTTTATTGGCTAAAAACTGCAAAAATATAGTTGGATTGTATTTTCACGGAACTTTTCTTACCAGAACGGTTACCTATTTGAAAACGGACTCTCCAGGTCTATGAATTTGGTCTTTGATAGATTCTTTCGGAGGCACCACTTGAATAACATCAATATCTTCATCTTTATACACTTGTTACTTGAGTCATAAAACCTTTCACTTCCTTATTACACCATTATCTCCACTACATGGAAATTTCTTTCACACAAAACTTCACACAGTTCTCATTAGCAACATTAGTATATATGAAGTGATAAAACCTTTTGAGTCCAACTTCAACTGAAAACCATCAAAACATAAGCTACTGTATAAACTCCTTTTGAAAACCCAAAAAGAATTCACAAAGGAAATCGAATAAAGAGGCAAATGCAAGAGTGGCAAAATCTGTCAAAACAGACCAGCAGGTAAAGATCATTTTTTTCTAAAATCTGCTGTTGCTCAAATCAAAAAGTGCAAAACTAGCAAAAGTTAAATAACAACCTAGGGCAGAAGCACAAAAAATTACAGCTCAATCCTACATACAGAGATCTCTCATGAATTTTTACGGTGAAGCACAAAAATCTGTTTCGGGACAGCAACTTCCCCAAATATTACTTCTCTCTCATTAGAGGTTGATCTTTGACACAAAAACCAAACAAAAAGGATAAGGAGCGGTTATTACCGAAGTAATAACTTCCAAGACTCAAAGAAACAAAAACAAACTGAAAGCAAAAACAAATTGGGTTGTCTCCCAAAAAGCTCTTTCTTTATAGGCATTAAGATGGGCATGATAATTTTGATGATGCTCACATAGTAATGTGAATTGAAGTGAAAAAGAGCATTAAGAAGCAGAAATACACACATTTAAGTCTAACCCACTTCCTATGCAAGGGAATTTTGTAAACAAACAAGTCGTTGAAACGAGAAGCTACTTGCATAAGAAGGCAAAAGAAGTGCAACATAAAAACTTTCAGCATAAAACGAGGCAACTTGATATTATTGAGATACATAAGAACACTTTTCCCTCTCTCATAATAACTTTCAGTATCATGCATAAACTTAACAATATAACTATCACAAGGACCATCATAGCAATGATCACTTATTCTAACAGAAAACACAGGAATACTAGCTCTCATAACACTACTATGTGAAACAATATTAGAGGTATCCTTATAAAGGATAGTGTGTCCCTCTTCTTCATATTTAGTAACAAAGTCTTTCACATTTGCTATTATAGGTTCATCAACCATTTGTTTATCAGGTTCAACAGCTTTATGTGTACTTTCATTAACCATACTAGCTATCATAGAATGTTCCTTTATCTTAACTGGGAAAGGCATTTTCTCAATATAAGGTTCAGGTAAGACACGGTTAGCAGTATAAACTTCAGTATTTCTTGCAGGAACACTCTTAGCAACATCTTTATAAGGTTCATGATACTTATTCCACTTCTTTTTAGGCAGTTCAATGTAGGAAGCAAAAGCCTTAAAATAAGAAGCAATAGCTTGAGTGTCTAGACTATAAGCATTTTTAATATTTTGAAAGTCATCAGTTCCCATAAAAGATTCAATGCATTGATAATCATAATTTATACCTGAATTTCTACCTTTGTCATTCTCCCATGCTTCGGCATTGTCTTGAATACGGTCCAGAAGATCCCATTTAGCTTCTTCTTCCATGCGAGTAAATGATCCAGCACAAGAAGCATCCAATAAATCCTTGTCATGTAGAGGGAGCCTTGCATAAAAGTTATTGATAATAATATTGTTGAGGAGCTCATGAATGGGACATTTGAGCATCAGTAACTTCAATCTCCCCCAAGCTTGAGCTGTATTCTCTCCATCAAGAGGCCAAAAGTTATATATTTGATTCCGATCTTTATGAATCTCGCTAGGAGGATAAAATTTTGAATAAAAGAGAGGTACTATTTCCTCCCATTCCAGAGCTTGACCATTCTTCAGCAGCTTATACCATTCCTCAGCTCTTCCTTTCAGTGATAATGAGAATAACTTCTTCTTAACTTGATATGTAGTAATACCTGCACACTTGAACAACCCGCATAATTTGTGTATAAAGAGTAAATGATCACCAGGATGGATAGTTCCATCCCCAACATAGTAGTTATCCATAACATGATCAATAATTCTTGTAGGTATTTTGAAAGCATCAATTTCAGCAGGTGGTGGTTCATCTACTACCTTAGCAGTGGTAGTAGCATTACCAAATAAGAAACTCAGCGAATTATCCATAACGAAAATAAAGCAACTACAAGAAGTAAACAATACTCACAGTAGAAGTTTCCTTTACCAGTTCCACTCTCCAATAGCGCTTCACTCCCCGGCAACGGTGCTAGAAAATAGCCTTGATGACCCACAAGTATAAGGGGTGTATCGCAGTATTTTCGATAAGTAAGAGTGTCGAACCCAATGCGGAGCAGAAGGTGCTGGCTAGTGGTATGGATCAGGAATTCTCTGCAAATACTTAGCAAACGGATTTTTAGGGGGTTTTGATAAAGCAAGTAAACAAAGTACGAGTAAACAAAAGACAGTAGGAATAAATGCAGCAAGTGGCCCAATCCTTTATGCAGCAAAGGACAAGCCGATTGTATTACTTAAGATGACCAAACGTTCTCGAGGACACATGGGAAGACTGTCAAGTGCTTTCGCTTCATATAGTTGATTAATCTTCTTTAGCTTGCTAAGTGTTGTGTGGGTGAACCTGTGCTAATGTACCGACCTTCCTAGGACTAATACATACTTGTGATTATACCCCTTGCAAACATCCATAAGTACAAGAAACTAATTAAGGTAGAAACCTAACCACAGCTTTAAACTCTAAGACCCTTACGTCCCTTGTGCAATGGTTTCCTAATGGGGGTTAATGTTTCTGTCACTCCGGCAACCCCTACGATTAGTAGCCAAATACACAATGCATTCCCCTAGGCCCATATAGGTGAAGTTTCATGTAGTCGACGTTCACATGACACCACTAGAAGAAGTACACCACAACTTAAATATCAAACTATTGAATCTTTCTCAACACAACTCCACTACTAACAACATAAATTCTCCCATGTCCTCAAGAACAAAACGAACTACTCACAAGACATCATATGGATCATGATCAGAGATGGAATAATGATGTATAACAATCTGAACATAAACAATAATTCAATGGTTCACTCAATAGCATCAACTACAAAGAGTAATCAACACCGGGAAAGTTTCCCGTATGAACTATGCAAGATTCAACCCAATTGTTACAGCAATATGGAGATGGTGATGAGGGTGCTGATGGTGATGATGGTGGTGATGATGATGATGATCCCGATGAAGTCCAGCTTGATGGTGGTGTTGATGGCGACGATCTCCCCTCTCCGAGAAGGAATTCCCTCGGCAGAAATCTATCTGCTAGAGAGATCTTTCTCTCTCGGTGTTTTCCGCCACGTAGAGGCGGCGGAATCTTTCTGTGGTCGCCCCCGAGTCTTAGGTTTCGGAAGGATAATATACGCTAGAGGGGAGTGCCAGGGGTGGACCTGGGCGGCCACACCACCTGGTGGCACGACCTAGGCTGGCCTGCGCTAGGGGGTGGTGTGGGCCCCCTATGGCCCATCTCCAGCCCCCCTTCTGGCTTCCTTCGTCTTATGGGAAAATAGGATTTTCCATGTATTTTCCTGGATTTTCTGATGTTCGCGAATTTTGCCTCCAAACAGCACCTTTTCCATTAGAATCCTGGTTGCAGCGGTCCATGCTCCAAAAGTCATCAACAATGCAAAAACAGATGAAATAACATAAGTATCACCTCTCAATACGAAATATATCAATGAATAATAGTGAATTATGACATAGAATAGTGATGCAAAATGGACGTATCAGTGTGTTTTTTCTAAACCACAACTAGAGTCAGTGCATGTGTGTTCTTTTCATAAACCAAATGGATCCACCAATGTCATTGCATGTGTGTTCTTTTCAAAAAGCACAACTAGAGTCGTTGCATGTTTGTTCTTTTCATAAACCACATGGATCCCGTAGAGTCATTTGCATGTGTGTTCTTTTCATAAACCACTTCGATCCACCAGTCTCATTGCATGTGTGTTCTTTTTCATAAACCAAAACTAGAGTCATTGCATGTGTGTTCTTTTCATAAACCACATGGATCCACCAGAGTCATTGCATGCTTGTTCTTTTCATAAACCACCTAGATCCACCAGTGTCATTCATGTGTCTTTCTTTCATAAACCACATGGATCCACCAGTGTTATTGCATGTTTGTTCTTTTCATAAACCAAATGGATCCACCACTGTCATTGCATGTGTGTTCTTTTCATAAACGAAAACTATTGTCATTGCATGTTTATTCTTTTCATAAACCAGCACTAGAGTCATTGCATGTGTGTTCTTTTCAAAAACCACATGGATCCACCAGTGTCATTGCATGTGTGTTCTTTTCATAAACCACATGGATGCACCAGTGTCATTGCATGTGTGTTCTTTTCCTAAACCACCACTAGATCCATTGCATGTGTGTTCCTTTCATAAACCACTTGGATCCACCAGTGTCATTGCATGTGTATTCTTTTCATAGTCCTCAACTAGAGTCATTGCATTTGTGTTCCTTTCATAAACGAAATGGATCCAGTAGTGTCATTGCATGTGTGTTCTTTTCCTAAACCACCACTAGAGTCATTGCATGTGTTTTCCTTTCATAAACCACATGGATCCACCAGAGTCATGTTCATTTTCTAAAGCACATGGATCCACCAGAGTCATTGCATGTGTGTTCCTTTCCTAAACCACATGGATCCACCGGAGTCATTTCATGTGTGTTATTTTCCTAAACCACCACCAGAGTCATTACATGTGTGTTCCTTTCATAAACCACATGGATCCACCAGAGTCATGTTCATTTTCTAAAGCACATGGATCCACCAGAGTCATTGCATGTGTGTTCCTTTCCTAAACCACATGGATCCACCGGAGTCATTTCATGTGTGTTATTTTCCTAAACCACCACCAGAGTCATTACATGTGTGTTCCTTTCCTAAACCATATGGATCCACTAATGTCATTGCATGTGTCAATGACAGCCATTGGATCTTAAACCTAGCATCCAATGGTGGCCATGGGATCGGATCTTCTAGAAGCCCTAAACGGTTGCAGGTTAGTTTTGCGTCCCAATTGTTAGGCGTCGTTGGATCGGGGTGTGTGGATGATAAGGATGTCCTTCATAAGGGCGATCCGCGAGAAGTCTGTTCTGCGAACTGATTGGAAGTGGCAACCACGAGTGGGCCTACGTCCTTGCCCTTATCCCCTTAAACTTGGGGCCGAAGCTCATATCGTGTTTCTTCGTCGCCATGGAGAGGGAGAGGCCCAAACTCATCTTGCACGAGGCTCAGATGTTCGCCCACTACGACATACTCGTGTTTCCACTCGCGAGGCTTCCGGCGAGCTTCGAGCTTAGCTACGTCGGGGTGCCTGTTGCGCCGCTCTTGCGCGATAATGCGTTGGTGAGGTAGATCGATGAGCGCCGTTGAAAGCTACCGGAGCGGAAGAGGGCAGTGGCCCGGTACTTGTGCACGAGCACGTACTGGATAAAGCTTTTTAAGAAGGAGTGGAAGGTGTTGATTGATCTGTGCAGAACCCACCGGCGGGAGATCCACCTAGATCTGCACAATCCCGAAGGGAGGCAGCGCTTCTGGGTAGTGCCTGGGTGTACGAGCTCCACCGTTATTGAGGCGGCGCCATGAAGAATCCATGAGGAGGAGGATCGTGGCTAGGAACGTCGACATCGATTTCGACACGGAGGAGGCAGACGGCTATGCAGACAACATCATCGATGATGGAGCCAGTGGGAGCATCATAGTCAATCAGGGCCACTTAAGCCTAAATAAATATATGTACGGTAGATTAATGCCCTCTTTAAACCAGGGTCACTTGAGTCATAGTCGATTAGCATCATAATCTATATATATTGGCCATGTTTTAGGTGTTTTTGTCTTTTAAACTAATCAAAAGTCGTCTGATCCTAAAAATAAAGTTCGCGTGTTCCTGGCATATCGGATGGGACAACATGCTTACTCTGCTCCCAACACTTGATGGCACAGCCATAATATGGAGTGTGCCAGAGGAGAAGGGGTCGAGCGTGTTGTAATAGTGTACTACTTCTGTCCAGATATAACTGACTTAGCTTTTTTAGATATTCAAATGTATCTATACCCAAAACATGTCTAAATACATATGAATCTACACAAATTCAAGTCACTTATTTTTAGACGGAGGGACTAATAATATTTTTTGAGGAATAGTTTCTGATGGCATATAGTGGCCATGTTTTAGGTTTCTCTGTCTTTCAAACTAATCAAAAATTGTCCAATTCTGAACAAACAAAGTTCACGCGTTCACATTTGATGGGACAATACACTGACTCTGCTACCAGCACTTGATGGCACAGCCATAATTTTGGAGTGCGCCAGAGGAGATGGGAATCCAAGGGAGACGGGAACTAGTAGCTACGTCCATATGTAGGTAAAAATTACTCCAATGTAATAATATTTAAAAAGTTGTAATCTAGTCCATCTGACCCCATCACAGACACGTTGCACGCGCCAGATATAAATAAGATAACACAACTAGTTCAGCTTAAATGATAATTCAAGAAACGACGTTAATGTGCCTGCTTCTTTCTGCTCCTCTTATTAGTATGCTAGCCCACACTGCATTAAGCAACAGTTGATGAGGATGAAAAAAATGATCAAATGGAAAATAAAACAATTTTTAAGCTTACCTTTCATCTGGACAATCGTACAAAGATGAAATTGGCAGGGATTTATTATTTCTCCTACAGTTAGCCGAAAGATCCTCAAGAACATCCGCAATCACCCCTGCAACTTCTTCATATTCTAATACACCTCCGTTATTTTACTTTTCGTTCCCGTTCCGCTTACCCTTTTGTTTATTTTCACACCCTTTTCTCGCCGGCACCTCCACTTCTTCATAAATTTGCTGCTTACCTACATTTCCCTCCGAGTGCTCATCACCGTTTTCCTCCACCTGCTGCACTTCCTCAAGGTCTTCGTCTTCGCGTTGCTCTTCGTCCAGTTTTGGCTGAGAAGCCTCATTTTTTGCCACAGGGGTGTGAACAGGGACAAGATCATGTGGAACTAGGTTTTTACATAACCTCTTGATATGGCCGAATCCTCCACAACGTTTGCATTTCCTTTTCCTAGCTCCTAGCCTTCGATCCTAAGCTTTCTAGGCATCCCAGGTAGCCTCCTAAGAACTGGTGGTTGAAGTTTGAACACTGGATTGACAATCTCCCAATCATTTTCATCAGCCATAGGTGGTATGTTTTCTACATAAGTTGCAGCAAACTTGTCCATGGAGAAATAGTTATCAACATAGTTCTATATTTCAGCTCCACTACCTCTAAGCTTTAAGATGAAGTATAGTGCATGGTGACATGGCAGACCAGTAATCTGCCACTTCCTTCATGAACAAGTCTTGTTTCCAATGTCTATTGTGGACCTCCGTGTAGTTCCATGCTTGTGTTCTACATAAACCTCAGCCAATGTTCTGGAACTTTTGACCATCCTCAACTTTATCGTTCTCATTGCCCTGGTTCTTGCATTCAGTAAAATAACCACCTTTGGAACTATTTTATGTCCTAAAAAATTCTTGCACAAATTCTTTGCCTTAAATTTATATTCACCATTATGCACTGTCATATTGCATCCAACAAAATAACAATTGCAAGTGTCTTCATGCTCGAAATCTTAGCATTGAAACTCTCTGCCAAAATATTGCAAACAAAATCCACCTTGCTTAACTCACCAAACTTGCTTATGGCCCATATCTTGGTGTGATGTGCTTCAAGGTATTTTTTCACCTTTGGCACTACATACATGTTCTGCAAGTAAGTAGCATGCGTGCTTGGGGTGTATGTGTATGCTGATCGCCACAAGTCCTCTTCAAAGATCTTTCCTTTGAACTTCTTCATGAAGTTAGTAGCGAGGTGCCGCATGCATACCTTATGCTCAACCCTAGGAAAAACAGCATCAACAGCATTCTCAAGACCCTTGCGTGCACCAGTGTGTATCACCAAGCCTTCAGGGTGACCAATTACTGCCCCTAGTCTCTGCATGAACCATGTCCAACTTTCATTTGATTCACCCTCAAGAACAGCATAAGCTACGGGTAGAAGCCAATTATGCGCTTCCAAAGCACAAGCAGAAGCAACATGTCCCCTGAATTTCCCTATTAAACAAGTTGCGTCTATTGGCAAGTATGGCATGCAGCTGTCTAGGAACCCCTTCTAGCATGCCTTCAGGTAGACAAAACATCTCCTAAAGCATTTCTTATCTGCCTGCTTATACCTGACCCCCTTGAGACCTTTTCTCTTCCTTTCACAACCTCGTAATTGATGTCAACAACACTACCGGGTGATGTTTTCTCTACCTTAGCTTTGAAACTATACAACATGTGAAAACTATCATTTCACTTGCCTTGAATGAAGCCTAGAGCCATATCCTTCCCATTAAAGGCTCTGTGGTAAGGAATTAGAACGTTAAACTTTTTGCTAATCTTTGCTATGAGTTCAGCAGGGCCAGTGTTATGATCCTACCTCACCCAGTCTAGTATAGTAGCAGCAATCCACTTGGTAGTCGTTGGTCTAATTTTATCACTTAAAGAAGTATTAGGGCAGTTGTGTTTCTTCGTGTTTACTTTGATATGCATTCAATAAGAATCCAAATAAATCAGAGCTAATTATCAGCAGAATAAATATGAGAAAGACTGAAACTAAATGTAGCTATTACAACCTGAAATGGGTGTCCACCCCGCATTGGAGATGCATGTAATCTCCATTTACACACATTAGTTTCCCTGCAATGCACCCTAAATCTCTTTTGGTCGCTCTTTTTAATGATAAATTCGAACCCAACTCTAATTTCATAGGTGGCAACTGCATATCTGCAGTCCTCCATAGTCTCAAAGATAGTCCTCTCATCAGTTCTAGGATTGTCCCTATCAAAGTGTATCACTGGCATGTCCTCGTCTTCATCATCATATCTACATCACATTTCCACATCTTCACATTCCTCTTCCAAATCAGTCCCATAGTAAGGCTCAAAGTTCGAATCAACCAAATATTCCCTACTCTCCATCCTATCAGGGTCAGCAGCCACGTCTAGATATGCTTTCTCATCATCATCCGCACCGCCACACATTTCAATGTCTTCATGCTTTCTTGACAAAGCATCATGCTCAAGGACAAGTTATATAGACGTCCTACAATTACCAACACATATCCTTGCCATCACCACAGGACTAGAAACGCTAATTGGGGTATGAAGAAAAGGAATCATAGTTCTTACCCTTCAATGAGGATGTATGGAACCTTCTTCGGGCTCCATACCTCCAAAGCTCTACACCCTGCTTCCTCCTCCCCTGCTTCATTCTCCTATGTGCTCTCTAGAATTGAAGGAGATTACTTGCTCTCCAGTCGTGCAGGACCCATCTTCATGTTCTCAAGCCGCGCAGGATCCATCTCCGAGTGGGATCCAAATCACCAGCATCGTCGGGCACCTAATCCAACTGCCGACTCTCGGTTTTCGTTTCCAGACGCGCCTAAGCGGTGGACGGCTGCAAGGAGACAGGGCAAGGAGGGGAGGGGAGCGGACGTGAGGGGATGGTAGGGAGGGGAGGGCGGGAGGATGATGGCCCAAGGGGAGGGCGAGAGCGGTGCACGACTGAATAGAGTGGCGGTGGCAGGAGCAGAGGAGAGAAGCGGAGCTGGTTGTGACAAAACATGGAAAATTACACAATAATGTGTTGGTGGACGGCACTAGTCCTCGAACCTGGGATGCGCGCCGTCGAAGGTGGTGGAGGCAGGCCCACCAGTCAGAAAACATGCCATGTCGTCATCCCCTATTTCTGATGCCCTTTAAAAAAAGAAAACATGTCACGTTGTCATCCCCTATTTCTAATGGTGTTGCTACAATTCGACGGTACATAGTGGCACAGAAATAATATAGTATAAACATAAGGGCACAATCATCAATATGTCTAATTAGGTGAAATAATATAGTATGGAACCCGGTCTCCTACCTGTCCTAGTACATTCCCTGATTAGGTGGATAGCCACAACAGATCTTTTTAATACATTCGCTCTCTTATGATGAGAAGGGAAATAAAGATTGAGCGGTTAATGCAACGAGTGTCGAATTATTACCCTCTCAGGGAATGGGAGATGATTATTTTCACGCGTGCCCGGAGTCCAAACCTACTGTCAGTCTATCACTCCCCTTCTCCGACAAACCACAGTTCCAATTGTGCAACTCCGCCACGACGCACCACCTAGGGTAACATGGCCCCGCCTAAGCAGCCGCCACCATCATCACGACAACCGCTGAAACTGGGGTATTTAGCCCCTCTAAGGCAGGGCATGAAGCTCTACTTCAAGACCGGTCTCTGTAGAGACCTTGGATTGATAAAGATCCTAAGTCCCTGCTATTAACATGCTAGTCCCTGGATCATTAGCTAGCACTCACAGTCAATGAAATATCATGTAAAACACAAGTCTTTATTACATGAATCGAATAATCTAGAGTTTACATTATTACAATAAGAAGCGAAATAATACAACTTGGAGTCACATCAATGCCACATGCAGGTTGAGTGAAGACCCACGATCCTAGTGCACCTTTCAACGATACTCCAAATTCTGCACATGAAACATGCAGCCAAACGAGTAGGTCAATACTTTGAATGTATGCCAAATTACACCAAGGAAAGAACAAGACTAACTCTACATGCAAGGCTAGGAGTAGGATTTGGGGTTCTTTTGCATAAAGCCAGTTTTCTCTAAGTAAGAAGAAAAGAGGAAAAGTTTTACCCTACTTTGTAAACATTTGATTAAGTAGTAAAGGGTCAAGTGGCTCGCACTGGATTCCACCAGGATACCATCCCTCAACCTAAACACATGGAGTCCACCATGTAACCCAAATTCTGAAACATGGCATACTTCTTTGATCCGGGGCGGTGGAGGACACAAGCAGAGCCAATCCAAGATACTTGTCCCTGGGCGCAAGTAGAGCCATTCCAAGATACTTCCCCTTATAGTCGTTCCTGACATACCACTTAGCCTAGAGAAAAACTTAGTTTTATTTTGAAGTAGATTTAAGAAGGAAAAATTGCGCTCATGCACAGAGCTCTTATACTTAGAAAAAATTCTTTCTTTTGAATCCCCATCGGTATTTGCATATATATAGCATAACACAAGCATACACTTAGAAAATTTAGGAGAACCTAATAGGATGGAAAATTCCTAAGTATAGAGCTACTCATGGCATACTACAAAACCGCACATGCAAAATATTACTAAGAAAATCTACCAAAAATCCTACACATGCATACTACAGAATTTGAAGATTAAAACATGCATAGTCAAAACTGGGACATAAATATGAACAAGTGGTGTAGCTTGCCTTATGTTAATATTATCCTTGATGATTGTATTCCTCCATAGCAATCGCACTCTCGGAACAATCTAACGTGGGAATGGAGTAATGCCAATCAAAACAATTGCAACATACAATATAATAATGATGATCAGAAACATGCATGATGATTTAATATTAGTTATTTGAATGGTATTAGATCATATGATGCATGTAGGAGATCATTTAATTCAATAGGGTATTTATTATTAAATCTTGATGACGAAATAAGAGGTTTTAGTAGTTCTGTTGCAACTTCTGTCCTAATTGTCTAATAAAATTTGGTTCTAATTTTTACTAGATAGAGGACATTAATATGAACCAGTAGGAATTGGATTCAACCTAAACGGAGTTGTAAATCTTTTACTATGATTTAATTACTACTTAATAGAGTTTAAATCGTTTAAAATATTTAATAGATCATAAATTATATCTAAGACCAGATCTGTATTTTACGTGAAATTTTGAATCCATACACATATTATTTATATTTTTCAGATCTATGAATAATTTACTATAAATTTAAATGATTTATAAAGCCATTAAAACCAATTAAATTATTACTAGTTAAACACTCGGCAAAAACTAGATCTAACTAGATATATTTAAACTACATGAAAGTAGATTCAATATGATATATTATTTGTATTTTTCGGAGTTCTAATAATTTTTCTACAATTTAAATACCATTAAAAGGCTAATAAACCAATGAATTAAATACAGAACAACTATACCACGAAAAATAGATTCGATCAAGAAATAGGGTTCTACGCTAAATTATCATTCCATCAGTATATTACATGCTAAATGTGGACATATAAATCTTTTTATATGATTATTGCAAGATACCTTGTTTTTCTATCTATTTTATATTTAACAAATAGAGCGACAAGTGGCGCGACACGATTGGCTGCTGACGCTGACACGGAACTAACCTGGTGCTGACGAAGAAATGACGAGGCATGCTGACTAGCTTGCCACGTGGGGAGATCTGGTTGGTTAGTACCGCTTCATGGTTGGATCTAATCTAGACCGCCAGATGGGGATCTGACGGTCCTGGATCGAAGCTTCCTGGGTTGAGGGGCAACGGCAGCGACAATGGTCAATAGCAGCAGCGACAAAGGCTCAGGTGATTGAGGACGGCGACGATGCAGTGACCTTCAGCGACGGTGGAGTAGGGAGCGAGTAGCGCCGTGGCAAGGCGATCTCGATGGGGGTCTTGGCATGGTCCTTCGCTTCCTGTAGCGGTGGCGGAAGGAAGATGGAGATGCGTGACTCCGGCGATGCTTTGACGACTCTGTGTGGCGGCTCCCGTGTTGTGCTATAAGGTAAAAACGGTCAGGCTGAGGTGGAACTACGAAGGGAGAAGGATAGTGGGGGAAAGTGGTTTCGAGGAAGCTCCCAGAGGGCAACCTCGACTTCTGGAGCTTCTACAGAGATGGACGCCGACGAGATCTGTTGGAGCTCGAAACGGTAGCTAGGCTTAGCGAAATCTCGGAAAAACGGCGTGGACAGATGCAGGAGTATATATGGAGTGGGTTTCGTGCCGTAGGGGTCATGAATTTGAACGAGATACGGAGAAATTGCGAGGATTTTGCATCGGTGGGCAACGAACTCGTGTTCGTGCAGGATTCAAATGAGGGACGGGGATGACAAGCGAGACCCGCGTGTCAGCGTGAGCGGCGGAGAAAAAACAGAGGGGAAGGGGATCTGTCCGGGTGGCCTCGCAGAAGGATTGGGCCGTCCCCTTTTTTGGCGGTGGTACACCACCGCTCGCGCACAAGTGGAGGCGGTAGATATGGTACGGGCTGGCTTTGGCTGGCCAGTTAGTTTAGGCTATTTAGTTTTTTTTCTTTTTCCGTTTTACTATTTCCCTCATATCTTTTCCATATGATTTCCAAATAAACTCAAATTTGTTTTCAATTTTTTCTAAATTCAAGTTTGAACAACTTAGGCTAATATTTAGCAATGCTTGATGTCTTAGCAACAATGGGTTTTAATATAGCCTAATTGATTCCCTATAGGAATAAAGTGGCACAGAGAATTTAGGCTTTTTAGTTCATTATTTCAATTTGCAAATTATGCATGATGCCATTATGCAATGCAGGTTTTTGGATATTTACAAAACCAATTGGATGGTCATGGTATTCCACTTCTTTTAATGTGACTTAGTGAAATTTCAAACAAGCATTAAAACTTTCTTTTCATTCAATTTTTTTCAACAGATCAAACAATTCAATCAACTTATTAATTTTATATTTAACATTCCAAAATAGTAAAATTTTAGAATGTTACAGACTACCACCCTTAAAAGGAATATCGTCCTCGAGATTCGAGAAGGTCAGCAAGAAGAAGAGGGTTTTGGAGAAACTAGGGTGCTACCAGCCTTAAAAGAATGTCTTTCTTCGGGTATGCCAAAGTTTTGTGTGTACTTATTTGTCCTCACATCTCGTATAGGTAAGCTTCTATCCAGTGAGACCTTCAAAGCTTCTTGCCTTTTGACATCTTGATGTTCTTGTCTTCTTTTCCACATATGGGTGATAAAATAAGGACGTCTTGGTAACACAAGATGATGATTTATTCTTGTCGTCCTTCGAAGATTTCATGTGTGCTTGGTCGGGCGAGGGTTCATTAGGAGTTGATCGATATTGTCGTCTATCTTATTTGCATACATATTGATGTTATCTTCTCTCCATTCTTCTTGCTTTTTGGGTTTAAGATAAAGAAGAGTAGAATATAGGGAGAAGAATATATAGACACCCCATTCGAATAAACAAACAAAACAAAACATCAAAACACGCCAAGTTCACTCAAACTTTTTTTATACCACAAGAAATTGCTATGAGAGAGAACTGCATTGGAGGTATGGATTTATCCTTGTGTTTCCTAATACTTGAGGCACTTGCATGTTGTTTATCTTCAAGGACTTGTTGGATCCTACACCATGTGAGTGTTCTTCTTTTGATCCACTTGGTAGAATTTCAGCCTCGTTCAAGTTCTTAGTTTTTGTCTCCATTCTTCCGTCTTCAAGGTTTAAGGTAGGGAGAGTAAAGTGTAGCAAGAAGGACATGGACATCCCACACAAACAAATTTTGTATTGAAAAATAAGTTTTATTTGTTGTTTTCAAGAAAACCACAAAAATGACAGCTCACAATTCACCACATCTAATCATAGTGTAGTCTATCCAAGTTTGGTTCTTAATGGGTCACTTGAATCTTCGAGCCTTCGAGTCTTCAAAAGTCTTCGTTATCTTGATAGTCCTCATGTTCTTCAATCTTTCAAGGTCTTTAGTTAATAACCCCTTAGAAGTCTTTGGTACTTGTAGCTTTGAAGGCTTCAATTCTTGTAGCTTCAATCTTGGAACATTCCGTGGAGGTCTTCAAGTCCAGGCTTGAGTGAAACGTTAAGACGATCTTTTTTGAAAATATAGTATTGAGACAAGTTTCTTCTTGAAGTGCATAAAGTTCATTTCTAATGTTGAAAAGAAGAGACTTGAGAAATTTTAAAACTCCAAAGATGGATGATGAGAAGTATGAGAGTTTTCTGAAATAACTTAGAAAATAGTACTCCTAAGGTTTTTCCAAGGCTAGGGTCACGATCTACAGTCAACTTATGCTCTGATACCATCTGTAGTGACCTTGGATCGGTATAGATCCTAAGTCCCTGCTATTAACATGCTAGTCTCTGGATCATTATCTAGCACTCACAGTCGATGAAATATCATGTAAAACACAAGTCTTTATTACATGAATCGAATAATCCAAAGTTACATTATTATAACAAGAAGTGAAATAATACAACTTGGAGTCCCGTCAATGCCACATGCAGGTTGAGTGAAGACCCGCGATCCTAGCGCACCTTTCAACGACACTCCAAATTCTGCACATGAAAGCTGCAGCCAAACAAGTTGGTCAATACTTTGAATGTATGGAAAATTACACCAAGGAAAGAACAGGACTAACTCTACATGCAAGGCTAGGAGTAGGCTTTGGGGTTCTTTTGCATAAAGCCAGATTTCTCTAAGTAAGAAGAAAAGAGGAAGAGTTTTACCCTACTTTGTAAACATTTGATTAAGTAGTAGAGGGTCAAGTGGCTCTCACTGGATTCCACCAGGCTACCATCCATCAACCTAAACACATGGAGTCCACCATGCAACCCAAAATCTCATCTATGGACGATTCCATGACCGTAGAGTTTTAAAACAGTTCCTTAGAAAAAGAGAGAGGAAATCCTTCAGAGGGTCCATCCTTCAGATGCTCAAAGTGTTCTTTTCCATGAACTCGGCTGATCGATCAGATTGCAATACTCTCGAGAGGTTGTGCACTTTCCCCACAATCCACGATTAAGTCCTTTTACAGACAAGACCATGGCGAGGCTTTCCCTTAGTAGCCCCTCTACCTTTTCTGGTTTCACGCGAGCCAAAACTGTGGTTCTCAGGGGAGGTTTCACACTAAGTACTAGGCTAAGATAGAGCCCATATGTATTGTGTTTGCACTGGAATCTTTTGAATTCTGAAACATGGCATACTTCTTTGATCCTGGGCGGTGGAGAACACAAGCAGAGCCAATCTAAGATACTTGTCCCTGGGCGCAAGCAGAGCCAATCCAAGATACTTCCCTTTATAGTCGTTCCCGACATACCACTCAGCCCAGAGAAAAACTTAGTTTTATTTTGAAGTAGATTTAAGAAGGAAAACTTGCGCTCATACACAGAGCTCTTATACTTAGAAAAAAATTTGTCTTTCGAATCCCCATCGGTATTTTCATATATATATATATAACATAGCACAAGCATACACTTAGAAAATTCAGGAGAACCTAATAGGATGGAAAATTCCTAAGTATATAGCTACTCATGGCATACTACAAAACCGCACTTGCAAAATATTACTAAGAAAATCTACCAAAAATCCTACACATGCATACTACAGAATTTGAAGATTAAAACATGCATAGTCAAAACTAGGACATAAATATGAACAGGTGGTGTAACTTGCCTTATGTTAATATTATTCTTGATGATTGTATTCCTCTGTAGCAATCGCACTCTCGGAACAATCTAGCGTGGGAATGGAGTAATGCCAATCAAAACAATTGCAACATACAATACAACAATGATGATCACAAACATGTATGATGATTTAATATTAGTTCTTTGAACGGTATTAGATCATATGATGCATGTAGGAATCATTTAATGCAATAGGGTATTTATTATTAAATCTTGATGACCAAATAAGAAGTTTTAGTAGTTCTGATTCAACTTCTGTCCTAATTGTCTAATAAAATTTGGTTCTAAATTTTACTAGATAGAGGACATTAATACGAACCAGTAGAAATTGGATTCAACCTAAACGGAGTTATAAATCATTTACTATGATTTAATTACTACTTAATAGAGTTTAAATCGTTTAAAATATTTAATACATCATAAACTATATCTAAGACCAGATCTATATTTTACGTGAAATTTTGAATCCATAGACATATTATTTATATTTTTCAGATCTATGAATAATTTACAATGAATTTAAATGATTTATAAAGCCATTAAAACCAATTAAATTATTACCAATTAAACACTCTGCAAAAACTAGATCTAACTAGATATATTTAAACAACATGAAAGTAGATTCAATATGATATATTATTTGTATTTTTCGCAGTTTTAATAATTTTTCTACAATTTAAATACCATTAAAAGGCTATTAAACCAATTAAATAAATACCGAACAACTATACCACAAAAAATAGATTCGATCATGAAATAGAGTTCTAGCTAAATTATCTTTCCAACGGTATATTACATGCTAAATTTGGACATATAAATCTTTTTATATGATGTTTGCAAGATACCTTGTTTTTCTATCTATTTTCTATTTAACAAATAGAGCGACAAGTGGCACGACGCGATTGACTGCTGGCGCTGACGCGGAACTGACTTGGTGTTAACGAAGCAATGACGAGGCGTGCTGACTGACTTGCCACGTAGCAAGATCTGGTTGGTCAGTACCGCTTCGTGGCTGGATCTAATCTACACCGCCAGATGGGGATCCGACGGTCCTAGATCGAAGCTTCCTGGCTGAGGGGCAACGGCAGCGATGGTGGTCAATAGCGGCGGCGACGAAGGCTCAAGTGATGGAGGACAGCGACGATATAGTTAACTTCGGCGACGATGGAGTAGGGAGCGAGTAGCACCGCGGCAAGGAAATCTCGATGGGGGTCTCGGCATGGTCCTTCGCTTCCTATAGAGGTGGCAGAAGGCAGCTGGAGATGCACGACTCTGGCGATGCTCCGACGACTCCGTGTGGCGGCTCCCATGCTCTACTATAAGGTAAAAACGGTCAGGCTGAGGCGGAACTACAAAGGGAGAAGGATAGAGGGGGAAAGTGGTTTCGAGGAAGCTCCCAGAGACGGCAACCTCGACTTCTAGAGCTTCTACAGAGATGGACGCTGACGAGATCTGTTGGATCTCGAAACAGTAGCTAGGGTTAGTGAAATCTCGAAAAAATGGCGGGAACAGATGCGGGAGTATATATGGAGTGGGTTTCATGCCGTACGGGTCACGAATTTGAACGAGATACGGAGTAATCGCAAGGATTTTGCGTCGGTGGGAAACGAACTCGTGTTCGTGCAGGATTCGGACGAGGGACAGGGATGACAGGCAGGACCCGCGTGTCAGTGAGAGCGGCGGAGAAAAAACAGAGGGGGAGGGGATCTGTCCGGGTGGCCTCGTAGTAGGATTGGGCCGGCCCCTTTTTTGGGGCGGCGCTACACCACCGCTCGCGCACAGGTGCAGGTGGTAGATATGGTACGGGCTGGCTTTGGCTGGCCAGTTAGTTTAGGTTGTTTAGTTTTTTTCTCTATTTGTTTTACTATTTCCCTCATATCTTTTCCATATGATTTCCAAATAAACTCAAATTTGTTTTCATTTTTTTATAAATTCAAGTTTGAACAACATAGGCTAATTTTAGCAATGCTTGACGTCTTAGCAACAATGGGTTTTAATACAGCCTAATTGATTCCCTATAGGAATAAAGTGGCACAGAGAATTTAGGGTTTTTTAGTTCTTTATTTCAATTTGCAAATTATGCATGATGCCATTATGTGTAACATCCCAAAAATATTAATCAAGCTTATCAAGTTTAGGGTTAACAAAAACTTTTAGGATTAAACTTGATAAAAATGCATGTGTGGTTTGCATTAGTGTTTGAATGAGTGAAATTGCCATGATAAGGATTGGTTTAAAAGATGAATACTACATCATCTAGATCATTTACAAACAAAATCAAATGAAAAGAAAATCAATTATAAAGACATATAAGCAAATGGTCATTTTGGCCAAACTTATCCACTAGACCACTTTGAGTGTTTCTAGTAAAGGATTTCTAACAGAAACATTTCCCAATCTTTTCACCCCTGGCTAGACCAAGTAAAGGTGAATCCAAGCAAACCTTACAAAAAGACAGAAACTATTTTTAAACCTCTTTGAGAGACATTTCAAAATTGAATCAAGTGTATGTACTAAGATCACCACTTTTCAAAAACCACTCAAATCAATTCACCTTGGAAAACCCAAGCAACCATAAGCTACCAAGCAAGTACTCTAATCACTCACCAAAAATCTTTCAAAAATTCAAAATATGAATTCATGCGGCCATTTGGTCGAACACCTGGCAGGCACAGTACAATCTCAACAACTATACACTATTTGGAACTCTCAATTGCTCAGCCTATGTATTGCAATCAACTCCACTACTTGTCCTTGATCACCCCTAGGCCTTTGCCGTGCAGTGGAGAGCCATCTCTCCACCGTTGCACCAGTGGCACGCCCGTACCGAGCCGGCCATGCCGGTCGAGCACGAGCCACTCGCAGCACGCCACACCGCCCACTACCATGATGTCCTACAGCTAGCCGTGACCTCACCGCCACCCCCTGACGAGCCCTTGACCAACGGCGAGGCGAGAAGGAGCCAGACGTGCCGCACCCATCTAATCCCCCACCATGCCGAGAGCACGATGGAGCACCACAGCTGTCTCGCATGCACGTGCCTTGCCTCGCTCTCTTCGCCCGTACCCATGACCGCCATAGCACCAGTAAGTGCCCAGACATGACCGTTCACCGCCGCTCGCCTTGTGACCACTGTACCATGTCATGAACGCCCGCGTACCCGCCCAGAGCACCTACATATCCCGGCCAATGGAGATCGCCATAATCCCCTGCAACGACCCATTCCCTCCACCGTGATTAACGTGAACTGTAGCGACATCGCTGGAGAAGCCAACCCATGCCACACTGTCGTCGACCCTGGTGTATAAATAGAGGCCACCCCAGCCCTCAATCTCCACACCATTTCACTCCTCTCTCACTCAGCAACACCCTAGACCTTTCCCCGGAGCAAGGCAAGCACCAGCCCACCGGAATTTGATCGGAGTCCATAGGAGCAGTCGAGAAGGGGAGCCATTGATTGCAACCACCCCAGGAGCTTCCGTGACCACGCTTCAAACCGCCATCGACGACAACCCCATTCGCCCCCATCACCGACCCTAGCTGGAGCCCAGGTGAGCCTCACACGCCCCCACTGCCATTCTAGGGTTCGTTTCTTGCCGGAGCTATTCGACGGAGACGACGAACCGCAGTCGTTAGATTCGAGTCTAATCGTTGTGCTGAGATTGAACCATATCGTTTTAGCTTAGTTGAGTCGCTGACGAGTAGGACCTGCTTGTCAGTAGCCCGCTGCGCCAGTTATGTGCAGTTGGGCTGGCCCGTTTAGTTTCCCACGCAGAGCCCATTGATTCAAATAGACTTTTTCCAATTTAGTTAAAACCAGATTCTGTCAGTAGATTCAAAAATCGATTCAAAGAGTTTCACCAAACCAAATTGCATGATTCCAATTTTGTTGGAAACGTATTGAAATTACCTAATCACTCCCATTGTATTCAAACTATATAGAACAACATATCACCTATACTAAAAATAACAAGACAGAGACTTTTGACACTTCAAACTTTTTTCTAAAAATAACTATAAATTCTTTTGAGCTGATTCCACCTCTAAAAAATCACATTTGCCATGCTCTACATGAATATGTAAAAACATTTGGTTTTACAGATATTAAACTTGGACCGGCTATATAGGATTTTCTAGTCATTAAAATGTTATTAAATAACAATATTAAAGCTTGTAGTGCTTGACCATCATTTTAAATCACATTCCCAAGCTAGAGAATATATGGTGAGTACACGGTCCATATGAACCTATATTCTAGTTGGAGATAATTAAATCTTAAGAAATTTCAATGAGTAGAAATTAGTTTTCTCAATAAGAGAAAGAAGAGTGTATTGAAATTCCACATGAAGATAGAATTGATGCTAGATCATCTAGTATGAGCCCTTGTGTGCTAAATAGAAGTAGTGAAGTGTTGTTTGGTGATTGTGTACATTGAATGTGTTATAGAGGCTAGTACCGACCCGTGATTCAACGAAGAGGAGTACTTCGAGGAGAAAGAGGAAAACTTTAACGACTGCAACCAACAAGGAAAGCCATCACTAATGAAGCTATCAGTGCAAGCTAGCACCATACATGATACCTAGGCATGCTATATATGCAAGCCCTTCTACCAGATTCATTAGGCATGCTGGGTTGTGTCACTTTACTTATACCATTTCCCAGTTTTACTCCAAGCTTTACTTTCCCCTTTATTACTATTTCTTACTTAGTAATGAATTGTGATTAGTGGAAATTAGATTGGATCCTATCAAGATCATAGGATTATTCTTGGATACTTATACCTTGCTAGCACCCCCAATAGTGATAACCTCAATATTAGTGGCTTGTGCTAAGCTAAAACTTGATTACTTTAGATGGGAATACTTGGTGAAAATGATTATGAAAACCTTGGAATGAAGATTCATTCTATTGAAATGTTTTGACATGTGTTGTGAAACACAATGGTTTGATGATGAAACAGAGGAGGCATGAGCTTTGACTTTAATAAAAACTGATGGTTGGGTTCGGATGCGATACCATTCCAATTTTACCGTACAACCACAATACCTGAGTTGGGTAGGGCTTGCCTGGAAATTTATATGCCTTAGTATGGGTTCCCTTGCAGAAGAGGTTGAGCTGAGGCTACCTCGTGATGAATGTCCACCTATGTAGTACCCAAGATGACAAATGGTCATGGTTGGGAGGCCAAACTCATAGGGGAGGTGCCAATACTAGGGTGTGTAATTGAAAGGTTAAGATTGATTATTTGCATACTAAATATGATGATTCAGGGTTATTCCTGATGGATGTATCGAATTTTGTGGTGAAAGTGTACAATCTCTGCAGAGCGTCAAACTATTCGAATAGCCGCGTCCGCGGTGATGGACAGGTGGAGTTGCCATACTGTTCCATTGTCAAATGTTTTCAAAATGATTTGTGACTTGAAAGATGACTTTGATTTGACCACAACAGAGTTGTGGGCATGAGATCTAAGTTCCCACTTAAGTAGTGTAGAGAACTAAATTAGGTATTTACCCTTTAAGCTTTATGAAATAAACCTGGCTTTTTGGAAACAAACCTAGAGCTTATGATTCCTACTAGTTTTACTTCTTCGTGTACTAGTGGTAGTTTGCGAGTACTTAAAGAGTACTCATGGCTTTGTCCCTGGCTATTCCCATGGCCAGACTATGAGGAGGATTACCCGGAAGATGGGACAGCAGGAGGTCAATGACAACTAGGATCATCTCCTATCGTTAGCATTGCCTGTGATCAAGAAGATGAATCCCCGCTACGTTTACTTTCCGCTACTTTGATTGTATTAAGACTGGATCATGAGATCCTTTATTTGTGAGACCTTATTATTGTTTGTAATGGATGATGTACTATGGTACCACTTCTGTTATCTCTCGCAAAAATGGTAATCCTGGGATTGCGATGGACGGCATAACAGGCATATGGACTTAAAAATCCGGGTGTTGACAAGTTGGTATCAGAGCCATCCTGACCATAGGAGACCCTAGTTAGAATGGACGCCTGCAACAATCTAGTTTCAAGACAAAGAAAGTGAGTATTTACAAAAACTTATTCTCATTCTTACCCTTGAGATTCTTTCCAAAAGAAATCACTTGCTACTCAAAACTCTTACAAATCTACTTAAAATTTGACACACTTGATCACTCCACTAACTTACTCATCTCAATTTCTTATAGATGGAGGTCAAATACACCAAGTTCTACCATTTGGGCAACGGAGGCCAGCTTATCTTTGAGAGGGATCTGGATTCTCTTTCGGAGCATCTTGAGCGCCCGCATCCGGAGTTTTTCGGAGTTTAGCTGAAGGACCACACTGGAGGGGAGCTAGGGTGGTTGATAGTGGCCGACCTGAGAGGCAGGATGGCGCCACCTATTTCTGACAAGATTCAGTTCAACATACGGGAGAATAACTTGCTAGATGGATTAGCCAGGGCTATGCAAGAAGCTCTCGCTCGCTTGTGTGCCCAGAACATCAACCAGATCATCGGGACCCGTTTTGTTCACTATGCAAGACGTGACTCAATGGGATAGCCCCTATCCATGCCAGACCATCCAGAGTTGAGGCACCACGTGGACCACATGGACTTCATGCTACATGATACCCAAAGGGAGTTGGACAATGCATGTGAGCACGTCAACTAGAGAATGCTGCAGCTGCTGAAAGGAAGGAAACCATCGCCATCCTCACTAAGGAACTCAAGTCACTTCGCAGTCAGCGCGGCAAGAAGGATTGCATCATCGCTCGTCTTCGTCAGAAGAGAGCCACCTTGGTGGAGACCATCCACGACCAGGAGATCCAGCTGGAGGAACAGCAGGAGGAGGAGGGTGAAGACATCTGTGGGGATATTCACTCTTACCTCATTGATGACAATGACTACCTGGAGGATGAAGCCATGGAGGACAACACTGATGAGGATGATGCTTCCTTCATTGATGATGATTAGATGTACTTGAGCACTATCTTAGGTGTGAGTTGTACCCGGTCCCACTGTATCGTAGTTTCATAGAATGGTTCTTAAAACCATTTGTTTCCTTGTTCTGGAGTGTTTGTATTGGGTGCTATGAATGAATGAATGAATGGAAAGAAAGTTATTAGTTTGCAAAACCTGAGTCAAACTCAAAGTTAAAGCTTTTGAAAACAAACCCATGAACCTTAGAAATTTCCCTCTTGTCTCACTATCTATCTCAATCTTCAGATGACTCGCGGAAATCCCGGAGGAAGCAGTTCATCTCAGGACCCCATGCTACAGATTCTGCAAATGTTAGTTTCTGACCATGAAGTTGGAAGAGCTGAACGTCAAGCCAACTTAGGCACTCTTCAACAGATAGCCCAGATGGCCCATAATAATCAAGGCCATGGAAACCAAGATCACCATGGATCCAAACTTAAGAATTTCCAGAATACCAACCCACCCATGTTTAGTAAGTCTGAAGAGCCTCTAGATGCTGATGATTGGCTACAGACCATGGAGAACAATCTGGAAGTTGCAGGAGTTGATGCTAATGAGAAGGTGATGCTTTCCACCCACTATCTATCCGGCTATGCAAGATCTTGGTGGAATAGTACCCGTATGATGAATGGAGGTCAGATGATGACTTGGGAGGAGTTCAGACTCAAGTTCAGCAGGACCCATGTGCCCCCAGGTATAATCAAGAGGATGAGGGACGAATTCAGAGACTTGAAGCAAGGAAGGATGACTGTGGTTGAGTACCATGACAAATTCCTGTCACTAGCCAGAGATGCCTCGGATGAGATTGACAACGAAGCTAAGAAGAAGGAGAGATTCCTGAATGGTCTGCATGATGAGATGCAGATAGTGCTAGTCAACATTCCATTTGATGACCTTGAGGCCTTAGTGGATTCTGCAATTCAAATGGAAGGCAAGATCAACCAGGCTAGTGAGAACCGCAAGCGCAGGATGATGCATCAACGAGGACCCCACCATACCCCGAAGTATCGTCCCAACCCGTCTACAAGTTATGCACCCAGAACAACAGACCCCCAATGAACCGTCCGAACTATCCAAACCGTGGAGGAGGAAACCCAAGGCCCGGAGGAAATCACAACAACAACCCCGACAACTCCAACAATTTCAACCGTGCACCGCCCAAGTCCAACAACAACAACAATACTGCCCCAAGGACTAGAAGCAATGGTGTGCCTGTCGCAGGGAAAGACAAGTCAATGATAACTTGTTTTGAATGCGGAGTCCCGGGTCACTACTCCAACGAGTGCCCCAAGAAGCTTGTCGCGGCAACCAATGTGAATGCACCTTCCCAACAGCAATGTTGTGCCCAGCCTGGAAAAAGATTCGCCCCAGGAAACCCGCACAACCATAATGGCTGCCTGTTCCACATGAATGCTGAAGAAGCCCAGGAAGCGCCAGATGTCGTGCTGGGTATGTTTTCTATTAACTCAGTTCTAGCAAGAGTGTTTTTTGATTTTGGAGCATCGCACTCATTTGTTACCGAAGAATTTGCATACACTAGTAAGATTCAACCAATAAATCTGAAGCATGTTATGATAGTTCAAATCCCTGGTTCAACCACCAAAGCTAGAAAAGTTTGCAAACCAGTACCTATCAGAATACATGGGATAGACTTTTATGCCAATCTAATAGTACTTGGAACCAAAGGTTTGGAAGTAGTGCTAGGTATGGATTGGATGTCGAAACATCAAGGATTGATCGACTATGCTAAGAAAGCCATCACCATGACCAGTAGCACTAGAGTATCAGTAGAACATGTATCTGAGACTTTGCCCCGTCAATTCAAGTGCAACAAGAGTCTAGCCAAGACCACCATTGACCAAGTCAGAGTAGTCTGTGAGTACCCCGACGTATTCACAGATGAATTGCCCGGTATGCCCCTAGATCAGGATATCGAGTTTATCATTGAACTAATCCCTGGAACCGGACCCATAGCTCAGAGACCCTATAGTATGAACCCCTCTGAACTAGTGGAGCTAAAGAAGCAACTTGATGATATGCTGGGAAAAGGACTGATTCAACCAAGTGCGTCGCCATGGAGATCACCTATTTTGTTTGCTGATAAGACGGATGGTGCCAACCGTCTTTGTATAGATTATCGGATGTTGAATGACGTCACCATTAAGAACAAGTACCCTTTGCTGAAGATATAAGATTTGTTTGATCAACTGACTGGAGCCAGAGTGTTTTCTAAGATGGACCTTAGAACTGGTTATCACCAACTGAAGATTCGTGCAACAGATATCCCAAAGACTACCTTCACCACCAGATATGGATTGTATGAGTATAATGTCATGTCTTTTGGATTAACCAATGCCCCCGCTTATTTCATGAACCTCATGAATAAGATTTTTATGAACTTTCTGGATAAGTTTGTCGTTGTGTTTATCAATGACATTCTGATCTACTCCAAATCAGAAGAGGACCATGAGCAACATCTGAGAACCATCCTTGAAACCTTAGAGAGCATCAGTTGTATGCCAAGTTCAGTAAGTGTGAATTTTGGTTAAAATAAGTAGGATTCCTAGGCCATATCCTGTCATCAGGAGGACTCGCTGTTGATCCCGCCAAGATCAGAGATGTTGAAGAATGGAAAGCCCCAACCACCCAAACGGAAGTCCGTGCATTTCTTGGATTAGTCGGATACTATCGCAAGTTTGTAGAAGGATTCTCGAGCATCGCGAGACCAATGACTCAGTTGTTGAAGAAAGATAAGAAGTTTGAATGGACTGACAAATGTGAAGCAAGTTTTCAAGACCTCAAGAAGAGATTGATTTCAGCCCCAATTTTGATCATGCCGGATATCAAGAAGCCTTTTGATGTGTATTGTGACGTATCCAAGAATTGTCTCGGATGTGTATTGATGCAAGAAGGCAAAGTTATATCCTATCTGTCCAGACAACGGAAGCAGCATGAGCAAAACTATCCTACCCATGACCTAGAACTGGTAGCCGTAGCGTTAGCTTTGAAGACATGGCGTCATTACCTTATGGGTAACCACTGTGAGATTTATTCGGATCACAAGAGTCTGAAGTATATCTTCGCCCAGAAGGAGCTGAATATGAGACAAAGGAGATGGATAGAGTTAATCAAGGATTATGACCTTGACATTCACTATCACCCCGGTAAAGCCAATGTGGTAGCGGATGCTCTTAGCAGACTACCATGTAGATTAAATACCATGATAAAGGAAGCCCAGCCAAGTCTGCATGAGGAGATGGAGAACTTCAGAGTGGAGCTGGTTAGCGAAGGATTCTTAGCTAGCATAGAACTCCAACCCACCTTGGTTAGTCAAATAAAACAGGCCCAGAAAGTATCGATGGAATCAAGCGTCATATCAAGACAGGGAAGGTACCTGGATTCACCGAAGATGAAGAAGGAGTTTTGTGGTACAAAGGTCGTATCTGTGTTCCAGCAGATTCGGACTTGAAACAAGTCATTATGCAAGAAGCTCATGATACCCTTTATTCTATCCACCCGGGAGGAACGAAGATGTATCAGGATTTGAAGGAGCAATTTTGGTGGCACAAAATGAAGAGTGAAGTCAGAAGCTACATAGCCAAGTGTGATATCTGTCAGAGAGTCAAAGCGGAACATCGGAGACCCGCAGGACTTTTGAAACCATTGCAGATTCCGGAATGGAAATGGGATTCCATCGGAATGGACTTTATCACAGGTTTGCCTATGTCTAGTAGGGGAAATGACTCTATTTGGGTCATAGTAGACAGACTATCGAAGGTAGCCCATTTCATACCCGTCAAGACAACCTACCAAAGTTCAAAGCTAGAGGAGTTGTATATTGCTAAAATAGTCAGTTTGCATGGAACCCCCAAGACCATAGTATCGGATCGAGGAACCCAGTTTACCTCAAGATTTTGGCAGAAAGTCCAAGAAGGATTAGGAACCAAACTGAATTTCAGTACAGCTTATCACCCGCAAACCGATGGACAAACTGAAAGAGTCAACCAGATCTTAGAAGATATGTTGAGAGCTTGTGTGCTAGAGAATGGATCTAAGTGGCAAGATTGACTGCCTTTCGCAGAATTTTCTTACAACAATAGTTATCAAGCCAGTTTGCAAATGGCCCCATTTGAGTTCTTTTATGGAAGGAAGTGTCGTACCCCGTTGAATTGGTCGCAAGTAGGAGAGAGTCAGATCTTCGGACCAGACATTCTACACGAAGCTGAAGAGAAGGTTCACAAAGTCCGTGAGCACCTCAAGACCGCTCAATCCAGACAGAAGAGTTATGCAGATAAAAGACGTCGAGACTTGACCTTCAATGTCGGAGATTTTGTGTATCTCAAAGTATCGTTGTTGAAGGGAATGCAGCGTTTTTTTCTGAAAGGAAAGCTAGCCCCCAGATATATTGGACCCTTCAAGATTTTGAACCGCCGAGGAGAAGTATCATATCAACAAGAACTGCCTGAGGAGATGTCAGCCATGCATAATGTGTTCCATATCTCGTTACTTCACAAATGCTTAGAAGTTCCGGAGAAGACCGGAGTTTTCAAGAACATCGATCACCGAGCCATAGATATCAATAAGGATCTAACTTATCGTGAAGTGCCCATCCGTATCTTGGAAGAAGCATTTAGAACGACCCTAACCAGAAGTATCAAGTTCCTCAAGATCCAATGGAGTAACCATACTGAAGAAGAAGCCACCTGGGAATGAGAAGATTATATTAGGACTGAGTTTTCAAATCTCTTTAGTTCCTAGTTTTTCCTGAATCTCGGGACGAGATTCTGTTTAAGGAGGGAAGGTTTGTAACATCCCAAAAATATTGATCAAGCTTATCAAGTTTTAATCACCCAAGTTTAGGGTTAACAAAAACTTTTAGGATTAAACTTAATAAAAATGCATGTGTGGTTTGCATTAGTGTTTGAATGAGTGAAATTGCCATGAGTGATTGTTGCTAATGATAAGGATTGGTTTAAAGATGAATACTACATCATCTAGATCATTTACAAACAAAATGAAATGAAAAGAAAATCAATTATAAAGACATATAAGCAAATGGTCATTTTGGCCAAACTTATCCACTAGACCACTTTGAGTGTTTCTAGTAAAGGATTTCTAACAGAAACATTTCCCAATCTTTTCACCCCTGGCTAGACCAAGTAAAGGTGAATCCAAGGAAACCTTACAAAAAGACAGAAACTTTTTAAACCCCTTTGAGAGACATTTCAAAATTGAATCAATTGTATGTACTAAGATCACCACTTTTCAAAAACCACTCAAATCAATTCACCTTGGAAAACCCAAGCAACCATAGACTACCAAGCAAGTACTCTAATCACTCACCAAAAATCTTTCAAAATTCAAAATATGAATTCATGCGGCCATTTGGTCAAACACCTGGTAGGCATAGTACAATCTCAACAACTATATACTATTTGAAACTATCAATTGCTCAGCCTATGTACTGCAATCAACTCCACTACTTGTCCTTGATCACCCCTAGTCCTTTGCCCTGCAGTGGAGAGCCTTCTCTCCACCGTTGCACCAGTGGCACCCCATACCGAGCCGGCCATGCCGGTCGAGCACGATCCACTCGTAGCACGCCGCGCTGCCCACTACCATGATGTCCTACAGCTAGCCGTGAACTCACCGCCACCCCCTGACCAGCCCTTGACCAACGGCGAGGGGAGAAGGAGCCAGACGAGCCGCGCCTATTTAATCCCCCGCCATGCCGAGAGCACGACGGAGTGCCGTAGCTGTCTCGCACGCACGCACCGCGCCTCTCTCTCTCCGCCCGTACCCACGACCGACATAGCACCAGTAAGCTCCTAGACATGACCGTTCACCGCCGCTCGCCCCTTGACCATCGTACCACGTGACGAACCCCCGCGTACCCGCCCAAAGCACCAACGTATCCCGGCCAATGGAGACCACTCCTTGCCATGCCGTCACTCGCATGACGATCGCCATAGTCCCCTGCACTGACCCATGCCCTCTGCCCTGACGAACGCGAACTGTAGCAACGTCGCCGGAGAAGCCAAGCCATGCCGCACTGCCATCGACCCTGGTGTATAAATAGAGGCCACCCCAGCCCTCAATCTGCACACCATTTCACTCCTCTCTCACTCAGCAACACCCCAGACCTTTCCCCGGAGCAAGGCGAGCACAAGCCCGTCGGAATTTGATCGGAGTCCACCGCAGCAGTCGAGAAGGGGAACCGTTGATTGCGACCACCCCAGGAGCCGTCGTGACCACGCCTCGAACCGCCGTCGATGACAACCCCATTCACCCCCATCGCCGACCCTAGCTGGAGCCCATATGAGCCTCCCACAACCCCCACCGCTGTTCTAGGGTTCATTTCTCGCCGGAGCTATTCGACGGAGACGATGAACCACAACCGTTAGATTCTAGTTTAATCGTAGCACTGAAATTGAACCATACCGTTTCAGCTTAGTTGAGTCGCTGACGAGTAGGACCCGCTTGTTAGTAGCCCACTGCACCAGTGCTGTGCGGTTGGTCCGGCCCGTTTAGTTTCCTGTGCAGAGCCCGTTGATTCAAATAGACTTTTTCCAATTTAGTTATCACCAGATTCTGTTAGTAGATTCAAAAATCGATTCAAAGAGTTTAACTAAACCAAATTGCATGATTCCAATTTTGTTGGAAAGGTATTGAAATTACCTAATCACTCCCATTGTATTCAAACTATTTAGAACTATAGATCACCTATTCTAAAAATAACAAGACAAAGACTTTTGACACTTCAAACTTTTTTCTAAAAATAACTATAAATGCTTTTGAGATGATTCCACCTCTCAAAAATCACATTTGCCATGCTCTACATGAATATGTACAAACATTTGGTTTTACAGATATTAAACTTGGACTAGTATTAAAAGAAGGTAATATAGGATTTTCTAGTCATTAAAATATTATTAAATAACAATATTAAAGCTTGTAGTGCTTGACCATCATTTTAAATCACATTCCCAAGCTAGAGAATATATGGTGAGGACATGGTACATATGAACCTATATTCTAGTTGGAGAATATTAAATCTTAAGCAATTTCAATGAGTAGAAATTACTTTTCTCAGTAAGAGAAATAAGAGTGTATTGAAATTCCACATGATGATAGAAATGATGCTAGATCATATAGTATGAGCCCTTGTGTGCAAAATAGAAGTAGTGAAGTGTTGTTTGGTGATTGTGTACATTGAATGTGTTTATATACGCTAGTACCGACCGGGGATTCAATGAAGAGGAGTACTTCAAGGAGGAAGAGGAAACCTTCAACGACTGCAACCAATAAGGCAAGCCATCACTAATGCAAGCTATCAGTGCAAGCTATCACCATACATGATACCTAGGCATGCTATATATGCAAGCCCTTCTACCAGATGCATTAGGCATGCTGGGTTGTGTCACTTTACTTATACCATTTCCCAGTTTGACTCCAAGCTTTACTTTCCCCTTAATTACTATTTCTTACTTAGTAATGAATTGTGATTAGTGGAAATTAGATTGGATCCTATCAAGATCATAGGATTAGTCTTGGATACTTGTACCTTGCTAGCACCCCCAATAGTGATACCCTCAATATTAGTGGCTAGTGCTAAGCTAAAACTTGATTACTTTAGATGGGAATACTTGGTGAAAATGATTATGAAAACCATGGAATGAAGATTCATTCTGTTGAAATGTTTTGACATGTGTTGTGAAACACAATGGTTTGATGATGAAACTGAGGAGGCAACGACCCTTGACTTTAATAAAAACCGATGGTTGGGTTCGGATGCGATACCATTCCAATTTTACCATACAACCACAATACCTTACTTGGGTAGGGTTGGGTTCCCTTGCGGAAGAGGTTGAGATGAGGCTACCTCGTGATGAATGTCCACCTATGTTGTACCCAAGATGACAGATGGTCATGGTTGGGAGGCCAAACTCATAGGGGAGGTGCCTATACTAGGGTGTGTAATTGAAAGGTTAAGATTGATTATCCGTATACTAAGTATGATGATTCAGGGTTATTCCTGACAGATGTATCGAATTTTATGGTGAAAGTGTACAATCTCTGCAGAGTGTCAAACTATTCAAATAGTTGTGTCCACGGTTATGGACAGTTGATTTTGACCACAACAGAGTTGTGGGCATGAGATCTAAGTTCCCACTTAAGTAGTGTAGAGAACTAAATTAGGTCTTTACCCTTGAAGATTTATGAAATAAACCTGGCTTTTTGCAAACAAACCTAGAGCTTATGATTCCTACTAGTTTTACTTCTTCGTGTACTAGTGGTAGTTTGCGAGTACTTAAAGAGTACGCGTCGCTTTGTCCCTGGCTATTACCATGGACAGACTATGAGGAGGATTAACCGGAAGATGGACAGCTTGAGGTCTATGACAACTAGGATCATCTCCCATCGTCAGCATTGCCTGTGATCATGAAGATGAAGCCCTTCTATGTTAACTTTCCACTGCTTTGATTGTATTAAGACTGGATCATGAGATCCTTTATTTGTAAGACCTTATTATGGTTTGTAATGGATGATGTACTGTGGTACCACTTATTTTATGTCTCGCAAAAATGGCAATCCTGGGAATGCGATGGACGGCATAACAGGCATCTGGACTTAAAAATCCGGGTGTTGACATTATGCAATGCAGCTTTTGGATATTTACAAAACCAATTGGATGGTCATGGTATTCCACTTCTTTTAGTGTGACTTAGTGAAATTTCAAACAAACATTAAAACTTTCTTTTCATTAATTTTTTTCAACAGATCAAACAATTCAATCAACTTATTAATTTTATATTTAACATTCCAAAATAGTAAAATTTTGGGATGTTACAGTCGCCCATTTCCCTTCCAGGCGGATGATTTCGTCGAATGTGCCGAATTGACTGTGGCGGCGACGGCGGGAAGCCGGGCCAAGAGAGTGACATGGAGAAAGCGCGTGGCGGCATTATGGCGTGCTCTAGGCTGGGAGAACAAGGTACGTGTCAAATCGTTCATGAGAGCATGCCGCCGAGGGTACACACCCTCGAACAGGGGAGCACCAAGGTCTAGGAACTCTCGTGTCCATGCTTCGGTGCGGTGACCTTACCGTAGTGGGGGAGGCTGGGAACACACCGCCTACGGCAAAGACGCTCCATCCAACGCACCGTCAGAGGCCTTACCGTTGCGGAGACCAAGCGTCTACACTCAGCCTGTTAGATTGTTTGACAGCTGGAGCCGGCAGCGGGCATCAGCTCAGCACCAAAATTCAGCTTGCAGTTCACACAGACCTACGATCCCTACAAGAAGATATTGAATTTCAGGTTCGAAGAAATCATTGTAGCGGCACGGATGGTCCTACTGAACCGGGACTGGCGCAAGCAAAGCGGTCGTGCATGAACGATGCAGATTTCTTGTAGTTAGACGGTCACACCCAGGAGCTAGGTTTTCCATCTAGGAGAAATGCACCACCCTTCTACATGTATTCTAGGGCCACATGCATGTTATCATGGCATCCCGGTGTTCGGGCGGTCCTCTTCTAGTGAAACCCTAATCCGGGGGCCCCGTAGGTCTACCCCCATAGCATTCTCCGTAAGAGGGCTGACCAATGTACTTTTATGGTGGTTTAGGTTTTCTTAGGTCATAACTATATGGAAAATCAAGGATAGGCCCAAGGTTCCACCAGTTTGCCTCTGTTTGACCCGTCAGGGGAGTTTACTCCTCGAGGTCCAGCACACTTCTCTAAGTGATATCACATGCACTATAGATGGTCATACCCGAGAGCTAGGTTTTCCACATAGGAGCAATCCACCACACTTTTGCATGTATTGTAGGTCCACATGCATGTTCTCGTGGCATCCCGGCACTCGGACGATCCTTTTCCAGCGAAACTCTAATTCAGGAGCACCATAGGTCTATCCTCGTAGCATTCTCTGTACGAGTTCTAACCAATGTACTTTTCTGGTGGTTTAGGTGTTCTTAGGTCATAACTACATGGAAAACCAAGGCTAGGCCCAAGGTTCCACCGGTTTGCCTCCGTTTGATTCATCGCGCGAGTTTCCTCCTATAGGTCCAGCACACTTCTCTAAGTGTTATCGCATGCACCATAGACAGTCACACCCGGGAGCTAGATTTTTCATCTAGGAGCAATCCACCACCCTTGTGCATGTATTCAACAGCCACATTCTTGTTCTCATGGCATCCTGGTGCTTGGGCGGTCCTTTTCCGGCAAAACCCTAATTTGGGGGTCCCGTAGGTGGACCCCCATAGCATTCTCCGTACGGGCTAACCTGAAGGACATATGCCCTGAGAGGCAATAATAAAGTTGTTATTATGTATTCCTTGTATATGATATATGTTTATTTTGCATGCTATAATTGTATTGATAGGAAACATCAATACATGTGTGTTTAATAAACAAAAAGGGTTCCTAGTTATGCCTCTCTTATAGACTAGCTTGTTGATTAACAAGATGATCAAGGTTTCCTGATCATGGACATTGGATGTTGTTAATAACAAGGTCACAACATTTGTGAAATGATGTGATGAACATTCATCTGAAGTATAGCATTACAATCAAGTCATTATGTTTATATTGCTATAACATCATACGAAGTAATCTTTATCCTTAGACCATGAGATAATGTTAATTGCTAACACCGGAAGAGTATCTTGATAGCATCAAACGTCACACTATAACAGGGTGACTATAAAGATGGGTTCAGTACTACGAAGGTGTTATGTTGAGGATCATGGATCAAGAGTGGAATTTGTCAATCCAGATGACGGATAGATATAATCTGGGCCCTCTCGATGATATCACATTAGGATAGCTTGCAAGCAAGTGATGTGATCACTAGAATGTTATATCACGGGAACGAGAAAAGAGTGCATGTCGGTAACGAGATCAAACTAGGTATGGAGATACCGATGATCGAATCTCGGACATGTAATATATCGAGAGACAAAGGGATTTAGTTACAAGCGTTAAAGGTTCTCACGATCACATGAGTCATCGTTGAATGTGTAGGAGTCAGTACGGATCTCCAGGTCCCGCTGCTGATTATTGATCGGAGAAGGGTCTCGATCATGTCTGCATTATTCGCGAACCGTAGGGTGGCACACTTAAGAGTTACCGGACACCATTTTGGAGCACATATGTTTCAGACGAAAGAATTGCAAAGCGCAGGAATTGTTTCAATAGAAACCGGAAATTGTTTCGGGTGAAATTGCAGAAGGTGGTTCTGCAAGTGATATTGAAATATTGCAAGGGGATATATGTGAATGTTTGTTAATTAAAGTAATTAACAAAATTCTGAATAAATTTAATAAAAAGAGTTTTATTAAATGAGAGAGCATTAAATTTGGAGAAATTTAATGCATTTAAAGTGGAGACTTTAAAAGGGAATGTGAAGAGGCATTTAATGTGGATGGGTTACCACCACATGAATGGGGGAGGTGAGGGGTCACCCCCCCCATGCGCCGGCCATGGAGAGAGGGGGCACCCCCCCTCCTCCTATAAAAGGCCACTCATTCCCTCCTTCATCGACACACCTCCTTGTGAAGGACCTCTCTCCCCCTCTAGAATTATTCCCCCATGGTCTCGGATTAGCGAGATACATGTTCCTGGTGGCATTTTGTCTGGAAGGAGTTGCTGCTTCCGCTGGATCGCTGGAGCGAGGAGGTGGATCTTGTCCGGTGTCTTGAACGTGTGTGCGAGGATGGATGCGCTGCTGATTTGCGGCGCTCGGATTTCCACACGATCTTGAGATCGGCAAGCGTACGACTACATCAACCACGAGTTCCTACTCGTTAACAAAACTCGTTGTCTTCGAGGGTAAGTTCTCCATGGATGTATGTCCACCCGTTGCTCTGTATCTAGTAGATAGATCTTGGCGTATAGTTCTCATCGTAGGAAAAATTTTGTTTTCTATGCTGCGGACCCAACAGTGGTATCAGAGCCTGATCTATGCGTAGGTGCTTTGCACGGGTAGTACACATATGTTTATATGTTGGCGATGATGATCATGTTATTGCATCTTCTATGTACTTTGGATACTGGTGGCATAGTGGGATGAAGCGGCCCGGACCAACCTTACATGTCATCGTACATGAGACCGGTTCCACGACTGACATGCAACTAGTTTTGCATAAGTGGCTAGCGGGTGTCTGTCTCTCCTACTATAGTCAATATCTAATTTACAACGAGTTGCTAATAACTTGGTTATCCTCGTTGTGGTTCATGTTCGTAGGTAAGACCGGTTCTATCTCCGAAAGCCCTAAGCCACGTAAAACTTGCAATTGATAAATTAGAGGCGTCTAGTTTAGATCGTTGCTGGGCTAGTGTATAGATATGGTATTGTTGTAAGTAGATGTATGATAGATACTCTTACAACTCACTTAACGTGTAAGTTCCATAGACCTTGGCCTTACACAGAAAGGAATGATAGAGATCATACCACGATGCAAACGATAGAGATCAAATGCATGAACCATATCACCTCACTTCACACATTAGCATCTTATATTGCTAGTTTGGCGCTTTTGGTAGCATTATAAGATGATCCCTCATTTAGATATCAAGATAAAATGTGTTCTTCCTTAAGTATGCACCGTTTTGTGGATCGTGTTTTGAGGCATCACGTGATGATCAGGTGTTCTCGACTCTACGCTTTCATACAACAGGTGTAAGACAGTTTTACACACGCAAATACTAAGGTTCTTACTTGACGAGCCTAGCATGTACAGACATGGCCTCGGAACACGGACCGAAAGGTTAAGCATGAGTCATATAGTTGATATGATGCCCCATATAGATGCTCGCCTTTGAAGCTACACCGACTCACGTGATGATCGGACTTGGTGTAGTGGATTTGGTTCATGTAATCACCAAAAGGACACGAGGGATGTCGTTTTTGAGTGGGAGTTCATTAGTAATTTGGATTAGTTGAACTCGATCTATCATAAACTTAGTCTAAATATATTTTACAAATTCTGTTGTAGATGGCACCACCTGCTTTTAATTTCAATGTGTTCATGGAGAAAGAGAAGCTTGCTGCGAATGGTAGCAACTTCACCAACTGGGCTATGAATTTGAGGATTCTCCTCACTGCTGCACAAAAGCAATATGTGCTAGAGGCTCCGCTAGGCCCCCACCAGCTCCACGATGCCTGACGAGGAAAAGAACGTCTATATAACTCGTCAGGAGGACCACAACTTAGTTCATTGCGGCATACTGTATGGGCTAGAGCCAGAACTTCGAAAACGTTTTGAAAATGGCAATGCCTTTGATACCATGGGAGAATTGAAAATGATTTTCGATACCCATGCTGCCGTAGAGAGTTATAATGCTTCCGAAAAGTTCTTTAGCTGCATGATCGAAGAGAACAGCTCCGTTAGTGAGCACGTACTCAAAATGTCTGGGTACGCCGATAAGCTTGTGTCCTTAGGAATAACGATTCCCATTGACTTAGGCATAGATCGTGTTCTCCAATCTCTGCCACCTAGATACAAGAGCTTCGTGATAAACTATAATATGCAGGGAATGAAGAAGTCTCTTCCCGAGCTTCTATCAATGCTTAAGACTGCAGAAGTGAAGATTAGGAAAGAACATCAAGTGTTGATGATCAATAAGACCACCGGTTTCAAGAAGGACAAGAAAGGCAAGCAGAAGGGAAAGAAGGGCGACAAATCTATTGCCGCGCCTGAAAAGAAACCCTGAGCTGGCCCTAAGTCTGACACCGAGTGATACTATTGCAAGGGGACTGGCCATTGGAAGCGCAACTGCCCCAAGTATTTGGCGGACAAGAAGGCCGGCAAGGCAAACAAATGTATATGTGATATACATGTTATTGATGTGTACTTGACTAGTACTCGCAGTACCACCTGGGTATTTGATACGGGATCGGTTGCTAATATATGTAACTCGGTTCAGGGGCTGCGGAACAAGCGACAACTAGCAAGGGATGAGGTCACGATGCGGGTCGGCAATGGATCACGAGTTGATGTGATAGCCGTCGGAACGTTGCCTCTCCATATGTCGTCGGGATTACTTATAAACCTGAATAATTGTTATTTGGTGCCTGCACTGAGCATGAACATTGTATCCGGATCGTGTTTGATGCAAAGTGGTTATTTGTTTAAGTTTGAAAACAATGGTTGTTCGATTTATATGAATAATATCCTTTACGGTCATGCACCTGTGTTGAATGGTTTATTTCTGTTGGATCTTGATAGTAGTATTACGCATATTCATAATGTTGATGCTAAAAGGATTAAACTTGATAATGATATATCTACATATATGTGGCACTGTCGTCTAGGTCATATTGGCGTTAAACGCATGAAGAAACTCCATTCTGATGGACTTTTGGAATCACTTGATTTTGAATCATTTGATACATGTGAGCCATGCCTTATGGGCAAGATGACTAGAACGCCCGTTTTCGGTTCAATGGAGCAGGACAGATTTATTGGAAATCATACATACGATGTGTGTGGACCAATGAGTGTGTCATGCCGAGGTGGATATCGTTATTTTGTTACTTTCACGGATGATTTGAGTAGATACGGGTATATCTGTTTGATGAAACATAAGTCTGAAACCTTTGAAAGGTTCAAAGAATTTCAGAATGAAGTGGAAAATCATCTTAACAGAAAGATCAAATTTCTGCGGTCCGACCGTGGAGGAGAGTATCTTAGTTACGAGTTTAGCACACATATGAAAGACTGTGGAATAGTTTCACAACTCACGCCTGCCGGAACACCACAAAGTAATGGTGTGTCAGAACGTCGTAATCGTACTTTATTGGATATGGTTCGATCTATGATGTCTCCGGTGACTTACCTCTGTCATTTTGGGGTTATGCACTGGAAACCGCTGCATTCACTTTAAATAGGGCACCATCTAAATCCGTTGAAAAGACACCGTATGAATTATGGTTTGGAAACAAACCTAAGCTGTCATTTCTTAAAGTTTGGGGATGCGATGTTTATGTGAAGAAACTTCAACCAGATAAACTTGAACCCAAAGCGGAAAAATGCGTCTTCATAGGATACCCTAAGGAAACGATTGGGTATACCTTCTATCACAGATCCGAGGGCAAGGTCTTTGTTGCCAAGAATGGATCCTTTCTTGAGAAGGAGTTTCTCGCGAAAGGTGTGAGTAGTCGGAAGGTAGAACTCGAAGAGGTTATTGAACCTTCTCTTCATGAAATGGCGAGTAGCACAGCTCCAGAAGTTGTTTCGGAGTTGACTTCACCTAATGAAGAGAGAGCTAATGATATTGATCATGAAACTTCAAAAGAGGACACTACCGAACCTCGCAGGTCAAGCAGGACATGTGCAGCTCCTGAACTGTACGACAATCCTGTTATGAATTTCATGATTGATGAAATAGATGACCCTGCGACGTATGAAGAAGCGATGATGAGCCCTGATTCCAACAAATGGCTAGAAGCCATGAAATCTGAGATGGAATCCATGTACAAAAACCAAGTTTGGACCTTGGTGGACTTACCTCACGATCGAAAGGTCGTTGAGAATAAATGGATTTTCAAAAGAAAAACTGATGCTGATGGTAATGTAACCATCTATAAGGCTCGACTTGTCACAAAGGGGTTTCGACAAATTCAAGGAGTTGACTACGATGAGACATTCTCTCCCGTAGCGATGCTTAAGTCGGTTAGGATTATGTTAGCAATTGCTGCATATTTCGATTATGAAATATGGCAGATGGATGTCAAAACTGCGTTCCTCAATGGTAATATTGAAGAAGAGTTGTATATGATACAAGCTAAGGGTTTTGTCGATCCTAAGGATGTTGATAAGGTGTGCAAACTTGAGCAATCCATGTATGGACTGAAGCAAGCATCCCGGAGTTGGAATCTCCGCTTTGATGAGGTGATCAAAGAGTTTGGATTTGTCCAAACTTATGGAGAGTCTTGTATTTACAATAAAGTGAGTGGGAGCAATGTGGCATTTCTGATATTATATGTGGATGACATATTATTGATTGGAAATGATATAGATCTTTTAAACAGTGTTAAAAGTCATCTAAACAGCAAATTTTTGATGAAAGACCTTGGTGAAGCTTCATATATATTAGGCATTAAAATCTATAGAGATAGATCAAGACGCCTAATTGGGCTATCGCAGAGTACATACCTTGATAAGATATTAAAGAAGTTTAATATGGATGGAAGTAAGAAGGGGTACTTACCTATGTTGCAAGGCAAGACATTGAGTAAGACTCAAAGTCCGGCTATGGCGGAAGAAAGAGAGATAATGGATAAGATCCCCTATGCCTTAGCCATAGGCTCTATAATGTATGCCATGCTATGTACAACACCAGATGTGGCACATGCTATTAGTTTGACTAGTAGGTACCAATCTGATCCAGGTTCGGAACACTGGATAGCGGTCAAGAATATCCTTAAGTACTTGAGAAGAACTAAGGATATGTTTCTTGTATACGAAGGTGAAGAAGAGCTAGTCGCTAAGTGTTATGTCGATGCTAGATTTGACACTGATCCGGATGACTCTAAGTCTCAATCCGGATACGTATTTCTCTTGAACGGAGCAGCAGTTAGTTGGAGGAGCTCCAAACAACCTGTGGTGGCTGGATCAACGACGGAGGCGGAATATGTTGCTGCTTCAGAAGCAGCGCAGGAAGCGGTTTGGATAAAGGAGTTCATAACGGAACTAGGTGTGGTTCCTAGTGCGTTGGACCCAATGGTGATCTATTGTGACAATAATGGAGCCATAGCCAACACCAAGGAACCAAGGTCTCACAAGAATTCCAAGCATATTAAGCGCCGGTTTCACTCCATCAGCGAGCATGTCAAGGATGGAGATATAAAGATTTGTAAAGTGCACATGGACCTGAATGTAGCAGATCCGTTGACTAAAGTACTCCCTATGGCAAAACATGATCAACACCAGAACTCCATGGGTGTTAGATTTATCACTATATAAACTAGATTATTGTCTCTAGTGCAAGTGGGAGACTGAAGGAAATATGCCCTGAGAGGCAATAATAAAGTTGTTATTATGTATTCCTTGTATATGATAGATGTTTATTTTGCATGCTATAATTGTATTGATAGGAAACATCAATACATGTGCGTTTAATAAACAAAAAGGGTTCCTAATTATGCCTCTCTTATAGACTAGCTTGTTGATTAACAAGATGATCAAGGTTTCCTGATCATGGACATTGGATGTTGTTAATAACAAGGTCACAACATTTGTGAAATGATGTGATGAACATTCATCCGAAATATAGCATTACGATCAAGTCATTATGTTTATATTGCTATAACATCATACGAAGTAATCTTTATCCTTAGACCATGAGATCATGTTAATTGCTAACACCGGAAGAGTATCTTGATAACATCAAACGTCACACCGTAACAGGGTGACTATAAAGATGGGTTCAGTACTACGAAGGTGTTATCTTGAGGCTCATGGATCAAGAGTGGAATTTGTCAATCTAGATGACGGATAGATATACTCTGGGCCCTCTCGGTGATATCACATTAGGATAGCTTGCAAGCAAGTGATGTGATCACTAGAATGTTATATCATGGGAACAAGAAAAGAGTGCATGTCGGTAACGAGATCAAACTAGGTATGGAGATACCGATGATCGAATCTCGGACATGTAATATATCTAGAGACAAAGGGATTTAGTTACAAGCGTTAAAGGTTCTCATGATCACAAGAGTCATCGTTGAATGTGTAGGAGTCAGTATGGATCTCCAGGCCCCGCTGCTGATTATTGTTCGGAGAAGCGTCTCGATCATGTCTGCATTATTCGCGAACCGTAGGGTGGCACACTTAAGAGTTACCGGACACCATTTTGGAGCACATATGTTTCAGACGAAAGAATTGCAAAGCGCAGGAATTATTTCAATAGAAACCGGAAATTGTTTCGGGTGAAATTGCAGAAGGTGGTTCTGCATGTGATATTGAAATATTGCAAGGGGCTATATGTGAATGTTTGTTAATTAAAGTAACTAACAAAATTCTGAATAAATTTAATAAAAAGAGTTTTATTAAATGAGAGAGCATTAAATTTGGAGAAATTTAATGCATTTAAAGTGGAGACTTTAAAAGGGAATGTGAAGAGGCATTTTAATGTGGAGGGGTTACCACCACATGAATGGGGGCACCCCCCTCCTCCTATAAAAGGATTAGCGAGATACATGTTCCCGGTGGCATTTTTATGCGGAAGGAGTTCTTTGCTTCCATTTGGATCATTGAGCGAGGAGGTGGAGGTTGTCCGGTGGCTTGAACGTGTGTGCGAGGACAGATGCGCTGCTGATTTGCGGTGCTCGGACTTCCACATGATCTTGAGATCGGCAAGCGTACGACTACATCAACCACGAGTTCCTACTCGTTAACAAAACTCTTTGTCTTCGAGGGTAAGTTCTCCATGGATGTATGTCCACCCGTTGCTCTTTATCTAGTAGATAGATCTTGGCGTATAGTTCTCATCGTAGGAAAAATTTTGTTTTCTATGATGCGGACCCAACATAACCAATGTACTTTTCTGGTGGTTTAGGATTGCTTAGGTCATAACTACATGGAAAATCAAGGCTAGGCCCAAGGTTCCAACGGTTTTACTCAGTTTGACCCGTCGCAGGAGTTTCCTCATGCAGGTCCAGCACACTTCTCTAAGTGTTATCGCATGCACCATAGACGGTCACACCTGGGAGCTAGGTTTTCCATCTAAGAGCAATCCAACACACTTGTTCATGTATTTTAGGGCCATATGCATGTTCCCATGGCATCTCGGTGCTCGGGCGGTCCGGTTCCGGCAAAACCCTAATTTGGGTGTCCCACGGGTCAACCCCCATAGCATTCTCCGTACGAGGCCTGACCAATGTACTTTTCTGGTGTTTTAGGTTTCCTTAGGTCATAAACTCTTTGAAAACCAAGTCTAGGCCCAAGGTTCCACCGATTTTCCTCTGTTTGACCTGTCGCAGGAGTTTCCTCTTGTAGGTCCAGCACACTTCTCTAAGTGTTACCGCATGCACCGTAGACGGTCACACCCAGGAGCTAGGTTTTCCATCTAGGAGAAATGCACCACCCTTCTACATGTATTCTAGGGACACATGCATGTTATCATGGCATCCCGATGCTCGGGCGGTCCTTTTCTAGTGAAACCCTAATCCGAGGGCCCCGTAGGTCTACCACCGTAGCATTCTCCGTACGAGGGCTGACAAATGTACCTTTCAGGTGGTTTAGGTTTGCTTAGGTCATAACTATATGGAAAATCAAGGCTAGGCCCAAGGTTCCACCAGTTTGCCTCCGTTTGACCCATCATGGGAGTTTACTCCTCGAGGTCCAGCACACTTCTCTAAGTGATATCACATGCACCGTATACGGTCACACCCGGGAGCTAGGTTTTCCATCTAGGAGCAATCCACCACCCTTGTGAATGTATTCTAGGTCCACATGCATGTTCTCGTGGCATCCCGGCACTCGGGCGATCCTTTTCCAGCAAAACCCTAATTCGGGAGCGCCAAAGGTCTACCCTCGTAGCATTCTCCATACGAGTTCTAACCAATGTACTTTTCTGGTGGTTTAGCTGTTCTTTGGTCATAAAAACATGGAAAACCAAGGCTAGGCCCAAGGTTCCACCGGTTTGCCTCCGTTTGATCCGTCACGCGAGTTTCCACCTTTAGGTCCAACACCCTTCTCTAAGTGTTATCGCATGCACCATAGACGGTCACACTCAGGAGCTAGATTTTCCATCTAGGAGCAATCCACCACCCTTGTGCATGTATTAAACGGCCACATGTTTATTCTCATGGCATCCTGGTGCTCGGGCAGTCCTTTTCCGGCGAAACCCTAATATGGGGGTCCCGTAGGTGTACCCCCATAAAAGTATTCTCCGTACGAAGGCTGACCAATGTACTTTTCTGGTGGTTTAGGTTTGCTTAGGCCATAACTACATGGAAAATCAAGGCTAGGCCGAAGGCTCCATCGGTTTTCCTCAGTTTGACCCGTCGCAGGAGTTTCCTCATGTAGGTCCAGCACACTTGTCTAAGTGTTATTGCATGCACCATAGATGGTCATGCCCGGGAGCTAGGTTTTCCATCTAGGAGCAATCCACCACCCTTGTGCATGTAGTCAACAGCCACATTCTTGTTCTCATGGCATACTAGTGCTCGGACGGTCCTTTTCTGGTGAAACCCTAATTTGGGGGTCCCGTAGGTGTACCCCCATAGCATTCTCCGTACGAGGGCTAACCAATGTACTTTTCTGGTGGTTTAGGTTTCCTTAGGTCATAACTACATGGAAAATCAAGGCTAGGCCCAAGGTTCCATCGGTTTGCCTCAGTTTGACCCGTCGCAGGAGTTTCCTCATGTAGGTCCAGCACACTTCTCTAAGTGTTATCGCATGTTCCATAGACGGTCACACCCAGGAGCTAGGTTTTCCATATAGGAGAAATACATCACCCTTGTTCATGTATTCTAGGGCCACATGCATGTTCTCGTGGCATCTCGGTGCTCGGGCGGTCCTTTTCCGGTGAAACCCTAATTTGGGGGCCCCGCAGGTCTACCCCCGTAGCATTCTCCGTACGAGGCCTGACCAATGTACTTTTCTGGTGTTTTAGGTTTCCTTAGGTAATAAATTCATGGAAAACCAAGTCTAGGCCCAAGGTTCCACCGATTTGCCTCCGTTTGACCCGTCGCAGGAGTTTCCTCTTGTAGGTCCAGCACACTTCTCTAAGTGTTACCGCATGCACCGTAGACGGTCACACCCATAAGCTAGGTTTTCCATGTAGGAGAAATGCACCACCCTTATACATGTATTCTAGGGACACATGCATGTTATCATGGCATCCCGATGCTCGGGAGGTCCTTTTCTAGTGAAACTCTAATCCGAGGGCCCCGTAGGTCTACCACCATAGCATTCTCCGTACGAGGGCTGACCAATGTACTTTTCTGGTGGTTTAGGTTTGCTTAGGTTATAACTATATGGAAAATCAAGTCTAGGCCCAAGGTTCCACCAGTTTGCCTCCGTTTGACCCGTCAGGGGAGTTTACTCCTCGAGGTCCAGCACACTTCTCTAAGTGATATCACATGCACTGTAGAAGGTCATACCCGAGAGCTACATTTTCCATCTAGGAGCAATCCACCACCCTTGTGCATGTATTCTAGGTCCACATGCATGTTCTCGTGGCACCCCGACACTCTGGCGATCCTTTTCCAACGAAACCCTAATTCGGAAGCGCCATAGGTCTACCCTCGTAGCATTCTCCGTACGAGTTTTGACCAATGTACTTTTCTGGTGGTTTAGGTGTGCTTAGGTCATAAATACATGGAAAACCAAGGCTAGGCCAAAGTTTCCACCAGTTTGCCTCTGTTTGATCCGTCACGCGAGTTTCCTCCTGTAGGTCCAGCACACTTCTCTAAGTGTTATCGCTTGCACCATAGACGGTCACACCCGGGAGCTAGATTTTCCATCTAGGAGCAATCCACCACCATTTTTTGTGTATTCAACGGCCACATGCTTGTTCTCATGGCATCCTGGTGCTCGGGCGGTCCTTTTCCGGGGAAACCCTAATTTGGGGGTCCCGTAGGTGTACCCCCATAGCATTCTCCGTACGAGGGATGACCAATGTACTTTTCTGTTGGTTTAGGTTTGTTTAGGTCATAAATACATGGAAAACCAAGGCTAGGCCCAAGGTTCAACCAGTTTGCCTCTGTTTAACCCGTCGCGGGAATTTCCTCCTGCAGGTCCAGCACACTTCTCTGTGTTATCGCATGCACCATAGACGGTCACACCCGGGAGCTAGGTTTTCCATCTAGGAGCAATCCAACACCCTTGTGCATGTATTCTAGGGCCACATACATGTTTTAATGGCATCCTAGCGCTCGAGCGGTCCTTTTCTAGCGAAACCCTAATATGGGGGCCCAGCAGGTCTTCCCCCATAGCATTCTCCGCACGAGAGCTGACCAATGTAATTTTCTAGTGGTTTAGGTTTGCTTAGATCATAAATACATGTAAAACCAAGGCTAAGCCCAAGGTTCCACTGGTTTGCCTCTATTTGACCCGTAGCTCGGCCCAAGAAACCAAGGCTTAGCCCAAGAAATCCAAGGCTCAGCCCAAGTATATTTGGTGGTTTAGGTTTGTTTAGGTTAAATACCCCTGCCTCCTCTCTCATTCCACTCAGCTCGCTGCCGCCACTCTCCTCCCACCCACGCCTCCTCCTCCTGCCCAAGGACGATGTCGCCCCTGCCACCGCCACCACCCGCCCAAATCCACTGCCACCCGGATCCCCTCGCCCGCACGAAGCCGCCACCACCCGAAGCCGCCCGCCACCACCGCCCGTAGGTAATCTCCAAGCCCCTCTTTTTTTGTACTACAAATTTGATTTTATTTTGATTTGTTGACATCAATTTGGAGCAACTGGAAACTTAGGAATTTTTTATTTCGATCAAATGAATAGTTTAGTATGCCCAACCTGCATCCTCGTCATCAAATTGGCGGCAACGATGGAGCACTGCTGGGCTCCGCTAGGTATGTCCGAGATTGGGCTCCGTCGGGCTGGCACTGGGAGGTGCTACCTTCCGGGACGCATAGCTTGGTGAGGAATCCGGGTCCCGTTATCGACCCGGAGCTTCTTTGGTGGCAATCGAGTGGTCCACTGTTGGTGCAAAGGGAGTAGGCCCCCGAGGAGGTGGTACGGAATCGTGTCAGGGAGGAGGACGAGCACGTCCGTCGCTATATGGCTGCGTTGGAGGTCATGGTCTCTAATACCTGGCAGATTCTTCAGGGATCTCACTCGAGCTATCCTCGTGTGATGGTTCCTTCTCTTTGGGTGTTCACCGCCCATGACTCAGTACTCGTAAGTCGTCATCCAGTTTGATTGAGCGAGATGTATTAGTGATATTATCGAATTTGTAGTAGAACTATGTCGAGAATTTGAATATAAGATAACTAATATCTTAATTGTGAATGCTGAATATGATTCTAATATATCTTATTGAGCTACTGGTATGATGTTATTGCTTTTGGATGTTGTAGATAAAGTAATTACCTGTAGCCCTCAACGCTAAAGGTTGGGACGATCGTTCCACCGATTTCCCCCTGTTTCACCCTTCGCGGGAGTTTCCTCCTGCAGGTCCAGCACACCTCTATAAGTGTTATCACATGCACCGTAGACGGTCATACCCGGAAGCTAGGTTTTCCATATAGAGGCATTCCACCACACTTATGCATGTATGATAGGGACACACGCATGTTCTCGTGCCATTTCGGACGTCAGACGACCCTTCTCCGGCGAAACACTAATCCGAGGGCACTGCCGGTCTAGCCCCTAGATTACTATAGAAGTTTATTTTATTCAACAAAAATATGTAATATTTGAATTTAGATAGATAGATTTTATTTTCTGCAAATTTTGATATATTATATGTATTTTTCTGATTTATAATGATTTAGTTATGATTTTTCTAGGTTTATTATGGGGAAAATAGAAAATACCTATGCGTACCCTTCAAGACTGGGCCGACGGCCAAGCCGTCGGCATAAACTAGACGTCGTTGCAGGCCAGGTACTTGGGCCCATGCGGGGCAACCTTATGATGACGGCCACACAACGCTGACGGCTCGATTGCATCGACGGCCCGCCTGAGCCTACGCCGACGGCTTTTCTAGGCCGACGGTCGGGGCTGTCGGCGTAGCATATGGCCGCCGGCGCCTTGAGCATTTCCTGCAGTGAATGGCCTCCCCTCCTGACTCGTTACTAAAAAATGTGTTTCCAAAGTATTATTTTCTATCTTCCTAAAATATTTACATGTGATAAATTTTGTGCAATAGAATTTTTCCCGTTGTAAGATTCAAAGAAACTAGCTTGGCATATAGTGCATGTTCGTGTCACGAGGTCATGACTCAGGACCACAACAAGAGCACTATCTTCATGAGTACATGCATCAAAGGAAATCACCTTAACTTAGTATGGTAGAAGACCAAATTCATGTTTACACCAAAAGGAAATGCTTATAATGAAACTCCAAATGAACCGACACCGGTATAATATATAGACTAGAGGAAACATAGACCGAGAAGAGCTATGTACAATCAAGATTTATTTCACTAAATTATTTAATATCATATATTGTATATCTCTGAATGAGAGAGATACGAATCGTCAATCACTGAATGGAGCAACAACAACCGTTGTGGTGCTCATCTTCAAAGCAGCGGCCGAAGGTAGTGCAGTCATAGCCGGCCACTGGCAGCTGGTAGTAGCCGAAATAGGGGTTGTAGTGACCGTACGGGTGGTGTCCAACGCCCATCGTAGCCATGGGTGCCGGGAAAGCAGAGCTCAGAGGAGGCACCATGGCATATCGACCACCCATCAGAAGAGCAGGCACGGCTCCAAAGTCGGCGATGAGGACTGCGGGTCTGTTCAGCCTGCTCTCAAGACGCACCTTCATCATGGCCGCGTCAGCCATGCCGATTATCCCGACGTGACCCGTCACTAACGAGGCGCAGACCTCCACCACACCTGGAAAGACAACCAATATATAGCAGCGTGTAAGCCATGCATGCATCTCGAATTCAGTCAATCGACGGTGTTACTCTGGGACACGCGCGTGCAAGTAGTTACTTACCCGGGATCTTCATGAGATCCTCCTTGGCCTTCTTCTCGCTTCTAGGGCAGTGCACGCCCATATTGACGCCAAATACCACCGCTCTTCAACGTACTAGTTCATCATGGAAGGGGATGCCTCCGAAGGGAGTGCGGCGATAGGCAGCCACTAGCGGCAGTGGCGGCATCGCGTCATATCCATAGGCATGGGGAGGAGCATACGCGGCCCTGTGGTCGGCCAGGACGAGGGGCCTCCTCAACGTTTCCTCGAGCTTCTCCTTGAGAGTCGCCGCGTAGTCCGTTCCGATGATGGCCACATGCCCCGTCTCGTGCACGTCCACATCCACCACACCTGGAAACACATTGATCGGTAGTATCGTGTAAAACTAAAACATCATACGGATGATGCATCGGTGGAGTGAGTCAGATTGATCGTTCGACACTGTATACGTACCAGGGATCTTCTTGATGAGGTCCTTGGCGATCTTCCTCTCGCTGCGGCGCATCTCGACTTCCAGTACCACCAGCGACATTGCTCGATTGCCCTGCGCGCTTCTCCTTCTCCACGTAAGGTTGGACTGATCTGAGGGATTCAATTGTATAGTAATATTGTGTGTATTTATAGACGCCAGGAGGGGCGCCAGCTGGTAGAACTGTGTGAATTCTGATTTTACTTGCCATTCGGTGTACTCTTGCCTATGCCTCTTCTCTCTCGGTCGATCGGAAGGCTGATCTGCTACCTGGAACAATCGCTAGCTAATCCCTTGATTGCCGCTGGCCCTCGCCGAATCTGATTTCCTGCCATTCCCAATTAATTCACGTGATTGTCTTTCAATTCTCGGTCGATCCTTACCCTCATCCGCAAGCAGATGAATATTTACTTGATTGACCATTACAAATCGGAATCTTGACGCTGCCATCAAGTCATCGTACGTCTCATGCATACGTTTGTTGCTGCGTACTACGTGGCAACACAACTATATCTTCATGGAGCATTCATTTCTATCTCTAGTTATCTGCAGAATACATAAGACATCCAATGACAGAGAAAAGAGGACATGATGTGAAGTGAAATACCGAGGAGCCAACCTGAAGCAAAGCGAAAAGTTCTGCGAATCTGTGTGCTGTTACTATTGCATCTTACTCAAAATCTTAATTTTTCGTTGAGTCATAGCTCGAGGAAGGAATAAAATGTCAAATCCTACTATAGATGGTAGAAAATTCAGATTACCATGTGATTTTGGACCCTCGGAACCGTATGGCACAGCTTATATTTTGTATTTATCAAGTTGTGTCTCAAGTTTGACACATTTTTTACTTGTCATTACAACCTTCGACGAGTGTCCAATAAAGGGTGCACTATGTGGTCTCGTCAGGGAGGTTGAATCAAACAGGTTCACCACATCGCCAGGCAGACATATGCACAAAAGTTTTTTGGGGTTCATTAGAGTTTCCGTCTCACCCTTAAAAACTCCAGGTCACTTGCTGTCATCGGGCATAGCATTTCAAATTTCTAATCCGTGATAAAAAAGAAGGGAAGCGTCACCACCAGAAAGAAATGGTACACACCGACGACAAAAATCATCGAGCTCTTCATGGACCAGTTAACCATACAAAAATGTAGGCCCCAGAAAGAACCTAATATTTCTAATTTTTCTATACCCAGTTACAAAGGATACATGATTCCATACAATTGTACAAACAAGAAAAAACGTCCCCACATTGCATGAAAAATAGATGCAGCAGAGAACATGGAGTGACCAGCCATCGTCATTCTTGGCGGTTTGTCTTGTCTAATTCTTGTGCTACAGTTACTGAGCTGTGTCGATGGGTAGTTGCAACTACAGAAATCATGGGAAAAATGAATGTTTCTACTGCACAAGCCTTCTCACTGATCTGGCAAGCTCTGCGCGACACGACAATAATACCATTAGATAAACGACGTAACAAAAAACTTCAGGGATACAATTTAAACTAAAGTGCCAGGAGTAGGGACTATGGATAATATAACCGTTTTTAAGGATAAACCATGACCGGAGTTGTAAAACTGAAGGGTAAATAACAAGGTTGTGGCTGGTTAGAATGTTGAGGATATGGTTTCATGGGTTCAACCCTCGTATCTCTTCCAACAGAAATTTGTTCTTACACATCTTTACTGTTCACTTTTAGGACCAGTGTGCAGTTGCTTTCTATTAGAGCATTTCTAGTCGAGCCCTTAAACGGGCCGAAACTGTGAAATTCCGGCGAGTACTAGTCGAGCCCGTGAACATGTCCGGCCCATAAAACATTTTACACTCACCCGTCGCGACACGGTCGGTATAAATACCAGCTGCTCGGGCGAGTGCGGGTCGAAACCCTCGCTCATCCCCACACCCAACCTTAGCGTCGCCGCCACCTCGAACTCCGGCAAGCAATCGCGCGCACCGCACTAGTAGATCAAGCCCGATGTCTTCGCCCAGCGGACGGTGCGGCCTTGGGGGAGGGAGGTGCGAGGCGGGGGCGGTGACGACCGCCCTCCACGCCACCTCACTCGCGACGCACACGCCAAGTTTGTGTGGCCCGAGGGTGCGAAGAAGCAGGCCGCCCTCAAATGGGTGAACCTCAAAGAGTCCCCGCCGCCGTCCCTGCGCGCCAACGCGCCGGCGTGGTGGCCGCAGGAGAGGGCGGCCCGCCGCGCCGTGTCGATTTGTAGGTACGTCGATCCCGGGAGGGATCCTCGCGGCCCCCGCTCCTCCCTCCCCTCCCTCCTCCGATGACTTTAGCTCGTACTCTCCTCCACGTGCGCGTGTCGTCGGCTCGGCCGATTACGCCTATGAAAGCGATGAGGAGATGGCCCTCGAGCTCGCGGTGCGCGAGTCCAAGATCTCGGCCGCGGCGGAGCTCGAGCTCAAGCACGCGGAGCAGCGTCGGGCCATCGCGCTCGTCCGGTTCCGCAAGGCCAGGGAGAGGAAGGAGGCGTGCGCGTCCACTAGCGGCGCTGTCATGAAGCTGGACCTCGCCGACCTCATCGACCTCACCGACGCGTGAGGTCCTCAGTCGGCACATCGCCGCCATGCCCTACAGCTCCCAACGACACCGAGGACCTCATTTTTAGTCTAGGGCACGGCAGCCCCCGCAGTAGTAAATCGTGCAGCTTTTGATCCGCTGCTTTCATGTAAATTATGTGTAATATACCGTGAAGAACCATGATCACACGCTAGTTTGTCGTCGAATTTACTCGCATGGTTTGAATTTCAAATTCGCGGTTCGTATTTACGGGTTCCATTCTGCGCCCCGTCGTTTTGAACTGTGAGTTCAGTTTTCAGTGGACTGTATTCTCGTTTTATAGTATGTCCCGTTTAAGGGCTTGACTAGAGCATCTCTAGCAGACCTAGGCGGATAAGGGGCGAGTTTTTGCTCATTTTTGCTCTGCAGACTCGATGCGCAGAACAGAAACCGCAAAACGAGACCACAAACAACCAAATTTTAAACATTCCCGAGATATTTCGAAAAGTTCATACTAGTCGCTGCAATCATACATACAAATTGCGGGGGATCTGCCGTCGACAGCACCCAAACCCTAGTCCTGTACACAAAATTGGGCTCACCGGAGCCCCAGGGTGCGGCGCAGACGATACCGGCTCGAGGTCCCACTCCAACTGCTTGTCTGCGGTGATCGTAGTCGCCAGCGAGGCCCTGCTCGTAGAATATCTCATTAAGCTCTGTGTCCCGGCGAGCTCACGTGTCGACGACGCTCCACTGCGTGATGACGTCCGTCCAGGGTCGAAGGAGGCCTTGTCGACGAATTCCTCTCTGGTGACGACACCACCAAATGTGCCGAATCGGCTGTGGCGGCAATCCACCACCCTTGTGCATGTATTCAACGGCCCCATGCTTCCTCTCATGGCATCCTGGTGCTCGGGCAGTCCTTTTCCAGCGAAACCCTAATTTGGGGGTCTCGTAGGTGTACCCCCGTAGCATTCTCCGTACGAGGGCTGACCAATGTACTTTTGTGGTGTTTTAGGTTTGCTTAGGTCATAACTACATGGAAAACTAAGGCTAGGCCCTAGGTTCCACCGGTTTGCCTCTGTTTGACCCGTCGCGGGAGTTTCCTCCTGCAGGTCTAGCACACTTCTCTGTGTTATCGCATGCACCATAGACGGTCACACCTGGGAGCTAGGTTTTCCATCTAGGAGCAATCCAACATCCTTGTGCATGTATTCTAGGGCCACATGCACATTCTCATGGCATCCTAGCACTTGGGCGGTCCTTTTCTAGCGAAACCCTAATCTGGGGCCCCCGTGGGTCTACCCCCGTAGCATTCTCCGCATGTGGGATGACCAATGTAATTTTCTAGTGGTTTAGGTTTTCTTAGGTCATAACTACATTGAAAAACAAGTCTAGGCCCAAGGTTCCACCGGTTTGCCCCTGTTAGACCCATCGCGGGAGTTTCCTCTTGTAGGTCCAGCATGCTTCTCTAAGTGTTATTGGATCCACCATAGACGGTCACACTCGGGAGCTACGTTTTCCATCTAGGAGCAATCCACCACCCTTGTGATGTATTCTAGGGCCACATGCATGTTCTCGTGGCATCCCGGCACTCGGGTGGTCCTTTTCTGGCGAAACCCTAATCCGGGGGCCCCACAGGTCTACCCCGTAGCATTCTCCGTATGAGGGCTGACCAATGTACTTTTCTGGTAGTTTAGGTTTGATTAGGTCATAACTACATGGAAAACCAAGGCTAGGCCCAAGGTTCCACCGGTTTGCCTCCTTTTGACCCGTCGCGGGAATTTCCTCCTCCAGGTCTAGCACACTTCTCTAAGTGTTATCGCATGCACCATATACGGTCACACCTAGGAACTGTAATGCCCCAGTTTTAGCTAATTTTAAATTAGGGTTTGTTTGTGCATTAATGAGCATCATTCCTTAAAATGCATGCAAAGAAAATAAATTAAAACCCTAACCCTAGCTATTTTCCTCTTCCTCTCAAATCAATTCAAAAGAGTTTTGTATAATTTGAAAAGTACAAAAGTTTGTTAAGCCCAAATTGTTAAAGGGCCTCACATTGTTTTATATGTTTTCGAAAGTCTAGTGCTATTTTTGAAATACCTAAACCAGCTTTGGATTTGAAATTACAAACAGAAAAGGAAAAAGTTTTCTGTAAAAAAATGGAGCAGCAGTAACCAGGCCGGCCCATCTCTTCTCTTCCCTTTCCTGCCGCCCACCCACGCAGCAACCAGCAGCCACCCTCGGCCCAGTCGCAGCCCATTCAGGGCCCAGCCCGCATACCCTTTTGGCCTCCCCTGGTCATCGTATTCCCCGCGCCTCCAAGCTGCTGCCTGGCATTTCTGACACCGTCAATCCACGTCGTGTGATGCTCGCCACTACACCGTGCCCTAGAGCTGAGGATAAGAGTGCCACGACATGCCCTCCTTCTCCTCCCCCGGTCTTATCCCCCAGCGCCTCTCTCTCTTTTTTCCCCGAGAGGTCGAAACCCTAGCTTCGGCCGCCGCGTAGAACCATCGTCTATGGTCTCCCCTCGCCGATCTAAGCCAGCAGGAAGCTCCGCCTCGTCGCCCTGACCATCCTTGCCAAAGGAATCGGACGTGGGTGCCCCTATCAAGCTCCAGCAACCTTTCCTTCCTCGCCTCCGACGAGTACCTCCGCTGCCATTAACGTTGCTCCGATCCACCTCACGCCTTGCTGTCGGTCCCTCCAGCTTCAGGGTGAGCCTCCAGTCCTCAAGGACGTCTCCTCGATCTTCCTACCCCTCTCTGGCGCTCTGTCGTCATGCACCTATAGCCACCGCTACCACTCGTCGCTGGGGAGCTCGCTCCGGTGACCAAATCCAGGCGGAGCCGCCTCTATCCTGCTCGCCTTGCTCCGATGGTTTGAGCCCGACCAGTCCTGCAACCCCGCTTTCCCTCCTCTGCTGTCCTAGGCCGCCGTCTGGCGTGTGCGCGGGCGAGCCGACGTGGCACCACTTTGGCGTCGACGTGGCCCCTGGCCCACCCGTCAGTCACTGTGGGTAGCCTCTTCCCCTGTGGAAAACAGCCCCAACCCTGTGCTGATGTCAGCTGTCTCGCTGACGCAATAAATGTTTAATAATTTCAAAAATTGATATAATCTTATAAATTCAATATCTAATTAATTATAAGTCAGAAAAATGTATATAAGATATCAAAATGTCCAGAAAAATGAGATCTTTCTAATAGCATCAAAATCATTCATTGTTCAATAACTTTATGACGAGGGTTTAACTCGTCAATGCCCATTGTTATGGACTTGGGTTTTGGAGAAGGAGGGAACATTGGAGGCATTAGTCGGCTAGCAAACAAGCACACTGGGATGCAAGTTTTACCTAGGTTCAGGCCTCGTAAAGGTCCCTAATCCTACTTGTCTGCTCTTGGAATTAACGAAGGAATCGAAGATTACAGGGGTGCGCAGATGCAATCTGGCGAGAGTTGTGGGAACTAGGATTGCGTGTGTCCTCCTTGCCGCCCCCTCCTAGCCTTTATACAGATAGGCTAGGTCTCAGGTAGCAAGTCGAGTCGGTTACATATTAGGGTTTTCCCTTTAAACTTTCTATCTTAAGCTTCTTCTTGTCTCGCAAGCAATCGAGAGTCCGTGGGCCACTCGTATTCTCGATTTGGGCCTTGGCAATGCCATGGGCTTCCGCCGTATCTGGACCATATATACCGAACTCGAGTACTTGTAGGGTATACCCATGTCAGTAGCCCCCGAGTGTTCAGTAGTCCCCGACTGGGGACTTTATGGAGTCTTTTCGAGTGCATGACCGAGTATATTTTTGAGTGTTTAGTTGGTGTCATAGGGATTGTTGATATATGTGCCTGATTTATCTGATGTATCGGTATCAGTTAACTGCCTTAGGGCAAAACAACGCAATCTACTCAAACTCGAGTCCCTGGACTTAAATTCGGAGAAGTGCTGGCGTAATTCGACTCAAGCCGCGGAGGTCTTACAGGAGTCGAATTCCAGTGTATAAGTGTGAGCACTCGAAGCGTCCGTCAAGGCATGTTCATCATACCTGTAGGCACGGATATGTTTCTGGTAGTGCGCAGCAGATGTGTTGCCAGGCCTTATTCAGGTCTTATCTTCATGCTGTAAGCGTGGAATCCGAACTTTGTCATCACGGAGATGATTCGGGTGACCTAGGAGACGCAGTCTCTTTGTACGGGTAGTATGAGGCGGAGTCGCCATAGCATTCGGGTGTGGATGTTATCAACACACAGTACAATGTACAAATAATCATAGGGTGCACGACCAGCGCTCCCTATGGGAGTAGCCCCCAGTGCTTGGTTGAGTCGAACACTCAGGCGGGGACTAAAAACTATTTGCGACTGTTGTCGTCTTTTGTTGCTTGTTTCATTCGAATTTGCTTTCGGCGCTCCCTATGGGAGTAACCCATAATCCTCAATCGAATCGTAGATTTGAGTGGTGAGTATGTCCTGAATGTTCTTATACATGCGTAAAGATAAATCGTAGGGTGCGCGATCAGCGCTCCCTATGGGAGTAGCCCCCGAGTGCTTGGTTGAGTCAAAGACTTGAGCAAGGACTAAAGTAGTCGAAATCTTCTGCTGCTGAAATGACGTAAGTGCTGATGATGTGATGACCTTGGTTGCCCGCGTGAGTGGCTTTGACGGGACGTGACGAGCGGTGGGTCCCACTTTCTAACTTTGATTTGACCGGGCGTGTGTAATCTTCTGTTTTAACTGTGTCTCCTCGATTTCCGCATGCAATGGGAATAGTGGGGGGACAGTTCGTGCTTCAGCTTCGCCATGTGTCGATGGCGATGTGCGCCACGCGTGTAGTAGGGTTTTTGCTGGCCGTTGGATGGTGTCTGTGGTGAGGTTAAGTAGCAGCACAGCGACGATAATTTCCCCATCTGTTTTCATTGTTCTTGCCTCCATTGCCATTGTTGCTTCTCTCTGCTTCTTTGCGCACTTTCTCGTTGCGGTGCTGGACCAGCTCCGCATCTTTCCGAGCTACTTCCTCCGTTCTCACTGCCATCGAAAGATGGGCAAGAAAAAGGGAGGCGCCGCCGCTGGGTCTGCCGCTGCCATTGCCGCCGTCGAGAAGAAGGGCGGCTCCGCCACTGTTGGCACCAGCACCGCCGACGCTGGGAAGAAGAAGGGCGCAAGAACCCGCGTCACCAACAGTGCTTGGCATGCGTCTATCATCAAGCCTGCCCAGCTGCATCTTCATCGTTGAGATGGAGTTCTTTCCTCCGTGGAAGACGACTCGCGAGTGCCCGACAAGGAGGTAATTCCTTACCCTCCTGCTGGTTTCTAGGTGATGTTCCTTGCGTTCATCATCCGAGGTCTTTCTCTGTCCTGCATCCTTTCTTCAGGGGCCTCCTTTGCTTCTATGGGCTCCAGCTGCATCAGCTGTCCCCAAATTGTATTCTCCACATCTCCTGCTTCATTAACCTTTGCGAGTGCTGGCTCGGAGTCTAGCCACACTTTGGCCCCTTAAAGAGGCTTTTTAAGCTGAAGCGCCAGTCAGCATCTGGTTCTGTAGTCTACGACATAGGAGGCTGCGGAATCCATGTTGACTCTTCCGCCACTTATTTCAATATCAAACTCACGGTGTTCGTCCAAGGGTGGAGAGACAAGTGGTTCTACATCCACAACTAGAAGGCCGACGGAGAGCACTACAGACTCGTGCCCTTCGATCCCGTGACGCTGTGTAAGAGGAGGAGTTCTTGGAAGAACATGAAGGGAATATGCCCGAGAGGCAATAATAAAGTGGTTATTATCTTATTCCATGTTTATGATAAATGTTTATTTTGCATGCTATAATTGTATTGATAGGAAACAACAATACATGAGTGTTTAATAAACAAATAAAAGGTTCCTAGTCATGCCTCTCTTATAGACTAGCTCGTTGATTAACAAGATGATCAAAGTTTCCTGATCATGGACATTGGATGTTATTAATAACAAGGTCACAACATTGGTGGAATGATGTGATGAACATTCATCTGAAGTATAGCATTACGATCAAAGTCATTATGTTTATATTGCTATAACATCATACGAAGTAATCTTTATCCTTAGACCATGAGATCATGTTAATTACTAACACCGGAAGAGTATCTTGATAACATCAAACATCACACTGTAACAGGGTGACTATAAAGGTGGGTTCAGTGCTACGAAGGTGTTATGTTGAGGCTTATGGATCAAGAGTGGGATTTGTCCAACCCGATGACGGATAGATATACTCTGGGCCCTCTCGGTGATATCACATTGAAATAGCTTGCAAGCAAGTGATGTGATCACTAGAATGTTATATCACGGGAATGAGAAAAGAGTGCATGTCGGTAACGAGATCAAACTAGGTATGGAGATACCGATGATCGAATCTCGGACATGTAATATATCGCGGGACAAAGGGATTTAGTTACTAGCATTAAAGGTTCTCACGATCATAGAAGTCATCGTTGAATGTGTAGGAGTCAGTATGGATCTCCAGGTCCCGCTGCTGATTATTGATCGGAGAGGGGTCTCGATCATGTCTACATTATTCGCGAACCGTAGGGTGACACACTTAAGGGATACCGACACCATTTGGAGCAAATATGTTTCAGATAAAGATTTAAGAAAGCGCTGGAATTATTTCAATAGACACCGAAACTGTTTCGGGTGAAAATGCTGAAATTGGTTCTACATGTAATATTGAAATGTTGCAGGGGGTTTTATGTGAATGTTTGTTAATTAAAGTAATTAACAAAATTCTGAATAAAATAATAAAAGAGTTTTATTAAATGAGAGAGCATTAAATTTGGAGAAATTTAATGCATTTAAAGTGGAGACTTTAAAAGAGAATGTGAAGGGCCAAATTTATGTGGAGGGAGTTACCACCACATGAATGGAGGAGGTGAAGAGTCACCTCCTCCATGCGCCGGCCATGAAGGAGGGGCACCCCCCCTCCTCCTATAAAAGGCCACCCCCTCCTCACTTCTCACACACACCTCCTTGTGAAGGATCTCTCTCCCCCTCTAGTATTATTCCCCCATGGTCTTGGATTGGCGAGATACATGTTCCCGGTGGCTTTATCTGGAAAGGAGTTGCTGCTTCCGCTGCTTTCTTTGGGCGAGGGCGAGAGGTTGTCGAGGTACGGACGTGTGTGCGATCACGGATGCACTGCTGCGGTCTTTGGACTTGGTAGTCTTTGAGCTGGATCTGATGGACGTGTTGGAGCCGGACCTGCTGGACTTCATCACGATCTTGAGATCGGCAATTGTACGACTACATCAACCACGATTTCCTACTCGTTAACAAACCTCGTTGTCTACGAGGGTAAGTTCTCGTTGGATGGATGTCCACTCGTTGCTTTGTACCTAATAGATAGATCTTGGCGTGTAGTTCACACCGTAGGAAAAATTTTGTTTATTATGTTGCGGACCCAACAGTGGTATCAGAGCCTGATCTATGCGTAGGTTCTTAGCACGGGTAGTACACATATGTTTATATGTGGGCGATGATGATCATGTTATTTCTTCTTTCATGTATTTTGGATATTGGTGGCATAGTGGGATGAAGCGGCCCAGACCAACCTTACATGTCATCGTACATGAGACCGGTTCCACGACTGACATGCAACTTGTTTTGCATAAGTGGCTGGCGGGTGTCTGTCTCTCCTACTATAGTCAATATCTGATTTACAACGAGTTGCTAATAACTTAGTTATCCTTGTTGTGGTTCATGTTCGTAGGTAAGAATGGTTCTATCTCCGAAAGCCCTAAGCCACGTAAAACTTGCAATTGATAAATTAGAGGCGTCTAGTTTAGATCGTTGCTGGGCTAGTGTATTGATATAGTATTGTTGTAAGTAGATGTATGATAGATACTCTTACAACACACTCAACGTGTAAGTTCTATAGACCTTGGCCTTACACACAAAGGAACGATAGAGATCATACCACGATGCAAGTGATAGAGATCAAATGCATGGACCATATCATCTCACTTTACAAATTAGATGTTAGCATCTTATACTGCTAGTTTGGCATTTTCTGTAGCATTGTAAGATGATCCCTCTTTGAGATATCAAGATAAAAATGTGTTCTTCCTTAAGTATGCACCGTTCTATGGATCGTGTTTCGAGACATCACGTGATGATCGGGTGTTCTCAACTCTACGCTTTCATGCAACGGGTGTAAGACCGTTTTACACAGGCGAATACTAAGGTTCTTACTTGGCGAGCCTAGAATGTACAGACATGGCCTCGGAACACGGACCGAAAGGTTAAGCATGAGTCACATAGTTGATGTGATGACCATATTGATGCTCGCCTTTGAAGCTACACCGACTCACATGATGATCGGACTTGGTGTAGTGGATTTGGTTCATGTAATCACCAAAAAGGCACGAGGGATGTCATTTTTGAGTGGGAGTTCATTTCTAATTTGGATTAGTCGAACTCAATTTGTCATAAACTAAATCGAAGTGAGTTTGCATAATTTGTTGTAGTCATTGGCATTCGTTTTCTACCTTATGCTTAGTTTTTATTTGAGATAATAGAACTATAGAATTCTGGATATTTACTTTACGAACTGGTATCGTATTGTTTCGAATGTCAATTTAAAGTTTATAAGTCCTATTGCAAACTTTCAGCAAACTCTATTTACTCCATGAAGTTTAATAAGTAGTATTAAATCAAGAGTAAGAATTCCAATGTTAGTATCTAAAGTATCATGTTTGCCTCCATGATTATTGATATTCAAAAAGTTGTTTTAATATCAAGATTATATTGGAGCTGAAAATTGTTTCAGAAACCATCATGTGTGAAAGATATTGTGATATCTGAAACAATGTTTTTGGTTGCATTATGATAGAGTATAATTTAGCAAAATACATGTTCTCATATTGTATGAGAATTTGTGAAGGATGGAGATGTTAAGCATCCGAATCTTCCAAAAAGGTTTTGGGAACTGATATTATACTCGTGATTCTTCCTTATAAGCTATAGTAGCTTGATCATGAAAGTTGTCATGATAAGGATGAATAGAAGATGTAAGTAAAATGTTTACTACACTAATAGATTACTAAAGAATGGATTTTTGAAAGAACACCAAACATTTGATGATGGTGATCCACTTCAAAGTGCAAGTCCAAAGGTATTGGTCTTTGACTATATACGCTTTGTACCATGTGTCATGTTGATGACACCACTATTGATGTTGATAGATTCTTTTAAAAGAAAAGGAATTGCTGAAAGAGAATCTATAAAGTATTTGGCAGAAAATAAAAGGTTGGAGATGTCCAACTTAAGTATATAGAAGATATACATGTTATGGCTATATTCCTTGCTTGTTAAACAATGTGGTTCTTAGGTATTGGATACCGGTATTGGATACCGAATTGGTTGGTATGAAGTGTCATACAGGACAACGCAATTCATGAATTACAATGGCCTAAGTAACCAGCAATAGAATGAGTGATGATGTTCATTGAAAACAAATAAAGTGTTATTGTGTTTTTCGTTGTCATCCAACTAAGCCTTCAAGATTTGTTTAAATAATTGTTATTTTGTTCCGGTATCATGATAACAATGGTTGTTCAAATAATTACCTTATTCCATAAAGGATGGATGAACGTTTACAAGTCTAGTTGGAGAAATCACATCCATAAACACTATTGCTAAAATGTCGCCAGACAAATGATTGAAAGATCACTTATGAAGTGACATCGCTGTTTAAATTATATTGAAAAGAAAACATGAAGAAACTCCATGTTGATGGATTTTTGGAGTCTTTGATTTTTATCAATTGACGCATGTGAAACTTTCCTCGAGATAATTGAAACTCCATCCATAGGCCAAAGAGGAACGGATGACTAACTTATTGGATATTATGCATGTTGATGTATATAGTCCATTATATGTAGCCATATGCGATGGATCTTTTTGCTTCATAGGCTTTCTCCGAAAATTTGAGTGAATATATCTGTATATTTACTTAATAAGGAAGAAGTATGAAACATTTGAAAATTGTTCAAAGACTTTCAAGATGAAGTGGAAAATCATTGTAACAAGAAAATAGAGAGTTTATGATTCGATCATAAAGGAAGATATTTAAGTTACATGTTTAGCAAAACACTTAAGATTTGAGGAATTGTTCCATGATTTGTGTTTCCCGATAAACCATAGGAGTATGGTATATTCAAGAGATGAAATAAAACCATGTTTGGCATGGTAAGATCAAAGGTGTCATTTATAAAACTGCCATTATGTTTTAAGGATTGAAGCTTTAAAGACTACCACTTTTACACTGAAAAGAGCACCATCGTGATCCATTGAAATGACACCATATGAGTTATGGTTTGGGATAAAACCCGAATTGTCTTTTCTTAAATTTTGGTATGCTATGCATAAGTAAAATGTTTACAACCAAAGTCGGATAAGCACGTCTTTGTAGGTTATCCCAAAGAATTTGTTGGGAATTTCTCCATAACACCGAGGACAAAAGAGTTTGTTACTTGGAACATCAAGTTTCTTGAGAAGGAATTTTTCATGAAAAGTTAAGTGGGAGGACAATAGAACTTTGATAAGGTTGTTGAACCTTAGCTATATGTGCTAAGTAGCTTTGGCCGAAAGTGTCCCGGTGGCGGCCACAATGCTCATGGATCTCGTGATTACAAAAGGTGTGATCTCGGAGATTAGAGTTCCTATAGAACCGTGTGGGTCGATAAGAATCAAATAGTAAGATTTGATAAGCAAGTCGTTATTGTTTTGACAATGATGAACCGACTACATGCAAAGAAGCGATGATGGTCCCTGACTCCATAAAATGACTAGAAGTCATAGAATCCGTGATAGTATCCATACACGAGAAAAACAAGTTTCTGAACTTGGAAGACCCTCCGGAAAGGCGTGAAGCCTATCGGTCATGTTTGGATCTATAAAGAAATAAGACATGGATGTTTAACATCTATGAAATAGTCGACATGTCGGAAATAAGTTTACGACAATGTTCAAGGAGTTGACTATGACAAGATTTGATCTTTCATAGCGATATATAGTCTTGACGGATTAATGTAGCAACCACTACATATAATTTGGTATATGGTAGTTGAATAAACAAAACAAGGTTCTTCTAATAGAACGGTAACCTAGGACATGTACATGACATGGTCCAAAGGGTTTTGTTAATTCAAAGGGTGCTAAAAGGGCATGTAAACTTCAATAGTTGAAGTAAGCATAGCGGAGTTGGAATCTTCACCATGATGAAACTGTTAAAAGAGTTTAAATTCATCGGAGATGATGAAGATGCTTGCATTTGCAAGAAATTAAGTGGGAGTGCTGAGACATATTTCTAATACATTATGTAGAGGACATATTGTTGATTGGAAATGATGTATCTTGTATTGACACAAGTTAAGAATTTCATTAAAATGAGATTTCGATGAAAGACTTGGGGAAACCTGGAATATTTGGCATCAATATCTATATGGATAGATTGAGGCGCTAATATGGTTGTGCCAGACATACATATATGAGATATTGAAAGGGTTCAATATGGAAACAACAAGAAAGGTTCTTGCTGAATGGAAAGGATTGTATCAAAATTCAAGTGTTTCAACACTTGGTGAGTAAAATCACATGAAGATTTTGATTGATTATACCATGATATGTATATATCCAGAATGTCCTATGCTCTAAATGTTATGAGCATATACCAGAATGATTCATAAGATGATCATTGGACAATAGTAAAGATATTCTTATGAGCTCTGGAAGAACTAAGAATATATAATGTATAAGTGACAAATAGTTAAAGGTAGTTCATTGTAAAGTGTTACATTGATACTAGTTTTGTCACAAGATACAAATTAAATTTATCTCAATTTAGACTATGGGTGGCACAATGTAATGGAAAGGATGTTCCATGCTGGATTTGGATGAGTTCCAAAGTTGAGACATTGTGACGGATACTACAACAAAAGGCTAAGTATATGACTGCTATAGTAGCAGCAAAGGAGGGCATTTGTGTTAAGTAGTTTGTTATCAAACTAGGTGTGGTTCAAAGTGGGCTAATACTATGAAGATATATTGTGTGACAATAATATCAACATATTTTGAGCCGAACGAACTAAAGGTCTCACCAAAGGACCAAATCTATACAATGCCATCTCATTTGAGAATGAGTGATGCGTAGAGACGCAGAGACATGCAAATACACACGGACCTAAAACTGTCAGACCCAGAGATTATGTCAACCACTAGCAATAGCGTATATGCAACACCAGAAAGCCATAGGTGTTCAATACGCAAAGTTTTTCAAACTAGATTATTGACTCTAGTGCAAGTGGGAGACTGAAGGGAATATGCCCGAGAGGCAATAATAAAGTGGTTATTATCTTATTCCATGTTTATGATAAATGTTTATTTTACATGCTATAATTGTATTGATAGGAAACGTCAATACATGTGTGTTTAATAAACAAATAAAAGGTTCCTAGTCATGCCTCTCTTATAGACTAGCTCGTTGATTAACAAGATGATCAAGGTTTCCTGATCATGGACATTGGATGTTGTTAATAACGAGGTCACAACATTGGTGGAATGATGTGATGAACATTCATCCGAAGTATAGCATTACGATCAAAGTCATTATGTTGTATTGCTATAACATCATACGAAGTAATCTTTATCCTTAGACCATGAGATCATGTTAATTACTAACACCGGAAGAGTATCTTGATAACATCAAACGTCACACAGTAACAGGGTGACTATAAAGGTGGGTTCAGTGCTACGAAGGTGTTATGTTGAGGCTCATGGATCAAGAGTGGGATTTGTCCATCCCGATGACGGATAGATATACTCTAGGCCCTCTCGGTGATATCACATTGAAATAGCTTGCAAGCAAGTGATGTGATAACTAGAATGTTATATCACGGGAACGAGAAAAGAGTGCATGTCGGTAACGAGATCAAACTAGGTATGGAGATACCGATGATCGAATCTCGGACATGTAATATATCGCGGGACAAAGGGATTTAGTTACTAGCGTTAAAGGTTCTCACGATCACAGAAGTCATCGTTGAATGTAGGAGTCGATATGGATCTCGGTCCATGCTAATTATTGATCGGAGAGGGGTCTCGATCATGTCTGCATTATTCGCGAATCGTAGGGTGACACACTTAAGGGATACCAACACCATTTGGAGCAACTATGTTTCAGATAAAGATTTAAGAAAGCGCTGGAATTATTTCAATAGACACCGAAACTGTTTCGGGTGAAAATGTTGAAATTGGTTCTGCATGTAATATTGAAATGTTGCAGGGGGTTTTATGTGAATGTTTGTTAATTAAAGTAATTAACAAAATTCTGAATAAAAATAATAAAATAGTTTTATTAAATGAGAGAGCATTAAATTTGGAGAAATTTAATGCATTTAAAGTGGAGACTTTAAAAGAGAATGTGAAGGGGCAAATTTATGTGGAGGGAGTTACCACCACATGAATGGAGGAGGTGAAGAGTCACCTCCTCCATGCGCCGGACATGAAGGAGGGGCACCCCCCCTCCTCCTATAAAAGGCCACCCCCTCCTCACTTCTCACACACACCTCCTTGTGAAGGATCTCTCTCCCCCTCTAGTATTATTCCCCCATGGTCTCGGATTAGCGAGATACATGTTCCCGATGGCTTTATCTGGAAAGGAGTTGCTGCTTCTGTTGCTTTGCTGGAGCGAGGGACGGAGGTTGTCGGGGTACCGGACGTGTGTGCGATCACGAATGCACCACTGCTTTGCGGTGCTAGACTTGGTGGTGCTGGAGCTGGATCTGATAGACGTGCTGGAGCCGGACCTGCTAGACTTCATCACGATCTTGAGATCGGCAAGTGTACGACTACATCAACCACGAGTTCCTACTCGTTAACAAAGCTCGTTGTCTACGAGGGTAAGTTCTTGTTGGATGTATGTCCACTCGTTGCTTTGTACCTAATAGATAGATCTTGGCGTGTAGTTCACACCGTAGGAAATTTTTTGTTTTCTATGCTGCGGACCCAACAGAACATAGTGATGCCTGGCGAGTCTGTGGAGACGGAAGTGCTTTACAAGCGCGTCTACGACCTCGAGAGTCGCATAGGTAAAGAAGAGGGAGGCGCTACCCTCATTCGCACATGGTTGCGCCGTCGTGCCTAGCCTCTGCAGGCCAGGGTCCACCCCATGTTCCGCTGGGCTAGTGCGAACGATGCCACTCGCATATCTGCCGATGGCATTTCTACGGGTGAAGTAGATAGGAGGCTGCGATTGGTGATGAAGTATACCACCAAGGAGGATCTTCCAGGCGAACCAGTCGTGCCTCTTTTCTACGCCTCTAACACTCCTCCTGAGGTAGAATTGTACCATGAAGTATCTTTCTTTGTCGATTGTCGTTAAGTACTTGATGTATAATAAATTATCTTCTGAATGCAGGATTGGAAGGTGTCTCCCAATTTACTCCTTCTTCCTGAAGGGGTTATTCCACGTGAAGTGGATGAAGAGGACAAGTCGGAGTCGACCGTCCCAATTGAAGAGGAGGAGGGAGCCCCCGAGTCCAGCGACCTGGACACTTGCAAGCGCTCCTGCAGCGAGGACTCGGATGCTTCGTCGCCATCGACTCCAGAAGGCCCTTCTGTTGGTGGAGAGGAGCCAATCCTCGCCGTTCCTGTGCGTTCCATGGCTCCTCCTGCCCGGAACAAGCTACGACTGCCAAAGGAGTCGTCAGAGTCGGAGGAGCAAACCTTCGATTTTGACAAATTTGACTAGTAAACTTTTGACTTTGTCTTAGTTTCTTTTTTGGAGTTGCGTTCCCTGAAGTTTCTGCTGGATGCGTTCTGTAGTCAAGCGGCATCGTTGTCTTCTAGCGACGTCCAATTTTTTAAGGAATCCGGAGTCGCGGACTCCAAGGCCAAAGAGGTGGCCGAACGATCTTCTTCTCCTCCATTGGCAGCCCACTCCGGGCACAATTCTTCGAGTTCCCCGCGTGCTGGGGAACACCAGGTTGTTACTCGGACAACTGTGCGGCAGTCATCTTCGTAGTCTCTAGAGGACCACATACGGATTCTTTTGTTTGTTGTGGCAGTCGAATATATACTTTGTGATGTTGCTGAACTCTGTTTTCTTCTAATGCAGCTCATCATGCGCGGGTCGACAGCATGCGCGGCTGGACAATCGCCATCGCGTTGTTGAAGGTTAGTATTGCCTTTTGTCTTTGTCTTGGTGAAGTGTCTAGATGCGATTGATGATACGTCCTCTCTTACAGTTGAGCATAACGAACTTTTGCATCATGCTGCTTCACTTGAGAAGGCGCTTGTTGCGGCGGCAAAGAGTCGCGACGAAGCAATCGCGGCTTTGGAGGAATCGCAAAAACGTGAGGAGGACTTGCAGAAGCGCGAAGAGGACTTGCGTTCCTCCAATGCCGAGAGGGAGAGGTTGCTCGAGGAGCAGCTTGTCTCGATTGCTAAGTCCCTCTCAGGTATTCTTTCAGCTGAATTTTCTGTGTTTCTTGCTTCGACATCGTGGTATCGTACCAACACTTTGCTTTATGTAGATGTCGGCGGCCTAAGCTTTGACGCCCAGGCCCTTCGTCGCGATCATGCATTGGCTGGTGCCGTCGCTGCGGTCGAAGACCACAGCGCTTCTCTTCAAGGGACGCTGATGAAGGCCAAGAATGTGCTCAGTCGCATACGCATGGATCTAACTCCCAAGGCTGAACTGCTTGACAACTTGGAGGACCTAGCGGAATCCCTTGCTGGGGGTATTTCCATGGACTTCCAGAACTCCCAGCGGTCCATCGGCACCACCATGGCACTCGCAATGGTGCAAGCCCATGGCATGGAGGTGGATCCTGTCGCGATTTCCAAGGCGATGCCCGTCGGTGCAGATGGCCAACAGGTAGTGTTTGCTCCCTTCGCTACTGGCTGTGGTAAATATGGGCCGCCGCTCATCAATACAGTCGCCAAATACTCCGAGGAGCTGCAGCGAGCGAAGAATGCGGTTAAGGCTATGGCATCAGGGGTCAGAACTGGAAAGTCTATGGCGTCAGAGACCACCACGGAGTCGACGAGGCCCCAGAAATCCAAGTCGAAGTCGAAGAAGCAGGCTGCTCCTTAGTAGCTATCTTGTAATAGTTGTAGTTTTAACTTCTGTGTTGGAACAATGCTTTTATGAAAGTGTCACAGTCAAAACTTTTGTTGAGCTTCAATGCGTCTATGCCTTTTGTCAATGTATTCTTAGTCTCTTATTTTCTTTTGCTTGGTTTGTGATAGGGTACGTCGAGTGGTCCTCACGATCCTCCATCCACTGATGAGATCTTGGCTCAGCCGCGCTCAAAGGTGGACGAGTTGTCCTTGCTTTCACGATTGCGTGATTGCATTAAGCAACTGGAGCATGAGTTGCCCATCCTCCGTGGTACCGCGGATGTATGGAAGTCGAAGGCAAAGAAGGCTACCTCCCGCGAGCAGTATCTATTGGAGGAGGTGACGCAACTGGATGATCAGTTCAAATGTTAACTTTCTGCCCTCTTATCTTTTCCTTTAGCCAGTCGTGGCAGTGCCTTGTCTTCATACTTTGCCCTTTTTGCTTGGTGTAGTTGTTAGTGCTCGTCATCCGCAGGATGAGAAACACCGGGTTGCCATTCGGATGAATGACTTGACCCAGGAGCAGCTTCAAGCGAGTGGGTACTTTTGGGTGGACCATGATCGTGCGATCGCGCTTGTGACCCTACAAGATCGTGCTTCTCGAGTACTCCACTTTTTGAAGAAGGTGCAGTCATGCCTTAGGCATATATATCAAATGATGTTCCCGTTGGACGCCGTCCCTTCAAGCTTGTTGGCTCTTTTTGCGAAGTTCCAAGATCTGAGTGCAGTTCGCGAGTGCGTGCGGCAGCAGTTAATGGCCGGTGCCAAGGCTGCTTTGTCGCTGGTACGACTACATAGGCCAGATGTAGACATTGCAGCTGTTGCTGCTGGGCCGCCGACCCCGCCGGAAGGTTCGACCTGGAACATGGTTCCACATTACCAGGCGGTTAACCGCCTAGCAGAAGAAATTGTCGACTTCTTCGAGGAGAAAACGAACGTTCTTCTGTTGCAGCAGTAGCTTTAGCTTGTGTCCTGCGCATAATTGTACAAGTGTTGTAAAGTTCGTATAGATATGTTGGGTGTAATTAATTTCTATTGATATGTAAAGAGCTTGCTATCTTCTATTAATTTCTATTGATATGTTGGGTGTAATTAATTTCATATAGATATGTGTACTCTGCAGGTCCTTTTCATTAGCATGACTTGTGTTATCTCAGCACCTTGCCAACCTGTCAGGTGCGTTGCAACTGGGTTGGTGTTTTATCAAGGGTTCGATTGATGTTGTGTCAGCTACTCAGGATACTACGACTTGTTCGTAGAACGAGGATGTAAAGGGTGCTGTAGCCCCCGAGTGATAAGATTGCCAGAAAAATAAAGGAAAACACAGAGTTTTAGGGCACTTAGCTTTATTTATTCGCAGAATAGTATGAGGTACAATATATGGCTAAGTATCCTAGTTGAATAGCCTTATTTGTAATGTAAAAAACAACTAAGGGTAGTAACAATGCAGCTATGCGATGTTCTAGGGGTTGCAGTATGTGACTTCTGTCTTGAAATCTTTAAGGCGATAGGATCCACCTAGGATTACTTCTGTAATCACGTAGGGTCCCTCCCAGGGAGACTCGAGCTTGAGATGCCCTTGTTGCTTGAGTCACAGGACCAGGTCTCCTTCGACAAAGGATCTTGGGCGTAGCCGTCTGCTGTGGTAGTTGCGGAGGCTCTACTGGTAGATCGTTGATCTTTCTGCTGCAATTTCTTGTGCCTCGTCAAGAAGGTCGACGGAGTCTTCGAGTGCAAGAGTTGACTCCTGCTCGCTGTAAGCGACCACCCGTGGGGCTTTGTAGCGTACTTCTGTGGGTAGCACCGCTTCAGCGCCGTGCACCATGAAGAACGGGGTGTATCCTGTGGCGCTGTTTGGAGTTGTGCGCAAGCTCTAGAGTATGGATTGTAGCTCATCTGGCCAGCATCCGGCGGCTTGTTCGAGTGGCCGGAGGAGTCGTTTCTTGATTCCACCGCAGACGAGGCCGTTGTCCTTTTCCACTTGACCGTTGGTCTGTGGGTGAGCCATCGAGGCGTAGCTTATGTTGATTCCCAGGTTTTCGCAGAATTCCAGGAACTCCTTGGAGGTTAAGTTTGTCCCATTGTCCATGATGATGATGTGTGGCACTCCAAAGCGATAGACAATGGACTCGAAGAACTTGACGGCGCTGGCTCCTGACTGGTTTGTCACCGGCATGGCCTCGATACACTTGGTGAATTTGTCGACTATGACCAAGAGCTAGACGTAGCCTCCTCGCGAGGATTTCGGGAGCTTGCCGACCATATCGAGTCCCCATTGCACGAAGGGCCAAGCCAATGGTATTGGCCGGAGTTCCGCGCCAGGTGCGTGCGGTTTGTCTGCGAATCGCTGGCAAGCGTTGAAGCGCTGGACGATGTCCTTGGCATCGCGCATGGCCGTGGGCTAGTAGAATCCAGCTCGTAGAGCTTTAGCGACAAGGGCACGACTGCCAACATGGTGCACACAGCTCCCTTCGTGGATGTCGAGGAGGACGGCCCTTCCGTCCCCGTTGGAGACGCACCGTTGGAGTACTCCTGTGATGTTGCGCTTGTATAGTTTGCTGTTGGTGATGGCAAATGCCTTGGATCGTCGCGCAATGTGTCGCGCATCAGTCAGGTCATCAGGAAGCCTCTTGCTGAGAAGATATGTGATGTAGGGTTAAGTCCGGGGTGGCTCGATCATCATGACGCCCATTGGTCCTTCGAGTCCCGTGTCGAGCTCTAGGTCATCGAGTGCCATTGGCTCATTGGGTGGCGTAGCCCCCGAGTCCATTGACGCGCTTGATTTCTTCTCTGGAGCCTTTGTCTTGATGGAGCGTTCACAGATATGCTCGAGAAATACCCCAAGTGGTATGGGGGCGCAGGTGGAGCCAATATTGGCGAGTGTGTCCGCATCTTTGTTGCTTTCGCGGCCTACATGCCGCAGCTCACATCCGTTGAAGTCCCCTTCGATTGTGTCATAGAGGTCGCGATAGGCGATCATGTTATCGCTCAGTGCGTCGCACTCGCGCATTGTTTGGTTCACCACCAGTTTGCAGTCGACGTAGATGATGAGCCTCTTGGCACCGCAGGCTTTCGCCATCCGCATCCCATGGATTAGGGCCTCGTACTCAGCTTCATTGTTGGAGGCCGTGAACTGCATTCACAGAATGAATTTCAGCTTGTCTCCCTAGGGTGATGTCAGTATGACACCTGCGCCGGCCCCATCCTTTCGTTTGGACCCATCGAAGTGCATTGTCCAGAGATAGGACATATCTGGCTTTTCGGGGAGCTGGTTCTCCATCCAGTGTACGAGGAAATCAGGGAAGACTTGCGACTTGATCGCGTCGTGCTTTTCATATGTGATGTCTCGTGGAGACAGCTCGATTCCCCAAAGCGCGACTCGTCTGGTGGCATCAGGGTTGTCGAGGATATGTCCGAGCGGGGCGTCGTTGACCACCACGATTGGGTGCTCCTAGAAGTAGTGGCGTAGTCGCCTGGCTGTCATGAAGACGCCGTACGCCAGCTTCTGGTAGTGCGGATACCGCTATTTTGTTGGCGTGAGCACCTCGCTGAGGTAGTAGACTGGGCGCTGGACCCCGTGGACCTTGTTTTCCTCGGCTCGTTCCACCACGAGCACCGTGCTGACCAAGTGGTTGGTGGCGGAGATGTAGAGCAGCAGTGGCTCCTTTTCGCGAGGCGTCACCAGTACTGGTGAGGTGGATAGTAGACGTTTGAGGTCTTCGAATGCTTCTTGCGCCTCGTCTGTCCACTCGAACTTGTCAGTTTTGCGGAGAAGTTGGTAGAAGGGCAGTGCCTTTTCGCCCATTCGACTGATGAATCGACTGAGCGCCGCGATTCGCCCAACCATCTGTTGGACGCCTCTTACGTTCTTTGGCTTCTCCATGGCTAGTATGGCTTTTATTTTCTTCGGGTTTTCCTCGATCCCTCTTGCGGAGATGAGATATCCGAGTAGTTGCCCGGATGGTACACCGAAGGCGCATTTGTCTAGATTGAGCTTGATCCAGTAGCGGTCTAGGTTGGCGAAGGTTTCGTGTAGATCGTCGATTAGCGAGGCTTCTTCTTTTGTTTTGATGACGATGTCATCAACGTAGACTTGGATGTTGCGACCAACTTGGCTCTGGAGGCAGGCCTGCATGGACCGCTGATAGGTGGCTCCTGCGTTTTTTAGCCCGAAGGGCATCGTGTTGTAGCAGAACATGCCGAAGGGCGTCGTAAACGTTGTTTTCTCTTGGTCTTCCTCCTTCATTTGAATTTGATTGTAGCCTGAGTAGGCGTCGAGGAAGCAGAGGCGTTCACATCCCGCGGTGGAGTCGATGATCTGGTCGATCCGCGGCAATGGGAAGTGATCCATTGGGTAGTGCTTATTCAAGGATGTAAAGTCCACACACATCCGTAGGATATCTGTGTCTTTTTTAGGAACAAGCACCGTGTTGGCGAGCCAAGTGCTTTCCTTGATCTCGCGTATGAATTTGGCGTCGAGGAGTCTATTGATCTCCATTCCGACTGCCTTTGCTCCTGGTTCAGGCAGTCGCCGAATTGCCTGCTTGACTGGCCTTGCGTCTGGGTTTATGTTGAGTGAGTTCTCGGCGAATTCACTGGAGACACCTGGCATGTCTGCTGGACACCAGGTGAAGATCTCCCAGTGCTCACGGAGGAATTCGATGAGCTGCGAGTTCCTATGCGGAACTCAAGTTGTTGGCGATGAGGGTTGTCTTGGTCGGGTCTGTTGGGTGGACCTGGACTTTCTCCGTGTGCACCGACGAGTTCTTAGCCCAAAAGATATCGAGCCCGTTGGGGAACCCCAAGAGGAAGGTATGATGAGCACAGCAGCAAGTTTTCCCTCAGTTATGAAACCAAGGCTATCAATCCAGTAGGAGCAAGGAAACACCTCAAAGGTGTTGCTAGCTAGACTTTGGCAGGGCGCACTACCGGTGCTAGCAGCAATGTGGAAACGTGCACAACACAACCACAGAACTTTGCCCCCAACTTGCGATGAGGTTTCATCGGTTTTGCTGAAAGCAAAGGATTAAACGTATCGAGTGGAAGAAAGTAATAGTTTGCAGAAAGTAAATAGAAAATAGTAAACAGTTGATTGATAGTAAAAGAAAGGACCGGGGTCCATAGTTCACTAGTGGTGGCTCTCCTTAAGATAGATGACATGTTGGGTGAACAAATTACAGCGGGGAAATTGACAAACATCGAGAAAGCATACATGCATATACTACTCATCTTGACTCCTTTGAGACTTGATTGGGCATTACAACATTATACATAGACCGTAATCCAACTACACCTATGACTAATAATCCACCTTCAGGTTATCATCTGACCCCCCTCCAATATTAAGTTGCAAGCAACGGATAATTGCATTACGCATTGCGTGTAAAGTAAACAATACGATTGTTCTATGAACAAAAGATTGTTGTTTTCTCCCTAGTAGCTATAGCACATCTAGCACCTTAGAGATTTCTGTCACTTCCCCAGATTACTAGAGGCATGAACCCACTATCGAGCATAAATACTAATTGTTGGAGTTGCTAGCATCTACTTGGCCAAGATAGCTACTAACAACCGAAAGCATGCAAGATCACAAATAACAAAGACATGATAGAATCAATAATCAATCTGAAATAGTATCTCAATATCCATTGGATCCCCGCAAACATAACATGTATGAATTACAAATAGATGATCTTGATCATGAACAGAGCTCACAAGATCTAAACATGATAGCACAAAGAAGGAGAACCAGCCATCTAGCTACTACATGGACCCGTAGTCCATAGATGAACTACTCACGCATCACACCAGAGGCTTGCATGGTGATGAAGAAGGCCACCAGGGTGAATTCCCCTCTCCGGCAGGGTGCCGGGAAGAGCTTCAGATCCCTCTCGATCTAGGGATGGAGATGACGGCGGCTACAAACTCTTTCATGGAATTTTGATTGGGTACTTAGGGTTTCTGTATCGGAGGCATCTTATAGGCGAAAAGGGAGGCCGAGGGGGTGCCTGGGCTAGCCACACCACCCCCTGGCGTGGGCCAGGCCTGGCCGCGCGGCCAGGTGGTGGTATGGCCGCCCTCTAGCCCCTCTCCATCTCTTATTCTGGCTCCTTGTGTCCCTCGGTGAAAAACTGACTTTGGCTTTTGTCCCGTCCAATTCCGAGAATATTCATTTTCTAACTTTCCTAGAACCAAAAACAGCAGAAAACAGGCAGCTGGCACTGTGGCTCTTGTTAATAGGTTAGTCCAAGAAAGTGTATAGAAAGTGCTCCAAAGTGTGGACAAAACATAATAAAGTAGATAAAACCAAGCATGGAACATCAAAAATTATGGATACGTTAGCAACATATCAACATCCCCAAGCTTACCTCCTGCTCGTCCTCGAGTAGGTAAGTGATAAAAAGAAAGAATAATTTTTGAGGTGACATGCACCATCATAAACTTGATCAAAGTATTTGTAAAACATTGACAGATGGGATCATAGTACTTCAATCATAACATGAATGACAAAGTTCTAACAATAAGGCAACTCAACTATGTTGCAACATGAAAAAGGCACAAACCAAAGATTCATGAATAACAATGCTTTGCAAGACGTTTGTTTGTTTCACATAAATAAAACATAGCATAGTGGCATTCAACTTGTCCCTCATAGAGTAGCAAACATAAATGCATAGGACACCTTCAAAGTTCATAAGAGTGACTAGATACAAATTGTTTAAAACAAGCAATATCAAAGCTATGCATCAACCAACAAGTCTTGGGACAATGCACATAGAACTAAGAATGGCCACTATGCTCTCAAAGTAGGTGCATAAAGATAGAAGGTGGAGACTCAACATAAAAGTAAAAGAAAGGCCTTCATAGAAGGAAGTAGGGATTCAAGTTTCATAAAGAGCTTCCAAAAATTATGGTACTTATTAGCTTTGAGATCTCATTTCCCCTATCATAAGCATCTTGAAGGGGATTAAGGTTAAAGTGACACAACTAAGTGGATATGCTTAACAAGTTATAAGCTGAAATCTCATGCCCCTTACTGACGAAGACCGAACCTCATGCTACTCAACTTTAGTCACACGTAAGATCTTGTCATTGTAAGTACATATGTATCATAGAGAACATCAGCAGGTACCCTTGCACATGATATAGGAGCTATCCCATAATCAAAATGACAAGGCAAGCAGACAATGAGCATCTCAGCGATCTTTTTATTTGCTATTTGCATAGGTTTTTATTGAGGATGCTTCATAGAGTGCTCATTATGGTTATGCTGCAAGTTTCCACCATGATTAGGCATGGCTTAGGCTAGCGGCCCAAGCGTTTCTCTAACACAAATACAAACTCCATGATCTTACAAGTTCCCCTTTTATTTCACACCGCCGGGATCCATAAGAAAAAGAACATGATATCAACGGGGTACAAAGTACAAGTGCAATGTTGAAAGTGTTCCCCATGATACATGGTTCTGCTAACTTCCACTTATAAAGTGCAAGCATATACGCAACAAAGATGGACGCAATGGTTCAAGTTTATTAAATGCAAGAAAGTAAAGTGTGCCATCAAGTTCGTGAGAGCTTTAATCACTAGTTTTCTCATAACAAGTTTAATTCGGAAGGTAGACAAAAACATGAATATACTTGGAATAGCATATGCTAATAGGTAGGTATGGTGGACTCTTTGGAATAACTTGGTTTTAGGAGTTGGATGCATGAGTAGAACTCACACTTGGTTATGGAGGCTAGCAAAAGACTGGGAGCGACCAACTAAGAGAGCAATAATAGCCATAATCATGCAGAGCGACAAAACATCATTAATCAAAGCATAAAGTGATATTACAAGTTGAAAACTAAAGGATCATAAAGGCTTATGGTGACTTGGTATAGTCATAACATGGTGTGATCATGCGCCAAGTCAACTCAAATAAAGCATCAAAGGAGAATAACACAATATTATGCTTTAATATGCTAAAACAACGTATGATTCTTCCAAGGCACATTAAGCAATCTCAATTGTTTATAACATGTCATGCTACAGAAAATAATACTAAGCATGAAGCCAAAACAATATCGAGCATGGCATGACAAAGCATAGGCCACAGTCAAAAACAAACTCTCTTTACCACTTAAGCATGAACTTTCCTACTCTTTTCCAATCCAAACCAAACTATTTGAAAACCAATGCATGAAAGAGGGGGTCCAACCAATTTATTTAGAAAACTAAGTAAACAAAGAAGACTAAAAACCAAAACGAAAGTGAAAAATAAGATGCTCCAAGAACAACACAACTGTGCATGAAATAATAAAAATGAAGTGTTTAGAAGAAATCTGAGATTTTTATTGATGAAGATGGGGATGCCTTGGGCATCCCCAAGCTTTGACGCTTGTACTTCTTGGATATTTCTTGGGTGACATGCGTGGCATCCCCAATATTGAGATTTAGTCCATTCTTCATCTCATTACTCATTCCTTCCATACACCTGAAATTTTTCCTTCATACAAAACTTCACACAATCTTATTAGCAAAATTAGTGCACTCAAGATAATAAGTCTTTAAGTTCAGTTCCAACACCAATAGAACTTCCATTAAAACACAAGATACTGTAGCACTTCCCTCAAAAAGCTCAATTCCCCAAACGAACTCAAAAAGGAACCAACAAGAAGCAAATGCAAATAATGGCAGAAATCTGTCAAAACAGACCAGCAGGTAAAGACGAATTTTTTAGAAGACCTTATGTTGCTCAAATCGAAAAGTGTTGAAATAACGAAAGTTAGATAACAACCTAGGGCAGAAGCACAAAAAGTGACGCCTCAAAAGGAAGTACAGAGATTTTACACGAATTTTTATGGTGAAGCACAGAAATCTGTTTCGGGTACAGCAACTTTCCCAATCATTACTTCTCTTTCATTAGAGGTTACTCTTGGCACAAAAAGCAAATAAAAAGGATAAGGAGCGGTTATTACAGAAGTAATAATATTCAAGACTCATCTAAAACTTTTGGGTTATCTCCCAATAAGTACTTTTCTTTAACGCCTTTAAGTTAGGCATAAGAAGCAAGAAAAAGAATCAAGTGTTCTCAAATGAAGAAGCATTAAGAGCAAATTTTGTTTTCATAGGAGAGGCAAAAGAAATCTTCTCTCTCTTCTTAGGGAAGTGTTATATACCTATCTTGAGTGGGAGTTGATATTAAATGGTGCCTTCTTTCATATCAATAATGGCACCAACAGTTCTAAGAAAAGGTTTTCCCAAAGTAATAGGACAAGAAGCATTGCATTCAACATCCAAAACATAGAAATCAACGGGGACATAGGCATTGTTAACCATAACAAGAACATCATTAATACTCCCCATGAGTTTATTTTTAGCATTATCATCAAGTGGGACATTCAAATAACAATCCTCCAATGGTGGCAAATCAAGCATATCATAAATCCTTCTAGGCATAATAGAAACACTACTATCAAGATCACATAAATCTTTAAAATCAAAATCATTCACTTTCATATTAATGATGGGTTCCCAACCATCTTCTTGTTTTATAGGAATAGAAGCTTTGTGTTTCATCTTTTCTTCTTTAATTTTTATGAGAGCATCAGTAATGTGTTTTGTAAAAGCCATATTCATAGGACTAGCATTAGGACTTTTAGCAAGCTTTTGTAGGAACTTAATAACTTCAGAGATGTTGCAACCATCAAGATCAAAATCATAATTATCATCTAAAGTAGTTGAGATATTACTAGCCCCAACACTAGTGGTTGTGATAGTAGAAACACTAATGTTTCTAGCAATTTCATCTTCTCTTTCCCACTTAGCATGCAATTCAGCTAATAGTCTAACATTTTCATCAATTCTAACTTGTATGGCATTAGTGGTTGCAAAGGGATTCTCATTAGTTTCAGGTTTAGCAGTCATTTTATTCAAAGAAGATTGAGCTTCATCCAATGATGCTATATTTCTTTCAGCATTAGAGAGTTTTTCCTCAATAGTTTTATTGAAAGCAGTTTGTTTACTAATAAAATCTTTAAGCATAATTTCAACTTCAGAGGGTGCACTCCTATTATTGTTGTAGGAATTTCCATAAGCATTACCATTGTTGGGAGGATATGGCCTATAATTGTTGTTACCAAAATTATTCCTGTAGGCATTGTTGCTAAAATTGTTATTTCTTATAGAGTTCACATCAGCTTGCTCTTCTTGAGCAACCAAAGAGGCTAAGGGAACATGATTTGGATCAATATGGGCTTTCCCATTAACAAGCATAGACATAATAACATCAATCTTATCACTCAAGGAGGAGGTTTCTTCAACAGAATTTACCTTCTTACCTTGTGGACCTCTCTCAGTATGCCATTCAGAATAGTTAACCATCATATTATCCAGAAGCTTTGTTGCAACACCCAAAGTAATGGTCATAAAGGTACCTCCAGTAGTAGAATCCAATAGATTTCTTGAAGAATAGTTCAATCCTGCATAAAAGATTTGGATAATCATCCAAGCAGTCGGTCCATGAGTGGGGCAATTCTTTACCAAAGATTTCATTCTTTCCCAAGCTTGAGCAACATGTTCATTATCAGATTGTTTAAACTTCATTATTTCACTTCTCATAGATATAATCTTAGTAGGAGGATAGTATTTTCCAATGAAAGCATCTTTGCATTTTGTCCAAGAATCAATACTATTCCTAGTTAACAAATTCAACCATTCTTTAGCTTTTCCTCTCAAAGAGAAAGGAAACAATTTAAGCTTAATAATATCTCCATCTATATCCCTATGCTTTTGCATCTCACAAAGTTCAACAAAGTTATTTAGATGAGCAGCAGCATCTTCATTACCAATAACAGAAAATTGTTCTCTCATAAAAAGATTGAGTAAAGCAGGTTTTATTTCAAAGAAAGTAGCTTCAGGAATAGGTGGAGCAATAAGTGTGCTCATGAAATCATTGTTGTTGGTGCTAGTGAAGTCACACAACTTAGTTTTTTCCAGAGTAGTCATTGTTTTGTGTTTTTAATAAAGAAAGCAAAGTAGTAAAACTAATTTTATTTGTGTTTTTGATAAAGAATCAAGCAAACAAAGCAAAAGTAAACTAAGCAAAACAAAAATAACAAAGTAAAGAGATTGGTTATGAGGGACTCCCCTTGTGAAGATGTCCTTGACTCCCTGGCAATGGCGCCAGAAAATCAGTTTCTTAGCCCAAAATATATCGAGCCCGTTGGGGAACCCCAAGAGGAAGGTATGATGAGCACAGCAGCAAGTTTTCCCTCAGGTATGAAACAAAGGTTATCAATCCAGTAGGGCAAGGAAACACCTCAAAGGTGTTGCTAGCTGGACTTTGGCAGGGCGCACTACCGGTGCCAGCAGCAATGTGGAAACCTGCACAACACAACCACAGATCTTTGCCCCCAACTTGCGATGAGGTTGTCAATCTCACCAGTTTTGCTGAAAAAAAGGATTAAACTTGTCGAGTGGAAGAAAGTAATAGTTTGCAGAAAGTAAACAAAAAACAATAAACAGTTAATTGATAGTAAAAGAAAGGACCGGGGTCTATAGTTCACTAGTGGTGGCTCTCCTTAAGATAGATGACATGTTGGGTGAACTAATTACAGCGGGGCAATTGACAAACATCGAGAAAGCATAGATGCATATACTACTCATCTTGACTCCTTTGAGACTTGATTGGGCATTACAACATTATACATAGACCGTAATCCCACTACATCTATGACTAATAATCCACCTTCAGGTTATCATCCGACCCCCCTCTAGTATTAAGTTGTAAGCAACGGATAATTGCATTACGCATTGCGTGTAAAGTAAACAATATGATTGTTCTATGAACAAAGGATTGCTGTTTTCTCCGTAGTAGCAATAGCACATCTAGTACCTTTAAGATTTCTGTCACTTCCCTAGATTACTAGAGGCATGAACCCATTATCGAGCATAAATACTAACTCTTGGAGTTGCTAGCATCTACTTGGCCAAGATAGCTACTAACAACGGAAAGCATGCAAGATCACAAATAACAAAGACATGATAGAATCAACAATCAATCTGAAATAGTATCTAAATATCCATCAGAACCCCGCAAACACAACATGTATAAATTACAAATAGATGATCTTGATCATGAACAGAGCTCACAAGATATAAACATGATAGCACAAAGGAGGAGAACCAGCCATCTAGCTACTACATGGACCCGTAGTCCAGAGATGAACTACTCACGCATCACACCAGAGGCTTGCATGGTGATGAAGAAGGCCACCAGGGTGAATTCCCCTCTCCGGCAGGGTGCCAGGAAGAGCTTTAGATCCCTCCCGATCTAAGGATGGACATGACAGTGGCTACAGACTCTTTCGTGGAATTTTGATCGGGTACTTAGGGTTTCTGTATCGGAGGCATCTTATAGGCGAAAGGGGAGGCCGAGGGGGTGCCTGGGATGGCCACACCACCCCCTAGCATGGGCCAGGCCTAGCCGCGTGGACAGGTGGTGTGGCCTCCCTCTAGCCCCTCTCTGTCTCGTATTCTGGCTCCTTGTGTCCCTCAGTGAAGAACTGACTTTGGCTTTTGTCCCGTCCAATTCCGAGAATATTCATTTTCTGACTTTCCTGGAACCAAAAACAGCAGAAAACAGGCAGCTGGCACGGTGGCTCTTGTTAATAGGTTAGTCCAAGAAAGTGTATAGAAAGTACTCCAAAGTGTGGACAAAACATAAGAAAGTAGATAAAATCAAGCATGGAACATCAAAAATTATGGATACGTTAGCAACGTATCAACGAGTCGAAGGACAGGTCGGGTGAACTTGGCCTGCTCAGGGGAGGCAGACTGTTGTTTGTCGACTCCATTAATCTTGCGAGTTCCTCCTGCATGCCGAAGGACTGGGAGATTCTGTTGAATTCCCTGTCGCAGCTGTGGGACCTCTCGAAGTTGCCATTGATTGTGATTATGCCGTTTGGACCCAGCATCTTCATCTGCAGGTAGGCATAGTGCGGCACTTCCATGAACCTTGCGAACGCGACACGTCCGAGGATGCAGTGGTATTGGGAAGGGCAGTCGACGACCTCGAAGTCGATGCATTCTCGCTGAAAGTTTTGCGGCGTGCCGAAGATGACGTCGAGGTTGATTTTACCTAGGGGATATATGCCTTTCCCTGGGATGATGCCGTGGAACGTCGTGTCTGAAACTTCGAGACATGTCAGAGGGATCCTTATTACATGCAAGGTACTTGCGAACAAGAGGTAATGCTGCTGCCGCCATCCATGAAGACGTGACTCATGTCACAAGTAAGCTCTTGTCATTGTAAGTACGTATGTATCATAGAGAACCGCCAACGAGGTACCCCTTACACATGATACAGGAGCTATCCCATAATCAAAATGACAAGGCAAGCAGACAATGAGCATCTCAGCGATCTTTTTATTTGCTATTTGCATAGGTTTTTATTGAGGATGCTTCATAGAGTGCTCATTATGGTTATGCTTCAAGTTTCCACCATGATTAGGAATGCCTTAGGCTAGCGGCCCAAGCATTTCTCTAACACAAATACAAACTCCATGATCTTACAAGTTCCCCTTTTATTTCACACCGCCAGGATCCATAAGCAAAAGAACATGATATCAACGGGGTACAAAGTACAAGTGCAATGTTGAAAGCGTTCCCCATGATACATGGTTCTGCTAACTTCGACTTATAAAGTGCAAGCATATACGCAACAAAGATGGACGCAACGGTTCAACTTTATTAAATTCAAGAAAGTAAAGTGTGCCATCAAGTTCATGAGTGCTTTAATCACTAGTTTTCTCATAACAAGTTTAATTCGAAAGGTAGACAAAAACATGAATATACTTGGAATAGCATATGCTAATAGGTAGGTATGGTGGACTCTTTGGAATAACTTGGTTTTAGGAGTTGGATGCATGAGTGGAACTCACACTTGGTTATGGAGGCTAGCAAAAGACTGGGAGCGACCAACTAAGAGAGCAATAATAGCCATAATCATGTAGAGCGATAAAACATCATTAATCAAAGCATAAAGTGATATTACAAGTTGAAAACTAAAGGATCATAAAGGCTTATGGTGACTTGGGATAGTCATAACATGGTGTGAGCATGCGCCAAGTCAACTCAAATAAAGCATCAAACGAGAATACCACAATATTATGCTTTATTATGCTAAAACAACGCATGATTCTTCCAAGGCACATTAAGCAATCTCAATTGTTTATAACATGTCATGCTACAGAAAACAATACTAAGCATAAAGCCAAAACAATATGGAGCATGGCATGGCAAAGCATAGGCCATAGTCAAAAATAAACTCTCTTTACCACTTAAGCATAAACTTTCCTACTCTTTTCCAATCCAAACCAAACTATTTGAAAACCAATGCATGAAAGAGGGGGTCCAACCAATTTATTCAGAAAACTAAGCAAACCAAGAAAACTAAAAACCAAAAATAATTTTAAAAAGAAGACGCTCCAAGAACAACACAACTATGCATGAAACAATAAAAATGAAGTGTTTAGAAGAAACCTGGGATTTTTATTGATGAAGAAGGGGATGCGTTGGGCATCCCCAAGCTTTGACGCTTGTACTTCTTGGATATTTCTTGGGGTGACATGCGTGGCATCCCCAATCTTGAGCTTTAGTCCATTATTCATCTAATTACTCATTCCTTCCATACACCTGAAATTTTTCCTTCATACAAAACTTCACATAATCTTATTAGCAACATTAGTGCACTCAAGATAATAAGTCTTTAGGTTCAGTTCCATCACCAATAAAACTTCCATTAAAACACAAGCTACTGTAGCACTTCCCTCAAAAAGCTCAATTCCCCAAAAGAACTCAAAAAGGAACCAACAAGAAGCAAATGCAAATAACGGCAGAAATCTATCAAAACAGACCAGCAGGTAAAGACGATTTTTTTAGAAGACCTTATGTTGCTCAAATCGAAAAGTGTTGAACTAAAGAAAGTTAGATAACAACCTGGGGCAGAAGCACAAAAAGGCATGCCTCAGAAGGACATACAGAGATTTTGCACGAACTTTTACAGTGAAGCACAGAAATCTGTTTCGGGTACAGCAACTTTCCCAATCATTACTTCTCTCTCATTAGAGGTTACTCTTGGCACAAAAAGCTAATAAAAAGGATAAGGAGCAGTTATTACATAAGTAATAACATTCAAGACTCATCTAAAACTTTTGGGTTATCTCCCAATAAGTACTTTTCTTTAACGCCTTTAAGTTAGGCAAAAGAAGCAAGAAAAAGAATCAAGTGTTCTCAAATGAAGAAGCATTAAGAGCAAATTTTGTTTTCATAGGAGAGGCAAAAGAAATCTTCTCTCTCTTCTTAGGGAAGTGTTCTATACCTTTCTTGAGTGGGAGTTGATATTTAATGGTGCCTTCTTTCATATCAATAATGGCACCAACAGTTATAAGAAAAGGTCTTCCCAAAGTAATAGGACAAGAAGCATTGCATTCAACATCCAAAACATAGAAATCAACGGGGACATAGGCATTGTTAACCATAATTTTAACATCATTAATACTCCCCATGAGTTTCTTTTTAGCATTATCATCAAGTGGGACATTCAAATAACAATCTTCCAATGGTGGCAAATCAAGCATATCATAAATCCTTCTAGGCATAATAGAAACACTACTATCAAGATCACATAAAGCTTTAAAATCAAAATCATTCACTTTCATATTAATGATGGGTTCCCAACCATCTTCTTGTTTTATAGGAATAGAAGCTTTGTGTTTCATCTTTTCTTCTTTAATTTTTATGAGAGCATTAGTAATGTGTTTTGTAAAAGCCATATTCATAGCACTAGCATTAGGACTTTTAGCAAGCTTTTGTAGGAACTTAATAACTTTAGAGATGTTGCAACCATCAAGATCAAAATCATAATTATCATCTAAAGTAGTAGAGCTATTACTAGCCTCAACACTAGTGGTAGTGATAGTAGAAACACTAATGTTTCTTGCAACTTCATCTTCTCTTTCCCACTTAGCATGCAATTTTGCTAATAGTCTAACATTTTCATCAATTCTAACTTGTATGGCATTAGTGGCTGCCAAGGGATTCTCATTAGTTTCAGGTTTAGCAGTCATTTTATTCAAAGAAGATTGAGCTTCATCCAATGATGCTATATTTCTTTCAGCATTAGAGAGTTTTTCCTCAATAGTTTTATTGAAAGCAGTTTCTTTACTAATAAAATCTTTAAGCATAACTTCAAGTTCAGAGGGTGCACTCATATTATTGTTGTAGGAATTTCCATAAGCATTACCATTGTTGGGAGTATATGGCCTATAATTGTTGTTACCAAAATTATTCCTGTAGGAATTGTTGCTAAAATTGTTATTTCTTATAAAGTTCACATCAGCTTGCTCTTCTTGAGCAACCAAAGAGGCTAAGGGAACATGATTTGGAGAAATATGGGCTTTCCCATTAACAAGCATAGACATAATAACATCAATCTTATCACTCTAGGAGGAGGTTTCTTCAACAGAATTTACCTTCTTACCTTGTGGAGCTCTCTCAGTATGCCATTCAGAATAGTTAACCATCATATTATCCAGAAGCTTTGTTGCAACACCCAAAGTAATGGTCATAAAGGTACCTCCAGCTGCAGAATCCAATAGATTTCTTGAAGAATAGTTCAATTCCGCATAAAAGGTTTGGATAATCATCCAAGCAGTCAGTCCATGAGTGGTGCAATTCTTTACGAAATATTTCATTCTTTCCCAAGCTTGAGCAACATGTTCATTATCAGATTGTTTAAACTTCATTATTTCACTTCTCATAGATATAATCTTAGCAGGAGGATAGTATTTTCCAATGAAAGCATATTTGCATTTAGTCCAAGAATCAATACTATTCCTAGTTAAGGAATTCAACCATTCTTTAGCTTTTCCTCTCAAAGAGAAAGGAAACAATTTAAGCTTAATAATATCTCCATCTATATCCCTATGCTTTTGCATCTCACAAAGTTCAACAAAGTTATTTAGATGAGCAGCAGCATCTTCATTACCAATAACAGAAAATTGTTCTCTCATAACAAGATTGAGTAAAGCAGGTTTTATTTCAAAGAAAGTAGCTTCAGGAATAGGTGGAGCAATAAGTGTGCTCATGAAATCATTGTTGTTGGTGCTAGTGAAGTCACACAACTTAGTTTTTTCCAGAGTAGTCATTTTTTTGTGTTTTTAATAAAGAAAGCAAAGTAGTAAAACTAATTTTTTTGTGTTTTTGATAAAGAATCAAGCAGACAAAGCAAAACAAAAATAACAAAGTAAAGAGATTGGTTATGAGGGACTCCCCTTGTGAAGATGTCCTTGACTCCCCAACAACGGGGCCAAAAAATCAGCTGCTTAGCCCAAAATTTATCGAGCCCGTTGGGGAACCCAAATAGGAAGGTATGATGAGCACAGCAACAAGTTTTCCCTCAGTTATGAAACAAAGGTTATCAATCTAGTAGGATCAAGGAAACACCTCAAAGGTGGTTCTAGCTGGACTTTGGTAGGGCGCACTACCGGTGCCAGCAACAATGTAGAAACCTGCACAACACAACCACAGAACTTTGCCCCCAACTTGCGATGAGGTTGTCAATATCACCGGTTTTGCTGAAAACAAAGGATTAAACGTATCGAGTGGAAGAAAGTAATAGTTTGCAGAAAGTAAACAGAAAACAGTAAACAGTTGATTGATAGTAAAAGAAAGGACCGGGGTCCATAGTTCACTAGTGGTGGCTCTCCTTAAGATAGATGACATGTTGGGTGAAAAAATTACAGCGAGGCAATTGACAAACATCGAGAAAGCATACATGCATATACTACTCATCTTGACTCCTTTGAGACTTGATTGGGCATTACAACATTATACATAGACCGTAATCCAACTGCATCTATGACTAATAATCCACCTTCAGGTTATCATCCGAACCCCCTCCAGTATTAAGTTGCAAGCAACGGATAATTGCATTACGCATTGTGTGTAAAGTAAACAATACGATTGTTCTATGAACAAAGGATTGTTGTTTTCTCCCTAGTAGCAATAGCACATCTAGTACCTTAGAGATTTCTATCACTTCCCTAGATTACTAGAGGCATGAACCCACTATCGAGCATAAATACTAACTCTTGGAGTTGCTAGCATCTACTTGGCCAAGATAGCTACTAACAACGGAATGCATGCAAGATCACAAATAACAAAGACATGATAGAATCAATAATCAATCTTAAATAGTATCTAAATATCCATCAGAACCCCGCGAACACAACATGTATGAATTACAAATAGATGATCTTGATCATGAACAGAGCTCACAAGATATAAACATGATAGCACAAAGGAGGAGAACCAGCCATCTAGCTACTACATGGATCCGTAGTCCATAGATGAACTACTCACGCATCACACCAGAGGCTTGCATGGTGATGAAGAAGGCCACCAGGGTGAATTCCCCTCTCCGGCAGGGTGCCAGGAAGAGCTTCAGATCCCTCCCGATCTAGGGATGGAGATGACAGTGGCTACAGACTCTTTCGTGGAATTTTGATTGGTTACTTAGGGTTTCTGTATCGGAGGCATGTTATAGGCGAAAGGGGAGGTCGAGGGGGTACCTGGGATGGCCACACCACCCCCTGGCGCGGGCCAGGCCTAGCCACGCGGATAGGTGGTGTGGCCTCCCTATGGCCCCTCTCCGTCTCGTATTCTGGCTCCTTGTGTCCCTCAGTGAAAAACTGACTTTGGCTTTTGTCCCGTCCAATTCCGAGAATATTCATTTTTTGACTTTCCTAGAACCAAAAATAGCAGAAAATAGGCAGCTGGCACTGTGGCTCTTGTTAATAGGTTAGTCCAAGAAAGTGTATAGAAAGTACTCCAAAGTGTGGAAAAAACATAAGAAAGTAGATAAAATCAATCATGGAACATCAGAAATTATGGATACGTTAGCAACTTATCAACGAGTTGAAGGACAGGTCGGGTGAACTTAGCCTGCTCAGGGGAGGCAGACTGTTGTCTGTCGACTCCATTAATCTTGCGAGTTCCTCTTGCATGCCGAAGGACTAGGAGATTCTATTGAATTCCCTGTCGCAGCTGTGGGACCTCTCAAAGTTGCCGTTGATTGTGATTATGCCGTTTGGACCTAGCATCTTCATCTGCAGGTAGGCGTAGTGCAGCACTGCCATGAACCTTGCGAACGCGACACGTCCGAGGATGCGGTGGGATTGGGAAGGCCAGTCGACGACCTCGAAGTCGATGCATTCTCGCCAAAAGTTTTGCGGCGTGCCTAGGGGATATATGCCTTTCCCTAGGACGATGTCGTGGAACGTCGTGTATAAAACTTCCAGACACGTCAAAGGGATCATCATTGCACGGAAGGTACTTGCGAACATGAGGTAATGCCACTGCCGCCATCCACGAAAACACGATTCATGTCAAAAACCCCAATCTGCGCCTCGAGTATGAGGGGACAGTGGCCTGGACGAGGAACTTGGCGCGGGTGGTCACGCATGTCGAAGGTGATGCAGGAGTCGCTTCCACCGAGGTACTCAGTGGTGGAAGGTGGAGAGTTTATCGCCAAGTTGACTTGGCGAGTGATGGCCTTCTGCACTCGATTTGCGGGACGCCCTTTTTGGATCATCCCCATGTTGCCCATAGCTCATGGGTATGGTTTGCCTCCGTGACGCTAGACCAGCGCGGCCGCAGGTGGTGGTGGTCCGGGCGGTGGTGGAGGAGCTCCATGTGCCACAGCGTCTGGGGCGGCTCCATAGCCCCTGTTGACTGTGTCGCGATTCATCCGGGCCAGGCCTTCATGGAGTTTGAGGAACTCACGACAATCCTTGAGAAGGTGGCTGGATTTCTTCTTGCCATCGTGCTTGTCGATGTAGAAGTGCACGTTGCATGGCCCGGACAGTTTGTCCTCGATAGATGTTACGGGTGCCTCTTCGCGAGTGTGGCATTGCCACACCTGCATGGTTTTTCTGCTGTCGTGGTATCCACCACTGCGGTATCCGTTGTTGCGGTTGTCGTCGTGTTTGTTGGCGTAGCCGGCTGCGACCATGTTGACTTCATCGCGGTCGTCGTATACACGCATTCGACGTTTGCTTCGGCGATCGCGTATGTGCCCAAGGTCGTCATCATTGGAGTATGTGTGGTTCTTCACCGAGTCTTCTCTGTCAGCCCACCGATTCGCGATTTCCATCATGTGGTCGATTGTTTTAGTCTTCGAGCGGCCTAGCTCCTCCTTGAGCTCTATACGGCGAACACCTCCATTGAACGCGTTGATTGCGCGGTCCTCCGAGATGTTTTCTGCGGAGTTCTTGATGATGGACCACCTCTAGATGTACGAGCGTAGCGACTCGCCCAACCTTTGTTGGCAGCTTCTCAACTCTTCGATTGACACGGGCCTTTTGTAGGTGCCTTTGAAATTGCACACGAAGCTATAGGCCAGCTCTTCCCAGCTGCGAATGGATCCGCGCGGGAGATTGTTGAGCCATACGCGAGTGGCGCCCTGCAGTTGTAGCTGCAGGCATTGCATGGTCGTGCGTCGACTCCTGCCATGTAGTCTGACGGAGGAGATGTGGTCTTCCAACCAGATTTTTGGGTCCTGTAGACCGTCAAATTTTGGGTTCTCCGATGGAAGTTTGAACCCCTTAGGCATTCGCTTCTGCCTAATTGCCCTGCTGAAGCATCTGGCGCCGCAGAGTTCGGTCTCGTCCTCTACTGAGTCAGTCGAACGAGCGCGTCTTGCCCTTGATTTGTCAATTTTGCGTTATGTGAGGTTATCGCGCACATCGTAGTCATGATCGTGCCGCCGTGAGCGGCGACGCCAGGATAGGTCGTGGCTATTGTCGCTGGACGAAGGCGAGGAGTAGTGTTTTGCCAGAGCCTTGCTTTTCTTTGGCTCGGATGCAGGTTCTTTGTCGAGGACTGCCTCGACTAGCCCCAAGCCCGTGATCATAGATCGGTGCATGGCATCTTGTGCATATCTAGTTGGCGCCAGGTTGTTGAGGAGGTACATGGTGGCCACCGTTACCGCGGCTTGCGGCGTCTTTGGGAGCACGTTGCCCCGTGTATCCACCGTCATGGAGCAGAAGTTGAGGACTTTCGCAGCTTCCACGTGCTCCTCCTCGGTGAGGTGGGCCAGTCGAGATCTTCTCTTGTTGGCCAGGTACTCATTGCCTTTTTACGCGCTTTGAGTTGCGCGACTGCATGTAGCTGGCGTCTGTGCTCCTCCTTCAGTAGCCAATGGTAGCCCATCAGCATGTCTTGCAGGGAATTGAGGGGCAGGGGATTGCCTCGCAGAGCTTCTCGACAGGGGGCCCATTCGTTGTCGTTGAGCTTGATCACCACGCGCTCTCCCGTGTGCTTATTCACTATGGTAGGTGGTTCTCCCGCCGCTCCATTGTTGACGGGTGCGCCGTTTCCACCATTGGTGGGGCCGCCATTGGGCGTGCTGCCGTTGGGTGGTCCAGTGCCGTTGGGCGGTCCGGTGCCAGATCCGAGGCCAACGTTTTCATTATTGGCGGTAGTGCCGTCTGTGTTGATGACTGTGCACATGAAGTGGTTGGGGGAGCTGTTGCTCCCGCAACTTTCAGATCCAGAGCCGTAGGCTCCATCTTCAGTGGCCAGGTCACCTAGATCGGATCCGCGACTGCTGTCGATGTCCGTGCTCCCAGCTGTTGCCGAGGCGTTGAGCTCGCTGAGGGTGTCGATTGGTGGCGGGAACCACGATGCTGGAGCAATCGCAGGTGCCGTCGGCTGATCAGGCATGCGAAGCGTGCCCATCTGACCAACCTGGAAGCGTAAGCTCCCAATCGCCAGACTGATTCCATCGCCCACGGACTCGAAAGCCAGACGAGTGGCTGGCGTGTGGACGGTGAAGTCGAATGCGCCGAAGATCTGGCGAATCTCCGCTGTTGTGGAGTTGTAGATCGCGGTTGATGGGGCCGAAGAAGCCGTGACATCAGCACTCCCAATTCCCACAGACGGCACAAATTGACGAGGGTTTAACTCGTCAATGCCCATTGTTATGGACTTGGGTTTTGGAGAAGGAGGGAGCACTGGAGGCATCAGTCGGCTAGCAAACAAGCACACAGGAACGCAAGTTTTACCCAGGTTCAAGCCTCGTAGAGGTCCCTACTCCTGCTTGCCTGCTCTTGGAATTAACAAAGGAATCGAAGATTACAGGGGTGCGCAGATGCAATCTGGCGAGAGTTGTGGGAACTAGGGTTTTCCCTTTAAACTTTCTATCTTAAGCTTCTTCTTGTCTCGCAAGAAATCAAGAGTCCGTGGGCCACTCAAATTCTCCATTTGGGCCTTGGCAACGCCGTGGGCTTCCACCGTATCTGGACCGTATATACCGAACTCGAGTACCTGTAGGGTATACCCATGTCACTTTAATTACAAGTTTAATTAGAAGAATCAATTGAACCCCAAGGTGATTTCGGGGTCTCTCCTGTATTAGGGTTTGCACCCCTCGGACACCGCTTAAATTTCCAAGCATGCCTTAGGGTTCTATTTAAATACAATTTAACTTGTCATATCATCATCCTTGCTTGAGCATTGCATCGATGCCATGTTTTGATTGTTTTCCTTTCTTTCTGGTGTTCACTTCTTCCCGGTAGAATAAGATATCGAGATTGAGATCGAAGACCGATATCAATACCATCGAAGTTCGACGAACAATACTTGACCAACTGTAATCAAGTCAAGTACAAGATATCTGAAGATATGCTTTATGGGTATCAACAAACAAGGCAAGCCTAGCCCCACCATTATACAATCCTATGATTTTGAAAATATTTCATCTCTTGCCATGATGCATACGATTCTACTATGGTCTTTTATCGATAGATAGAGTATCCTATCTATTGCATTACTCCGTTTGAGCTTATATTACCTGATCCACTGCTCCTAGCATAACTCGGTTTGGCTTGTGTGCACCGCTAGAGCTTATATTTGTCTTTCTTAGCCATGCTTAGCCGTCAGTGCTGGTTCATCCAGAAGATGTACCAAATGCAGAGAACCTAGTATGACTGGAGAACGAGGTATACTGATGAGGTAAGATCAGTGGGAAAGGTTAAACATGCTAAGGATTGTATGGGAGGCCACGATGGGATGTGGTTTTTGTAGTCCCATGCTAGCCACCACTAGGAAACAAGTTCTTGCCTTTGGACCAAGACGAGCGTACATCCACACGGGGCTTGGGAACCCCTCCGCTGATTAACTTGCCTAGTAGATTCCATGAGTCACATAGTTCGGGTGTTCCATTCGACATATGCATAGAAAACGTTTTGAAAGATTTGGCGGGTGAAGGTGCATCATAATAGGTAGGTAAGCATGGACAGGGTGGCTTGGGGTCGATGGAGCCCCTGGTAAACCAACCTCGCCTCACATCTCTGGGGACTGGCTTCGAGATGTGACCCGTTACTACGGAACCATCCTTAGGGCATGACTCATGGTCTCGACGAAATCAAGGTAAAGGTCGTGTCCAACCACCCTCTGCCAGCCTTCCAAGGAAGAGGGCTAAAACGTTGGCATTAAGAGTCGGTTGGTACGTGTGGGTAAAGTTGTACACCCCTGTAGGGTTAAATCTTTTTGAAAATCCATGTTCATGATTATGTACGCTTGGTGACCGAATTCTAAGATCATAGAGAACATTAACCTAATCGTAAAACTTGGAGGTTTCAACATGTGCTTAAGGATGCTTCCTCATGGGTACGAGGGGGTGATCCTAGTTGTGAGATGAGGATTACTTTGGTGTATATCAAGATGATGATCAATTCTTCGGAGATGTCTCTCTCTTATCCCCTTTTAAAATATTCTGATTAGACAAGCTTCTTCTCCCTCTTGTTTTATAAACAAAACTGGCTTTATGCAAAATAACCCCACCAACCATAAGTCTTGCGGAGTACACCCTGTACTCACCCTTGCTTTGTTGATACTTTTGTAGCAGAATAAGTGTTCCCTGAAGACAAGTTTGGTACTACATCGACACCGACAAGTAGCTTGGGCTTCCCGGCCGGCAGCCTGGAATCTATGGGCTGGGACATCATCGTTATGCTTCAGGCCTCTTAGGCCATTTGTTAAGTTTGCTATACTTAATAGCATAATTTTCCTTCTGTTGTTTGATGTTTGTGGTCAGTGACCTCTTCTTGTAATATTTTGGTTCTTCGCTTAGTTATGAGCTTGCTATAATAATTTTTGTGTCGCAGGGTTACTGTTGTGTTACCGATTTCTCACTAGATATCCTCGAGCTCTAGGTTAAGCTTATGTCAGGCTAAGGTCTGGGATTTGTTTAACCCTGATCCCGGGGGTGTCACAGTTCTTGGTATCAGAGCAGTACCGACCATAGGAAAACCTTGTTACTGGTTGATGTTGAGTCTAGTGTTTGTGAAAACTACTTTAAAGTTGAAAAGTATTTGTGAAAACTCTAGTATGCTTCTTTTTCTCCTCATCTGGTATCGCTCTAACTCTGGGTCATCTTATCTTGTGTTGACTTTGAAAAGTTTTGATATCTCTTCGAGTCTTTCAAATCTTAGGTGCCTTTTGGCAAGTCGTTTCTCAGCCAGTTAACCTAGCGTTGAGTTCTTTAGAGTTGTGTGTGTTGTGAATTCCTTGTTCCCTTTGCTCTGCTTCAGTTGAGAGATTCCTTTCCATCATGATCCCTGTACCTTATGGACCCACAATATTATATTGTAGGATCCATAGTGTTCTGTTCTAGGCTTCGAGGTTTCCTTTCGCCTCGTACGCCTCCTTTTTATTTGTTTAGGTACTTCAGAAGTCGTTTCTTTTCTTGGAAGTTACCTCGTGATTACTAACTTGCAGTGTACGCTGTGTCACCAAAATAGTAATTACTTCTTTCTTGGGTTTTAACCCTTGGACTTGAACCAAAGATCTCGGATTGTGCTAGATTTTGTGTTATGAATCTTGTACATGAAGTTGATCTCCTGTCGTCAATGCTAAAACATTACCTCAGGATGGCTGGTACTATAATTCTGGCCTTCAAGCTTGTGGTCTTTGTCGCGATTGAATCTCGACAACTAAGGACTTCCCCTACCACTAGTTATGGTAGATGTTCTTAAATGGAACCAAATAGATCATGACAAGAGTACTCCTCGTGAGTCTTGCATCTATACCCGTGACTCTGCCACACCTCCCTTGTATGCATTGGTTTTCGGAAGATTGTTAATCTATGCATCCACTTCTCGGGATTCTATCCTGAGCATGTTCCTTTCTCCTTGTTGTTCTGACCTTTGTTTACTAGTTGGTAGCCAAGTAGTAAAGTGCATTGGTGTTTTCCGATGCAAGATACTCTTGTGGTCCGTCATGACAAACCTTTTCGGAATGTCAGGAGAAACAAACTCCCGTACCTCATCATATCTAGGACCAGTTCAAAGTGTTGTAGTCCGCAGATTAAGAGGCATGATTAGCTTCTGTCTGTTCCACCTTAGAGTATCACACTCTTATACAGTAAGAGTTTGTGCTGAGTTTCATGACCCCTTAATGAAGTGATGCTCTCACACATATTTACCCACCCTTCCTCCGAGATTTTGTGTTCGTGAATGATGCGTGTGCGTAATAATGTGGCCATTTGAGATTCCTAGTAACCAATATTGCTTTGGACCTCAACAAGGACATTTGTGTCATCTTTAGCGTGATTGGTTAACCCTATCACTAAGCGAAGGATGATTGTGCTACCAAGTCCGCTATTCTGGTACACTCTTCGGTCAAAGAGTTAGGCTCATGCCGAAACTCCGAGACTATGTCTTCTTGCCTTACCAAGCAAGTTTCCTCTTGAACTAAGTGACATATCGGTGGTTCGTGATATTCTGGATGTCTTCATAGAAGTATCACCATGTTGCCACATGACCGTGTAGTCAAGTTCTTGAGCAAGCAAGTTCTCTGAACTTCTCCTTTCTCTAAGGATTCGTATTGGATACCCCTAGATTAGTTGGTTGAGCTTAAACAACAACTTGGAGAGTTGTAATACAAAAGTTCTACCCGACTTAGTTTATCTTAAAGGGATGTCTAGTTCTGTTGTGCTGAAGAAAGATAGTATGTCCTTCGTGGATATGTTATCTTCCCCCGCCTTTGATTTGATCTGGGTTATCGTCAAATCAAACTCAGTTCCAAGGACTATCTTGATGATGTTGCTACTCATGATGTTTCATTTGAGTACATCTTCATATCCTTTGGTCTGACCAATACTTTGCCTTGTTCATACAACATATGAGTCTATCTTCCTGGAGTATCTCGATAAGTTTGTTGTTGAGCCCATCGATGACATCCATATCTTCTCCAAGCTAGACTAGATTCATATGGAACGTTTGGCATTAATGTTGGAAAACTTTTTGAGAACCGTCTTCGGATCAAATCGAAGTATGTATTTTGGATGTTAGAAGTAACCTTCTCTGATTCACGAGCAAATGTTGAAAGATGTCGCCATGGATTTGAGTAGAGTTATCTTTGCTTCCTTAAGGATACAATTGTGTTTTGTTGCAAGTGTTTGATGTATGAGCAGTTGTCTTTCGTCAAGTTGCTAATGCATAGTCTAGCAACGTAGCGCAGTCATTTGGAGCTTCACACTGTAGTACATATCTTGAGAATCTAGTGACTTTACCTTTACGGTAAATGCCGCAAGCTTTCTATTCGGACATGCTGAGTTTGAAGTATCATTCCACTTAACCGAATCTGAATCTCAAGTAGATATATGGTTGGTGTTCCTCAAGGTTTTGACATAGGTTTCTACGTAAGTCCAACATGATTGATGTAATGGTTGACACAACTAGTCGGAAGGCCTATTGCCATATTCTCTTGAATCAGCAATAACAACCACCCTTCATGAGGCATCTTCTATGATTCATTATAGGAGTTGTGATTATGTTTCCTTTGTATCCAAAGTCTGACCTTTACTTAATGTTTAGTGTCTCGAACATCAAGGAGAACATTTAAAGTAGTGTTGCTAAATGTCTCTCGGTCGATCCTCTAGACCCTTTTTATGTTGGTAAGCATCTTGTTGTGTCAAGTAATTGAAGTCTAAGAATGAAGTTTCTTTTTCCTCGTGTCATCAGGAATCTTCTTACTTAATCATCTTGGTGGTGTAAAGTGATATCATGATCTTTGGCAAAGATTTTGATAAACCTGGATGAATAAAAAGTTTCCTTTGGGTCCTCGATCATGTTCAAGAACGATGATGATTTGGGTAACCAATGGTTCCTCTTGTTACATGTTCCTTGTGACTCTTATGAGTCCTCACCACAAAACACCTTTCTGTCTTGACCTTCTGTTGAATGAAGAGTGATCCTTCTGTATCAAAAGTAGATCAACAGTTTGGTTATCCATATCTCTGTAACCCTGGAAGCTCTACTTAAGTAGTATAGTAGAGGTTCATTTCTTGAAGTCTGTGGTCATGTTCTTTCTGTTGTAAGTTTTCTGTATCAAAAGCTTAAACTCTTTTGAAACTCCATGGTCTCAATCCTTATGAAGACTAGCTATCTAACACCTTGAAACAATCTTCTTGTGTTCCTCCGTTACCTCAATGTGTTTCATGTCGTCATCTCAGATTCATTTTTGAACACTCGTTCCATGAGTTGACCATGAAATACTATGTGTGTTGTTTAGTGTGTTTCCCTCTTATCCTTAGAGTGACCCTGTTTCTCCTTCTTTCTTCCTACCTTTGGAATCTCGGGTCGAGATTCTTGTAAGGGGGATAGATCTGTAACACCCCAGTTTTAGATAATCTTAAATTAGGGTTTGTTTGTGCATTCATGAGCATCATTCCTTAAAATGCATGCAAAGAAAATAAAGCAAAACCCTAAAACCTAGCTATTTTCCTCTTCCTCTCAAATCAATTCAAAAGAGTTTTGAATAATTTGAAATGTACAAAAGTTTGTGAAGCCCAAACTGTTAAAGGGCCTCACATTGTTTTATATGTTTTCGAAAGTCTGGTGCTATTTTTGAAATACCTATACCAGCTTTGGATTTGAAATTACAAACAGAAAAGGAAAAAGGTTTTCTGTAAAAAAAATGGAGCAGCAGTAACCAGGCCGGCCCATCTCTTCTCTTCCCTTTCCTGCCGCCCACCCACGCAGTAGCCAACAGCCACCCTCGTCCCAGTCGCAGCCCGTTCAGGACCCAGCCCGCATACCCTTTCGGCCTCCCCTGGTCGTCGTCTTCCCCGTGCCCTGGAGCTGAGGATAAGAGTGTCGCGACATGCCCTCCTTCTCCTCCCCGGGTCTTATCCCTCCAACGCCTCTCTCTCTTTTTCCCGCAAGGCCGAAACCCTAGCTTCGGCCGCCGCGTAGAACCGTCATCTCTGGCCTCCCCTCGTCGATCTGAGCCAGCAAGAAGCTCCGCTTTGTCGCCCTGACCATCCTTGCCAAAGGAATCGGACGTGGGTGCCCTCTATCGAGCTCCAGTGACCTTTCCTTCCTCGCCTCCGATGAGTACCGCTGCCGCCATTGACATCGCTCCGGTCGGCCTCACGCCTCGCCGTCGGCCCCTCCAGCTTCAGGGTGAGCCTCTAGTCCTCATGGACCTCTCCTCGATCTTCCTACCCCTCTCTGGCACTCTGCCGTCATGCGCCTGCAGCCGCCGCTGCCACTCATCGCTGGGGAGCTTGCTCCGGTTACCAAATCCGGGCAGAGCCGCCTCTATCATGCTCGCCTTGCCCCGCCGGTTCGAGCCCGACCAGTCCCGCAACCCCGCTTGCCCTCCTCCACCGTCCTGTGCTACCATCTGGCGTGTGCGCCGGCGAGCCGACGTGGCACCACTATGGCGTCGACGTGGCCCCTGGCCCACCCGTCAGTCACTGCGGGTAGCCTCTGCCCCTGTGGAAAACAGCCCCAACCCTGTGCCGATGTCAGCCTTGTGTCACGCTGATGCAATAAATGTTTAATAAATAGTTTAATAATTTCAGAAATTGATATAATCTTATAAATTCAATATCTAATTAATTATAAGTTAGAAAAAATGTGTATAATATATCAAAATGTCCAGAAAAATGAGATCTATCTAATAGCATCAAAATCATGCATTGTTCAATAACTTTAATTACAAGTTTAATTAGAATAATCAATTGAACCCCGTAGGTGATTCCGGGGTCTCTCCTGTATTAGGGTTTGCACCCCTCGGACGCTGCTTAAATTGCCAAGCATGCCTTAGGTTTCTATTTAAATACAATTTAACTTGTCATATCCCCATCCTTGCTTGAGAACTTCATCGATTCCATGTGTTGATTATTTTCCTTTCTTTCCAGTGTCCGCTTCTTCCCAGTAGAATAAGATATCGAGATCGAGATCGAAGACCACGATCAACACCATCGAAGTTCGACGAAAAAAACTTGACCAACTATAATCTAGTCAAGTACAAGATATCCGAAGATCTGCTTTATGGGTATCAACCAACAAGGCAAGCCTAGCCCCACATTATACAATCCTATGATTTCGAAAGTATTTCATCTCTTGCCATGATGCATACGATTCTACTTTGGTCTTTTATCGATGGATAGAGTATCCTATATGTTGCATTACTCCCTTTGATCTTATATTAACTGATCCACTGCTCCTAGCATAACTAGGTTTGGCTTGTGTGCACTGCTAGAGCTTATCTGTGTCTTGCTTAGCCATGCTTAGCCGTCAGTGCGGGTTCATCCAAAAGATGTACCAAATGCAGAGAACCTAGTATGACAGGAGAACGAGGTATACTGATGAGGTAAGATCAGTGGTAAAGGTTAAACATGCTAAGGCTTGTACGGGAGGCCATGGTGGGATGTGGTTTTTGTAGTCCCATGCTCGCCACCACTAGGAAACGAGTTCTTGCCTTTGGACCAAGACGAGCGTACAGCCACATGGGGCTTGGGAACCCATCCGCTGATTACCTTGCCTAGTAGATTCCATGAGTCACATAGTTCGGGCGTTCCATTCGACATATGCATAGAAAACATGTGCTTAAGGATGCTTCCTCATGGGTACGAGGGGGTGATCCTAGTTGTGAGATGAGGATTACATTGGTGGATATCAAGATGATGATGAATTATTCGGAGATGTCGCTATCTTATCCCCTTTTAAAATATTCTGATTAGATGAGTTTCTTCTCCCTCTTGTTTTATAAAAAAACTGGCTTTATGCTAAATAACCCCACCAGCCATAAGTCTTGCGGAGTACACCATGTACTCAGCCTTGCTTTATTGATACTTTTGTAGCAGAATAAGTGTTCCCTAAAGACAAGTTTGGTACTACATCGACACCGACGAGTAGCATGGGGTTCTCGGCCGGCAGCCTGGAATATATGGGATGGGACATCATCGTTATGCTTCAGGCCTCTTAGGCCATTTGTTAAGTTTGCTATACTTAATAGCATAATTTTCCTTCCGTTGTTTGATGTTTGTGGTCAGTGACCTCTACTTGTAATATTTTGGTTCTTCGCTAAGTTATGAGCTTGCTTTAATAATTTTTTGTGTCGTAGGGTTACTGTTGTGTTACGATTTCTCACTGGATATCCTCGAGCTCTAGGTTAAGCTTATGTCAGGCTAAGGTCTGGGATTTGTTTAACCCTGATCTCGGGGGTGTCACACCGCTGCGTGATGACGTCCGTCCAGGGTCGAAGGAGGCCTCGTCGACGAAGTCCTCTCTGGTGACGATGCTGCCGAATGTGCCGAATCGGCTGTGGCGGCAATCCACCAACCTTAATCATGTATTCAACGACCACATGTTCTCATGGCATCCTGGTGCTCCAGCGGTCCTTTTCAGCGAAACCCTAATTTGGGGGTCCCGTAGGTGTACCCCCGTAGCATTCTCCGTACGAGGGCTAACCAATGTACTTTTCTGGTGGTTTAGGTTTGATTAGGTCATAATTACATGGAAACCCAAGGCTAGGCCCAAGGTTCCACCGGTTTGTCTTCTTTTGACCCGTCGCGGGAGTTTCCTCCTGTAGGTCTAGCACACTTCTCTAAGTGTTATCGCATGCAACATATACGGTCACACCTGGGAGCTAGGTTTTTAATCTAGGAGAAATCCACCACCCTTGTGCATGTATTATAGGGCCACATGCTTGTTCGTGTGGCATACCGGCGCTTGGGCGGTCCTTTTCCGGCAAACCCTAATCTGGGGGGCCCGCAGGTCTACCCCCATAGCATTCTACATACAAGGGCTGACCAATGTACTTTTCTGGTGGTTTAGGTTTGATTAGGTCATAACTACATGGAAAACCAAGGCTAGGAAAAAGGTTCCACCGATTTGCTTATGTTTAACCCGTCACGGGAGTTCCCTCCTACAGGTCTATCACACTTCTCTAAGTGTTATCGCATGCACCGTATACGGTCACACCCGGGATCTAGGTTGTCCATCTTGGAGCAATCCACAATCCTTGTGCATGTATTCTAGGGCCACATGCATGTTCTCATGGAATCTCGGTGCTCGGGCGGACCTTTTCTAGTGAAACCCTAATCTAGGGGCCCCGTAGGTCTACCCCGTAGCATTCTCCGTACGAGTGCTGACCAATGTACTTTTCTAGTGGTTTAGGTTTGCTTAGGTCATAACTACATGGAAAATAGAGGCTAGGCCCATGTTTCCACCAGTTTGCCTCCGTTTGACCCATCACGGGAGTTTCCTCCTCTAGGTCCAGCACACTTCTCTAAGTGATATTGCATGAACTGTATACGGTCACACTCGGGAGCTAGGTTTTCCATCTAGGAGCAATCCACCACCCTTCTGCATGTATTATAGGGCCACATGCATGTCCCCGTGACATCCCGGCGCTCGGGAAGTCCTTTTCTGGTGAAACCCTAATTTGGGGGCCCTGTAGGTCTACCCCCATAGCATTCTCCATACGAGGGCTAACCAATGTACTTTTCTGGTGGTTTAGGTTTTCTTATGTCATAACTACATGGAAAACCAAGGCTAGGCCCAAGGTTCCACCGATTTGCCTCCGTCTGACCCGTCGCAAGAGTTTCCTCCTAGAGGTGTAGCACACTTCTCTAAGTGTTATCACATGCACCGTAGATGGTCACACCTGGGAGCTAGGTTTTCCATCTAGGAGCAATCCACCACCCTTGTGCATGTATTCTAGGGCCACATGCATGTTCTATGGGAATCCCGGCGCTCGGGAGTTCCTTTTCCAGCGAAACCCTAATCTAGGGGCCCCACCGGTGTACCCCCGTAGCATTCTCCGTACGAGGGCTGACCTATGTATTTTTTTAGTGGTTTAGGTTTTCTTAGGTCATAACTACATGGAAAACCAAGGCTAGGCCCAAGGTTCCACCGGTTTATCTCCGGTTGACCCGTTGCGGGAGTTTCCTCCTTCAGGTCCAGCACACTTCTCTAAGTGTTATCGCATGCACCGTAGACAGTCACACCCGGGAGAAAGGTGTTCCATCTTGGAGCAATCCACCACCATTGTGCATGTATTCTATGGACACATACATGTTCTCGTGGTATCTCGGCGCTCGGGCGGTCCTTTTCTAGTGAAACCCTAATCTGGGGGGCCCGCAGATCTACCACCGTAGCCTTCTCCGTACGAGGGCTAGCCAATTTAATTTTCTGGTGTTTTAGGTTTTCTTAGGTCATAAAGACATGGAAAACCAAGGCTAGACCCAAGGTTCCACCGATTTTCCTCCGTTTGACCCGTCGCGGGAGTTTCCTCATGTAGGTCTAGCACACTTCTCTAAGTGTTATCACATGCACCGTATACGGTCACACCCGGGAGCTAGGTTTTCCATCTAGGAGAAATCCACCACCCTTGTGCATGTATTATAGGTCCACATGCATGATCTCGTGGCATCTCGGCGCTCAGGCGGTCCTTTTCCCGCGAAACCCTCATCTGGGGGCCCCGCGGGTCTACCCCCATACCATTCTCCGTACGAGTGCTGACCAATGTACTTTTCTGCTGTTTTAGGTTTTCTTAGGTCATAACTACATGTAAAACCAAGGTTAGGCCCAAGGTTCCACTGGTTTGCCTCTGTTTGACCCGTCGCAGAAGTTTCCTCCTGCACGTCCAGCACACTTCTCTAAGTGTTATCGCATGCACCATATACGGTCACGCTCGGGAGCTAGGTTTTCCATCAAGGAGCAATCCACCACCCTTGTTCATGTATTATAGGACCACATGCATGTTTTCGTGGCATCTCGGCGCTCGGGTGGTCCTTTTTCGGTGAAACCCTAATCCGGGGGGCCCGCGGGTCTACCCCCATAGCATTCTCCGTACGAGGGCTAACCTATGTACTTTTTTGGTGGTTTAGGTTTGATTAGGTAATAACTACATGGAAAACCAAGTCTTAGCCCTAGGTTCCACCGGTTTGCCTCCGTTTCACCCGTCGCGGGAGATTCCTCCTTCATGTCCAACACACTTCTCTAAGTGTTATCGCATGCACCGTATACGGTCACACCCGAGAGCTAGCTTCTTGATCTAGGCGCAATCCACCAACCTTGTGCATGTATTATAGGGCCACATGCTTGTTCTTGTGGCATACCGGCGCTCGGGCTGTCCTTTTCCGGCAAAACCCTAATCTGGGGGCCCCGTAGGTCTACCCCCGTAGCATTCTCCATACGAGGGCTGACCAATGTACTTTTCCGATGGTTTAGGTTTGATTAGGTCATAACTACATGGAAAACCAAGGCTAGTCCCAAGGTTTCACCGGTTTTCCTCCTTTTGACCCGTCGCGGGAGATTCCTCCTTCATGTCTAGCACACTTCTCTAAGTGTTATGACATGCACCGTATACGGTCACACCAGGGAGCTAGGTTTTCCATCTAGGAGCAATCCACCACCCTTGTGCATGTATTCTAGAGCCATATGCATGTTCTCGTGGAATCCCTACGCTCGAGCGGTCCTTTTCTAGCGAAACCCTAATCTGGGGGCCCCGTAGGTCTACCCCCATAGCATTCTCCGTACGAGGGCTGACCAATGTACTTTTCTAGTGGTTTAGGTTTGCTTGGGTCGTAACTACTCCCTCCGTTTCAAAATATAAGATGTTTTAGATTTGTAAAAGAAGTGTATCTAGACCCCTTTTAATGTGTAAGTTCACTCCAAACCTAGATGAACCTACACACTAAAACGGGTCTAGATACATTCTTTTCACAGAGCTAAACCATCTTATATTTTGAAACATAGGGAGTACATGGAAAATCAAGGCTAGGCTAAAGGTTCTACCAGTTTGTCTCTGTTTGACCCGTCGTGGGAGATTCCTCCTGCAGGTCCAGCACACTTCTCTAAGTGTTATCGCATGCACCATATACGGTCACACCCGGGAGCTAGGTTTTCAATCTAGGAGCAATCCACCACCCTTGTGCATGTATTCTAGAGCCACATGCATGTTCTCGTGGCATCCCTGCGCTCGAGCGGTCCTTTTCTAGCAAAACCCTAATCCGGGGGACCCCGCAGGTCTACCCCCGTAGCATTCTCCGTACGAGGGCTGACCAATGTACTTTTCTAGTGGATTAGATTTGCTTGGGTCGTAATTACTCCCTCTGTTTCAAAATATAAGATGTTTCAGATTTGTAAAAGAAGTGTATCTAGACCCCTTTTAGTGTGTAAGTTCACTCAAAACCTAGATGAACCTACACACTAAAACGGGTTTAGATACATTCTTTTCATAAAGCTAAAACATCTTATATTTTGAAACAGAGGGAGTACATGGAAAACCAACGCTAGGCCAAAGGATCCACTGGTTTTTCTCTGTTTGACTGGGCGTGGGAGATTCCTCCTGTAGGTCAAGCACACTTCTCTAAGTGTTATCGCATGCACCGTATACGGTCACACCCGGGAGCTAGGTTTTCCATCTAGGAGAAATCCTCCACCATTGTGCATGTATTCTAGGTCCACATTCATGTTCTCATGGCATCACAATGCTCGGGCGGTCCTTTTCCGGCAAAACCCTAATCTGGGGGCTCCATAGGTCTACCCCCATAGCATTCTCTGTTCGAGGGCTAACCAATGTACTTTTCTGGTTGTTTAGGTGTTCTTAGGTCATAACTACATGTAAAACCAAGGCTAGGCCCAAGGTTCTGCTGGTTTGCCTCTGTTTTAGCCATCGCAGGAGATTCCTCCTGCAGGTCCAGCACACTTCTCTAAGTGTTATCGCATGCACCATATACGGCACACCCGGGATCTAGGTTTTCCTACTAGGAGCAATCCACCAGCCTTTTTCATGTATTCTAGGGCCACGTTCATGCTCTCGTGGCATACCGGAACTCAGGTGGTCCTTTTGTGGCGAAACCCTCATCTGGGAGCCCCGGAGGTCTACCCCCATAGCATTCTCCGTACAAGGGCTGACCAATGTACTTTTCTGGTGGTTTAGGTTTTCTTAGGTCATAACTACATGGAAAACCAATGCTAGGCCCAAGGTTGTACTAGTTTGCCTCTGTTAGATGCGTCACGGGGGTTTCCTCCTATAGGTCCAGCACACTTCTCTAAGTGTTATCGCATGCACCATAGACGGTCACACCCGGGAGCTAGGTTTTTCATCTAGGAGCAATACACCACCCTTGTGCATGTATTATAGGGCCACATGCATATTCTCGTGGCATCCCAGCACTCGGGCGGACCTTTTCTGGTGAAACCCTAATCCGAGGGCCCCGCAGGTCTACCCACTAGTTTGCCATTGTTTGCCCCGTCGCGGGAGTTTCCCCATGTAGGTCCACCACACTTCTCTAAGTGTTATCGCATGCACCGTAGACGGTCACACCCGGGAGCTAGGTTTTCCATAAAGGAGAAATCCACCACTCTTGTGCATGTATTCTTATGCCATATGCATGTTCTCGTGCATCCCGGCGCTCAAGCGGTCCTTTTCCATCAAAATCCTAATCCAGGGGGCCCACAGGTCTACCCATGTAGCACTCTCCGTGCGAGGGCGAACAAATATACTTTTCTGGTGGTTTACGTTTGCATACATCATAACTACATGTAAAACCAAGGCTAGACCCAAGGTTCCATCGGTTTGCCTCCGTTTGACCGGTCGTAGGAGTTTCCTCCTCTAGATCTAGCACACTTCTCTAAGTGTTATTGCATGCACCGTAGACGGTCACACCGGGAGCTAGGTTTTCCATCTAGGATAAATCCACCACCCTTGTGCATATATTCTAAGGACACATGCATGTTCTCGTGGCGGCTCAGCGCTCGGGCGGACCTTTTCTGGTGAATCCTTAATCTAGGGAACCCGCAGGTTTACCCCGTAGAATTCTCTATACAAGGGCTGACCAATGTACTTTTCTGGTGGTTTAGGTGTGCTTAGGTCATAAATACATCGAAAACCAAGGCTAGGCCCAAGGTTTCACTGGTTTGCCTCCGTTTGACCCGTCGCAGGAGTTTCCTCCTACAGGTCTAGCATAATTCTCTATGGGTTATCGCATGCACCATAGACAGTCACACCCAGGAGCTAGGTTTTCCATCCAGGAGCAATTCACCACCCATGTGCAAGTATTCTAGGGCCACATGCATGTTCTCGTGGCATACCAATGCTCGGGAGGTCCTTTTCCGGCGAAACCCTAATCCGGGGGCCCCATAGGTCTACCTTGTAGCATTCTCCGCAAGAGGGATAACCAATGTACTTTTCTGGTAGTTTAGGTTTGCTTAGGTCAAAACTACATGTACAATCTAGGCTAGGCCCAAGGTTCCATCGGTTTGCCTCCGTTTGACCCGTCGCAGGAGTTTCCTCATGTAGGTCCAGCACACTTCTCTAAGTGTTATAGCATGCACCATAGACGGTCACATCCGGGAGCTAGGTTTTCCATCTAGGAGCAATCCATAACCCTTCTGCATGTATTATAGGGACACATGCATGTTTTCGAGGCATCTCGGTGCTCGGGTGGTCCTTTTCCGACGAAACCCTAATTTGGGGGCCCCGTGGGTCTACCCCCGTAGCATTCTCCATACGAGGGCTGACCAATGTACTTTTCTGGTGTTTTAGTTTTCCTCCGTTTGACCTGTTGCGGGAGTTTCCTGCTATAGGTCCAGCACACTTCTCTAAGTGTTATCACATGCACCGTAGAAGGTCACACCTGGGAGCTAGGTTTTCCATCTAGGAGCAATCCACCACCCTCGTGCATGTATTCTAGGTCCACATGCATGATCTCGTGGCATCTCGGCGCTCAGGCGGTCCTTTTCCCGCGAAACCCTAATTTGGGGGCCCCGCGGGTCTACCCTCGTACCATTCTTCGTACGAGTGCTGACCAATATACTTTTGTGGTGTTTTATGTTTTCTTAGGTCATAACTACATGGAAAACCAAGGTTAGGCCCAAAGTTCCACCAGTTTGCCTCCGTTTGACCCGTCGCAGAAGTTTCCTCCTACACGTCCAGCACACTTCTCTAAGTGTTATCGCATGCACCATATACGGTCACGCCCGGGAGCTAGGTTTTCCATCTAGGAGCAATCCACCACCCTTGTGCCTGTATTCTAGGACCACATGCATGTTTTCGTGGCATCTCGGCGCTAGGGTGGTCCTTTTCCGGTGAAACCCTAATCCGGGGGCCCTGCGGGTCTACCCCCGTAGCCTTCTCCATACGAGAGCTGACCAATGTACTTTTTTGGTGTTTTAGGTTTGGATAGGTAATAACTACATGGAAAACCAAGTCTTGGCCCTAGGTTCCACCGGTTTGCCTCTGTTTGACCCGTCGCGGGAGATTCCTCCTTCATTTCCAACACACTTCTCTAAGTATTATCGCATGCACCGTATACGGTCACACCCGGGAGCTACCTTTTCCATCTAGGCGCAATCCACCACCCGTGTGCATGTATTATAGGGCCACATGCTTGTTCGTGAGGCATACCGGCGCTCGGGCGGTCCTTTTTCGGCAAAACCCTAATCTGGGGGGCCCGTAGGTCTACCCCCATAGCATTCTACATACGAGGGCTGACCAATGTACTTTTCTGGTGGTTTTGGTTTGATTAGGTCATAACTACATGGAAAACCAAGGCTAGGCCCAAGGTTCCACCAGTTTTCCTCCTTTTGACTCGTCGCAGGAGATTCCTCCTTCATGTCCAGCACACTTCTCTAAGTGTTATCACATGCACCGTATACTGTCACACCCGGGATCTAGGTTTTCCATCTAGGAGCAATCCACCACCCTTGTTCATGTATTCTAGAGCCACATGAATGTCCTTGTGGCATCCTTGCGCTCGAGCGGTCCTTTTCTAGAGAAACCCTAATCTGGGTGGCCCGCGGGTCTACCCCCATAGCATTCTCCATACGAGGGCTGACCAATGTACTTTTCTAGTGGTTTAGGTTTTCTTAGGTCATAACTACATGGAAAACCAAGGCTAGGCCCAAGGTTGTACCAGTTTGCCTCGGTTAGATCCGTCACGGGGGTTTCCCCCTATAGGTCCAGCACACTTCTCTAAGTGTTATCGCATGCACCATAGACGGTCACATCCGGGAGCTAGGTTTTCCATCTAGGAGCAATCCATAACCCTTCTGCATGTATTATAGGGACACATGCATGTTTTCGTGGCATCTCGGTGCTCGGGCGGTCCTTTTCCGGCGAAACCCTAATTTGGGGGCCCCGTAGGTCTACACCCATAGCATTCTCCATAAGAGGGATGACCAATGTACTTTTCTGGTGTTTTAGGGTTCCTTCGGTCATAAATTCATGGAATAGAAAGGCTAGGCCCAAGGTTCCACCGATTTGCCTCCGTTTGACCCGTTGCAAGAGTTTCCTCTTGTAGGTTCAGCACACTTCTCTAAGTGTTATCGCATGCACCATAGACGGTCACACCCAGGAGCAAGGTGTTCCATCTAGTAGCAATCCACCACCGTTGTGCATGTATTCTAGGGACACATCTCATGGTATCCCGGTGCTCGGGCGGTCCTTTTCTAGTGAAACCCTAATCTGGGGGCCCTGCAGATCTACCACCATAGCATTCTCCGTACGAGGGCTAACCAGTTTACTTTTCTAGTGGTTTAGGTTTTCTTAGGTCATATAGACATGGAAAACCAAGTCTAGACCCAAGGTTCCACCGATTTTCCTCCGTTTGACCTATTGCGGGAGTTTCCTGCTATAGGTCCAGCACACTTCTCTAAGTGTTATCACATGCACCGTAGAAGGTCACACCTGGGAGCTAGGTTTTCCATCTAGGAGCAATCCACCACCCTCGTGCATGTATTCTAGGTCCACATGCATGATCTCGTGGCATCTCGGCGCTTAGGCGGTCCTTTTCCCGCGAAACCCTAATTTGGGTGCCCCGCGGGTCTACCCTCGTACCATTCTTCGTACGAGTGCTGACCAATATACTTTTGTGGTGTTTTATGTTTTCTTAGGTCATAACTACATGTAAAACCAAGCTTAGGCCCAAAGTTCCACCAGTTTGCCTCCGTTTGACCCATCGCAGAAGTTTCCTCCTACACGTCCAGCACACTTCTCTAAGTGTTATCGCATGCACCATATACGGTCACGCCCGGGAGCTAGGTTTTCCATCTAGGAGCAATCCACCACCCTTGTGCCTGTATTCTAGGACCACATGCATGTTTTCGTGGCATCTCGGCGCTAGGTTGGTCCTTTTCCGGTGAAACCCTAATCCGGGGGCCCTGCGGGTCTACCCCCGTAGCCTTCTCCATACGAGAGCTGACCAATGTACTTTTTTGGTGGTTTAGGTTTGACTAGGTAATAACTACATGGAAAACCAAGTCTTGGCCCTAGGTTCCACCGGTTTGCCTCTGTTTGACCCGTCGCGGGAGATTCCTCCTTCATTTCCAACACACTTCTCTAAGTATTATCGCATGCACCGTATACGGTCACACCCGGGAGCTACCTTTTCCATCTAGGCGCAATCCACCACCCGTGTGCATGTATTATAGGGCCACATGCTTGTTCGTGAGGCATATCGGCGCTCGGGCGGTCCTTTTCCGGCAAAACCCTAATCTGGGGCCCGTAGGTCTACCCCCATAGCATTCTACATACGAGGGCTGACCAATGTACTTTTCTGGTGGTTTAGGTTTGATTAGGTCATAACTACATGGAAAACCAAGGCTAGGCCCAAGGTTCCACCAGTTTTCCTCCTTTTGACTCGTCGCGGGAGATTCCTCCTTCATGTCCAGCACACTTCTCTAAGTGTTATCACATGCACCGTATACTGTCACACCCGGGATCTAGGTTTTCCATCTAGGAGCAATCCACCACCCTTGTTCATGTATTCTAGAGCCACATGAATGTCCTTGTGGCATCCTTGCGCTCGAGCGGTCCTTTTCTAGAGAAACCCTAATCTGGGTGGCCCGCGGGTCTACCCCCATAGCATTCTCCATACGAGGGATGACCAATGTACTTTTCTAGTGGTTTAGGTTTTCTTAGGTCATAACTACATGGAAAACCAAGGCTAGGCCCAAGGTTGTACCAGTTTGCCTCGGTTAGATCCGTCACGGGGGTTTCCCCCTATAGGTCCAGCACACTTCTCTAAGTGTTATCACATGCACCATAGACGGTCACATCCGGGAGCTAGGTTTTCCATCTAGGAGCAATCCATAACCCTTCTGCATGTATTATAGGGACACATGCATGTTTTCGTGGCATCTCGGTGCTCGGGCGGTCCTTTTCCGGCGAAACCCTAATTTGGGGGCCCCGTAGGTCTACACCCATAGCATTCTCCATAAGAGGGATGACCAATGTACTTTTCTGGTGTTTTAGGGTTCCTTCGGTCATAAATTCATGGAATAGCAAGGCTAGGCCCAAGGTTCCACCGATTTGCCTCCGTTTGACCCGTCGTAGGAGTTTCCTCTTGTAGGTCCAGCACACTTCTCTAAGTGTTATCGCATGCACCATAGACGGTCACACCCAGGAGCAAGGTGTTCCATCTAGGAGAAATCCACCACCGTTGTGCATGTATTCTAGGGACACATCTCGTGGTATCCCGGTGCTCGGGCGGTCCTTTTCTAGTGAAACCCTAATCCGGGGGCCCCGCAAATCTACCACCATAGCATTCTCCGTACGAGGGCTAACCAATTTACTTTTCTAGTGGTTTAGGTTTTCTTAGGTCATAAAGACATGGAAAACCAAGGCTAGACCCAAGGTTCCACCGATTTTCCTCCGTTTGACCTGTTGCAGGAGTTTCCTCCTGTAGGTCCAGCACACTTCTCTAAGTGTTATCACATGCACCGTAGAAGGTCACACCTGGGAGCTAGGTTTTCCATCTAGGAGCAATCCACCACCCTCGTGCATGTATTCTAGGTCCACATGCATGATCTCGTGGCATCTCGGCGCTCAGGCGGTCCTTTTTCCCGCAAAACCCTAATTTGGGGGCCCCGCGGGTCTACCCTCGTTCCATTATTCGTACGAGTGCTGACCAATGTACTTTTATGGTGTTTTATGTTTTCTTAGGTCATAACTACATGGAAAACCAAGCTTAGGCCCAAAGTTCCACCAGTTTGCCTCCGTTTGACCCGTCGCAGAAGTTTCCTCCTACACGTCCAGCACACTTCTCTAAGTGTTATCGCATGCACCATATACGGTCACGCCCGGGAGCTTGGTTTTCCATCTAGGAGCAATCCACCACCCTTGTGCCTGTATTCTAGGACCACATGCATGTTTTCGTGGCATCCCGGCGCTGGGGTGGTCCTTTTCCGGTGAAACCCTAATCCGGGGGCCCTGCGGGTCTACCCCCATAGCATTCTCCAGTACTTTTCTAGTGGTTTAGGTTTGACTAGGTAATTACTACATGGAAAACCAAGTCTTGGCCCTAGGTTCCACCGGTTTGCCTCTGCTTGACCCGTCGCGGGAGATTCCTCCTTTATTTCCAGCGCACTTCTCTAAGTGTTATCGCATGCACCATATACGGTCACACCCGGGAGCTACCTTTTCCATCTAGGCGCAATCCACCACCCTTGTGCATGTATTATAGGGCCACATGCTTGTTCCTGTGGCATACCGGCGCTCGGGCGGTCCTTTTCCGGCAAAACCCTAATCTGGGGGGCCCGTAGGTCTACCCCCATAGCATTCTACATACGAGGGCTGACCAATGTACTTTTCTGGTGGTTTAGGTTTGATTAGGTCATAACTACATGGAAAACCAAGGCTAGGCCCAAGGTTCCACCAGTTTTCCTCCTTTTGACTCGTCACGGGAGATTCCTCCTTCATGTCCAGCACACTTCTCTAAGTGTTATCACATGCACCGTATACTGTCACACCCGGGATCTAGGTTTTCCATCGAGGAGCAATCCACCACCCTTGTTCATGTATTCTAGAGCCACATGCATGTTCGCGTGGCATCCTTGCGCTCGAGCGGTCCTTTTCTGGCGCAACCCTAATCTGGGGGGCCCGCGGGTCTACCCCCATAGCATTCTCCGTACGAGGGCTGACCAATGTACTTTTCTAGTGGTTTAGGTTTTCTTAGGTCATAACTACATGGAAAACCAAGGCTAGGCCCAAGGTTGTACCAGTTTGCCTCTGTTAGATCCGTCACGGGGGTTTCCTCCTACAGGTTTATCACACTTCTCTAAGCGTTATCGCATGCACCATAGACGGTCACACCCGGGAGATAGGTTTTCCATCAAGGAGAAATCCACCACTCTTGTGCATGTATTCTTATGCCACATGCATGTTCTCGTGGCATCCCTGCGCTTAGGTGGTCCTTTTCCATCGAAACCCTAATCCGGGGGCCCCGCAAGTCTACCCATGTTGCACTCTCCGTGCGAGGGTGAACCAATATACTTTTCTGGTGGTTTACATTTGCATAGATCATAACTACATGTAAAACCAAGGCTATGCCCATGGTTCCATCGGTTTGCCTCCGTTTGACCCGTCGCAGGAGTTTCCTCCTACAGATCTAGCACACTTCTCTAAGTGTTATCGCATGCACCATAGACGGTCACACCCGGGAGCTAGGTTTTCCATCTAGGAGCAATCCATAACCCTTCTGCATGTATTATAGGGACACATGCATGTTTCCGTGGCATCTCGGTGCTCGGGCGGTCCTTTTCTGGCGAAACCCTCATTTGGGGGCCCCGTGGGTCTACCCCCGTAGCATTCTCCATAAGAGGGCTGACTAATGTACTTTTCTGGTGTTTTAGGGTTCCTTCGGTCATAAATTCATGGCATAGCAAGGCTAGGCCCAAGGTTCCACCGATTTGCCTCCGTTTGACCCATCGCAGGAGTTTCCTCTTGTAGGTCCAGCACACTTCTCTAAGTGTTATCGCATGCACCATAGACGGTCACACCCAGGAGCAAGGTGTTCCATCTAGGAGCGATCCACCACCGTTGTGCATGTATTCTAGGGACACATCTCGTGGTATCCCGGCGCTCGGGCGGTCATTTTGTAGTGAAACCCTAATCCGGGGGACCCGTAGATCTACCACCATAGCATTCTCCGTACGAGGGCTAACCAATTTACTTTTCTAGTGGTTTAGGTTTTCTTAGGTCATAATGACATGGAAAACCAAGGCTAGACCCAAGGTTCCACCGATTTTCCTCCGTTTGACCTCTTGCGGGAGTTTCCTCTTGTAGGTCCAGCACACTTCTCTAAGTGTTATCACATGCACCGTAGAAGGTCACACCTGGGAGATAGGTTTTCCATCTAGGAGCAATCCACCACCCTCATGCATGTATTCTAGGTCCACATGCATAATCTCGTGGCATCCCGGTGCTCGGGAGTTCCCTTTTTGGTGAAACCCTAATCTAGGGGCCCCACAGGTCTACCCTCGTACCATTCTTCATACGAGTGCTGACCAATGTACTTTTCTGGTGTTTTATGTTTTCTTAGGTCATAACTACATGGAAAAGCAAGGTCAGGCCCAAAGTTCCACCAGTTTGCCTCTGTTTGACCCGTCGTAGAAGTTTCCTCCTACACGTCCAACACACTTCTCTAAGTGTTATCGCATGCACCATATACGGTCACGCCCGAGAGCTAGGTTATCCATCTAGGAGCAATCCACCACCCTTGTGCCAGTATTCTAGGACCACATGCATGTTTTCGTGGCATCTCGGCGCTAGGGTGGTCCTTTTCCGGTGAAACCCTAATCCGGGGGCCCTGAGGGTCTACCCCCGTAGCCTTCTCCATACGAGGGCTGACCAATGTACTTTTTTGGTGGTTTAGGTTTGACTAGGTAATAACTACATGGAAAACCAAGTCTTGGCCCTAGGTTCCACCGGTTTGCCTCTGTTTGACCCGCCGCGGGAGATTCCTCCTTCATTTCCACCACACTTCTCTAAGTATTATCGCATGCACCGTATACGGTCACACCCGGGAGCTACCTTTTCCATCTAGGCGCAATCCACCACCCGTGTGCATGTATTATAGGGCCACATGCTTGTTCGTGAGGCATACCGGCGCTCGGGCGGTCCTTTTCCGGCAAAACACTAATCTGGGGGGCCCGCAGGTCTACCCCCATAGCATTCTACATACGAGGGCTGACCAGTGTACTTTTCTGGTGGTTTTGGTTTGATTAGGTCATAACTACATGGAAAACCAAGGCTAGGCCCAAGGTTCCACCAGTTTTCCTCCTTTTGACTCGTCGCGGGAGATTCCTCCTTCATGTCCAGCACACTTCTCTAAGTGTTATCACATGCACCGTATACTGTCACACCCGGGATCTAGGTTTTCCATCTAGGAGCAATCCACCACCCTTGTTCATGTATTCTAGAGCCACATGAATGTCCTTGTGGCATCCTTGCGCTCGAGCGGTCCTTTTCTAGAGAAACCCTAATCTGGGTGGCCCGCGGGTCTACCCCCATAGCATTCTCCATACGAGGGCTGACCAATGTACTTTTCTAGTGGTTTAGGTTTTCTTAGGTCATAACTACATGGAAAACCAAGGCTAGGCCCAAGGTTGTACCAGTTTGCCTCGGTTAGATCCGTCACGGGGGTTTCCCCCTATAGGTCCAGCACACTTCTCTAAGTGTTATCGCATGCATCGTAGACGGTCACACCCGGGAGCTAGGTTTTTCATCTAGGAGAAATACACCACCATTGTGCATGTATTCTAGGGACACATGCATGTTCTCGTGGCATCCTGGCGCTTGGGAGGACCTTTTCTGGTGAAACCCTAATCCGGGGGCCCGTGGGGTCTACACCCGTGGCATTCTCTCTACGAGGGCTGACCAATGTACTTTTCTGGTGGTTTAGGTTTTATCAAGTCATAACTACATGGAAAACCATGCCTGGGCCAAATGGTCCACCGGTTTGCCTCCGTTTGCCCCGTCGCGGGAGTTTCCTCCTGTAGGTCCAGCACACTTCTCTAAGTGTTATCGCATGCACCGTAGACGGTCACACCTGGGAGCTAGGTTTTCCATCAAGGAGAAATCCACCAATTTGTGCATGTATTTTTATGCCACATGCATGTTCTCGTGGCATCCCGGCACTTAGGTGGTCCTTTTCCATCGAAACCCTAATCCGGGGGCCCCGCAGGTCTACCCATGTTGCACTCTCCGTGCGAGGGCGAACCAATATACTTTTCTGGTGGTTTACGTTTGCATAGATCATAACTACATGTAAAACCAAGGCTAGACCCATGGTTCCATCGGTTTGCCTCCGTTTGACCCGTCGCAGGAGTTTCCTCCTACAAATCTAGCACACTTCTCTAAGTGTTATCGCATGCACCATAGACGGTCACACCCGGGAGCTAGGTTTTCCATCTAGGCGCAATCCATAACCCTTCTGCGTGTATTATAGGGACACATGCATGTTTTCGTGGCATCTCGGTGCTCGGGCGGTCCTTTTCTGGCGAAACCCTCATTTGGGGGCCCCGTGGGTCTACCCCCGTAGCATTCTCCATAAGAGGGCTGACTAATGTACTTTTCTGGTGTTTTAGGGTTCCTTCGGTCATAAATTCATGGCATAGCAAGGCTAGGCCCAAGGTTCCACCGATTTGCCTCCGTTTGACCCATCGCAGGAGTTTCCTCTTGTAGGTCCAGCACACTTCTCTAAGTGTTATCGCATGCACCATAGACGGTCACACCCAGGAGCAAGGTGTTCCATCTAGGAGCGATCCACCACCGTTGTGCATGTATTCTAGGGACACATCTCGTGGTATCCCGGCGCTCGGGCGGTCATTTTGTAGTGAAACCCTAATCCGGGGGACCCGTAGATCTACCACCATAGCATTCTCCGTACGAGGGCTAACCAATTTACTTTTCTAGTGGTTTAGGTTTTCTTAGGTCATAATGACATGGAAAACCAAGGCTAGACCCAAGGTTCCACCGATTTTCCTCCGTTTGACCTCTTGCGGGAGTTTCCTCTTGTAGGTCCAGCACACTTCTCTAAGTGTTATCACATGCACCGTAGAAGGTCACACCTGGGAGATAGGTTTTCCATCTAGGAGCAATCCACCACCCTCATGCATGTATTCTAGGTCCACATGCATAATCTCGTGGCATCCCGGTGCTCGGGAGTTCCCTTTTTGGTGAAACCCTAATCTAGGGGCCCCACAGGTCTACCCTCGTACCATTCTTCATACGAGTGCTGACCAATGTACTTTTCTGGTGTTTTATGTTTTCTTAGGTCATAACTACATGGAAAAGCAAGGTCAGGCCCAAAGTTCCACCAGTTTGCCTCTGTTTGACCCGTCGTAGAAGTTTCCTCCTACACGTCCAACACACTTCTCTAAGTGTTATCGCATGCACCATATACGGTCACGCCCGAGAGCTAGGTTATCCATCTAGGAGCAATCCACCACCCTTGTGCCAGTATTCTAGGACCACATGCATGTTTTCGTGGCATCTCGGCGCTAGGGTGGTCCTTGTCCGGTCAAACCCTAAACCGGGGGCCCTGATGGTCTACCCCCGTAGACTTCTCCATACGAGGGCTGACCACTGTCCTTTTTTGGTGGTTTAGGTTTGAATAGGAAAAAACTACATGGAAAACCAAGTCTTGGCCTAGGTTCCACGGTTTGCCTCTGTTTGACCACTTGTGGAGATTCCTCCTTCATTTCCACCACACTTCTCTAAGTATTATCGCATGCACCGTATACGGTCACACCCGGGAGCTACCTTTTCCATCTAGGCGCAATCCACCACCCGTGTGCATGTATTATAGGGCCACATGCTTGTTCGTGAGGCATACCGGCGCTCGGGCGGTCCTTTTCCGGCAAAACACTAATCTGGGGGGCCCGCAGGTCTACCCCATAGCATTCTACATGAGGTGACAGTGTACTTTTCTGGTGGTTTTGGTTTGATTAGGTCATAACTACATGGAAAACCAAGGCTAGGCCCAAGGTTCCACCAGTTTTCCTCCTTTTGACTCGTCGCGGGAGATTCCTCCTTCATGTCCAGCACACTTCTCTAAGTGTTATCACATGCACCGTATACTGTCACACCCGGGATCTAGGTTTTCCATCTAGGAGCAATCCACCACCCTTGTTCATGTATTCTAGAGCCACATGAATGTCCTTGTGGCATCCTTGCGCTCGAGCGGTCCTTTTCTAGAGAAACCCTAATCTGGGTGGCCCGCGGGTCTACCCCCATAGCATTCTCCATACGAGGGCTGACCAATGTACTTTTCTAGTGGTTTAGGTTTTCTTAGGTCATAACTACATGGAAAACCAAGGCTAGGCCCAAGGTTGTACCAGTTTGCCTCGGTTAGATCCGTCACGGGGGTTTCCCCCTATAGGTCCAGCACACTTCTCTAAGTGTTATCGCATGCATCGTAGACGGTCACACCCGGGAGCTAGGTTTTTCATCTAGGAGAAATACACCACCATTGTGCATGTATTCTAGGGACACATGCATGTTCTCGTGGCATCCTGGCGCTTGGGAGGACCTTTTCTGGTGAAACCCTAATCCGGGGGCCCCGTAGGTCTACACCCGTGGCATTCTCTCTACGAGGGCTGACCAATGTACTTTTCTGGTGGTTTAGGTTTTATCAAGTCATAACTACATGGAAAACCATGCCTGGGCCAAATGGTCCACCGGTTTGCCTCCGTTTGCCCCGTCGCGGGAGTTTCCTCCTGTAGGTCCAGCACACTTCTCTAAGTGTTATCGCATGCACCGTAGACGGTCACACCTGGGAGCTAGGTTTTCCATCAAGGAGAAATCCACCAATTTGTGCATGTATTTTTATGCCACATGCATGTTCTCGTGGCATCCCGGCACTTAGGTGGTCCTTTTCCATCGAAACCCTAATCCGGGGGCCCCGCAGGTCTACCCATGTTGCACTCTCCGTGCGAGGGCGAACCAATATACTTTTCTGGTGGTTTACGTTTGCATAGATCATAACTACATGTAAAACCAAGGCTAGACCCATGGTTCCATCGGTTTGCCTCCGTTTGACCCGTCGCAGGAGTTTCCTCCTACAAATCTAGCACACTTCTCTAAGTGTTATCGCATGCACCATAGACGGTCACACCCGGGAGCTAGGTTTTCCATCTAGGCGCAATCCATAACCCTTCTGCGTGTATTATAGGGACACATGCATGTTTTCGTGGCATCTCGGTGCTCGGGCGGTCCTTTTCTGGCGAAACCCTAATTTGGGGGCCCCGTGGGTATACCCCCATAGCATTCTCCATAAGAGGGATGACCAATGTACTTTTCTGGTGTTTTAGGGTTCCTTCGGTCATAAATTCATGGAATAGCAAGGCTAGGCCCAAGGTTCCACCGATTTGCCTCCGTTTGACCCGTCGTAGGAGTTTCCTCTTGTAGGTCCAGCACACTTCTCTAAGTGTTATCGCATGCACCATATACGGTCACACCCAGGAGCAAGGTGTTCCATCTAGGAGCAATCCATCACCGTTGTGCATGTATTCTAGGGACACATCTCGTGGTATCCCGGCGCTCGGGTGGTCCTTTTCTAGTGAAACCCTAATCCGGGGGCCCCGCAAATCTACCACCATAGCATTCTCCGTACGAGGGCTAACCAATTTACTTTTCTAGTGGTTTAGGTTTTCTTAGGTCATAAAGACATGGAAAACCAAGGCTAGACCCAAGGTTCCACCGATTTTCCTCCGTTTGACCTGTTGCAGGAGTTTCCTCTTGTAGGTCCAGCACACTTCTCTAAGTGTTATCACATGCACCGTAGAAGGTCACACCTGGGAGATAGGTTTTCCATCTAGGAGCAATCCACCACCCTCGTGCATGTATTCTAGGTCCACATGCATGATCTCGTGGCATCTCGGCGCTCAGGCGGTCCTTTTCCCGCGAAACCCTAATTTGGGGGCCCCGCGGGTCTACCCTCGTTCCATTCTTCGTACGAGTGCTGACCAATGTACTTTTCTGGTGTTTTATATTTTCTTAGGTCATAACTACATGGAAAACCAAGGTTAGAAAGTTCCACCAGTTTGCCTCCATTTGACCCATCGCAGAACTTTCCTCCTACACGTCCAGCACACTTCTCTAAGTGTTATCGCATGCACCATATACGGTCACGCCCGGGAGCTAGGTTTTCCATCTAGGAGCAATCCACCACCCTTGTGCATGTATTCTAGGTCCACGTGCATGTTCTCGTGGCATCCCGGCACTCGGCGATCCACCACCCTTGTGCATGTTTTCGTGGCATCCCGGCGTTGGGGTGGTCCTTTTCCGGTGAAACCCTAATCCGGGGGCCCTGCGGGTCTACCCCCGTAGCATTCTCCATATGAGGGCTGACCAATGTACTTTTCTGGTGGTTTAGGTTTGACTAGGTAATTACTACATGGAAAACCAAGTCTTGGCCCTAGGTTCCACCGGTTTGCCTCTGCTTGACCCGTCGCGGGAGATTCCTCCTTTATTTCCAGCGCACTTCTCTAAGTGTTATCGCATGCACCATATACGGTCACACCCGGGAGCTACCGTTTCCATCTAGGCGCAATCCACCACCCTTGTGCATGTATTATAGGGCCACATGCTTGTTCCTGTGGCATACCGGCGCTCGGGCGGTCCTTTTCCGGCAAAAACCTAATCTGGGGGGCCCGTAGGTCTACCCCCATAGCATTCTACATACGAGGGCTGACCAATGTACTTTTCTGGTGGTTTAGGTTTGATTAGGTCATAACTACATGGAAAACCAAGGCTAGGCCCAAGGTTCCACCAGTTTTCCTCCTTTTGACTCGTCACGGGAGATTCCTCCTTCATGTCCAGCACACTTCTCTAAGTGTTATCACATGCACCGTATACTGTCACACCCGGGATCTAGGTTTTCCATCGAGGAGAAATCCACCACCCTTGTTCATGTATTCTAGAGCCACATGCATGTTCGCGTGGCATCCTTGCGCTCGAGCGGTCCTTTTCTAGCGCAACCCTAATCTGGGGGGCCCGCGGGTCTACCCCCATAGCATTCTCCGTACAAGGGGTGACTAATGTACTTTTCTAGTGGTTTAGGTTTTCTTAGGTCATAACTATATGGAAAACCAAGGCTAGGCCCAAGGTTGTACCAGTTTGCCTCTGTTAGATCCGTCACGGGGGTTTCCTCCTACAGGTCTATCACACTTCTCTAAGTGTTATCGCATGCACCGTAGACGGTTACACCCAGGAGCTAGGTTTTCCATCAAGGAGAAATCCACCACTATTGTGCATGTATTCTTATGCCACATGCATGTTCTCGTGGCATCCCTGCGCTTAGGTGGTCCTTTTCCATCGAAACCCTAATCCGGGGGCCCCGCAGGTCTACCCATGTTGCACTCTCCGTGCGAGGGTGAACCAATATACTTTTCTGGTGGTTTACGTTTGCATAGATCATAACTACATGTAAAACCAAGGCTATGCCCATGGTTCCATCGGTTTGCCTCCGTTTGACCCGTCGCAGGAGTTTCCTCCTACAGATCTAGCACACTTCTCTAAGTGTTATCGCATGCACCATAGACGGTCACACCCGGGACCTAGGTTTTCCATCTAGGAGCAATCCATAACCCTTCTGCGTGTATTATAGGGACACATGCATGTTTCCGTGGCATCTCGGTGCTCGGGCGGTCCTTTTCTAGCGAAACCCTAATTTGGGGGCCCCGTGGGTCTACCCCCGTAGCATTCTCCGTAAGAGGGTTGACTAATGTACTTTTCTGGTGTTTTAGGGTTCCCTCGGTCATAAATTCATGGCATAGCAAGGCTAGGCCCATGGTTCCATCGGTTTGCCTACGTTTGACCCGTCGCAGGAGTTTGCTCCTACAGATCTAGCACACTTCTCTAAGTGTTATCGCATGCACCGTAGACGGTCACTCTGGGAGCTAGGTTTTCCATCTAGGAGAAATCCACCACCCTTGTGCATATATTCTAGGGAGACATGCATGTTCTCGTGGCAGCTCAGCGCTCGGGCGGACCTTTTCCGGTGAATCCTTAATCTGGGGAACCCGTAGGTTTACCCCGTAGAATTCTCTATACAAGGGCTGACCAATGTACTTTTCTGGTGGTTAGGTTTTCTTAGGTCATAAATACATGGAAAACCAAGGCTAGGCCCAAGGTTTCACTAGTTTGCCTCCGTTTGACCCGTCGCAGGAGTTTCCTCCTACAGGTCCAGCACACTTCTCGATGGGTTATCGCATGCACCATAGACGGTCACACCCACGAGCTAGGTTTTCCATCTAGGAGCAATCCACCACCCGTGTGCATGTATTCTAGGGACACATGCATGCTCTCGTGGTATACCAATGCTCGGGAGGTCCTTTTTCGGCAAAACCCTAATCCAGGGGCCCCGTAGGTCTACCCTGTAGCATTCTCCGTAAGAGGGATAACCAATGTACTTTTCTGGTAGTTTAGGTTTGCTTAGGTCATAACTACATGGAAAATCAAGGCTAGGCCCAAGGTTCCATCGGTTTGCCTCTGTTTGACCCGTCGCAGGAGTTTCCTCATGCAGGTCCAGCACACTTCTCTAAGTGTTATCGCATGCACCATAGACGGTCACACTTGAGAGCTAGGTTTTCCATCTAGGAGCAATCCATAACCCTTCTTCATGTATTATAGGGACACATGCATGTTCTCGTGGCATCACGGTGCTTGGGCGGTCCTTTTCCGGCGAAACCCTAATTTGGGGGCCCCGCGGGTCTACCCCCATAGCATTCTCTGTAAGAGGGCTAACCAATGTAATTTTCTGGTGTTTTAGGTTTCCTTAGGTCATAAATTCATGGAATACCAGGGCTAGGCCCAAGGTTCCTCCGATTTGCCTCCGTTTGACCCGTCGTAGGATTTTCCTCTTGTAGGTCCAGCACACTTCTCTAAGTGTTATCGCATGCACCATAGACGGTCACAGACAGGAGCTAGGGTTTCCATCTAGGAGAAATGCACCACCCTTCTGCATCTATTCTAGGGCCACATGCATGTTATCATGGCATCCCGGTGCTCGGGCGGTCCTTTTCTAGTGAAACCCTAATTCGGGGTCCCCATAGGTCTACCCCCGTAGCATTCTCCGTACGAGGGCTGACCAATGTACTTGTCTGGTGGTTTATGTTTGCTTAGGTCATAACTATATGGAAAATCAAGGCTAGGCCCAAGGTTCCACCAGTTTGCCTCCGTTTGACCCGTCACGGGAGTTTACTCCTCAAGGTCCAGCACACTTCTCTTAGTGATATCGCATGCACTGTAGACGGTCACACCCGAGAGCTAGGTTTTCCATCTAGGAGCAATCCACCACCCTTGTGCATGTATTCTAGGTCCACGTGCATGTTCTCGTGGCATCCCGACACTCGGCGATCCTTTTCCGGCTGAACCCTAATTCAGGAGCACCATAGGTCTACCCCGTAGCATTCTCCGTACAAGTTCTGACCAATGTACTTTTCTAGTGGTTTAGGTGTGCTTAGGTCATAACTACATGGAAAACCAAGGCTAGGCCCAAGGTTCCACCGGTTTGCCTCCGTTTGACCCATCGCGCGAGTTTTCTCCTGTAGGTCCAGCACACTTCTCTAAGTGTTATCTCATGCACCATAGAAGGTCACACCCGGGAGCTAGGTTTTCCATTTAGGAGCAATCCACCACGCTTGTGCATGTATTCAACGGCCACATGCTTGTTCTCGTGCCATCCTGGTGCTCGGGCGGTCCTTTTCCGGCGAAACCCTAATCTGGGGGTCCCGTAGGTGTACCCCCATAGCATTCTCCGTACGAGGGATGACCAATGTACTTTTCTGGTGGTTTAGGTTTTCTTAGGTCATAAATACATGGAAAACCAAGGCTAGGCCCAAGGTTCCACCAGTTTGCCTCTGTTTAACTCGTCGCAGGAGTTTCCTCCTGCAGGTGCAGCACACTTCTTTGTGTTATCGCATGCACCGTAGACAGTCACACCCGGGAGCTAGGTATTCCATCTAGTTGCAATCCAGCACCCTTGTGCATGTATTCTAGGGCCACATGCATGTTCTCATGGCATCCCAGCGCTCGGGTGGTCCTTTTCTAGCGAAACCCTAATCTAGGGGCCCCGTAGGTCTACGCCTATAGCATTCTCCGCACGAGGGCTGGCCAATGTAATTTTCTAGTGATTTAGGTTTGCTTAGGTCACAACTACATGTAAAACCAAGGCTAGGCCCAAGGTTCCACTGGTTTGCCTCTGTTTGACCCGTAGCTCGGCCCAAGAAACCAAGGATTAGCCCAAGAAAACCAAGGCTCGGCCCAAGTATATTTGGTGGTTTAGGTTTGTTTAGGTTAAATACCCCCGCCTCCTCTCTCATTCCACTCAGCTCGCTGCCGCACTCTCCTCCCACCCGCGCCTCCTCCTCCTGCCCAAAGCCGTGTTGCCCCCTGCCACCGCCACCACCCGCCCAAAGCCACTGCCACCCGGATCCCCTCGCCCGCACGAAGCCGCCACCACCCGAAGACACCCGCCACCACCGCTCGTAGGTAATCTACAAGCCCCTCTTTTTTTACTGCAAATTTGATTTTATTTTGATTTGTTGACATCAATTTGGAGCAACCGCAAACTTAGGAATTTGTTATTTCGATCAAATGAATACTTTAGTATGCCCAACCCGCATCCTCGTTGTCAACTCGGCGGCAACGATGGAGCACTGCTACGCTCCGCTAGGTATGTCCGAGACTGGGCTCTGTCGGGCTGGCACTGGGAGGTGCTACCTTCCGGGACGCGTAGCTTGGTAAGGAATCCGGTTCCCGTTATCGACCCGGAGCTTCTTGGGTGGCGGTCGAGTGGTCCACTATCGGTGCAGAGGGAGTCGGCCCCCAAGGAGGTTGTACGGAATCGTGTCACGGAGGGGGATGAGCACGTCCGTCGCTATATGGCTCCGTTGGAGGTCATGGTCTCCAATACCTGGCAGATTCTTCAGGGATCCCACCCAAGATATGCTCGTGTGATGGTTTCTTCTCTTTGGGTGTTCACCGCCCGTGACTCAGTACCCGGAAGTCGGCATCCAGTTTGATTGAGCTACTGGTATGATGTCATTTCTTCTGGATGCTGCAGATAAAGTAATTACCTGTAGCCCTCAACGCTAAAGGTTGGGACCATCGTTCCATCGATTTCCCCCCGTTTCACCCGTCGCGGGAGTTTCCTCCTGCAGGTCCAGCACACCTCTCTAAGTGTTATTACATGCACCATAGACGGTCATACCTAGGAGCTAAGTTTTCCATATAGAGGCATTCCACCACACTTATGCATATATGCTAGGGCCACACACGTGTTCTTGTACCATTACGGATGTCAGACGGTCCTTCTCCAGTGAAACACTAATCCAAGGGCATCACCGGTCTAGCCCCTAGCCTACTCTACAAGTTTATTTTATTCAACAAAAATATATAATATTTGAATTTAGATAGATAGATTTTATTTTCTGCAAATTTTGATATATTATATGTATTTTTCTGATTTATAATGATTTAGTTATGATTTTTCTAGATTTATTGTGGGAAAAATAGAAAATACCTATGCTGACGGCCGAGCCGTCGGCGTACCCTTCCAGACTGAGCCGACGGCCAAGCCATCGGCATAAACTAGACGCCATTGTGGGTCGGGTACTTGGGCCCACGCGAGGCAACCTTATGATGACAGCCACACAACGCTGACGGCTCGATTGCGTCGGTGGCCCGCCTGAGCCTACGCCGACGGCTTTTCTAGGCCGACGACCCGTTTCCTGGCCGGCCCGGCTCGTGCTGCTACGCCGATAGCCCCGTCGGCGTAGCATATGGCCGCCGGCGCCTTGAGCATTTCCTGCAGTGAATGGCCTCCCCTCCTGACTCGTTGCTAAAAATTGTGTTTCCAAAGTATTATTTTCTATCTTCCTAAGATATTTACATGTGATAAATTTTGTGCAATAGAATTTTTGTAATTGTAAGATTCAAAGAAACTAGCTTGGCATATAATGCATGTTCGTGTCATGAGCTCATGACTCGGGACCACAACAAGAGCACTATCTTCATGAGTACATGCATCAAAGGAAATCACCTTAACTTAATATGGTAGAAGACCAAATTCATGTTTACGCCAAAAGGAAATGCGTATAAAGAAACTCAAAACGAATCGACACCGGTATAATATATAGAGCAGAGGGAACACAGACCGAGAAGAGCTATGTACAATCAAGGTTTTTTTTACTAAATTATTCAATATCATATATTGTATATCTCTAGATAAGAGAGATACGAATCGTCAATCACTGAATGGAGCAACAACAACCGTTGTGGTTCTCATCTTCAAAGCTGCGGCCGAAGGTAGTGTAGTCGTAATCGGCCACCGGCGGCTGGCAGTAGCCGAAATAGGGGTTGTAGTGACCGTACGGGTGGTGTCCAACGCCCATCGTAGCCATGGGTGCCGGGAAAGCAGAGCTCAGAGGAGGCACCATGGCATATCGACCACCCATCAGAGAAGCAGGCACGGCCCCAAAGTCGGCGATGACGACTGCGGGTCTGTTCAGCCTGCTCTCAAGACGCGCCTTCAGCGTGGCCGCGTCAGCCATGCCGATTATCCCGATGTGACCCGTCACTAACGAGGCGCAGACCTCCACCACACCTGGAAAGACAACAAATATATAGCAGCGTGTAAGTCATGCATGCATCTCGAATTCAGTCAATCTACCGTGTTACTCTGCGACGCGCGCGTGCAAGTAGTTACTTACCCAGGATCTTCATGAGATCCTCCTTGGCCTTCTTCTCGCTGCTAGGGCCGTGCACGCCCATATTGACGCCAAATACCACCGCTCTTCGACGTACTGGTTCATCATGGGAGGGGATGGCGCCGAAGGGAGTGCGGCGATAGGCGGCCCCCGGCGGCAGTGGCGGCATCGCGCCATATCCATAGGCATGGGGAGGAGAATGTGTGGCCATGTGGTCAGCCAGGACAACCACGGGCCTCCTCAGCGTTTCCTCGAGCTTCTCCTTGAGAGTCGCCGCGTCGGCCATGCCGATGATGGCCACATGCCCCGTCTCGTGCACGTCCACATCCACCACACCTGGAAACACATAGATCGGTAGTATCGTGTAAAACTAAAACATCATACCGATGATGCATTGGTGGAGTGAGTCAGATCGATCGATCGACGCTGTATACGTACCAGGGATCTTCTTGATGAGGTCCTTGGCGATCTTCCTCTCGCTGCCGCGCATCTCGACTTCTAGTACCACCAGCGACATTGCTCGATTGCCCTGTGCTTCTTCTTCTCCACGTAAGGTTGGACAGATCTGAGGGATTCAATCGTATAGTAATATTGTGTGTATTTATAGTCGCCAGGAGGGGCGCCAGCTGGTAGAACCGCATGAATTCTGATTTTACTTGCCATTCGGTGTACTCTTGCCTATGCCTCTTCCCTCTCAATCAATCGGGAGGCTGATCCGCTACCTGGAATAATCTCTAGCTAATCCCTTGATTGCTGCTGGCCCTCGCCGAATCTGATTTCCTTTCATTCCCAATTAATTCACGCGATTGCCTTTCAATTCTCGGTCGATCCTGACCCTCATCCACAAGCAGATGGATATTTGCTTGATTGACCATTACAAATCGGAATCTTGACGCTGCCGTCAAGTTATCGTACGTCTCACGCATATGTTTGTTGCTGCGTACTGCGTGGCAACACAACTATATCTTCATTGAGCATTCATTTCTATCTCTAGTTATCTGTAGAATACATACACTAGTGGAAACGAGGCCTTTGGTTGACCCTGGAAATGGGCTTTAACACCGGTTCTTCTACGAACCGGTGTTAAAGGGAACTATACCAGCGTGGCCGTGCAGCAAAGAGCCCCCTTTAACACCGGTTCGTGGCACAAACTGGTGTTAAAGGCCCTACACCGATGGCACGCAGCCCCCTTTAACACGGTTCGTGGCTTGAACCCGGTGTTAAAGAAACTATCGTTACCGCAGCCCACCCTACTCTTCCATTTTCACTATCTCATTTTGGAGCCTAGCAAGAGGGTGTGAAGTGTGCTAGTTTGTGTTTTTTTTATGCACAAGAGGTGTTCGTGAAATGCCGAGAGCTCAAAATAAGTTTTCTCGTTGCTCTTTCCTTCTCGGTCGTCGGCAACTATCCTTTCATGTGTCACTGATGTACTATATATATAAATGGTCATCTCCCTATTAATTTTGATATATACTATATATTAATGCAGATGAACCGGCAATGGATGTACGGTGACCGCACTTCCAGTACATTACGGGCCTCCAAAATTTCATCGTTGTGGCTAATGCAAACCGTGGTCACAATGGTTTTATGTGATGTCCGTGTGTTCCGTCGAACAAGAAAGACTACTCAAATACCGAACCATTCACGCCCACACCTTGATCCGGTTTCATACCCAGCTATAATTGTTGGACCAAGCACGGAGAAAAAAGGGGTTGTGATGGAAGACAACGAAGAAGAAGAGGATGATGACAACTATCATAATATGTATCCTGAATATGATGATCTGCAAGCGGGGTAGATAATGAAGATCAAGAGGCAGCAGATGGACCCGCTGATGACGATCTTGGTCGGGCCATTACTGATGCAAAGGAAGAATGTGAAACTGAAAAGGAGAAGGAGGAGCTGGAGCAGATGTTAAAGGATCACAAAACATTGTTGTACCCAACTTGTGAAGATGGCCACAAAAAGCTAGGTACCACACTGGATTTGCTGCAATGGAAGGCGAGAACAAAGGTGTGGTGACAAACATTTTCAAAGTTGTTGGTAAAATGAAGAATCTTCTTCCAAGAAATAATGAGTTGCCCGACAGTACATACCAAGCAAAGAAGGTTGTCGCCCTCTAGGATTAGGCGTGCGTAAGATACATGCCTGCATTAATGACTGCATCCTCTACCGCGGTGAGAAGTACGAGAATTTGGATGCATGCCCGGTATGCACTGCTCTGCGGTATAAGATCAGACGAGACGACACTGGCGATGTTGAGGGCGAGGCCCCTAGGAAGAAGGTTCCTACCAAGGTTATGTGGTATGCTCCTATAATACCACGGTTAAAAGCGTCTCTTGAAATAAAGAGCATGCCAAGTTGTTGCGATGGCACATGGAAGACCGTAAGAAAACGCGATGTTGAGACACCCCTGATGGGTCACAGTGGAGAAAAGTCGGCGAGAGTACCGGACTTCGCCGTGGCGCAAGGAACTTAAGGTTTGGTCTAAGTACAGATGGCATGAATCCTTTTGGTGAGCAGAGCTACAGTCATAGCACTGGCATGTGACTCTATGTATCTATAACCTTCCTCCTTGGTTGTGTATGAAGAGGAAGTTCATTATGATGCCAAGTGCTCATCCAAGGCCCGAGGCAACCAAAACGACATTGATGTGTACCTAAGGCCATTAGTTGAAGAACTTTTACAGCTGTGGGCCAAACCAGGTGTAATTATGTGGGATGAGCACAAAGGGGAGCCATTTGACCTCTGAGCATTGCTTTTCATAACCATCAATGATTGGCCTGCTCTTAGTAACATTTCGTAGGCGGACAAACAAGGGATACAATGCATGCACACATTTAGATGAGACTGAAAGTGTATATTTGGATAAATGTAAGAAGGTTGTGTACCTAGGGTATCGTTGATTTCTTAGAACACGCATCCAAAGAAGAAAGAAAGGCAAGCATTTCAAACGTCTGGCGAACCCCGGAGGAAGCTGTCCTCGTACGTGAGGAGGTATTTGGTATGGTCAAGGACCTAGAAGTAATCTTTCGAAAAGGTCCTGGCAGTCTATCTGTTCCGAATGACGATGTCGGACACGCGCCCATGTGGAAGAAGCAATTTATATTTTGGGACCTACCCTATTGGAAAGTCTTAGAGGTCCGCTCTTCAATCGACGTGATGCACGTGACGAAGAATGTTTGTGTGAACCTGCTAGGCTTCCTAGGAGTGTATGGGAAGACAAAAGATACACGGAAGCAGCGGGACCAGCAACGTCTGAAAGATCTGAAGAGCCTATGCATCCCGAGAACGAGAAGGGTAACGATGCCACTTAACTCCTGCCAGCTACGCTCTTACCAAAGCAGAAGGAAATATTTTTAAATGCTGAGCGTTATCAAGGTCCTGTCGGCTTCTCGTCGAATATAAAGGGAATAATAAATATGGCGGAAAAAATTCCAAAACCTGAAGTCTCATGATCGCCACGTGATTATGACACAATTGCTTCCGATTGCATTGAGGGGCTTCTACCTGAAAATGTTCGAGTACCCATTGTGAAGCTATGTGCATTCCTCAATGCAATATCTCGAAGGTAATCGATCCGAAAGCCTACCAGGTTACTGCAGATGTGGCCCAATGTCTTGTCAGCTTTGAGTTGGTGTTCCCACCATCCTTCTTCAATATTATGACGCATCTCCTGGTTCACCTAGTAGAAGAGATTGCCATTCTCGGTCCTGTATTTCTACACAATATGTTCCCCTTTGGGAGGTACATGGGAGTCTTAAAGAAATATGTTCATAACCGTGCTAGGCCAGAAGGAAGCATCTCCAAGGGCTATGTAACAGAGGAGGTCATTGAGTTCTATGTTGATTTTATTCCTGACCTTAAGGCGATTGGTGTTCCAGAATCACGACATGAGGGGAGACTGCGTGGAAAAGGCACCCTAGGATGTAAAGCAATGATATGTAGGGACGGGCATTCTCTCAATCAAGCACACTACACGGTTTTACAAAGATCTATCTTGGTTGCCCCGTATATCAATGAACACACGAATTTAATACGCCTCAAACACCCGGGACAGTCTGATGAATGGATTATAAGTGAACACATGGCGAGTTTTGGCGGCACGAAAAACACCACTGTTGGGGATCAGTTGTACTTGTTGGCCAGGACACCATCTTCGACTGTATGTACTTTCAAAGGGTACGAGATAAATGGGAATACATTTTACACGATAGGCCAAGATAAAAAGAACACCAACCAAAATAGTGGTGTCCGCTTCCATGCAGCAGAAGACAATGGGCAAAATACCACGTATTATGGGTTCATAGAGGAGATATGGGAACTTGACTATGGACCTAATTTTAAGGTCCCCTTGTTTCGATGCAAATGGGTCAAGCTAACAGGAGGGGCGTTGAGGTAGACAAGAAGTACGGAATGACAACGGTGGATCTCAACAATCTTATGAAGGTAGACAAGAACTTAGACGAACCATTCATCTTAGCCAATGATGTGGCTCAGGTTTTCTATGTGAAGGACATGTCTACCAAACCGAAAAAAAGAAAAAATAAGCAAACAGATACATCACACGATGAGCCAAAGCGTCACATAGTTCTTTCAGGGAAAAGAAACATCGTGGGAGTGGAGGACAAGACAGACATGTTAGAAGATTATAATAAGTTTGATGAAATTCCACCCTTCAGAGTGAAGACTGACCCAACCATGTTGTTAAACGGTGTTGATACTCCATGGTTACGGCCGACGCGATCATAAGATTGACTATATGTATTAATTGAGCCATTTTTGGCACACATATGTATCTCAACATGGAAATCAATGTCATATTTCTTCTGTTAACAGTATATGTATTAAATGAGCTATTTTTCTTCCTTCTATTTCTTCCCTCCATTTTTCTTCCCGCCATTTTTTCCCGCTATTTTTCTTCCCGCCATTTTTTCCCGCCATTTTTCCCGCCATTTTTCTTCCCGCAAGTTCTTCCCGCCAGTTCTTCCCTCCAGTTCTTCCCGCCAGTTCTTCACTATATATATGTAGGGTTGGCCTCCATTGTCATTGCGCATCTCTAGACTCATATCTGCAACCTCATCACTCTTTCACATGGCTTCCACCGTAGCACTAACCCCCAGGGAGGCGGAGGCGCTTTGCCGCCTCGAACCACCGTCAGCCTCTGTGTCCCCGTCACGGATCTTTGGCGCCGAAGCGTGTCGGTTCCTCTGTCCCTCTAGGTGTGGCGCGGATGGCCATCACGGACCACTACTACTTGAGCTCACGCCGAGCAGTGGAGGAATCGCAGATGGCATCGACTATTTCCTACTTGGGAAGCCTTCTTCGTGGATCGGCGTGAGAGGCGCTGCGCCCGCACGAGGAGGACGACCCACCTCCTCCGAACTTCAACGAGGCCGGCCGTCGGCTATGGTGGCGCGATCGGACTCTCCAGAGCGTCATGGCCTATGACACTGCCGCCGACTCTAACCCCTGTCTGCGCTACCCTCAAGTCCAGCCCACGCGTACTCAGCTTTCAAGGTTCAATTACGGCGACCCCGACGACGACAGCAATGACGGCGGCGGCGAGTACGACGACTACTAGTATTACGTGTAGGCGGGAGCATGATCAATCACTCCAACATTCCGAACAAGTTCGGCGATTATTTACTTAATCTGGCCATGTATCTTAATTTTCAGTTCTTTTATGTATCTTAATTTTCAATTCGTGCTTTATGTAACTTACTATTAGTTGCATTCTGTATTTTAATTCCAGTTCTATCTCCTTCACAAAATGACCTATCTCATTCGAGGTTTCTTGGCTTTCGGGTCAAATGACCAATGTCATGGCTAGAATCAAGGCATAGTTTGTAATAATATGGCCATATTGTGCATACATGTGCATCATGGCATGGCAAACAATGTTGCAAGAGGAAGTTTTCCTTTTTATCGCACCAAAAAGGCATTTTCCATTTTCCGAGCATAAAAAACGGACGGTTTTGTGAAGCAACCACCAAATGGCTAATTCAAAAAACCACCACCATATTTTACAAAAATACTAGACCACCTTATATGGACAATATACCAACAGGGGGATCTGAAACCTTTCTGTCCACCTCTGGTGAAAAAGACAAATTCCTGCCGAATCGGTAGGAAGTGGGTCAGATATGAACTACAGGTACATGATACGATGCTCATGATTTTTTACAAAAATCATTTTTAGGTTCACAATATGCTATTTTATCAAATATCCAATGCAAGTTGAGTGAGGCTTTGTCAGATTCAAGTGTATACAAAAGATGCGGCATTTAAATATCCAATCAATTCAAAAATGTTAATACAAAATAAAATATGATTTGCTCTAATAAAATAGGGTTAGATTCCTTTTTAGATGCTTAATATTTCTTATGTTCAAAGTTTTAGGATTTGACAATTTATTTTTGTTTGAATTGAATAATCAAAATTTATATGTAAGTGTTTTAATCATTTTGAAAATTTTCATCTAAAGTAAATATAAAATGTTTTTACATGAATGGATATATATTATTTTTCTGAAAATTATGATATATTATTCATATTTTTCTGAGTTGAAATGAATAAGATATGAATTTTCTAAATTCATATCCTATTTTTTGAATTATAAATGCCCCCACCCCTTTAATGCATAAAATAAATGCCCCTCCCCTTTAACATCGGTACCAGCCATGAACCGGTGTTAAAGGGGGGGCGCATTTATTTCATTTCGCGCGCGCACACCCCTCCCCCCTTTAACACCGGTTCGTGGCTGGAACCGGTGTTAAAGGGGAGGGTTATAACGCGCGCCTTCCCCTTCCTTCTTCCTCCCAGCCAAGTCGGGCCAAGGCGAGAAAAGCAGAGGAGAGCCGGCGCCGTCCTGCCCAGCCGCCCGCCCAGCCTCGCCATCGCTTATCCTGCTGGCGCTTGTCGCCCTCCTGCACATGAAGTCGCCGCCAGCCGACGCCGCCCTTGGCCAGCACTGCCACCACACCTGGCGCCGCCGCCGCCACGCTTGCCGCCGCCGGATCCGCCGAAGCCTCCGCCACTTCGAGCCGCGCCGCCAACCCAGCGTCCACGATCAACGCCCACGTTCGCGAGAGTTGCCACCACCGTGATGAGACTCTCTGTTTGTGTTTCGGAGATATTGGATATTGGTGATAAATGTTATTTGTGTGTATATTGGATAAATGTTGCATATATGTATATATATTGTTGTGTATGAATAATTTTATTTGTGTGTAATTGCATATATATATTGTTGCATATATGTTGTATATATTGTTGCATATATGTATATAATTAGTTATTAGTATTTTATAAGTGTGTAGTTTAGTGTGTATTATTAGTAGTTTAGTGTTAGTATTAGTTTAGGGTTTATTTAGTTTAGGGTTATTAGTTTAGGGTTTATTTAGTTTAGGGTTATTAGTTTAGGGTTATTTATTTAGTTTAGGGTTATTTATTTAGTGTAGTTTAGTGTATTTAGTTTAGGGTTATTTAGTGTATTTTATAGTTAGTATTAGTTTAGGGTCGTCACCTCGCTGCTCTGCAAGCGCCGCCGCTGGTCGTCGTCGTTAACGTCGCTCCGGTGACCCCTAGGTAGTGGCGCCGCCCGTTTTAGGTAGGCCGCATCACGCTGAGGCGAACCCGCTACCTCGCGCGCCCTAGGTCGCTCTCCAGCGCCGCCAGCCGCCGCTTTCTGGAGCATCCTCCGGTCAGCCACTGTAGCTAGCCCCTCTCATATGCATCCGGGATTTCTCCGAATTAGGGTTTGGACCCCTCGGAACTCGTTTAAAATGATCAAGCATCCTTAGGGTTTTAATTTCATTTGTGTATTTATTTGTGTATTTTTGTATGAATAATATGTATATTTGTGTATGAATCCAAGTCCACTTGAATGTTTACTCTCTTACTCTAGATAATATTATTGTTTTAGAAACTATGGATCCACTTAGTAGAAGCCTTGAAGAAGAAGAAATAATGGAGAACATTATCGATGAGGACACCTCACAATATCTGAACTTGGAGGGACATGATGACAGCTCAAGTAGTCATGGAGAAGATGAAGACTCGGTGAACGCAATTTAGTGATTACAAAGTCCGGCGAGGTATATGCATTGATTAAGCCTCTGCTGACTGTCTAGATATCTTTAGACTCCCAGCATTGATAAAGACTCTTTAGATATCCACCAAAATGAACGTTGTATATATGCTTGAACGTGTTTGTCTTGTACTTGATGCTTCAACGTTTACGGAGAATACCACACAATGACGATGTTGTGTATAATAATAGTTGCTTAATTATTCATGTACTCGTATGTACCGATGACGATGTATGTGTATACCGCTCCCGATCGATTCCCCCCTCCCGTCATTGCGCCCATACGCCCAGAACGGGACAGGGGCAGAACTCTGCCGCGGCAGAGATTTAGGCCGTTTTCCTGCCGCGGCAGAGATTTATCTCCTTTTCCTGCCGCGGCACAAAACTTTAACACCGGTTCGTGTTTGCGGCAGCCCCACGTGCGCCACCCTTTAACACCGGTTCGTATAAGAACCGGTGTTAAAGGGGGGCCCTCTAACACCGAACCCTCAACAGCGGTTCTACAACCGCTGTTAGAGGGCCCTCCAAACCGGTGTTAGAGGGGGGGTGTGCACTAGTGATAAGACATCCAATGATGGAGAAAAGGGGACATGATGTGAAGTGAAATATCGAGGAGCCAACCTGAAGCAAAGCGAAAAGTTCTGCAAACCTGTGTACTGTTACTATTGCATCTTACTCAAAATCTTTTTTTTTCGTTGAGTCATAGCTCGAGAAAGGAATAAAATGTCAAATCCTACTATAGATGGTTAGATTACCATGTGATTTTGGACCTTCAGAACCGTATGGCACAGCTTATATTTCGTATTTCTCAAGTTGTGTCTCAAGTTTGACACATTTTTTACTTGTCATTACAACCTTCGACGAGTGTCCAATAAAGGGTGCACTATGTGGTCTCGTCAGGGAGGTTGCATCAAACAGGTTCACCACATCGCCAGGCAGACATATGCACAAAAGTTTTTTGGGGTTCATTAGATTTTCCATCTCACCAACTCCAGGTCACTTGCTGTCATCGGGCATAGCATTTCACATTTCTAATCCGAGATAAAACAGAAGGGAAGCGTCACCACCAGAAAGAAATGGTACACACCGGTGACAAAAATCATCGAGCTCTTCATGGACCAGTTAACCATACAAAAATGTAGGCCCCAGAAAGAACTTAATATTTCTAATTTGGCTATACCCAGTTACAAAGGATACATGATTTCATACAATTGTACAAACAAGAAAAAATGTTCCCACATTGCATCAAAAATAGATGCAGCAGAGAACATGGAGTGACCAGCCATCATCATTCTTGGCGGTTTGTCTTGTCTAATTCTTGTGCTACCAGCATTCTGTAACTTCTGAAAACTGAGGAAGCCAAAAGCTTCTCCTATGAATATTTTAGCGGGCTTGGATCTTCAACCGTTACTGAGCTGTGTCGATGGGTAGTTGCAACTACAGAAATCATGGGAAAAATGAATGCTTCTACTGCACAAGCCTTCTCACTGATCTGGCAAGCTCTGCGCGACATGACAATAATACCATTAGATAAACGACGTAACAAAAAACTTCAGGTATACAATTTAAGCTAAAGTGCCAGGAGTAGGGACTATGGATAATATAACCGTTTTTAAGGATAAACCATGACCGGAGTTGTAAAACTAAAGGGTAAATAACAAGGCTGTGGCTGGTTAGAATGTTGAGGATATGGTTTCATGGGTTCAACTCTCGTATCTCTTCCAACAAAAATTTGTTCCTACACATCTCTACTGTTCACTTTTAGGACCAGTGTGCAGTTGCTTTCTGTTAGAGCATTTCTAGTCGAGACCTTAAACGGGCCGGAACTGTGAAATTCCGGCGAGTACTAGTTGAGCCAGTGAACATGTCCGGCCCGTAAAACATTTTACAGTCGCCCGTCGCGAAGCGGTCGGTACAAATACCAGCTGCTCGGGCGGGTGCGGGTCGAAACCCTCGCTCGTCCCCACACCCAACCTTAGCGCCGCCGCCACCTCCAACTCCGGCAAGCAATCGCGCGCACCGTGCTAGTAGATCGAGCCCGATGTCTTCATGCAGCGGACGGTGCGGCCTTGGGCGAGGGAGGTGCGAGGCGGGGCGACGACCGCCCTCCACGCCACCTTGCCGACGATGCAGACGCCAAGTTCGTGTGGCCCGAGGGTGCGAAGAAGCGGGCCGCCCTCAAATGGGTGAACCTCAAAGAGTCCCCGCCGCCGTCCCTACGTGCCAAAGCGCCGGCGTGGTGGCTGCAGGCGAGGGCGGCACGCCGCGCCGTGTCGATTTGTAGGTACGTCGGCCCCAGGAGGGATCCTCGCGGGCCTCCGCTCCTCCCTCCACTCCCTCCTTTGACGACTTTAGCTCATCGTCTCCTCCACGTGCGCGGGTCGTCGGCTCGTCCGATTACGCCTAAGACAGCGACAAGGAGATGGCCCTCGAGCTCGCGACGCGCGAGTCCAAGCTCTCGGCCATGGCGGATCTCGAGCTCAAGCACGCGGAGCAGCGTCGGGCCATCGCGCTCGTCCTGCTCCACAAGGCCAGGGAGAGGAAGGAGGCACGCGCGTCCACTAGTGGTGCTGTCGTGAAGCTGGAGCTCGCCGACCTCATCGACCTCACCGATGCATGAGGTCCTTGGTCGCCACATCGCCGCCACGCCCTGCAGCTCCCAACGACACCGAGGAGCTCATTTTTAGTCTAGGGTGCGGCGGTGATAAATTGCAAATGTATCTATAATGTTTGATGTTCCATGCTTGGTTTTATCTACTTTCTTATGTTTTGTCCACACTTTGTAGTACTTATCATATGATTTCTTGGACTAACCTATTAACAAGAGCCATAGTGCCAGCTGCCTGTTTTCTGCTGTTTTTGGTTTCAGGAAAGTTAGAAAATGAATATTCTCGGAATTGGACGGGACAAAAGCCAAAGTCAGTTTTTTACTGAGGGACACAAGGAGCCAGAATACGAGACGGGGAGGGGCCAGAGGGAGGCCACACCACCTGTCCACGCGGCTAGGCCTGACTCGCGCTAGGGGGTGGTGTGGCCATCCAAGGCACCCCCTCGGCCTCCCCTTTTGCCTATAAGATGCCTCTGATACAGAAACCCAAAGTACCCGATCAAAATTCCACGAAAGAGTCTATAGCCACCGTCATCTCCATCCCTAGACCGGGAGGGATCTGAAGCTCTTCCCGGCACCCTGCCGGAGAGGGGAATTCACCCTGGAGGCCTTCTTCATTACCATGCAAGCCTCAGGTGTGATGCATGAGTAGTTCATCTCTGGACTACGGGTCCATGTAGTAGCTAGATGGTTGATTATTAATTCTATCATGTCTTTGTTATTTGTGATCTTGCATGCTACAAATTGTTAGTAGCTATCTTGGCCAAGTAGATGCTAGCAACTCCAAGATTTAGTATTTATGCTCGATAGTGGGTTTATGCCTCTGGTAATCTGGGGAAGTGATAGAAATCTCTAAGGTACTAGATGTGGTGTTGCTACTAGGGAGAAAACAACAATCATTTGTTCATAGAACAATCGTATTGTTTACTTTACACGCAGTTCGTAAAGCAATAATCAGTTGCTTGCAACTTAATACTGGAGGGGGTTCGGATGATAACCTTAAGGTGGATTATTAGTCATAGATGCAGTTGGATGGCGGTCTATGTATAATGTTGTAATGCCCAATCAAGTCTCAAAGGAGTCAAGATGATTAGTATATGCTTGTATGCTTTCTCGATGTTTGTCAATTGCCCCCCTGTAATTTGTTCCCCCAGTATGTTATCTATCTTAAGGAGAGCCACCTCTAGTGAACTATGGATCCCGGTCCTTTATTTTACATACAATCTACAAACTGTTTACTGCTTTGTGTTTACTTTCTGCAAACTATTACTTCCTTCCATTCGATACGTTTAATCCTTTGTTTTCAGCAAAACCGGTGAGATTGACAACCTAATCGCAAGTTGGGGACAGAGTTCTGTGGTTGTGTTGTGCAGGTCTCCACGTTGCTACTAGCACCGGTAGTGCGCCCTGCCAAGGCTCAGCTAGCAACACCTTTGGGGTGTTTCCTTGCTCCTACTGGTTCGATTAAACCTTGGTTTCATAACTGAGGGAAACTTACTTCTGTTCTCATCATACCTTCCTCTTGGGGTTCCCCAACGAGCTCATCAATCACGAGCCATCAGGCGGCGCCCCGCAGTAGTAAATCGTGCAGCTTTTGATCCGCTGCTTTCATGTAAATTATGTGTAATATGCCGTGAAGAACCATGATCACACGCTAGTTTGTCGTCGAATTTACCAGCATGGTTTGAATTTCAAATTCGCAGTTCGTATTTACGGGTTCCATTATGCGCCCCGTCGTTTTGAACTGTGAATTCGGTTTTCAGTGGACTGTATTCTCGTTTTATAGTCCGTCTCGTTTAAGGGCTCGACTAGAGCATCTCTAGCAAACCTAGGCTGATAAGGGGCGAGTTTTTGCTCATTTTTGCTCCACGGTGTCGACGCGCAGAATAGAAACAGCAAAACGAGACCATAAACAACCAAATTTTAAACATTCCCGGGATATTTCGAAAAGTTCATACTAGTCGCTGCAATCATACATACAAATTGCGGGGGATCTACCGTCGACGCCACCTAAACCCTAGCCATGTACACAAAATTGGGCTCACCGGAGCCCCAGGGTGCGACGCGGACGATACCAGCTCAAGGTCCCACTCCAACTCCTTGTTTGCGGTGCCCGTGGTCACTGGTGTGCCCCTACTCATAGAAGATCTCATTGATCTCTGTGTCCCGGCGAGCTTGCGTGTCGACGATGCTCCGCTACATGATGACGTCCATCCAGAGTTGAAGGAGACCTCGTCGATGAAGTCCTCTCTGGTGATGACGCCGCCGAATGTGCCAAAATGGTATGGCGGCAATCCACCACCCTTGTGCACGTATTCAACGGCCACATGCTTGTTCTCATGGCATCCTGGTGCTCGTGTGGTCCTTTTCCGGCGAAACCCTAATTTGGGGGTCCCGTAGGTGTACCCCCGTAGCATTCTCCGTACAAGGGGTGACCGATGTACTTTTCTAGTGGTTTAGGTTTCATTAGGTCATAACTATATGGAAAACCAAGGCTAGGCCCTAGGTTCCACCAGTTTGCCTCTGTTTTACACGTCGTGGGAGTTTCCTTCTGCAGGTCCAACACACTTCTCTTTGCTATCGCATGCACCGTAGACTGTCACACCCGGGATCTAGGTTTTCCATCTAGGAGCAATCCAACACCCTTGTGCATGTATTCTAGGGCTACATGCACGTTCTCATGGCATCCTAGCGCTCGGGCGGTCCTTTTCCAACGAAACCCTAATCCGGGGGCCCCGTGGGTCTACCCCCGTAGCATTCTCCGCACGAGGGCTGAATAATGTAATTTTCTAGTGGTTTAGCTTTTTTTAGGTCATAACTACATTGAACAACAAGTCTAGGCCCAAGGTTCCACCGGTTTGCCTCCGTTTGACCCATCGCGGGAGTTTCTTCTTGTAGGTCCAGCACGCTTCTCTAAGTGTTATTGCATGCACCATAGACGGTCATACCCGGGAGCTAGGCTTTCCATCTAGGAGCAATCCACCACCCTTGTGCATGTATTGTAGGGCCACATGCATGTTGTCGTGGCATCCCGGCACTCGGGCGGTCCTTTTCTGGTGAAACCCTAATCCGGGGGCCCCACGGATCTACCCCCATAGCATTCTCCGTACGAGGGCTGAACATTGTACTTTTCTGGTGGTTTAGGTTTGATCAGGTCATAACTACATGGAAAACCAAGGCTAGGCCCAAGGTTCCACCGGTTTGCCTCCTTTTGACCCGTCGCGGGAATTGCCTCATGCAGTCACACTAGGTCTAGCATACTTCTCTAAGTGTTATAGCATGCACCATATACAGTCACACCTGGGAGCTAGGTTTTTAATCTAGAAGAAATCCACCACCCTTTTTCGTGTATTCTAGGACCACATGCATGTTCTCGTTGCATCCCGGTGCTCGGGCGGTCCTTTTCCGGTGAAACCCTAATATGGGGGCTCCGTAGGTCTACCCGTGTAGCATTCTTTGTACGAGGGCTAACCAATGTACTTTTCTGGTGTTTTAGGTTTTATTAGGTCATAACTACATGGAAAACCAAGGCTAGGCCCAAGGTTCCACCGGTTTGCTTCCGTTTAACCCATCGCGGAAGTTTCCTCCTACAGGTCTATCACACTTCTCTAAGTGTTATCGCATGCACCATATACGGTCACACCCGGGAGCAAGGTTTTCCATCTTGGAGCAATCCACCACCCTTGTGCATGTATTATAGGGCCACATGCATGTTCTCATGGCATTCCGGTGCTTGGGCGGACCTTTTCTAGTGCAACCCTAATCTAGGGGCCCTGTAGGTCTACCCCATAGCATTCTCCGTAAGAGGGCTGACAATGTACTTTTCTGGTGGTTTAGGTTTGCTTAGGTCATAACTACATGGAAAATCAAGGCTAGGCCCACGTTTCCACCAGTTTGCCTTTGTTTGACCCATCACGGGAGTTTCCTCCTCTAGGTCCAGCACACTTCTCTAAGTGATATCGCATGCACTGTATACGGTCACACTCTGGAGGTAGGTTTTCCATCTAGGAGCAATCCAACACCCTTCTGCATGTATTATAGGGCCACATGCATGTCCTCGTGGCATCCTGGAGCTCGGGCGGTCCTTTTCCGGTGAAACCCTAATTCATGGGGGCCGTAGGTTTACCCCCGTAGAATTCTCCCTACGAGGGCTAACCAATGTACTTTTCTGGTGGTTTAGGTTTCCTTATGTCATAACTACATGGAAAACCAAGGCTAGGCCCAAGGTTCCACTGATTTGCCTCCGTTTGACCCGTCACAGGAGTTTCCTCCTACAGGTGTAGCACACTTCTCTAAGTGTTATCACATGCATCATAGACAGTCACACTCGGGAGCTAGGTTTTCCATCTAGGAGCAATCCACCACCCTTGTGCATGTATTATAGGGCCACATGCATGTTCTATTGGAATCCCGGTGCTCGGGAGTTCCCTTTTCGGTGAAACCCTAATCTAGGGGCCCCACAGGTCTACCCCCGTAGCATTCTCCGTACGAGGGCTGACCTATGTATTTTTCTGGTGGTTTACATTTTCTTATGGTCATAACTACATGGAAAACCAAGGCTAGGCCCAAAGTTCCACTGGTTTATCTCCGTTTGACTCGCTGCAGGAGTTTCCTCCTGCAGGTCCAGTACACTTCTCTAAGTGTTACCGCATGCACCATAGACGGTCACACCCGAGAGCTAGCTGTTCCATCTAGGAGAAATCCACCACCATTGTGCATGTATTTTAGGGACACATGCATGTTCTCGTGGTATCCCGGCGCTCGGGCGGTCCTTTTCTTGTGAAACCCTAATTCGGGGACCCCATAGATCTACCACCATAGCATTCTCCATACGAGGGCTAACCAATGTGCTTTTCTGGTGGTTTAGGTTTTCTTAGGTCATAACGACACGGAAAACCAAGCCTATACCCAAGGTTCCACCGATTTTCCTCCGTTTGACCCGTCGCGGGAGTTTCCTCTTGTAGGTCCAGCACACTTCTCTAAGTGTTATCACATGCACCGTATACGGTCACATCCGGGAGCTATGTTTTCCATATAGGAGTTATCCACCACCCTTGTGCATGTATTCTAGGGCCACATGCATGATCTCGTGGCATCTCGGCACTCAGGTGGTCCTTTTCCTGCGAAACCCTAATCCGGGTACCCCGCGGGTCTACCCCCATACCATTCTCTGTACGAGGGTTGACCAATGTACTTTTCTGGTGTTTTAGGTATTCTTAGGTCATAACTACATGGAAAACCAAGGTTAGGCCCAAGGTTCCACCGGTTTGCCTCCGTTTGACCCGTCGCGGGAGTTTCCTCCTGCACGTCCAGCACACTTCTCTAAGTGTTATCGCATGCACCATATACGGTCACACCTAGGAGCTAGTTTTCCATCTAGGAGCAATACACTACCTTTGTGCATGTATTGTTGGACCACATGCATGTTTTCGTGGCATCCTAGCGCTCGGGTGGTCCTTTTCCAGTGAAACCCTAATCTGGGGGGGCGCAGGTCTACCCCCGTTGCATTCTCTGTACGAGGGCTGACCAATGTACTTTTCTGGTGGTTTAGGTTTCATTAGGTCATAACTACATGGAAAACCAAGTCTAGGCACTAGGTTCCACCAGCTTGCCTCTGTTTGACCCGTTGTAGGAGATTCCTCCTTCATGTCCAGCACACTTCTCTAAGTGTTATCGCATGCACCGTATACGGTCACACCCGGGAGCTAGGTTTTCCATATGGGAGCAATCCACCACCCTTGTGCATGTATTCTAGGGCCACATGCATGTTCTCGTGGCATCCCGGTGCTCGGGCGGTCCTTTTCTGGCGAAACCCTAAACCGCAGCCCTCGCAGGTCTACCGCCGTAGCATTCTCCGTACGAGGGCTGACCAATGTACTTTTCTGGTGGTTTAGGTTTGCTTAGGTCATAACTTCATGGATAACCAACGCTAGGCTGAAGGTTCCACCGGTTTGTCTCTGTTTGACCCATCACGGGAGATTCCTCCAGCAGGTCCAGCAAACTTCTCTAAGTGTTAACGCATGCACCGTATATGGTCACACTCGGGATCTAGGTTTTCCATCTAGGCGCAATCCACCACCCTTGTGCATGTATTATAGGGCCACATGTTTGTTCTCGTGGCATCCCGACGCTCGGGCGGTCCTTTTCCAGTGAAACCCTAATCCGGGGGCCCTGCAGGTCTACCCCCGTAGCATTCTCCGTACGAGGGCAGACTAATGTACTTTTCTAGTGGTTTAGGTTTGATTAGGTCATGACTACATGGAAAACCAAGGCTAGGCCCAAGGTTCCACCGGTTTTCCTGCGTTTGACCTGTCGCGGGAGATTCCTCCTTCTTGTCTAGCACACTTCTCTAAGTGTTATCGCATGCACCGTATATGGTCACACCCGGGAGATAGGTTTTCCATCTAGGAGCAATCCACCACCCTTGTGCATGTATTCTAGAGCCACATGCATGTTATCATGGCATCCCTGCGCTCGGGCGGTCCTTTTCTAGCGAAACCCTAATTCGGGGGCCCTGTGGGTCTACCCCCGTAGCATTCTTTGTACGAGGGCTAACCAAGTACTTTTCTAGTGGTTAGGTTTGCTTGGGTCGTAACTACTCCCTCCGTTTCAGAATATAAGATGTTTTAGATTTGTAAAAGAAATGTATCTAGACCCCTTTTAGTGTGTAAGTTCACTCCAAACCTAGATGAACCTACATACTAAAACGGGTACATTCTTTTCACAAAGCTAAAACATCTTATATTTTGAAACAGAGGGAGTACATGGAAAAGCAAGGCTAGGCCGAAGGTTCCACCGGTTTGTCTCTGTTTGACCCGTTGTGGGAGATTCCTCCTGTAGGTCCAGCACACGTCTCTATGTGTTATCGCAAACATCTTATACGGTTACACCCGGGAGCTAGGTTTTCCATCTAGGAGAAATCCACCACCATTGTGCATGTATTCTAGGGCCACATGCATGTTCTCGTGGCATCCCGACGCTCGGGCGGTCCTTTTCCGGCGAAACCCTAATTCAGGGGCTCCATAGGTCTACCCCCATAGAATTCGCCGTTCGAGGGCTAACCAATGTTTTTTTCTGGTTGTTTAGTTTTTCTTAGGTCATAACTACATGGAAAACCAAGGCTAGTCCCAAGGTTCCGCCGGTTTGCCTCTGTTTGAGCCGTCGCAGGAGATTCCTCCTGCAAGTCCAGCACTCTTCTCTAAGTGTTATCGTATGCACCGTATACGATCACACCCGGGAGCCAGGTTTTCCTTCTAGGAGAAATCCACCACCCTTGTTCATGTATTCTAGGGCCACGTGCATGCTCTCGTGGCATACCGGAACTCGGGTGGTCCTTTTCTAGCTAAACCCTCATCCGGGAGCCCCGTAGGTCTACCCCCGTAGCATTCTCCGTAGAAGGGCTGGCCAATGTACTTTTCTGGTGGTTTAGGTTTGCTTAGGTCATAACTACATGGAAAACCAAGGCTAGGCCCAAGGTTGTACAAGGTTGCCTCTGTTAGATCTGTCACGGGGGTTTCCTCCTGTAGGTCCAGCACACTTCTCTAAGTGTTATCGCATGCACCATAGATGGTCACATCCGGGAGCTAGGTTTTTCATCTAGGAGGAATCCACCACCCTTATGCATGTATTCTAGGGCCACATGCATATTCTCATGGCATCCCGGCGCTCGGGCGGACCTTTTCTGGCAAAACCCTAATCCGGGGGCCCCGCCGGTCTACCCCCATGGCATTCTCCATACGAGGGCTGGCCAATGTACTTTTTTGGTGGTTTAGGTTTTCTTAGGTCATAACTACATGGAAAATCAAGGATAGGCCCAAGGGTCCATCGTTTTGCCTCCATTTGACCCGTCGCGGGAGTTTCCTCATGTAGGTCCAGCACACTTCTCTAAGTGTTATCGCATGCACCGTAGACGGTCACACCCGGGAGCTAGGTTTTCCATCAAGGAGCAATTCACCACTCTTGTGCATGTATTATAGGGCCACATGCATGTTCCCGTGGCATCCTGGCGCTCGGGCGGTCCTTTTCCATCGAAACCCTAATCCGGGGGGCCCGTAGGTCTACCCCTGAAGCACTCTTCATGTGAGGGCTAACCAATATACTTTTATGGTGGTTTACATTTGCATAGATCATAACTACATGGGAAACCAAGTCTAAACCAAAGGTTCCATCGGTTTGCCTCCATTTGACCCATCGCAGGAGTTTCCTCCTGCAGATCTAGCACACTTCTCTAAGTGTTATCGCATGCACCATAGACGGTCACACCGGGAGCTAGGTTTTCCATCTAGGAGCAATCCACCACCCTTGTGAATGTATTCTAGGGCCACATGCATGTTATCGTGGCATCCTGGCGCTCGGGCGGACCTTTTCTGGCGAATCCCTAATCTAGGGAACCCGCAGGTTTACCCTTTAGCATTCGCCGTACGAGGGCTTACCATTGTACTTTCCTGGTGGTTTAGGTTTGCTTAGGTCATAAATACATGTAAAACAAAGGCTAGGCACAAGGTTTCACTGCTTTGTCTCTGTTTGACCCGTCGCAGGAGTTTCCTCCTACAGGTCCAACACACTTCTCTATGTGTTACCGCATGCACCATAGACGGTCAGACCCGGGAGCTAGGTTTTCCATCTAGGAGCAATCCACCACCCGTGTGCATGTATTCTAGGGCCACATGCATGTTCTCGTGGCATCCCAACGCTTGGAGGTCCTTTTCCGGCGAAACCCTAATCCGGGGGCCCCGTAGGTCTACCCTGTAGCATTCTTCGTAAGAGGGATGACCAATGTACTTTTATGGTAGTTTAGGTTTTCTTAGGTCATAACTACATGGAAAATCAAGTCTAGGCCCAAGGTTCCATCAGTTGGCTCCATTTGACCCATCGCAGGAGTTTCCTCCTGTAGGTCCAACACACTTCTCTAAGTGTTATCGCATGCACCATAGACGGTCACACCCGGGAGCTAGGTTTTACATCTAGGAGAAATCCACCACCCTTGTGCTTGTATTGTAGGGCCACATGCATGTTCTCGTGGCATCTCGGCGCTCGGGTGGTCCTTTTCCGGTGAAACCCTAATTTGGGGGCCCAGCTGGTCTACCCCCATAGCATTCTCCGTACGAGGGCTGACCAATGTACTTTTCTGGTGTTTTAGGTTTCCTTAGGTCATAAATGTTGGAGATATGCCCAAGAGGCAATAATAAAAATGGTTATTATTATATCTTTGTGTTTATGATGAATGTTTGCATCCCATGCTGTAATTGTATTATAAGGAAACACTAATACATGTGTGTTTTGTAAACATAAAAGGGTCCCTAGTAAGCCTCTTGTTAAACTAGCTTGTTGATTAATTGATGATCATGGTTTCCTGATCATGGACATTGGATGTCATTATTAACAAGATTTTATCATTAGGAGAATGATGTAATGGACACACACACCCATAGTAAGCGTAGCATTAGATCAAGTCATTAAGTTCACATTGCTATAAGCTTTCGATACATAGTAACCTAATCCTTCGACCATGAGGTTGTGTTAATCACCATCACCGGATGAGTACTTTGATGACATCAAACACCACTTCGTAACTGGGTGGTTATAAAGGTGTCATTAGGTATTCTGAAAGTATGTGTTGAAGCGCATGGACCAAGATTGGGATTTGTCCATCCATATGACGGATAGATATGCTCTAGGCCCTCTCGGTGGAATGTCATCTAGTTAGCTTGCAAGCATGTGACTAGGTCACAAGGGATGGCATAACACGGAACGAGTAAAGAGTACTTATCAGTAACGAGGTAGAACTAGGTATGGAGATACCGATGATCAAACCCTGATAAGTAGAAGTATCGTGACAAAGGGAATTGGTTTCGTATGTTAATGGTTCTATCGATCACGAAGTCATCGTTGAGTATGTGGGAGCCGTTATGGATCTCCAGATCCTGCTGATGGTTATTGATCGGAGAGGTGTCTTCATCATGTCTGCATATTCACGAACCGTAGGGTGACACACTTAAGGTTCGAAGTTGTTTTAAGTAGATATTGAATGTGCGTTGGAGACCGAATGTTGTTCGGAGTCTCGGATTGGATCCGGGACATCACGAGGAGATCCGGAACTGTCCGGGGAATAAGATTCATATAATGGGGATCATTTTCTAAGTTAGGAAATGTTCCAGAGTGTTTGTATGGGGATTCTAGAAGGTTTCGGAATGTTCCGGAAGGTTCTAGAAGATATCTTGGAGTTTATTTGAAAACCGAGATAAGATAAGATAAGATAAGATAAGGGGAGTTTAAAGGGGAAACTTGGGGGGAAGGACTCTCCCCCCAAGCTCCCTAGTGCGCTGGCCCTAAGGGGTGGGCCTAGGGGTGGGAACCCTAGGCCACACCCCTCCCTCTATATATAGAGGGGTGGAGGCGCCACCCCTCCTTGCCCTCTCCCACTCCAAACCCTAGCCGCCTCTCTCTTCCTCCTTCCATCTGCTCCGGCTTAGGCGAAGCCCTGCAGAATTCTCTCCACCACCACCACCACCACGCCGTCGTGCTGCTGGGATTGCGTGGAGAAGATCTACTACCTCCGCTGCTCGCTGGAACGAGGAGAGGAAGGTCTGCTTCGACTCCGCACGTGTGACCGTCTGCGGAAGCATTGCCGGAACGCGGCGCCGGAAGGATCATCTACTCGATCTTGAGATCGGCAAGTGATCGACTACATCATCCACGAGATCTAATCTCGTTAACGCTTCCGGTTCTACGAGGGTTAGTACCGATCTATCTCGTTGCTCATGTCTAGTAGATTAGATCTTGGCTTTTATCTAGATTAGATCTGGGTTTTGTTCGTTCTTGCGGTAGAAAATTTTTGTTTTCCATGCTACGAACCCATCAATAAATTCATGGAAAACCAAGGATAGGTGTAACACCCCAGCATTAGAGCTTAGAAATAAGCTGAACACAGGTGTGTGCATTGCATTCATGCATAGAAAATCCGGATAATTTTCGCACTTTTAAATAAAACTTGTCAAAGTGATTGAAGCTTCTCTTAAGTTGGTGGAACTGAAGTAGATCATCAAGTTGACTGCGATAAGTTTCAATATGACCTTTGCTAAAACCTTATGTTTGGGTAATATAATTTGATCTAAGGGTAGATCAAATGTAATAAAACTAAGTCATAACACACTACTTAATAAGGAGTACTAGATCTTCTAGAGATCATCACATGTATTCCATACAACAACTCAAAGATGAATACTTAATGTTCTAAAGATGACAACAAGGTATTATCGACCACAGACCTTGAATAGCAAGTTAAGTAAATAACTTAAGTAAAAGAAACTCATAATTAAATCTTTAAACACTTGTTTGCCATAGTTACTCTTATCATAGGTACCATGGTAGTTCTTAAACATTAACTCTTGTTACAACTAGAGTAGAAAGGAAGTCAAACCAAGACCATCCATCACATACCCTTAGTGTCATGTTAATAGATGACAATCCTATTTAACCAAGTCCTAGTGTCTATTAATCATCAATGTGTATGATCAATTCTTGGCCTAGCACTTATTGACTCATAGCCTTTGACCTATTATATTGACCTTCCAAAGACCTTAAGTAAGTTAATAATAAGAAGGAACTAGCTATGGTGAAGTATGCCATCATCAATGTAATGAGATGCTTAGTAGTGATCAAACCATTTGATGTTGGAGGAGTTAACTCACTCATGAGTTAACTAGAAGCAGTACCTAAACCCAAGAAGTAACTAGTGAACATGGAGTTATAAGGAAGCTAGTAGTATTAGAATATCCAATGATAATCTTGTTAAACCAAGTGGGCATAAACTTAAAGTAAGTGTTCTTAACAAGATAAATATTATAGATAGACTAGTACAAGTCTACTACTTAGTAGAGTATAGATCTTGATCAGATAATGAAAAGCCTAAGCTTTGTTTGATCAAATGATGGTGGTCATTATTCTCAAGTCACTTGAGAATAGATGACTAGGTGTTGAAGAAGAGTTGTGAGTATACCAAATTAGGTAAAGCCCTAGTAAGCTAAATCATCTAGCTTGATTATGAGAAGTCAAGCTGGAGTATAATGAAGCATATAACATAAGTTGTAGGAGTAGTTGGAAGTATAATAGTTTAACCAAGTTAATACAAGAACAAACTTGTATTATGGAGAGTAATAACATGCCTCTTCTAGAAGATTGATATCCTTTGTTATCTACAGTGAGGATTGTAATCTTGCAAGTCTTGGAAGTAGTTGCAAGATGGATTTAAAGGATTTAATCAATGGAGTTAGAAGTAGCTACATTGATGGATTCATTAGAGGTAGTTAAGAAATGGAAGTTTCCTACTAGAGTAATAATGGAGAATGATTATTGCTGAAATGGCATGACCATGTCCTCATATGATGATGGATATGGTGGAGTTAGATGATTGACTTATTCAGGAAGATGTGAACTTTGTGAATAAGATAAGAGATATTTAAATAGAGTATATTTAGGAAAGGAATTCCTTATCTGAAGATAAGCCTAGTGAGGTATTAAGGTAAGGATTCTTTAGAAGCCTTAACCAAGATCATATCAAACCATGACAGAACCATGTTTACCTCTTTGTTTAAAACCCTAGAATAAAGAAGGTAGTTAAACCAATTCCTATTTTTAGGCAACCAATGGATAGTATCTCTTAGTCTAAGAGATAAGTAGAATACCAGTTGAGAGTGTATTGATGAGAGCTTTGTCCACTTTATTACCTTAAACCCTAATAGAAACCTAGACCCATGAACCAACAAGATTGCTCTAGGAAGTAGTTCCAATATCTTACTCTAAGTTGAGATATCAAACCTACTCATAGATTTAGAAGTAGTGTCCCTAAACCTTGATCTTTATCCATATTCATAATAATATATGAGTCTATTAAACCTTTCCAAAACCCATGAAAATTATTTGGAGATGAACATTTTCATTTCCTCATTAATGATTGATATCCATGCATAATGACTTCACCAAGGTTGTCCATGGTAATACTAAACACCAAGTATATATGAGTAGAAGAAATCACCATATTGTGCACCACAAGATTTAAAGCATAAATAGGGATAGATATGAATTCTTATGTGATGCCAAGTGTGTATAGAATGATATACACATCATTAGCCATTCAAACCATTCCCATTAAAACATTATCAAGTGAAAACAAATCATTTTTATTAGATTTCTAGATAATGAACAAAATATTAAACCCTAAGGAATAAACGTTGCCATCAATAAACTAGGTTCTTTACTAGTTTAAAATTTATAAAGAAACATGAAAGATATAAGCATCAATTAGTCTCAAAGCTCACTTTAAGATTTCACAAACTTTTTGAATGAATAAATAGTTAGAAATCAAAGTTTGAAAGGAATTTGAATTGAAAATGGTTTATGGAAACATAAAACCGAAATAGAAAAAGAAAAAACAGCACAGTAGCTTCGGCCCATGGCCCATTCTCTAACCATCGCTCGCGTGCACCAGCCGCCGCACTCTCGCTCACTTAGCCACAGCCCAGTAGCAGCCCAGCCCAGGATACCCTTTCGCTCTCTCTCTGTCAAGTGGGGCCCGTGTGAGTAGAGAACCGTCATTCTCGTCTTCCTCCACATGGTCGACACGCTGCCGGCGAGCCACGTCACCACCATCATTCGAGACCGCCCCGGTCGCGATTCACCAACCTAGAGCCCTGAACTACTAGCGTGGAGTTTGTCCCCACTTATTCCATCAAGATTCGCGCCCGAATCGAGCTCAACACGACCGCCGCATCTCATCGGTCCTCACCGTCGTGCCATCATGGAAGTGCCCGCTACGCCGTATAATACCTTCGCACCGAACCGCATTGATCTCCTAGTCCATCCCCATCATCTCCATCCCTCTTCCTCTCCCTCAGTCACCCTTAATTTCACCGAAGCCGCCGCCAGCGAGCTCCGTCTAGCCAATGATTTAGACCATCTCGAGGTCCAAGGAGTGGTCTAGGAGGAGCACCCTCGTGTGTTGATCATCTGGGATAAGATTCACCGAAGAATTTGCATGCACTAGTAAGATTCACCCAACCAACCTGAAGCATGTCATGATAGTTCAAACCCCCGGTTCAACTACAAAAGCTAGAAAAATTTGCAAAGTTGTGCCTATCAGGATACATGGGATAGATTTTTATGCCAACCTAATTGTACTTGGAACCAAAGGATTGGAAGTAGTACTAGGTATGGACTGGATGTCAAGGCATAAAGGACTGATACACTGTGCTAAGAAAGCCATCACCAAGACCAGTAGTTCGGGAGTAATAGTAGAGCATATCTCTGAAACCTTACCCCGTCAATTCAAGTGCAACAAGAGTCTATCCCTACCCACCATAGACCAAGTCAGAGTAGTCTGTGAATACCCCGACGTATTCCCAGATGAATTGCCAGGTATGCCCCTGGATAGGGATATTGAGTTCATAATAGAACTAATCCCCGGAACCGGACCCATAGCCCAGAGACCCTATAGCATGAACCCCTCAGAGTTAGTGGAACTGAAGAAGCAGTTAGACGCCATGTTAGCAACAGGCTTGATTCAACCAAGCGCATCGCCATGGAGATCACCAGTGTTATTCGTCGACAAGAAAGATGGAAGCAATCGTCTGTGTACAGATTACAGAAAATTGAATGACGTCACCACCAAAAACAAGTACCCCTTGCCAAAGATAGAGGATCTATTTGATTAGTTGACCGGAGCTCAGGTATTCTCAGAGATTGATCTTAGGACTGGTTATCACCAACTTAAGATTCGTGCAATGGATATTCCGAAGACCGCCTTTACTACTCGCTATGGTTTATACGAGTATACGGTTATGTCTTTCGGATTAACCAATGCCCCTGCTTATTTCATGAATCTCATGAATAAGATCTTTATGAATTTCCTAGATAAGTTTGTAGTTGTGTTTATCGACGACATACTTATCTACTCCAAGTCAGAAGAAGAGCATGAGCAACATTTGAGAATCATCCTAGAAACCCTGAGAGAGCATCAGTTATATGCCAAGTTTAGCAAGTGTGAGTTTTGGTTGAAAGAAGTAGGATTCCTAGGACATATTGTGTCTGCCGGAGGAGTCTCTGTTGATCCCGCCAAGATCAAAGATGTCGAAGAATGGGAAGCCCCAACCACTCAAACCCAAGTCCACGCATTTCTCGGATTAGCGGGATACTACCGCAAGTTCGTAGAAGGATTCTCGAGCATCGCCCGACCCATGACCCAATTATTGAAGAAGGACAAGAAGTTTGAATGGACAGACAAATGTGAAGCCAGTTTTCAGGAGTTGAAGAAGAGATTGATATCAGCCCCAATATTAATCATGCCAGACATCAAGAAGCCATTTGATGTATATTGTGACGCATCCAAGATTGGTCTAGGATGTTTATTGATGCAAGAAGGCAAAGTCGTCGCGTATCTGTCTCGACAACTGAAGCAGCATGAACAGAACTATCCGACCCATGATCTTGAGCTAGCAGCTGTGGTTCTAGCATTGAAGACATGGCGTCATTATCTGATGGGTAATCGCCGTGAGATTTACTCGGATCATAAGAGTTTAAAGTATATTTTCACTCAGAAGGAGCTGAATATGAGGCAAAGGAGATGGATAGAGTTAATCAAGGATTATGACCTTGACATTCACTATCACCCCGGCAAAGCCAATGTGGTAGCGGATGCTCTTAGCAGATTGCCATGTAGGCTAAATACCATGATCAAGGAGAAGCAACCAAGTTTGTATGAAGAATTGGAGCAGTTCAGGACTGAATTAGTTAGCAAAGGATTCTTAGCTAGCATTGAACTTCAACCCACGTTGATTAGCCAAATCAAGGAAGCCCGGAAGGGGAATGAAAGTATCGAAGGAATCAAACGTCGTATTGGTACAGGAAAGGTACCTGGATTCACTTAAGACGAAGAAGGAGTACTGTGGTACAAAGGACGTATCTGTGTGCCAGCAGATTCGGAGCTAAAGGAAATTATCATGAAGGAAGCTCATGATACTCTTTATTCTATCCACCCCGGAGGAAAAAGATGTATCAAGATTTGAAAGAGCAATTTTGGTGGCACAATATGAAGAGAGAAATCGGAAGCTACGTCACCAAGTGTGACATCTGTCAACGAGTCAAAGCAGAGCATCAGAGACCTGCAGCATTGTTGCAACCACTACAGATTCCAGAATGGAAATGGGATTCCGTAGGAATGGACTTTATCACCGGTTTGCCTACTTCCAGTAGGGGAAATGACTCAATCTAGGTCATAGTTGATAGACTGTCCAAGGTAGCCCACTTCATACCTGTCAAGACTACCTACCAAAGTGCGAAGCTAGCAGAGTTGTACATTGCTAGGATTGTTAGTCTGCATGGAACACCCAAGACCATAGTATCAGATCAAGGAACCCAGTTTACCTCGAGATTTTGGCATAAAGTTCAGGAACGATTAGGAACCAAGTTGAACTTCAGTACCGCTTATCACCCGCAAACTGATGGACAGACTTGGGAGCGCGAAGATTACACTAGGACAGAATTCCCATATCTCTTTAGTACCTAGTTTTCTTTATAAATCTCGGGACGAGATTTTGTTTAAGGGGGGAAGGTTTGTAACATCCCAAAACTTTAATCCAATCTTATCAAGATCCAAATCATCAAAATTAGGGTTAACAAAAACTTTCCCAAATTAAAAATGAAAGTATTCATGTGTATGAGCATTTAAATTAGGAATTGATTTGAATTGCCATGGTTCTGTGATACTTTGGTTGTAAAATGTTTCTTAGGTGATTTAAACATCATCTACATCATTCCCAAACTTTTCCCAAAGAAATTCAAATCAAAAAAAATTAAAAAGGAGGAATGGTCATTTTGGTCATTTTAATCCACTACACTACTTTGAGTGTTCCTAGCACCCATTTCTCAACAGAAATAATTCTAGGTCTTTACACCCCTTGCTAGTACACCTAATGAGGTACCAAGGCCCACCTTTTGATCTGCTAAAAACATTCAAATACTTATTTTAAATGGCATGTGAAAATTGAATTCAATGCATATGCCTAGATCACCCCTATTTCAAAAACCATCAAATTGAGCTCCACTTTCAAAACCCTTGCAACCAGAGACTACCTAGTACAGTGGAGAACACCCAAAAAATTTGAAACCAAATTTCAAACTTTTACTTCTTGCGGCCATTTCATCAAACAGGTGGCAGACACAAATCTGGCCAAATTCAAAACACTATAGTGAGCAGTGATCTTGGTGACCATTTGGGCCTAATTCGGTCCCCTTGTCCCCCTAGTGCACCCCCTACCCTTTGATAGCCCGGCCAAGCCTTGTGCACACGACCAAATGTTCATGGCCATTAAGGTCGAGCACCTTGAGCACCGACACCGACAAGCACCACTGGCCGCCTCGCCCACCATGTCCAGCACGTCGCCCGTGGTCCACCTCCACCGTCCAACCAGCCCCAGCCCAAGGACAGCGACCAGAACGGCCAGGAACCGCCGTGCTCGGAGCCTGTCGACCATGCCGACGCCGCCCACAGAGCGCGCCCTGTCCCCGCGTAGCCAGACCTCGCCTAGCTCCAGCCGCCCGTCTACGCGATCCCCACCGGCCTAGCAAGCTAACAGACATGCCCAATCCCCCGACCGTACCCCGTAGTCGCCGGCCGCCATGAAACTCGCCGTCGGCAGAGACTTAGTGCGCGCCGCGCTCTTCACTTTCCCCGACCGCAAACAACTGCACCAGCACCACCGTGACACTCGCCAGGGCACCGCCCACCATCCTAGCGCACCGCCCATGCCTCTAGCTCGCTGTGTCGTCGTCACCGGCGAGCACCGCCCATGCTTCTTTGCCGCTCAGTCGACCCTATATAAAGCAGCCATCACAGCACCATTTCTCCACACTAACACACTTCCCACCTCTCACTGAACCTCACCCACGTCTAGCCGACGCCGCTCGAGCTCTGCCTCGCCGGAATTGGAGCCGAAGCCGCCGCAGCAGGAGGAGAAGGGCGCCTGCGATTTAGGGCACCCCAAGCTCCGCCGCAACCGCGCCTCGCCTCGCCGTCGTCTACCAGCCCGTTTGCCCGCCTCACCAACCTTTCTAGAGCCCTGGTACGCCCCCAATCGACCCCCACCGCTGTGTCTAGGTCAGACTCTCGCCGGAGTAATCCGTCGTCGACGATGACTCTCCACCGTTAGATCCCCTTTTAATCGTGCGGCCTAGGATGCTAGATACCGTTTCGGTAATTTTGTGCCACTGACTGGTGGAGCCCGCATGTCAGGCAGCCGTTGCATGCACTGTGCGTAGCTGGGCCGGCCCAGTTAGTTCCCGCGCGAGTTAGGATTTCAAATTGAGTTTTTTCTATTTAGAGTTAATCTAGTTTCTGTCCATTAGTTTAAAAATCAATTCTGGGAGTTTGACAAATCCAAATTGCATGAAACCAATTTTGCCTGAAAGGTATTGGAATGATCTATCCAAGCCCGTTGGATTTAATTCAATTAGGGTTATAGATCTCTCCTAGTAAAAATAATGCTATATAGGCATTTCTAGTCACTTTAAATCATTAAATAATAAACTTAAACCAAAGTAATTATGATCCAACCTTTAGTTCTCATTCCCACATGTTAGAATATGTGGTGATGACATGTGTCAACATGATCCCATATTTCAAGTGGTGAATATTAAAGCTTAGTTAACTTTTCAATGAGTAGAAATTACTTTTCTAAAATAAAAAGGAAGAAACTAGTGAATTAAACTTGCGATGCTTGTGATGATAATAGATCATCAAATGTGTGTCTTAGAATGCTAATTAGATTAGTTAAGTATTGTATGGTGATTGTGTACTCCGTATGTATTTATAGAAGATAGTCCCGACCAAGCTTACGAGGAGGAGGAGTGCTACCAAGAAGAAGAAGAAGAAGAAGAAGAAGAAGAAGAAGAAGAAGAAGAAGAAAACTTCAACCACTGCACCAACCAAGGCAAGCTAGCCCTATCCAAGTTAACCCTTGCAAGTTGTACTTGCAAGCCACCATTAACAGTGCAAGCTATTGTTAGCAAGCTAGAATTAAGAGAGATGAATGAGCAAAGATGCTTTAGGCATGCTTTGGTCACACCACCTTGACTATTACTACCCCAAGTATTACCTTACAAGCTTTAAATTCCTTTAGTTTACACAAAGTCCCTTACTTGTTTTGAAGGTAGCATAAAAAGTATAAAACTTGACCTATTTAGCTAAGCTTTAGATGTCATTCTATGGCATGAGATTGAACCCATCATCTTTCCACCTTAGTGAACACTCTTAACTTATTAGTTAGAGTAGATCAAAACTTGAGTCACTATAGATGGGAACAATTGGTGAAAATGAATTGTGAAAACCTTGGAATGATGAGTCATTCTATTGAGATGTTTTGACATGTGTCGAGAAACACAAATGGTCTATGATGATGAAAATGTTGAGGCATGACCCTTAGCCCTTTTATAAAACTAATGGTTGGATTCGGATGCGATACCATTCCAAATTTACCGTACAACCACACTACCTGAATTGGGTAAGGCTTAGCTGGAAATTTATATGCATTAGTATTAGTTCCCTCGCGGGAGAGGTTTGAGCTGAGGCTACCTATCAATGTTGTCCACCTATGTAGTGCCCAAGATGACTAATGGTCATGGTTGGGAGGCCATGCTCATAGGAGAGGTGCTTATACTAGGGTGTGTAAAGGAAAGGTTATGTTTGATTATCTGCATACTAAGTATGATGATTCAGGGTTATCCTCACGGATGTATCGAATCTTGTGGTGAAAGTGTACATCCTCTGCAGTGTCAAACTATTGAATAGCAGCGTCATGATTATGGATAGTTGGAATGGCCATACTGTTTCGTTGTCAGATGTTTTCCAAATAACTTATGAAATGAATGATGAATCTTGACTTGACCACAACAGGGTTGTGTTTATGATATTAGCTTCCCACCTTAAGTGATTCTAGAACTTTATTTTATCTTTCTTTGCTTTAGAACTCGGCTTAGGCTTCAAACTTAACTTTATAGTTAAACTTAGATTTAGCACTTTAACTTAGCACTATACTACTTGTTAGTGGTAGTTTGCGAGTACTTAAAGAGTACTCATGGCTTTTGTCCCTGGCTATTCTCATGGCCAGACTATGAAGGAGACTACCAAGATGATGGTCAGCAGGACGGCTATGATAACTAGGACTATCTGCCTTCGTCAGCATTGTTTGTGCCCCTGAAGATGGACCCCACCGCTACGCTTTATATTTATTTCCGTTGCTTGTTGTATTAAGACTGGATCATGAGATCCTTATTTGTGTAAGACCTTATGTATGGTTTGTAATGGATGATGTACTGTGATATCCAATCCGTTATGTCTCGCAAAAATGGTAATCCTGGGATTGCGAGGTATGGCATAATGGGCATCTGGAATTAAAAAATCTGGGTGTTGACAAGTTGGTATCAGAGTCATCCTGACCATAGGAGACCCTAGTTAGAATGGACGTCCGAACAAAAACTTAGTTTCAAAACCAAAGTGAGTATTTACGAAAAACTATCTCCTCTCTTATCCTTGGGAATTCTTTCTTTCTCAAAAATTCATGTTCCTCAAAATTCTTACATTACTACTTAAAAATTTGACACACTTGATCACTTCACTAATTTCCTCATCCTTAATTCTTGTAGATGGAGACTCAGTTCAACAAGTTTTACCAGTTGGGAAACGGAGGTCAGCTGATCTTCGAGAGGGATCTGGATTCATTGTCAGAGTTCTTGGGACGCCCACATCCGGAGTTTCTTGGAGCTCAACTACCAGGACCCCCAGGAGGAGACCTACAGTGGCTAGTCACCGTAGATCTTAGAGGAAGCATCGAAGCGCCAACTTCTAGGAGAATTCAGTTCTCCGTGAGAGAGAACAACTGGCTAGATGGATTAGCCAGGGCAATGCATGAAGCTCTCGCACGTCTATGTGCCCTCAGCGTCAACATAATCCAAGGAACCCGTTTTGCCCACTATGCAAGACGTGACTTCATGGGAATGCCGATGGAGATGCCAAGTCACCCACAGTTGAGGCATCAAGTGGAGAATCTTGACTTCTTGCTGCATGATAGACAGCAGGAACTGGACAATGCCAGAGAGTTAGCCAACCAGAACCGTGCCATTGCCGACGTAAGGCCCGGACTTTCGCCTTTGCCGTCGGGATCGCCAGTCTCTTCGCCGCCAGCGTGCGAAGAAGGATCGCACCATCGCCCGTCTTCGCAAGAAGGTGGCCGACCTCGAGAAGACCGTCAAGGAGCAGGAAGCTCAGCTTGCCGCCAAGGAAGAAGAAGATGAGGGTGAAGACATCCAGGGAGACATGTACTCTTACCTCAGCAATGATGATGACTTTCTGGAGGAAGATGCCGTGGACTTCTACACTGACGATGAGGACTCCGACTTCATCGACGATGAGTAGATGCACTAGAGAACTGTCGTAGCATGAGATGTATCGGTCCCACTGTATCGTAGCTTGCAGAATGGTTCTTCAAACCATCTGTTTCCCTTTGTTTGTTGTGGTGTGTGTTGTATCGTGTGTTTGTCTACATGAATGAAATGGAGATAGTTGAAAAACCTGAGTCTAACTCAAAGTTTTAGCTTTTAAAAACCAAAACCATAAACCTTAGAATTTCCCTCTTACCCCTATATCTATCTCAATCTTCAAATGACTCGTGGAACCAAGGAGGGGGCAGCTCGTCGCGGGACCCAATGCTACAGATATTGCAGAATCTCATCGCCGACCATGAAGCAAGCAGGGCAGAACATCAAGCCAACTTAGCAACACTACAACAGATAGCCCAGATGGCTCTCAACAACCAAGGACATGGAAATCAGGATCACCATGGATCCAAACTCAAAAAAATTCATAATACCAATCCCCCAATCTTCAACCAATCTGAAAACCCATTAGATGCTGACGACTGGTTACAGACGATGGAAAACAACCTCGAAGTTGCAGGAGTTGATGAAAATGAGAAAGTTCTCTTTGCCACCCACTATCTCGCGGGAGATGCAAGAGCTTGGTGGAATAGCATCCGTAATATGAACCATGGTCAAGTGATGACATGGGAAGCATTCAAAGTCAAGTTTAGTCGCACCCACGTGCCACAAGGTCTCGTCAATAGGATGAGATATGAATCCCACGAATTGAAGCAAGGAAGAATGACGGTAGTAGAATACCGTGACAGATTCCTATCACTTGCCAGATATGCACCGGATGAAATCAACACGGAGGCCAAGAAGAAGGAAAGATTCTTGAACGGACTGCATGATGAGATGCAGACTGTCCTCGTCAACATCCATTTTCAGGATCTCGAAGAGCTAGTCGACTCTGCCATTCAGATGGAAGGGAAGATTAATTAGGCAAACGACAATCACAAATGTCGTATGATGCAGCAATCAGGATCCAGCAGTCACCAGAAGTACCGTCCCAACCCCTCACCAGGATATGCACCCAGGAACAACCGACCCCCAATGTCTCGCTCAAGCTACCCCAACCGTAGCGGAGGCAATGTGAAGTCCGGAGGAAACCATCCCAACTCTGGCAACGCCAACAATTTCACATGTGCCCCTCCCAAGAGCAACAACAACAACAATAACAACAACACTGCACCTAGAACTGGCAGCAATGTTGTGCCTGTCGCAGCCAAGGACAAGTCCCAGATCACTTGTTTTGAGTGTGGAGTGAAGGGTCACTACTCCAATGAGTGTCCCAAGAAGACTGCCACCAATGCCAATGTGAATGCCCTAGCTCAACAGCAGCGTCGTGTTCAACCAGGAAGAAGATTTTCCCTAGGGAACCCTCACAACCGCAACGGTCGTCTCTTTCACATGAATGTAAAAGAAGCCCAGGAAGCGCCAGATGTAGTGTTGGGTATGTTTTCTATCAACTCAGTTTTAGCAAGAGTATTGTTTGATTCGGGAGCATCGCATTCATTTGTCACCGAAGATTTTGCATGCACTAGTAAGATTCACTCAACCAACCTGAAGCATGTCATGATAGTTCAAATCCCCGGTTCAACTACAAAAGCTAGAAACTTTTGCAAAGCTGTGCCTATCAGGATACATGGGATAGATTTTTATTAAAACCTAATTGTACTTGGAACCAAAGGATTGGAAGTAGTGCTAGGTATGGACTGGATGTCAAGGCATAAAGGACTGATAGACTGTGCTAAGAAAGCCATCACCATGACCAGTAGTTTGGGAGTAACAGTAGAGCATATCTCTGAAACCTTACCCCGTCAATTCAAGTGCAACAAGAGTCTAGCCATACCCACCATAGACCAAGTCAGAGTAGTCTGTGAATATCCCGACATATTCCCAGATGAATTGCCAGGTATGCCCCTGGATAGGGATATTGAGTTCATAATAGAACTAATCCCCGGAACCGGACCCATAGCCCAGAGACCCTATAGCATGAACCCCTCAGAGTTAGTGGAACTGAAGAAGCAGTTAGACGCCATGTTAGCAATAGGCTTGATTCAACCAAGCGCATCGCCATGGAGATCACCGGTCTTATTCGTCGACAAGAAAGATGGAGGCAATCGTCTGTGTACAGATTACAGAAAATTGAATGACGCCGCCATCAAAAACAAGTACCCCTTGCCAAAGATAGAGGATCTGTTTGATCAGTTGACCGGAGCTCAGGTATTCTCAAAGGTTGATCTTAGGACTGGTTATCACCAACTTAAGACTCGTGCAACGGATATTCCGAAGACCGCCTTTACTACTTGTTATGGTTTATACGAGTATACGGTTATGTCTTTCGGATTAACGAATGCCCCTGCTTATTTCATGAATCTCATGAATAAGATCTTTATGAATTTCCTAGATAAGTTTATAGTTGTGTTTATCGACGACATACTTATCTACTCCAAGTCAGAAGAAGAGCATGAGCAACATCTGAGAATCATCCTAGAAACCCTGAGAGAGCATCAATTATATGCCAAGTTTAGCAAGTGTGAGTTTTGGCTGAAAGAAGTAGGATTCCTAGGACATATTGTGTCTGCCGGAGGAGTCTCTGTTGATCCCGCCAAGATCAAAGATGTCGAAGAATGGGAAGCCCCAACCACTCAAACCCAAGTCCGCGCATTTCTCGGATTAGCGGGATACTACCGCAAGTTCGTAGAAGGATTCTCGAGCATCGCCCGACCCATGACCCAATTATTGAAGAAGGACAAGAAGTTTGAATGGACAGACAAATGTGAAGCCAGTTTTCAGGAGTTGAAGAAGAGATTGATATCAGCCCCAATATTAATCATGCCAGACATCAAGAAGCCATTTGATGTATATTGTGACGCATCCAAGATTGGTCTAGGATGTGTATTGATGCAAGAAGGCAAAGTCGTCGCGTATCTGTCTCGACAGCTGAAGCAGCATGAACAGAACTATCCGACCCATGATCTTGAGCTAGCAGCTGTGGTTCTAGCATTGAAGACATGGCGTCATTATCTAATGGGTAATTGCTGTGAGATTTACTTGGATCATAAGAGTTTAAAGTATATTTTCACTCAGAAGGAGCTGAATATGAGGCAAAGGAGATGGATAGAGTTAATCAAGGATTATGACCTTGACATTCACTATCACCCCGGCAAAGCCAATGTGGTAGCGGATGCTCTTAGCAGATTGCCATGTAGGCTAAATACCATGATCAAGGAGAAGCAACCAAGTTTGTATGAAGAATTGGAGCAGTTCAGGACTGAATTAGTTAGCAAAGGATTCTTAGCTAGCATTGAACTTCAACCCACGTTGATTAGCCAAATCAAGGAAGCCCAGAAGGGGAATGAAAGTATCGAAGGAATCAAACGTCGTATTGGTACAGGAAAGGTACCTGGATTCACTTAAGACGAAGAAGGAGTACTGTGGTACAAAGGACGTATCTGTGTGCCAGCAGATTCGGAGCTAAAGGAAATTATCATGAAGGAAGCTCATGATACTCTTTATTCTATCCACCCCGGAGGAACAAAGATGTATCAAGATTTGAAAGAGCAATTTTGGTGGCACAAGATGAAGAGAGAAATCGGAAGCTACGTCACCAAGTGTGACATCTGTCAACGAGTCAAAGCAGAGCATCAGAGACCTGCAGCATTGTTGCAACCACTACAGATTCTAGAATGGAAATGGGATTCCGTAGGAATGGACTTTATCACCGGTTTACCTACTTCCAGTAGGGGAAATGACTCAATCTAGGTCATAGTTGATAGACTGTCCAAGGTAGCCCACTTCATACCTGTCAAGACTACCTACCAAAGTGCGAAGCTAGCAGAGTTGTACATTGCTAGGATTGTTACTCTGCATGGAACCCCCAAGACCATAGTATCAGATCGAGGAACCCAGTTTACCTCGAGATTTTGGCAGAAAGTTCAGGAAGCATTAGGAACCAAGTTGAACTTCAGTACCGCTTATCACCCGCAAACTGATGGACAAACTGAGAGAGTCAACCAGATCCTAGAGGATATGCTTAGAGCTTGTGTGTTGGAATACGGATCAAAATGGGAAGACTGCCTGCCTTTCACAGAATTCTCATATAACAACAGTTATCAAGCTAGTTTGCATATGGCACCATTTGAATTCCTATACGGAAGAAAGTGTCGTACCCCTTTGAATTGGTCGCAAGTAGGAGAGAGTCAGATCTTTGGACCCGACATTCAACGAGAAGCAGAAGAGAAAGTTCACAAAGTCCGTGAGCACCTCAAGACCGCTCAATCCAGACAGAAGAGTTATGCTTACAAGAGAAGGAGAGACCTGACTTTCAATGTCAGAGATTTTGTATATCTCAAGGTTTCACCATTAAAGGGAACTCAACGCTTTAGTCTGAAGGGAAAGTTAGCCCCCAGATATATCGGACCTTTCAAGATTCTGAACCGTCAAGGAGAAGTATCGTATCAGCTGGAACTGCCTGAAGAGATGTCAGCCATCCACAATGTGTTCCATATCTCGTTACTTCGCAAATGCTTAGAAGTGCCCGAGAAGACTGAAGTTTTCAAGAACATCGATCACAGAGTTGTAGAAATCAACAATGACCTGACCTATCGGGAAGTTCTCATCCGTATCTTAGAAGAAGCCTACAGAACCACCAGAACCAGGAGTATAAAGTTTCTCAAGATTCACTGGAGCAACCATACCGAGGAGGAAGCCACTTGGGAGCGCGAAGATTACATTAGGACAGAATTCCCATATCTCTTTAGTACCTAGTTTTCTTTATAAATCTCGGGACGAGATTTTGTTTAAGGGGGGAAGGTTTGTAACATCCCAAAACTTTAATCCAAGCTTATCAAGATCCAAATCATCAAAATTAGGGTTAACAAAAACTTTCCCAAATTAAAAATGAAAGCATTCATGTGTATGAGCATTTAAATTAGGAATTGATTTGAATTGCCATGGTTCTATGATTCTTTGGTTGTAAAATGTTTCTTAGGTGATTGAAACATCATCTACATCATTCCCAAACTTTTCCCAAAGAAATTCAAATCAAAAACAATTAAAAAGGAGGAATGGTCATTTTGGTCATTTTAATCCACTACACTACTTTGAATGTTCCTAGCACCCATTTCTCAATAGAAATAATTGTAGGTGTTTACACCCCTTGCTAGTACACCTAATGAGGTACCAAGGCCCACCTTCTGATCTGCTAAAAACATTCAAATAATTATTTTAAATGGCATGTGAAAATTGAATTCAATGCATATGCCTAGATCACCCCTATTTCAAAAACCATCAAATTGAGCTCCACTTTCAAAACCCTTGCAACCAGAGACTACCTAGTACCAGTGGAGAACACCCAAAAAATTTGAAACCAAATTTCAAACGTTTACTTCTTGCGGCCATTTCATCAAACAGGTGGCAGACACAAATCTGGACAAATTCAAAACACTATAGTGAGCAGTGATCTTGGTCACCATTTGGGCCTAACTCGGTCCCCTTGTCCCCCTAGTGCACCCCCTACCCTTTGCTAGCCCATCCAAGCCCTGTGCACACGACCAAATGGTCATGGACATTAAGGCCGAGCACCTTGAGCACCCTCACTGGCGACAGCGCACCACAGCAGCCGCCAGCCTCGCCCACCATGTCCAGCACGTCGCCCGTGGTCCACCTCCACTGTCCAACCAGCCCCAGCCCAAGGACTGTAACAGCCAGAACCGCCACCCGAGCTGTCGAACATGCCGATGCCGCCATGAGAGCGCGCCCTCCCAGCTGCGGACCTCGCCTAGCTCCACCGCCCGCCTACGCGATCCCCACCGCCTAGCAAGCTACAGACATGCCCAATCCCGATCACTACCCCGTAGTCGCCGGCCGCCATGAAACTCGCCGTCGGCAGAGACTTAGTGCGCGCCGCGCTCTTCACTTTCCCCGACCGCAAACCACTGCACCAGCACCACCGTGACACTCGCCAGGGCACCGCCCACCGTCCTAGCGCACCACCCATGCCTCTAGCTCGTTGTGCCGTCGTCACCGGCGAGCATCGCCCATGCTTCTCTGCCGCTCAGTCGACCCTATATAAAGCAGCCACCCCAGCACCATTTCTCCACACTCCCCACCTCTCACTGAACCTCACCCACCTCTAGCCGACGCCGCTCGAGCTCTGCCTCGCCGGAATTGGAGCCGAAGCCGCCGCAGCAGGAGGAGAAGAGCGCCTGCGATTTAGGGCACCCCAAGCTCCACCGCAACCGCGCCTCACCTCGCCGTCGTCTACCAGCCTGTTTGCCCGCCTCACCGACCTTGCTGGAGCCCTGGTACGCCCCCAATCGACCCCCACCGCCGCGTCTAGGTCAGACTCTCGCCGGAGTAATCCGTCGTCGACGATGACTATCCACCGTTAGATCCCCTTTTAATCGTGCGGCCTAGGATGCTAGATACCGTTTCGGTATTTTTGTGCCGCTAACTGGTGGAGCCCGTATGTCAGGCAGCCCATTGCGCCTTGATCGTATGAATGGGCCGCCCGATTAGTTCAGCGAGTTAGGATTTCAAATTGAGTTTTTTCTATTTAGAGTTAATCTAGTTTCTGTCCATTAGTTTAAAAATCAATTCTGGGAGTTTGACAAATCCAAATTGCATGAAACCAATTTTGCCTGAAAGGTATTGGAATGATCTATCCAAGCCCGTTGGATTTAATTCAATTAGGGTTATAGATCTCTCCTAGTAAAAATAACAAAACAGAAGGTTTTGCACCTTGCACATTTTTATAAAATCAACCAAGATAGGTTTTGAGTTGATTCCAACTCTCAAACATCACATTTCATCATATCTATCTAAATATGTAATAATATTAAGGTTTACATGCAATGACTTTGGACTAGTACCAAAATAATGCTATATAGGCATTTCTAGTCACTTTAAATCATTAAATAATAAACTTAAACCAAAGTAATTATGATCCAACCTTTAATTCTCATTCCCACATGTTAGAATATGTGGTGATGACATGTGTCAACATGATCCCATATTTCAAGTGGTGAATATTAAAGCTTAGTTAACTTTTCAATGAGTAGAAATTACTTTTCTAAAATAAAAAGGAAGAAACTAGTGAATTAAACTTGTGATGCTTGTGATGATAATAGATCATCAAATGTGTGTATTAGAATGCTAATTAGATTAGTTAATTATTGTATGGTGATTGTGTACTCCGTATGTATTTATAGAAGATAGTCCCGACCAAGCTTACGAGGAGGAGGAGTGCTACCAAGAAGAAGAAGAAGAAGAGGAAGAAGAAAACTTCAACCACTACACCAACCAAGGCAAGCTAGCCCTATCCAAGTTAACCCTTGCAAGTTGTACTTGCAAGCCACCATTAACAGTGCAAGCTATTGTTAGCAAGCTAGAATTAAGAGAGATGAATGAGCAAAGATGCTTTAGGCATGCTTTGGTCACACCACCTTGACTATTACTACCCCAAGTATTACCTTACAAGCTTTAAATTCCTTTAGTTTACACAAAGTCCCTTACTTGTTTTGAAGGTAGCATAAAAAGTATAAAACTTGACCTATTTAGCTAAGCTTTAGATGTCATTCTATGGCATGAGATTGAACCCATCATCTTTCCACCTTAGTGAACACTCTTAACTTATTAGTTAGAGTAGATCAAAACTTGAGTCACTATAGATGGGAACAATTGGTGAAAATGAATTGTGAAAACCTTGGAATGATGAGTCATTCTATTGAGATGTTTTGACATGTGTCGAGAAACACAAATGGTCTATGATGATGAAAATGTCGAGGCATGAGCCTTAGCCCTTTTATAAAACTAATGGTTGGATTCGGATGCGATACCATTCCAAATTTACCGTACAACCACACTACCTGAATTGGGTAAGGCTTAGCTGGAAATTTATATGCATTAGTATTAGTTCCCTCGCGGGAGAGGTTTGAGCTGAGGCTACCTCTCAATGTTGTCCACCTATGTAGTGCCCAAGATGACTGATGGTCATGGTTGGGAGGCCATGCTCATAGGAGAGGTGCTTATACTAGGGTGTGTAAAGGAAAGGTTATGTTTGATTATCTGCATACTAAGTATGATGATTTAGGGTTATCCCTGACAGATGTATCGAATCTTGTGGTGAAAGTGTACATCCTCTGCAGAGTGTCAAACTATTGAATAGCGCGTCATGATTATGGACAGTTGGAATGGCCATACTGTTTCGTTGTCAGATGTTTTCCAAATAACTTATGAAATGAATGATGAGTCTTGACTTGACCACAACAGGGTTGTGTTTATGATATTAGCTTCCCACCTTAAGTGATTCTAGAACTTTATTTTATCTTTGTTTGCTTCAGAACTCAGCTTAGGCTTCAAACTTAACTTTATAGTTAAACTTAGATTTAGCACTTTAACTTAGCACTATGCTACTTGTTAGTGGTAGTTTGCGAGTACTTAAAGAGTACTCATGGCTTTTGTCCCAGGCTATTCTCATGGCCAGACTATGAAGGAGACTACCAAGATGATGGTCAGCTGGACGACTATGATAACTAGGACTATCTACCTTCGTCAGCATTGTTTGTGCCCCTGAAGATGGACCCCACCGCTACGCTTTATATTTATTTCCGGTGCTTGTTGTATTAAGACTGGATCATGAGATCCTTATTTGTGTAAGACCTTATATATGGTTTGTAATGGATGATGTACTGTGATATCCAATCAGTTATGTCTCGCAAAAATGGTAATCCTGGGATTGCGAGGTATGGCATAACGGGCATCTGGGATTAAAAATCCGGGTGTTGACAAGTTGGTATCAGAGCCATCCTGACCATAGGAGACCCTAGTTAGAATGGATGTCCGAACAAAAACTTAGTTTCAAAACCAAAGTGAGTATTTACGAAAAACTATCTCCTCTCTTATCCTTGGGAATTCTTTCTTTCTCAAAAATTCATGTTCCTCAAAATTCTTACATTACTACTTAAAAATTTGACACACTTGATCACTTCACTAATTTCCTCATCCTTAATTCTTGTAGATGGAGACTCAGTTCAACAAGTTTTACCAATTGGGAAAAGGAGGTCAGCTGATCTTCGAGAGGGATCTGGATTCACTGTCAGAGTTCTTGGGACGCCCACATCCGGAGTTTCTTGGAGCTCAACTATAAGGACCCCCAGGAGGACACCTACATTGGCTAGTCACCGCAGATCTTAGAGGAATCGTCGAAGCGCCAACTTCTGGGAGAATTCAGTTCTCCGTGAGAGAGAACAACAAGCTAGATGGATAAGCCAGGGCAATGCATGAAGCTCTTGCACTTCTATGTGCCCTCAGCGTCAACAAAATCCAAGGAACCCATTTTGCCCACTATGCAAGACGTGACTTCATGGGAATGCCGATGGAGATGCCAAGTCACCCAGAGTTGAGGCATCAAGTGGAGAATCTTGACATCTTCTTTGACGCATGACAGGAACTGGACAATGCTAGAGAGTTAGCCAACCAGAACCGTGTCATTGCCGACCAGAAGGCCCAGACTTTCGCACTGCTCGTCCAGGATCGCCAGTCTCTTCGTCGCCAGCGTGCGAAGAAGGATCGCACCATCGCCCGTCTTTGCAAGAAGGTGGCCGACCTCGAGAAGACCGCCCAGGAGCAGGAAGCTCAGCTTGCCGCCAAGGAAGAAGAAGATGAGGGTGAAGACATCCAAGGAGACATGGACTCTTACCTCAGCAATGATGATGACTTTCTGATCAACAATGAGTAGATGCACTAGAGCACTGTCGTAGCATGAGATGTATCGGTCCCACTGTATCATAGCTTGCAGAATGGTTCTTCAAACCATCTGTTTCCCTTTGTTTGTTGTGGTGTGTGTTGTATCGTGTGTTTGTCTGCATGAAAGAAATGGAGTTAGTTGAAAAACCTGAGTCTAACTCAAAGTTTTAGCTTTGAAAAACCAAAACCATGAACCTTAGAATTTCCCTCTTACCCCTATATCTATCTCAATCTTCAGATGACTCGTGGAAACCAAGGAGGGAGCAGCTCGTCGCAGGACCCAATGCTGCAGATATTGCAGAATCTCATCGCCGACCATGAAGCAAGCAGGGCAGAACGTCAAGCCAGCTTAGCAACACTACAGCAGATATCCCAGATGGCTCTCAACAACCAAGGACATGGAAATCAGGATCACCATGGATCCAAACTCAAAAAAATTCAGAATACCAATCCCCCAATCTTCAACCAATCTGAAAACCCATTAGATGCTGATGACTGGTTACAGACGATGGAAAACAACCTCGAAGTTGCAGGAGTTGATGAAAATGAGAAAGTTCTCTTTGCCACCCAGTATCTGGCGGGAGATGCAAGAGCTTGGTGGAATAGCATCTGTAATATGAACCATGGTCAAGTGATGACATGGGAAGCATTCAAAGTCAAGTTCAGCCGCACCCACGTGCCGCAAGGTCTCGTCAATAGGATGAGAGATGAATTCCGCGAATTGAAGCAAGGAAGAATTACGGTAGTAGAATACCGTGACAGATTCCTGTCACTTGCCAGATATGCACTGGATGAAATCAACACGGAGGCCAAGAAGAAGGAAAGATTCTTGAACGGACTACATGATGAGATGCAGACTGTCCTCGTCAACATCCGTTTTCAGGATCTCGAAGAGCTAGTCGACTCTGCCATTCAGATGGAAGGGAAGATTAATCAGGCAAACGACAATCGCAAACGTCATATGATGCAGCAATCAGGATCCAGTAGTCACCAGAAGTACCGTCCCAACCCCTCACCAGGATATGCACCCAGGAACAATCGACCCCCAATGTCTCGCCCAAGCTACCCCAACCGTAGCGGAGGCAATGTGAAGTCCGGAGGAAACCATCCCAACTCCGGCAACGCCAACAATTTCACCCGTGCCCCTCCCAAGAGCAACAACAACAACAACAATAACAACACTGCATCCAGAACTGGCAGCAATGATGTGCCAGTCGTAGCCAAGGACAAGTCCCAGATCACTTGTTTCGAGTGTGGAGTGAAGGGTCACTACTCTAATGAGTGTCCCAAGAAGACTGCCGCCAATGCTAATGTGAATGCCCCAACTCAACAGCAGCGTCGTGTTCAACCAGGAAGAAGATTTGCCCTAGGGAACCCTCACAACCACAACGGTCGTCTCTTTCACATGAACACAGAAGAAGCCCAGGAAGCGCCAGATGTAGTGCTGGGTATGTTTTCTGTCAACTCAGTTTTAGCAAGAGTATTGTTTGATTCGGGAGCATCGCATTCATTTGTCACCGAAGAATGTGCGTGCACTAGTAAGATTCACCCAACCAACCTGAAGCATGTCATGATAGTTCAAATCCCCGGTTCAACTAAAAAGCTAGAAAAATTTGCAAAGCTGTACCTATCAGGATACATGGGATAGATTTTTATGCTAACCTAATTGTACTTGGAACCAAAGGATTGGAAGTAGTACTAGGTATGGACTGGATGTCAAGGCATAAAGGACTGATAGACTGTGCTAAGAAAGCCATCACCATGACCAGTAGTTCGGGAGTAACACTAGAGCATATCTCTGAAACCTTACCCCGTCAATTCAAGTGCAACAAGAGTCTAGCCCTACCCACCATAGACCAAGTCAGAGTAGTTTGTGAATACCCCGACGTATTCCCAGATGAATTTCTAGGTATGCCCTTGGATAGGGATATTGAGTTCATAATAGAACTAATCCCGGAACCGGACCCATAGCCCAGAGACCCTATAGCATGAACCCCTCAGAGTTAGTGGAACTGAAGAAGTAGTTACACGCCATGTTAGCAACAGGCTTGATTCAACCAAGCGCATCGCCATGGAGATCACCAGTGTTATTCGTAGACAAGAAAGATGGAGGCAATCGTCTGTGTATAGATTACAGAAAATTGAATGACGTCGCCATCAAAAACAAGTACCCCTTGCCAAAGATAGAGGATCTATTTGATCCGTTGACCAGAGCTCAGGTATTCTCAAAGATTGATCTTAGGACTGGTTATCACCAACTTAAGATTCGTGCAACGGATATTCCAAAGACCGCCTTTACTACTCGCTATGGTTTATATGAGTATACGGTTATGTCTTTCGGATTAACCAATGCCCCTGCTTATTTCATGAATCTCATGAATAAGATCTTTATGAATTTCCTAGATAAGTTTGTAGTTGTGTTTATCGATGACATACTTATCTACTCCAAGTCAGAAGAAGAGCATGAGCAACATCTGAGAATCATCCTAGAAACCCTGAGAGAGCATCCGTTATATGCCAAGTTTAGCAAGTGTGAGTTTTGGTTGAAAGAAGTAGGATTCCTAGGACATATTGTGTCTGCCGGAGGAGTCTCTGTTGATCCCGCCAAGATCAAAGATGTCGAAGAATGGGAAGCCCCAACCACTCAAACCCAAGTCCACGCATTTCTCGGATTAGCGGGATACTACCGCAAGTTCGTAGAAGGATTCTCGAGCATCGCCCGACCCATGACCCAATTATTGAAGAAGGACAAGAAGTTTGAATGGACAGACAAATGTGAAGCCAGTTTTCAGGAGTTGAAGAAGAGATTGATATCAGCCCCAATATTAATCATGCCAGACATCAAGAAGCCATTTGATGTATATTGTGACGCATCCAAGATGGTCTAGGATGTTTATTGATGCAAGAAGGCAAAGTCAAAATCGATCCATCTCGACAAACCGAAGCAAAGATGAACAGAACTATCCGACCCATGATCTTGAGCTAGCAGTTGTGGTTCTAGCATTGAAGACATGGCGTCATTATCTGATGGGTAATCGCTATGAGATTTACTCGGATCATAAGAGTTTAAAGTATATTTTCACTCAGAAGGAGCTGAATATGAGGCAAAGGAGATGGATAGAGTTAATCAAGGATTATGACCTTGACATTCACTATCACCCCGGCAAAGCCAATGCGGTAGCGGATGCTCTTAGCAGATTGCCATGTAGGCTAAATACCATGATCAAGGAGAAGCAACCAAGTTTGTATGAAGAATTGGAGCAGTTCAGGACTGAATTAGTTAGCAAAGGATTCTTAGCTAGCATTGAACTTCAACCCACGTTGATTAGCCAAATCAAGGAATCCCAGAAGGGGAATGAAAGTATCGACGGAATCAAAAGTCGTATTGGTACAGGAAAGGTACCTAGATTCACTGAAGACAAAGGAGTACTGTGGTACAAAGGACGTATCTGTGTGCCAGCAGATTCGGAGCTAAAGGAAATTATCATGAAGGAAGCTCATGATACTCTTTATTCTATCCACCCCGGAGGAACAAAGATGTATCAAGATTTGAAAGAGAAATTTTGGTGGCACAAGATGAAGAGAGAAATCGGAAGCTACATCGCCAAGTATGACATCTGTCAACGAGTCAAAGAAGAGCATCAGAGACCTGCAGCATTGTTGCAACCACTACAGATTCCGGAATGGAAATGGGATTCTGTAGGAATGGACTTTATCACCGGTTTGCCTACTTCCAGTAGGGGAAATGACTCAATCTAGGTCATAGTTGATAGACTGTCCAAGGTAGCCCACTTCATACCTGTCAAGACTACCTACCAAAGTGCGAAGCTAGCAGAGTTGTACATTGCTAGGATTGTTAGTCTGCATGGAACCCCCAAGACCATAGTATTAGATCGAGGAACCCAGTTTACCTCGAGATTTTGGCAGAAAGTTCAGGAAGGATTAGGAACCAAGTTGAACTTCAGTACCGCTTATCACCCGCAAACTGATGGACAGACTGAGAGTCAACCAGATCCTGGAGGATATGCTTAGAGCTTGTGTGTTGGAATAGGGATCAAAATGGGAAGACTGCCTGCCTTTCGCAGAATTCTCATATAACAACAGTTATCAAGCTAGTTTGCAGATGGCACCATTTGAATTCCTATACGGAAAGTGCACCCTTTGAATTGGTCGCAAGTAGGAGAGAGTCGATCTTTGGACCCGACATTCTCCGAGAAGCGAAGAAAGTTCACAAAGTCCGTGAGCACCTCAAGACCGCTCAATCCGCATGTAAGAGTTATGCTGACAAGAGAAGGAGAGACCTGACTTTCAATGTCGGAGATTTTGTATATCTCAAGGTTTCACCATTGAAGGGAACTCAACGCTTTAGTCTGAAGGGAAAGTTAGCCCCTAGATATATCGGACCTTTCAAGATTCTGAACCGTCGAGGAGAAGTATCGTATCAGCTGGAACTGCCTGAAGAGATGTCATCCATCCACAATGTGTTCCATATCTCGTTACTTCGCAAATGCTTGGAAGTGCTCGAGAAGACTGAAGTTTTCAAGAACATCGATCAAAGAGCTGTAGAAATCAACAATGACCTGACCTATCGGGAAGTGCCCATCCGTATCTTAGAAGAAGCCTACAGAACCACCAGAACCAGGAGTATAATGTTTCTCAAGATTTAGTGGAGCAACCATACCGAGGAGGAAGCCACTTGGGAGCGCGAAGATTACATTAGGACAAAATTCCCATATCTCTTTAGTACCTAGTTTCCTTTATAAATATCGGGACAAGATTTTTTTTAAGGGGGGAAGGTTTGTAACATCCCAAAACTTTAATCCAAGCTTATCAAGATCCAAATCATCAAAATTAGGGTTAACAAAAACTTTCACAAATTAAAAATGAAAGCATTCATGTGTATGAGCATTTAAATTAGGAATTGATTTGAATTGCCATGGTTCTGTGATTCTTTGGTTGTAAAATGTTTCTTAGGTGATTTAAACATCATCTACATCATTCCCAAATTTTTCCCAAAGAAATTCAAATCAAAAACAATTAAAAAGGAGGAATGGTCATTTTGGTCATTTTAATCCACTACACTACTTTGAGTGTTCCTAGCACCCATTTCTCAACAGAAATAATTCTAGGTCTTTACACCCCTTGCTAGTACACCTAATGAGGTACCAAGGCCCACCTTTTGATCTGCTAAAAACATTCAAATACTTATTTTAAATGGCATGTGAAAATTGAATTCAATGCATATGCCTAGAACACCCCTATTTCAAAAACCATCAAATTGAGATCCACTTTCAAAACCCTTGCAACCAGAGACTACCTAGTACCAGTGGAGAACACCCAAAAGTTTTGAAACCAAATTTCAAACTTTTACTTCTTGCGGCCATTTCATCAAACAGGTGGCAGACACAAATCTAGCCAAATTCAAAACACTATAGTGAGCAGTGATCTTGGTCACCATTTGGGCCTAACTCGGTCCCCTTGTCCCCCTAGTGCACCCCCTACCCTTTGCTAGCCCGGCCAAGCCCTGTGCACATGACCAAATGGTCATGGCCATTAAGGCCGAGCACCTTGAGCACCATGCCGCCAGCCGCCTGTCTAGCAGACCTCGCCTAGCTCCAGCCGCCCGTCTACGCGATCCCCACCAGCCTAGCAAGCTAACAGACATGCCCAATCCCCCGACCGTACCCCGTAGTCACCGGCCGCCATGAAACTCGCAGTCGGCAGAGACTTAGTGCGCGTCGCGCTCTTCACTTTCCCCGACCGCAAACCACTGCACCAGCACCACCGTGACACTCGCCAGGGCACCGCCCACCGTCCAAGCGTACTGCCCACGCCTCTAGCTCGTTGTGCCGTCATCACCGGCGAGCATCGCCCATGATTCTCTGCCGCTCAGTCGACCCTATATAAAGCGGCCACCCCAGCACCATTTCTCCACACTCCCACACTCCCCACCTCTCACTGAACCTCACCCACCTCTAGCCGACGCCGCTCGAGCTCTGCCTCGCCGGAATTGGAGCCGAAGCCGCCGCAGCAGGAGGAGAAGGGCGCCTGCGATTTAGGGCACCCCAAGCTCCGCCGCAACCGCGCCTCACCTCGCCGTCGTCTACCAGCCCGTTTGCCCGCCTCACCGACCTTGCTGGAGCCCTGCACGCCTCAATCGACCACCGCTGCTAGGTCAGACTCTCGCCGGAGTAATCCGTCGTCGACGATGACTATCCACCGTTAGATCCCCTTTTAATCGTGCGGCCTAGGATGCTAGATACCGTTTCGGTATTTTTGTGCCGCTAACTGGTGGAGCCCGTATGTCAGGCAGCCCATTGTGCGCACTGTGCGTAGCTGGGCCGGCCCAGTTAGTTCCCGCGCGAGTTAGGATTTCAAATTGAGTTTTTTCTATTTAGAGTTAATCTAGTTTCTGTCCATTAGTTTAAAAATCAATTCTGGGAGTTTGACAAATCCAAATTGCATGAAACCAATTTTGCCTGAAAGGTATTGGAATGATCTATCCAAGCCCGTTGGATTTAATTAAATTAGGGTTATAGATCTCTCCTAGTAAAAATAACAAAACAGAAGGTTTTGCACCTTGCAACATTTTTATAAAATCAACCAAGATAGGTTTTGAGTTGATTCCAACTCTCAAAAATCACATTTCATCATATCTATCTAAATATGTAATAATATTAAGGTTTACATGCAGTGACTTTGGACTAGTACCAAAATAATGCTATATAGGCATTTCTAGTCACTTTAAATCATTAAATAATAAACTTAAACTAAAGTAATTATGATCCAACCTTTAATTCTCATTCCCACATGTTAGAATATGTGGTGATGACATGTGTCAACATGATCCCATATTTCAAGTGGTGAATATTAAATCTTAGTTAACTTTTCAATGAGTAGAAATTACTTTTCTAAAATAAAAAGGAAGAAACTAGTGAATTAAACTTGTGATGCTTGTGATGGTAATAGATCATCAAATGTGTGTCTTAGAATGCTAATTAGATTAGTTAAGTATTGTATGGTGATTGTGTACTCCGTATGTATTTATAGAAGATAGTACCGACCAAGCTTACGAGGAGGAGGAGTGCTACCAAGAAGAAGAAGAAGAAGAAGAAGAAGAAGAAAACTTCAACCACTTCACCAACCAAGGCAAGCTAGCCCTATCCAAGTTAACCCTTGCAAGTTGTACTTGCAAGCCACCATTAACAGTGCAAGCTATTGTTAGCAAGCTAGAATTAAGAGAGATGAATGAGCAAAGATGCTTTAGGCATGCTTTGGTCACACCACCTTGACTATTACTACCCCAAGTATTACCTTACAAGCTTTAAATTCCTTTAGTTTACACAAAGTCCCTTACTTGTTTTGAAGGTAGCATAAAAAGTATAAAACTTGACCTATTTAGCTAAGCTTTAGATGTCATTCTATGGCATGAGATTGAACCCATCATCTTTCCACCTTATTGAACACTCTTAACTTATTAGTTAGAGTAGATCAAAACTTGAGTCACTATAGATGGGAACAATTGGTGAAAATGAATTGTGAAAACCTTGGAATGATGAGTCATTCTATTGAGATGTTTTGACATGTGTCGAGAAACACAAATGGTCTATGATGATGAAAATGTTGAGGCATGACCCTTAGCCCTTTTATAAAACTAATAGTTGGATTCGGATGCGATACCATTCCAAATTTACCGTACAACCACACTACCTGAATTGGGTAAGGCTTAGCTGGAAATTTATATGCATTAGTATTAGTTCCCTCGCGGGAGAGGTTTGAGCTGAGGCTACCTCTCAATGTTGTCCACCTATGTAGTGCCCAAGATGACTAATGGTCATGGTTGGGAGGCCATGCTCATAGGAGAGGTGCTTATACTAGGGTGTGTAAAGGAAAGGTTATGTTTGATTATCTGCATACTAAGTATGATAATTCAGGGTTATCCCTGACAGATGTATCGAATCTTGTGGTGAAAGTGTACATCCTCTGCAGAGTGTCAAACTATTCGAATAGCCGCGTCCGCGGTTATGGATAGTTGGAATGGCTATACTGTTTCGTTGTCAGATGTTTTCCAAATAACTTATGAAATGAATGATGAATCTTGACTTGACCACCACAGGGTTGTGTTTATGATATTAGCTTCCCACCTTAAGTGATTCTAGAACTTTATTTTATCTTTCTTTGCTTTAGAACTCGGCTTAGGCTTCAAACTTAACTTTATAGTTAAACTTAGATTTAGCACTTTAACTTAGCACTATACTACTTGTTAGTGGTAGTTTGCGAGTACTTAAAGAGTACTCATGGCTTTTGTCTCTGGCTATTCTCATGGCCAGACTATGAAGGAGACTACCAAGATGATGGTCAGCAGGAAATAACTAGGACTATCTGCCTTCGTCAGCATTGCCTGTGCCCGTGAAGATGGACCCCACCGCTATGCTTTATATTTATTTCCGCTTCTTGTTGTATTAAGACTGGATCATGAGATCCTTATTTGTGTAAGAGCTTATGTATAATTTGTAATGGATGATGTACTGTGATATCTAATATGTTATGTCTCGCAAAAATGGTAATCCTGGGATTGCGAGGTATGGCATAACGGGCATCTGGGATTAAAAATCTGGGTGTTGACACCCCGCCAGTCACGTTTGACTTGGTTCTTGCCCATGTGGCAAGTGACGTGGCCTCGGGCCAGCTTGTCATGGAGCCTGGGTAGAAACAGGGTTAGTTACAAAAGTCGTGCTGACGTCATGGTCTAGTCCAGTGACATCACCCCATATCCAGTCAGCAAGGTTGACCCGGTCAGTGCCTCGGTGGCATCTGACGTGGTCCTAACCCCACTAGTCAGTGACCATGGTTAGGTTAGGTCCGGGTGTAAAAGGTTCTAAAATACTTTGAATAATAAAGATATACTAAAATTAATAATACTTTGAAAATTAATATTTTAAAATTGGTAAATGAGAAAAATATAAATAATATACTAAAATTCTTGGAAAAATAAGAATTAAAATGTAAAACTATAAACTTAAAATATTATATCACTTAACCAAGTATTTATTATTTATTTAGTATTTATAAAGTGATAAAACTTGTAAAAATCATATCATATTATTTAAAAATCACAAAAATACTTATAATATACCAAAATGATCATAAAAATAAAATCTACACCTTAAAAATATTATATTTCTTAATTGAAGTCAAATAAAAGGTAAAATAATAAATCTTATTTTAACTCTTTTCTTTTATTTTAATTCATTAAGAATATATAAATCTTTACTATTGCCTTTACCATTATTTCTTTAAAGTCTAAAAGTGGAATAACAAGTTCAAGTTATATTTAAGTGAAGTTAAGATTGGTCTAACCTATTCAATTTGTACTTGTTAAACTACCATTTAAAATTAAGTAAGTTTTACTCTCCAAAAATATTTTATCAATTATAAAATTATCAAGAGATTAACTACCAATGCTTTTACAAGTTGGGAAAACTACTCAATGGTTTAAACCAAGTTTTTAAGTAATTTAAGTAATGTCCTTTCTATGTTTATAAAAGGTAAGCATTAATAATAAAGTAAGTCTATTCACTTATAACTTTAATGAAACACCACCTCATTCAAGTAATAATACTTAAATTCTAACTTTGTGGAATGTTAAGAAGTCAGCCATCTACAATGTGGTGACTTGTTCAAAACATGTAAATCTCCACCACTTATGCTATGATTGTTTAATGTAGTAATGTTTTCCTCTTTAATAATCTTAGCTAATAAGAAAACCTTAAAGTGTTAGTCTTAAGTTTAAATATTTTTTACTTTGTAAAGTAATATTCTCCTCAAAAGTTATTCTTTTAAGAAGCATTAAAAGTGATCCTTGAACACTTCTTTAAAAGCTCTAATTGATTCCTAATCTTGTTTAAGAAATATTTTAGTTATTATACCCCATTTGAGTGCTTTAGTATTGTATACTACTTGTTGTACTTGCATATTGCTTCACACACTATCACAAGCCTTAATAACAAGCACAAGTGTGAATCTAATATAAAAGTGCAACACATTCCTAAGAACTCATCACTAGTCTCCAAACCCTAGATCAGATACAATTATTCCGAGGATTCACGTTTATCAAACTGCATTACATTACTTATGCATAATTGCATCTTGCTTTTTTAAACATTAGTCCTTACCGGACCAATGATGCTATTTACAGAATTTGCATCTTCTATTATATCGAAGACCGTGAGTGCATAATATTGCAATCACAAAAGACAAGTTCACAACTTGCTCATGTCCTTTGATTATTTTCTATGCTTGTAACTCAACTGTGTCATCACCTTCATTTCAAAAAGGTCGAAAATACTATTTTCACAATTAACTAGAAATATCGGTTACTAGTCCAGGGTGATCAGCTAATCTATCATAACTGGCAATGGAAACACCATTGTACAGTAATGTATCATCTAGGACTTAACAACCAATGTCGCCAGTGATTCTAGCGCTGTATATTACGCGTCAACCATGAGATTTGGAATGGGACGGAGAAGTCAGTTGTATCTTCTTCCTCTGGCATGCATCCGGATGGCCAGGTCGTGGCTGTTATCCTCGTAGCGTGCATTTATTGGTAATCATAGAGGATATGCAGCATATGGTTGGGATCCCTCAACGTCCCATGATAGTTCTGGCATCTGACGGTCTGTACTAACCATTGCCGTAATTCAAGATGTGGGCATGGCGTACACCAAGGGGACATGCGGTGTCGCGAAGGGGGCAGTGATTGGATTGGATCTTAGACTAGGCCCCACACCAAGGAAGTGTGGACGAGAATGCAACTCGGATGTGCAACAAACCTAAGGTCTCTTGTGGGAAAAGTGACGCCCCTCTGCAGAGTGTAAGAATTGTGACATGTTACTCCCTTTTCCGGGAAGGAGCTACAAACACGGCAGGAAAGGAACCCCACGAAGGTTCTGGTCAACCTGTGAAGGCTATCGGACATAGTTTTCAGAATAAAAGCAACCTTTAAAGAAATGATTACGAAAACCTGCATTGCCTACGACCTATGGTCTGTGGCTGTAGAGATAGTGCATCATATACTCCTTTTTAGTGAACTTGCTGAGTACGCTCGTACTCAACCGTACCTTCTTAACCCTTGCTAGGTTCTAAGCCGTTGAAGACGACGTCAACATCAATTTCTGCTCAAGAAACCATTATCGGCAGCTCAAGTTCTTCAATAAAGTCAATGAAGTCAACATATTCAACAACCGAAGTGAAGGCAAAGTCTCTATTTAGATAGGAGTAGATACTCTAGCCATAAAACGTACTTCTATAGAGCATTGCATTAGCAGCAATGGCAATCCAAATAGTTTAGACACTAGTCTTAGTTGTTAGATAGCTCTAAGTTATTACTTCCGGTTCTTCTTTGTAAGAAGTTCTTTCTCTCTCTTTAACCTAGAGTGTTCTCTAGATCTTTTGTAAAGAGTCGAGTTATAATCTATAGTCATGTCTTGGACCTGCTGTGTTTATGTTGTACCACTCTGAGGGATGTAATACTAGTGAATGGTGTTTCATTGGTGTTATGTCAATGACTATAGTGTACTACATCATGCAGTGGTATGCTGGGTCATCGCACTAGGCCCAAGGTTCCACTGATTTGCCTCTGTTTGACTCATCGCAGGAGTTTCCTCTTGTAGGTCCAGCACACTTCTCTAAGTGTTATCGCATGCACCGTAGATGGTCACACCCAGGAGCTAGGTTTTCCATCTAGGAGAAATGCACCACCCTTCTGCATGTATTCTAGGGACACGTGCATGTTCTCATGGAATCCCGGTGCTCGGGCGGTCCTTTTCTAGTGAAACCCTAATTCGGGGTCCCCATAGGTCTACCCCCGTAGCATTCTCCGTACGAGGGCTGACCAATGTACTTGTCTGGTGGTTTAGGTTTGCTTAGGTCATAACTATATGGAAAATCAAGGCTAGGCCCAAGGTTCCACCAGTTTGCCTTCGTTTGACCCGTCACGGGAGTTTACTCCTCAAGGTCCAGCACACTTCTCTTAGTGATATCGCATGCACTGTAGACGGTCACACCCGAGAGCTAGGTTTTCCATCTAGGAGCAATACACCACCCTTGTGCATGTATTCTAGGTCCACGTGCATGTTCTCGTGGCATCCCGGCACTCGACGATCCTTTTAAAATTTGAACCCTAAGTCAGGAGCACCATAGGTCTACCCCGTAGCATTCTCCGTACAAGTTCTGACCAATGTACTTTTCTAGTGGTTTAGGTGTGCTTAGGTCATAACTACATGGAAAACCAAGGCTAGGCCCAAGGTTCCACCGGTTTGCCTCCGTTTGACCCATCGCGCGAGTTTTCTCCTGTAGGTCCAGCACACTTCTCTAAGTGTTATCTCATGCACCATAGAAGGTCACACCCGGGAGCTAGGTTTTCCATTTAGGAGCAATCCACCACGCTTGTGCATGTATTCAACGGCCACATGCTTGTTCTCGTGCCATCCTGGTGCTCGGGCGGTCCTTTTCCGGCGAAACCCTAATCTGGGGGTCCCGTAGGTGTACCCCCATAGCATTCTCCGTACGAGGGCTGACCAATGTACTTTTCTGGTGGTTTAGGTTTTCTTAGGTCATAAATACATGGAAAACCAAGGCTAGGCCCAAGGTTCCACCAGTTTGCCTCTGTTTGACTCATCGCAGGAGTTTCCTCCTGCAGGTGCAGCACACTTCTTTGTGTTATCGCATGCACCGTAGACAGTCACACCCGGGAGCTAGGTATTCCATCTAGTTGCAATCCAGCACCCTTGTGCATGTATTCTAGGGCCACATGCATGTTCTCATGGCATCCCAGCGCTCGGGTGGTCCTTTTCTAGCGAAACCCTAATCTAGGGGCCCCGTAGGTCTACGCCCATAGCATTCTCCGCACGAGGGCTGGCCAATGTAATTTTCTAGTGATTTAGATTTGCTTAGGTCACAACTACATGTAAAACCAAGGCTAGGCCCAAGGTTCCACTGGTTTGCCTCTGTTTGACCCGTAGCTCGGCCCAAGAAACCAAGGATTAGCCCAAGAAAACCAAGGCTCGGCCCAAGTATATTTGGTGGTTTAGGTTTGTTTAGGTTAAATACCCCCGCCTCCTCTCTCATTCCACTCAGCTCGCTGCCGCACTCTCCTCCCACCCGCGCCTCCTCCACCTGCCCAAAGCCGTGTCGCCCCCTGCCACCGCCACCACCCGCCCAAAGCCGCTGCCACCCGGATCCCCTCGCCCGCACGAAGCCGCCACCACCCGAAGCCGCCCGCCACCACCGTCCATAGGTAATCTCCAAGCCCCTCTTTTTTTGTACTGCAAATTTGATTTTATTTTGATTTTTTGACATCAATTTGAAGCAACTGCAAACTTAGGAATTTGTTATTTCGATCAAATGAATACTTTGGTATGCCCAACCCGCATCCTCGTCGTCAACTCGGTGGCAACGACGGAGCACTTCTGGGCTCCGCTGGGTATGTCCGAGACTGGGCTCCGTCGGGCTAGCACTGGGAGGTGCTACCTTCCGGGACGCGTAGCTTGGTGAGGAATCCGGGTCCCGTTATCGACTCGGAGCTTCTTTGGTGGCAGTCGAGTGGTCCACTGTTGGTGCAGAGGGAGTCATCCCCCAAGGAGGTGGTCCGGAATCGTGTCAGGGAGGAGGACGAGCATGTTCGTCGCTATATGGCTGCGTTGGAGGTCATGGTCTCCAATACCTAGCAGATTCTTCAGGGATCTCACCCGAGCTATGCTCGTGTGATGGTTCCTTCTCTTTGGGTGTTCACCGCCCGTGACTCAGTACCCGGAAGTCGACATCCAGTTTGATTGAGCTAGATGTATTAGTGATATTATTGAATTTGTAGTAGAACTATGTCGAGAATTTGAATATAAGATAATTAATATCTTAATTGTGGATGCTGAATATGATTCTAATATATCTTATTGAGCTACCGGTATGATGTTATTGCTTCTGGATGCTGCAGATAAAGTAATTACCTATAGCCCTCAACGCTAAAGGTTGGGACCATCGTTCCACCGATTTCCCCCCGTTTCACCCGTCGCGGGAGTTTCCTCCTGCAGGTCCAGCACACCTCTCTAAGTGTTATCACATGCACCGTAGACGGTCATACCCGAGAGCTAGGTTTTCCACATAGAGGCATTCCACAACACTTATGCATGTATGCTAGGGCCACCCGCGTGTTCTCGTGCCATTCCAGACGTCAAACGGTCCTTCTCCGGCGAAACACTAATCCGAGGACACCGCCGGTCTAGCCCCCTAGATTACTCTACAAGTTTATTTTATTCAACAAAAATATGTAACATTTGAATTTAGATAGATAGATTTTATTTTCTGCAAATTTTGATATATTATATGTATTTTTTTTGATTTATAATAATTTAGTTATGATTTTTCTAGGATTATTGTGGGGAAAATAGAAAATACCTATGCCGACGGCCAAGCCGTAGGCGTACCCTTCCAGACTGGGTCGACGGCCAAGCCGTCGGCATAAACTAGACGCCGTTGCGGGCCGGGTACTTGGGCCCACGCGGGGCGACCTTACGATGACGGCCACACAACGCCGACGGCTCGATTGCGTCAACGGCCCGCCTGAGCCTACGCCGACGGCTTTTCTAGGCCGACGACCCGTTTGCTGGCCAGCCCGGCTCGTGCCACTACGCCGACAGCCCCGACCTTTGGTCGTCGGCGTAGCATATGGCCGCCGGCGCCTTGAACGTTTCATGCAGTGAATGGCCTCCCCTCCTGACTCGTTGCTAAAAAATGCGTTTCCAAAGTATTATTTTCTATCTTCCTAAGATATTTACATGTGATAAATTTTGTGTAATAGAATTTTTCTCCTTGTAAGATTCAAAGAAACTAGCTTTGCATATAATGCATGTTCGTGTCAGCAGCTCATGACTCAGGACCACAAGAAGAGCACTATCTTCATGAGTACATGCATCAAAGGAAATCACCTTAACTTAATATGGTAGAAGACCAAATTCATGTTTACACCAAAAAGAAATATGTATAATGAAACTCAAAACGAACGACACCGGTATAATATATAGAGCATAGGGAACATAGACCGAGAAGAGCTATGTACAATCAAGATTTATTTCACTAAATTATTCAATATCATATATTGTATATCTCTGGATGAGAGAGATACGAATCGTCAATCACTGAATGGAGCAACAACAACCGTTGTGGTGCTCATCTTCAAAGCAGCGGCCGAAGGTAGTGTAGTCGTAGCCGGCCACTGGCGGCTGGTAGTAGCCGAAATAGGGGTTGTAGTGACCGTACGGGTGGTGTCCAACGCCCATCGTAGCCATGGGTGCCGGGAAAGCAGAGCTCAGAGGAGGCACCATGGCATATCGACCACCCATCAGAGGAGCAGGCACGGCCCCAAAGTCGGCGATGAGGACTGCGGGTCTGTTCAGCCTGCTCTCAAGACGCCCCTTCAGCGTGGCCGCGTCAGCCATGCCGATTATCCCGACGTGACCCATCACTAACGAGGCACAGACCTTCACCACACCTAGAAAGACAACAAATATATAGCAGCGTGTAAGCCATGCATGCATCTCGAATTCAGTCAATTGAACGTGTTACTCTGGGATGCACGCGTGCAAGTAGTTACTTGCCCGGGATCTTCATGAGATCCTCCTTGGCCTTCTTCTCGCTACTAGGGCAGTGCATGCCCATATTGACGCCAAATACCACCGCTCTTTGACGTACTGGTTCATCATGGGAGGGGATGCCGCCGAAGGGAGTGCGGCGATAGGCGGCCCCCGGCGGCAGTGGCGGCATCGTGCCATATCCATAGGCATGGGGAGGAGCATGCGCGGCCCTGTGGTCGGCCAGGACGACGACGGGCCTCCTCAGTGTTTCCTCGAGCTTCTCCTTGAGAGTCGCCGCGTCGGCCATGCTGATGATGGCCACATGCCCCGTCTCGTGCACATCCACATCCACCACACCTGGAAACACATAGATCGATAGTATCGTGTAAAACTAAAACATCATACCGATGATGCATTGGTGGAGTGAGTCAGATCGATCGATCGACATTGTATACGTACCAGGGATCTTCTTGATGAGGTCCTTGGCGATGGATCTTCTTGATGAGGTCCTTGGCGATCTTCCTCTTGCTGCTGCGCATCTCGACTTCCAGTACCACCAGCGACATTGCTCGATTGCCCTGCACGCTTCTTCTTCTCCACGTAAGGTTGGACTGATCTGAGGGATTCAATCGTATAGTAATATTGTGTGTATTTATAGCCGCCAGGAGGGGCGCCAGCTGGTAGAACCGCGTGAATTCTGATTTTACTTGCCATTCGGTGTACTCTTGCCTATGCCTCTTCTCTCTCGATCGATCGGGAGGCTGATCCGCTACCTGGAACAATCGCTAGCTAATCCCTTGATTGCAGCTGGCCCTCGCGGAATCTGATTTTCTACCATTCCTAATTAATTCACGCAATTGCCTTTCAATTCTCGGTCGATCCTGACCCTCATCCGCAAGCAGATGGATATTTACTTTGATTGACCATTACAAATCGGAATCTTGACACTGCCGTCAAGTCATTGTACGTCTCATGCATATGTTTGTTGTTGCGTACTACGTGGCAACACAACTATATCTTCATGGAGCATTCATTTCTATCTCTAGTTATCTGCAGAATACATAAGACATCCAATGACGGAGAAAAGGGGACATGATGTGAAGTGAAATACCGAGTAGCCAACCTGAAGCAAAGCGAAAAGTTCTGCGAATCTGTGTGCTGTTACTATTGCATCTTACTCAAAATCTTAATTTTTCGTTGAGTCATAGCTCGAGAAAGGAATAAAATGTCAAATCCTACTATAGATGGTAGAAAATTCAGATTACCATGTGATTTTGGACCTTCAGAACCGTATGACACAGCTTATATTTCGTATTTCTCAAGTTGTGTCTCAAGTTTGACACATTTTTTACTTGTCATTACAACCTTCGACGAGTGTCCAATAAAGGGTGCACTATGTGGTCTCGTCAGGGAGGTTGCATCAAACAGGTTCACCACATCTCCAGGCAGACATGCACAAAAGTTTTTTGGGGTTCATTAGAGTTTCCATCTCACCCTTAAAAACTCCAGGTCACTTGCTGTCATCGGGCATAGCATTACACATTTCTAATCGGTGATAAAACAGAAGGGAAGCGTCACCACCAGAAAGAAATGGTACACACCAACGACAAAAATCATCGAGCTCTTCATGGACCAGTTAACCATACAAACAAGAAAAAACGTTCCCACATTGCATCAAAAATAGATGCAGCAGAGAACATGGAGTGACCAGCCATCATCATTCTTGGCGGTTTGTCTTGTCTAATTCTTGTGCTACCAGCATTCTGTAACTTCTGAAAACTGAGGAAGCCAAAAGCTTCTCCTACGAATATTTTAGCGGGCTTGGGTCTTCAACCGTTACTGTGAGCTGTGTCGATGGGTAGTTACAACTACAGAAATCATGGGAAAAATGAATGCTTCTACTGCACAAGCCTTCTCACTGATCTGGCAAGCTCTGCGCGACACGACAATAATACCATTAGATAAACGACGTAACATAAAACTTCAGGGATACAATTTAAGCTAAAGTGCCAGGAGTAGGGACTATGGATAATATAACCATTTTTAAGGATAAACCATGACCGGAGTTGTAAAACTGAAGGGTAAATAACAAGGCTGTGGCTGGTTAGAATGTTGAGGATATGGTTTCATGGGTTCAACCCTCGTATCTCTTCCACCAGAAATTTGTTCCTACACATCTCTACTGTTCACTTTTAGGACCAGTGCGCAGTTGCTTTCTGTTAGAGCATTTCTAGTCGAGCCCTTAAACGGGCCGGAATTTCACAATTCTGGCGAGTACTAGTCGAGCCCATGAACATGTCCGGCCCGTAAAACATTTCAGTTGCCCGTCGCGACGTGGTCGGTACAAATACCAGCTGCTCGGGCGGGTGCGGGTCGAAACCCTCGCTCGTCCCCACACCCAACCTTAGCGCCGCCGCCACCTCCAACTCCGGCAAGCAATCGCGCGCACCGCGCTAGTAGATCGAGCCCGATGTCTTCGCGCAGCGGACGGGGCGGCCTTGGGGGAGGGAGGTGCGAGGCGGGGGCGGCGACGACCGCCCTCCACGCCACCTCGCCGACGACGCACACGCCAAGTTCATGTGGCCCGAGGGTGCGAAGAAGCGGGCCGCCCTCAAATGGGTGAACCTCAAAGAGTCCCCGCCACCGTCCCTGCGTGCCAACACGCCGACGTGGTGGCTGTAGGCGAGGGTGGCCCGCCGCGCCGCCTCGATTTGTAGGTACGTCGGCCCCGGGAGGGATCCTCGCGGGCCCCCGCTCCTCCCTTCCCTCCCTCCTCCGACGACTTTAGCTCGTTGTCTCCTCCACGCGCGCGCGTCATCGGCTCGGCCGATTACGCCTACGACAGCGACGAGAAGATGGCCCTCGAGCTCGCGACGCGTGAGTCCAAGCTCTCGGCCGCGGCGGAGCTCGAGCTCAAGCACGCGGAGCAGCATCGGTCCATCACGCTCGTCCGGCTCCGCAAGGCCAGGGAGAGGAAGGAGGCGCGCGCGTCCACTAGCGGCGCCGTCGTGAAGCTGGAGCTCGCCGACCTCATCGACCTCACTGACGCGTGAGGTCCTCGGTCGCCACATCGCCGCCAGGCCCTGCAGCTCCCAACGACACCGAGGAGCTCATTTTTAGTCTAGGGCGCGGCGGCGCCCCGCAGTAGTAAATCGTGCAGCTTTTGATCCGCTGCTTTCATGTAAATTATGTGTAATATGCCGTGAAGAACCATGATCACACGCTAGTTTGTCATCGAATTTACCCGCATGGTTTGAATTTCAAATTCGCGGTTCGTATTTACGGGTTCCATTCTGCGCCCCGTCGTTTTGAACTGTGAATTCGCTTTTCAGTGGACTGTATTCTCGTTTTACAGTCCGTCCAGGGCTCGACTAGAGCATCTCTAGCAGACCTAGGCGGATAAGGGGCGAGTTTTTGCTCATTTTTGCTCCGCGGAGTCGATGCGCAGAACAGAAACCGCAAAACGAGACCATAAACAACCAAATTTTAAACATTCCCGGGATATTTCGAAAAGTTCATACTAGTCGCTGCAATCATACATACAAATTGCGGGGGATCTGCCGTCGACGCCACCTAAACCCTAGCCCTGTACACAAAATTGGGCTCACCGGAGCCCCAGGGTGCGGTGCGGACGATACCGGCTCGAGGTCCCACTCCAACTGCTTGTTTGCGGTGCTCGTGGTTGCCGGCGAGCCCCTGCTCGTAGAAGATCTCATTGAGCTCTGTGTCCCGGCGAGCTCGCGTGTCGACGACGCTCCACTGCGCGATGACGTCCGTCCAGGGTCGAAGGAGGCCTCGTCGACGAAGTCCTCTCTGGTGACGACGACGCCGAACGCTGCTGGGTCGTAGCCGGGGATCTCCTCCTCCACCGCCGCTTCCTCTCTCTTCGGCGGCGGCAGACGAGCGCAATCTCTTCTCGAGCTCCCCTCCCCCGACCTGTGCCGGCGGTCGAACTCCTCCACTTCGCGGCGGAGGAGCTTGGGCGGCACCGACGCACGGCAGCTGGTGTAGTGGAGGGTTGCGCGCTTACGCGCCCCGTCTGCGCGAACGCAGCGACGATGCTCCTTCTCTAAGTTGGAGCCGGTGTCGCGGCGATGGCCGCGCGAAGAAGACGTCGTGGAACGGCCGACCTGCCCCCCCCCCCCTCCTCCCACGCCGGAGAAGCCACCCGACAAGACATTGCGGTGCCGGATCTGGTGCGCGACGAGTCTAATTGCTCATCCAAGGGGAGGGGGGCAAGGGGGCGGTGGAAAAGTCTCCGTCCCTCGAATCCTTAACTATATAGGCTGGGGGTGTTTTTCTCGGCCCCTTTAAAATAAATGCGGGCCAGTCGGGGTATACGGGGTCTGTTAGGGCAAAAAAAAACACGCCCCGACCCTTATACCCACCGGAGAAATAAAGGCCGGCCCTTTTAAGGGGTCTGCTAGAGATGCTCTTATAGAAATCTACTAATTCCAAGAGCATTCCGCAATTATGATTCAATAGCGGAAAAGATTTGCTTCGAGAAGGCCACAGCAATGCCAAATAAAACAGTCATATTCAAACCTGTTCTGGTTCAACTCAACTAAAGATGGTTGATGTGGAGACCTTATTTGCATATATACACAGGTCCATATACAACAAACTCTTCAATGATGCCCTAGGAGTTAAAGTTGAGACGCATGCCCTTATAGATCTGTGGAAGGAAAGTGGAGTGCTGTACTCTGCCATTTTGGCATCTTCATCTGCTTACTTTTTCTAGGATGGCCTTTCACTTGGACTATATCACACATCCACGAAACTCTGGTTTCTCAAAATAGACTATGATAACAGACTTAGGATTCACTGTCCAGATGTAAGATATTCACGAACGACAATATTACATGTCTTTATATTTCGAAGTACTCCATCCATCCACTAACATAAGATGAGTTGGCAAACTATATTAGGAAACAGATGAAGTAAATCAAAGGTCATGGAAAATTGGCAAGTACTTACCAGGCCAAGAGCTTCTGCGGCAGTTTGGACATTACCAGCAGTACAGACGCTCCTGTATAGAGATAGAAGGTGAACCCTCTCTGCAACTTCCAAATTATTTTTTAGTCCACCAGCAACCATTTCCATTTCTGCCTGTAGGATACAAGAAATGAGAACTTGCATTAATTATGCTTTTCCCCATCAATAGGAGGATAAATATGCACTAACAATGCAAAATGCCAAAAAACTAAGTCCTGGATTTTTAAAATTCAGGTTCAATGCATAGTACAAGACTAAGTTTTTTTTTAGATGAGTACAAGACTAAGTTGGTAAAGCCATGTAGTGAGGCAACTCAGATAGCCAAAACCAAGTATTACTGATGGAAATAGCACCATGCCACCAGGCACCAGCGATCATGAATCTAACACATGAAACCTGATTTGCATGCTAGAGACATACAATCACCAAGGGAACTAGTGTAAGGCCTCAAAGTCGAAGGCAGTGTTTTGGCTCACGGGTCTAGATGCTCCCATCAAGGAAAACTCATTCAAAATGTTTTAAAAAATTCAAAAAAAAAACTTGAGAATGTACATGTATGTTTGTTTTACATGTGCTCAAACATTTTGTGAAGAAAAAACATATGTAATGTTGTGGAAAAATGGACAAAAAAATGTCTTTTGAAAAGTCAATTTATAGCACCAAAAATTGTCTTTTTCCACAAAGGTCACAAAAATGTTTAACTTCCTAGCAACTCAGCCAGGCTTTCTTCCTCAGTTCACCCGAAAAAAGTTTAACTTGGTCTGAGAGTTACTACAGTTGTTTCCCTTGGAATTACAATGTTGTCAAAACATAAATAACCTCAATAGGACGATGCATGCCACTTGCACAAGAAGCTGCGGGCCAGGGAATCACAAGTTCACAACTCTTAAGAAACCAAAGGATGGAAATGGATTGAAAGAAGAAAATAGTAGCACAGGAAGACAAATTACCAAACTAAAAGACAAAATACATACTGAATTTTCTTCTGGAGGGAATACATTATGGATTCTAGAAATCTTCACAAGCTCATCTAGTGCCTCTGTTCTTTTTCCCTGAATCTCTAGAGCCTGGAGGCAATGTACAGATAGAATCAACATGACCGATGTGTATGCAAGATCATAAACATGTCTAAAAACCTAGGTAAATCCATACCCAGCATTGCAGGAAGCACGCACGAGTGCGAGCAGCAACTGATGCACAAACAAGTGTTGCAGCACGGAACTTGTCCAGCCCAATATTTATAGCAAGACCAGCAAGAAAGTTTCTTGGATTCTCTCCATTGATTTGTGCTGCTCCCATGTCTTCTGCTGTTCTTTAATACGAACAAACATATCAGGGCCATGCAGATCGAGTAGGCGAGAAAATTAAAATAATTACTTAAGAGAAAACAAGTAAAACTACAAGTTCTTCTATAGCAGATATTTGCCAGTAAGAGCTGAAAGAACATGTGAGTGAAACCCCCAAAAGAAGTTGGGCTGAAATAAAACACCTGCTGCAATCATCAAGAACAAAGCCTGTTGTTGCCCTATAGAAAGAATCGCGTGCATTCTCTGCATCAAATGAGACCTTTACACCAGATATCTTGCACAACTGCCTTAGCTGCATTAAAAAATAAGGCATGGTTAAGCAACAGTAAAAAAGGCATGCTGGTCAAACTGTAACCTTATTTATTCAACAATATTTCCACTGCACAAAAGAATGGAAGATTTATTTATTCAACAATATTTCCGGTGCACAAAAGATTGGAAGATTTATTTGACACAGGTAAATGTTAAACCATTGCATAGTAATATTTGCAATAAGATATTTCAGAAATGCCTATAAAGCAAATTCTTTGTATAGTTAGGGTGATTAATGTAACAAAACACTCCAGTGGCTAACACATGTGCTGTTGGATAAATAATAAATCCATAAAGGGGAGCGTGATTGCGATGAGTGTCTAATTAATATTACTTCAGTCGCATGCAGACAAACAAATAGTTTCTTGTCATGGAACTGAGGGAGTATTAATGAACAGAAGAAATATTTACAGGGTAGATTAAGAATGTACACTGGGTAGGGAATGAAAGGAAAAAATGAAAAAAAGACTAATAAAGCTGATCCAGTCAGCCTTAAAGGCGAGCTGCAACCTCCTCTTTCATCCTAAAGGAGAGGAGAAAGAGATATCTTTTCAAAGGGAATAGACCAAGAAGCTATGCTAGGGTTTACAGTGTCAAAAAGAATCACATTTCTTTGCTTCCAGATGTTCCACGCTGCCACACTGAAGGATTGCATAAACAAAGGCTTCTTGAAGATCAATTTTGCTTCGGGGACAAGGTGTTCCCCTTTAGAGTTGGCATTGATGAGCATTGGCCTAGCACCATCTAATGAAAAGGGCAGGACCTAAAGAGATGAGTGTGAGTTTTAGTCTCACCAGCACTACACAAAATATAAATTGGTTCCTCAATGATCTTGATGTTACACCTTTGTAGCATGTGTCTAATGTTGAGCCGGTTAGGAGAAGCCAAACAAAAGCTTTCAGTTTAGAGGTGCATTTGGATTCTAAATCCAGGAAGTGTAAGCAGTGGGTCTGAAGGTGATGGAAGGAGGCTTCAGAAAACTTTCTCCCCAGGGATAGTCCTGGGTGTCAATACTGTGCATGCTAGGATGGTGTTTGGAGAGAACTTGCCTGAATTCACTGAAGTTCGTCAAAGGCTTGGGGAGTAAGGGGGAGGTGGAACAGGTCCAGAGGCTCCAAGCATGTGAGAACACTGTTTGTTGAAGTGAGATTGTCAGCCTAGGGGAATCTGATCCCATTCGCCTCTCCGGCCCACCAATCACCTCTTGCAATCGAATAGGAGGCTCGGAAGACAATCTCACCACTAGAAGGAACCAAGTAGCCCAGCCACCTGAGTCAACACATCCATGGTAGTGATTCCAAATGAGACACACTTAAGGAATGTCGAGCTTGTTATAAAACTGGTGAAGATGTTTCATGAGCAGGGCATCATTATGAATTTGTGATACCAAGATCACCTTTGATATAGGTTTGCCAACTTTGTCCCAAGCTGCCAGCTATTTGGATTTTCCAGAGAATTCTGATTTTCACCAAAGGCATAAACACCAGGTTTTATCAATGGCGTCTTTCACTCCCTCATGGAGCTTCAAAATGCAAACATAAGAAGTTGGGAGGGCATGCATAACAGCTTTGGTAACCATAACGCGACAAACCAACAGTTTTAATTTTAGTCCACAGTTTAGTGATGCTTGTTTCAAAGTCGAAATTACAGTAGGGACTAAAAAAATCAGAACTCTATGTGTAAGCTGGCAAACAATACTTTTTTTCCCTGCAATTGCATGCCTATATGCCAGGCTACAACTCCCAACTTCTAGCTTCTGGAGATAAGGTCAAACTCTCCAGGTTCCACCAATGTTTAAGCCAGAGCCAGACAAGCTGGATGTGCATTTGTATAGGTAGCTTCACCACCTCCTAACGTCTACCAGAACTGTAAGACTGGATTCTTCTGGGGTTAGCTTTTAGAGCTCAAAGTTTGAAGCCTGAGCCGGCCAACATGGAATAAATCTAGCAAGAAGTAGATGCTAACAACACAATTCAATAGAAGGGATTGAAACCCATAACATCACAATATTTAAGAGTCAGAACATAATCTAGAGGACCAGGCCATCTTATCAGAATGCAAATTTAGTTTATGTCTCTGAATGACAACCTACTTTCCGTTAAAGAAAATGCTGACCCTTGACTGCTTCAGAAGCTATATAACTATAAGAACATGCCAGCCTCAAGTTCAATAGAAGGATGTGATAAAATTGAAAAAAATAATGCCATAATGTTGACAGGTAGGGAGACTAACTTGAATTGCATCATCAAATCTATAATCCCTCCCCGCAATCCTATTGTCAATGATTGCTAGAACATGGAAAGATTGAAAAGATTTGAGAAATGAAGCACTATGAAAGTTCTCAGGAGTATTATCAGATGCCCTACATTACCTGCCAAAGAAAAAAAAGGTAGTAACAAAATTAGACTATTAGTTAGTATCTAGCCCTTTGCACCACCTCTTGTTATGAAAAAGAAAGTGGCAGCAAAAGTATGATAAGAGGTAATTTGATGGTCTCATGAGCAGCCTCAATCTAAGGATTCGTATTTGCAGTTTGGACTACCACAATGAAGACGAAAAAGTTCCATGTGCTAATCAATACCAAGAAACTCAAATAAGCAAGGCCAGACACCATCCAAATGTTTGGATTTAATTTGTAAAGAAAGCTCCTCCTTCTCTCCTTGGATACCATGCTAGTAGTTCAAACTATAGTTACCAGATTCGTCGTGATTTGGTCCTTTCTAGGAATCGATTTCAATGGGGTATAAATCCGCGACTCGCGAATGGGAGATTGGGTTTGTGAATCAGAGTATATATTGGTTCGCGAAACAGTAAATTTATACGCAATAACGTTGAAATTAGTTGTACACATAAAGGAACACGTTGTAACAGAGGATCCAAGCTTCAATGCATTGATAAAAATAGAAATAATGAGGCAAGGGTTGTCTAGCGAATCTGGTAACTATGGTTCAAACAAAAATTCAACCAAATCTCATACATGGCAATGATAAAAGAAAAAACTACATGTGCATGCGAGAGAAAACTTAAGGCAAAGTCGGAGCACCAGTTTTTAATACTACAACAAGACCTGGTCCTGAATTTAGTTATTGAAGCAATGCAAGTGATAAGTTGGTCCAATTTTTGTAGTTTTCTGTGGCCTGACAAGTGATAAGTTGTGGTTTCATGACAAAAAAACTCAAAATATTTGGTAAACTGACTCTCCTGAAGTTTTGGTCCTATGAAATTCCCACTCAAATGAAAGTAATGAGCAGAACAAATAAAACAGTGTTACTAGCACCCTCAGCCTTTCCAAATGATATAGTAGTATGCTTCAGCTATTTACGAGTTTCAACTATTTACAACAAGAATAAATGAATCAGGAAGTTCATTATTATCCTCTTTTCTGAGTGATACACTTGTTTTATATGCAAGCTGGTTAGATTCAATATTCCTATTGACTTCATATGTAAACTGGAAACCAAACAAATTAGTTTCAGAAATTTACAGGCATTCACCTCGGACCAATCTATTGGCCAGTCTCGCCCACTTTTCCGCTTCCTGTCCCAGCTCCACCACCTCCGTTCCCACCTCCGGCCACCACTCTGGGAGCCTTGCCTGTGGTTCCCTCCTCCTGACCTTCCTTACTGGCTCCTGCACGCGGCTGACCGGAGCCACCACAGGTGACGATTTAGCAACCACCACCTCCTTTCCTCCCAAGCTCCTGTCCCTTTTCGTCACTACAGGCCCGCCTTCCGGCTCATCCCACCAGCTCCGCCCCAATAGCTGGCGCCAAGCCCGAAAGGCCAGCCCCAGCAACGCCCACGCAGCGGCGGAGAGGGCGAGAGACCAGAGAATGGCGGAGGCAGCGAAGCGCAGCGACGAGCGGCGGAAGGTCAGGACCACGCGGTCCCCGCCGACGACGCGGACGGAGGAACGGAGGTCGTTGTAGGCCTCGTCGGCCTCCGCAGCGAGGCGCTGGAAGCGCAGCTCTACGCGGCGGCGAAGACGCCAGAGCTCTGCCTCTAGGGCTCCCAGGTCGTCTTCGGGGGCGGGGGTGGGGGCGCGGGTGGGGGTGGGGGAGGCAGCCTTGCTGCCGGAGCGGAAGGGGCTAGGGTTTGTGCCGCGGAAGCGCCGGGCGAAGGCAAATGTTGTGACTGTTCGGCGGCTGCGGGGTAGGTGGTATTGCAGGAGAGACGGAAAGGAGGTAGAGGCGACCGCTGCTATCGCCGGCGAAGCGGCGGCGGTGGCTAAGACCATCGCATGAGGTTGTGCGAGAGGAAGGAGTTTGGAGAGGTTGGTATTTCGATGACGTGGCAAAGATGGCAAAGGACATCTCCAATCTCGTAACGAATCTATATCTATATCTATATCTATATCTAATAATAAAGGACGGATTGTTTCTTCCGGTCCAACTCTTTTCTAGACCGTTTTACCCCAGCAGTTCAATCAAAATTACTACTTGTGCCACCTCTGAGTAACGGTTGGAGGACGAAAAACCTTCCACCGATGCCTTCGTCGCCCGCGATAGCTACTTCCTGAGCAGAACTGGGTCTCGGTCCCAAGAGGCTGGGCTTTTCATCCATATAAACTGGGCCAGCGCGTAGCTCCTCTCAGGCAACCAAAAAAGTCCGCTCCCTTTAGAAAAGATAAATCACGACTGCATCGATGAGATAGTCCCACCTCGCTCCTTTATGCCGAATTCAACCAGTTCATATACGATCTCAAGGTGACTGGAATCAGGAAGCCGTTCGAGAAACAGATAAGCAATACCGCCCCGACAATTGATCTCTGGAAATCAAATGATGGAAAGGAAATAAAACTCCCATGAGCCCAAGTGGAGAGAGTGCAAACCGCCTACACATACAGAGGGGAGCGAGGTTGGGGTGGCGGGGCCGAGAGCCCTGGTGACGGTGGCCTCTCGTGAGAGGGAGAGAATACAAGGGGCACCTCAGAGGAGAACCTGACGGGCAACCATGGCGAGGAGGGAGCGCAAGGGTGGAGGTGTCTTGTGGCGGCGCGATGGGGGATCGAGAAGGGATGGACTTCAGGAGATGAACAGAGACCAAAAGGGCCTGGGCTTGTGTTTGTGTTATAGTCTCGGACTGGGCCTGCCTAGACTCGCCCTGGCATTGCTTTTCTGGTTCACGCCTCCACGGGATCTTTTACTATTATTCTAAGAAAAAACTGTCGTTTTTCGATTAAGTAGCTTGTCATATGTACGCTGCCCTTGCCCTATTTTCATTCATGGCCATGGCCGGTCCACTTTCCTCCGGGTGTCGCAGGATTGAACCTTTCCTCATCGCATGCGCCATGCAGTTGTGCATAAGATGGATTATTTATTGAGGGCTCGTGTCATGCAAGCAAGATTGATCGAAGATGGACTTGTCTGATTTGCACGGTCCGTTAGTAAAAACTGATTTTGAATAGTGAAATTCTTTATAATGCAAGACGCATGCATAGTATTTTTCTATACCGATGTTTGCTTTTCATGACATAGCTTGTTTCTCTTCCGATGCAACACACAAGCATTTTCATACGATCTACAAAGGTTTAGGTCGCTGTTCGCAGCAACGCGCGGGCATTGTGCTAGTCTATACCTAATAATAAAGGACGAAGTGTTTCTTCCGGTCCAACTTTTTTTTAGACCCTTTTACCCTCGCATCAAGCCTTTTATTACCCTCAATTGTCACCGCTTATAATAAGTAAATAAAAAACTGTTCGCAATAGCCATCCCGCTTGATGCCCTGGCCGACTTCCTGCTCACAGCCGTCTACGGCCCATCATGGCAGCGCAGGATAAAGGCACATCAAGGAGTAGCCAATGATTATCGGCCCAGATCAATTTGCATCGTCCTTTCTCTTGGTCCTACGTGTTTATTGTCATAAAAACATCAATCGAATTAATCCAAAAAGCCCAATCTAGATTCCCTTCGCTGGTGCGTATTGAATTAATAGTCCCACCTTGCCCCCTTAAACCAAAATCCACCAGTTTATATACTTTCATAGATTGATGTCAACAAGCCAAGCAACATAAGCTCCATGAGATAGAACGGAACAGAGATGTCTGCATCAGCCATCAAGGGTCGGAGCTGAACGGAAAATCCAAGAAGCCAAAAAAAAAAGAGAGGAAAAAGAGGAGGATCAGAACAACATCTTTGAGGACTCTCAAGAGAGAAGCAAGGGTCGAGCTGAACGAAAATCCAAGAAGCCAAAAAAGAGAGGAAAAAGAGGAGGATCGAACAACATGCTGAGGACTCTCAAGAGAGAAGGAAAGCGAGAAGGCAGAGAGAGCGATCGGCGATGGATTGCGGATTGCGGGACTCGCAGTCTAGGGAGTTGGTAGCCAGCATAGCTTAGTGGAGGATGACAAAGCTGCCGAGGCACGAATGATCGTCTGCGGGACGTGTTAGACAAAGAAAACAAAGAAAGAACTCTCCCACGCGCGCGGCCTAGAAAAATTTCATCATCATGAATTTAGACGTGAGACCGGACAGAATTTGATGTATACGTCATGTAAAGAGTTTTTTTATCCCAGTGCAACGCACGGGCACTTGTGCTAGTAATAATAAAGGACGGATTGTTTCTTCCGGTCCAACTCGTTTTTAGACGACTTTACCCCTGTCAGTTAGGAATAATTATCCACCGTGTCATTCATAAGTCTAACTCTTTTTTTTAGACAACTTTACCCCTACCGGTTATTATCCACCGTGTCACGCATAAGACAAATAATGATTTTTTTCCCCGATCGATCACTCGCCGGCTTCGTACCTTGCATCGCGATCGTCACTCCTTTCCGTGCTACGATTCCATTCTACACGGCTTCCCTCCTACGGTGAGCATGATAGCTGATAGTCAGGTCACCATATATCCGGCCACGTCCGTTAACGTACGGGAGGTCAGCAAAGGAGAAAAGCAGATAGAATCATGTGTTCTTTGCAAGGATAGGGTAGGACACTGGGCGACGGGAAGGATAGCGTCCTGGGCGACGGGGCGACGGGAAGGATAGCGTCCTGGGCGACGGGAACGAGGTCCTGCGCCTCAGCTGCTGGAGTGCGTGCATGCTTCTGGCTGGGGCTGCTTGAGTGCGTGTGCTGGAGCAGATGTGTTTGGGTAAAATATTGACCAAACATATAACGATTGTTCGTGTGTTTGCAAATTTATGTTTTTTAATAAATCAATATCATGTTTAATTTTCTTTTAAATTAACAGCTTTTAATTTATGTCAATTTGTAATATGCAAATTTTAGCAAGCCTATACTCCCTCCGTATTGAAATAAGTAACTGGAATTTGTCTAGATTCGTATGTATTTAGACGTTCCGTCTGAAATAAATGACTTGACTTGTCTAAATTCGCATATATCTAGACGTATTTTAGTGTGTAGATACATGAGAATCTAGACAAATCCAAGTCACTTATTTCACGACGGAGGCTGTACTTGTTTTATCGCACTGGTCTCCAACTCTCCATCCGAGACACCGCCAGCCGGTCATCACTTCTCCCACTGCGTCTGCGGTTGCTGCCACGGCTCCATCCCCGCCACCAGCTCCCTCCCCGCAGGTGGTCACGCCACCAACGCCTTCGCCCACTCCATCGCCAGATGCTCGCACACCCCTGTTCGTTCCGGTGCAGCCGGCGCTCCTCCCGGCTCCAGCCTCCACCCTACCGCGGCCACCTACCGCTAGGCGCAAGACTCTTGCCGGTGTAACCGGCTTCGCAGGCTTCCCAGTGCGGCGTGCAAGCCCTCGTCTCAGCAAGAAGCGCGGCAACACGCCAATCGCAAAGCTTGCAGAGAAGGTTCTCTGCCACAGGCTCGGCATCGTCCGCGACGGTGAGCCTATCACCGAGGCAGCGATCGCCAAGTTCGTGGCTATGTTCAATGGGCAGCTTCCAGACATCGCGATTTCGGCACTTCGAGCCTTGTTCAGGATGGACTGCGACTTCGCCTCTGCTGTGGAGGAGGCCCTGGTGCAGCACGGAGGTCCCAGAGTGGAGTGGCGCAATGAGCCGGAGGCAGCGACTGATCACGGGCGATCGCCCGAGTTTGAAGTTATCTAGTTTAAAAATGTTGCACAACATGTATCAGTCCCTCGGTGTGTTCTATACGCCTGTTTGTAGCTGCTGGCAGCTGTGCTCCTCTTGCCCTGGCGAGGCTGTTATTTGCTCTTTGCCTAGCTTGCAATGTATGACAACCTGCTGATGATTAACTTCCTTGACTGGAATGTTCGTGGCTTAAATGACCCTGATAGATGTGATGTTGTTAGCGAGGTGGTGGCTTCGACCACCTGCCATATAGTTTGCTTGCAGGAGACAAAATTAGAAGTGGTTGATCAGTCCTTAGCTGCTCACCTTGGAGGGCAGAGGTTGCGCGGCTTTGCTCAGAGACCTGCGATTGGCACTAGAGGAGGCATTCTAATGTTGTGGGATCAGAATGTGGTTTAGGTTACTGATATTGATACCCACGCCTTCTCGCTTTCGGCCATGGTCAAGGTGTTAGCCTCATCCACTGATTTCAAAATGACAACGGTCTACGGCCCAACTCGAGGAAACCTTAAAGATGACTTCTTTGCTGAGATGATTGCTGCCAAGCTTACTGCGGGATGCAGATGGTTGGTGACCGGTGTGGCATCCCGCAAAACCACTACTAGAAAATCGCGTTGTTTTTGTGCAATTGCATCGTCATCATCATGCATTGTTTGTCTGAACTATTTCGAAAAAACCTAGTTTTGCTTTGCAAAAATACCCCTCTTGATTTCAAATGCAAAACCCCGATCGTATCGGATATTTTATTTACCTAAAAACTATTTGCAAAGTAGCCTTGTTTTACAATAAACAAAACAAAACAAACACATATTTACAAAACTAATAAAACCTAATCTCTAAATCCTATATCTACCTAGTCCCAATCTACCCACCACTCCCAGTTCGCCACCTCACCCTCTCCCCCAATTCCTACCCACCCCGCCACATCATCAATCCACCAGCCCCACTTCCCCTCTCCCTCTTTCTCACCCAGCTCCCACCTACCTCTCTCCCTTACCGCCCCACCGCCCAGCCACTCTCTCTCTCTCCCCTGGTCAAACCCGACCCTCTCTCTCTGGCCCTCGCTGGCCCCACAGCCCTTTCCCCTGGCCCACATGTGAGCCCCTGCCCGCCCCTCCCTCCCGCCTCAAGGTCCCGACTCCACCTCAACTTCCCCACCGACGCTCCCCCAACCTCCCGCCTCTTCTTCCTCCTCCGCCTGACACCGAGCTCCGGCCTCCTCGACCACCTCCGCCTGCTCATGTCCCCGCCCATGGCTGCTCTCGGCTCCTCGGCCTCACTGCTGGCGCCCTCCTCATGACAGCCCTGAGCCTCGCCGACCTCCACCTCGCCGACGCCCCTCACCTCCGACCGCCTCCGTGCCGCCTCACTCCTCCGGCGGAGCCTGCCACCCGCCTCCGTCGCCACGTCCCCTCCCCTTCCTCGCTGTCCGTCACCGCCCTCTTCACCCGCCTCCTCTTCGCCAAAGCCGCTGCCTTCTGCCTCATGAAGCTTGCCGCCGAGAGCCGCCGCCATGGCTGATACCTGCCCTGCAAGCACCTCCTCCTCGACGCCGTTCCCTGTGCGTGGCCGCCAACGTCGGGTGCCCGAACCCCAGCACCGCCCTTGCCACCGTCTGTTCAAGTCCATGCCAGGGTCACGAGCACTTGGGTCCAACATCAACAAGACGGAAGAACGCGACTAGGATTGTGGTGTCCATCGGTTGACAAGAGCTTCCTCCTAGGACCCGAAGTCGCCGAATCCCCAAGATCTACCGCTTGGACCCTGAGACCGAACCTTGGCGCGTCAAGTTCTCCTTACCGGGTTCAAGGACTCGACCAGTGCGATTAGTACTTCTACCCGAGCATAAGACCGTCGAAACGCCAAGATCCCTAACACCAAGATCTCCCGGTCACGAGACCCAAGTCCGACACCGACAACCGAACCCCGTGGACCGACATGATCTTCTTCACGGATACGACAAGTACCCCCTCGAGGATGCCAAGTTCTACTTCCGAACGACAAGACCGGCCGATCCGTGGACCCGACAAGATCGACCGCTTGGAACCAAGATCTCCGGCACGTCGCGACAAGTTCTCCGTCTCGTATCCGATCCCGCTGATCCCGCCAAGACCGAACCTTAGATCCGAACCCTGAGACCGAACCCGGAACCCCGCAACCCCAAGATCTTCCGAACCCTAATGTGTGAACCTTTTCCCGAGCCCTATTTTATAAGTGCTATATATAAAACTTGTTGCACATTAATTTGTCATATTCGCATGCATATTGTCATGTGGTTCGGGGGCCTTATGCCGATTCACCTAATAATTAAATATGGGCCCATAAGTGGGCGAATCTAGTCTCATATTGGCCTCATTTAAATTTGTGTAGCGAACCGGTGCTATCTTTTGCTATGTTAAGACAACATTTAAATTGCGGGGTAGCTAAATAACTTGAACCGTTTAATTAATTGTCGGGACCCCGGTTCCGCTTAACATGACCTAATTGCATCGCACCTTTGCCATGTCATGCATGATACATGCATCATGCCCGATCTTTTGTCGTAGTATTAAATATTGCATCCGGTGTTTATTCTAGTGTTTTGGTTCTTCACGGATAAGGCCGTTGAGTGGATGCGAGTGTCGACCCGATCTTCGGTTGAACCTTCGACAATGTTTTCAAAGTAGCATCTCCCCTTTCTACCTATCTTACTTTTATAGTCTTTATTCCCTCCTGTTGATCTATTGCTATCTGTGTTGCGATGCTCTAGTTTTCATACCCGTGATATTCCTTGCCGCCCTATATTGCCTTGGACACCTCCTATTACCTGTTGTTTGGTAGATAGTTGGACTTGCGCGTCATAGTCGCTTGCTCAAGTGCTGTTGCGTGTTGTCAAGTGCCACAGTTGTTGGAGTTTTGCCGCATGTTGATGTTGGAGATGATCATGGCTTTACCTTTCGTTCACTTTATTTACTGTTTAACAACTAAAATTGAAGTAAGTAAGCAGAGGCATCGGTGGGTGATAGATAATGTTGGTTTCCGATCACCACTTGTGTCCTGTAGGACCCGAGTTCTTGACACCTGTTCCGAGATCGAGCGCGCTAACCACAGGTGGGGAGATATGGGCCCCCCATTGATTATTACCTGATTTCAAAGTATTGTACTGGGGGCCACAAACTAGTTTGAGGTTTTATTTACTATCCTGTACTTATGCCATGCTTTACTGCTTTATTTAAATTGTGCGATGGATAGCACCTGTACTGTTTAGGATCGGGACACGTTTTCGCGGTGTCGACAAGCCCAGTTTTGGGTTCCCGGTTCTGACATGTCTACCCAAAACCCTAAGTCCGTCTCGAGACCGCCGACTTCGCTATGGTTCGACTTAGTGGGTGGCCCCCATGTACTTGCTTTGGATCCGGAAGCGTCATGACTTAGGCCCCGCCGACATATCGATGGGTGTATGTTAGCGATCCGCAAAAGGGTCAAGTGCTTGTGGATACTTTGGTGCACCCTGCAGGTTAAATCTTTTCGAGAAGCCGTGTCCGCGGTTATGGACGACTTGGAGCATGGTTTGATCATAGACAACTATAACTAAAGTTTACTGTTATAAATTGACTTGTATCCGTTATGACTAGTAATCAGCTTCACTACAACGAATGGCTAAATAAAAGTACCAACAACTGCTGGGTTTGGGATATCTCATTCTAATTGTATTTGACTAGTAAGTGTCGCAACTACAACGGAATGGTTAAATAAAACTGCCCACTGCTTATTTTATCAGGATGACTATCTACATTTGACTAGTAATTGCCGCAACTATAACGGAATAAATAAAACTGCCAACTGTGTGAGTTCCTCGGTTGACTTCCTCGTTTGGTCGCGAGGGGGAAATACCAGGATGGGTTTGTTTGGTGTTAGTATCAGGTTGGATCCGAATAGGTCTTTCTTATCCCTCTCTGATAACCGACAGTTGTATCGAGTCTCTATAGGTTGTCTAGTGCATGCTGCCGCTGCCGCTTCAGCCCACCATACCTATGTAGGCGAGGACCGCCGAATTCTAGCCTCCCCGTGTACTGGCCTCAGTACTGACCGCTCTCTCTTTTTCCTTTTCCCTTTGCCGGCACCCCTTTTGTTTAAGCAGGTTTTGAGATCGACGTCGTTAGCAGGGTTACCCTTCCGGCTTGGCCTGGGCAGGGTTATGGACGCCATTGGTTATTCTTCAGGGCTCTTAGCCCCATTTGCATCTTGTCCGTAGCTGGACGCTCTATCGTTTTCAAGGTGATTTGGATCTTTGTACTGTATATCTGAATTCTTGACTCATTGAGTCGTTGTTATATATATCTGTTTTGTGGGTCCCATCGAGGACTGTTGTGTAATGTTATTACTTCGTTTTCCACCCGCATTTAAAGTGCTGGGGCACCTTTGAATCGTTTCTATGCGGTTTGGCGGGTTTCGCTAAAACTTGCATAGGGTCGATTCGAGGGTGTTACAGAGTGGTATCGAGCCCAGCGGCCATGATACCCCACAAGTCCAGCCTGTAGGATAACCTAGCTGACGGCCGCAGTAGAGTGTCAAAACTATTTTGCAAAATCGGTTGGATAGTTCTGATTAGGTCTGATTTTACTCCTTACCCTCTGCTATTCTCCTCTCATCTCTGCGTGTTTTGAATCCGCTCTCTCCTCTTTCTTCGAGTCCAGGATTTCTCGTGGATGGGTTCCGTCGTACCTTTAGGGTTTCGCTTCCTCTTTTGGTAACGGTGTTTCCGGCGCGACAACATCATTCACGCCAGATCCGATGCAGAGTCTGCATCACTCCTTTGTTTCCGAACCTCGCTTGTCGAGATCTTCAGTCTGTTTCCGAGAATGGTTGCACGCTTTTCCATAGATTGTGCAGAGTAATAGTTTGGGTGCGTGATGGATTGGCCCCCATGCCGACTACCCCTTCTATTCGCTTTTGTACATTGAACTGGATGAGAATGCATCGGTTCTTCCTTTCTATCGGAGTTAGAGGTGGCTTATTTGTTGATACCTCTACCTTCGACCTCTTGTTCCGGAGTGTTCCCTCGACGATCACGGACAACGACCTCTTGTTAGTGGTGTCGCGAGGATCTACACGATGCGAGAAGATTCAGATCGCCGCCCTTCTTCCTGGTACCATGAGGCGGATCTCGAGGGCGAGATCCATTGTTAGTGGTGTCGAATTGTGGCATCCCGCAAAACCACTATTAGAAAATCGCGTTGTTTTTGTGCAATTGCATCGTCATCATCATGCATTGTTTGTCTGAACTATTTCGAAAAAACCTAGTTTTGCTTTGCAAAAATACCCCTCTTGATTTCAAATGCAAAACCCCGATCGTATCGGATATTTTATTTACCTAAAAACTATTTGCAAAGTAGCCTTGTTTTACAATAAACAAAACAAAACAAACACATATTTACAAAACTAATAAAACCTAATCTCTAAATCCTATATCTACCTAGTCCCAATCTACCCACCACTCCCAGTTCGCCACCTCACCCTCTCCCCCAATTCCTACCCACCCCGCCACATCATCAATCCACCGGCCCACTTCCCTCTCTCCTCACTTCTCTCACCCACCTACCACTCTCCTCCTCTCCCTTACCGCCCTCTCTCTCTCCCCGGTCAAACCCGACCTCTCTCTCTCGGCCCTCCCCTTTCCCGACTCCACCTCACCCCCCACCGACGCGTCCCCAACCTCCCGCCCCTTCTTCCTCCTCTGCCTCTCTCTCCCCACCCCGACCTCAAGAGCAGCCTGAGCCGCCACGGCCTCCTCCCGACCCCACGTTCTCCTCCTCCGGCCAGTCCCCTCTCCCTCCTCCTCAGAGCCTCACCACCGAGGCTCCGGCCACCTCCACCAAGGCCATGATCCCTCCGCCTGCCTGCCCGGCCTCCCATGGCCGCCTCCATGACGGGCCACCGAGCTTCGGACCTCCACTCGCTGACGCCTCACCTCCGCCTCCCTGCCGCCTCAAGCTCCTCCGCCGAGCCGGCCACCCGCCTCCGCCACGCCCCTCCTCCGTCTGCCACCGCCTTTCACTGGCCTTCTTGGCCAGGCCGCCCGCTCTCCCTCCGAAGCTTCGCCGCTGGAGCCGCCCGTCGCCAGCGCTCGAGACCTGCCTCAAGCACCTCCTCCTCGACGCTGCTCTCAGCGTGGCCACAACGTCGGGTGCCAACCCCAAAGACCGCCTTGCCACCGTATGTTCAAGTCCATGCTGTGGTCACGAGCACTTGGGTCCAACACCAACAAGACTAAGAACGCGACTAGGATTGTGGTGTCCATCGGTTGACAAGAGCTTCCTCCTAGGACCAAGTCGCCAATCCCAAGATCTACCGCTTGGACCCTGAGACCGAACCTTGGCGCGTCAAGTTCTCCTTACCGGGTTCAAGGACTCTGACCTGGTGCGATTAGTACTTCTACCCGAGCATAAGACCGGTCGGAAACGCCAAGATCCCCTCGGAACACCAAGATCTCCCAGTGCCGAGACCCAAGTCCGACACCGACAACCGAACCCCGTGGACCGACATGATCTTCTTCACGGATACGACAAGTACCCCCTCGAGGATGCCAAGTTCTACTTCCGAACGACAAGACCGGCCGATCCGTGGACCCGACAAGATCGACCGCTTGGAACCAAGATCTCCGGCACGTCGCGACAAGTTCTCTGTCTCGTATCCGATCCCGCTGATCCCGCCAAGACCGAACCTTAGATCCGAACCCTGAGACCGAACTCAGAACCCCGCAACCCCAAGATCTTCCGAACCCTAATGTGTGAACCTTTTCCCGAGCCCTATTTTATAAGTGCTATATATAAAACTTGTTGCACATTAATTTGTCATATTCGCATGCATATTGTCATGTGGTTCGGGGGCCTTATGCCGATTCACCTAATAATTAAATATGGGCCCATAAGCGGGCGAATCTAGTCTCATATTGGCCTCATTTAAATTTGTGTAGCGAACCGGTGCTATCTTTTGCTATGTTAAGACAACATTTAAATTATGGGTAGCTAAATAACTTGAACCGTTTAATTAATTGTCGGGACCCCGGTTCCGCTTAACATGACCTAATTGCATCGCACCTTTGCCATGTCATGCATGATACATGCATCATGCCCGATCTTTTGCCGTAGTATTAAATATTGCATCCGGTGTTTATTCTAGTGTTTTGGTTCTTCACGGATAAGGCCGTTGAGTGTATTCGAGTGTCGACCCGATCTTCGGTTGAACCTTCGACAATGTTTTCAGGCGAGCATCTCCCCCCTTTCTACCTATCTTACTTTTATAGTCTTTATTCCCTCCTGTTGATCTATTGCTATCTGTGTTGCGATGCTCTAGTTTTCATACTCGTGATATTCCTTGCCGCCCTATATTGCCTTGGACACCTCCTATTACCTGTTGTTTGGTAGATAGTTGGACTTGCGCGTCGTAGTCGCTTGCTCAAGTGTTGTTGCGTGTTGTCAAGTGCCACAGTTGTTGGAGTTTTGCCGCATGTTGATGTTGGAGATGATCATGGCTTTACCTTTCGTTCACTTTATTTACTGTTTAACAACTAAAATTGAAGTAAGTAAGCAGAGGCATCGGTGGGTGATAGATAATGTTGGTTTCCGACCGCCCACTTGTGTCCCGTAGGACCCCGAGTTCTTGACACCTGTTCCGAGATCGAGCGCGCTAACCATAGGTGGGGAGATATGGGCCCCCCATTGATTATTACCTGATTTCAAAGTATTGTACTGGGGGCCACAAACTAGTTTGAGGTTTTATTTACTATCCTGTACTTATGCCATGCTTTACTGCTTTATTTAAATTGTGCGATGGATAGCACACTGTCTTGTTTAGGATCGGGACACGTTTTGTGTCGACAAGCCGCTTTGGGTTCCCGATGCTCACAATGCCTACCCAAACCCTAAGTCCGTCTCGGAGACCGGCCGACTTTCGCTATGGTCGACTTAGTGGGTGGCCCCCATGTACTTGCTTTGGATCCGAAACGTCATGACTTAGGCCGCCGACATATCGATGGGTGTATGTTAACCGATCCGCAAAAGGGTCAAGTGCTTGTGGATACTTTGGTGCACCGCAGGTTAAATCTTTTCGAGAAGCCGTGTCCGCGTTATGGACGACTTGGAGCACGGTTTGATCATAGACAACTATAACTAAAGTTTCTTGTTATAAATTGACTTGTATCCGTTATGACTAGTAATCAGCTTCACTACAACGAATGGCTAAATAAAAGTACCAACAACTGCTGGGTTTGGGATATCTCATTCTAATTGTATTTGACTAGTAAGTGTCGCAACTACAACGGAATGGTTAAATAAAACTGCCCAACGCTTATTTTATCGGGATGACTATCTACATTTGACTAGTAATTGCCGCAACTATAACGGAATAAATAAACCGCCAACCGTGTGAGTTCTCGGTTGACTTCCTCGTTTGGTCGCGAGGAAATACCGAGATGGGTTTGTTTGGTGTTAGTATCGAGTTGGATCCAATAGGTCTTTCTTATCCTCTCTCGATAACCGGGCTTGTATCGAGTCTCTATAGGTTGTCTAGTGCATCTTGCCGCCGCTTCAGCCCACCATACCTATGTAGGCGAGGACCGCCAATTCTAGCCTCACCGTCTTGGCCTCGTGATCGACCGCTCTCTTTTTCCTTTGCCCTTTGCCGCACCCTTTTGTTTAAGGTGTTTTGAGATCGACGTTAGTGGTTACCCTTCCGGCTTGGCCCGGGCAGGGTTATGGACGCCATTGGTTATTCTTCGGGCTCTTAGCCCCATTTGCATCTTGTCCGTAGTCGGACGCCTATCGCTTTTCAAGGTGATTTGGATCTTTGTCTCAGATATCTGAATTCTTGACTCATTGAGTCGCTGTTATATATATCTGTTCTGTGGGTCCCATCGAGGACTGTTGTGTAATGTTATTACTTCGTTTTCCACCCGCACGAAAGTGCCTGGTGGGCACCTTTGAATCGTTTCTATGCGGGTTTGGCGGGTTTTGCTAAAACTTGCATAGGGTCGATTCTGAGGGTGTTACAACCGGTGATTTCAACCAGATTTATCGTGTTGGGGATAAAACCCTAACAAAGAATCAGAGTCATAACTCGCTTCCGCAATACACTCAACACTTGTGAGCTCAAGGAGATTCATTTACAGAACCGGAAGTATACTTGGAGCAATGAACAACAAGACCCAACTTTCAGCAAGCTTGACAGTTTATTTTGCAATGAGGAGTGAGACATCACTTTTGGCTCCCATATTTTGCATGCCCTTTCCTCCTCCTTGTCGGATCACTGCCCCCTTTTCCTCGCCAATGACAACGGCCCTCGGAGGCCTAAGGCATTTCGGTTCGAGAACATATGGATTAAAATGCCCGGTTTCAAGGATGTGGTGCAAAGGGCATGGACCGAGAATCACTCGCATTTTGAACCATGCCAAATTCTCTTCCACAAGCTTAAGAGAACAAGCCAAAAGCTTCATGTTTGGAGCAAATCGCTCTTTTCAAGTGCCAAGGTTCATTTCCACATGGCCCAGGAGATTATCCTTAGACTCGACATTGCACAAGAGTCGAGAACTCTAAGTAACGAGGAGAGGGAGCTAAGAGCTAGGATAAAAAGGAGGGTTCTTGGACTAGCGGTGCTCGAGAAATCCAGGAAGCGCCAAGCATCTAGAGTAAGGGGCATAAAAGAAGGAGATGCCAATACAAGATACTTCCATATTCGCATCAATGGGAGAAGAAGGAAAAACCTCATCCATCGCCTCAAGCATGGGAGCGGATGGGCGACCGATCATAGCCAAAAGGAAGAAATTGTCCATGCCCACTTCAAGAAAATCATCAAAAAGGGTCCTCCACGAACCAAAGACTTCAATTGGGCCAACATTCCGACACCAACTTGTGACCTCTCCAACATCGATGCCAATTTCACTGAAGAGGAGGTCAAAGCGGCTATCAACGCCTCCCATAGTGACAAGGCTCCGGGCCCGGATGGGTTCACCGGGGCTTTCTTTAAATCTTGTTGGGACATCATCAAACACGATATCATGGCCGCGATCAATGACTTCTCCAACCTTCGCAACAACAACTTCCATTGGTTGAATTCCGCCAACATTGCCCTCATACCAAAGAAAGATGGTGCGGAGGACATCTCCGACTTTAGGCCCATTAGTCTCATACATGCTATCGCCAAGATCATTGCCAAAGTCATCGCCACTAGACTCGCCCCCCACATGGACAAGCTTGTCTCTCATGCCCAAAGTGCCTTCATAAAAAAGAGGAGCATACATGACAATTTCCTCTACGTCCGTAACTTGGCAAGAAAGTTTCATAGGACAAAAACTCCAACTCTTCTCTTCAAGTTAGATATCAAGAAAGCTTTTGATTCTGTGAGATGGGACTATCTTATGGATATGCTTGAGCACCTTGGCTTCCCCAGCAAATTCAAGGATTGATCTTCTTTCGTTTACCACCTCACGGGTGCTCCTAAATGGGATTACCGGCGACCCTATTAAGCATGGAAGAGGCTTGAGGCAAGGAGACCCGCTATCTCCACTCCTTTTTGTGCTTGCCATAGACCCTCTCCATCACATCCTTTGCAAAGCCACGAGTCAAGGACACCTTCACCAACTTAGAGGACGAAGCCCTACCATTCGCACCTCACTATATGCCGATGATGCGGCTATCTTTGTGGCACCGTTTAAAGAGGATATTCGGTTCTTGGCCAACGCCTTGGATCACTTTGGAAGCGTCACCGGCCTAGTCACCAACTGCTTGAAGAGCCAAGTTGCTTCCATTCGGTGTGGAGAGGTTGACCTTGAAGAGGTGCTTCAACCGTTCCCGGCAAGGCTTGCCACTTTCCCCATGCGATATCTTGGCTACCCTCTCCTCACAAGGCTAAAGAGAATCCACCTCCAATATCTTGAAGATAAAGTCGCAGGGAAGCTTGCCCCGTGGGTTGGGAAGAATACTAATATGGCCGGTAGGTCCGTCCTTGTGAAATCGGTTCTCACTAGTATCGTCATCTACTTCATCACCGTGCTTGAGGTTCCGTCGGAAGTTTTGCTTAAGATTGATAGCATTCGTAGAGCCTTCCTTTGGGCGGGCTCTGACAAGGTCTCGGGAGGAAAATGCAAAGTGAATTGGAACATTGTTTGTCGGCCAAAAGAAAAAGGAGGGCTTGGCATTCTCGACCTCAAAAGGTTCGCCACGGCTCTTCGCCTTCGATGGCTTTGGTTGGAATGGACGGATGACACCAAGCCATGGATTGGACTTGGCAACCCTTGCAACGCTCAAGACCATGACCTCTTTGCGATGGCCACAAAAGTTACCATTGGGAATGGAAGAAAAGCCTCCTTTTGGGAGTCATCTTGGATTAATGGAATAAGGCCACGAGACATCGCCCCTTGGTCTTCGATGCTTGTCGAAAGAAGAAACTAACTGTAAGCAAAGCCGTGGACCAAAATTTCTGGGTCTCGCAAATTTGCACACAAGGAATTACCGTCGAGCACATTGAGCAATTCGCCACCCTTTGGGAATGGGTATCCAACACCCCTCTCCATGTCGACACCGCCGATTCCATTGTTTGGAAGTTTCACAGTAATGGTTAATACTCCTTGTCCGCATACAAGATGCAATTTGAGGGGCTCATCAACTCTTGCATGCCAAAGACGGTTTGGAAGCCATGGGCGACTCCAAAAAGTAAAACTTTCGCCTGGCTTGTCTTGCAAAATAGAATTTGGACGGCGGATTGACTACAAAAGCGTGGATGGCAAAACTGTGGCAATTGCAAGCTTTGCAACCAAGTACAAGAAACCACTCCCCACCTAATTTTCAAGTGTCGCTTCATGAGGCGAGTTTGGACTAATGTTAAAGAGTGGTTAAGCTTTCATGATGTGATGCCAAGCGATTGGGATGGTGCAACAAGCGTCCAAGAATGGTGGAGCTCTTTTGTTCTCAAGAGAGGCCATGCTAGGAAGGCGATGGCCTCCCTTGCTATGCTTGTCTCATGGGAGGTGTGGAAGGAGAGAAATGCCCGCGTCTTCCGCAATCACTACTCCACTATCCAAATGGTGGTTTCAAGAATCAAGGAGGAGATGACTTTGTGGTCTAGGGCCGGAGCTAAAGCGATTAGTAATGTAATGCCGCGAGAGTAGTTGCTTATTTTATTTCTTAGCTCTTTGGCTTTTCGTTTGGTTTGTACCGCACTTAAGACCTCTTTCTTTCTCTATCAATGAAATGGGAAGCCTTTTGCCTCGTTTCAAAAAAAATATATAACTAACGCAAAACCCGTGCGTTGCTATGAATTCTAAAAATAAATTTATGATACTTCCTTCAATCCAAATTAGTTGACTTAGATTTGTTTAGATTTAAACGTATGTAGACTTAATTTAGCGTAAGATACATTCAAATCTAGACAAAACCAAGTCAACTAATTTGGATCGGAGGAAGTATAAAGAAGTTCTCCCGTCATTGTTACGGAAGATAAAAATCAACTTGATGCCCATGACAAAAATGCTGTAGGACAAAAATGCTCAGGAAATCCAAACATGGTAGGAAAGTCAGAATCCATGATTCTTTTCTTGTGCGTACATTCAATTGCAACCGTGAACTTCAGCCAATTAAGCTATAAGCTTATAAATTGGTCCAGAACTAATTAGGCATTATACGTAGTACTGTACCTTGTGTATATCAGTATATGTACAACCATGTAGGAACCGGCAAGGAAGACCGGAGATTCAGAGACACGCTCGAATGCGGCTGACCATGGATGGCCCACTTGTTCGTTGTAGGAGGGAGCACGCTTGCTGGGGTAGGACCTCCACATGGTCCAACGCCGGGGAGAGGACACGCCGACATGGGGGTTCGATGGCGTTGGACCCTTCGCGATGTGTCCCGTCATCCTAGCTGTTTTTGCTCGCCGTAGGCTACCGCCACCCCCCAGACGGAGGTCTTGGCGATGGGATTGGTGCGGAGGAGTGCCAGTCCCTGCCTGTGCGCAGCAGGAATATCACGCACGCCGATGGGACCGCTGGGCAGAGCGCGAGAGGCTAAGTGGGGCTGGTGTCGGGGCTTCAGGAGTGCGGGACGACGCCGGAGCAAAGAGAGTACGGAGAGGTAGAGATACCATCAGAGATCTTGATGAAAAGCTCGAGTTCGAGTTTCAATGAGATCCGGCGAGTTTATGCAATTGATTAGCTAGAGTTTTTTCTGGAATTTCTGTGCAAAGGAGCGGCACTATATATGGGCGGATTTTCGTGGAGAGGTGGCAAAGAATCTGGTTTCGATTTGGTAGGAATCGAGTTCGATATGAACTCTCGTTTCTGCCAGTGGAGAAAGGAGGCACGGGCGGAAGTCGTCTCAGCGCCGTCTTGCCCCGTATGCGTTTTCACGCCGAACAGTTTTTTTTAACTTGGTGGCACAGATAGGTAATATTAGCTTCGGTGGGATGATAAAATTGTCCAAAAAAAGTGTTGGACCAGAAGAAACAATCTATTATTTATTATTAGGTATAGATAGTAAAATGCCCGCGCGTTGCTGCGGAAGAGAAAAGAATTGTCGACTAAGCAACACCATCTATCCTTACACGGTAATATCGGTAATATCGAGGCATGCCAAAGTCAAGAATTGAAGTTCTTTCTTTGTGGTGGTCATGCCGCTATCAAGAAATTATGCCTTATTCTTGATAGGGATAGAAATTTTGACTTCCGGCGGTCATTCGGATAAACAAACAATATATGGTTAGATAGATATCAATACTTTTCGTATTTTTGCCATTGTGGACTTATAGGTTTTCAACATTGATATTTTAGAGTTCCTAGAGAAGCCCAAGGTTTTTAAACGTATTTAGTGACGCCTGCAAACAACGAAATATCCTGTAAAGGACCAAATCACATCAAATAGATAAAGTACAAAAGAATGAAGCCACACGTACTACATTTTTTTGGTGCATTTCTGCCACAGGCAAGAACAAAAGAAATCTGCACAAACCTATAGAAAAACCAGAAATAATTACTCTATTACACACGTCATCTGATACACATGAAAGAACACTGTAACAACATCCATCATCTGATAGACACGAAGCAGATGAAGTCTCTCTGTTCAAAATCTAAGATACGTGAACATGTTTTCTGGTCCAGCCTACTTGGACTTTGGAGGCACAGAAAATTAGGTGACGATACAGCGGAGATAGGATTCAGAAAAGGAGCTAGTAGAAAACATGGATATCACCTCCGCCGTCAGTAAAATCCAACGAGACAACGCCATACCAGGCCGATTCCTTGTGGCCAGGCCATCCTTCCGTTGTACGCATCCATTCCGGCTAAGACCAGCAGGATTCCGGCTAAGAGCAACCGACATGATGACAAAGGAAGCGAGCAGGCAGAGCCACGGAGCAGCAGCAATCGGGCGGCGTCGGCAGAGGGTCATAGAGGACGACGGGAGGCGACTAAGCTGGTGGGGGGAGGCTAGCGGCGGCAGCGCAGAAGCTGAGCCGAGCAGCAGGGCACGGCCCCACAACGAAGAAGAACGGCGTGACGGGGTTCGACGGTCCATGCGTCCGGGCTGGACTGCCGATGATGGAGAGAAGCAGAGAGCTAGAGGCATGGCGGCGGATGCGTCCTGAGCGAGTACGGGCAGGGCCGTCTCCAGAAATTGGAGGCCCCGATGCAAAATAGAAAATGAGGCCCCAAAACTGAAAAATATTGCCCCTCTAGCTTCCGCCTTTTCCTCCTTTGAGTTTTGGTACTCACACTAGACTTCTAGTTATGGTTCATGGCTTGGAAGAAAGTGGAGTCACACCCGTTGGTTTAATCGGAACGGAGGCGGGGAGCCATGAATTCGAGATAGCATGCACGGTAAAGGCTGCGGTAGAAGATCGAGTGATTTTCCGTCAGATGACATAAAAATTTCGAGTGATTTTTCAGTACATAGGGGCCTATGGAGTACTCCTTCCAAATTAGAGTACTCCCTCCAACTCAAATTAGTTGACTTAAATTTATCAAGATACGGATGTATATAATACTAAACTATATCTAGATATAATCGAATCTAGACAAATCTAAGTTAACTAATTTAGGTCGGTCGGAGGGAGTACTCCAATTTGCATGTCACTAAAATAGATAGAGTCATAGAGAATACGGACTCACATATAGAGAAATGGAGCCTATGGAGGACGCAATATGGATCATTTTTTTTCTAAAAAGAAAAGGGAGCGATCGATCTGCCTCTAGTTATGGCTATGTGCTTTTTTTTAGGGAAATGTGCATATTAGTTTTTCTTTTCGAAATGTGCATAATAGTTGGAGACTAGGATCGGCTGGTTTTGTTTTTGCCCGTAGTTGGGCCCGTTGATGGATTCAGAAGCTGGATAAAATGTTTCGACGATTTATTACCTGTGGCTAATAGTTGGAAGACTAGAATGTCGCCCCCGATTTTCCGTCAGTACCGCTTCGTAAGGGCCCATAAATCAGATCCGTCTTCTTTCTTTCTCCGTTCTTTTCCCAACGAGACGAACAGGTTTGCTCAGATGTTAGATTCATGGCGATGCACAATAGTTATAGAGGATTTGGGGCCCCTAATTTTTGGGGGCCCTGTGCGGTCGCCCATCTCGCACGCCCTCGTCGACGGCCCTGAGTACGGGGAGAGTAGCGAGATAGAAAGGTCTGGATTTGTTCGCTCGTTCGCTGATTTCGGTCGGATCGGGCATCACAAGCCATGCCTGGGCTGTGTCCCGGCCAAATAAAAAATCCATGCAACTGTAGGACGGAAAGTATGTTGCGTCAAACTTGGCCAGCATGCCAGCGGCAGCCCCCGGCAGGAGACCTCTGGGCGTGGCGCTCCGCCCGCTGCTCCAGCCTCCTCCCTACTTTGTTCGTCAACGGTCTGCAGGCTCGTCGCCCCGCGCGCGGCCCCGACGAGGACCATCGCTGATGCAGACGCCTCCATCTCCACTCAGCCCCGATCTGGGAGGCGGCGACGCAGCAAAGAAGAGGAAGGGGAGGCCGAAGATTGGGGAGGCGGCGTTCGCGGAGTCGCGTGGAGTTGACGAACCAGGTGGTTTACATAAGCGGTGGCAGCCTTGTAATTACTCCGAACTTGTAGGGGTAAAACCGACCAAAAAAAGTCGGCCGGAAATTTTTTATAGACGAACCTACCTCAGCCAAAATTATAGTATAGATTTACCTGAGCGTAGGTTGGTTACCACAAAATTTCCGTTCGACGTTTTATGGACGGATTTACCCCTACCAATTTAGAGATATTACTTACGCTGCCACCGCTAAGTTAAAAAAAGTTTAGTGAGCCGAACTGGCCTCCTCCTCGCTCACCCCGCCTCCACACGCGCATGCAGGCCTCGTCTCCTCTGGCTCGACCGCCCGCCCAGGCCCAGCTCTGTCGCCGCGATGCTACTCCGGTCCACGCCGCTAAGTACCACCGCCGGGGCTCGCCTTCACGCGCTCCTCCGACCCCGCGCGACCCCTGCTCTCCTCCAATTGTCGTCACACTAGCCACACGCGACCCCGACCCTGCAGCGCCAGCTCGCCCCGGCCATGTCCCAACGACGCTGGCTCCCGTCCCCGTCAAGGAACGCGTTGCTCCGGATCCCATCGACCCTACACCCCAACGATCGCCTGTTGCCGTCGGCATTTCGCCTCCTCGATCTCCATCGGCGCCTTTTTCGAGGCCCGGCCACACTGCTTAGCCTTTACTGCAACTCTTGATGGATGGAGGAGCGTCGTGGAGCGGATGGAGGATGGAGGCAGAGTAGGGGAGGCCACCGTCTGCCACGATGACGAGTATGTAGGCGGAACAGGGGAGGCCACCGTCGGCTGCGACGACGAGTATGGACGAAGAGGAGGGGAAGACACCGTCGGCCATGGGCCCATGGCGGCGCGTGTTAGCGTCCACTTGGCCCAGCCCAGCACTCAGCCTACGTTCTGGACGTTCATGCGCTCACGGCCCAACTATAAGAAGAGAGCCCACTCCATCCCAAAAGCCCGGACTGAAAGGAGGAAGGAATCTCTCCCTTATAAGTTGGGTGTGGCCTCCTTCCGTAGGCGATGTGGGACTAAACTTCGTGTAGCCTCACCGATCAACAGCAGCCTAACATCCCATCCCCCTGAGAAGCCCCTCAGGAAGGCATGGCGATCGCTAGCTCTGATACCAGATGTTAGCGTCCACTTGGCCCAGCCCAGCACTCAGCCTACGTTCTGGACGTTCATGCGCTCACGGACCAACTATAAGAAGAGAGCCCACTCCATCCCAAAAGCCCGGACTGAAAGGAGGAAGGAATCTCTCCCTTATAAGTTGGGTGTGGCCTCCTTCCGTAGGCGAGGTGGGACTAAACTTCGTGTAGCCTCACCGATCAACAGCAGCCTAACATCCCATCCCTCTGAGAAGCCCCTCAGAAAGGCATAGCGATCGCTAGCTCTGATACCAGATGTTAGCGTCCACTTGGCCCAAATTTCGACTCACGTTACGGGCGTTCATGCGCTCATGGCCCAACTATAAGAAGAGAGCCCACTCCATCCCAAAAGCCCGGACTGAAAGGAGGAAGGAATATTTCCCTTATAAGTTGGGTGTGGCCTCCTTCTGTAGGTGAGGTGGGACTAAACTTCGTGTTGTTGGGTCCGCAGCATAGAAAACAAAAAAATTCCTACGATGAGAACTATACGCCAAGATCTATCTACCAGATATAGAGCAACGGGTGGACATACATCCATAGAGAACTTACCCTCAAAGACAACGAGTTTTGTTAACGAGTAGGAACTCGTGGTTGATGTAGTCGTATGCTTGCCGATCTCAAGATCGTGTGGAAGTCCGAGCGCCGCAAATCAGCAGCGCATCCGTCCTCGTACACATGTTCAAGCCACCGGACAACCTCCACCTCCTCGCTCTAGTGATCCAGCGGAAGCAGCAACTCCTTCTAGACGAAATGCCACCGGGACATGTATCTCGCTAATCCGAGACCATGGAGGAATAATTCTAGAGGGGGAGAGAGATCCTTCACAAGGAGGTGTGAGGATGACGGAGGGAATGGGTGGCCTTTTATAGGAGGAGGGAGGTGCCCCCTCTCTCCATGGCCGGCGCATGGGGGGGTGACCCCTCACCTCTCCCATTCATGTGGTGGTAACTCCTTCACATTAAAATACCTCTTCACATTCCCTTTTAAAGTCTCTACTTTAAATGCATTAAATTTCTCCAAATTTAATGCTCTCTCATTTAATAAAACTCTTTTTATTAAATTTATTCAGAATTTTGTTAATTACTTTAATTAACAAACATTCACATATAGCCCCTTGCAATATTTCAATATCACATGCAGAACCACCTTCGCAATTTCACCAAACAATTTCCGGTTTCTATTGAAACAATTCCTGCGCTTTGCAATTCTTTCGAAACATATGTGCTCCAAAATGGTGTCCTAGAACTCTTAAGTGTGCCACCCTAAGGTTCGCGAATAATGCAGACATGATCGAGACCCTTCTCCGATCAATAATCAGCGGGACACAGATCCATCTTGACTACACATTCAACGATGACTCCTGTGACCGTGAGAACCTTTAACGCTTGTAACTAAATCCCTTTGTCTCTCGATATATTACATGTCCGAGATTCGATCATCGGTATCTTCATACCTAGTTTGATCTCGTTACCGACATGCACTCTTTTCTCGTTCCCGTGATATAACATTCTAGTGATCACATCACTTGCTTGCAAGCTATCCTAATGTGATATCGAGAGGGCCCAGAGTATATCTATCCATCATCCGGATTGACAAATTCCACTCTTGATCCATGAGCCTCAACATAACACCTTCGTAATCTTGAACCCATCTTTATAGTCACCTGCTACGGTGTGACGTTTGATGTTATCAAGATACTCTTAGGTGTTAGCAATTAACATGATCTCATGGTCTAAGGATAAAGATTACTTCGTATGATGTTATAGCAATATAAACATAATGACTTGATCGTAATGCTATACTTCAGATGAATGTTCATCACATCATTTCACAAATGATGTGACCTTGTTATTAACAACATCAAATGTCCATGATCAGGAAACCTTGATCATCTTGTTAATCAACAAGCTAGTCTATAAGAGAGGCATAACTAGGAACCCTTTTTGTTTATTAAACACACATGTATTGATGTTTCCTATCAATACAATTATAGCATGCAAAATAAACATCTATCATATACAAGGAATACATAATAACAACTTTATTATTGCCTCTCAGGGCATATTTCCTTCAGTCTCCCACTTGCACTAGAGACAATAATCTAGTTTATATAGTGATAAATCTAACACCCATGGAGTTCTGGTGTTGATCATGTTTTTCCCTAGGGAGTACTTTAGTCAACAGATCTGCTACATTCAGGTCCGTGTGCACTTTACAAATCTTTATATCTCCATCCTTGACATGCTCGCGGATGGAGTGAAACCGGCGCTTAATATGCTTGGAATTCTTGTGAGACCTTGGTTCCTTTGCGTTGGCTATGGATCCATTGTTGTCACAATAGATCACTATTGGGTCCAACGCACTAGGAACCACACCTAGTTCCGTTATGAACTCCTTCATCCAAACCGCTTCCTGCGCTGCTTCTGAAGCAGCAACATATTCCGCCTCCGTCGTTGATCCAGCCACCACAGGTTGTTTGGAGCTCCTCCAACTAACTGCTACTCCGTTCAAGAGAAATACGGATCTGGATTGAGACTTAGAGTCATCCGGATCAGTGTCAAAGCTAGCATCGACATAACACTTAGCGACTAGCTCTTCTTCACCTCCGTATACAAGAAACATATCCTTAGTTCTTCTCAAGTACTTAAGGATATTCTTGACCGCTATCCAGTGTTCTGAACCTGGATCAGATTGGTACCTACTAGTCAAACTAATAGCATGTGCCCCATCCGGTCTTGTACATAGTATGGCATACATTATAGAGCCTATGGCTGAGGCATAGGGGATCTTATCCATCATCTCTCTTTCTTCCGCCGTAGCCGGACTTTGAGTCTTACTCAATGTCTTGCCTTGCAACATAGGTAAGAACCCCTTCTTACTTTCGTCCATATTAAACTTCTTTAATATCTTATCAAGGTATGTACTCTGCAATAGCCCAATTAGGCGTCTTGATCTATCTCTATAGATTTTAATGCCTAATATATATGAAGCTTCACCAAGGTCCTTCATCGAAAATTTCTTTGTTTAGATAACTTTTAACACTGTTTAAAAGATCTATATCATTTCCAATCAATAATATGTCATCCACATATAATATCAGAAATGCCACATTGCTCCCACTCACTTTCTTGTAAACACAAGCCTCTCCATAAGTTTGGACAAATCCAAACTCTTTGATCACCTCATCAAAGCGGAGATTCCAACTCCGGGATGCTTGCTTCAGTCCATAGATGGATCGCTGAAGTTTGCACACCTTATCAGCATCCTTAGGATCGACAAAACCCTTAGGTTGTATCATATACAACTCTTCTTCAATATTACCATTGAGGAACGCAGTTTTGACATCCATCTGCCATATTTCATAATCGAAATATGCAGCAATTGCTAACATAATCCTAACCGACTTAAGCATCGCTACGGGAGAGAATGTCTCATCGTAGTAAACTCCTTGAATTTGTCGAAACCCCTTTGCGACAAGTCGAGCCTTATAGATGGTTACATTACCATCAACATCAATTTTTCTTTTGAAAATCCATTTATTCTCAACGGCCTTTCGGTCGTGAGGTAAGTCCACCAAGGTCCAAACCTGGTTTTCGTACATGGATTCCATCTCGGATTTCATGGCTTCTAGCCATTTGTTGGAATCCGGGCTCATCATCGCTTCTTCATACGTCGCAGGGTCATCTATTTCATCAATCATGAAATTCATAATAGGACTGCCGTACAGTTCAGGAGCCGCGTGTCCTGCTTGACCTGCGAGGTTCGGTAGTGTCCTCTTTCGGAGTTTCATGATCATTACCATTAGCTCTCTCTTTATCAGGTGAAGTCAACTCCGAAACAACTTCTGGAGCTGCGCTACTCGCCATTTCATGAAGATAAGGTTCAATAACCTCTTCGAGTTCTACCTTCCGACTACTCACACCTTTCGCGAGAAACTCCTTCTCAAGAAAGGATCCATTCTTGGCAACAAAGACCTTGCCCTCGGATCTGTGATAGAAGGTATACCCAATCGTTTCCTTAGGGTATCCTATGAAGACGCATTTTTCCGCTTTGGGTTCGAGTTTATCCGGTTGAAGTTTCTTCACATAAACATCGCATCCCCAAACTTTAAGAAATGACAGTTTAGGTTTGTTTCCAAACCATAATTCATGCGGTGTCTTTTCAACGGATTTATATGGTGCCCTATTTAAAGTGAATGCAGCGGTTTCCAGTGCATAACCCCAAATAGCGATGGCAAGTCGATCGGAGACATCATAGATCGAACCATATCCAATAAAGTACGATTACGACGTTCTGACACACCATTACGTTGTGGTGTTCCGGCAGGCGTGAGTTGTGAAACTATTCCACAGTCTTTCATATGTGTGCTAAACTCGTAACTAAGATACTCTCCTCCACGGTCGGACCGCAGAAATTTGATCTTTCTGTTACGATGATTTTCCACTTCATTCTGAAATTCTATGAACCTTTCAAAGGTTTCAGACTTATGTTTCATCAAATAGATATACCCGTATCTACTCAAATCATCCGTGAAAGTAACAAAATAACGATATCCACCTCGCGAGGACACACTCATTGGTCCACACACATCAGTATGTATGATTTCCAATAAATCTGTCGCCCGTTCCATTGAACCGAAAAACGGCGTTCTAGTCATCTTGCCCATAAAGCATGGCTCACATGTATCAAATGATTCAAAATCAAGTGATTCCAAAAGTCCATCAGAATGGAGTTTCTTCATGCGTTTAACGCCAATATGACCTGAGCAGCGATTACCGTATATGTAGATATATCATTATCAAGTTTAATCCTTTTAGCATCAACATTATGAATATGCGTAATACTACTATCGATATCCAACAGAAATAAACCATTCAACACAGGTGCATGACCATAAAAGATATTATTCATATAAATCGAACAACCATTGTTTTCAGACTTAAACGAATAACCACTTTGCATCAAACACGATCCGGATACAATGTTCATGCTTAGTGCAGGCACCAAATAACAATTATTCAGGTTTATAACTAATCCCAACGGCATATGGAGAGGCAATGTTAACGGCGATCACATCAACTCTTGATCCATTGCCGACCCGCATTGTGACCTCATCCCTTGCTAGTTGTCGCTTGTTCCGCAGCCCCTGAACCGAGTTACATATATTAGCAACCGATCCCGTATCAAATACCTAGGTGCTACTGCGAGTACTAGTCAAGTACACATCAATAACATGTATATCACATATACCTTTGTTTGCCTTGCCGGCCTTCTTGTCTGCCAAATACTTGGGGCAGTTGCGTTTCCAATGGCCAGTCCCCTTGCAGTAGTAGCACTCGGTGTCAGACTTAGGGCCAGCTCAGGGTTTCTTTTCATGCGCGGCAACAGATTTGCCGCCCTTCTTTCCCTTCTGCTTGCCTTTCTTGTCCTTTTTGAAACCGGTGGTCTTATTGATCATCAACACTTGATGTTCTTTCCTAATCTCCACTTCTGTAGTCTTAAGCATTGTGAAGATCGAAGAGACTTCTTCATGCCACGCCGTATATTATAGTTCATCACGAATCTCTTGTAGCTAGGTGGCAGAGATTGGAGAACACGATGTTTGCCTAAGTCAATGGGAATCGTTATTCCCAAGGACACAAGCTTATCGGCGTACCCAGACATTTTGAGTACGTGCTCACTAACGGAGCTGTTCTCTTCCATCATGCAGCTAAAGAACTTTTTAGAAGCATTATAACTCTCTATGGCAGCATGGGTATCGAAAATCATTTTCAATTCTCCCATGGTATCAAAGGCATTGCCATTTTCGAAACGTTTTCGAAGTTCTGGCTCTAGCCCATACAAGATGTCAATGAACTAAGTTGTGGTCCTCTCGAGTTATATAGACGTTCTTTTTCCTCGTCAGGCATCAGAGCTGGTGGGGGGCCTATCGCGCCTCTAACACATATTGCTTTTGTGCAAAGGTGAGGAGAATCCTCAAATTCATAGCCAGTTGGTGAAGTTGCTACCATTCGCAAGCTTCTTTTTCTCCATGAACACATTGAAATTAAAAGCAGGTGGTGCCATCTACAACAGAATTTGTAAAATATATTTAGACTAAGTTTATGATAGATTGAGTTCAGCTAATCCAAATTACTAATGAACTCCCACTCAAAAACGACATTCCTCGTGTCCTTTTGGTGATTACATGAACCAAATCCACTACACCAAGTCCGATCATCACGTGAGTCGGTGTAGCTTCAAAGGCGAGCATCTATATGGGCATCATATCAACTATATGGCTCATGCTTAACCTTTCGGTCCATGTTCCGAGGCCATGTCTGTACATGCTAGGCTCGTCAAGTAAGAACCTTAGTATTTGCGTGTGTAAAACTGTCTTACACCCGTTGTATGAAAGCGTAGAGTGAGAACACCCGATCATCACGTGATGCCTCAAAACACGATCCACAAAACGGTGCATACTTAAGGAAGAACACATTTTATCTTGATATCTAAATGAGGGATCATCTTATAATGCTACCAAAAGCGCCAAACTAGCAATATAAGATGCTAATGTGTGAAGTGAGGTGATATGGTCCATGCATTTGATCTCTATCATTTGCATCGTGGTATGATATTTATCATTCCTTTGTGTGTAAGGCCAAGGTCTATGGAACTTACACGTTAAGTGAGTTGTAAGAGTATCTATCATACATCTACTTATAACAATACCATATCAAGATACTAGCCCAACAACGATCTAAACTAGACGCCTCTAATTTATCAATTGCAAGTTTTACGTGGCTTAGGGCTTTCGGAGATAGAACCGGTCTTACCTACGAACATGAACCACAACGAGGATAACCAAGTTATTAGCAACTCGTTGTAAATCAGATATTGACTATAGTAGGAGAGACAGATACCCGCTAGCCACTTATGCAAAACTAGTTGCATGTCAGTCGTGGAACCGGTCTCATGTACGATGACAAGTAAGGTTGGTCCGGGCCGCTTCATCCCACTATGCCACCAATATCCAAAGTACATAGAAGATGCAATAACATGATCATCATCGTCCACATATAAACATATGTGTACTACCCGTGCAAAGCACCTACGCATAGATCGTGCTCGATACCACCGTTGGGTCGCAAAGATAGAAAACAAATTTTTCCTACGATGAGAACTATACGCCAAGATCTATCTACTAGATACAGAGCAACGGGTGGACATACATCCATGGAGAACTTACCTCAAGACAACGAAGTTTTGTTAACGAGTAGGAACTCGTGGTTGATGTAGTCGTGACGCTTGCCGATCTCAAGATCGTGTGGAAGTTCGAGCGCAAATCAGCAGACATCCATCCTCGCACACACGTTCAAGCCACCGGACAACCTCCACCTGCCGCTCAGCAATCCAATGAGCAAGAACTCCTTCCGCATTTAAATGCCACTGGAACATGTATCTCGCTAATCCGAGACCATGGAGAAATAATTCTAGAGGGGGAGAGAGATCCTTCACAAGGAGGTGTGAGGATGAAGGAGAGAATGGGTGGCCTTTTATAGGAGGAGGGGGGGTGCCCCCTCTCTCCATGGCCGGCGCATGGGGGGGGGGGTGACCCCTCACCTCCCCCATTCATGTGGTGGTAACTCCTCCATATTAAAATGCCTCTTCACATTCCCTTTTAAAGTCTCCATTTTAAATGCATTAAATTTTTAATGCTCTCTCATTTAATAAAACTCTTTTTATTAAATTTATTCAGAATTTTATTAATTACTTTAACGATGACTCCTGTGATCGTGAGAACCTTTAACGCTTGTAACTAAATCCCTTTGTCTCTCGATATATTACATGTCCGAGATTCGACCATCGGTATCTCCATACCTAGTTTGATCTCGTTACCGACATGCACTCTTTTCTCGTTCCCGTGATATAACATTCTAGTGATCACATCACTTGCTTGCAAGCTATCCTAATGTGATATCACCGAGAGGGCCCAGAGTATATCTATCCGTCATCTGGATTGACAAATTTCACTCTTGATCCATGAGCCTCAACATAACACTTTCGTAGTACTGAACCCATCTTTATAGTCACCCTATTACGGTATGACGTTTGATGTTATCAAGATACTCTTCCGGTGTTAGCAATTAACATGATCTCATGGTCTAAGGATAAAGATTACTTCGTATGATGTTATAGCAATATAAACATAATGACTTGATCGTAATGCTATACTTCGGATGAATGTTCATCACATCATTTCATAAATACTGTGACCTTGTTATTAACAACATCAAATGTCCATGATCAGGAAACCTTGATCATCTTGTTAATCAACAAGCTAGTCTATAAGAGAGGCATAACTAGGAACCCTTTTTGTTTATTAAACACACATGTATTGATGTTTCCTATCAATACAATTATAGCATGCAAAATAAATATCTATCATATACAAGGAATACATAATAACAACTTTTTTATTGCCTCTCAGGGCATATTTTCTTCACGTGTAGCCTCACCGATCAACAGCAGCCTAACGTTCTGGACTCAGTGTAGCGTCCACTTGGCCCAGCCCAGCACTCAGCCTATGTTCTGGACGTTCATGCACTCACGGCCCAACTATAAGAAGAGATCTCACTCCATCCCAAAAGCCTGGACTGAAAGGAGGAAGGAATCTCTCCCTTATAAGGTGGGTGTGGCCTCCTCCTTTAGGCGAGGTGGGACTAAACTAGTGTAGCCTCCACCGGTCAACAACAGTCTAACATTCCATCCCTCTGAGAAGCCCCTCAGGAAGGCATGACGATCGCTAGCTCTGATAACAGATGTTAGCGTTCACTTGGCCTAGCCCAGCACTCAGCCTATGTTCTAGACGTTCATGCGCTCACGGCACAACTATAAGAAGAGAGCCCACTCCATCTCAAAAGTCTGGACTGAAAGGAGGAAAAAATCTCTCCCTTATAAGGTGGGTGTGGCCTCCTTCCGTAAGCGAGGTGGGACTAAATTTCGTGTAACCTCACCGATCAACAGCAGCCTAACAGCGCGTGGGATCAAGCCGCGCATGGGGATGTCCTACAGCGACACCGCTGGGGTGCCGAGATGCGCACCAGGATCCACGCCCGCCTAGGCTTTCTGTTCTCAAATACGTACCTTTGCGCAACACCCTATTTCTGAAAACAGCCTAGATGACCGACCAGGTAAACGCTGCTCACTCAGGACGTGGCTGTACTACTCCTGATTTTCCTGCATATTTGACAAACTGTTCTATGAATTGGCAACATCACAAATACTTCATTCATACTATGGTTGTGTACTGAACAACAGTAAATTTCAGCCATTGTACATTCTGCAGCTAAGCGCATAGAACCACTCAAGAAAGAAGAACAAAAATCAATAGCAAAGAATCAGTCTTGCGGTTGCCACGATACTCATCAGTAAGCACAGAGTTTAGTATTGACTGACCTCAGGTATTTTCAGGTGGGGATTATACCAGTGTTGTATGTGCATTAGAGCAGGGCAATAGTGATGACTGCATTGTTCATTGTGTTACATACATACATTCTATCAATGGCTGATATGTACTTTTGTTTCAGTATAACTACATTAGCCTTGGGCTGACACTCAGGAGCAAGTGCTGCCGTTTTGTTTAGGAACGAACTTGTTGCTGTTGCTGCTGCTGCTCTATTTTATCTTGCAATTAACCATAAGCAGGTTCATCCCTGTTAAAAATAAAATAAAATAAAACTAGGGAGATGAAACTGTCTTAACTTGTGAATACTCTAGGAAGGTGAAACTGTTAACAAACATGGTCGTAAAACCATGCATTGCAGAGATGCTTTTCCTTTGCAAACCACATATTCCCGACAATGGAAAAGAGGGGAATAACATCAACAATCAATAAAATTATCAGTTCCCGACCTACCTGATAGAGAGATAATCCCAAAATAATGTAATACGTAGTCATGAATGTAAATTTGGTGAAAAATTAGTACTCCCTCCGACACTTATTATGGATTGAAGGGAGTACTTAACTATTAATGGAGTACAAATAAAAAGGATATATCGAGGTCCAAGTTTATTGGGCCGTGGCAACGCACGGGCATTTAGCTAGTAGAGTTAAAACTCAACCTCTTTACCCACCTTCACCGTACATAGCGGTACGCAATTTACGGTCATCAAATACGCTCAGTGCTTCATCGGATGTCACTGCTGTATCGTAGAGCTACGTATTTGCTGATCTTAGTTGACCATGCATATTAGGCTACACTAGTTGAATGCCTATGCGTTGCTACGATATAATTTTTCTTACCGTGGCCCTTATATTTACTCTTTTATCGTATACATATGACTCAAGTAAAAAAATTATGCATAAAAATATGTATAGCTTAACGTTTGTACATTGATATAGAACAATAATGCAACTTGCATTATTTCTTTAAAGATATTATCCTCTTTCACTAAAATTTTTTATCTTTCCCTCTAGTTACCACGATTTTTCAGAGTTTGCCTTCATTTCGGTAACTCTTCTTTTTCTGCCATCGTTTCATTTATTGTTGTTCTGAGCATGTTTTTTCTTCATACTTAACAAATCTACTATTCTTGACATCACCTTCGGCAATAGTACACATAAAAAACAAAATCACAACATTCATGACTTCTCCACCACAATGGACTATCGCAATGCATACATGTTTAGGCGATTTCATGTGTATGCAATAGTACAATTTTGAATGACAAGTTGTGTTGTTGGTCCCAAATTTTCTCTGGAACTTGATAGTACAATTTTGAATGACAATTGTGTTATTTGTCCCAAATTCTCTCTCAAACTTGATTATACAATTTTGAATGACAATCTTGGAGGAGTCCGATGGAGATCTCTTGTGCTATGCTTTTGTGTCTAACCAAAAATATACAAGACACAATCTGCAATGCATTATTCTGTAGATGAACTTGAGATACGAAGTGAATTGGCTATGTCTGGCTATGTCCAGAAGCGACTCAACTGAACAAAGTGGTTCATTGACAAATTATTCATGTCTTCCCTATTACCACTTTAGTACAACGCATACAACTGACATGATCTGGCAATTCCACTGCATGACAATCTCAAGAGCTAAAACATCATAATTGTAATACAGTATATCTTATCCAACCCAGGAGTAGCTTCTTCTACATCAGCTCATACAGCAACAATCTAGTGGTGGATGTACATCTGCACCTGCGAGCTCCTCTCTGTTCCGGATGGCAGACTCGGGCCTCCATGACAGGTAGGGCATGGATGGAGACGTCCTCATACTATAGCGGCCCCTCATGTTATTCCACAGGCGAGCCCAAGAAATGGCTCCTTACTGTTGGGATCTTCTGTGCAGATTTTAGATTTCCCTTGATAAATCGTTAGTACAGACTCTTTAGTAGAGGTAGAAAGCACAGTGCATGAGGCCAAATAACCATTTGGAAGAAGTCCTCTTCCACTGCCACTTGGTAAGTTCTCTGCATCCCTGTCAAAGTCCTTTGTTGGCCCGATCTGATCAACGGGTCTTTGTGGCTCGCAACTACAAAATTCAATGCTTTGTCAAATATACGTCATTAAGAGAAGAATATCCATAGAAAAATTGCCATTTGCTAAATAACCCTATTAACAAAGAATCCACAAAGATCGTCACTACAACAAACCAGGCATTTAGTTTCTTTGTAAAAGGCTAGTGTTGTTGGAGTATACTGAAGTGGTCATCTATACTATTAAAAGGCTCAAATCCATTAACATGAAACTATGTACTACACAGTTTCAAAAACCAAAACTAAAGAATAAACATATGCTCCGACCCACCACACAGGTCGGGTCATCAACTGTTCAGTGAAAGCATCCAATCTGACTAATGATCAACCTGAAGTAACGAGCATGCAATTTTCAGTCATCTGTCTGCTTGAGCTCTACTAATATAATTCAGTTCCTAACAAAACCAGCTATACATATCATGTAACACAGCCAAAACCAATCCCGCATCTATGGAGTACACGACAACGGTTGGGGATTTACAACAGAAGGTACCAGGAACGAGATCGCTCCAGGGTTTAACGTGGCGCAGCATTCAGCCAGCGATTCAATTAGACAAAGGTGAGAGCTCCTGGAAAGCACACTTATCTTCATAAATGAACATGCTTTACTTACAAATCCTAGTTGTTTTGAGAAACACACACCAGATGCATATATAGTAGCACGTACTAAACCGGATAATCGATCCTAGCATCATCATGCGCATGAGTAAATCGGGCTGTAGAACCAAAATGTTAACAAATGTAGAGGTTAGTTTAAAGACAGCTTGAAAATACTTGTAGTAGTTAAACTCTCCTCGAGGCAATTTTGTAGCATCACCTTGACCAAGTCTGGAAAAGAACTATCATAGCTCACATTCGGGTGATTCAAATTCAGAATATCATGATTAAATCTCGAAAAGAATATCAGTTAGTCAGGGATCAGATATGAGCATCCCACAATAAGATGTCAGAATAGCTTACCATTGGAACAAGCAGACTCTCTTACATATACAAACAGAAAATCACATGATTTTCTTTAATATATGTGCAATGGTCAGTCAATTAACCTACACTGCAGCAAATTAATTCCATCCCTAAACCCATTCATGCTCACGCCAGCGCGTCGATCCAGTGAACGCGTTCTGTTCTGTGCCGTTCTTTTGGATGCATCGAGCCGGGCAGATGAAACCAATCAAAACATGGATCTGCAAGCAAAACTCTGTCAAAAATCAGACAAAACAATAAATAAATTTTATTATAGAATTGAATGTGATCTCAACCACGTCTGAACCATGAATCCACAAATTAAAAATTCAGCAGAGAGATTGAACGAAAAAGAGAAGAAAACCAATGTTAGATCTAGAAGCACAACTCAAAACAGGAATTGCAAAAGGATAAAAGAAGAAGCTCTGCCACATGGTTACAACAATGTAGATAATCAGAAAATCAACTTGTGGGAAATAACTACCTCTTTTGGATGCATTTCCAAAGCCGGAACAGACTTCTTATGGTGCGTAAGAGTTCCACATAGTCTTCCCTGTAGAAACAAACAACTTAACGGAAACAGATGCAGATACAGGAAATCATTTAGCAAACATTTTGAGTTTGATAGTTGAACCTATCGTGGTTTACAAAGGAGATAGGGATGTGGTTTGTTCCTGAATGTAGGGTCATAGCTACTGGAAGATCATGGTTGAGAGTTTCTCTAGCATGTATTTCAAATTAGTTGACGTTTTCGGCTGACCATTTCATTTTTTAGTTTTGTCCTTCGGGAAAAATACCATCTAGACGCCGCTTGCATCAGACAGGTAGACATGTTAATTGGTTCCGAGAAAGAATTGGTTTTATCTTAAGAAAAGTGTTGCTCTTGTCTTCTTGATAGTTGTATCACGTGAGGAAGTGACAACTTGTGGATCCTGAGTAAGGGAAAGAAATAAATGGAAACATATCAATAGGTACCGCAACAGATGAAAAAATGCTACCCCAAACAGAAGCTACAAGCCCGGTCTAAATGCTTGCTTACCGTTGGTCAAGGTCCAGCGAACACATTGTCATTCATCAATGTCTTTAAGTGGAGCTTCTCTTTCAGGTTGTACATTAGTTTTCTTCAGGTCGTACTTCAGTCACAGGGGCATCCAGTAGAGACTCGTCGGCAAGCTTCAAAGAATGGCAACGATTAAGATTTAGCAAAGAAACAAATGCTCAGCTAAGTTCAGAACTCGAAGCTTATCATGTTGGTAATTTTATCAAAATGAATAATTGATAAATGCAGTAGGCCAGCAGCACTTGACAATTGTAAATGATTTCAGAACAGTTAGCAGCAACTACATATTCAGTTAACACACACATCAACACCAATGTATAAATTCAGTTTTCTCTTTGTTACCTCCATCTTCTCGACACGCACGAGCAGTTCAGCCTCCCATTGTCCACACATACAAGCAGGCCCAGCACCGCAGCGACGGCCGCCTCCCTCTTATCACCCGCCTCAGCACCAGCACGAGCTTCATCACCGGACACTTCCTCTTCCTGAACCCAATTTGCCTATCTTTACGGTATGTATAACATATCATTGCCCAATTTGCAAACAACAATGTCTGCAACCCCATGTATCGATTTCAAATAATTCAATCTAAGAGGATTGCACGAGCCATCATCCACGAGCACGAAGAACTTTACGAATTAAGAACTGGTAATTCGGAGATGGATTAAAGACGTCGAAATAAAAATTACCTTTACGGCCGTGTAGCACCTCGGCGGGGATGAGAAGAAGGGCTCCGTCCCTGCTCTTGGTCAGGACTCAGGAGGACGCAGAGCGTCTCTGAGGCTTATAGCTCCCAGGGCACCTGAAGAGGATGGGGCCTAGCAGAGCCGAGGCGACCTCTGCATGGACGGGGCATGACCGTGGCCGGTAGTGTAGACGCACAGGGCAGCAAGCCAAGATATCGCGTGGGAACTGGTGGATGAGGATGGGATCTCGCCAGCAAGGGAGGCGGGGTGGCCTCTCCGAGCGGCGCACGGGGGGCAGTTCTCGTTGATTTGTCCTCGTGTCCATCGATTTGCTCCGAAAGCCGGGCGGAAACACGGGCGAGCCCGAGTGCAGCCATCGCGGCGTCTCCGACCATTCCGCCCTCGGGACAAGCTGCGTCGCAGCCGGTTTGGCTCCGATGATTTGGGTTGCCGATGGTGCGCGTGTATGTGGCCACCGTCAGCGCGGGATCGGGATTCAAAGGGGTTATGCTGCGGAGGAGCTCAATCTAGCACCTGCCAGGCAGCGGTCAAGGATGGAGGAGTCTGAGGGTCACGCGGCGGACGCCATATCGCCTCGCCCCGCGTGGACTATCGCATGGAGGAGGATGCGAAGACCTCGGCACTGGGGAGCCTTCGCAGAACCGGTGGTAGAGGATCAGGGGCGGAGGGGCGGGCTCTCACCAGCGTGAGGCAAGGGCAGGCTCTCACCGGCGTGAGTCAGGGGGAGGAGCACCGGAGGCTTGCCGCCGACCGATGGGAAGGCAGCCGTAGGAAGGGGAAAGATGGGGCAGAGGGATCGGGATCGGGATCGATCATTGACCTCTGTTCTTTACTTAGCGGTGGCATCCCCTGTAATATATTAGAACTTCCAGGGGCAAATTCGTCAAAACATGGCAGACGGAAAATATGTGCGATGAACGTCCTCAATCTTTTTAATAGTATAGATCAGTGTTTTACTTTGCAAAAGGATCCAAAATTTTGTTTTCCTTACACAGGTCCCTACTCAATTGTCAACGAAAAATAAAATAAAAAGGAAAATGAAATTCCCCACCCAAGACCGTCAGGTCACCGCCGCCACGTCGTTTTGGCCAAGGAGCGCTGCCTGCGCGGGGCGGCCACCACGGGGCTCCACCATCTCCTCGCGTGCCGAGCTTGAGGGAGGCGGTCTCGTCGCCTGGGGAGCCGGAGGAGAGACGCGATGAGCTACATCTGTATGGCCACTGTCGTAGCGGAGGGAAGGAGTCGAGGCTCTATCCCTGACGGCAAGAACGGAGAGCGGATTTCCCCCTAGCAGCAGCGGTAGGCGGTGATGGCAGAGGTGGTGCTCAACCACCTAGTGGAGGCCAGAGGTGGTGATGGAGGTGGGAGGCCGGCGGAAGCGGTGGTAGAAGCGGCCAAGCCTCTCGTTGGTGGTCATGATGGGCCAGCGAGGCCGCCCTCCTCTGCTCGCGATGGGTCAGCGACACCGCCCTCCCCTGTTCATCTTGCTCGGCTGGCAGTGTCTCGCCCTCCCCTGTGCATCCTGCTTAGTGGCGGTGCCCGAGACCCCATCTCTTGCCACCATCCTGCTCACCGCCTCGGATGCGAGCTCTGCGTCGTAGCCTTCTGACCTCTACCTCTCTGTGCTCTTCCCCTCCTCTCTCTGTCGCTGGATCTAGGACGAGAGGTGGCGTTGTACGGGGTCAATAGCAAGCGGTGACGATGTAGTGCAAGACGAGGACAATAACGAGCGGTGGTGCTGCAGGGGGTCGAGGTCGAGTGGTGGATTTGTTTGGGGAAAAAGAGGAGGAAGAAGGTGGGTGGTGACCCTGACCAGTGGGTCCCACCTGTCAGCCTTACGAGTTAGTTTCTAGGCATTGAATAGAAAGTCAGGATTGAGGGGATTTTCTTTGTAAAACATCTCTCTGTCAGAGAATGGTCAACCAAGTGCCACGTCGGAAAAATACATAGCTCTATGTGCTCCAGTGATCTCCGATGAACCACTGGGCGTATTTGGTGATCGTAAATTATGTATCTCTATGTACGGTGACCAAGGTGGGTAAGAGCAACTCCAATAGCCGCGCTAAAACCAGGCGCTGTAATAATAACCGCTGATAATCGTGCGCGCTGTAAAAAAATCCGGTGCGCATCAATTTGCCCACCCACTGAAGCGACCCGACCCGTTGGGGGTCCAAATCTCTGTGCTATATAGTGCTAGTCCCTGGATCGATCGCTAGCACACATAGTTCGAGATGTAATATCACGGAAACAAAGGTCATAATTCTATTACATTGAATGATCCAGAATATAACATAGTTTAAAACAAGTTGCATAGTAGAAGGGCTAGCTCCTCACAAACAAAGTTCAACAGCAGAAGACTAATAAAAGATAAGAAGTGCTGGCTCGTGGTTGATGTCGAGCTCGTTGGGGAACCCCAAGAGAAAGGTATGATGAGCACAACAGTAAGTTTCCCTTAGTTATGAAACCAAGGTTATCAATCCAGTAGGAGCAAGGAAACATCCCAAAGGTGTAGCTAGCTGAACGTTGGCAGGACGCACTACCGGTGCCAGCAGCAACGTGGAGACCTGCACAACACAACCATAGAACTCTGTCCCCAACTTGCGATGAGGTTGTCAATCTCACCGGTTTTGCTGAAAACAAAGGATTAAAAGTATCGAATAGAAGGAAGTAATAGTTTGCAGAAAGTAAACACAAAGCAGTAAACAGTTGATTGTAGATTGTATGTAAAAGAAAGGACCGGGGTCCATAGTTCACTAGAGGTGGCTCTCCTTAAGATAGATAACATGCTGGGTGAACAAATTACAGTGAGGCAATTGACAAACATCGAGAAAGCATACAAGCATATACTAATCATCTTGACTCCTTTGAGACTTGATTGGGCATTACAACATTATACATAGATCGCCATCCAACTGCATCTATGACTAATAATCCACCTTCAGGTTATCATCCGAATCCCCTCCAGTATTAAGTTGCAAGCAACAGATTATTGCTTACAATTATGTAAAGTAAACAATACGATTGTTCTATGAACAAAGGATTGTTGTTTCTCCCTAGTAGCAACAGACATCTAGTACCTTAGAGATTTCTTTCACTTCCCAGTTACGGAGGCATGAACCCACTATCGAGCATAAATATTAACTCTTGGAGTTGCTAGCATCTACTTGGCCAAGATAGCTACTAACAACGGAAAGCATGCAAGATCACAAATAACAAAGACATGATATAATCAATAATCAATCTGAAATAGCATCTCAATATCCATTGGATCCCCGTAAACACAATATGCAGAATTACAAATAGATGATCTTGATCATGAACGGAGGTCACAAGATCTAAACATGAAAGCACAAAGGAGGAGAACTAGACATCTAGCTACTACATGGACCCGTAGTCCAGAGATGAACTACTCACGCATCACACCGGAGGCTTGCATGGTGATGAAGAAGGCCTCCAGGGTGAATTCCCCTCTCCGGCAGGGTGCTAGGAAGAGCTTCAGATCCCTCCCGATCTAGGGATGGAGATGACGGCGGCTATAGACTCTTTCGTGGATTTTTGATCTGGTACTTAGGGTTTTGGTATCGGGGGCAATATATAGGTGGAAGGAGAGGCAGAGGGGGTGCTGGGGTCGGCCAGACCACCTGGCCTTGGGCCAGCCACCTGACGGTGGTGTGGGGCTGACCCTTCTCAAAGTCGTATTCTCGGCTCCAGATGTCTTACGGTAAAATAACAACTTTGGCTTTTGTCCGTCAATTCGAGAATATTCATTTTCGACTTCCTGGAACCAAAAAAGCAGAGAAAAAGCAGGCAATTGTGGCTCTTGTTAATAGGTTAGTCCAAGAAATCATATGAAAAGTACTCCAAAGTGTGGACAAAATACAAGAAAGTAGATAAAACCAAGCATGGAACATCAAAAATTATAGATACATTTGCAATGTATCAACATCCCCAAGCTTAACTCCTGCTCGTCCTCGAGTAGGTAAGTGATAACAAGAAAGAATAATTTTTGAGGTGACATGCACCATCATAAACTTGATCAAAGTATTTGTAAAACATCCAAAGCTGGGATCATAGTACTTCAATCATAACATAAAATACAAAGTTCTAGCAATAATACAAATAAACTATGATGCAACATGAAAAGGCACAAACAAAAGATTCATGAATAACAATGCTTTGCAACACGTTTGTTTGTTTCACATAAAGAAAACATAGCATAATAGTATTCAACTTGTCCCTCATAGAGTAGCAAGTATAAATGCATAGGACACCTTCAACGTTCATAAGAGTGACTAGATACAAATAGTTTAAAACAAGTAATATCAAGTTATGCATCAATCAACTAGTCTTGGGACAATGCACATAGAACTAAGAATGGCCACTATGCTCTCAAAGTAGGTGCATAAAGATAGAAGGTGGAGACTCAGTATAATGGTGGAAGAAAGGCCTTCATAGAAGGAAGCAAAGATTAAAGTTTCATAAAGCGCTTCCAAAAATTCAAGGTCCTGTCCAATTCCGAGAATATTCATTTTCTGACTTCCTAGAACCAAAAACAACAGAAAACAGGCAGCTGGCACTGTGGCTCTTGTTAATATGTTAATCCAAGAAATCATATGAAAAGTACTCCAAAGTGTGGACAAAACACAAGAAAGTAGATAAAACCAAGCATGGAACATCAAAAATTATAGATACATTTGCAATGTATCAAGGAGCTCCATCCAAAATGCCACAGGCGAAGCATGCTGAGTGGAGACTCGCGACCCTAACCTCGAACTTCAACTATCTTCAGGGGAAACCTGCAACATGAAACGTTGCAGCCATGATGGGTCAATACTTTGAATGTATTGGCAAGTGTCACTGACATGGGTATGATTACTCGGATGCTCATTATTCGCTACCCTACATTGGGTAAAAGGCCTATGGCCCATAAAGATTCCAGATAACAGTCCAAGGAAGCAACCGACAAAGACTTTGATTGTATTAGGAAAGAAACCACGAACCGACATTGTATTGGTATTGTAATTACGTGTGTATGAAATCTATCCGCATATAGCTTTGAGACCTGACCTATTATATATAGGACGGGACAATCCCAAGCGAGGGTACCAAAATCTAGATGACAACTTGTAATAGTGTATTTTCGCAATATTCAGGCGACTTTGTCTTCATCGTTTTTCTGACATCCGACGAAATCCCCAACATTCTCTTTTCCGTGAAACCCCGAGTCCATCACCACGGGCATTGCCGAGGTTACCCCTCGTCAATTGGCGCCGTTTGTGGGAAACCTGAATGCTGGAAACACAGATTCAGCAGAATGCTCTCCATCAAGCATCAACTCGATGAAAGCAGATCCACGCCCGTCCACCCTTGTATTGGTACCCGCCGATTTTAATGGCGGATCCGATCTAATCATCGGAAGCCTTCACTTCCAAGTAGACAACATGCAAGAATCACACCCTTCGGCCCTGATCACATAGAACCATCGGTGCGAAAAGCGACACCCATAGCGGTACCAGAATCGTCCGTTGGATCCTCCACGAACATCTCAGCATGGATCAAAGCAGGAGAAGAAGGTCACCAGCCAATCCCACCACACGAAGCAAACCCGACAAACTCAGAACCCAAAGAAAGAAGTGAAAACATCGACTTTGAAGAAAGGATGGTGGCAATCTATCCAGAACTATGATCTCAGAGTACTACCAACACACACCTGTAGAAGCAAAGGGCGACGCCATTAGGCCACGCACAACACGCCACCAATGTACATGATCAACGGAGATACCTCAACACCACGCGACGAAAACGGTAATCCTATTATCAATCCCGATGATATTTTATCAGATGACCATGGAGGAAACCACGACAACGAAGGAGAACACGGAAACGGAGGAGAAACAGCAGATAATCGCATAGTCCGAGGAGGAGGCGGAGAACCTCACACAGGAGAGAGACAAGGACTTCAGCTACCAGCGTCGGCATGGCAAAAAGCAAGGGAGGAAATTTCGGGAGCAGTCCCAATGACGGCGGATGCTTCACATGCGGATCTATTGGCATACCAATATTTGCTCCACCATAAGAAGAGAGACCTACTATGGATGCAAAGACAGCTCGATGAAAGAAAAAGATTAGCCGACGAATCCAGTTTACGACGGGCACAATTAAGCTCTACTCGAGGTTCAAGGAGTGTAACAGGAGCAGCACCACCAAGAAGACCAACATCTCAACTACATAATATCCCCGAAGCAGAAAGAAGTGGAATCATCCGTGATCTCGACCTATCATTCATGTCAATCGATCAAGCAGGAAACATCAAGGCAAAAACAGCCCAGGCAGCCATTGTGGCCGCGCAAACATATCTGATCACCACTCAACCCACACCCAACGATCCGCACGTGACCCTTCACCGCTCCACCCTGATGAACCTCGGCATGGTAGGAGCCTCACTCGCGGAAGTAGAACAAGGACTCACACAAAGATCCACACGGTGTCACAACAGTCCTCGGCAAGTAGGACACACCTGACGATCTCGATCACCACACCAGGCGCATCTCATAGGATCCGAGCCACGAAGCAATACAAGAAACGACAACACCCAGCACAGGAGCAGCGGACCCAGAGATGAAAGCCGCAGCCGACAATACCAGGATGGATACGACGAAGATGATCACGAGTTATGCGGGGCCAGCTGTTTCACGCGGAGGATTCGCAAGGCCTCAGTACCCGATGACTTCAAACTTCCACACGATCGTCACAAATACGATGGACTCCAGGAACCCGAAGCTTGGTTAGCAGACTATTTAGCTACCATCAAATTACAGGGTGGCTCCACAACTACCGCAATGCAAAGTCTAACACTACATCTCACCGGCGCTGCAAGATCATGGGTGAGGCAGTTACCCGAAGATTCAATTGGTAGCTGGAATGACCTGGAAGATAAATTCATTCGACATTTCCATTCTACATTCAAACGACCAGCATCCTTGGAGAAATTGCGAGCGTGCAAACAAAAATCTGGAGAATCAATAAGAGCATTCATATAGTGGTGGAATATTATCAAAAACTCAGCTGAATCCATAACCGACGAAAGGGCCATCGACGCCTTCAATGACGGCCTCCGTCGCTGAGAATTCATAGAAGAACTAGGACAGGTTAAACCAAAGACAGTATCACAGTTAATGGAGATAGCAAACCACTGGGCTGATGGAGAGGACACGCTACATAATAAGCACACACGGTCACCCGAGGAAGATAGGGATAAACGCGGCAACGATAGAAGAATAAGGAACAACGATGGAAACACGGGACCCAATTACGTTGCAGCAGGTTTTTCAGATGAAGGTAATAACAGAAGCAACGACCATAGTGGTGGATACCGCCAGAACAGGGATGACGTCGGAGGAAGCCAGTCCACACAACGGTATTAGCCAAGAGCACGAGACCCACCTATGTCCGCAATGCAAATGCTGGAAGGGCCCTGCAATATGCATTTTTACGTCGACTCAGCAGGTAGACGACAATCCAATCACCTAATGAAAGACTACCGAACATTCCTAAAAATGCAGGAGTTATGCAACGCAAAGGAAACCGAAGCAGTAAATCAAGGATACACATCCACGCCTGGTGCACTAACCATCGGTGCACCACCACCACCAGTGGCACCAACACAAAACACAAACGATCAAAACAACGAGTACGCCAGATCAAAAGGAGCAATGTCTATGATTTAGAAAGGGTGTCCATCCAACAGAATTCAGAAGCTCATTACAAGACAAATCAATATGGCAGAAACAGCAACATCAGCTACACCCGAATATCTCCATTTGTAAGAGCAAGAAATCACATTCAGTAGAGCCGATCATGCACTTCGGGTCTAATACGTCGTAAACATATCTATAATTTTTGATGTTCCATGCTTGTTTTATATCTACTTTCTTATGTTTTGTCCACACTTTGGACTATTTTTACACATTTTCTGGAACTAGCCTATTAACAAGATGCCATAGTGCCAGTTACCTATTTTCTGCTATTTTTGGTTTCAGAAAAGCTAGTAAGGAAATATTCTCGGAATTGGACCGGACAAAAGCCAAAGTCAATATTTTACCGGAAGCAACACGGAGCCCGGAGGGGAGACGAAGTGGCGCACCAGGGCGGCCACACCTGGTGGCGGTGCGGCTTGGGGAGGGGGTGCCACCAGGGGTTGTGGGCCCCCTGGTACTCCACCGACCTTGCCCTTCCACCTTAAAAGCCTCCCGGGACGAAAACCCTAAGTACCCGATCAAAATTCCACGAAAGAGTCTGTAGCCGCCGCCATCTCCATCCCTAGATCGGGAGGGATCTAAAGCTCTTCCCGGCACCCTGTCGGAGGGGAGATATCACCCTGGAGGCCTTCTCATCACAATGACTGCCTCTGGTGTGATGCGTGAGTAGTTCATCCCTAGACTACGGGTCCATGTAGTAGCTAGATGGTTGGTTCTCCTCCTTTGTGCTATCATGTTTAGATCATGTGAGCTCCGTTCATGATCAAGATCATCCATTTGTAATTTTACATGTTCTGTTTGTGGGGATCCGATGGATATTGAGATGCTATTTCAGATTGATTATTGATTCTATCATGTCTATGTTATTTGTGATCTTGCATGCTTTCTATTGTTAGTAGCTAGCTTGGCCAAGTAGATGCTAGCAACTCCAAGAGGGAGTATTTATGCTCGATAGTGGTTCATGCCTCTAGTAATCTGGGGAAGTGACAGGAATCTTTAAGGCGCTAGATGTGATGTTGCTACTAGGGAGAAAACATCAATCCTTTGTCCATGGGATGATCGTATTGTTTACTTTACACACTTTGCTTAATGCAATTATCTATTGCTTGCAACTTAATACTGGAGGGGGTTCAGATGATAACATGAAGGTGGATTATTAGTCATAGATGCAGTTGGATTACGGTCTATGTATAATGTTGTAATGCCCAATCAAATCTCATAGGAATCAAGATGATTAGTATACGCATGTGTGCTTTCTCGGTGTCTGTGAATTACCCCGCTGTAATTTGTTCACCTAACATGTCATCTATCTTAAGGAGAATCACCTCTAGTGAACTATGGATCCCGGTCCATTATTTTACCATCAATCTACCATCTATTTACTGTTTACTATTTACTTTCTGCACGCAATTACTATCTTCCATACAATACGTTTAATCCTTTGTTTTCAGCAAAACCGGTGAAATTGACAACCTCACTGTAAGTTGGGGCAAAGTTCTGTGGTTGTGTTGTGCAGGATTCCAAGTTGGAGACAACACCTTGGGGTTGTTTCCTTGATCCTACTGGTTCGATAACCTTGGTTCCATAACTAAGGGAAAACTTGCTGATGTGCTCATCATACCTTCCTCTTGGGGTTCCCAACAAGCTCAATATAGTTTGAGCCATCAAGCCTTTTTTCTAGCGCCGTTGCCAAGGAGTCAAGGACATCTTCACAAGGGGAGTCCCTCACAACTAATCTCTTTACTTTGTTTTTTGTTTTGCTTAGTTTATTTCTTCTTTGTTTGCTTGTTTCTTCTATCAAAAACACACAAAAAATAGGTGTACTAGTTTTCTTCTTTATATTAAAAACACAAAAAAATGACTACACTTGAAAACACTAAGTTGTGTGACTTCACTAGCACCAACAACAATGGTTTCATGTGCACACCTATTGCTCCACCTGTTCCTGAAGCTACTTTCTTTGAAATTAAACCTGCTTTGCTCAATCCTATTATGAAAGAACAATTCTCTGGTGTTGGTACTTAAGATGTTGTTGCGCACCTTAATAACTTTGTTGAACTTTGTGAGATGCAAAACCATAGGGATATAGATGGACATATTATTAAGCTTAAATTGTTTCCTTTCTCTTTGAGATGAAAAGCTAAAGAATGGTTGCTATCCCTAACTAGAAATAGGATTGATTCTTGGACTAAATGCAAAGATGCTTTCATTGGAAAATACTATCCTCCTGCTAAGATTATATCTATGAGAAGTGAAATAATGAAATTTAAACAATCTGATAATGAACATGTTGCTCAAGATTGGAAAAGAATGAAATCTTTGGTAAAGAATTGTCCCACTCATGGACTGACTGCTTGGATGATTATCCAAACCTTTTATGCAGGACTAAATTATTCTTCAAGAAATCTGCTGGATTTTGCTAGTAGAGGTACCTTTATGACCATAACTTTGGGTGCTGCAACAAAGCTCCTTGATAATATGATGGTCAACTATTCTGAATGGCACACTGAGAGAGCTCCACAAGGTAAGAAGGTAAATTCTGTTGAAGAAACCTCCTCCTTGAGTGATAAAATGGATGTTATTATGTCTATGCTTGTTAATGGGAAAGCTCATATTGATCCAAATCATGTTCCCTTAGCCTCTTTGGTTGCTCAAGAAGAGCAAGTTGATGTGAACTTTATTAGAAATAATAATTTTAGCAACAATGCCTACAGGAATAATTTTGGTAATAATAATTATAGGCCATATCCTACCAATAATGGTAATCCTTATGGAAATTCCTACAACAACAATAGGACTGCACCCTCTGAACTTGAAGTCATGCTTAAAGATTTTTTTAGTAAACAAACTGCCTTCAATAAAACCATTGAGGAAAAACTTTCGAATGCTGAAAGACATATATCATCTTTGTCTGAAGCACAATCCTATTTGATTAATAAAATGGCCGCTAAACCTGAAACCATTGAAAATCCCTTTGCTGCTACTAATGCCATATAAGTTAGAATTCATGAAAATGTTAGACTGTTAGCTGAATTGCATGCTAAGTGGGAAAGAGAAGATGAAATTGCTAGAAATAGTAGTATTTGTACTATCACCACCACTAATGTTGATGATAGCAAACCACATGAAGTCCCCATTCCTTTTGCAACAATGCCTAAAACCAATGGAACCTTTTCTAATAAAAATGCTGAAATTCTTCGAAATATGGGAAACAATAGCTCTACTACCTTGGATGGTAATTATGATTTTGATATTGATGGTTGCAATATCTCTGAAGTAATTATGTTCCTACAAAAGCTTGCTAAAAGTCCTAATGCTAGTTCTATGAATATGGCCTTTACAAAACACATTACTGATGCTCTTATAAAAATTAAAGAAGAAAAGATGAAACATAAAGCTTCTATCCCTATGAAATTAGAAGATGGTTGGGAGCCCATAATTAATATGAAAGTGAATGATTTTGATCGCAAAGCTTTATGTGATCTTGATAGTAGTGTTTCTATTATGCCTAGAAAGATTTATGAAATGCTTGATTTGCCACCATTGGAAGATTGTTATTTAAATGTCCAACTTGATGATAATGCTAAAAAGAAACTCATGGGGAGTATTAATGATGTTCTTATTATGGTTAACAATACCTATGTCCCTGTTGATTTCTATGTTTTTATGTTTAATGCAATGCTTCTTGTCCTATTATTTTGGGAAGACCTTTTCTTAGAACTGTTGGTGCCATTATTGATATGAAAGAAGGCACCATTAAATATCAATTCCCACTCAAGAAAGGTATAGAACACTTCCCTAGGAAGAGAGAGAATATTCCTTTTGTCTCTCCTATTAAAACAAAATTTGCTCTTAATACTTCTTCATTTGAGAATACTTGATTCTTGCTTCTTATGCCTAGCTCAAAGGCATTAAAGAAAAGCATTTATTGGGAGATAACCCAAATTTTTAGTCAATAAATTTTTCTTTTGTTGAGTCTTGGAAGTTATTGCCTCTATAATAACCTCTCCTTATCCTTTTTGTGTGGTTTTTGTGCCAAGAGTAACCTCTAATGAGAGAGAAGTAAGACTTGGGAAAGTTGCTGTCCCGAAACAGATTTTTGTGCTTTGCTGTAAAAATTCGTGAAAAATCTTTGTATGTCGGATTGAGTTGTAATTTCCTGTGCTTCTTCCCCATGTTGTTATCCAACTTTCGTTAGTTTAACACTTTTCAATTTGAGCAACAAAATCTTTTCAAAAAAATTGGTGTTTTACCTGCTGGTCTGTTTTGACAGATTTCTGCCATTATTTGCATTTGCCTCTTAATCTCTTTCTCTTTGAGTTATATTTGATCACTTGAACTTTTAAAAGGAATTGCTATAGTAGCTTGTGTTTTAATGGAAGTTTTACTTGTGTTGAAACTAAACCTAAAGACTTATTATCTTGAGTACACTAATGTTGCTAATGAAGATTGTGTGAAGTTTTGTATGAAGGAAATTTTAAAGTGTAGGGAAGAATAATGTGATAAGATGAAGTATGGAAAAAAGCTCAAGCTTGGGGATGCACCCATGTCACCCCAAGAAATATTCAATAAGTACAAGTGGCAAAGCTTGGGGATGTCTTTCTTCATCAATAAAAATCTCAGGTTTTCTTCCAAACACTTCATTTTTGTTTTCTTCCAAAAGCTTGGGGATGTTTCATGCACAATTGTGTTGTTCTTGGAGCATCTTCGTTTTTGTTTTTAGTTTTTGTTTGCTTGGTTTGCTTAAATAAATTGGTTGGACCCCCGCATTCATACTGTAAAGACCCAAACCAGGCTTGGTTTGAATCCCTGTGATTACAGTGCTAGTCCCTGGATCGAATAGCTAGCACCCACAGTTTAAGATGTAATATCAAGATACAAAGGTCATATTACATCGCATGATCCAGAATATAAATACTTTATTACAAACTCATAGCCATAGGCTATCTTATTACAAAGCAGCAGAATACAAGTAAAGCATGGAGTCCTTCATCTTCATGTGCCATAGGCAAACATGTTGGGTGCAGACTCATAACCTCTATCATCAATCCATACTCATCAATAGAATAACCTGCAACATGATAGGTTGCAGCCACAAAGGGTCAATACTTTGAATGTATTGGCAAGTGTCACAAGTTTGTGAATATAAGTTGGACTACCACTACATGCACATTTGGCTAAGTAGATCTTAGGCTCATTTGCGGAAAGCAATATGGTTTTATCCTATGTTTGTAAAAATAGTTTTGATCTTTCAATAACTTTCTGAACTCCTTGGCAAACTCCAAGTTCTTCTAATCTCTTGTTGTCACCATTAAGTTTTACTTTGAGAAATTAGAGTGTCGAGATCTTCCATAGCTCCAGGCCTTAGTTGCTCAGAGTTGTCCATAACCGGGGACACGACTAAGTACTTAGAATTTTAATCTTCTGCAGAAGTTGTACACTTTACCCACAAGACACAATCTCATCTTGACGCCACTAGTGGCCGCTGGATTAGTACTCACCAAGATGGAGTACCGGCAGATCGAGAATGTGACAAAGTCTTTCCATAGAAGTCCTCCCAATACATAATGCCAGCACATCTACCAGGCACCAATGCAAGGATAACCCTCCAATGCATAATTCCAGTTAACCTGAAGAGGTACCAATGCATGGGTATTCCACTATGTAATTTACTAGGCCAGAGCCCATTTGGCATGTGGCTGTACACGAAAGCCACTGTACGAGAAACATGTTCAATCTCTAAGTTCCTGGGTGGTATTATTCTAGTGCACACACGAAAGAGATAGCCATAGACATGGTTCCTTTCGTTGCCACCTTATTCTCAACTGAGTATCCACACTCCACCTAGGTGATTCATTGAGTACTTGTTTTATTATACAAAACATATATTTTCCAACTCTTCATATAATCACAGTATGGTATATTCCACCCTGAATCTATAGCAGGGCTAAGCATACTACCACTATGGTATTTCCACTAGGGAATATATAAAGGATATCCTAATAGGATATAGCATAGCATAGTATCATAGTAGTCCTATCATGTATACTACAAAAATCCACTAAGTGTAATGAAAAAAAAATTAGTAGGACATGGATGATAGTGCCACTTGCCTTAGTAGTTGGTGGTGTTGGTGCACTCTTTGCAGTAACACACTTGGCAATCCACACAATCTATCAAACAAAACAAACAAGACAAAACATGCACAAAGTCAACACTAATGGTAATACAAAAATCATGCAAAATATGCAAGCATGCAAGATGGCAATTTTATTGCACAATTTGTTATAACAAAGGTTTTGAACACTACTAAGTGTTTTCTGAACATTTTACAATTGCAAGATTACAAATGCAACCATTTGTGCAACTGTAATAATTAGCAATAATTTCTATCATTTGGAAAGGCTAGACTCACTAAATAATTTTCATGCTATTAGGGATAGCCAACCAAATCTATATTTTGGTCTCACTGGACAGAGGGTTCAATTTGCAATCCATAGCAAAAAGATTCACCCAAAAATAATTTACAAAACAATTTTTATGGGTAAAATACTCCTAAAAAGGTTCTGCCTAAAACTTCTATTTTGCAGAAGCTAAATGGTGAAATAAGGCCTCAGCAGTGAAGCTCTCATTTTTCTGAATCCATAGACACCAAATTTGTATTTTTCTGATTTGTGGATCAAAAGTTATTGAATTTCTAAGTTTAAGATTTATTCTGTCTATTTTCTAATTTAAACAAATAGCCTGGGCGACATGGCGTGTTCTTATTGGCCAGTACCGGTTCGGGCGGATCGACTGCTGCGAGCCGTTGGATTTTAAGTGATAACGAGCGGATCAGATCGACCGGTACCCGTTCGATTAGTGATCTAATCTCAACCGCTGGTAATGGATCGGACGATGCTCAGCGTGTCGACCACAGACTGGTGGTGCTGGCGACAGTGCGCGGCGGCGGTGCGTCAGGTGGGTGGTGCTCCGGTGGTTCTAGAGGGGTAGGGGAAGCGGCGATCTTACCGAGGGTTGCGGTGGTCTCGGTGATCTCGATGGTGGTTGTGGTGGAGGGAGGGGTGCTCTTCTTCGCTCGGTATTCCTCGCCGGAGTTGCTACCGACGGTGGAGGTCACGGCCTCGAGACGGAGATGACGACCTAGGGCTCAAACCAGCCAACAAAGGGGTCAGTGAGGTGTGTCTGGTCGTGTAGAATCTTTCGGTGACCAAAGTAGGGAGGCGGGAACCCTACCTTCACCGGAACAAGCGAGAGACGGCGGCGGCAGAGGAGCTCGCCGAACTTGGTCCGTGTCGTCGATCTGGGGCAAATGAAAACACGTGGCTTGGTCAGTAGGTGCGCTAGGGCATGGTGAAATATATGGGACAGAGGGGAGAGCGTCGGGTGGCCTGGGTTCACCGGAATCTTCACCGGAGCTCGTCGGTGGCCGTGGCGGTTCGAGCTCGATTCCGAGCAGCCTAGTGGCTCCGGGGTTGTGGGGCTTGAGGGAAAACGGAGAGGAGGGAGTGCCGGTTAAGAGGCAGGGCTCAGAGTGGAGAATTAATTGCACAAATGCACGAATTTGATTCGATTTAGGAACGGCAGAGGAGGGGAGAGGTCTGTCATCGCCGGGGAAGACGATGAGGTGGAGGGGTGACGTGGAGTGGGGTCGTGGTGTCAGTGAGAGGGGGTGGGCAGTGGCGCGGTAAGGAAAGTAGGGGGAGAGGAGAGAGCCGGGTGGGCTGGTTGTTGGGCTGGGGTTTGGGCCGAGCTGCTGCTGTGTTTGTTTTTCCTACAGCTTTTCTTTTTCTTTTTCTGTTTTCTTAAATATCTTTTGATTTAAAGATCCAATTTGAATCAAACAAATTACTAAAAATTTGTAAAACTCAAATTAGATTTTTAGGGTATTATGGAACACATTTACTTTCCAAGTTTTTCTAACCAAATTTATTCACTTTGGTTTTAATAGTTAATATTGCCTTTATTAAATATATTCTCAAAATAATTCATATCTTTTTATCCATGGCTCCAAATTGAATGAAACCAATTTCTATTGTTTTATTATTTTTTCCTTTATCTTTTTAGCCCTCATAGGAGTTCTTTTGTTTAATTTAAATATGGAGTATATCCATAGTATTGTGTTGTTCTTAGGGTTAACCAATAATTAGAGTTTTAGGGTTTGAGATATTCTTCACTTCTCTTGGGTTTTTAAAATGCAACCAAGTTGCTCATGCATGCTTCATGATTTGGATTTTAAAACATGCACACCACTTCACAAACAAAAATCATTTTGTTTGGCTTAGGTTTTGGAGGTATTATATTAAATGTTCCAAAAGTTTTTGTTCCTTCTGAATTTCAAAGATCTTGGTTCTTCTTTTTGTTTAAAATTTTCACATTTCAAAATTTGGAAAATTTTGGGATGTGACACATACATAGTTTGAAATAAATTGATTTGGATTGGAAAAGAGTAGGAAAGTTCATGCTTATAAGTGGTATAAAAGGAGTCTTGTTTTTGACTGTGGCCTAGACTTTATCATGTCATGCTTGATATTACTTTGACTTTATGCTTAGTGATTATTGTTGTAGGATGACTTTTTACAAACAATTGAGATTGCTTAATGTGCCTTGAAAGAATCATGCGTTGTTTTAGCATATAAAAGCATAATAGTGTGGTATTCTCCTTTGATGCTTTATTTGGGTTGACTTGGCGCATGATCACACCATGTTAAGACTATACCAAGTTACCATAGCCTCTATGATCATTTAGTTTTCGACTTGTAATATCACTTTATGCTTTAATTAATAATGTTTTGTCGCTTTGCATGATTATGGCCATTATTGCTCTCTTAGTTGGTCGCTCCCAGTCTTTTGCTAGCCTCTACATGTACCAAGTATGAGTTCCACTCATGCATCCAACTCCAAATAAAACCAAGTTATTCCAAAGAGTCCCCCATACGTACCTATTAGCATTATTGCTAGTCCAAGTGTATTCATGTTTTTATCTACCTTCCAAATTAAACTTGTTATGTGAAAATTAGTGATTAAAGCTCTCACGAACTTGATGACACAATTTACTTTCTTGCACTTAATAAACTTGAACCATTTGTGCCCATATATGTTGTGTATATGCTTGCGTTTTGTAAGTTGTGAATTAGCAGAACCATGTTACCATGGGGAACGCTTTCAACATTGCACTTTATTTAGTTGATATCATGTTCTTTTGCTTATGGATCCCGGCGGTGTGAAATGAAAGGGGAGCTTGTAAGGCTCATGGAGTTCATATATGTGTTAGAGAAACGCCTGGGCGGCTAGTCTAATCCATGCCTAATCATGGTGGAAACTTGCAGCATAACCATAGTGAGCAATCTGTGAAGCATCCAAAAAAAAAGAAAAAAAGAAAAAGGGAAAACCCTATGCAAATAGCATACAAAAAGATCGCTGAGATGCTCATTGTCTACTTGACTTGTCATTTTGATACGGGAAAGCTTCTGTATCATCGGGCAAGGGGTACCCCGTTGGCGGTTCTCTATGATACACATGTACTTACAATGACAAGAACTTACCTGTGACTCAAGTTGAGTAGCATGAGCTTCAGTACTCGTAAGTAAGGGGCATGAGATTTTCAGCTTATAAATTGTCGAGCATATCCTCATATTTGTTCACTTTAACCTTAATCACCTAAATATGCTTATGATAGGGGCAATCAGAGCTGAAAGCTAATAAGTACCATAATTTTTGGAAGCTCTTTATGAGACTTGAATCCCTGCTTCCTTCTGATGACCCACAAGTATAGGGGGTGTATCACAGTATTTTCGAGGGAAGTGAAACCCAATTTATTGATTCGACACAAGGGGAGCCAAAGAATATTTATAAGCCTTAACAAATGAGTTGTCAATTCAGCTGCACCTAGAAACAATCTTGCTCACATCAGTTTATCAGTAGCAACAGTTTTGTAGTAGCAATAGTAAAGTAATAGCAGTAGTAAAAGTAAAGACAATAGTAACAATTGCAGTAAACAGTAGGATTAGAGCGCGGTAGGCATAGGGATGGATGGACGGGCGTTGCATGGACAAGACAATTCATATAGCAATCAAGATATAGGGCATTTGCAGATAAATAAGATAAAGCATCCAAGTACTAAATAATCATAGGCATGTGTTCCATATATAGTCATACGTGCTCACAATGAGAACTTGCACAACATCTTTTGTCCTGCCAGCCTGTTTGCAGCGGGGCCTCGAGGGAACTACTGGCAATTAAGGTGCTCCTTTTAATAGAGCACCGGAGCAAAGCATTAACACTCCGTGAACACATGTGATCCTCACATCAAAGCCATTCCCTCCGGTTATCCCGATTGCTGTCACTTCAGGGCCTTTGATTCCGGACAACAATATGTGTATACAACTTGCAGGTAATACCATAAACAATACTATCATAATGAATCAATAACATGTTCAGATCTGAAATCATGGTGCTCGAGCCCTAGTAACAAGCATTAAGCATAACAAGTTGAAAAAAAGTCAAAAAGCACTAATAATAGATACTAGGCACCATGCCCTAACAATCTGATGCTATTACATGAACGATCTCATCCAATCCCTACCATCCCCATAGCCTACAGCGGGGGATTACTCACTCATGGATGGGGGAAACATGGATGGTCGATGGAGAAGCGATGGTGATGATGATGGCGATAATCTCCTCCAATTCTCCGTCACGACAGGTACCAAGGCCCACCTTTGGATCTGCTAAAAACATTCTGTTAACTATTTTAAATGACAGTTTAAAATTGAATCTAGTACATATGCATAGATCACCCCTATTTCAAAAACCATCTATTTGAGCTCCACTTTCAAAACCCTTGCAACCAGAGACTACCTATCACTAGTGGAGATCACTCAAAAATTTTGAACTCAAAATTCAAAACTTTTTCTCTTATGCCATTTCATCAAACACAGTGTGCAGAATCAAACACAAATAGCTAGCTCACTGTTTCTACAGAGTTTAGCCACCCATTTGACCACAAAACACTCCCTCTGTCTCCACTTGATCAAACCATGCCATTACCACCCCAACCCCTACACCCTAGTGGCCAGGCCAAGCTATGCCGGGCACCAACTCGCCGGCCAACCTTGCCCTCACCCCAGCCGACCACCTCCTCCTTCCTCTCCATGTCTAGGAGGTAGCCAGCACCTCACCGCCCCTCTCTGTCCCCTGCCCAAGCCAAGTGCTTCCATGGACCACCGAGGAAAGCCCGCGCCCAGTGCCACCGCACCATGCCGATGCCGCCCGCAGAGCACGCTCTGTCACCGTGTGCACAAGCCGCCGCTCGACCGCAGCCCGCGCCCGCTGCTCCGCCTCGACCTGGCGAACACCCCAGACATCCCCGTTCGCCGCCCAAAGCCTCACAACCACCGCTCGCCGTGGACACCGCCTCTTCGGCCGCACAGAGCGCCACCTCACCTAGACCGCGTACCACCGCCCCTATGGCCGCATTTAAGTCCTAGAGCACCGCCAGGGAACCGCCCATCGATCGCCACCTCCAGCCATGCCTCTAGCTCGCCGTAGCCATGTCGCCACCGTCGACCGCCCATCCCGCTCGGTCTCACTGTCGGGCCTATAAAAGGAGCCCTCCCCAGCCATTCTTCTCCACACCATTCCACTACCCTCACCTCTCTGAACCTCACCCACCTCTAGCCGGAGCAAGTGGAGCAGCAGCTCGCTGGAATTGGAACCGGAGCCGCCGCCTCTAGAGGAGAAGGGCGCCATTGATTTCGACCGCCCCAAGCTCCACCGCAACCGCACCTCGCCTTGCCGTCGTCTTCCACGTCGTTTGCCCGCCTCGCCGACCCCACTGGAGCCCTGGTATGCCCCCAGTAGACCCCCACCGAGTCGCTAGGGTTCGAGCTCGCCGCCGACCTGTTCGTCGTCGACGACGACCCTCAGCCGTTGATCTCGCTTCTAATCGCACGACCCACAACGCGTGTATCGTTTCACGTGTTAAGTGCCGCTGACACGTGGGACCCCCTGTCAGCTGAGCCCCGCGCCGCGGAGCGCCACTGGGCCGGCCCATTTCTTTTCCCGTGCTAGCCCACCCATTCAAATCTGGATTTTTCTTTTTAGTTAAATCTAGTTTCTATCCACTATTTCAAAATTCAATTCTGTGAGTTTGACAAATCCAAATAGCATGAAACAAACTTTATCTGAAAGGTATTGAAATAATCTATCCAAGCCCGTTGGATTTATTTCAATTAGAGTTATAGATCTCTCCTAATAAAAATAACAAAACAGAAGCTTTTGCACCTTGCAACATTTTTATAAAATCAACCAAGTTAGCTTTTGAGTTGATTCCAACTCTCAAAAATCACATTTCATCACATGTATCCAAATATGTAATAATATTAAGGTTTACATGCAGTGACTTTGGACTAGTACCAAAATAATGCTATATAGGCATTTCTAGTCACTTTAAATCATTAAATAATGAACTTAAACTAAAGTAATATTGATCCAACCTTTAAATCTCATTCCCACATGTTAGAATATGTGGTGAGGACATGTGTCCACATGATCCCATATTTTGGTGGTGAATATTAAATTTTAGTTAAAATTTCAATGAGTAGAAATTACTTTTCTAAAATAAAAAGGTTGAAACTATTGAATTAAACTTGTGATGCTTGTGATGATAATAGATCATCAATTGTGTGTTTTAGAATGCTACTTAGCCTAGTTAAGTATTGTTTGGTGATTGTCTACTCCCTATGTATTTATAGACGCTAGTACCGACCAAACTTTCGAGGAGGAGGAGTTCTACCAAGAAGAAGAAGAAGAAGAAGAAAATTTCAACCACTGCACCAACCAAGGCAAGCTATTGTTAGCAGGCTAGATTTAAAACTAGATGGTTTAGCAAAGATGCCTTAAGCATGCTTTGATCACACCCCTTTAACTATTAGTACCCCAAGTCTTATTGACAAGTTTTACCTCCCTTAGTTCACACAAAGTTCTTTACTTGTTTTGAAGGTAGCATAAAAAGTATAAAACTTGACCTACTTAGAAACCTTTAGATGTCATTCTATGGCATGAGATTGAAACCATCTGTTCCACCTTAGTGAATACTCTTAACTTAGTATTTTAGAATAGATCAAAAACTTGAGTCACTTTAGATGGGAACACTTGGTGAAAATGAATTGTGAAAACCTTGGAATGATGAGTCATTCTATTGAGATGTTTTGACATGTGTTGAGAGACACAACTGGTTTATGATGATGAAAATGATGAGGCATGAGCCTTAACCCTTTTATAAAACTGATGGTTGGATTCGGATGCGATACCATTCCAAATTTACCGTACAACCACATTACCTGAATTGGGTAAGGTTTAGCTGGAAGTTTATATGCATTAGTATTAGTTCCCTCACGGGAGAGGTTTGAGCTGAGGCTACCTCTCAATGTTGTCCACCTATGCAGTGCCCAAGATGACTGATGGTCATGGTTGGGAGGCCATGCTCATAGGAGAGGTGCTTGTACTAGGGTGTGTAAAGGGAAGGTTATGTTTGATTATCTGCATACTAAGTATGATGATTCAGGGTTATCCCTGACAGATGATCGAATCTTGTGGTGAAAGTGTACCACCTCTGTAGAGTGTCAAACTATTCGAATAGCCGCGTCCGCGGTTATGGACAGTTGGAATGGCCATACTGTTTCGTTGTCAGATGTTTTCTAAATAACTTGAAACGAATGATGAACTTTGACTTGACCACAATAGGGTTGTGTTGATGATAATAGCTTCCCAACTTAAGTGATTCTAGAACCTTATTTTATCTTTCTTTGCTTCTGAACTTAGCTTAGGTTCCAAACTTAACTTGATAGTTAACTTAGATTCAGTAATTTAACTTAGAATTATACTCCTTGCTAGTAGTAGTTTGCGAGTACTTAAAGAGTACTCATGGCTTTTGTCCCTGGCTATTATCATGGCCAGACTATGAAGGAGATTATCAAGATGATGGTCAGCAGGACGGCTATGATAACTAGGACTATCTGCCTTTCGGATTGCTCGTGCTCAAGATGAACCCCACTGCTTTGCTATCGTTTATTTCCGCTGCTTGTTGTATTAAAGACTGGATCATGAGATCCTTATTTGTGTAAAACCTTATGTATGGTTTGTAATGGATGATGTACTGTGATATCCAATCCGTTATGTCTCGCAAAAATGGTAATCCTGGGATTGCGAGGTATGGCATAACGGGCATCTGGGATTAAAAATCCGGGTGTTGACAAGTTGGTATCAGAGCCATCCTGACCATAGGAGACCCTAGTTAGAATGGACGTCCAAACCAAAAACTTAGCTTCAAAACCAAAGGGAGTATTTATGAAAAACTATTTCCCCTCTTACCCTTGTGAACTCATTCTTTCTCAAAAATGCATGTTCCTAAAAATTCTTACATTACTACTTAAAATTGGACACACTTGATCACTTCACTAACTTCCTCATCCTAAATTCTTGTAGATGGAGACTCAGTTTAGCAAGTTTTACCAGTTGGGAAATGGAGGTCAGCTGATCTTCGAGAGGGATCTGGATTCGCTGTCGGAGTTACTGGGACGCCCACATCTAGAGTTTCTTGGAGCTCAACTTCCAGGACCCCCAGGAGGAGACCTACAGTGGCTAGTCACCACGGATCTTCGGGGAAGCATCGAAGAACCAACTTCCGGGAGAATTCAGTTCTCCGTGAGAGAGAACAACTGGCTAGATGGATTAGCCAGGGCAATGCATGAAGCTCTCGCACGTCTATGTGCCCTCAGCGTCAACAAGATTCAAGGAACCCGTTTTGCCCACTATGTAAGACGTGTCTTCATGGGAATGCCGATGGAGATGCCAAGTCACCCAGAGTTGAGGCGTCAAGTGGAGAACCTTGACTTCTTGCTTCATGACAGGCAGCAGGAACTGGACAATGCTAGAGAGTTAGCCAACCAGAACCGTGCCATTGCCGACCAGAAGGCCCAGATTTTCGCACTGCTTGTCCAAGATCGCCAGTCTCTTTGCCGCCAGCGTGCAAAGAAGGATCGCACCATCGCCCATCTTCGCAAGAAGGTGGCCGACCTCGAGAAGACCGTCAAGGAGCAGGAAGCTCAGCTTGCCGCCAACGAAGAAGAAGATGAGGGTGAAGACATCCAGGGAGATATGGATTCTTACCTCAGCAACGATGATGACTTTTTAGAGGAGGATGCTGTGGACTTCTACACTGATGATGAAGACTCCGACTTCATTGACGATGAGTAGATGCACTAGAGCACTGTCGTAGCATGAGTTGTATCGGTTCCATTGTATCGTAGCTTGCAGAATGGTTCTTCAAACCATCTGCTTTCCTTTGATTGTTGTGGTGTGTGTTGTATCGGGTGCTTGCTTGCATGAATGAAAATGAAGTTAGATGAAAAACCTGAGTCTAACTCAAAGTTTTAGCTTTGAAAACCCAAAACCATGAACCTTAGAATTTCCCTCTTACCCCTATATCTATCTCAATCTTCAGATGACTCGTGGAAACCAAGGAGGGAGCAGCTCGTCGCAGGACCCAATGCTGCAGATCTTGCAGAATCTCATCGCGGACCGTGAAGCAAGCAGGGCCGAGCGTCAAGCCAACTTAGCAACACTTCAACAGATCGCCCAAATGGCTCTCAACAACCAAGGACATGTAAATCAGGATCACCAAGGATCCAAACTCAAAAACTTTCAGAACACCAATCCCCCAATCTTCAACCAATCTGAAAACCCATTAGATGCTGATGGATTCTGCACCATGGAAAACAACTTAGAGGTTGCCAGAGTTGATGAGAATGAGAAAGTTCTCTTCGCCACCCACTATCTGGCGGGAGATGCAAGAGCTTGGTGGAATAGCACCCGCAATATGAACCATGGCCAGGTGATGACCTGGGAAGCATTCAAGGTCAAGTTCAGCCGCACCCATGTGCCGCAAGGTCTTGTCAATAGGATGAGAGATGAATTCCGCAAATTGAAGCAAGGAAGAATGACTGTGGTGGTGATGGGTTCGCAGCATGGAAAACAAAAATTTTCTATCGCAAGAACGAATAAAACCCAGATCTAATCTAGATAAAAGCCAAGATCTAATCTACTAGACATGAGCAACGAGATAGATCGGTACTAACCCTCGTAGAACCGAAAGCGTTAACGAGATTAGATCTCGTGGATGATGTAGTCGATCACTTGCCGATCTCAAGATCGAGTAGATGATCCTTCCGGCGCCGCGTTCCGGCAGCGCTTCCGCAGACGGTCACACGTGTGGAGTCGAAGCAGACCTTCCTCTCCTCGTTCCAATGACGCGGAGGTAGTAGATCTTCTCCACGCAATCCCAGCGACAGCACGGCGTGGTGGTGGTGGTGGAGAGAATTCTGCAGGGCTTCGCCTAAGCCGGAGCAGATGGAAGGAGGAAGAGAGAGGCGGCTAGGGTTTGGAGTGGGAGGGGGCAAGGAGGGGTGGCGCCTCCACCCCTCTATATATAGAGGGAGGGGTGTGGCCTAGGGTTCCCACCCCTAGGCCCACCCCTTAGGGCCGGCGCTCTAGGGAGCTTGGGGGGAGAGTCCTTCCCCCCAAGTTTCCCCTTTAAACTCCCCTTATCTTATCTTATCTTATCTTATCTTATCTTATCTTATCTTATCTTATCTTATCTTATCTTATCTTATCTTATCTTATCTTATCTTATCTTATCTTATCTTATCTTATCTTATCTTATCTCGGTTTTCAAATAAACTCCAAGATATCTTCTAGAACCTTCTGGAACATTCCGAAACCTTCTAGAATCCCCATACAAACACTCTGGAACATTTCCTAACTTAGAAAATGATCCCCATTATATGAATCTTATTCCCCGGACAGTTCCGGATCTCCTCGTGATGTCCCGGATCCAATCGAGACTCCGAACAACATTCGGTCTCCAACGCACATTCAATATCTACTTAAAACAACTTCGAACCTTAAGTGTGTCACCCTATGGTTCGTGAATACGCAGACATGATGAAGACACCTCTCCGATCAATAACCATCAGCGGGATCTGGAGATCCATAACGGCTCCCACATACTCAACGATGACTTCGTGATCGATAGAACCATTAACATACGAAACCAATTCCCTTTGTCACGCGATACTTCTACTTATCCGAGGTTTGATCATCGGTATCTCCATACCTAGTTCTACCTCTTGATAAGTACTCTTTACTGCTCCGTGTTATGCCATCCCTTGTGACCTAGTCACATGCTTGCAAGCTAACTAGATGACATTCCAGCGAGAGGGCCCAGAGCATATCTATCCGTCATATGGATGGACAAATCCCAATCTTGGTCCATGCGCTTCAACACATACTTTCAGAATACCTAATGACACCTTTATAACCACCCAGTTATGAAGTGGTGTTTGATGTCATCAAAGTACTCATCCGGTGATGGTGATTAACACAACCTCATGGTCGAAGGATTAGGTTACTATGTATCGAAAGCTTATAGCAATGTGAACTTAATGACTTGATCTAATGCTACGCTTACTATGGGTGTGTGTGTCCATTACATCATTCTCCTAATGATACAATCTTGTTATTAATGACATCCAATGTCCATGATCAGGAAACCATGATCATCAATTAATCAACAAGCTAGTTTAACAAGAGGCTTACTAGGGACCCTTTTATGTTTACAAAACACACATGTATTAGTGTTTCCTTATAATACAATTACAGCATGGGATGCAAACATTCATCATAAACACAAAGATATAATAATAACCATTTTTATTATTGCCTCTTGGGCATATCTCCAACAGTCTCCCACTTGCACTAGAGTCAATAATCTAGATTACATGGTAATATACCTAACACCCATGGCATTCTGGTGTTGGTCATGCTTTGCTATAGGGAGAGGTTTAGTCAACGGATCTGCCACATTTAGATCAGTGTGTACTTTGCAAATCTTTATGTCACCATCTCGGACATACACGCGAATGGCATGGAAATGTAGCTTGATGTGCTTCAGCTTGCTATGTGACCTTGGCTCCTGTGCATTAGCTATGGCACCTGTGTTGTCACAGTAGATGGCCATCGGGTCCAACGCACTAGGAACCACGCCAAGTTCAGTAATGAACTCCTTCATCCATATGGCTTCTTGTGCAGCCTCCGAAGCAGCTATGTATTCCGATTCAGTTGAAGATTTCGCCACAACGCTTTGCTTGGCACTCCTCCAGCTCACTCACCATTCAAAATAAATCATTATCCGGTGTGACTTGAGTCATCGGATCGGTGTTCCAACTAGCATCGGTGTAGCTTTTTACAACAAGCTGTTCATCACCTCCATAAGAAAGAACCATATCCTTAGTCCTATTCAGTACTTAAGGATATTCTTGATCACGTCCGATGCTCCATTCCAGGATCACTTTGATATCTGCTAGTCAAACTAACAACATGTGCTATATCCGGTCTTGTACACAACATGGCATACATGATAGAACCTATGGCTGAGGCATAGGGAACATTATTCATCTTCTCTCTATCTTCTGCCGTAGATGGACTTTGAGTCTTACTCAAGGTCTTTCCTGACAACATGGGCACGAACCCTTTCTTGCTCTCTTCCATTCTAAACTTCTTTAGAACTTTGTCCAGGTATGTACTTTGTGAAAGCGCTTAGCGGCGTCTTGACCTATCTCTATAAATCTTGATGCCTAGAATATATGCCGCCGCCAAGATCCTTCATTGAAAACTATTATTCAAATAGGCTTTGACGCTATTAAGAAGTTCTATATCATTCCCAATCAACAAGATGTCATCTACATATAGTACTAGGAATGCTATAGAGCTCCCACTCACTTTCTTGTAAATACAAGCTTCTCCATAAGTTTGTATAAAACCAAATTTTTTGATTACTTTATCAAAATGTTGATTCCAACTCCGGGATGCTTGCTTCAGTCCATAAATGGAGCGCTGAAGTTTGCATACCTTGTCAGCATCACTAGGATCGACAAAACCCTTGGGTTGTACCATGTACAACTCTTCCTCAATGTCACCATTAAGGAATGCCGTTTTGACATCCATCTGCCATATCTCATAGTCGAAATATGCAGCAATTGCTAATGTAATCCTCACGACTTTAGCTTCGCCATCGGGTGAGAAAGTCTCATCATAGTCAACACCTTGAATTTGTTTGAACCTTTCACGACAAGTCGAGCTTTATAGACAGTAACATTACCATCAGCATCTGTTTTTCTTTTGAAAATCCATTTGTTCTCGACAGCCTTACGGCCATCCGGTAAGTCCACCAACATCCATACTTGGTTTTCGTACATGGATCCCATTTCGGATTTCATGGCTTCTAGCCATTTGTCGGAATCTGGGCTCACCATAGCTTCTTCATACGCCGTAGGGTCATCAGTGTTGTCCACCAACATGACGTTCAAGGCAGAGTCATACCACTCAGGAGTGGTACGAACCCTCGTTGACCTGCGAGGTTCAGTAGTAACTTCGTTCGAAGTTTCATGATCACCATCATTAGCTTCCTCTCGGTTGGTGCAAAGCACGAAAACATCTTCCGGTGCTGCGCTACTCTCAACCCCGAGAGAAGGTTCAATAACCTCGTCGAGTTCTACTTTCCTTCCAGTCACTTCTTTCGAGAGAAACTCCTTCTCAAGAAAGGATCCATTCTTGGCAACGAAAACTTTACCTTCGGATCTTTGATAGAAGGTATACCCAATTGTTTCTTTAGGGTATCCTATGAAGACGCATTTCTCCGCTTTGGGTTCTAGCTTATCAGGTTGTAACTTCTTTACATACGCTTCGCAACCCCAAACTTTAAGGAACGACAACTTAGGTTTCTTACCAAACCACAATTCGTACGGTGTCGTTTCAACGGATTTAGATGGTGCCCTATTTAAAGTGAATGCGGCTGTCTCTAATGCATATCCCCAAAACGATAGCGGTAAATCTGTAAGAGACATCATAGACCGAACCATATCTAAGAGAGTTCGATTACGATGTTTGGACACACCATTACGCTGTGGTGTTCCCGGCGGTGTCAACTGCGAAAGTATTCCACATTTCTTTAAATGCATGCCAAACTCATAACTTAGATATTCACCTCCGCGGTCAGAACGCAGAAACTTAATCTTCTTGTTACGATGATTTTCCACTTCACTTTGAAATTCCTTAAACTTCTCGAAAGTTTCGGACTTATGTTTCATAAAGTAGACATACCCATATCTACTTAAGTCATCCGTGAAAGTGAGAACATAACGATATCCACCACGCGATGCTACACTCATTGGACCACACACATCGGTATGTATTATTTCCAATAAGTCCGTAGCTCGCTCCATTATTCCAGAGAATGGAGTCTTAGTCATTTTTCCCATTAGACATGCTTCGCATCTTTCAAGTGATTCAAGAAGTCCATTAGAATGGAGTTTCTTCATACGCTTCACTCCAATGTGACCAAGACGACAGTGCCACATGTATGTAGAATTATCATTCAATTTTGTTCGTTTAGCATCTATGTTGTGAACATGTGTATCACTACTATCGAGATCCAGTAAGAATAAACCATTCATCTCAGGTGCATTACCATAAAAGATATTACTCATATAAATCGAACAACCTTTATTCTCGGACTTAAAAGAGTAACCGTCTCGCAATAAACAAGATCCAGATATAATGTTCATGCTTAAGGCAGGCACCAAATAACAATTATTCAAATTTAAAACTAATCCCGAAGGTCGATGTAGAGGGAGCGTGCCGACGGCGATCACATCAACATTGGAGCCATTTCCAACGCGCATCGTCACCTCGTCTCTCGCTAGTCTTCGTTTATTCCGCAGCTCCTGTTTCGAGTTACAAATAAGAGCAACCGAACCAGTATCAAATACCCAGGCACTACTACGATTACTAGTAAGATACACATCAATAACATGTATATCGAATATACCTTTCTTCTTGATGTTGCCGTTCTTCGATCTGCAGTACTTGGGGTAGTTGCGCCCAAAGGACCAACACCCTTGCAGAGAAGCATTCAGTTTCAGGTTTAGGACCAGCCTTGGGCTTCTTAGCAAAGTGCAGCTTTCTTGCCCTTCTTGAAGTTGCCCTTGTTCTTAGGCTTGCCCTGCTTGAAATTGGTGGTCTTATTGACCACCAACACTTGGTGCTCCTTCTTGATCTCCACTTCAGCAGTTTTCAGCATGGACGATAGTTCAGGCAACGCCTTGTTCATGCAAAGGCATATTGTAGTTCATCACAAAGTTCTTATAACTCTCGGTGACGGTGATTGGAGGACACGGTGAATCCCTAACTCATTAGGAATCGTTATCCCCAACTCTTGAGCTTGTTTGCGTGCCAGACATGGTGAGCACGTGCTCGCTAACGAGCTTCCTCTTCCATCTTGCGTGTAAAGAACTTTTCGAGGCCTCATAGCTCTCCACGGCCGTGAGTCTCAAAAATGAGCTTGAGCTCCTTAATGATCTCGAACGGGTCATGGTGCTCAAAGCGCTCAAGCTCCGCTTCTAGACCGCATGTGATGGCACACTAAACTGTGGAGTAATGATTTTTCCGAGTGGCGTAAACATTTTTTACGTCATCGGTGGCATCTTCTGCAGGTGGGTCACCTAGCGGTGCATCGAGCACATAGGTCATCTGACCAGCCCTGAGGACAATCTTCAGACCATGGAGCCAGTCCGTGAAGTTGCTTCCATTGTTCTTAAGTTTTTCTTTCTCTAGGAACGCATTGAAATTGATGGAGAGGTTCGCCATAATCTACAACAAATTTTGCAAGTAGTTTAGACTAAGTTTATGATAAATTGAGTTCAACTTCAATTCTTAAATTAACTAGGTGAACTCCCACTCAAAACAACATCCCTCACATTGTCTTAGTGATTACACGAACCAAGTCCACTACACCAAGTTCGATCTTCACGAGAGAAGATGTAGTTTCATCGGCGAACAATCTTCATGTTCATCATATCATTCATATGACTCGTGATCTACCTTTCGGTATTCCGTGTTCCGAGGCCATGTCTGTACATGCTAGGCTCGTCAAGATTAACCTTAGTTTCCACATGTGCAAATCTGGCTTGCACCCGTTGTATGCACACGTAGAATCTATCACACCCGATCATCACGAGATGCTTCAAACGATTTAGTCTTAGCAACGGTGCCAACTAAGGACGAACACTTTTATTACTTGATATTTAGTGAGAGGGATCATCTTATAATGCTACCGTCATGATCTAAGCAATACAAGATGCATAAAGGATTAACATCACAGTGCAATTCATAATTAGTGTGATATGATATGGCCCTTTCTTCTTGTGCCTTCGATCTCCATCTCCAAAGCACGGACATGATCTCCATCATTACCAGCATTAAGGCCAAGGTCGGCGCCGCTTCATGGTTGTCCATCATCATAAGCAAATATTACAACTACTTGGAATAAAGCTATTACAAGATGAATAGACAGGTCTTAATAGAATTAAAGACAACCATTAGGCTCTCGCCGTTGTCATATTACAACAAGGATCATTGCATACATCAAATATAATCACAATCACATGATGGCCATATCACATCACAAAACCCCTGCAAAAACAAGTTAGACGCCTCTAATTTTCTTTGCAAGTTTTACGTGGTTTGGGGCTTTCAAATAAGAACGGATCTTACCTACGAAACTGAACCACAACGTTGATACAAGTGCTATCAAGTGCAAAGTGTAGATTTGATCTATACTATGATGGGAGAGACAGACACCCGCAAAGCCACTTGTGCAAAGCAAGATGCACGTCAAGAGTGGAGCAAGTCTCATGTGCGATGACATGTAATGTTAGCCCGAGCCGCTTCATCCCACCATACCGCAAGATGCAAAGTACACACAGCAAAAGACGGCACGAGCACCAACGCCCACAACACCATTGTGTTCTACTCGTGCAACAGATCTACGCATAGACAAGGCCCTGATACCACTGATGGGTTCATAGCATGGAAAACAAAAAATTTCTACCGCAAGAACGAACAAAACCCAGATCTAATCTAGATAAAAGCCAAGATCTAATCTACTAGACATGAGCAACGAGATAGATCGGTACTAACCCTCGTAGAACCGAAAGCGTTAACGAGATTAGATCTCGTGGATGATGTAGTCGATCACTTGCCGATCTCAAGATCGAGTAGATGATCCTTCCGGGCTGCTCCGTTAAGCGCTCATGAGACGGTCACACGTGCGGAGTCGAAGCAGACCTTCCTCTCCTCGTTCCAGTGAGCAGCGGAGGTAGTAGATCTTCTCCACGCAATCCCAGCAGCACGACGGCGTGGTGGTGGTGGAGAGAATTCTGCAGGGCTTCGCCTAAACGGGAGCAGATGGAAGGAGGAAGAGAGAGGCGGCTAGGGTTTGGAGTGGGAGAGGGCAAGGAGGGGTGGTGCCTCCACCCCTCTATATATAGAGGGAGGGGTGTGGCCTAGGGTTCCCACCCCTAGGCCCACCCCTTAGGGTCAAGCAAGACTAGGGAGCTTGGGGGGAGAGTCCTTCCCTCCCAAGTTTCCCCTTTAAACTCCCCTTATCTTATCTTATCTCGGTTTTCAAATAAACTCCAAGATATCTTCTAGAACCTTCCGGAACATTCCGAAACCTTCTAGAATCCCCATACAAACACTCTGGAACATTTCCTAACTTAGAAAATGATCCCCATTATATGAATCTTATTCCCCGGACAGTTCCGGATCTCCTCGTGATGTCCCGGATCCAATCCGAGACTCCGAACAACATTCGGTCTCCAACGCACATTCAATATCTACTTAAAACAACTTCGAACCTTAAGTGTGTCACCCTACGGTTCGTGAATATGCAGACATGATGAAGACACCTCTCCGATCAATAACCATGAGCGGGATCTGGAGATCCATAACGGCTCCCACATACTCAACGATGACTTTGTGATCGATAGAACCATTAACATACGAAACCAACCCTTTGTCACGCGATACTTCTACTTATCCGAGGTTTGATCATCGGTATCTCCATACCTAGTTCTACCTCGTTACTGATAAGTACTCTTTACTCGTTCCGTGTTATGCCATCCCTTGTGACCTAGTCACATGCTTGCAAGCTAACTAGATGACATTCCACCGAGAGGGCCCAGAGCATATCTATCCGTCATATGGATGGACAAATCCCAATCTTGGTCCATGCGCTTCAACACATACTTTCAGAATACCTAATGACACCTTTATAACCACCCAGTTACAAAGTGGTGTTTGATGTCATCAAAGTACTCATCCGGTGATGGTGATTAACACAACCTCATGGTTGAAGGATTAGGTTACTATGTATCGAAAGCTTATAGCAATGTGAACTTAATGACTTGATCTAATGCTACGCTTACTATGGGTGTGTGTGTCCATTACATCATTCTCCTAATGATACAATCTGTTATTAATGACATCCAATGTCCATGATCAGGAAACCATGATCATCAATTAATCAACAAGCTAGTTTAACAAGAGGCTTACTAGGGACCCTTTTATGTTTACAAAACACACATGTATTAGTGTTTCCTTATAATACAATTACAGCATGGGATGCAAACATTCATCATAAACACAAAGATATAATAATAACCATTTTTATTATTGCCTCTTGGGCATATCTCCAACAGGTGGAGTACCGTGACAGATTCTTGTCACTTGCCAGATATGCACCTGATGAGATCAACACGGAGGCCAAGAAGAAAGAGAGATTCTTAAACGGACTGCATGATGAGATGCAGACTGTCCTCGTCAACATCCGTTTCAATGATCTCAAAGAGCTAGTCGACTCTGCCATTCAGATGGAAGGGAAGATTAACCAGGCAAACGACAACCGCAAGCGCCGTATGATGCGCAGCCGATCCGGATCGAGTCACCGAAGTACCGTCCCAACCCTTCACCAGATATGCACCAAGGAACAACCGACCCCAAATTCTCTCCTGCTACCCCAACCAGAAGTGAGGAAATGTGAAGTCCGGAGGAAACAATCACAACTCCGCAATGCCAACAATTTCAACTGTGCCCTCCCAAGAGCAACAACAACAACACCGCACCAGGCGGGCAGCAATGCAGTACTGCATGATCAAGGACAAGTCCCAGATCACTTGTTTCGAGTGTGGAGTGAAGGGTCACTACTCCAATGAGTGTCCCAAGAAGACTGCCGCCAATGCCCCAGCTCAACAGCAACGTCGTGTTCAACCAGGAAGGAGATTTTCCCCAGGGAACCCGCAAGACAATCAAGAACGGTCGTCTCTTCCACATGAACGAGGAAGAAGCCAGGCGCCGGATGTAGTCTGGGTATGTTTTCTCAACTCAGTTTTAGCAAGAGTATTGTTTGATTAGCATCGCATTCATTTGTCACCGAAGAATTTGTATGCACTAGTAAGATTCACCCAACCAACCTGAAGCATGTCATGATAGTGCAAATCCCCGGTTCAACAACAAAAGCTAGAAAAATTTGCAAAGCTGTACCTATCAGAATACATGGGATAGATTTTTATGCTAACCTAATTGTACTTGGAACCAAAGGATTGGAAGTAGTACTAGGTATGGACTGGATGTCAAGGCATAAAGGACTGATAGACTGTGCTAAGAAATCCATCACCATGACCAGTAGTTCGAGTAACGATGAGAGCATATCTCGAAACCTTACCCGTCAATTCAAGTGCAACAAGAGTGTAGCCCGCCTACCATTGACCAAGTCGAGTAGTCCGTGAATACCGACGTATTCCCAGATGAATTGCCGTATGCCCCGGATAGGGATATTGAGTTCATTATCGAACTAATCCCGGAACCGACCTATATCCCGTAGACCCTATACCATGAACCCTCAGAGTTAGTGGAACTGAAGAAGCAGTTGGATGCCATGTTAGCAACAGGCTTGATTCAGCCAAGCGCATCGCCATGGAGATCACCAGTGTTATTCGTCGACAAGAAAGATGGAGGCAATCGTCTGTGTATAGATTACAGAAAGTTGAATGATGTCACCATCAAGAACAAGTACCCTTTGCAAAGATAGAGGATCTATTTGATCAGTTGACCGGAGCTCAGGTATTCTCAAAGATTGATCTTAGGACTGGTTATCACCAACTTAAGATTCGTGCAACAGATATTCCGAAGACCGCCTTTACTACTCGCTATGGTTTATACGAGTATACGGTTATGTATTTTGGATTAACCAATGCCCCTGCTTATTTCATGAATCTCATGAATAAGGTCATTATGAATTTCCTCGATAAGTTTGTAGTTGTGTTTATCGACGACATCCTTATCTACTCCAAGTCAGAAGAAGAGCACAAGAAACATCTGAGAATCATCCTAGAAACCCTGAGAGATCATCAGTTATATGCCAAGTTCAGCAAGTGTGAGTTTTGGCTGAAAGAAGTAGGATTCCTAGGACATATTGTTTCTGCCGGAGGAGTCTCTGTTGATCCCACCAAGATCAAAGATGTCGAAGAATGGGAAGCCCCAACCAATCAAACCCAAGTTCGTTCATTTCTGGATTAGCGGGATATTACTGCAAGTTCGTAGAAGGATTCTCGAGCATAGCCCGACCAATGACCCAATTGTTGAAGAAGGACAAGAAGTTTGAATGGACAGACAAATGTGAAGCTAGCTTCTAGGAGCTAAAGAAGAGATTGATATCAGCCCCAATTTTGATCATGCCAGACATCAAGAAGCCGTTTGATGTGTATTGTGATGCATCCAAGATTGTCCTAGGATGTGTATTGATGTAAGAAGGCAAAGTCATCACGTATCTGTCTCGACAATTGAAGCAACATGAGCAGAACTATCCTACCCATGACCTTGAGCTAGCAGCCGTGGTTCTAGCATTGAAGACATGGCGTCATTATTTGATGGGTAATCGCTGTGAGATTTACTCAGATCATAAGAGCTTGAAGTATATCTTCACCCAGAAGGAGCTGAATATGAGGCAAAGAAGATGGATAGAGTTAATCAAGGATTATGACCTTGACATTCACTATCACCCCGGCAAAGCCAATGTGGTAGCGAATGCTCTTAGCAGATTGCCGTGTAGGCTTAACACCATGATCAAAGAGAAGCAACCAAGTTTGTATGAGGAGTTGGAGCAGTTCAGGACTAAGTTAGTCAGCAAAGGATTCCTAGCTAGCATTGAACTTCAACCCACTTTGATTAGCCAAATCAAGGAAGCCCAGAAGGGAAATGAGAGTATCGACAGAATCAAACGTCGTATTGGTACAGGAAAGGTACCTGGATTCACCAAAGACGAAGAAGGTGTACTGTGGTACAAAGGACGTATCTGTGTGCCAGCAGATTCGGAGCTGAAGGAGGTTATCATGAAGGAAGCTCATGATACTCTTTATTCTATCCACCCCGGAGGAACAAAGATGTATCAGGATTTGAAAGAGCAATTTTGGTGGCACAAGATGAAAAGAGAGATCGGAAGCTACATCACCAAATGTGACATCTGTCAACGAGTCAAAGCAGAGCATCAGAGACCTGTAGGACTATTGCAACCATTGCAGATTCCGGAATGGAAATGGGATTCCGTCGGAATGGACTTTATCACCGGTTTACCCACTTCTAGTAGGGGAAATGACTCAATCTAGGTCATAGTAGATAGACTGTCCAAGGTAGCCCACTTCATACCAATCAAGACAACCTACCAGAGTGCAAAGCTAGCAGAGCTGTACATTGCTAGGATTGTTAGTCTACATGGAACCCCCAAGACCATCGTCTCAGATCGAGGAACCCAGTTTACTTCAAGATTTTGGCAGAAAGTTCAGGAAGATTTAGGAACCAAGTTGAATTTCAGTACCGCGTATCACCTGCAAACAGATGGACAAACCGAGAGAGTCAACCAGATCTTGGAGGATATGCTTAGAGCTTGTGTGTTGGAATACGGATCAAAATGGGAAGATCGCTTTTCAGAATTCTCATATAACAACAGTTATCAAGCTAGTTTGCAGATGGCACCATTCAATTCCTCATGCGGAAGAAAGTGTCGTACCCCTTTGAATTGGTCGCAAGTAGGAGAGAGTCAGATCTTTGGACCCGACATTCTCCGAGAAGCAGAAGAGAAAGTTCACAAAGTCCATGAGCACCTAAAGACCGCCCAATCCAGACAGAAGAGCTATGCTGACAAGAGAAGGAGAGACCTGACTTTCAATGTCGGAGATTTCGTTAATCTCAAGGTTTCACCATTGAAGGGAACTCAACACTTTAGTCTGAAGGGAAAGTTAGCTCCCAGATATATCGGACCTTTCAAGATTCTAAACCGTCGAGGAGAAGTATCGTATCAACTGGAACTGCCTGAAGAGATGTCAGCCATCCACAATGTGTTCCATATCTCGTTACTTTGCAAATGCTTGGAAGTGCCTGAGAAGACTGAAGTTTTCACGAATATCGATCACAGAGCTGTGGAAATCAACAATGACCTGACCTATCGGGAAGTACCCATCCGTATCTTAGAAGAAGCCTACAGAACCACTAGGACTAGGAGTATCAAGTTTCTCAAGATTCAGTGGAGCAACCATACCGAGGAGGAAGCCACTTGGGAACGCGAAGATTACATTAGGACAGAGTTCCCAGATCTCTTTAGTTCCTAGTTTTCTTTGTAAATCTCGGGATGAGATTTCGTTTAAGGGGGGAAGGTTTGTAACATCCCAAAACTTTAATCCAAGCTTAACAAGATCAAATCATCCAAAAATAGGGTTAACAAAAACTTTTCCAAATTTAAAATGAAAGCATTCATATGTGTGTGCATTTAAAATAGGAGTTGTTTTGAATTGCCATGATTGTGTGATCCCATGCTTGTAAAATGTTTCTTAGATGATTTAAACATCATCTACATCATTCCAAAACTTTTCCTAAAGAAAATCAAATCAAAAAGAATTAAAAGGAAGGAATGGTCATTTTGGCAAATTTAACTCTCATGCCTACTTTGGCTATTCCTAGTACTCAATTCTTAACAGAAACAATTCTTGATCTTTGCACCCCTTGCTAGTACACATAATGAGGTACCATGGCCCACCTTTGGATCTGCTAAAAAATTCTGTTAACTATTTTAAATGACAGTTTAAAATTGAATCTAGTACATATGCATAGATCACCCCTATTTCAAAAACCATCTATTTGAGCTCCACTTTCAAAACCCTTGCAACCAGAGACTACCTATCACTAGTGGAGATCACTCAAAAATTTTGAACTCAAAATTCAAAACTTTTTCTCGTGCGGCCATTTCATCAAACACATGGCAGGCAGAATCAAACACAAATAGCTAGCTCACTGTTTCTACAGAGTTTAGCCACCCATTTGACCACAAACACTCCCTCTGTCTCCACTTGATCAAACCATGCCATTACCACCCCAACCCCTACACCCTAGTGGCCAGGCCAAGCCATGCCGAGCACCAACTCGCCAGCCAACCTTGCCCTCACCCCAGCCGACCACCTCCTCCTTCCTCTCCATGTCTAGGAGGTAGCCAGCACCTCACCACCCCTCTCTGTCCCCTGCCCGAGCCAAGTGCTGCCATGGACCACCGAGGAAAGCCCGCGCCCAGTGCCACCGCACCATGCTGATGCCTCCCGCAGAGCACGCTCTGTCCCCGCATGCACAAGCCACCGCTCGACCGCAGCCCGCGCCCGCCGCTCCGCCTCGACCTGGCGAACACCCCAGACATCCCTGTTCGCCGCCCAAAGCCTCACAACCACCGCTCGCCGTGGACACCGCCGCTTCGGCCGCACAGAGCGCCACCTCACCTAGACCACGTACCACTGCCCTTATGGCCGCATTTAAGTCCTAGAGCACCGCCAGGGAACCGCCCATCGATCGCCACCTCCAGCCATGCCTCTAGCTCGCCATAGCCATGTCGCCACCGTCGACCGCCCATCCCGCTCTGTCTCACTGTCGGGCCTATAAAAGGAGCCCTCCCCAGCCATTCTTCACCACACCATTCCACTATCCTCACCTCTCTGAACCTCACCCACCTCTAGCCGGAGCAAGTGGAGCAGCAGCTCGCCGGAATTGGAACCGGAGCCGCCGCCTCTAGAGGAGAAGGGCGCCGTTGATTTCGACCGCCCCAAGCTCCACCGCAACCGCGCCTCGCCTTTGCTGCCTTCCACGTCGCTTTCCAGCCTGCTAGACGCTCAAGAGACCCCCACCGAGTCGCTAGGGTTCGAGCTCGCCGGCGACCTGTTCGTCGTCGACGACGACCCTCAGCCGTTGATCTCGCTTCTAATCGCACGACCCACAGTGCGTGTACCGTTTCGCGTGTTAAGTGCCGCTGACACGTGGGACCCCCTGTCAGCTGAGCTCCATGCCGCGGAGCACCACTAGGCCGGCCCATTTCTTTTCCCGTGCTAGCCCACCATTCAAATCTGGATTTTTCTTTTTAGTTAAATCTAGTTTCTGTCCACTATTTCAAAATTTAATTCTATGAGTTTGACAAATCCAAATAGCATGAAACAAACTTTATCTGAAAGGTATTGAAATAATCTATCCAAGCCCGTTGGATTTATTTCAATTAGAGTTATAGATCTCTCCTAATAAAAATAACAAAACAAAAGCTTTTGCACCTTGCAACATTTTTATAAAATCAACCAAGTTAGCTTTTGAGTTGATTCCAACTCTCAAAAATCACATTTCATCATATCTATCCAAATATGTAATAATATTAAGGTTTACATGCAGTGACTTTGGACTAGTACCAAAATAATGCTATATAGGCATTTCTAGTCACTTTAAATCATTAAATAATGAACTTAAACTAAAGTAATATTGATCCAACCTTTAAATCTCATTCCCACATGTTAGAATATGTGGTGAGGACATGTGTCCACATGATCCCATATTTTGGTGGTGAATATTAAATTTTAGTTAAAATTTCAATGAGTAGAAATTACTTTTCTAAAATAAAAAGGTTGAAACTATTGAATTAAACTTGTGATGCTTGTGATGATAATAGATCATCAATTGTGTGTTTTAGAATTCTACTTAGCCTAGTTAAGTATTGTTTGGTGATTGTCTACTCCCTATGTATTTATAGATGCTAGTACCGACCAAACTTTCGAGGAGGAGGAGTTCTACCAAGAAGAAGAAGAAGAAAACTTCAACCACTGCACCAACCAAGGCAAGCTATTATTAGCAGGCTAGATTTAAAACTAGATGGTTTAGCAAAGATGCCTTAAGCATGCTTTGATCACACCCCTTTAACTATTAGTACCCCAAGTCTTATTGACAAGTTTTACCTCCCTTAGTTCACACAAAGTTCTTTACTTGTTTTGAAGGTAGCATAAAAAGTATAAAACTTGACCTACTTAGAAACCTTTAGATGTCATTCTATGGCATGAGATTGAAACCATCTGTTCCACCTTAGTGAATACTCTTAACTTAGTATTTTAGAATAGATCAAAAACTTGAGTCACTTTAGATGGGAACACTTGGTGAAAATGAATTGTGAAAACCTTGGAATGATGAGTCATTCTATTGAGATGTTTTGACATGTGTTGAGAGACACAACTGGTTTATGATGATGAAAATGATGAGGCATGAGCCTTAACCCTTTTATAAAACTGATGGTTGGATTCGGATGCGATACCATTCCAAATTTACCATACAACCACATTACCTGAATTGGGTAAGGTTTAGCTGGAAGTTTATATGCATTAGTATTAGTTCCCTCACGGGAGAGGTTTGAGCTGAGGCTACCTCTCAATGTTGTCCACCTATGCAGTGCCCAAGATGACTGATGGTCATGGTTGGGAGGCCATGCTCATAGGAGAGGTGCTTGTACTAGGGTGTGTAAAGGGAAGGTTATGTTTGATTATCTGCATACTAAGTATGATGATTCAGGGTTATCCCTGACTGATGTATCGAATCTTGTGGTGAAAGTGTACCACCTCTGCAGAGTGTCGAACTATTTGAATAGCCGCGTCTGTGGTTATGGACAGTTGGAATGGCCATACTGTTTCATTGTCAGATGTTTTCTAAATAACTTGAAACGAATGATGAACTTCGACTTGACCACAACAGGGTTGTGTTGATGATAATAGCTTCCCAACTTAAGTGATTCTAGAACCTTATTTTATCTTTCTTTGCTTCTGAACTCAACTTAGGTTCCAAACTTAACTTGATAGTTAACTTAGATTCAGTACTTTAACTTAGAATTATACTCCTTGCTAGTAGTAGTTTGCGAGTACTTAAAGAATACTCATGGCTTTTGTCCCTGGCTATTATCATGGCCAGACTATGAAGGAGATTATGTGGATGATGGTCAGTAGGACGGCTATGATAACTAGGACTATCTCGCCACAAGATTGCTCGTGCCCCTGAAGATGGACCCCACCGCTACGCTATCGTTTATTTCCGCTGCTTGTTGTATTAAAGACTGGATCATGAGATCCTTATTTGTGTAAAACCTTATGTATGGTTTGTAATGGATGATGTACCGTGATATCCAATCCGTTATGTCTCGCAAAAATGGTAATCCTGGGATTGCGAGGTATGGCATAACGGGCATCTGGGATTAAAAATATGGGTGTTGACATGCGGCCAGCCCAGGGGCGCGCCTGGCCATGGTGTGGGCCACCCCTGGCCCTCCACTCACTCTCTCACTTGCCCCTGCTCTCTCTCTCCTGATAAAACACCAGTTCATTGCTCGAAATCATGTTCTTGTTGTTCTTGTCCATGATTTTTCGATCTCCTTGCTTAGCCCATCTTTGCTGCGGAAATTTGGAGCATTTGTTCTCCGGTATGTGACTCCTCCGCTTGTCCAAGTAGATTTGTGTTTAGTGGTTTGTATCTTGAGTATTTTGCTGCTATAGGTGACATGTTATGAGATCTTGTAAGCTTGTTCAATGCTTAGAGATATTCTTTTGATGCATGTTTAGGCCTCTTACAAGTCCCCATGAGTAGTGCCCTTCATTATATATTCACTTTGCAATCACTTGTTTAATGGATGTTTAAATTTCAGAATACCAAAGATGAACAACCACACCTTTGGAGAAATATTTGAGAGGGACACACCTAGGAGGTCAAGGCCTTCAAGATCAGCCTCTCAGTTTAGGCCTTCATACAACAAAGATCTCATTGCACCACGCTTTGGCAATGAAGGAGATGAGGGGGATACTCACCCATCTACTTTTCCTTGTTATACCTTCTTGCAAGCTGCAGGGATTCTCAATGATTTCTTGCTATTGATTCAGAGGGTTGGTTTGACCTCACACATGGAAGATGAGAGTGAGCAATATGCCATGCTCACCAAAACTTTTGCTGAGAGTTTCGTTTTCACTAACACCCCCTATCAGTCAACCGTTTCTTTCAGAATTTATAATCTACCGTTTACCATACCATTGGAAAGATTTTGCAGCATTATAGGTATAGGCATGACAGGGACCGTGAAGAAGATTCAAGGGCGACCTGTGAAGGAAATATGCCCTGAGAGGCAATAATAAAGTTGTTATTATGTATTCCTTGTATATGATAGATGTTTATTTTGCATGCTATAATTGTATTGATAGGAAACATCAATACATGTGTGTTTAATAAACAAAAAGGGTTCCTAGTTATGCCTCTCTTATAGACTAGCTTGTTGATTAACAAGATGATCAAGGTTTCCTGATCATGGACATTGGATGTTATTAATAACAAGGTCACATCATTTGTGAAATGATGTGATGAACATTCATTCGAAGTATAGCATTACGATCAAGTCATTATGTTTATATTGCTATAACATCATACAAAGTAGTCTTAGTCCTTAGACCATGAGATCATGTTAATTGCTAACACCGGAAGAGTATCTTGATAACATCAAACGTCACACCGTAACAGGGTGACCATAAAGGTGGGTTTAGTGCTATGAAGGTGTTATGTTGAGGCTCATGGATCAAGAGTGGAATTTGTCAATCCCGATGACGGATAGATATACTCTGGGCCCTCTCGATGATATCACATTAAGATAGCTTGCAAGCAAGTGATGTGATCACTAGAATGTTATATCACGGGAACGAGAAAAGAGTGCATGTCGGTAACGAGATCAAACTAGGTATTTGGATACCGATAATCAAATCTCGGACATGTATTATATCATGAGACAAAGGGATTAAATTGCTGACGTTAAAGGTTCTCACGATCACAGAAGTCATCGTTGAATATGCAGGAGTCAGTATGGATCTCCAGGTCCCGCTTCTGATTATTGATCTGAGAGGAGTCTCAATCATGTCTGCATTATTCGCGAACCGTAGGGTGACACACTTAAGGGTTGCCAGACACCATTTAGGAGCACATATGTTCCATACAAAAGGTTTGCAAAGCGCAGGAAATGTTTCGATAGAAACCGGAATTGTTTCGGGTGAAATTGCAGAAAGTGGTTCTGCATGTGATATTGAAATGTTGCAAGGGGTTTTATGTGAATGTTTGTTAATTAAAGTAATTAACAAAATTCTGAATAAAATAAATAAAAGAGTTTTGTTAATTGAGAGTTGCATTTAATTTGGTGGAAATGAAATACATGTGAGTGGGATTTTGGGTGGAGGCCATGTTTATGTGAGTGGAGGTTCACCACATGAATGAAGGAGGGGAGGAGTCCCCCCCTCATGCGCCGGTTACGGGAGGGGAGGGGTCTCCCTCCCTCCTATATAAAGCCCCCCTCTCCCCTCTCACAAACCACACCTCCTCGTGAAGGATCTCTCTCCCTCTCTAGATATTCCCCCATGGTCTCGGATTAGCGAGATACATGTTCCCGGTGGCCTTGCGTCTAGAAGGAGTTGCTACTTCCGCTGATTCGCTGGAGCGAGGAGGTGGAGGTTGTCCGGTGGCTTGAACGTGTGTGCGAGGACGGATGCGCTGCTGATTTGCGGCACTCGAACTTCCACACGATCTTGAGATCGGCAAGCGTACGACTACATCAACCACGAGTTCCTACTCGTTAACAAAACTCGTTGTCTTCGATGGTAAGTTCTCCATGGATGTATGTCCACCCGTTGATCTGTATCTAGTAGATAGATCTTGGCGTATAGTTCTCATCGTAGGAATTTTTTTGTTTTCTATGTTGCGGACCCAACAACCTGCTGATTTGCTGGAGCTCTATCGAGGTGTGACTAATGACGATGACCGCGTAGCTCAGCGTGGGAAGATAAGAAACATCCAACCCCCAGCTCTTAGATACTTTGCCTATTATCTTGCTACTAGCATTCTTGGTAGGGAGAATACGAGTAATATCTCTAATTATCATTTAGCCTTCCTCGCTGCTGCACTTAATAATGATACTCGGTACAATCTTGGCTCTCTCATTGCTCACCGTCTAGCTGCTAGGGGACCTATTTATGGGGGCATCATCGCTTCACGTATGGTCAATGCATTAGAGCTTTCCGTGGATCCAAATGATACTATATTGGCACCACAAAGGCTTGATCTTGCGGCCATGAAAACACATCACTTCATCACTGCTGATTCTGATATGGACAGTTTAGTATACATGATGTTGTTTACTTATGGGGATGAAAGGGAGATCCCTTTGCCACAATCTACTTTGTTCAGTGTTCACAGGAGGCCGTGGTCGCGCTCCATGGAGGAGGTGTTCGAGCAACTCCGCTTGCTTGGTTTCCACAAGCGGCACCAGGAGGATGTGCCCTCCTACGATTACTCTGCGCACTACGATGGGGCGTACTCGAGCTTGCACCAGGACGAGAGTACCTCCTCACCGTACTACGGAGGCGCTCCATCTTGGCCAGCTTGGGATTGATACCCACTTAGGCCAAAAGCCTAAGCTTGGGAGGGAGGTACACCGACATCACACTCATCTCCATATCATGTATATTTGGTACTTTGTATATCCATGCTTCTTTCTCTTTTTAGTTTTTGTTCTTTCTTTACTTTTGCTTTCTAAAACACAAAAAGACCAAAAATATTTCCATTGTTTCTCTTTGTTTGCTTCTTCTTATTTTTGCCTTGGTTTGCTTTTTTTCCTTTTGGCTTTGTCTTAATTATTCAAAAAACCCAAAAAGATTTTGCTTTGCTTGTTCTTCCTTTTTGGTTCTTGCTTTTAAAAATCGAAAACACCAAAAATATTTGTTGTTCTTCTTTGGTTTTGTGAGTTTGTTGCAGGGTTTAGCAGTTCTCAGTGGAATTTGGTTTCATGTTATTATTCAAGCCACACAAGTGAAGGGCAATAATGAGGATTAATGACAACTTGAGGTGTGGTGAGAGGCTGGTAACGAACTCTATTTGTTTTCATTTTTGTACATATACTCATCATTGTGGGCATGCTTAGTCTGTTCATGTAGGGTGTATGTTATTATGGATGCTTAGTAGTTCTTGCTTTCTTATGATTAGCTCCAACTTGCTAATAGTTTGTAGCATGTCGTATGAATGTTTGCTTGCATTGATCTATTCATAACTTGGTATGACAATGTGGTATCTCCCTCTGAATGTTTCACTTGAATTGACTTGGCACATGCTCATGCATGCATATGACTGAAACAATAATCAGTTAAGCCTCGATGAATTATTTTGTCTCAGGGGTCTTGAATCACTTTCGTGCCATGTTTAGTCATGTTTTGTTGCAAGCATGATTATGACAGTTATTGCTCTCTCGTTTGTCGCTTCCTTACTATTGCTAGCATTCACTTGCACTAAGTATAAGCTTTACTCGTGTTTCCAACTCCCTTAAACCAATATTGCCAAAAGTGTCCACCATACCTACCTATTAGCATCATTTGTTATTTCCGTGCATATTCAATATGCCTTGTTTTCTTCCGAATAAAATATTTGCTTGTTATGAGAAAGTTAGTTCGTAAAGCTCTCACGAACTTGATGGCACACTTTATTTCTTGCACTTAATAAACTTGAACCATTGTGACTGTCCATGAAAGTTATATGCTTGCAAATTAGAGGCTAGGGATTAGCAGAACCATGCTATCACGGGGAATGCTTTCAACACCTGTAAATATCACTACAACAAAAACCTACCATAGAGACATTCTTCTTGAGACACTTCTTATTTTGTCTCTTTAAAAATCAGGTAGAGACATTTTGCATCTTGTAGAGACAATTTTTGAGACACTTAAGGATGTGTCTCAAATATAGAGACATCAGTTAAGAGATTTTTCTGAAGGAATAGGATTTTCATTATAGAGACAAATTTTGAGGCATTCTACATTGTCACAAAAAGTTATATACAAGCAATCATTGAGACACATTGTAAAATGTCTTTACATTTTATGTAAAGACACTATTTGAGGCATTTTGCTTGTTGTCTAGAGACATTTGTTCTATGTTTTAGCCCTAATGTGCTATATTCAAAAGAAATTCATTCTAAATGTAAACAAGATCTTATGTAAGGTTGAGATGGTTAGAGTAATATGTCATCATTATCAAGGTCAAGAGTTCAAGGATTGCTTTTGACATATTTTTATGGTATTTTTTACTCTACGTGTAGAGACATAGTATAATGCTTTTTTGTTATGTCTTATAAGAAGTATAGACATTATTACTAGTGTCCTTATCCCATAGGGACACTACCCATAGCGAAACTTTTGAGACAATGTTTAAAATGCTTCTACAAGTATGTATAGACAATAAAAGTGTCTCTACAAGACCAAAATATTGCCTCTATGGGACATATCTCTTGTAGTGTATATACCCAGTTGATATCATGCTCTTTTGTTTGCGGATGTCGTCAGCGTGAAATAAAAGGGGAGCTTGTAAGTCCATGGAGTTATGTATGTGTGTTAGAGAAACGCCTGGGCCGCCGGTCTAATCCATACCTAATCATGGTGGAAACCTGCAGCGTAACCATAATGAGTATCTATGAAGCATTCTTCTTATAAAAAAAAGAGAGACAGCTATTGAGAAAAAGGAAAAAAAAGAGATATGAAAAAAGAGGAAAGAGAGAAAAAAGCACCATTTTCCCATGGTAAATAAGGAGATTGCTGAGATACTCGTTGTCTGCTTGCCTTGTCATTTTGATATGGGGATTCTTCCGTATCATCGGGCAAGGGGTACCCCGTTGGCGGTTCTCTATGATACGCATGTATTTACTATGACAAGAACTTACCGGTAACTAAAGTTGAGTAGCATGAGGAGCGGCCCTCGTACTCAAGGGACATGAGATTTCCAGTTTATAGTCTGTCAAGCATATAACTCAAATTGGACCTCACTTTCACCTTAACCATTTAAAGATGCTTATGATAGGGGAAATGAGATCTCAAAGCTAATGAGTACCATACTTTCAGCATTTGGAAGCCTTTCAAATTTCTCAAAACTTTTTCATTTCCTTGTTGAGTCTCCACACATTCTATGAGCACTTTCTTGAGAGCATAGTTGTCATTCTTAGTGTAATATGCTTGTCTCGAAACTTGATTAATTGTGTTATGACTTTGATGCTTGTATCTTTAACATCTTTACTTCTAGTCTTCACTTGAACTTCAGAGGTGCCTTGGCATTTATGTTTGCTCAACAATCAAAGGCAAGTGAGATACCACTCTATCATACCTTTTTATGAGCATTGCAATGTTGCTTATGTTTATGTTTCATGCTACTTATTATTTTTGAGTTGGAATCACTTCATAGCTTGCAATGACTATTAAGTAAACTTAGTTGCATACTCTTTATTATGAATTGCCTGAGTAGTTGACCTTATGCTGAGAATATATACATCTTACGAAGCAAATGTGTTCGTGAAAGTTTCTTTTATCGCACTCAGTTTTCAACTGAATTGCTTGAGGACAAGCAATAAGCTAAGCTTGGGGGGAGTTGATACGTCCAAAACGTATCTACTTTCCCGAACACTTTTGCTATTGTTTTTCCTCTAAAATTGTGTGATTTGGATACAACTAACACAGACTGATGCTGTTTTCAGCAGAATTACCTTGGTGTCTAGTTTTTGTACAGAAAATCAACTATCTGGAAAAATCCCGGAAAATATGCCAAAAATCCTATTTCACTAGAAGACTCAAGGAGCCAGAATACGAGACAGAGAGGGGCTAGGGCCTAGCCACGCAGGCTAGGCCTAGCCACGCCAGGGGGTGGTCTGGCCGCCCCAGGCACCCCCTCGGTCTCCCTCTTCGCCTATAAGATGCCTCCTGACCTAAAACCCCAGGGGGTTCGACGTTTTTCCAGAAAGAGTTCCGCTGTGCCGCCACCACCAGATTCCGCGATTCGGAACCAGAAACTCTGTTCTGGCACCCTGTCGGGACGTGGAATTGGAGGATATCATCGCCATCATCATCACCATCGCTTCTCCATCGACCATCCATGTTTCCCCCATCTATGAGTGAGTAATCCCCCGCTGTAGGCTATGGGGATGGTAGGGATTGGATGAGATCGTTCATGTAATGGCATCAAATTGTTAGGGCATGGTGCCTAGTATCTACTATTAGTGCCTTTTGACTTTGTTACAACTTGTTATGCTTAATGCTTGTCACTAGGGCCCGAGTGCCATGATTTCAGATCTGAACATGTTATTTATTCATTATGATAGTATTGTTTATGGTCTTACCTACAAGTTGTATACACACGTTGTTGTCCGGAACCAAAGGCCCCGAAGTGACAGAAATCGGGATAACCGGAGGGAATGGCTTTGATGTGAGGATCACTTGTGTTCATGGAGTGTTAATGCTTTGCTCCGGTGCTCTATTAAAAGGAGCACCTTAATTGCCAGTAGTTCCCTTGAGGCCCCGCTGCAAATGGGTTGGCAGGACAAAAGATGTTGTGCAATTTCTCATTGCGATCATGTATGCCTATATATGGAACACATGCCTAGGATTATCTAGTACTTGGATGCTTTATCTTATTTATCTGCAAAAGCCCTATGTTCTGATTGCTATATGAATTGTCTTGTCCATGCAACGCCCGTTCATCCATCCCTATTCCTACCGTGCTCTAATCCTACTGTTTACTGCAATTGTTACTACTGTCTTTACTTTTACTACTGCTATTACTTTACTATTGCTACTACAAAACTATTGCTACTGATAAACTACTGTGAGCAAGATTGTTTCCAGGTGCAGCTGAATTAACAACTCAGTTGTTAAGACTTATAAATATTCTTTGGCTCCCCTTGTGTCGAATCAATAAATTGGGTTTCACTTCCCACGAAAATATTGTGATACACCCCCTATACTTGTGGGTCATCAATCACCATGATTTCCTCCGATGTGATGCGTGAATAGTTCATCCCTGGACTACGGGTCCATGTAGTAGCTAGATGGTTGGTTCTCCCCCTTTGTGCTATCATGTTTAGATCATGTGAGATCCGTTCATGATCAAGATCATCTATTTGTAATCTTACATGTTGTGTTTGCGGGGATCTGATGGATATTGAGATGCTATTTCAGATTGATTATTGAGTCTATCATGTCTATATTATTTGTGATCTTGCATGCTTTCCATTGTTAGTAGCTATCTTGGCCAAGTAGATGCTAGCAACTCCAAGAGGGAGTATTTATGCTCGATAGTGGGTTCATGCCTCTAGTAATCTGGGGAAGTGACAGGAATCTCTAAGGTACTAGACGTGCTATTGCTACTAGGGAGAAAACAGCAATCCTTTGTCCATGGGACAATCGTATTGTTTACTTTACACACTTTGCTTAATGTAATTATCTGTTGCTTGCAACTTAATACTGGAGGGGATTTGGATGATAACCTGAAGGTGAATTATTAGTCATAGATGCAGTTGGATTACGGTCTATGTATAATGTTGTAATGCCCAATCAAATCTCATAGGAATCAAGATGATTAGTATATGCATGTAAGCTTTCTCGGTGTCTGTTAATTGCCCCGCTGTAATTTGTTCACCCAACATGTCATCTATCTTAAGGAGAATCACCTCTAGTGAACTATGGATCCCGGTCCATTCCTTTACCATCAATCTACCATCTATTTACCATTTACTTTCTGCAAGCAATTACTATCTTCCACACAATACGTTTAATCCTTTGTTTTCAGCAAAACCGGTGAAATTGACAACCTCACTATAAGTTGGGGCAAAGTTTTGTGGTTGTGTTGTGCAGGATTCCGAGTTGGAGACAACCTTGACGTTGTTTTTGGTTCCAAGATAAATTTCAGGCGAGAAAGACTTGAATTTGAAGTCATGGATTGGACATCACAATATCATGCAATCCTGGGACGACCAGCCTTTGCACGGTTTATGGCAGTACCGCATTATGCATACTTAGTAATGAAAATGCCAGTACCAAAGGGAATTATTACGGTACAAGGAAGCTTCACATGAGCAGACAACTCTGATCGAGAGTTCAACAAAATTTCTGAATCTTTCGGGATGGCCAACTCAAAAGTTTAGCAAACACACAACCTCTGGAAGTAACACGTGTCAATCCCAATCAGGCTTTTGACACGGCAAAAGACACAAAAGAAGTACAGATCCACCCCGCCAACCCGACGAAAACAACATTTGTGGCTTCTAATCTTGATCCCGCATAGGAAGGCACGCTCATCGAGTTCCTCCATGAGCACTGGGAGATTTTCGCATGGCTACCTTCTGACATGCTAGAATCCCCAGGGAACTTGCTGAGCACGCATTAAATCTAGATCCAAAGGTGAAACCAGTAAAGCAACTTCTTCGATGCTTCATAGAACCAAAGCGCAAGGCTATTGGAAAGGAGCTCCATCGCCTAACTGATGCCAATTTTATCAAATAACTAACGAAATCAGAATGGCTCGCAAACCCAGTATGTGTTCCAAAGAAAAACACTACAAAACTTCGGATGTGCATCGACTTTACTGCACTAAACAAACATTGCCCAAAAGATCACTTCCCATTGCCATGAATCGACCAAATCATTGATGCAACTATGGGGTGCGAACGTGTTTCTTTCTTGGATGCTTACTCAGGATACCACCAGATTAGGATGAAGGAAGTAGATCAGGAGAAAATGGCGTATTTTGCTACACAACAATGCCATTTGGCCTCAAGAACACTGAAGCAACATATCAGCGGATGATGCAGAAGTGCCTGGGAAGCCAAATAGGCACAAACGTGAAAGTGTATATTTATGATATCATTGTTACCATAGGTCAAGGATCTGTGCTAATCAAGGACCTAGAATAAACATTTAGAAATCTCGACAGGTTTAGCATCAAACTGAACCCGAAGAAATGTTCCTTTGGAGTTCCGGCAGGGCAACTCCTCGGATATTTGGTATCAGCTAGAGGGATCGAGGCTAATCCCGAAAAAATACAAGGAATCCTCACAATGAAGAAGCCAACAAATCTACATGGTGTACAGCAACTGGCGGGAAGAGTGGCGGCACTAAGTCATTTTATTGCAAGATTAGGAGAAAAAGCGCTGCCATTCTACGCCCTCATGAGGAAATTAGAAAAATTCGAATGGGCGGAAGAAGCTCAGTATGCCTTTGAAGATCTTAAAAGAACACTTTCGACACCCCCTGTTGTCGTGTCGCCAAAAGAGAAAGAACCTTTACTCCTTTATATTGCTGCCACACATCAGGTGGTCAGCATGGTCCTGGTTGTAGAGCGACCCAAAGAAGGAAAGAACCACGGCGTGCAGAGGCCAGTTTACTTCCTGAGCAAGGTTTTATCGCCATCTAAACAAAGGTACCCACACTACCAGAAATTAGCATACGGGGTATTTATGACAGCACGAAAACTATGCCACTATTTTTCGGAGCACCCGATCATAGTGGTCAACGAAGCACCTTTATCCTCAACAATCCAGAAGCAACTAGGTGTGTTTCTCTATGGGGCATCGAATTATCCCCTAGGGATATCACTTATGAGAAGCGCAAAGCCATTAAGTCACAAGTTCTACCAGATTTCATCACAGAGTGGACAAAGTTGCAATGTGCGGGCCCACTAGACCTTTCTAGTGCCTAGACAATGTACTTTGATGGATCAAAAAGAACGGAGGGAGCAGGAGCATGAGTCGTACTAATATCACCTCAAGGCGACAAAATGCGCTATATTCTTCAGATGAGCTTTATAAACGCATCCAATAACAAAGTGGAATACGAGGCCCTGTTGCATGGCTTGCGGATGGCCAAAGCTTGCGGTGCAACTCGCCTCAAAATTTACGGAGATTCCAATCTTGTGGCACAGCAGGCAATGAACAAGTGTGATGCTATCAGCGAAAATATGATTGCTTATCACGACTTATATAACATCATGGAGGCTCAATTTGATGGGTGTGAAGTATCACACATAGGAAGAGAAAGCAATGAGGAAGCCGACAATCTAGCAAACATCGGATCATTGTGTTTACCAATACCATCAGGAGTCTTTTGGCAGGAGATAGTGGAGCGATCAATCAAAGCAAAAAGAATCTCCAAGGTTGTAGCACCAAAAACAGGGGAAAAGAAACATCCGCAAAAAGGGTCGGATGCTCCTTCAGAAACCAAGAGCATAGAAGAAGCCATCAAAGAAGAAAAACAAGAAATCAAAGAGGTCATGCTAATTGAACCAACCTAGATGCAGCCGTATATAGTATATATGACTAAAGGAGAGCTACCAGAGGGTGTGATAGAAGCCTGGCGAATCACCCGATGATCGAAGGCCTTCAGGATAATCAAAGGAGAACTATATAAAAGAAGTATTTCGGGTGTGATGCAACGTTGCGTAGCACCCAAAGAAGGAAAAGTTATACTGAAAGATATACTGAAGGAGTCTGTGGTCACCATGCTAGTAGCCGAGCAATTGCCGCAAAAGCATTCAGGGCTGGATTTTATTGGCTCACTGCAGTATAAGATGCAAAAGACATTGTTAGAACATGTGAGGCATGTCAACGATTCGCAACAAAGCCTGGAGCACCCGCCACTGAGCTGAATCACATACCCCTGGCTTAGCCTTTCGCTCAGTGGGGACTCGACATGGTGGGGAAACTTCACAAATCATCGCCAAGAGGACATGTCTTTCTGCTAGTAGCAATCGACAAATTTACTAAATGGATTGAAGCAATGCCTGTGACCACCCAAGATGGAACTTCGGCTGTGAATTTTATCAAATCCATTGTATTTTGGTTTGGCATACCGAACAGCATCATCATGGATAATGGGACCAACTTCACTTCCAATGAGTTCAAGGAGTACTGTCATGAGATGGGCATCAAAATAAGCTAAGTTTCGGTAGCTCACCCACAAACAAATGGACAGGTCGAAAAAGCAAATGGACTAATTACTGCTGGACTCAAAAAGAGACTACTGGCACCACTTGACAGAGAAAAAGGAGCATGGGTAGATGAATTACCATCTGCATTATGGAGTTTATGTATAACTCCAAATAATTCAACACAAGAGACACCTTTTTTCTTGGTCCATAGTGCGGAAGCCATGCTTCCAGTTGAGATATCACACGAATTGCCAAGAGTAGCTGCATATAATGAAGAGGAATCAAGAGAAGCACTTGAAGATGATGTGGATGCGCTTGATGAAGCTCGAGATGAAGCCCTCCAAAGATCAACTATGTACCAGCAAAACCTGCGTAATTACCATATCAGAAGATTACGACCTAGGTCCTTCGCAGTAGGGGACCTAGTTCTTCGCATCAAGCAAGATGGTCACAAGAAGATAGAATCACCATGGGAAGGACCATACGTCGTCATAGAAGTTATTTCCGAAGGAGCATATCGACTACAAGACAAGAAGATAGGAGTAAATTACTCAAATCCATAGAACGTAGCACAGCTACGACGCTTTTACGCATAAGATTATGTGCAATATGACAAGAGTTACAGTTCGTCTTATTAAGCCAAGATATCCAGGATAAAGGCTAACAGCCATCTGCTCAAAAGAATAATGTACCGTCGATTTTTGCCCTATATATAGAGAGATAAGTTATTTGTACCTTAATGTTTTTTTCCAGGGATTAATGCTTTCCATCAAGCTAACAACAACAATGAGCCTATGTACAAATACAGGCATCCGAACATAGCCTTGGGAGATACTCCCATCGGGAGCGCTAGCACGTACCCGATAGAAATTCAGTTGTGTATGAAGTATATTGATAATTGCCAAAACCTTTTGAGTTTTACACTAGTGTATCCTCAAAAAGGTGTTACTCCCATCAGGAGATTGTATAAAATAATAAAAATATCTGATATAATCAGAAAGATTGGTGGCCCAGCAGGCCAACCGCCAATAAATCCAAAAACCTCGGATCACGCTCAGACGCGACAAAAATCCGAATGTTGTGTTTGGAAAGATGAATGTAAGACCCCAGGATTCGTCATGTGTGGCCTGGTAATCGCACAAGAATGCGCTCTGCCAGTAAAGAATCCGTATCAACGATATGATGAAAAATCCCGACGGACGCGTTGGGTACCCGATAAAAATAGAAAACTGGAATTCTGTATTCGGTAAGACCTCAGCGGCTCAAACTGAATTACGCCAGTTACAAATTCCGGATTCGAGCCTAGGGACTTGAATTTGATGTAGGTCAACCTTGTTTTAGCCCATGAGAAATTAACTGATTTCCGATCCGTTGGAAGCATCAGACTCGTACCAAATCCCTACAAAATATAAAAAGCGATAAAAATAAAGGAAAAGGAAACTTTGAGACGCAACCTGAAACTGCGGTTCAGGCAGAGTCTCGGGGGCTATTGACATGGGTATGATTACTCGGATGCTCATTATTTGCTACCCTACATTGGGTAAAAGGCCTACGGCACATAAAGATTTCAGATAACAGTCCAAGGAAGCAACCGGCAAAGACTTTGATTGTATTAGGAAAGAAACCACAAACCGACGTTGTATTGGTATTGTAATTACGCGTGTATGAAACCTATCCTCATACAACTTTGAGACCCGGCCTAATATATATAGGACGGGAGAAGCCCAAGCGAGGGTACCGAAATCTAGAGGACAACTTGTAATAGTGTATTTTTCCAATATTCAGGTGACTTTGTCTTCATCGTTTTTCCTGACATCCGACAAAATCCCCAGTGTTCTCTTTTCTGCAAAACCCCAAGTCCATCACCATGGGCATTGCCGAGGTTACCCCTCGTCAGTCACTAAAATGGGGATATAAAAATCTAATCAGGCAAAATCAATCAACTCTTCTTAATCTATTGGTCTATGGGTCAATCCAAAGCCTTCTTCCAAATCATCCTTCACTCCAAATACAAAGCCTTCTTCCAAATCATCCTTCACTCAAAATCCAAAGCCTTCTTCCAAATCATCCTTTGCTCCACTACCCCTTAAGGGCCAAGCTCAACATGACAGTAGTCAGACCGCAGCCCTACACCATGCTACTTGTCCAACCCCTCCTATTATCAGGACTCGACTCAACATGTCAGAAAGTCAGGCCATAGCCCTTCCATGCCACGCAATCCACCCTATTATCAGGACTTAGCTCAACATGTCAGATAGTTAGACCGTAGCCCTTCCATGCCACGCAATCCATAAAGTCTCCTCCTCCATTATTCAAATTTTGTCTCCTCTATTCTTCCAAGTCCGGTCTCTCACTAGGTCAATCCAATCTCACTGTCACACTAAGTCAAAGTCTATTCCTGGGTTTTAAATCCATATCTTTAAGTTGGTATAGCCAAGCTTTTCCCAACACAAACATTGGTCACATAACAAACAATTTGAGAATCCATATGGCTATCCTATCTAGGTTTCATAGTATATCAACATACAAATTAAATTACTTCTACTCTCACATAGTAAGTGTAACATAGACAAAGGGATAGTTCCACTTGCAAAGCAAGCATAAAAAAGTTCAATGATAAAGTTCAACTTGCAAGGTAAACATAACTTGGACAATGGTATAGATCCACTTGCAAAGTCATTAGTATAGATCAACTTGCAAAGCAAGCATAGAAAGGTTAATGATAAAGTTCAACTTGCAAGGTAAACATAACTTGGATAATGGTGTAGATCGACTTGCAAAGTCAATAGTACAGATCAACTTGCGAGGCAATCATAACATGGTCAATAGTGAAGATCTACTTGCCTTATTGGTGATGGACGTTCACACACTTCTTACAATCATAGGGCTTGCACACCTCATAATCTATAAGACAAAGAATTCCAATGAACACCCATTCACACAACAAACATCATGCACAAGTAAGACATGCATGACATTCATACAAAATTATTGATGTGTATTTGAAGATCATGAATAAGGTTTTGAAAGTTAAAAACATGCATGATGCGAAAGGATTTATTTATAAATCATTTTTATTACCAAAGTTATGTTCAAAATAGTTATTAAAAAAAGGTTAAGTTTCATATTTAAACAAATTTGTTGTAAATACAGTTTTAAATTTTATTCTCTGATCCTATTGGACATGGTACTAAAATACAAGCATTTAGCAAAAATAACCACTTTAAACCCACTTTTAGAAATCAAGTTATGCCTAGAATACCCTAATGGAAATCATGTAATATAGTTCAATTTAACTTATTCAAATTTGAAAACTAATAGTGGTAAAGCATTCTACATGACACAAGGATTCCAGAAAGGTATCATTTGCATTATTTGGGATTGTGTATAAAAACTTATGATGTTTCTAAGTTATAGGGGCTTTTCTGCAAAAATGCCATCTATTAATGAGCGAGAGAATTATGTTTTTAAATAGATGGGACATGAGGAACATTCTTATTGGGCGGTACCCCTTCGTTGAGTGGATCAACATGGGCTGTTGGATGCACATAACACCGACGGGCCAGATCCATCTGGCTCGCGGCTCGGCTCTGCGCTGGTCTCAAGCCCGAGATGTTGGCTCGGCAAGGCTACGAACGACCAGGTCCGTTCATGCCTGATTGGACGGTAGCTGGGTGGGGAGGTGCTCATCTCGCGGCTCAGTCACCGGAGACAGGGGAGACGACAGCGGGCGGTGTAGGCTCGCACAGCAAGGCAGTTTCGGTGACCTTCGATGAGCACAGAGATGACTAAAAGGAGAGGCACGTCGAGGCGACGTCTTAGGTGGTGGTGGTGGCACTCCTTGCTTCCTGGAACAGTGCCTAGGCGCGGACGGAGCGGAGGCGGACAGTGGTATCACCGGCGGTCCTCTAGGCCGCAGAAGAGAGAAGTAAGGGAGGATCAGCGGGTGCTCAGGGTCAAGGGGAGGAGAATGGGGAAAGAATTAGGGGAGGAGGTGTCCGGTACCAGCGGCAATCATCGATGGAAGGCGTCAGTTTTAGGAACTCCGGGCGATTCGGTGGCCTAGCGACGCTTCAATGCGAGGGAGTAGAGGGAAAGCGGAGAGGGGGCGAGCGGGTATTTAAGGGGAGGCTCGGGCGCGGCCGAAGCGTGCGGGAGTGGGGGAGGTGGGCTATGACCACGTCGCTATTGTGCAGGAGGTTGGCGAGCGGAAGGTTGGGGGCGATGGGGTGGGGTCCACGCGGCAGAGGCAGAGGGGGGCAGGCTGTTGCCCTGTGTTACGCGCGGCTCACTAGATGGGCTGCGCGGTAGATAGGGCTCAAAAGCTCCGGGCCGGCCCACGTGGCTGGTCCAGGTAGTTTTTTAATTCTTTTTTTTTCTTTTTTACAAATTCCTTTACCTCTTTTAGTTTTATAACTTCAAATAGAGTAAACCTAGTTTCTAAAAAAAATAAATTCAAAACATACATTAAAAACTTTAAAGAACTTGATTTTGACTAAAATCAAAATAACAAAAATGCCCTTTTCCTAAAAAGCACTACAGGGCAAAATTTGGAGAAAGTAACAAAATGGGGTTTAGGTTTTTTTAGATAAAAGTGAAAAATATTCCAAAAATGTTTTTGGCCATACAAATATTCAAACCATGCTATTTAAAATTGAATTTTTGGAATGTTACACCCGCATGTTCCAAATTTGGTGGACGGCCGCTAGCGCGCGCTATCACTCTCCCGTGCGCGAACGCCCATTTGCCGCTGAAAAGTCCCCCGCACGTTCGCTGCTCCATTTCCCACACACGTTTCCACCCGTGCCGCCGCTTTGATTCGCCGCTGTCACCCGTCCGCGCGCAGGAGTTGCAGATCCGCCGCCGCCGTGCCTCCTCGCACCTTCCCCGAGCTCACCGCGGCGGGAATCGACGCGAGTTGCCGACACCGCGCGTCCTTTCCTGCTGCCAAGCGAACCGCCAGTGCCACGCCTCGGCCAACTCGGAGCTGCCTCGGTGACCGCGGCGCCGCGCTGCCCTCGGCGACCGCCATGTCCTCCTCAAGCCGGGAAGCTAGTTGGCGCACCCTTTTTGGCCGCCGCAAGGTATGTATCGCCGCCAGTCGTGCTATTTGTCATCCAAATTTTATTTTAGTTTCGGTAGATGAAGTGAGTGTATATTCGTACTTTGTAGAGGATCTCATATGATTCATCCGGCAATAAACTAGTGCTCAAGAAAGATGAGAATATATCGATTCTATTAACTTGGTGCGAGACGAAAGAACCGAAGAGCGGTGGCTCGGTTTTTGGTAGATGCAAATTGTGGAGGGAAAGGATTGAAGGGCACGAGAGGTTGATGATGATGTATTTCAACGACAATGCCACCTTCCCGGAGGAGTATTTTCATCGGTGTTTTAGGATGAGCACCGATTTGTTCAAGCGCATTTGCGAAGAGGTGACCAAGTTTGATCGGTTCTTCGAGCGAAGGAGGAATGCTGCCAGAGAGCTTGGGCATAGCACCTACAGAAGGTGACCGCCGCCTTGCATATGATAGCATACGGTATCCCAGAGGACCTTGTTGACGACCATTTGTCAATGAGTAAGAGTCAAGCCATTGAGTGTGTCAAGCACTTTACCGTCGCAACTATGCGCGTGTTTGGCACCGTGTACTTGAGAGCCCCCAATGCCGAAGACACGACTAGGCTTTTGGAGGAGAACAAGGCTTGAGGGTTCTCTGAAATGCTTGTCTCTATTGAATATATGCATTGGAGTTGGAAGAATCCTACGGCATGGTATGGACAATTCAAAGGTCGATCACAAGAAGGACTGCACTATCATCCTTCAAGCCATGGCAGATTATGAGACTTGGATTTGGCATGCTTTTTCTTGGAATGACCGGATCCTGCAATAACATTAATGTTATTCAACGGTCTCCTCTTATGTCAAGGATTGCGTTGCGTGAAGGTCCACAAGTGGATTTTGAAGCAAATGGCTGCACATACAACTATGGATATTATCTTGCCGATGGTATCTACCCAAGGTGGCAAAATTTTGTGAAGCTGGTTCACAAACCCAAAGGTAAGAAAGAAAAGGATTTTCACGCCGCACAAGTGTCGGTTAGGAAAGTTGCGGAGTGAACCGTTGGGATTTTTCACCCAATTTACTATTGTGAGAGGACTGACTAGATTTTGGGACCAAGAATGCCTTTGGTACATCATGATCGCTTGTGTCATCATGCATAACATGATCATAGAGGATGATCATGGCAAAGATGTATATCGCATCCACCACTATGACTTGATGGGGATTCCCGTGCAAGTGCATAGGAGAGAGCATAGGGTGGCGTGTTTCATTGCCTCATATCATGTCATTCGCGACAATGAGATCCATGATAATTTTCAAAAAGATCTCATCAGGAGTGGTGGAAATGGTTTGGAGCACAACGTTGAGCCCTCCTTTTATTTGTTGTTTGTTGTATTGTTGATGAAAAACTTGTTGTATTTGTTGCTGAACAATTCCTTTTTTTTTGTATTACTTATGTACCATTTGGTTGTGTTGTAATAATAACTAGACAATTCTTTTGAATTTATTTGGGTTTGTTTGATCTTCTTCATCATATAGTTCATTGTGAAACCTGTTTGCGCCGGCGCCCGCGCGCTGTATTTTCGCACGCCTGCTGGGGACTGTTTTGTGCTCTGTTTTTGCACGCCTATTTTACGCGTCTGTCGGAGGAGAAACACCACACGTGCGCTAAAACTGGATCGCGCGCGCTACATAGCACTTTTACAGCGCCGAGTTTTAGCGCGGTTGTTGGAGTTTCTCTAAGGGGATTGAGTTTGGTGACCATCGATGTATTTAACTCTAACGAATACTACCTATATAAAGGCATGACCGATTTAGGCTCTCTTAGTGATCTAGCCTCAGTGATACATACTGTAGATTTCACAATTCAGCCAATGTGGTGAGGCCACGACGTCCTCAGCGTCCCGCTGATTCGTTCGCTCCGCGCTGGGTGTCTTCCATTTTCCTTCCCGCTCTTTCTTTCCTCCAGTTTGGTTCCATTTTCACCGACTATCAGGTGTTTTCCTCTATGGTTCCTTCCCGGTCTTTGCGCGATTGTCGTTATGTTGAGTCCAGTTGTTGCCCGTCTTCCGGTCACATCGCATGTATTTCCCACGTTTCCCTCCATGATCGTGCATGTTGCCCTTCTTCCAGAAATATCTACCAGGAGGACCCATCTCCACTTTGCCTCATCCATGCGCACCGCTTTGACCCAAATATGGAGAAGCACACGCCCCATGCCTCCCGTGCCCCGCTGCTATGACCCCGACGCCGTCCACCACGCCCCGCTGCTACTGGCCCGCCGCGCACACCCCACGACCGTGCCCCGCGCCTGGGCTCCCATTCATCGGTGCACGAGGTGGCGTGCCCCGCCGGTGGGAACTCTAAGCCCGGGCCGCACATCGCGCCCTAGCGCCGCTCGATGTTGCGACTTAGGGAAACACATTGATGGCGACATGAAGTTCTATGGACGGCAGAGGCAGCCGTGGGAGGTGGCGGTTCCTTTTCTCCTCCCCCTCCCAATCACACTTTCTGATCGTCTCCTATTCCTCACCTTTATAGTCATCAACCAATTCAGGCTCTCTTAGCGATCTAGCCTCAGCGATACATACTACAGATTTCACAATCCAGCCAAAGGGGTGAGGCCATGACGTCCTCAGCGTCCCACTGATTCATTTGCTCTGCGCTGGGTGTCTTCCGTTTTCCTTCTCGCTCTTTCTTTCCTCCCGCTCGGTTCCGTTTTCACCAACTGTCAGGTGGTTTCCTCTATGGTTTCTTCCTGGTCTTTGCACGATTGTCATTATGTTGAGTCCGGTTGTTGCCAGTCTTCTGGTCACATTGCCTGTATCTTGCCACGTTTCCCCTCCATGACCGTGCATGCTGCCCTTCTTCCAGAAATATCTACCAGGAGGACCCATCTCCACTTTGCCTCATCCCTGCGCACCGCTTTGACCCAAATATGGAGAAGCACATGCCCCATGCCTCTCGTGCCCTGCTGCTATGACCCCGCCGCCGTCCACTGCGCCCTGCTTCTACTGGCCTTCCTCACACACCCCGTCGTTGTGCCCCGCGCCTGGGCTCCCATCCATCGGTGCACGAGGTGGCATGCCTCGCTGGTGGGAACTCTGAGCCCGGGCTGCACATTGCGCCCTAGCGCCGCTCGACGCTGCGACTCAGGGCAACACGGTGATGGTGACCTGAAGTTATATGGACGACAGAGGCATTCGTGGGCGGCGGCGGTTCCTTTTCTCCTCCCCCTCCCAATCACATTTTCTGATTCTCTCCTATTCCTCGCCTTTATATTCATAATAAAATGTGTGTTCTTCTGAGTTGAGTTGTTTCCTTTTGATATTTGTTACCTTTATGCCTCTATGTGCTAAGAATTCTCATACATGCCAGGACAGGAAAAATAAGTTGGTTAAGAACGTGTAACCCCGTAGCTGTCAGTGGAAAGTTCGTGTGCGATGGATGGATCTGGGAATAAGAGATCATCATGCGCCCCAATATATAAACTAGACTATTGTCGTCGACTGTGAGGTACTGCTTAAGAAAATGAATTACGCTATCCATTTTCTTTCGTACTTGATAACTGCTAGATGATGCTTTCAGATACATTGCATCAGCTCTTTCTGTTGTTGTTCTGTCAAAAAAGGATCTGCCTGATACATTACTCACCGAAAAAATAGCTATCTGTACTGCACATTAATCAAATCGTTGGTTACATTCTTCTACTTCTAGACAGAAGTACACCCTCATTTGTCTCGCTTACTTTCTTAACTGATGTCATCATACCAATCCACTACAGGCGATACACAGTTTAGAGGTGTACAATAGGAAAAAATGTATCCGATGAAAGCTGCTTCCATACCAAAGATTAATGGCGAGTTGAATACTCAAATATTTGAGAAATTTCAGGAGGTAATATTCTCTCTATATTTTAGGTTGTCCATATCTTAGGTTTGTTGATGTTCATGTTTCCACATGAACAATTGCATGTTATTTTTTGTACGATTTACAGGAGTTTACTCTCATTTGTGCCACTATAATTCAAATAAATGCAAGTTCAAAAATAGGGCTATCTTCTCTCTCAGAATCCGCTCACTAAAGTTTGTCTCATGTAGGATAGTTTGATGTGTTTTGCGAGTAAGCGTTGATGTATAGTTTGCCATTTGTATTTGTTCATCACGAGCAATGGATAACCTTTTTTGCTAAATATCCTTTGTAGTAGAAATACCTATGTCCATAGTGTGTTGGTGGGTGTTGGATATGAGGGTGGTATGTGCCTTTATTTTTTTGGTTCCATCTTTTTTGCATCTTATGGTTAATCTTAATCTCAATGTTCGTCCATGTTGTCTACAGTAGGTGATTCTGGTGCTGGTGATTCTGCTGAGCTATCTTGGGATGTACTATACAGCTTTGTGTATCCCCCTTTTTCAGCATGCTCTTCTTCGGGTGTTACGTCAGGTAGTTTGTTTTTACATGCCTTTTTTTGGGTTTGGTTGTGCGTAAAGAAGTAAGGTAGTTTGTTTTTACATGCCTTTTTTTGGGTTTGGTTGTGCGTAAAGAAGTAACGCTTGTTATTTAGTAGGTTGTGGTTTGGTATGTACTCTTTCTTCCTCTTTTTTAAACTTGCAAATGGGACCATTAGTGCAAAATCTACAAATACAACATGTATTTATTGATGTGTGGTCACACTCTAATGGCCTTTGATCTACCATGTCTGACGCAATATGATTATTCGGCAAGATAGATGAAGTGACATACAAAAGAAACTAGATTTGATAAAGCAGTAAAGATCAAACTAAACATTGTTTGTCCCATCACTACAAGAAAAGTTTCCTTTCGCAATGAATTGGTCCGACGGTCGTCGAAGAAGGCGCGTCTTCCGCGACGAAATTCTTGGCTCGGCTATGATCGATGGAAAAGTTTTTTTCCGGTTTCGCGGCCCTCTACTACGACGGATCTGCTAGAAACGTGGAGGAAGCTCGGCTAACGCGTGGCAGAAGCAGGATTTTCGTTTCCTCGCGCGATGTTGACTCGCCGAAGTCTTTTGAGGCGTGTGGGTCTCGGACGTCAGTGTCTCTAGCGGGCCATACTTTACGGGGCCGCCTCCCTGATTTGAACTCGTTAACGTTGCTCGAGACGTCTGCCGTTTAGTCAGGCTGCTAGGTCCCACATGTCAGCCTCTCATTAGAAGGATCGTGTGTATGATGAATTTTTTTTCCTTCGTTCGCGCTATCCTGTTCTGAAGTTGATAGCGCTACTCAATGCATCTACCGTCTAATGAACCTCCTGGGACCCACATGCCATCCTCTCATTAGAAGAAACGTATGTATGATGGATTATTTTTCTTTGCTGGCGCTACCCCGTTCCGAGTTGATAGCGCTGCTTGACGCATCTACCGTTTAACCAACCTCCTGAGCTCCACATGTCATCCTCTCATTAGAAGAAAAGTGTGTATGATGGATTTTTTTCTTCGCTCGCGCTACCCTGTTCCGAACTTGATAGCGTTGTTCGATGTATCTACCGTTTAATCACGATGTTGGGCCCTACATGTCATCCTCTCATTAGAAGAAACGTGTGGATTTTTTATCCTTTGTCGCGCCTTCGTGTTCTGAACTTGATAGCGTTACTCGCTGCTTCAGCCGTTTATACAGGTTGGTGGGCCCGACATGTCAGCCTCCTCTGTGCAGAAAACGTGTGCATGCTAGACTTTTTTCTCTCACGCCTCCCTGTTTGGAACTTGGCAACGTTGCTCGATACAGCACCCGTATACTGTCTTCCTGCTGGGTCCACATGTCAGCCATCTATGTAGAGGAAACTTGTGTATTTGGACATTTTTTTTTGGTCGTGTCCGCTGGTTTGACCTTGGTAACGTTGTTCCATGTGGCGGGCATGTACGGTCTTGCTGCTGGGGCCCACGTGTCGGCCTCTCTCGATAAGAAACATGTCGATCTTGGTCTTCTTTTTTTGGTCGAGACTGTTGTACAAGTACTTTTAAACGCGCTCGTTAAACTTGATCTCTTGTATGGTAAGGTTGATGGGCGCTAGTTGCAGGCAGGTGGGTCGGCCATGTCAGCCTCTTAGCACAAAAATATTGCTACAGATAAACTACATGCCTTGCCATTACACAAGAAAATTGTTATCCTTTTATAAAACGTAAAAAATGTATACTAACGTCATATCTACCTTATTTATTTTTCTTTTTAAAAAATTGCTTGTGCATCTGCTACGCGTGATTGCTAGCAGCTCAACTAAAAAATGTTAAGTATAAATAATGTAGTAGGTAGTACTTACAAACATGGATAAGTGGAGTTTTTATAGGGGTGGGTGGACGGTGCCTAAAAAAAGGCCGAATTGAAGAAAAATGGGCCAAGCAAGGATTGATGGGCTATTTTTCATGGGCTCTCGTCCAATCTAACTGGGCTATTTGCGTGGCAGAATGACCCAAAACATGGCCGAGTTAGAAGGTCTTGAGCTATAATAAGGCCGGAAGGGCTAATTTCTTGGGCTCGAAGTTAAAATACCAAGGTACGTGCTGGGGCTCGGCCGAATTCGAAACAAAGCCGTCAACAAGGGGGAAAAAGGTATAAAATATGAGCGTCTAGATCCTAGGCGCCTGAGAACTTGTTATGTTAAGGAGCTGACGTCACCCTACTAATTGTGCTAATACTCAGTTGCAACCTAGTAGTTGCAACTCATTAAATTCCCAGTTACAAACTATTGCAATAAATGTGTAACCCTCACGTTGCACCAATCGCGAGGTAAATCCAATGGCGAGAGAGGTGACTCTTGAGAACTGGCAAATCTAATAAAATATTCACAGATATTTCTGTGAAAATTATGGACAAACACCCCGTGCCCGCCAAAACTTTCCACCGAGACCCCAAACTTTCCTAAGCCCATCCTCAATCGAGCGACCAACCCCTATCTCTTCAAATTTTACGCCGTTTTTATAGGAGATGCACCGGATTATAACTAGGCCGCAAACTTCTCCACGCCTTAAAAAAAATTTCTTGACGCCTTTCTATCAACAGTGCTGGCCTACCACCATTGGCCACACCGTTCTTCATGAGACGCACCGGCCGGCGGTTAGCTGGGCCATCCCCACGCTTCGCCTGCTAGATTCAGCACGGGACATTCTTCTTGGCTTTGGTTTGTTCTCCACCTCTCCTAAAAATAGTTAAAGCTTGTGACCATCTAGATTTACAAGGTGCTTGCAGATTTGGGTAGGTACGTTCTTTAGGTAAATCTATAGTAAAGCTCTAGACAAAAGAGTCCGAAAATATCTTAAAAAGGGCTTGGCAGAGATCCTGTGCAAGCTTTTGACTTGATATATTCCCCATCCTTCTTTGATACGATGGAGCATTTGGCTGTTGATGTACCTGACGAGGAAGTACTTAGAGGTACAGTGCAGTATAGATGGGTGTACCCTATAGAACGTCGACTTCGCATTTCCAAGGAGCTAGAAGATATCCGTAGACAGTTTGATAAGTGAGTGTTATGCAAAGATATCTTCACATATAAGTCTGTAGAAAAGTTAGATATATTCAGATGTCTGACTTGGCTATGTTTTGTAGGTTCTTCACAGAAATAAGTACCAGCAAATTTTGTTTCACCAATAAAAAGACCGGATGGATTAAGATCTAAGGATCATGTAAGACGCTCAAATTGCACTGTGAATTGTCTATGAATTGTCCATATGGGGTAACCTCTTGTCTATTTTGTAATGCTAGATTTCGGAGCTTGAATTTCTGGCCCTTATCTATGGTCCTGATAGGAGTATAACAAAAGCTTCAGCTTGCATTTCCAACCGTGTCTGCCATAGCGCTGATGTACCTTTTGTGGAGACTGACGTAGCTGGAGGTTGTCCCGATGAACCTGCACTGTATTGCATTTAGATTCGAAATCCTGCACTTGACATTTTCCTCCCAAGGAAAAGAAGGTTGTGGATCTGGTAATGACGCCTTCTGTAGAATAAGATGCTGGAGGTGATGATTTATGAATTGCATGTCCCTCTCTATCAATGAAAATGGCATATCGTTTGCCTTGTTTCAAAAATAAATAAATATTTGCATGTCTTCTTGTGTTAGTCGATGCAAGGAAGATACTGTTTTCTGTTCAAGTCATGTGAACAAATATGTTTGTATTTAGAGACATAAATGCGGATTGGGTGACAAAATCAGCATAAAATTGCCAGATCAACAACACAAGCATAATGACATTGCAAGAAAAGGAACAGAACCATCTTTTCACCATGCTTGTGAAAAGGAGATGAGCCAGGAACCATGCCTACAAGTGGCAGAGGCCAATTCTCGTGCATCTCAGCTATCATTGGTTTATCATCGATAATACTCAAGCATCCGAATATTATGATTACATACTAGGAGTAGTTCTAGTTCCACACTACAGTTCAACAGGCAAAAGTATAAGAAATGCGTAAGGTAGCTCCATAATATAGGTTTCAGAGAAAAGCATACAAATAATAAGAAAGAAAGCTCCGTATCATAGTTCACCACCTTCAGGTGCAACAGTTTCTACAGATTGTAAACCCAATTCACCACCTTCTTCAGGTGACACGATAATTTTGGAAGCGGGATCAGCAGCACCAACAACAATGCCAACACCGGTAGCATGAGTCTCCATAATAGGCAAACTATCGAGCACAACAATGTCCTCTAAAGGCTCTTCACTGCTAGCTCTAGCCGCACAAGTCTCCACAGATGGTAAAACCAATCCACCACCTCCATCATCTAGCACGACGATGGCAGGTGCATGCTCATCAGTACCAGCTTGTAGCACCCCAGGTAAAACCACTACTAGAAAATCGCTGTTGTTTATACTTTGTGCATCATCATGACATTAGCATGCATCTTTTTGCCTAAAACTATTTTGCTAAAAACCCTATTTTTGTTTTCTACTAATACCCCTTCTCTAATTCAAATATAAAATCGTGTTCCTCTCAGATCCTTATTTTTGCCTAAAACATATTTGTAAATGTTTTGTTTTAAATAAAAGAAAAGAAATAATATAAATATTTTGTTAGGGGGAGGCAGTCCATCCGGTCAGGCCCAAAGGCCCAACTAGACAGACCACCTACTACCCCATATATAAAACCCTAACCCTAAAATCCCCTATGCTAACCCTAGTTCCACCTATTCCCTACCCTGCCGCCGCCAGAACCAACCGCCCACCCTGCCGCTCCTGGACCCACCCAACATGTTCCCCACGTGGCCCACTCTCCACCGTCCGCGATCCCTACCTCACGCGCCTCTTGCCCGATTCTCCCTCAACCCCGTCGCCTCCTCCTCTGCTGTCCCCCCCCCGAACTGCTCTCTCCTCCTCCCATGCTCGAGCCGCCTCCCTCCCGCAGACCCCGCTCCATCCTCGCCCGATCCCCTCGTCTCTTGCCGCGTCGCCCACCTTCTTCTCTCCCCGTAATCCCCCCCCTCGCCAAGCTACTCTCCTCCAGAGGCTGTGCTCGCCGCGCGCTTCCTCTCAGTCTCCCGGCCACCGCCTGCTACCGGACCTCACCCCATTGCTGTTCGCTTCGCCCTCTGGCGGGATCACCACAGCATGCGCGCCGCCGCCGCCGCGAAGCTCGGCTCGCCGGTGATCTCCTTCACCCGTCGAGAACCTCGCCCAGCCGCCATCTGCCTCCGCCCCGCCTCCTCTGCGTCCTCCCCCCGACCGCTTCCAGCCGCCGCCGTGACGTCGTTCTTCGCGTGCCGCGCCTGCAAGGTCGCCAGGCGCCGGCCGCCGTCGTTCCTCCCGGCGTCTCCTCGGTCACCATCTCGCATCGCCGTCCGCGCCCCTGTCAAGATCCTCTCGCCCCAACTGCCTTCCGCCTCCCTTCCCAGTGACATCGTTGCCCCGAGGAAGTCCGCCGTCTCCCTGTCTTCTCCGTCATCGACTCTGCTTGACACCCGCAGCAGCGCTGCTGGCCTCCCTAGTGCCTCCTTGCGAGACCCTGTGCCACCGCCGCCGAGTCTGCGTCGCCCTGCCGGCCCTAGCCTCCGGTGCAGCGCCTCCTCGTCACCCGCGCGTCGGTACGTCCCCAGCGACCACCCTGTGCATGCAAGGTCACTGTCGACTCGTTCCCTGAAGCCAAGGGACATGAGGCCCTGCGCCTTGCCACACCATTCGTCTTTGGCAACCACCCCGTTTTTGGCTTTCACGCGTGAACGTGTGTGCTTGTATGTGTGTATCACGTGGTCTCCCGAGCATGCTTCGGGTATCATGACCATCCGAAGATCCGCGTTGCATATCTTCCTGATCGTGTTATGCATTATCAAGAGCTTCTTCTACTCCACTCGCCAAGTTCGTCGATGCATCACACCGCTCTAGCCGTCAACAAGATCTTCGACAAGGATACCGAGTTCTCCTTCACGGAACCAAAGGTCCCGTTCCGGAACCCCGAAGACCGATCCATTGGCACGTCAGGATCTCTGACATGATCGCCGGGACCCCGTTCACGGAGGCGAAGCCCGAACCAAGATCGCCGAGCCCCCCCTATGTGTGACCCCTTTCTTTGGACCCTATTTTTATAATATATGATGTCTACTTGTTATATTAAATTGTTCATGTTTGCATGCATATTGTGGGTGTTTGGCGCTATTTCTAAGATTCACCTCATAATTGAATATGGAGACCATATGCGGACAAATCTAGTCTTATATTGGTCCCATTTAAATTTGTGTAGCGAACCGGTGATATCTTTTGCCATGTTAAGACAACATTTAAATTGTGGGGTATCTAAACAACTTGAACCACTTAAATATTTGCCGGGACCCCGGTTCCGTTAATATGGCCTAAATGCATCGCATTCTTGCCATGCCATACATCATACATGCATCATGCCCGATCTTTTGCCGTAGTATTAAATAGTGCATCCGGTGTTTTTGCTAGTGCTTTGCTTCTTCACGGATTAGGCCGATGAGTTGATGCGAGTGTCGACCCGATCTTCGAATGAACCTTCGGCAATGTTTTCAGGCGAGCACCTCCCCCTTTCTATCTATCTTACTTTTATATTATTTATTCCTCCCTGTTGATCTATTGCTATCTGTGTTGCGATGCTCTAGTTTTCGTACCCGTGATATCCCTTGCAGCCTTATATTGCCTTGGACACATCCTATTACCTGTTGATTGGTAGATAGTTGGACTTGCGCGTCGTAGTCGCTTGCTCAAGTGCTGTTGCGTGTCGTCAAGTACCACAGTTGTTGGAGTATTGCCGCATGTTTAATGTTGGAGATAATCATGGCTTTAATTACTGTTTAATAACTAAAATTGAAGTAGGTAAATAATGCAGAGGCACCGGTGGGTAATAGACAATATTTGGTTTTTAACCGCTCCGGTGTCCGTAGGACCCGAGTTCTTGACACTGTTCGAGATCGAGCGTTAACCACAGGTGGGGTGTGTGGGCACCCCCATCGATTTAGTACCTGATTTCAAAGTATTGTACCGGGGGCCACAAAGTAGTTTGGGGCTTTATTACTATCCTGTACTTATGCCATGCTTTACTGCTTTAATTACGATTGCGTGGGCCTTGCTGTTAGGAACCGTGACACGTTTTCGCTGTGTCGACAAGCCAGTCACACTTTCGGGTTCCCGTTATACCGTCACACAAACCACAGGTCCGTCTAGGAGACCGGCCGACTTCACATGGTAGCTTAGTGGGTGGCCCCATGTGCTTGCTTTTGGGTCAGGAAGCGTCGTGTCCGAAACCCGTCGACATACCGTTGGGTGTATGTTTTGTGATCTTGTACCTACGATCGACAACAAGGGTGTAGGTGCGTGGAAACTTTGGTGCACCCTGAGTTAAATCTTTTCGAGAAGCCGTGTCCGCGGTTATGGACGACTTGGAGCACAGTTCTCGATCATAGACAACTATAACTAAAGTTTACTGTTATAAATTGACTTGTATCCGATATGACTAGTAATCAGCTCCACTACAACGGAATGGCTAAATAAAAGTACCTACAACTGCTGGGTTTGGGATATCTCATGCTAATTGTATCTGACTAGTAAGTGTTACAACTACAATGGAATGGTTAACTAAAAGTGCCCACTGCTTATTATATCAGGATGACTATCTATACCTGACTAGTAATTGCTGCAACGATAACTGAATAAATAAAACTGCCAACGGTGTGAGCTCCTCGGTTGACTTCCTCGTCTGGTCTCGAGGGGGAAATACCAGGATGGGTATGTTTGGTGGTAGTATCAGGTTGGTTCCGGATAGGTCTTTCTTATCCCTCTCTGATAGCCGATAGTTGTATCGAGTCTCTATAGGTTGTTTAGTGCATGCTGCGTTGCCGCTTCAGTCCATCATACCTATGTAGGCGAGGACCGCCGAATTCTAGCCTCGCGTGTCTTGGCCTCGATCTTGACCGCTCTCTTTTTCCTTTGCCTTTGTCGGCACCCCTTTTGTTTAAGCAGGTTTTGAGATCGACGTCGTTAGCAGGGTTACCCTTCCGGCTTGGCCTGGGCAGGGTTATGGACGCCATTGGTTATTCTTCAGGGCTCTTAGCTCAATTTGCATCTTGTCCGTACTCGGACGCTGTATCGTTTTCAAGGTCATTTGGATCTTTGTATGTTATATCTGTATTCTTGACTCTTTGAGTCGCTGTTGTATATATGTTTTGTGGGTTCCATCGAGGACTATTGTGTAATGATATTACTTTGTTTTCCACCCGCACGCAAGTGCCTGGTGGGCACCTTTGAATTGTTTCTATGCGGGTTTGGTGGGAAGCGCTAAAACTTGCATAGGGCCGATTCTGAGGGTGTTACACAGCTGCAGCTGCAACTGCATTAGTCTCCACAGAAGGTAAACAAGGAGGCGTCTTAGGTGTAGCGATCTGACATCCATTTTCTACTCCGTCATCAGGAAACTAAGAGTCTTCTTCAACTTTGTGCTTCTGCAGTTACAAGATAAACAAAGATTATAGCGAAAGCATCTACGCGCAACGACAAGAACATATGTCATTCTATTGATTTACCTTGTCATATGGGATAGCAGAAGTCACATGATTGGGACCTATTTCATCGAGAATCCTCTTTTTCTCTCTTTCCCCTATCTCCTTCTGCAGCAAGTTGTAATATTTATTACATGATGTTGATTGACAAATATATGCAAATGTTCAAAAGTTTGCGCTGTCGAACTACCAACTTCGAACGGATCCCCACTGTTCTTAGTTATGGGATCTATCCCAGAAAACAAGCTTCTATGGAATCCTAGTCTACAAAAAAGGATGCATACCTGGGATAAGAACTACTCTACACATGACAATGCTACGCAATCGACAATAAAAATTTAACCGCATCATCAACTCTATCATGTAAGTTCGGAGTGAATCTAGATACACTCGTTTCACATAAGCTAAAACATCTGATATTATGAAATGGAGGGAATAGGTATGAGTGTTCTAGTATTTCACAAACCGCCATTGCTGCCGCGGGACAGAGATGATGGATGCTCCATCGCCCTACAGAAGGTTGCCGTGCTGATCTCGCTACCACATGTAGAGGACGGAGCCGAAGAGCTGGTCGACAACAATATGGAGCGAGAGGCCAGGGGGCGGTAGTGGATGGGAAGAAGGGACTGAGTAAAAGAGGCTGTTTGTGCATGGGGGAAGCCTATGAGGGAGTTAAATCCAGCTTGTCTCGGAAGGAACACGCTGCCACGTGCACCTGCATGTGCAAAACTCCATCCCTCTCTCTTCTGCGGCAGCTACTGACAGTAGTACTCTAGCTAGCTTCATCGAGTTCTCTGGTGCTCCTACTAGTAGACCTTTACTACTACTACTAGGGTAGACAAGGAGTACTTGTTCAGAAGAAGAAAAAAACTAGACTAGCACACCGTCGTACAGTATTGCCTTGTCAAATCATTGGTGATGCCATGATGAGTGACATGTTTTTCCTGGTAAACCTGGAAACATCGTGTTCCTTCCATCACGTGCAGTTTCTGAGCGAAGTACTTACCAACACATCCAACTTAGGCTTACAGGACCCAAACTACAGTGAAAAAGAAACAAAACTACGAACCTGCAAGGAGTAATACTAACAGTACTACTATTATACAACATTTTGGAAGAAATTATGTACGGAATAGTAGTAGTAGAGTACAACTGTACTCCTAATAAGGTTGTTTTACAAGATTGGTGAAATATACATACTGGAGAAACTACCAAGTGTACCAAAGAGATTTTGGTCATAGGGAGTATTTTACAAGCCGGACCGGGTGCAAACTAAATGTTGAGTACTCGTACATTAGCTAAAAACCAGCCAAAAGAAAGAGTTCAACAGAAGGCCGAGTCCAAATGAGCTATCCTTGAATAGGCTCGTTCCACTCCAAGGCGTTTGAGAAGCTTGGGATGAACCAAAATAGAGTCTCTGACCATGTCCAGCGAGTGTTGGTGTGGAAACCAACAACTGCGTCATCATTCAGACTGAAGCGGCAAATTTTAGGACGTGGCCTGTACTCGTAGCCAATTTTTTTGTGTGATGTGTAAACACAGTTCCTTCTCGCCAAATGTCCTGGCGGATCATTTGCATCGCCTACTGCAATGATAATCAGATAGTTCATGCCAAGGAAAATAGAATATGATCCAAGGTTAGTAACCCTTTTCCACCGGTTAGCTGCAGTTAACTGGCTTGTGTCCATCGGGAACACCATGCACTCAAACCAAGAAGGATAGGTGCGAACGGTGCGACCATAGTGAACAACACTAGTATCATCAGCAATTGCATTGCCTGAGACACCATATGTATAGACCAGAAGAAGTCTTGAACCACCAACAGATCTTGCTAACCACCACCTACCAGGATCATTCTCCTCATCATCCTCAACAAACCGATGTGTCGGGTACAGCACATCGCGTGGCGACATGATAAGGATAGGACTTCAAAGGGAAAGGAAATGTAACATGGAAATAATATTGATATTTATCTGACATTGTAGAAGTTGATATATAGTACTATTTTCAAAAATCTTGATTATACTTAAGATGTTTGATTGCGTAAAAAAATGCCAACCTAGGGAGATGCTATGGAAATTCTAATTCTTTTCAAAATGGGGATATGCTATGGAAATTCTCCTAGAGACACGGTTTAATTCATGGGATCAAATGAAATAGTAAATAATCCTATAGGATCTTAAATGTAAAGTTCATAGGGGAAAAAAGCAAGGTTGGATCCTAAAAGATTTTGTTGTCTTATATACCAAAGAAAAACCAACAAGGATTATTTCTAGGAGGTTTAATATCTTATCTTATATTATCTTATATTACCACTATGTAGTGTATGAATAACTTTGAATATTCACTGTTGGATCAGGACTTGCAAATCCCAACATTGCCAACAGTTGGATCTTCTTTTCCATTCTAGCATCTACTTGAAGATTCTATTGATAGTCTTTAGCATAATGAACGCTATGCACAATCCTCAAAACAAACTTCTCCATCATTCTAGAATCTTCTCCTTCAGTTCTCAAGACCATGTTAACAAAATTTACAAGTACTAGTACCTAATAAACATCGACTTCTACATGATAGAAAATACAAGAACTAAATATGCGCTCATACTTTATAGATTTCGATCAAATTTCTAATTTTTTGAGATTTACCTAGTATTATAATTCTATATAGTTATGATATGTCATATGTCTAGTATCTGAGTCTCACGTAAATACTACTAGTAGATGCCATATTTTCCATGGATGTACTAGTACTAGGAGACAAGGCAATACTATCAGCAGAACTCAATCCTATGAATCAAATTACTTATATGTAAGAAAACTTAGTAAGGATTGCATTCCTCTGAAATTCCTAGGGAATTCGTACGAATCAAAGAGGCTAAAATTCCTATGAAATTCCTACTAACCAAAGAAACTTCAGAAAAAATAACTTACATTGATTCAGGAATAATATCTGGGTCTCACATAAGTACTTACTACTACGTAGTAGATACCATAGTTTCCATGTGATGTACTAGGATACGAAGCAATACTATTAGCAGAACTCAATCATATGAAACAAATGACCTATATGTAAGAAAACCTCCTAAAGATTGCATTCCTCTGAAATTCCTAGGGAATTCCTTCGAATCAAAGAAACTAAAATTTTAATGGAATTCCTACTAATCAATGAAAGTTCAGAAAAAATAGCTTGCATCGATTCAGGAACAAAGCTAATAAAATACGTAGGGATGAGAATTTACCAAGTTCCAGAGACTTCCATGCATAAACACAACCGTTCTCGGTCATGGCGAACACACGATCGTGTTGGATAATAGCATCGCAGTATCTGAAGTAGCCCTAGAACTTGTTCACACAAACTGACCATCTATGACTATCATTTCCGTTGATGACAACAATCTTGAATTAAAATATGGCGACTAGAGAGAAATATTTGTATCCCCAACAGTTGTCGGAACTTGGCAAATGACTATCTTATGCAGTTTAATACATCGACCTTCATCAGCATCATCCTGAAATGTAAGTGCAGAACCTTCGGTCGGTTCAAACCTCGACACTTGTGGAATAACAATCTTGCGATGAGTGTACATGTTAACAAGGTCCCACATGAAATCGGGCCCAACTGTGACGATCCAATCTCTATTGCCGCCTGCTCGCTGCTCATCAAAACCATTTGGCATCACTACATCGAAGGAGAATCTATCCAGTGGCGTCAGCTTGCATGGGCTGCCCGCCACTTCGAAGCAGTCTTTGGATTCCCATGATCTCACCGTCGGGTGAGAATGAAGAACACATGGGAGGCCAAACGGATGAGAAGAAGGCATAGTTCTGCTCTCTTTTGCTGATTGAAGAATATGTTTGTACGAACCGACGAGGCTCACGGCAGTGGTGGCGTTGCAATGGTTGATGAGTAGTTGAAGAGGGCCTTTGGTGAACACCTTCTGAAACTGCTCAGGATCTTTACAGACCTTGCTCGATCTCACCATGGAAGGAGGCTGCGGATGGTGTTTTGGGGGCTTTCTTTGGGGTGGGGTGGGGGTGGGGGAGGGAGGGAAGATCGTTGGCGTGAGCTAGCGGCCAGGGTGCGATGGAGAAGACAAAGGCTGATGGTGCGTTACTCTACTACTAGTAGTACTGCAGAAGGTGAGCGAGTGGGGGGTAGGGCTCCAATTGAGGCTAGTTGCACAAACCTCCAACAATTAGAGTCGTTGTTGCAAAGAGCTCCAACTGTTGAGCCCCGAGTATGTAAGAAATAATGCTAAGAGGGCTAATCGAGAATTTTGTGCTATGTGCAACATTTGTACCCAAAAGTAATTGTAGTACAGTAGTTTCTTGCAACTAGACTATCCTGATTATCTGGAGTTCCCTGCAATTTCGAATCCAACTGTTGGAGGTTTGTGCAATTTCCACCCTCCCCGTGTTCCGAGGAAGATTTATGACCCTATGTTCAAACAAAAAATGATCAAAGACAAACAAAAAAAGACCATCTCTCAGGGCTCGTTTGATTTATAGGATTCTCAAAACATAAGAAGAGGAAACTACATGAATTGTTTGAATCACAGGGAAAGCAAAGGAATACTTTGAAGGAATCTCAATTCCCGTGTTTTTCCTATTCCTATATTTTTCCTATCCTGAGTTCCAAACGGGACATAATTCCTACATATTGGAATCCTATGAATCAAACAAAACAGCGCAGGATTATTTCCTAAGGGACAAGATCCTTCACAAAAACTTTGAATTTTCTTTGAATCAAAGAAGGAATAAAAAAGGTTTCCTCTCTCAGGAAAAAAAAAGGAACTCCACCTCTTGGAGAAAAAAAAGAAACTCCACCTCTTGGAGAAAAAAAGGAACTCCACCTCTTGGACAATTCACTGTAACGAGAGTAGCTACTAAAGTCTATGTCTAGTACTAGCTGTAGGGCCCAACCGTAGCACGTTATTTACAAGTAGTACTACCAGTACAGTACAGTATCAGTCTTTGCAGGTGCCTAGAAGGAAACAAAATAAAGCTCTGCAGGTAATAAATGGCCATGACAATTTTCAAGATGCACAATCTTTTGCTTGTTCATTTTGATCTGGGCGACAGCTGGAGGATAGAGGAGTACTAGCTGCTTCGTGTCTTGAGCCATCGAGCTGGAGTAGAAATTTGGATATCTAAAAACCTGAATTGTCCTGTCAAACCAATGCTCGTTGCATGCAGCTTGACCAAATAGACTTACTGCACTACTTTATTGCGCGTCCGAAAAACTAGGGAGTATAAGAAGCACTAGTACACTAATGTTACACAGAGAGTTTTTTTGAATAGACACAGAGAGTTCCACATTCATCTTGTAGCGCCAAAAGCAGAAGTTGTGTCAATATAATACTGGAGTAGTCACGTTCAGGTTGCCTTACAGGAAAAAAAATAGTACGATGAGCAACAAGATCTATCTATTTTTATACTCCTATTTATTTATACTAGTAGTACTACTACATACTCAGGAACGGCACGAGCGTGTGCTCCACTAGTGCACCTCCGCACGTAGGAAATCCAGTACGGAGTAGATCGCCACCGCATGGTCGTGTGATTATTATGCATTGGTCCATGCTCTAGTCATGGGCACATGCCGTAGCAGTAAAAGTTGTGAAAAATAGATTACTCATAAATAATTACTCTCTCTATCCTAAAATAGTAGTTACTGACTTGGCTTTGTCTAGATACACATGTATTTCGACGCATTTTAGTACTTAGATGCTCCCTCATTTCCAAATTAGAAAGCATACAAGGTTTTGTTGAAGTCAGTATTTATAAAGTTTGACAAACTATATGTACAAACATACTAACTTACGTAATGTCAAACACATATAATATAAAAATATGGTTAGTGATGATTCTGATAACATTGAGTTGATATCGTAGATGTCCATATTATTTTCTAGATATTTAGGCTAAATTTCAGGGCAACCTATCCTGCGCGCTGGACCCATGTCGATGCGTCGTCCACACCAGCGCAATTTTGACAGCAATCTTGGATCAAGACTTAAATCAAGTCGAATTGACAAGTTTGGGCATAAAATTCTGTAATCGCTGAGTTAGATGACTAAAATCGAAGCACCATAAGAACGGTTAGTGTGTTTATCTCTGGTCCATGTCGTAGAAATGAACAATTACATAAAAGTCGTACTAAACCCCTAAATACTTCATAATAACATTAGCAACAAACTTAGTTTACATCCAAAACGCATCCTTTCTAGTACCAAAAGAGAACCTACATGCGACTACTACTAGTAAACTGGAGTAGTAAAATAGTACTACTAGTAGTACTATTTATCTGCTAATACACCATTACAGTCTTGATCATCAGCCGTAGTTTAATATTATTTTTTCCTGTCGATGCAAATCCAGAAAGATACATGGGTGGACTATCAAACCTTCATTAGGAACCGCGGCGGCACCCCGAGATACGTCCTGAGCTTGTCGGACGGGAGGTTGGCCATCGACGAGCTGCTCGTCAGCTTGATTACCACATTAAGGCTCTCGACCATCGACAAGTCCGCTGACCCCGGCGGGCTAGGCGCATACAGTTTCACCATGTACCGCGGCCACAAGCACCTATCTTGCCTGACGCACACCAAGGACACGACGGTGGCCGGGCCGAGCGCGCTGATGGTCAGGCCGAACATGGAACCGTCATCCCCGCAGAGGAAGCGTGTGAATCCCCTCATTCTTGTTGGTGGTGGAGTCGGGATGAGGCAAAAGAAGGCGCTGTCATAGATGGCCCTGGTTACTATGACCCCGTGGGCCTCCTTCATGTGGGAAAGGAGCCCTGCCGGTGAGGCAATGAAATGACAGGCGGAATCAATGCAGGAGCACAGGCCATGCGAGCACGCGATCTTGTGCTCGTCGAGCTTGTCGAAGGCGACAAAGCTAAAGCAGCCGTCGTAGGGGCACTCAATCATCGCCCAGCCGACTCACGGTCAAATCCGCCGACGCGGTACACGAACTTGTGGGAGTGGTTACAGAGGGAAGATCAGCTCGCCAACGTAGTGCCCGCCGGCCAGAAACCCGGGTTGGGTGGGTATATTGAAGAGTATACTGATTGAGTTTTGTACTGTACTGGTACGATTGTACAGGAATACGCTAGGCATGGGCGCATTGGCGGCAGCTGCACTTGGCCACTTTTTTCTTAGACAGTGTCCACACGCTGTACATGCTTCGTCAAAACAAAAAGGCTGCAGAAAGTTAACAGGTGAGTAATAAAGTAGGTGTCACGCTGTACTGTACCAGACAGTTGATGACCCACAAGTATATGGGTGTATCGCAGTATTTTCAATAAGTAAGAGTGTCGAACCCAACGAGGGGCAGAAGGTGCTGGCTAGTGGTATGGATCAGGAATTCTCTGCAAATACTTAGCAAACGGATTTTTGATAAAGCAAGTAAACAAAGTACGAGTAAACAAAAGACAGTAGGAATAAATGCAGCAAGTGGCCCAATCCTTTATGCAGCAAAGGACAAGCCGGTTGTATTACTTAAGATGACCAAACGTTCTCGAGGACACATGGGAAGACTGTCAAGTGCTTTCGCTTCATATAGTTGATTAATATTCTTTACCTTGCTAAGTGTTATGTGGGTGAACCTGTGCTAATGTACCGACCTTCCTAGGACTAATACATACTTGTGATTATACCCCTTGCAAATATCCGTAAGTACAAGAAAGTAATTAAGGTAGAAACCTAACCACAACTTTAAACTCTAAGACCCTTACGTCCCTTGTGCAATGGTTTCCTAACGGGGGTTCAGGTTTTTGTCACTCCGGTAACCCCTACGATTAGTAGCCAAATACACAATGCATTCCCCTAAGCCCATATAGGTGAAGTGTCATGTAGTCTACGTTCATATGACACCACTAGAAGAAGTACACCACAACTTAAATATCAAACTATTGAATCTTTCTCAACACAACTCCACTACTAACAACATGACTTCTCCCACGTCCTCAAGAACAAAACGAACTACTACAAAGACATCATATGGATCATGATCAGAGATAGAATAATGATGTATAACAATCTGAACATAAACAATAATTCAATGGTTCACACAATAGCATCAACTACAAAGAGGAATCAACACCGGGAAAGTTTCCCCTATGAACTATGCAAGATTTAACCCAATTGTTACAGCAATATGGAGATGGTGCTGATGGTGCTGATGGTGCTGATGATGATGATCCCGATGAAGTCTGGCTTGATGGTGGTGTTGATGGCGACGATCTCCCCTCTCCGGGAAGGAATTCCCCGGGCTGAAATCTGTCTGCCGGAGAGATCTTTCTCTCTCGGTGTTTTCCGCCCCGCAGAGGCGGCGGAATCTTTCTGTGGTCGCTCCCCAAGTCTTGGGGTTTCGGGAGGATAATATACGCCAGAGGGGAGTGCCAGGGGTGGACTAGGGCGGCCACACCACCTGGTGGCGCGGCCTAGGCTGGCCCGTGCCAGGGGGTGGTGTGGGCCCCATGTGGCCCTTCCGCTTCCTTCGTCTTCTGAAAAAATAGGATTTTCCATGTATTTTTCCGGATTTTCTGATCTTCGCGAATTTTGCCTCCAAATAGCACCTTTTCGATCAGAATCCTGGCTGCAGCGGTCCATGCTCCAAAAGTCATCAACCATGCAAAAACAGATGAAATAACATAAGTATCACCTCTCAATACAAAATATATCAATGAATAATAGTGAATTATGACATAGAATAGTGATGCAAAATGGGCGTATCAACTCCCCCAAGCTTAGACTTCGCTTGTCCCCAAGCGAAACTGAGCTCAATAAACATGGCCTCAGGTTTATGGAGTGAAGAGTCAATAAAAGAATACGGACAAGAAGCATCAAATTCATCAATACATAGATCATAATAGAAGACAACTCACTATTATATAACTCAACTTGCAATGAGTAAAGGAAACACAATAAAGATACATAAAGTAAATCATAATTGGTAATGGCAAACTTAGCTCTTGGTCAAAGAATAGTTGATAATTTGCTAGAGTTCACAAATAACTGGTTTTCAATGATAGCTTTCAAAGTAGTAAACATCAAGATAAGAGCAATGTGCAAAACAAGGTATATAAGAAACATGATTGAATAAATCATCATATGAATGAATGAAACACAACAACTCAAAATACTTGCTGAGATAGAAGGGAATAGGTTTACTGCCTCAACTAAAAAGTAAAGAAAGGCCCTTCGTAGAGGGACGCAGGGATTGCAAGTCTCATAAAGAGCTCCCAAAAATTATGATACTTATTAGCTTTCAGCTCTCATTGCCCCTATCATAGGCATCTTTAGGTGGTTAAGGTTAAAGTGATCAAATATGAGGATATGCATTGACAAGTTGTAAATTGAGAATCTCATGTCCCTTGAATACGAGGGCCGCTCCTCATGCTACTCAAGTTTAGTCACCGGTAAGTTCTTGTCATCGTAAGCATATGTGTATCATAGAGAACCGCCAACGGGGCACCCCTTGCCCGATGATACGGAAGAATCCCCATATAAAAATGACAAGCCAAGCAGACAACAAACATCTCAGCAATCTTCTTATTTACCATGGGAATATGGTGCTTTTTTCTCTCTTTCCTCTTTTCATAATCTCTTTTTTTCTTTTTCTCTTTTTTCTCAATACCGGACTCTTTTTTTTATAAGAAGAATGCTTCATAGATGCTCGTTATGGTTACGCTGTAGATTTCCACCATGCCAGCATGGATTAGACCAGCGGCCTAGGCGTTTCTCTAACACACATGCATAACTCCATGGACTTACAAGCTCCCCTTTCATTTCACACCGACGACATCCATAGACAAAAGAACATGATATCAACTAGGTACAAAGTACCAGTGCAATGTTGAAAGCATTCCCCATGACAGCATGGTTTTCTGCTAATTCACAACTTACAAAGTGCAAGCATATACGCAACATAGATGGGCACAATGGTTCAAGTTTATTAGATGCAAGAAAGTAAAGTGTGCCATCAAGTTCGTGAGAGCTTTAATCACTAATTTTCACATAACAAGTTTAATTTGGGAGGTAGATAAAACAAGAATTTACTTGGAATAGCAATAATGCTAATAGGTAGGTATGGTGGACACAAATGGCATGGGTTTTGGTTTAAAGGAGTGGATGCACGAGAAGAATTCCCTCTCAGTACAGGTTTTTGGCTAGCAAGGCTGGGTAGCAAGTATAAGAGTAGAAGGAAACAAGCAAACATACAAGTGATAAATACCAACATGCAATCTTCCTTGGAAGCACAAAAGATCTTAACTAGAGAATACTAAACTTATGAGCAAATCAAGAAAGAAGGATGATGAAATTATATTTCTTTAAGAGTACTTTCATCTTTTCATTCAACTCTCAAAAATAGTGTTGCTACTGACCGAGCCAGGTTTGCCAAAACCAACTAAATTAACTCAATGATCCCAAAGTGATACCAATACTAACAACAAGATCAATCATATAACCATGAATTGAAAACTAATATAAGCTATGCAAAAGAGTAAATGATAAAACTTCTCATTAATATTCCATAACGGCAACTCACACCAAGGGATACATATCTAACGAGAGAGGGGACACTTCCATAATGCAAACCATCCTACATAATAACTTCTCTATTCATGATATGACTCTACTAAAAAGGTAAAAAGATAGAAGATAGTGATGTGATACCGCGGCACTCCCCCAAGCTTGGAACAAACCAAGGGGATGCCAAACCTGATGACGAATTACTCCTTCGGTGGTGGTGGTATTCTCTCATCTTCGTCAGACTTCCAGGGGAAGGGCTTCCCATCAACAAAGGACATCATGGTCTCCAGCATCCTGAAACTTGCAGCAGCACTTATGCGTTTAAATCTAACTTCGTACTCATAGTTTTGATTTTGGACATCGTAGAGCTGTGCTTGAAGTTCATTGGTTGTTTGGCGGAGTGAGAGGACTTCATCCTTGAGATCAGTAGTCTCCTTTTGGTGCTCAGCGATGAGTTCGGAACAAAACTTATGGATGATATCCACTTCGCGTTCCGCCATCTTCCTGTACCTAAAGACTTCTTGCTCCAGTGCTTCCATCCTATCGTCTAGACTTCCTTCACCGTTAGGGCCTAGAACCTCTTTTATCCGAAGCTCCCCATCTTCAAGCAACAACTCCTTTGGATGAATCTTCAACTCTCTCATGTATGGGTTGATGATATCCTCTAAAGAATCTTCCTTGGCTAATCCAGAGGAAGACATTGTAGCTCCAAATCTGGGACTCTGTCTATCAGAAACAGATCGAAATGAAAACACGACGAAAACATGATATACGAACCTCGGGAGATCCAGGGGGTTATATATTATGAAGTTTCATAACAAAAGGAAGGTACTGGGAGAAAACGAGTCGGAGGCGGAGTCTAGGGTGGACTCACCACCTGGTGGCACGGCCAGGGGTGGGCCCGTGCCACAGGGTGGTGTGAGCCACCCTGGCTCCATTTCCGTCCCTCTTTCGCTTCATAACTTTCCTTATTGGCTAAAAACTGCAAAAATATAGTTGGATTGTATTTTCGTGGAACTTTTCTTACCAGAACTGTTACCTATTTGAAATCGGACTCTGCAGTCTCTAAATTTGGTCCTTGATAAAAAATTTCGGAGTTATAACTTGAAAGGCATCAACATCTTCATTGTAAGAATCCCCAGCAATATAGTGTTTGAGTCGCTGCCCATTCACTACTTGTGTAGTATTATCTTTTAAAGAAGAAATTTTTATTGCTCCTGAACGGTATACTTCTTCAATAATGAAAGGTCCTTCCCATTTTGACAGTAGCTTTCCTGCAAAAAATCTGAGACGAGATCTATACAATAGAACTTTCTCACCAACATGAAATTCTCTCTTATGTATTCGCTTGTCATGCCATCTTTTAACTTTTTCCTTAAAGAGCCTAGCATTTTCATAGGCTTCACTCCTCCATTCATCTAAAGAACTTAAGTCAAATAACCTTTTCTCACCAGCGAGCTTACAATCTCTATTTAGTTCTTTAACTGCCCAGTAAGCTTTGTGTTCTAATTCTAAAGGTAGGTGACAAGCTTTCCCGTAAACCATTTTATAAGGCGACATCCCCATAGGATTTTTGTAGGCAGTCCTATAAGCCCATAAAGCATCATTCAACTTTTTAGCCCAGTTTTTTCTAGATCTATTAACAGTCTTTTGCAAGATGGATTTAATTTCTCTATTTGATAACTCTACTTGCCCGCTAGTTTGGGGGTGATAAGCTGAATCAATTCTATGATTAACATCATATTTAGCAAGGGTCTTTCTAAAACCACCATGAATGAAATGACCCCCATCAGTCATTAGCTACCTAGGCACTCCAAACCTAGGAAAGATAACATATTTAAGCATTTTTAGAGAGGTTTCCCCGTCAGCACTCTTCGTAGGAATGGCTTCTACCCACTTAGTAACATAATCAATGGCAACAATAATATGAGTATAACCTTTCAAGGGAGGGAAAGGACCCATAAAGTCAAATCCCCAGCAATCAACGGGTTCAATAACTAGAGAGTAGTTCATAGGCATTTCATTGCGTCTAGAAATATTACCAACACACTGACATTCATCACAAGATAAAACAAATTTTCTTGCATCTTTAAAAAGGGTAGGCCAGTAGAAACCTGATTGTAGCACCTTTTGTGCAGTTCTATCTCCTGCATGATGTCCTCCGTAAGCACTACCATGACATTTATGCAATATCTCCTTTTGTTCATATTCTGGAACACATCTTCGCATAATACCATCCACTCCTTCTTTGTATAAGTGTGGGTCATCCCAAAAATAATGCCTCAAATCATAGAAGAACTTCCTTCGTTGCTGAGCTGTAAAAGTTGGAGGCAAATACTTGGAGACAATAAAGTTAGCATAATCAGCGTACCAAGGGCTCCCTCGCGAGCTTACCCCTACTGTGGCTAACTGCTCATTTGGGAAACTATCATTAACAGGCATAGGGTTAAAAGAGATGTTTTCCAATCGAGATAAATTGTCAGCTACAGGGTTTTCAACACCTTTCCTATCTACTATATGTAGATCAAACTCTTGTAAAATCATCACCCATCTAATAAGCCTAGGCTTAGCGTCCTTCTTCGTCATAAGGTATTTAATAGCAGCATGATCAATATGAATAGTGACTTTTGAGTCTATAATATAGGGTCTAAACTTATCACAAGCAAAAACGACAGCTAGAAATTCCTTTTCAGTAGTAGCATAATTTCTTTGAGCAGCGTCTAAAGTCTTACTAGCATAATGAATAACGTTTAACTTTTTATCAATTCGTTGCCCAAGGACAACACCTATAGCAAAATCACTAGCATCACACATTATTTCAAAGGGTAAACTCCAATCAGGTGGTTGAACAATAGGGGCTGTAGTTAAAGCCTTCTTAAGAGTTTCAAAAGCTCCCTTACAATCATCATAAAAAACGAAGGGTACATCCTTTTGAAGAAGATTAGTGAGGGGTTTTGAAATCCTAGAAAAGTCTTTAATAAACCTTCTATAGAAACCAGCATGACCAAGGATACTACGAATACCTTTGATGTCTCTTGGGCATGGAATCTTCTCAATTGCCTCAACCTTAGCTTTATCAACTTCTATGCCTCTTTCAGAAACTTTATGCCCAAGGACAATCCCTTCATTAACCATGAAGTGGCATTTCTCCCAATTAAGAACAAGATTAGTTTCTTCACATCTCTGCAAAACTTTATCAAGGTTGTGTAGACAATTATCAAAAGAAGTTCCATAGACAGAAAAGTCATCCATGAACACTTCTACAATTTCCTCACAAAAACCATGAAAAATGGCAGACATGCATCTTTGGAAAGTAGCAGGAGCATAACATAAACCAAAAGGCATACGTCTATAAGCATAAGTTCTGTAAGGGCAAGTAAAAGTAGTTTTTTATTGATCTTGTTGTTTAACAGCAATTTGAGAGAAACCAGAATAACCATTAAGAAAACAAAAATGGGCCTTTTTAGACAATCTTTCCAACATTTGATCAATAAAAGGAAGCAGGTAGTGATCTTTCTTAGTAACTTTATTGACTTTTCTAAAATCAATGCACATCCTATAGCCTGCCACTATTCTTTGAGGAATAAGCTCATCATTATCATTAGGAACAACGGTAATACCTCCCTTTTTAGGAACACAATGAACATGACTAACCCATTCACTATCAGCAATAGGGTAAATAATACCAGCATCAAGGAGTTTCAATACCTCATTCCTTACCACTTCCTTCATTTTAGGATTTAAACGTTGTTGGTGCTCTACTACTGGCTTTGCATCTGGTTCTATGTTGATAGAATGCTGACATATAGTAGGTGAAATCCCTTTTAAATCATCTAGAGTATAGCCCATAGCTCCTCGGTGTTTCTTTAAAACCTCCAATAACCTTTCTTCTTCCTTTCCTGAAAGTTTAGAGCTAATAATAACAGGATATATCTTTTTTATCATCAATATAAGCATATTTAAGATCATCAAGGAGAGGTTTTAGATCGAAGACCGGATCCTTTTTAGGTGGCAACGTGGTACCCAAGTCTTCTACAGGCATGTTATGCTTAAGCATCTTAGGCTGATCACGGAGAATCTTGTCAATCTCATTCCTTTCTTCCATGAAGATTTCACTTTCATGATCTTCCATAAATTGCTGCAAAGCATTGTTAGGAGCAAGAGAAATAGAAGCAAGTTGTTCAACTCTAAAATCCTCATTATGGGTTTCGTCTTCACAAGGTTCTTTAGCGAATTTCGAGAAATTAAACTCATAAGATTCCCCATCAAACTTAGTCAGGATTTTCTCCCTTTTGCAATCTATAATAGCTCCACAAGTACTCAAGAAAGGTCTACCAAAAATAATAGGATAAGTTTTACTAGCAGCTGAACCAAGTACTAGAAAATCAGCAGGGTACTTAATCTTACCACAAAGAACTTCCACGTCTCGTACAATACCAATTGGAGATATGGTCTCTCTATTAGCAAGGTGAATAACCACATCAATCTCTTCCAATTCGCAGGGACTGATTTCATGCATAATTTCTCTGTAAAGCTCATAAGGAATAGCACTGGAACTTGCACCAATATCACATAAACCATAATAGCAATGATCACCAATTCTAACAGAAAGCACAGGGACACTAGCCTTTTTAGTTCTATTGGGATGTGAAACAATGTTAGAAGCATCCTCACAAAAGACTATGAGTCCATCTTCTATGCTTTTAGTGACATGGTCTTTCACAATTGCTACCACAGGTTCAACGTTTATTTGTTCATCAGGTTTTACAGTTCTCTTTTCACTTTAGGTGATTACATTAGTTATCATAGGATGATCCTTTACCTTATCTGGGAAGGGAATCTTCTCAATATAAGGTTCAGGTAAGATGGGATCAATAGTGCAATACTCAGCACTCCCAATAGGAACACAGTCAACAATATCTTTATAAGTTCATGGTACTTGTTCCATCCCCTTTTTGGAATTTCAATATAAGAAGCAAAAGCCATAAAGCAATTCGTAATAACTTGCAAATCAAGACTATAAGCATTTTTAATATTTTGAAAGTCATCAGTTCCCATAAAAGATTCAATGCATTCATAATCATAATTTATACCTGACTTTCTACCTTTGTCATTCTCCCATGCTTCAGCATTGTCTTGAATACGGTCCAGAAGATCCCATTTAGCTTCTTCTTCCATGCGAGTAAATGATCCAGCACAAGAAGCATCCAATAAATCCTTGTCATGTAGAGGGAGCCTTGCATAAAAGTTATTGATAATAATATTGTTGGGGAGCTCATGAATGGGACATTTGAGCATCAGTAACTTCAGTCTCCCCCAAGCTTGAGCTGTACTCTCTCCATCAAGAGGCCAAACGTTATATATTTGATTCTGATCTTTATGAATCTCACTAGGAGGATAAAATTTTGAATAAAAGAGAGGTACTATTTCCTCCCATTCCAGAGCTTGACCATTCTTCAGTAGCTTATACCATTCCTCAGCTCTTCCTTTTAGTGATAATGAGAATAACTTCTTCTTAACTTGATCTGTAGTAATACCTGCACACTTGAACAACCCGCATAATTTTTGTGTATAAAGAGTAAATGATCACTAGGATGGACAGTTCCATCCCCAACCTAGTAGTTATCCATAACACGATCAATAATTCTTGTAGGTATTTTGAAAGCATCAATTTTAGCAGGTGGTGGTTCATCTACTACCTTAGCAGTGGTAGTAGCATTACCAAATAAGAAACTCACTGAATTATCCATAACGAAAATAAAGCAACTAACAGAAGTAAACAATACTCACAATAGAAGTTTCCTTTACCAGTTCCACTCTCCAATAGCGCTTCACTCCTTGGCAACGATGCCAGAAAATAGTCTTGATGACCCACAAGTATAGGGGGTGTATCGCAGTATTTTCGATAAGTAAGAGTGTTGAACCCAACGAGGAGCAGAAGGTGCTGGCTAGTGGTATGGATCAGGAATTCTCTGCAAATACTTAGCAAACGGATTTTTGATAAAGCAAGTAAACAAAGTACGAGTAAACAAAAGACAGTAGGAATAAATGGAGCAAGTGGCCCAATCCTTTATGCAGCAAAGGACAAGCCGGTTGTATTACTTAAGATGACCAAACGTTCTCGAGGACACATGGGAAGACTGTCAAGTGCTTTCGCTTCATATAGTTGATTAATCTTCTTTACCTTGCTAAGTGTTGTGTGGGTGAACCTGTGCTAATGTACCGACCTTCCTAGGACTAATACATACTTGTGATTATACCCCTTGCAAACATCCGTAAGTACAAGAAAGTAATTAAGGTAGAAACCTAACCATAGCTTTAAACTCTAAGACCCTTACGTCCCTTGTGCAATGGTTTCCTAATGGGGGTTCAGGTTTACATCCTCGCAACCCCTACGATTAGTAGCCAAATACACAATGCATTCCCCTAGGCCCATATAGGTGAAGTGTCATGTAGTCGACGTTCACATGACACCACTAGAAGAAGTACACCACAACTGAAATATCAAACTATTAAATCTTTCTCAACACAACTCCACTACTAACAACATGACTTCTCCCATGTCCTCAAGAACAAAACGAACTATTCACAAGACATCACATGGATCATGATCAGAGATGGAATAATGATGTATAACAATCTGAACATAAACGATAATTCAATGGTTCACTCAATAGCATCAACTACAAAGAGGAATTAACACCGGGAAAGTTTCCCCTGTGAACTATGCAAGATTCAACCCAATTGTTACAGCAATATGGAGATGGTGATGAGGATGCTGATGGTGATGATGGTGGTGATGATGATGATGATCCCGATGAAGTCTAGCTTGATGGTGGTGTTGATGGCGACGATCTCCCCTCTCCGGGAAGGAATTCCCCCGGCAGAAATCTGTCTGCCAGAGAGATCTTTCCCTCTTGGTGTTTTCTGCCCCGCAGAGGTGGCGGAATCTTTCTGTGGTCGCTCCCCGAGTCTTAGGGTTTCAGGAGGATAATATACGCCAGAGGGGAGTGCCAGGGGTGGACCAGGGCGGCCACACCACCTGGTGGCGCGGCCTAGGCTGGCCCGCACCAGGGGGTGGTGTGGGCCCCCTATGGCCCATCTCTAGCCCCCCTTCTGGCTTCCTTCGTCTTCTAGAAAAATAGGATTTTCCATGTATTTTCCCGGATTTTCCGATCTTCGCGAATTTTGCCTCCAAACAACACCTTTTCCATCAGAATCCTAGCTGCAGCGGTCCATGCTCCAAAAGTCATCAACCATGCAAAAACAGATGAAATAACATAAGTATCACCTCTCAATACGAAATATATCAATGAATAATAGTGAATTATGACATAGAATAGTGATGCAAAATGACCGTATCAACAGTACAATACAGATAAAGGGGGAGACCGAGGCAAGAAGATCCAGGTGAGTGAGAGGCAAGAAGATCTACTCCTGGAGAGATTTAGACGAAGCTCATGTGCACTGCAAGTAGGGGGATGCACTGAGGACTGCATGCATGTCTTCGAAACCAACCTGTAATTAACTATTTTGGTCTTATTAAATTTAAATGGGCTTAATAATCCCAGACAGAGGGAGTACTAGTAATAGTAGTACGAGTAGTACTACATCTTACAACAAATCATACAAACCAGTACTGTATTTATTAGTGCTACTTTTTTTTGAGAAATTATAATTAGTAGTAGTACTTAGATATGTGAAAAACCAATCCAAGTTACTACTCCAATAGCGAGTACAATCACTCTGTTTTATGGATTCTTCTTTACTATACGTACTAGTAGTAAAAGCTAGAATGTAGATTATTTCAGAACAATTTTTGGCTCTACAATATCTAGCATACGCACAAACCTCAAAAGACACTTCATTGCTTAGTTTTAGGGATTGTGCTAAATGCATGGACTTGAATGTAATTTTCATTTTTATGAGGTCCTTGATGTAACTTGTACTTCATTGACCACGTGTTAACTAATAAAGCACCTCACTCCTACGGGACCTACAACGGTTAAAAGAAAATGCAACCGCCCCAATTATCAAACAAACTGGACCACAGTTTCTTATACATAATACCCAAGTTTTTAGTACTAGGATTTTTCAAGCTTCCTAGCTAACTTCGTACACTTCAGTGACTTCTTGTCGATTAACGAAATTAGGTCAAACTTGAGCTACAAGTAAGCGCGATAGATTGCTCTTGAATTAAATGTATTTTCGGAGGTAGATGGGTGCATCTTGTTGTAGTAAACAATATCGCCAGTGTGAGTTTCCAACTATTAGGAAATAAAATTCTCAGTTTTCCGAGTGATGAAGAGATGTTTCTTTTCCGTAAAGAAAGCTCGAAGAAGAATATGGATTTCAATGCCATAAGCCAAGCTTCTAGACATATTAAGTGGACCAACATGTTTTACTTACGATTCCCATATGTTTTTTGAGTTTTCAAACTCCCTAGATAATTAACTCCACCCACTTGAATGACTACATATCGATTTATCGAAATTAGGTCAGAATTGAACTATAACTAAATTAGTTTTACGAAAAATCTTTTGGAGGTATCGTACCAATCGAGAGGGGTGTCACAATCAACATATGAGAAAAATCCGAGAGTTTTGACACCATGTTTGACTTCTTGCTAAGATTTTGCATCACATGACACTATTTAACAAAATTGGGTCCAACTTGAGCTACAAGTAAGCGCGATAGATTGTTGTTGAAATATATGAATTTTTAGAGAGCTAGATGGGTGCATTTTCTTGTAGTAAACAGTGTCGTCGGTACGGTGTGATTTTCGAACTATATCAGGAAAGAAGATTCAATTGTTCTCAATTTTTCGAGTGATGACAAGCGAGGTTGTTCTTTTTCGTAAAGAAATGTCCGAAGAATAATATTGGATATGAATGCCAGAAGCCAAGTTTACTGACATATATAGTGGACCAACATGTTGTACTAACGATTCCCATGTTTTATTTATGAGTTTTCAAGCTTCCTAGCTAACTCTGCCCATTTGACCGGATGACTTCATGTTGATTGATCGAAATTAGGTCAAATTTGAAACTACAAGTAAATTGTAGGTTGCTTTGAAAGTTTTACAAAAAATCTTTTGGAGGTACCCATCGAGGGGTCACAATTAATATATCATAAAACACCGAGAGTTTTGACGATATGTTCAACTTCTTGCTAAGATTTTGCATCTTGACAATTTAACGAAATTAGGACAAACTTGAGCTACAAGTAAGCGCGATAGATTGCTCTTGAATTAAATGTATTTTTAGAGGTAGATCGATGCACCTTGTTGTAATAAACAATGTCGTTAGTGTGAGTTTCCAACTATTAGGAAAGAACATTCAATTCTACATTTTCCGAGTGAAGACGAGCGAGGCTACTAGTTGTTATTTTTCGTAAAGAGAAGTCCAAAGAATATTGGATGTGGATGCCACAAGCCAAGTTGATAGACATATATAGTCGATGAATAACATGTTGTACTTGCGATTCCCATGTTTTATTAGCTTTCAAACTTCCTAGCTAACTCTGCCCATTTTAATGACTTTAAGTCGATTTATCGAAATTAGGTCAAATTTGAAACTACAAGTAAATTGTAGGTTTTGCTTTTTAACTTTTACGAAAAAGGTTTTAATTTGGAGGTACCCATCGAGGGGTCACAATTAATATATCTGAAAACAACAAGAGTTTTGATGATAGGTTCAACTTCCTGCTAAGATTTTGCATCTTGACAATTTAACGAAATTAATTAGGTCAAACTTGAGCTACAAGTAAGCGCGATAGATAACTCTTGAATTAAATGTCATTTCAGAGGTAGATGGGTGCATTTTCTAGTAGTAAGAAGTGTCGTGGGTGTGAGTGTCCAACTACTAGGAAAGAACATTGAATTCTACCTTTTCCGAGTGAAGACGAATGAGGTTACTTGTGCTTTTCCGTAAAGAAAAGTCTAAAGAATATTGGATGTGGATGCCACAAGCCAAGTTGACAGACATATATATATAGTGGATCAACAACATGTTGTACTTTTGATTCCCATGTTTTATGGGTTTTGAAGCTTCCTATAGCTAACCCCGCATATTTGAATAACTTTATGTCGATATCTCGGAATTAGGTCAAATTTGAAACTACAAGTAAATTGTAGGTTTTGCTTTGATAGATTTACGAAAAAGCTTTTGGATGTACCCATCGAGGGTTCAAAATTAACATACCAGAAACCAGCAAGAGTTTCGACGATAGGTTTAACTTCTTGCTAAGACTTTGCATATTGGTAATTTAATGAAATTAGGTCAAACTTGAGCGAGCTACAAGTAAACACCATAGATTGCTCTTGAATTAAATGTATTTTCATAGGTAGATCATCGGTGCATCTTCTTGTAGTAAACAGTGTTGTCGGTGTGACTTTCTAACTATCAAGAAATAACATTCAATTCTACATTTTCCGAGTGAAGAATACGAGCGAGGTTGTTCTTTTTCCTAAAGAAAAGTCTGAAGAATATTGGATCTGAATGCCACAAGCCAAGTTTACATACATATATATTGGACCAACATGTTGTACCAACGATTCCCATGTTTTATGAGTTTTTAAACTTCCCAGCTAACTCTGCCCATTAGAATGACTTTATGTCGATTTATCGAAATTAGGTCAAATTTGAAAGTACAAGTACTAGTAAATTGCATGTGCCATGCACGTGAGACTCAGATAATAGACATCTGGCATATCATTACTATATAAAATTATAATAGACAAAGCGAAAAAAAATATAATAGGTAAAATTTGAACTACTACAAGTAAACCGTGTAGGTTGGTTTGAAAGTTTTATGGAAAATCTCTTAGAGGTACCCATCGGAGGGGGCGCGCACGGGGGGGGGGGGTTAATATACTATCAGGAACCAAAAGAGAGTTATGACGACAGGTTCATCTTCTTGCTAAGATTTTGTGTCTAGACAGTTTAATGAAATTAGGTCAAACTTGAGCTACAACTAAGTGCGATAGATTGCTCTTGAATTTAATGAAATTAGGTCAAACTTTAACTACAAGTAATAAATTGTAGGTTGCTTTGAAATTTTTATGAAAAAAGCTTTTGGAGGTACCCATCGAGTGGTTAATTAATATATCAGAAACCATAGAGAGTTTGACGAGTGGTTTGACTTCTAGCTAAGACTTTGCATCATGAAAATTTTGAACACCTTTTGAAAACGACCCCGCGCATCCGGACATAGTTCGTGCCCCAAAATTTCAGATACTTCGAAATTCCCATTCGACCCCTATTAAATGCAGTAGGTGGGGGCTTCACTCATAATTTTCCCAGTATAGTGCTAGCAGTACCTAAACCCAACCCCCTCTCTCTCCTCCAGGAATACGTCACCGGCTGGAACATCCCCGCTGCACTTTAGCCGGTGTACCCACACACCTGATCTGCTCAACGAACCCTCTTGTCCGGTGCACTGATCACATCATCGACCGTCTAGGATCTGCTCCACGGACGCCGTGGTCCAGCATTCTGCTCGTATCCTCGCCCGCCCAAGATTTGCTTCCCTGTTGTCGACACCCACTACGACCGTAACACCTTCGGCGACCTCGACGTGACCCATGAGGATGTGGAGGAGGCCTAGACACCACCCTGACCAAGGTAAAACCAGATCTCCCTGCGCGATTTGTTTGTTGGCAATGTACTGTATTCGTGCTAAATGTCCTAACTAACATGTTCTTTACTTGATATACACCTATTATGTACTCCCTCTGTTTCAAAATATAAGATGCTTTAGCTTTGTGAAAGAAGTGTATCCGGACTCATTTTAGTGTGTAGGTTCACTCCAAACCTAGATGAACCTACACACTAAAAGAGGTCTAGATGCACTCTTTTGACAAAGCTAAAATATCTTATATTTTGTAACAGGGGGAGTACTAAATTAACCCGTTGTGGTTACGCTTAAACTCCATGCATTGAACTGTTTTTATATACTGTACTATTTCTTTGTGAATTATTAGTCACTTAACATATTTTTTTACATTGTCTGTTGTACCTGTCCACATGAGATATTTATATAATATCTCTCTCATTCGCCGATTTACGAACTATAGTATTTCCATCGTGCTATTGTCCTGCTATCCTATACTACATGTTTACACACGTCATACTATTTAACCATTATGTACTATCGATTTGATCCCTCTTAACCTGCGGCTCAAAATGTTTGCTGTTATTATGCAAGGAGCAGCCTCAGTTTGCACACAATATCATAGAGTGAATGGTTCCTATAATCTCGTAAGACCCCATCACTTTTGTTTCACTTTATGCCAACGTATATCATGTTGGAACCTGTTTGTATTTATAGTTGGCCTTACCTTTATGCAGAGGAGCAACAATGGAGTACAAACTCCGCCCGTCCACACGAGCCGCCATAGATCTCGTGTAACACCTACCGTAAGGCCCCCCACCCGAAGTTTGGTCCTTGCCACATTTTTTGTTTGCTTAAATTTACCATTTGTCTTTCTTGTTTTCATATTTTTTTGCCAAAAATTAGCGTCAAACATTTTAGCCCCACTATGGTCTGCTTTTGTTCCATGTGCTTAGTTCAATTTCCTAGATATGGAGAGGCCGGGTATATTGAATCTGAGTTGTCTGATAATAAGAACAAGGCCACACTAGCGATAAGATCCACACATGTATCCTAAGGAACTTTGTGCAGTTCATTTCACTCTTGTATCTATTGTGTATCATAGTTAAATGAACTGGCTATTTTAATACGAGGCACTTGATGGTTCAGTTTGTTGTTCTCAGGCCGCCAAAGCGTTGAAATTATCTGTCTATTCATGAATAATTCAATGTATGATTTCTTGATTCATTGTTTGTCTGAAATTATCTGGCTAGCATATTCGAGGCTCATAATTGATGTGTTTTTATTGTCTGAGTTACTCTTTTTTTGTCTATGATTAAATCAGTGGCAAATTTTGTTGTGTAGTTCCTGACTAGTTTATATATGAGAAACATAATGGCTTAGTTTTAATATTCGTTTTATTCATGTTCTGCACATTCTAGTTTGAGCAGTCTGCATCAGGTACTTTGGTTGATTGCTCGCATTGTTATTCAAAATGAACTTGTAGTTTGTTTCCCAAGTCTGTTGTTTAAGTAACTTGTTTTGTCTTGGTCTCAGCCATCTTCAAATAGATCAGTCATTTCACAGAGCAGCACATGCTCGCATCGCTCCATGGCGCCAGCTGGTCCAGTTATTCAAGAAAAATAGATGTATGAGCCACCACTGTTAATTGCTTCCTTCCTTATATATTACCGCGCTGACACATTTAAAATTCATGGTGGTGTGATTGCATGGTAATGCTGTTATAACTTGTTTTGTGTTTGTTTCAGGCTGCAAATGACCCTCTGAATGCCGAACAAAGACCCGCTTCTCCAAGTTTAGATTTTGTTTCACACAACAGCAGTGACAATACCTATTTCTCATGGCACACTGCTTCGACTGATCCTCGTTTTTCAGCCGAAAGATTATTTGAGGATGCCCTCCAAGATGCCCGTGATATTGTTGAGCAAGAAGCCAACAAAATAGATTCAGTAATCACCATAGCATGCAAAGACTTATATGAATTGAAAAACATGCAAGCTTTAACGCAGAACATACTTAATAATCTCATCTGCAGCTCTCATGGGAAGCCAGTTGTTACATGTCTCGGGATGCAAGCTCCATAGAGACCTTTTCTCAGAACACCGCTATGGTGTTTTTTTAGTTGTCTGGACTCTGATGCAACTTTTATGCTTCATTTTATTACTATCAAGTTTACTGAGGATTGTAATAATCTACTGTAATTTGCAGTTGTAAGTTGTTTGGG